>OX243904.1:17892627-19142627 GCA_945859665.1 Anorthoa munda | reverse complement strand
ATAACTTTTGTTTTCACTGTAATAAAGAAAACTTGAAATTCCCCATTTTTTACGTGGCTGAAACGCGAAAAGCCAAAAATAAGAAACTTCATTCTTTTAGTCTATGGCCGATCGCCATCGTTAGATGCGCGCGCCTAGGAATACTGTTTAATTCTTCCCGCCATTGCGAAAAAAATTTCACAACTCGTTTTCACTGTCGGAAATGATTTTTTAGTATTATTTTCTTCACAAGTGTGTTGAAAAACGTCGTATGATACTCGTGTGTATTGATGATTACCGTCCTCGGCTCTCTTAAGACCCTCACCTAACGGTTCGGTTCTCAATGGCGCCTCAGCGGTAATCACCAACATTACACACTTGTACCATAATGTCATTGTACTATTATCTTGTATGATTTTTCTTAACATCTTTTATGATATTATTTCTCAAACATGCTTGGAAATGTGATCTTTATTTTGACAACCTTCTTCGAGATAAATCGAAATTGCTGTACTGGTCAAATACATGCGCGCAGCGGCCGGCAAAAGTTGTATGAAAATCCATATCTGTCGTGTCTAGCGGCCAAATAAATTCCATAGTAAACTCATATCTGTCGTGTAGTTTAAAAATGGAACGATGTTTTACTCCGAAACATGGCAACCAAGGAGGTAACTTATCAAAGGTTTTATTTAAATTTCGAACTGGCTTGCAAATAGAACGCTGTTTATTGAAAAAAAAACAAAGGAACACTTTAACGCGGGAACAATTATTGTTGTTCGTCATTGATTTTGACAAAATGAGTTCTAGGTACTACTTAGTTTTAATTTCCGCGCATTATTTGAGAAAAGTACTATACAAGCCTTGGCCACAACTAGGCATTGATGGACTTACGTATGTGTGCCTCGGCTTCGCCTCGGCCCACATTTACACGTTCGTCCATCAATGCCTATTTTGCTGGCCGCTGCAGTAATGTACTATTTTTAAATAATAGCTCTGTATGTTACAAAAGTTTTATGTAAGAAAAAAAAATGCTGGAATAATTGGGAGAGGCTTTTGGTCGGCAGGAAACAAATCCATAATTTCGAAGGTATTCAAAAATTTTCAGTTCCAGTAGTCCAAAGCAGATCCCTATCTGGCCCTGTAATAATATATGCATGAAAAATAAGGACAGCAACTTACTATAGATATTAACAGGAGAAAAGGAATACCAAAGAAACGATGAATGGATTGAGTGAAAGATATTAATATGGCTAGAAGGTGCTAAGGAAGCTAGAGGTGAATAGGTTACTTTTAGGCAAGCGTTCTTCACCGTCGACCACATCATCGCTTACCGTCAGGCGAGATAGTGGTCAAAAGCGAGCCAACCGTTAAATAAAAAAGGTAATTATTAAGATGATAGATGAATGGATTGATTGGCTTTTGTATCCGGGAGTAAGATTTTGGGGTTGGTTTCCCCTTTCAAATGACACCCCCCATTAACCTAGCAGACGCGTAGCTTTTTTTATTTGTTTTTAAAGTTACGTGCAATCGAACGTCATTACGCGCTATCATGTTGGTTTTTTAAGTTTTATATTGTTGTTTTTAATTATTTATTGTTTTTAGGGTTTCGTACCTCGAAAGGAAAAAACGAAAACCTTATAGGATCACTTTGTTGTCCGTCTGTCCGTCCGTCTGTCTGTCTGTCAAGACCCTTTTTCTCAGGAACGCGTGGAGGTATCAAGCTGAAATTTATATCAAATACTCAGGTCTATAATACCTTTAAACTGATACCTTTGCACCTGGCCGGTTTTTTTTATAATAATTAATTATTCTTTTAGAAAAGAACAACAAAAATAAAAAATAATATCGTTGTTTATTGGATAAAGAAAAATTGGAGGATAACGAAGCCTGAAACTACCCTCATTGTCAGAAAATACTGCTCTCGCGAATAGAACGCGGTTTCAAAACCATCAAACGCTTTTTATTTCTAAAGCTTCATTACAATAATAGACCTTATTGCCAATGGATATTACCAATGGCCATGTCACTGTATGTCTATTTTTTTATCAACTAAACGATACGTTTTATACAGCAGATGTTTCTACTCACCAATTACCTATATACTGCAAGTGACCATGCACTTGTGAACGTCACTATCGATTTCTGCAAAGTTAAACTGCTATTTCCAAGTATAAAGTGAAAATTAACCTACAAATAGTTTCTGCCTATACAGTTTTGACGTTATAAATTGAACGTATATCAGAAGTTTAGTTCAGTTATTATTGTCTAAGAAAATATGTTTTTTTTTATTATTGCTGTCAATTCTTAATGCCAGTATAGCAATATAGTCAAAAAAGTAAATTAAAAAAATCAAAAGACCCGACTGCTTAAAAGGCGAACTAAAAAAACGTAAACAAGAAGAAAATCATGCTGTGCAGTCGGAGGAAACATATTCGCGAACTGGCTGACCAAAACCAGATGTATCCTCCGACTGCACAGCATGATTTTCTTCTTGTTTACGTTTTTTTAGTTCGCCTTTTAAGCAGTCGGGTCTTTTGATTTTTTTAATTTACTTTTTTTATTTATAACTTTTTAGTTATTTTTTTTTAGATTTCGGTACATTTAAACATATAAGTGTGATATATTTTTGAAATCACCCCTTAAAACCCTTTATGTTGATACCCCACACGATGGGTTTGGAAGTAAAAAAAAATTTTGTCCCCCACAATATGGCGCCCAAAATCCGCCATTTTTCTATTTTCCAATTTTAATGTAGCCAGTGACACTCGCAGGGTTAAGACGAATCGATTGACGTATAAATCATCGAAATCGGCCAACGCGTTTGGTCTCTGGAACGCCACATAGGAACAAACATACATACATACATACATACATACATACATACTTACATACATACATAGACTGATAAACACATTACCCTCCTTCGGCAGTCGGGTAAAAAGAAGCCTATCAATAATAAATAAAATTTCATGATAGATTCTTAAATGGGTCATGCATCTGTAATATTGATCAGATACTCGATGAGGACTACAATAAAACAGATAATTCATAACGCTATGGCTATGACATATTTTTTTAAAGGCCGAGTTTATTTACAGATCATGACCCTTCCTTGACCATCCAATTTTCAACTTGTCAAAGACAACAAACAGACAGGCAATTTACACAAATTATAACAGTTAATCTTACCTCACAACGTGTTTGTGCCTCTCAACCCAGTATTTGATAGCGGACCTCGCCAGCATCTCTTGTTTCGGAGTCAAACCGTTCGGATTAGGGTTCTGCTGTCCAAAGTTCTGGAGTCTTCCTCCAGCACCTCGTAGTGTCATACCGAAGTCCTGCTGAGTGGAGTATATGCCACGGATGTCCATGTCAACTGCATCTGGGATCTTTTCGGACTTCTCTGTTGAAGAAGCAATAAATATGAGTCAACAGAGCTATCAATTTATAATGGGCTAATTGATAGTGGGCAGGATGTTAAGCCATCAGCTACTTATTATGTAAGGGTTTTACTACTATAACAAGAAGAGCGTTAAGATGAACGTCCATAAAGATAATAAAACTATAGAAATGAATACAATATTGCATGAAGTGAATCTTTGTATTAATGTTTTATAATGCATTTCTCACAAAAAAATACATTCGTATGAACATTGTGAGTTTTTACTTTCTTAGTAGGTATGTCAGATACCAACTCATAAAGTAATCCTTGACAATTCAAACTTGGCTGTAAACGGTATGGTTAAAATATATTTTGAGGCGATGATAGCTCAGTGGTAGTGACGTCGGATACCGAGACGAAGGTCGCGGGTTCGAATCCTACAATGAGCTTGAGCTTTCGGTGAAGGAAAACATCGTGAGGAAACCATAGCACGGTGGTAGGGTGCTTTGTAGTACCCGCCTGGCTGGCAACCACCCTCAAGTTGAAAATCTGTCGCCAAGCACCTTCCGGTGTGTTCCGACAGCAGCACTTGAGAGCCAGTTCCCTTCTAGGCTTTGTGTGCTTACCACCATCGGCCACATCATCACTGACCACGGTGAGATTGTGGTCAAACACAGGCCTATACATAGTAAAAATAAAAAAAAATAAAAAAAATATACTTTGAATTTAGGAGCATCTAGTAACATTACCAGTAGAAGAAGCCCTAAACAGCTCAGCAGTATTCGGTCTGTAAGTATCCAGAGAAGCACTGAGCTCCATGAGAGGCTTCATGATGGCCTTCAAGTGCTGCAACTGCTCACATGCGAAGATCAGCCAGGAGCAGAACATTACGTCCATAAGGTTCGCTATGGCCATCGAAAAGAGGAGCCAGTAGACCTATTGAATAAATAAGATAAAAAAAATATTATTCACCTGACACCTTATAGTAATGAGGGTAAAATATCAGTGATGTCGTGAGTTACGTCATGTTACACTAAATTGTTAGGGGATAAAATCTACAAACTCTGATACTGACTTGCCAAAAAGGAGGAGGTTTTTTTTTGGGTTTGTTTACGCATATCTCCGTCAATTTTGGACCGATTTTGAAAATTCTTTTTTGTTTGAAAATGTATGTTTTGAAATAGGTCCCATTTTAGTTTGGTGAAGATATACAACAGAACTCTTCAATAAATGATTGCCATCTCTCGGGATTGCTGCAATCGCATGTCTGTGTATTGTTTATACCATTTCATAACATAACATTGGCGTGAAGTATATACGCTCTTAAGGGGTACGCAGATCTCTCATTTCACCGGTTATGTTAAAGTTTCATGATATCCGGGTAATCTATTCTGGCGTTATCTACCTTACTAAACGGTTTGTTCCCACTAGTTTTACTGAACAGTTCTACGGTAGAACTAATGGGATTTTTTTTTGCCCACTAGTACTACGATTTTAGGTATAACAAAATAGTAGAACTATTGGGATTCTCTATTCTCACTTGTTCTACTGAACAGTGCCACGGTAGAACTACCACAACAACGTACCGATAAAACGCAGTACTAGTGAGAACAAATATCCCATTAGTTCTACCGTGGAACTGTTCAGTAGAACAAGTGGGAATAGAGAATCCCAATAGTTCTACTAATTTGTTTACCTAAAATCGTAGTACTAGTGGGAAAAAAAATTCCCATTAGTTCTACCGTAGAACTGTTCAGTAGAACTAGTGGGAACAAACGTACAAAACAACTTGCCAATTTTGTAGGTACAACTAAAAACTGAAAAATAAAAAGCTTTTTTACAAAAAAATACTACCGTATCCAAATAAAAAAACTACAAAATGAAAAAAAACTTTATTTTTGGAAGTCAGTGTCCATAACGCAAAAAATTGGTACCTACCTACAAAAGACACCGACTTCCAAAAATAAAGTTATTTTTCACTTTGTGGTTTTTTTATTTGGAAGTCGGTAGTATTTTTTTTTGTAAAATAGCTTTTTATTTAATTTTCCTTTCGCTGGTATACTGGAGGAGATTTCTTTATAAATAAGCACCACTTTTGTACCTATTATTTATTCCTTCTTCTTCTTGTCTGTTTTATATATGTGCGTACACTGAACATTAATCGTTAAATAGATAAATACACGTTAACATAAACATGCTCACCTGGAATGCGAAAGCTATAATGTACATAGTGCCTCCCATAGCATTGAAGGGGTACCAGGCTTTCAGAGGCAGTCGAGGGGCTACTTCAGTCAGGGTCTCGTTCGTTTCCTTGCTCGTGATCAGACGAACAGATTCACCGAAGAATGTTAGAGTTATCCAGCCTAAGGAAGGCAACATTTTAATGTAAAATCATGAACAATCTTAACTTCTTATATTCTTTTCTAAATGTTTGCTGTAATTTAGCGCAATCCAAAAATAACAGACGCACAACAGCTATTAAGATCCCAGGAGCAGCAGGAGGTGTTCCTAAATGTTTAAAGAAGGGAATACATTTACGAATATTTCACGGCGCAAGACAGATACTATTCTCAAGAGGACCGCACGTTAAACGGCACAACGGCAGGCGGAGGAGCTATTGTATATTTTGGACGTTAAATCTTGATATAGCACATTATTAAAGTCGTTTGGTCATAAACATTTCCGTTTATATTTGGCAAAGCAAACATAACTATGAAATTATTATATTGGCGCCCAGTGTTGGACAAGAATCAATACTAATAATCAAGAATAAAAGTACCTTTTTGATTACACATGTAGTATGTAAGTATAAAAGTATGTTTTTAAGCATTATTTAATATTGGGTCACAATTACTATACGGTGGTAACAATTACTTTTCTATAGAATTTTGGGTTGCGAAGAAGGGTTTGTATTGATTTATTATAACCCTTGACTGACAAGCTAAATTGAATTGACCGTTTCTCCCGGCAGTAAACCCTTCACTTCTCAATTAGCGACCATTTTCTATTGCGACAATAAAACAAAATCGACTTTATTAACTTGTTTTTCTTATTGGACGATTCATTCGATTCTATTTGAGATTGACAACAACATAGGCTAAATGCCAGAATCAGGATAGCTACCACATTCAAATATAAATACCATTTCGACTAACCACGCAATAACTTCAACACTATATTGCCTACCGCATTGTGGTGCCGCATTCATGGTATAAAGGCCTGAATGGACTACTAAATTAGACTAAGCGTAGTATGCACGTAAGCAAGCTCTGGCCACAGTATGTTTGCCTAGTACTTTATAGTCTGAGTCTAGGTAATGTGACCAAGTAGACGGTCAGACTATAACGGGTACATTAGGAGCTTGCCATTGCTTGCTTGGCTGCGGTAACGTCGTTTGTGACTATGCTTTCCTGGTATAATTATTTGTATTGTGAAGTTAGAAACTTGCTGCTGTAGCTGCTAATTAGCTTGCTTCACTGGCTCTTTGATAATTAGAAATGTTCTTGTGTGGAACTTCAATATAACAGCCCGATTATATCCACATATAAACCTTGCAGTTGCCTTGTCATTTTATTAAAATTAATGTTTACAATCACGTGGATTGGAACGACGTTTAGTTATTGACGAAATGTCTGTCGAGCTGTCATGTTATCTATCAGTTAAATAACGGATTTTATAAGCTGACACATTATTATTGTTCCCAAATAATTGTATCGATATATCTGGCAAGATCCATCACTCGCGGTTTGACAGCTATAAAGCTGTAATTTTGTTTTTCAAAAAGAAACTATATTTTTCTTCAGAGTCCGAAGAATTTCAAAAATATTATGAATATAGTTTGAAAAGACGTCAATACTAGCTAGTTAAAACTTATCTCGCATTCTATTGAAACTCCGTACTACGCTAAGCCTGCTCAAAGTCGAAGAGATAGCTTGAACTTACTGACAACAGACAAGCATGTCATTCCACAGATGAAGTACAACAGCCTCCTCATCTTGGTGAGCGCAATCTGGTGATAGCGGGCGTCCGACTCCGTGAACAGAGGATGGCTGTTCGACTGGTTCCATACTGCCAAAGTCCTAGGAGGAAGAAAATTAAAGGATAATTCGGTAAAATGGATAAAACACGGCTTTGTAGAAACTGAATAACGTAGCCTAATGACCAGGTAAGCATTATTTCGGAACACGAAAGCGAAGAAAAACGGACTTTAAGTTAGACAGCTTTAAGAGCTGGTTTGCAGGTCTAATGTCAAAATAGAGATGTCTTTAATGTCTTTGTCTTTATTGCCTAGTAAACCTTATAATATTATGTCAGTGGCTATAATTGGAAAATAAAAACATGAAAAAAACATTTGATATTTATGATTTCATAACTAACTTTTTAGGGTTCCGTACCCAAAGGTTTACCCTTTACTAAGACTTCGCGATCCGTCTGTCTGTCTGTCTGTCTGTCCGTCTGTCACCAGGCTGTATCTCATGAACCGTGATAGCTAGATAGTTGTAATTTTCACAGATGATGTATTTTTGTTGCCGTTATAACAACAAATACTAAAAACAATATAAAATAAATAATTAAGGGGGGCTCCCATACAACAAACGTGATATTTTTGCCGTTTTTTACTCGATATTAATAACGGCAACAGGTAGACGCTTGAAATATTCACAGAATGTTTAGTTGTATATTCTCTTCAAAAAATAATTATTATTAAATTAAAATAAAATAAATGAAGGGGTTTAATCCCATACAACAAACGTGATTTTTTGCAGTGTTTTGCGATAATGGTACGGAACCCTTCGTGTGCGAGTACGACTCGCACTTGGCCGGTTTTTTTATAGTCTGTAAGCTCGCGTTTGACCACTATCTCGCCTAATGTTAAGCTGATGCTAATTCTCTTTCTTATTATTGCCGATTCGATAGAACAATTAATTAAATTGTCTGAGTCCAGTAGGTTATTGCAATGTCAGAAATAGTGTACAGGTCATCCAGGGTGCAAGTAAATGGACAGCCAGGTCAGTCGGGGTTCATTTACCGACACTGGCTATAAGTAGTTGTTATTCTTTTCTTTGGGCCTTCCCAAACCCTTCTGTAGCTGTACAGAAGGGTTTAGCAGAAGTGTACACATTGCACTACACATTTTTGCTTTATTTAACATCACGCAGCCGTGATGTTAAATAAAGCAAAAATGTGTAGCAATACAAATATGAAAATTACAATTATCAATGTAGTTTCTAAGGCGTAGTCTGACGCGATTATTTGTAGGTCAAATCCGGTAAGTGCCCTCTCTCGCCTCGACCGACGACGATGACATGTTATGCGTTGCTATAGGTACAAAAGAAAGTAACCATTGCAAATTCGTGCGATCTTGTTTTCGCGAACATCACTATATTATATTAGGATCCGTTTTAGGACGAGGCCTAGGCCATGAAACGTGGCCTAGTTTGCATTAACAGCTACACACAATAGCCAAAAACTCTTACTGTAATATTCAGGTCAATTCAGAATATATACCGTTTATAAAAATGAGGAGCTTCAGGAAAGTTTAATAGGCTACTATTTGGTCTTAATTCCACAGTTTATATGGGAACTAACAGCTGGTATACTTGTCATTGTGTAACACTACACGCGATACTTCAAATTAACTTATCAATAACGGTCACTTAACGGTAACAGCCGCAAGGGTCGATCTTCAAGGTTAACAACGCTTGCCAAGGTTGTCTCATGGATGGGTGACCATCTTTTACATACCGAGACACTTCCATACCTCGGAAAGGTCTCGGCTTTCAGGAGTCAGAAAATCTGGCACCAGTCCTGCCAATGTGTACCGTGTTAGCAGTTTTCCAGATGGACTGGACGCCGACTCCAAGATGCATCGTAGTTGAGCTAGGCAAATTGAATTATTGACTACTAGCGGACGCCTCGTGGTCTCACCCGCGTAGTTCCCGTTCCCGTGGGAATACAGGGATAAAAGTAGCCTATGTCACCCGGGGATACCGTAGCTTCCCAACGGTGAAAGATTTTTTGAAATCGGTCCAACAGTTTTTAAGTTTATTCGTTTTTTATTTAAATATGTACATACTTATACCATAAACAAAAGAAAACTATACAAAATTATATTTAAACTAACTACTTATACTATATACAAAAGAAAGGTACACTTAGGCGTCGAAGTACTCCTCCACATCGCTGTCATCCGGGAACGTGCCCAGAAGACTGGCAGCATTGCCACGTTGAATGGCAATGCTGATTCTCTGCGCAAAGAAAGATCCAGCCCTCTGGTCACGCACAGCGTCGATCAGTCGGCGAGAGATCTCTTTAAAAAGCAGACGTGCACTCGGGCCCCATGTTCCAAGCGTTTCGACCCCAAACGGCTCAAAACTGTAATTACCAATTAGGTTACAGTATTTGCGCCGCTTGAGGGCCTCAGCAGACGCAGCAGCAGCACCAGCACAGCTCGCCGAACTAGGAACATGAGATGGCGCAAGGGTGTCGACACAGGTTGCGTCCCACACCAGAGGCCTACCCACCTTCCACGGCACCAACGTCATGCCATCTGGTCTCTTCCCATCGTCACGTACCAAACCGTTAGGTTCTAATACAGCTGGTACGCTGGCGGTGATAAGGGCTCGACGAATAATGTCATTGATGCTGGCGTGCCGTGCTATGCGTCATGCGCTCTTGCAACAAGACAGGCCATGGTGCCCAAGGCTGCCGACAGCTTCACCACATTGGCACCGATGTGGAGCAACACAAGGTGCGCCTAAGCGAGTTTATTCGTTAAATACAAAAATACAAATCTTTCCTCTTTACAATATTAGTATAGATTGCCTCAACAACTGATGAGATTCAGGAAGGCACGATTGACCTCTATTAGATATAAATTCTACAGCTTATACGGGAACTAACATCAGGCTTGTTTGTCATTGTGTAATAGAGTCCACACGCTATACTTCAAATTAACTTATCAACATCAGTACCTTTTTTATAAAGTCAATATTATGTCTTTGATAACATTGATTTTGTAACTCTTACGTAGATATTTTTATTTAACTATCACATGTGGTAGCAGATGAATAAGATTTGCCGAAAATCTACCTTTCTTTAGGTAGGTACCTACTATTAAAAAGATCTGTAAGGACTAGTATAATAGAAAGAAATTATATAAAATTATTCCAATCAATAAAGTTCTTCAGTACTAGGACCCCAGTAAAAGCAAGTTCGAACTGACCGCAAAAAAAAATTAAAACATAAAGAAGCAAGACTTCACGTTTTCTAAGAACCGTAAGTCAATTTTCAACGCAAGTCTTTGAAAGGCGAACTTTTCAATCTTTGAAGGAAAATTCAAACGTCCAGGTGGATTTCTGTATAAAATTTTCCGTTTCAATACAAAAGGAATCTTGAGAGGTTCATTTTTCTCTACTTTTAGCACTACGTTTCATTTCCAATCTTTGAGATTTAATTATTCAATATTTATTAAAGAGGTTTGCGATTTAAATTGAACCTCTTCGGAAGGATTATTATGTTTTCTTACTGTTTCTTGTTTTACCTACCGTTTGTTTACAGCAAAGTGAAAATAGTCGAATCAGCAAATAATCAAAATTAAATGGTATGTGCCATCATCTGTTTTATTTCATTAGTACCAACTTGGGCATGCAGTTTAGAATATTTTCAATTTCGAAATTAGGGTACGAAATTGACGAAATTTCGAAACTTGGGAGCCTAATATAATGGAAAATCAGAATAATACTTTAACTTAACTGAAATTAAAATCGGTAGTCTGGATAGGTACCTAAGAGGCATTTTTTATATTCTAACAAAGTAAATCACATTTTCACCCAGCTCGTTAGTGACAGTTGGAGATGCGCACGTCCAATAAATTGGCCTAACCCTGCACGGTGGGACTTCGTAGAGCATTTTCAGAACCTGATCCGCCGCGTTGGTGCTTTGGGTGCGCAGTGGGTGCTTTGCATTTTGCATAGACTCTAGCCCAATCTTGGAGGATCTCGGAAAGAAGTTTGCCGCCTCTACGCGGATGTAGTGCGATCATTGGAAATTCATGGGGTAAATTATGCAGCGCGTGTTTGGTCAAACTGACTGTCAGGTGTCCAAGTTCGCAGGACTAAAATCAACGGCCTGCAGCGGAAAATGGCGATTCGAATCGCACGTGGCTGGCTGAAAAGAGGGCACCGCATGACCTACAGGCTCACGCAGGTACTAACCGGGCACGGTTGCTACGGTAAGTACCTGAATAGAATTAGGCGAGAACCACGGCAAATTGCTAGTATTGTAGAGGTGACCTGGATTCTGCAGAGGACATGCTTGAGGATTGCCCTGTGTGGGTCTCTGAGCGGGTCTTGGTCGCCAGCACCGGGCGAGACCTGTCTCTGCCAGTATTAGTGAAGGCTATGCTGGTGGAGACAGAAAACTGAAGGGAAATGGCCTCTTTCTATAAGACCGTGGTGATTCACAAGGAGGCAACCGAGTGCGATTGTGAGAGAGCCGATCCCACTCGGAGAAGGAGGCATCATGGAGGCAACCGACTTGACGCCTAACACGCCAAAACCTCAACCTGTATAATTTAAAGCAGGTGGGTCTCCGCAGTTTCGGGCGCTCAGATTTGGGACTCTGTCAACCAAGTAATTTCAGGAAAGACAGTGGCACATTGATCACGTGCTACACGCCCTGTTTTTTTTTACAAAAGTTCAGGCGACTTTCGAAGGTGCCCTCCGATAGGAAAAAAAGATGGATTCCTAGCAAACGATTGTAGGCCTCGTCTAGGGAAAGCGATCACTTTTCTGAATATTTCTTGGTCGAATAACATTTTACCGAAAACTATTGACCGACGTCTCTTTTACTATATGAATTATTTGACATATTTTCAGATCATCGAAGTATCATGTGGCATATGTATTATTTTACCGAACTATAATTCGCCGATTTACAAAATAACTTTTTGCTTTTGGCCGAAGCCTCTTTTAAACTTTTTTCACCAAACCGAAACAACATTTTAGGGAATATTATTTATTTTTTATTTATTTATTTATGATAGGTTTGCTCTTGACTCTGGTCTAGGTCGGTGACAGAGACAAAGTCGACGATGAAGTGAGCTTACCCAGAAGAAGCCTGTTCACTCTAACTTTGAAGAGATTCGGGTTGTATGCGTTCGGAAACACAGATGCAGGCAGTGAGTTCCACTCTTTTGCTGTGCGCATTATGAAGGATGTTTGGAAGCGCTTGGTGCGAATTGGTGGAATGGCAACGAGGTGAGGATGATATCTTGCAGTGCGTCTAGATGTCCGATGGTAGAAGGGGGCCGGTGGGATGAGGTCGTGGAGTTCATGAGCACACTCGCCGAAGTACAGTCTATAGAAGACCGACAAGCAGGCAACCTTACGGCGATGAGCCAAGCTTTGAAGCTTCGCATCCACCAGTTTGACGTCGCCAATTAGTCTCTTAGCTCTGCGTTCCACTGAGTCAAGCGCGGCAAGTTGATATTTAGCTGAGCCATCCCAGAGGTGGCTGCAATACTCCATGCAGGATCGGACTTGCGCCTTGTAAAAAGTTAAAAGCTGTGCAGGCGTAAAGTATCACTTCACTCTGTTTAGGATGCCCAGTTTTTTTTGCCGCAATTTGGGCTTTGTACTCAATGGAGGCGCCGAAGTTGAGACTGGATGTCAACTCCATGCCAAGAAGCTCGAGCCGATCAGTCACAGGAACAACTTTCCATAACCTTGCACAGTATGGAGGTAATGGCTAACGGACGGTAGTGGGCAGGGTCTGCACGGTCGCCTTTTTTGGGCACTGGTTGTACATTTGCAAGCTTCCAGGATTACGGCACCGTTCTTTTTACAAGAGAGAGGCGGAACAAGCGAGTCAACACATTAGACAGTTCAGGCGCACACTGTCTCAATACTCTCGCTGGAATGCCATCAGGCCCGCTGGCCTTGTTCACGTCTAGGCTGCACAATACTCTCCGAACGTCTTTAGTGTGGACTGCAATCTCCGGCATCGAAGAGTCACAATGAGGTATAGTAGGTGGTTGCTTAGAGCCAGCGTCCAGACGCGAATTACTTGCAAAGAGAGATGCAAATAAATTTGCTTTCTCAATAGCAGAGTGAGCCAGCGACCTATCAGGTTTCAGCATAGGAGGCAAAGTGGGACGACAGAAATTGGTTTCAACCGCTTTAGACAGGGACCAAAACTGCTTACTACCCGGAGGGTGCGATGCCAGCTTGGCCCCGATACGTCTAATATGGTCAAAACGTGCCCCACGCAGAACCCGCTTGCAGAGCTTGGCGGCAGAATTAAAGGCTCTTTTCCGCGCGCGAACCCTACGCGATCTAACTTTGCGATTGCGGGCCTTGACCCAGGCTTGGTAGGTACACTCTTTTCGGGCCTCAGCGTGGGCGCATTCTACATTATACCAAGGCCGGAATTTGTGACCGAGCGGGATGTCGGAGAATGGAAAAAAATACTCCATTCCCTGCCGAATCACGTCCGCAACCACGTTAGCACAGCACGAGGGGTCACCCGAGGAGAAACACACATGCCGCCAAGGATAGGACGCAAAAAAGTGCCGCATCTCATCCCAGTCTGCTGACTCGTATCGCCATACTCGCCTCGTACCTCTAGTACTCTCATCTGGAGGAGAGCAGGTCGATACGGATTTCACCAGACAGTGGTCAGAGGTTCCCAGCGGGGCTGAGACCGATACTGAATGACTGTCCGGATCAGTTGTGAGCAGAAGGTCCAAGCAATTGGGTGTATGGCCGTCTACATCCGGTACCCGCGTTGCCACATTCAACAGCTGGGTAAGATCTAACGTTAAGGCAAACTTGCGCGCCTCCAACCCAGCATGGTCAGTTTTCTGGTACGGGAACAGCCACTCCTTATGATGGTCATTGAAGTCCCCCAGAAAATTGAGCTTCGCTGTTGGATATCGTTGCTGGGCTACATCAGTCGACTCCACGAGGCTATTAAAGAGCGCTGTTGTCTCCTGGTCACCGCTGTGTGATCGGTATACGCCGACGTAGATAGATTTCTCTACGCCTGTGTCCACAAGTAGCCATATGGCGGAAAAACCCGATTTCTCAAAGCAACGGAGACGACGACAACAAATGTCATCGCGAACGTACACACAGACCCCAGCTTGCTTCTTGAACTTGTGTTCAAGAGAGTAACCCGGGTAGTTGAGGTACGCCACGTCCGACGGGGTTGTAATCTTCGTCTCCGTTAGAAAAAACAGGTGCGGCTTCTCGGTCTCAGGGTGGTGGTGGACCGGATCAAGGTTGGAGTGCAACCCCCTGATGTTAATGAGGTGCACTTTGAGGAGGAGGAAGTGCAGCCGTTGTTTACCCTTATTTCTCTTCTTTGCTTTGGTCATTGATTACTGATTGTAAGAGTTGCTGGGGAAAAAGTTGAGCTGTCGAGGCGCTGCTCAGTTAACCAAGGAGACCACTAAAAACTAACCTTCCCTATGGGTAACTCATTTGGAGACTGCGGGGACGCCCGAACCTCCCCGGATATGGCCACCAGGTCGTCCCATCCAGTTGCCAGCTGGCACGGTGGAGCATACCGGGATTTTTCGCGAGTTGGCGGGGTAGCCTTTGGCACGTGGCTGGCGTGCTACTTGGGCCCCCTACTGACTGCGGTCGGCCAACGGCTGGCACCGTGCTTCGGATCCCGCTACCCTCCAGAATGAGTTACCCGGCAAGTTTTTCTTCAGAGACCAAGACCGGTCCAGAACAGCGCAACTGACGACCTCCTTCTCCCCCAAAGGCACTGGCAGTCCCACACACCGACGGAACACAGCAAGCTGCTTGGCGCCGGACTCCGGTGGGATGGTGGTCGCGAGCCAGGCGGCCCCTTGTGGAGCCTACCACCGCTTAAGTGGGATCGTTCAGCCGTACCACAGGCAAGCCCGTGGTGCCGTTGCCCGGGGTGTACCGCTAGGAGGTAGATCCCATACCACCCCAAAAAAAAAATATTATTTACATACAATATACATTACATACACAATAAAATTTATTTACAAATACATAGCCAGTTACTTGGTGGCATTTTCAATTTATAATTGAAATAGTGTCATAAAAAGTCAATAAGTTGTTTTATAAAATTTAGTGACAAACGAATCGCTGCAAAATCGACTTTACGCAGCGTTGTCTGTATTTATTTCGAATTTTCATGCAAATGATTTATTAAAAGTTGTCATGCATTAGACATTTTTATTCGCTCACTGTTTCTCTCTCACTTAGTATTTTATATGCGTTTAAAAATAAATATTTCGAACAAATGTTATTTCGGCTAAGTGTAACTTCGGTAAAAAGTTTTTCGACAAAGTGAAACGTCGGAGTAACGAAAAAAATCGAATTGTTAATAGGTCAACTGAGACAGTGGCAGACGTGACTTCGATGAAGTAAAAAAAAACGAAACGATAATATTTAAAAAGTTTTAGGTGAAATGAAATTCGGTCAAATGTTGTTCGAACTTATGATAGGTAACCCTCGTCTAGGTATTCCTCTGGGTTGCCACCATTATTAACTATAGAGCGCCATTTCCAAGTGTTATAGATTTTTGTTATTTTATTGTAATATCAGCAGATGTATTATTACTCATTACAGCGTTATCTTTGGCTTCAGACTACATCATAATAAATATAAAAAAATCAAAAAACCCGACTGCTTAAAAAGCGAACTAAAAAGACGGAAACAAGGAGAAAATCATGCTGTGCAGGCGGAGGATACATATTCGCGAACTGGCTGACCAAAACCAGATGTATCCTCCGCCTGCCCAGCATGTTTTTCTCGTTGTTTACGTCTTTTTAGTTCGCTTTTTAAGCAGTCGGGTTTTTTGATTTTTTAAATTAACTTTTTTTACTTATAACTTTTTAGTTATTTTTTTTTTCGAATTATGTACATTTAAACATATGAGTGTTATATATTTTTGGAATCACCTCTTATAACCCTTTATTTTGATACCCAACACGATGGGAAAGGAAGAAAAACCAAATTTGGGCCCCCACAATATGGCGCCCAAAATCCGCAGTGTTTCTATTTTCCTATTTTAATGTAGCCAGTGACACTCGCAGGGTAAAGACGAATTGATTGATGTAAGAACCATCAAAATCGGCCAACGCGTTTGGTCTCTAGAACGCCACATAGGAACAAACATACATACATTCATACAAAATAGACTGATAAACACATTACCCTCCTTCAGCAGTTGGGTAAAAATAACATAATATTCAACCCTACTGTAACTTAAAAACATCATCACAATATCTACCTAATAAATGAAAAACAAAACAATTCCACATAGCACAAAAATAATTGAAATTTAATAAAAAACAAAACAAACAAAATGCTTAAATTGCCAACAATCTTTATTAACATTGTACTCGAAATAAAAGCGAATGAAACTCCAAATTAAAATCATTCCCGTTTCCAAATCCTTTGTTTCGGTTGTTAAATTAAAATTGGGTGCAAATACGGCCCATTGAGTTTAGAAATCATTCTTTGAAGGTTTTTTGTTTGTTGAGTCCATCAAAGTAAGCTTGGTTCAAGACAGACCAAATCTCCGAATCCTTTAACAACTACAACAGCATCTCCAAATCCTCAAATAGCTACGACTGAACCCACAAATCCTATAACAACTATGCCAGAAATCCCGAATCCTAATACAACTACGATAGTAATTTACCAATCCAGCGATCTATTTCTCTTCTATGTTTACCAGAAAAAAATATATAGTATCTAAAACAGAGATTTAAATAAATATACCCTAAATCAGCAGAATCTAAATAAAATCAAACGTACATATCACTGATTGATTTTTCTTTTTTAGCGAGTAATTTCTCGAAGTACCGATCTTTCGAAAAAAAACATTGATTTAAAGAAAGCTACACTATCTCTGAGTGCGATAGATAACTTTTTATCTCATAATTTTAATGCACATCTCCTATTAGATAGGCCATGAGACCGAAGTCGCGGGTAAAGCGAGTATGCAATAAAGGTTTATCTTAGAACATAAAATACCTTTAATAAAACATGAAATCAATTACTTACTAAGTACCTCAATTTAAAATTCTTAGTTCAGCTCAAAGTGAAAATGATATTCCTGTTTACGAATTCAGTCTGTCTTGTTTTATTAGAATTCTCCGCGCAAATAACACTTGATTCAATACACTTAAAAAAAATGCTAAAAGAGAAATAAATTATCATTTCAGCAACTTTGAAATGATTGCTTGAGAAACAGTGGAATTTATTTGTCGAATCGAGTGGAATGAAATTCTTTTTAAAAAAATATTTCGAGACTCAGACTCAGCTATCGTTATTTATTTAAAACAGTTATCGTAATATTTTTGAGTGAGTGACTGAAATAAAAAATTTAAATGTTCATCTTATTTAACGTTTAGGCTGAGTCCACAATCGCGAAGCTGCGTGCGAGGTTCCCCTAATCCCTACTAACAACCCTAATAATTTTCTTGTTTCTAATTTTATTTTATTTTTGTCGATTGTCAATATTGATCTAGTACTCTGAGTAGTTGCCCCACTCTAGGATATTTTTCCTGTATCGTGGGTGTGTTTACAAACATTTAAACTCACATACACAAGACACGCAGATCTAGCACAACTATATGTAGGCGTGACAAATAATTTTTCCGTGCGGCACGCAGTGCAGGAGCCGATCGCTCAACCACTACGCCAACCGTGTAGTCGGTTTATGCTTGCAGAGCCAATAAAGTTTGAATGCGGTAATACTGAGTGTTTTTTTAATTCAAAGAGGCTGCAAATGACACTAATATTATAAAGGCGAAAGTCTGTGAGTGTGTATGTTTGTTACTTCTTCACGCTCAAATGGCTGGACGGATCTTGATGAAATTGACACAGAGATAGATTATAGTCTGGAATAACACATAGGATACTTTCTATGTTCCCTTGGGATAATTTTCGACATTGACGCGAGTAAAGCCGCAGGCAGAAGCTAGTAGTTTTATAAACTTATTAATAACAAAGCCTTTACCAAAAAGATTTTAAACGCAATTTAAAACTTAGTTATAAGTTTTAGACTAAAACATTTAAATACTAATTGCGGGGGTTAAAGTTTATGAATATATTATTTTTGAACCATAATTGAATGCAGTGAAATTAATTGAGGTTAGATGTAATAAAAAACTGCTTTCTTAGTATTTTGCATACTAAAACTAATTAGTTTTATTGAATACTTCTAGAGCTTTATCAACATATCTTTTTAATCATTGTTTTAAAAAAAAACTTTGTATGTATTAGGCTTGTAAAAAGTACTAAATTTTTAACCAGTTTTGTTACCTATCTTTACTAATTGAGCTGCAATCTCCATGTACTCATAAACTTCAGCGATCAAATTGCTGAATAAATTAAAATCAAATTTTGTACGCAGAATAATATGAGTATGAAGAACTATTTCCATGAGCTAAAAAAAGCTGCCGGTTTCATAAAATGTTATGTTATAAATCGATTAGCTAGTAATATAGTAAAGGAAAAGGGAGCCCACGACAGTTTTTAGAACGAAATGGAAGAAGAAAACGCATTGCGCCGTCTCCAAGTAACATGAGACATGAAACCTTAGACAACTGATATTCTAACAACGAAAGATTATGATAGCGATTGTAAAAAAGTCAAAAAATTATGGATTTGACTAACGACATCAAAATATCACGCGATCTATTCTTTACATTTTGGCATTTCGACCAGATCATCATCGCAGATGATGACACTTTGTCTATAGCCTAAGGGCAGAAAGATGATGAATCATCATCATCTTATAAAAGTAGAGCTAGTAAAACAATAAACTTCATACCTGTAAAAGCTCTTCGAGTTCAGTGCGAAGAACGCCAGCTTGATGATGGTATGGGTGAAAAAGAGGACGGTGATAGTGTTAGCCGTCAGCTCGTTGACTTCATCGGCGTATTGCGCCATGTTGACGCCCATGCATGCGAAGTGGATGAAGATGAGGATGGCGTGGGTACTCGCGTAGATCTTGCGGAGGAGATTTGACATGCCGGCATTTTCTGTAGGGTGAAATATAATTATTACACACAAAATAAAGCAAAGGGATATCAGACGCAGAATCTTAATTTCTGCGTCTGATATCGATATATATATTGTGATAATATTTGTCTCCTCCTTGTGGGAGAGACTAGACCGTAATATATTATGCAGACCCTGTGTGAGTTAATCGATCTCAAAGATTTTCTAGGATATGTCGGTTTCTACACTATGTTCACGATATGTAGCTGTCCTACCGTATTTGTATGATTCTGTGTACAATAAAGAATATGAATATGTTTTTCTTATCCTTTTGGAGAGCAATTAATGCATGATGCTTCGATACTAATATATGACCTACTCATAAGTTTTTATTTTACCGGGGCACCACTGCTCAGGTATTCACGATATAAAACTGAACAGAGTAGAAAAACGTGTTCAAGAACGTGATCTAGAATTATAGTACTACGTTTCAGAAGGAAAAACCTTAGCAAACTATTACAGCGAAGAAAATATCAAGAAAACTTAAATAAATCCATAAATAAAATACATTGGGAACATACAGTATTCTTAGTGGACAAAAAAAGAAGCCTTACCAGGACTTAAGAAAATAAATCCGCGAAAAGAAATAACGCTAAAAATATAACTGCTTCCAAAAGTATCGGGACAACAGAACTCCCCAAGGTACCGTGAGTATTATTTCAAATGTTGCCATTCGATAATAACTTTTTATGATCTTGTTATGATACAGATAGACGTAAAACGATTCAGGCAAAATACTCGTACTGTAATATTATTTTCTGAGTACACCTTCATTTGTATTTATTACTAGCTGTTGCCCGCGGCTTCGCTCCCGTGGGCCACCCCACAGGACCCGTTTTCGGGATAAAAATATAGCCTATGTTACTCAGGAATAATGTAGCTTTCTACTGGTGAAAGATTTTTTTAAATCGGTCCAGTAGTTTCGGAGCCTATTCGGTACAAACAAACAAACAAACAAAAAAATCTTTCCTCTTTATAATATTAGTATAGATTACTTCGTCAGCTTTTTTAAGAGATCTATTCTTTTATATTGATGTCATGTTTTAGTGAATAACAAAATCTATCAAGTACCTACCCACTAAAATCGATGATCCTCTAGGGTTCTAGACAAACAGACATTCTACCAGCGATATCGATTGTAAAAGTCCGAAATGTTTAGCATTAACAATGTGGCATTTTACTAGCGTTACTCGTAGCTTTAAACTTTTTGACAATTGTTACTCTGATAAAAAGTGACTTCTTGAAGACCCTATTTTTCTTTTACAAACGTTGAAGACAAGGCCCTCTTTCTAAATGTCTATCTATCTAATTTATACCGGACTTCGCTTTTAAGGTTTTCTTGAATCTCTTACTAGCTCCCTCGGCATTTACATTTCATCCTTTTAGCCGAGAATCACCTTCTGCTGGAACTAGGCTTTATTTTCCTTTGACGTATTTGCCGGGATCATGCGTCCCTCGCCAAGGTTTTTCTTTTAGTCGTTAGATTAGTTAGGTTTTAAGACATCTTACTAATATTAGATATCTGAATGTATGTTTGCTAGTAATTCCATCAAACTTCAACGAATTTGGATGAATCTTTGCACAGGGGTCGAACATGTCCTGATTAGGACATATGACTAGGCTGTACGTTGCTTTGGGACAATTTTGACCGCTAAAGTTGCAGTCAAAAGCCAGCGAGGAATAATATTGAAATCTTACCTGAATGGTAGTTGAAGAGGAAGTGCCCGGCTGCCTGCATCAGCTTGATGTTGGGCATCAAGTCTGACACCAGGCCCTGGGCCTTCACTTTGGTCATCATCTGAAATTAAACCTTTATTCAAATTCCGTTCCTTGTACTTATTTAAAAGTTCATCTGTAATACTAGAAAGGCTGATTTAAATCAGCCTTTAAGCCCAGTAATGTTAACAGCGTTATCATTTGAAATAAGAATCCATTTCTTCAATGTTATAAAACTATATTTCACCAAGACACAATTAAAGTTATCCCAAAAACCTGAGGATGAGAAGAAAGCATTTATATTTCTTGATTACAGCACAGGTCTCAAATCAAAACTAATATTTTACACGTGCCTACTTAGAAACTGAAAAGTCCTAGAAAACTGACATTGCATATTTTCAATGAAAGCTACGCAATGTCGCAACCTTGCAATAAATTAATCGATTTACTCATTAGATTATTAAAATGTATTACTTTTCTACTGTTTTCTCTTTGCGTATCATTTTAAATATAAAAATAATAACTTTTTTTTAGAAACGGTCTTTACAAACGAGTAAACTGACAAAAAAAAACCAAAATTTTAATTACTACTTTACCTTGAATGGTTGCCGAAATTATCCTTTCCAAAAAACAATATTATCCTTCAATTAAAATTGCGAAAATATTGATCCCATTTTTCCTAAAATTTACAGGAGCGTGTTACTTTCACACTTTCTGTGAAGCAAATGATTGATTTCAGATATTCAATGTCATCAGAAATTTCTGCGTTGACGTGTTTGTTCCCTCCAATGGCGTCGCTTGGTTTGTGGGAACTGCCATGTGCTACAACACCCGGCATTTTCTTCTTCTTAATTATGAATGATTGTACCTTACTGTTAGTTTCTTTATAATTATGTTCTAGTTCATCGATTGAGCGATCGATAGTTTCAAATCGGTCAATGTTAGTTCTAGTTTTGTTTGTTTCAAGTTTTATTGTTTTTCCAACGTTTGATTTTGCTGTTTGTTCTTCGATGTGTATGTTTTTCTGTTTATTTGTGTGGTTTCCAGCGAATGGTATTCAATTTGTGTTTGTGTGGGTATTTCAATGTTTGAATTAGATTTTGAGATTCAATAGAGGGTAGGTATTAAAACGTGGTTTTAAAGTAATCATTATTTCCATAGCTGTTTATTTTGTTTCGTTTTTGTCACATTAGAAGTCGCCGACAACATCTAATTATAGCTAGGGCCGCTACAATGTACCGGTCTGATGCAGAGATAGTTTGAAAATTAGACGATACGGTTGGCGCAGTGGTTGAGCGATCGGCTGCTGCGCTGCGTGAAGCGAGTTCGATTTTCGCACGGAACAAATATTTGTATGGCTTACAGATAATTGTTCCTGGTCTGGCTGTTTGTGTGAGTGAGTTTATATGTTTGCAAATGCATCCACGATATAAGAGAAATTCCTAGTGTGAGGCAACGTTAAAAAAAATGCGGGCAGAAAGCTTTTGCCCAGAGGCCTTTGATCGTTCGATTCCAACAACGTTAGTAAATATCGTTTCCGACAGTCTAAAGTTAATCCATTATTTTATATTTATTTTTCTCGCGATCGATCTCTGTCAGCTGGTATTAATCGATAGTTATTATGTTAGTTGTATAAATACTACACAGGAGAGGAGAAACTGAAATAAAACTGTTTTTTGTTTCTGTTTTGATTCGTGCTCGTTCGTAGAATAAAGACGTGCTCGTATTTAATAAAAACAATTAGTTCTATGTTTATAGTTTTAAGTAAGTTAAAATTAATTAATTATGTGGTGTACATAATAATAAGTATTCTATTCTATTCTATTAATTTTCAAAATTGTACAATCCTGCCACTATTTTTAGATTTCTTATGTTAAATATTGTTTAAATTATGTTGTCCTACGATAAGCATATTTTTAGAGCTCCTACGGCCTGTGATACAGGATTACCTAGTACAAGCATCTTACATTATTATACCTACATTAGTAATCTAAGATTGAAACAGAGTTCTAAAAAAAAAAAAAATATATATTTAATAATAATAAATAATAAAGATAAAGAGAGCAGTGGTGGCTCAGTGGTTACGGCCCCGACTTACGAGTTGTAGGTCGTGGGTTTGAACCCGAGCAGGCGCATTACTTTGTGTAATTTATTTCATCACCACTGCTCTCAAAACGGTGAAGGAAAACATCGAGAGGAAACCGGCATGTCCTAGAATCAAAAATTCGAAGACATGCGACATCTACTAATCCGCACTGGGCCCGCGTGGTGGATTATAGCCCACTCCCTCTATAAGAGGAGGCCTCAGTCCCAGCAGTGGGAACATTAAAAAAAAGGCTGTTGATGTAGATTATATTTAAACAAATTTGGTTTGTAAATGAATGTATTTGGGGTTCCGTAGGTACCCAAAGGGTAATGCGAAAGTTTGGCTAGATGGTTGGGTGTTTGTAATTCAATCACGCCAGAACGGCTGCACGGATCTGGATGACACAATGATTAAACCGAGGCATTTTCAACTGTATCTTAATCAAGATAAAACATAACGCCCGTATTCTCCAAAGGGCTATATAGGCAGAGGGGAGTCTTCCCGTAATTCACCCATACTTCACCCGTTAAGTATATTTAAGTCCCCGAAAAAATACTTTACATGGAACGGAAATCGAATCACAGCAGTATCTAGCGCTCAAAAACATCAAGAAAGAAAAAGATATAGAATGAAACTGAAAATACAATGTACCATCACGTATGTTTTCAAGAAAATGCAGATGAGTCTCGAGTCGGTGAAATCGCGACTTCAACTTCTTCACAACAGAGCAGTTTGAAGTTTATTCATTTGCTTCAGAAACAAAGATGAAGTCGGGAACTACGGGGCATATACAAGTTCTAGATCTAGTTTTGGTTCTAGGCGTAAGAAACTCAGTTATTGAGTGTCTGTTTCTTTGACGGATGGAGCTACTTTACTTACTTTGTTTATTGAGATTGTTTACTTCTAAAGTGACACTAGAGGCCCAACACAAATGACATACTATCAATTATTTATTTAATACTTTAAGCGCACACATGTACAAGGACGGACTTAATGCCTTAGGCATTTTCTATCAGTCAATCTTTGGGTGATGAAGAGATAAATAGTGGTAGGTGCAATAACGATAGTGAATGGATTTAAATATAATTATATACAATACATAAATATAAGCTTGAAATAATAAATAAATACAATACAATAAATAATAACCGAAATATAGGATTTGTTCCGGTCTGATCCCCTCGATCTGATCCCCTGGGAGATCATAGGTATTAAAACACTCGCGTAATATTATTATCAAATTCGGCTCCGCCTCATTTGATAAACCTACGCTCGTGTTTTAATAACCCCTATTATATGGCCATTGCATAAACTACTATTAAGATTTACCTTTGCGATGCCTCTGGTGTTACAGAAGTCTATAGATATAGGCGGCGATGACAGCTTAAAATCATGTGAAGGGTACAGGCAAAAAACAGGGAATGTCAAAAATAATAGATTTTGAGAAAAACGCAGTTAAAAGTTTAGAAGTATCGAATAGAATAGAATAGAATACAATAGAATAGAATAGTTTAGAATAGAATAGAATAGAATAGAATAGAATAGAATAGAATAGAATAGAATAGAATAGAATAGAATAGAATAGAATAGAATAGTATAGAATAGAATAGAATAGTATAGAATAGAATAGAATAGAATAGAATAGAATAGAATAGAATAGAATAGAATAGAATAGAATAGAATAGAATAGAATAGAATAGAATAGAATAGAATAGAATAGAATAGAATAGAATAGAATAGAATAGAATAGAATAGAATAGAATAGAATAGAATAGAATAGAATAGAATAGAATAGAATAGAATAGAATAGAATAGAATAGAATAGAATAGAATAGAATAGAATAGAATAGAATAGAATAGAATAGAATAGAATAGAATAGAATAGAATAGAATAGAATAGAATAGAATAGAATAGAATAGAATAGAATAGAATAGAATAGAATAGAATAGAATAGAATAGAATAGAATAGAATAGAATAGAATAGAATAGAATAGAATAGAATAGAATAGAATAGAATAGAATAGAATAGAATAGAATAGAATAGAATAGAATAGAATAGAATAGAATAGAATAGAATAGAATAGAATAGAATAGAATAGAATAGAATAGAATAGAATAGAATATACTTTATTGTACACCATAAAATTATACACATTTACAAGAAAAAATTAAGAAGAAGAAGGAGGAGAAGAAGTATGTAATTTTTATCCTTTTATTTACCGGTATGTACCGGTATGTGGTGGATATACCCGGGTCTTTTCGTTTCGGCCGTAAACAAAAATGTTTTTTTGGCGCCTTAAGTTACCTTTTAAAAAAAGTTTGTGATTGAGAATAAAACTACTATAGATAGAGATTTGATTGTCAGTAAAAAATTGAAAAATTAAAACTTGTGACATTGCCTTTTCTTTGTCTGTACCCTTCCCATGTGGCCCTAACCTTTACCACCCAATACCGTGGTAAAACAAATTCTAAGGCTCTAGACGGAAAGAAACAGTATCATTCTATTTGGTTGACTGTACTTTCCCAACCGTACTTTGTTTATTTTAATTCCCAAAATACTACTCAAAAATAATATTTTTATTATAGGTGGAAACCGGAACCCCGGTCCCAAAAGCCTCACGACCCTTATTAGCAATAGCGATGGACTAAATGCGAAACATTTAAGGGATTGATCATGTGACATTTCGTTAGCGCTGGGAAATCTTATACAATTTTGACTTTTTTCTAATCACTATGACGACGACTATCAAGAGCAGTAGTCGACCCCAACTTACGTGTCGTTACGTAGGTCGTGGGGTAAAACCCTGGCAGGCGCTTTAATATGTGTAAATTATTTTATCACCATTGCTCTAAAAACTATTTCTATAACTAAATAAGAAACATCATGCATGCAATCCATACTTAAATCATAACAATTATCGAAATTAAATTAAAATCTGAATAATAATAAGAATAATACAAAAAAAAAGAATTAATGTCATATGTCAATTAATAAAATACCTACAATATAATTTCCATTTCATGTCAATGGTTTAAAATTCATCAAGAGAATATAGACACTTGTTTAACAAGAACTGTTTAAGCTTATTCTGAAACTTACTTGTATAGACTAGACTTTTTATTTCTGTCGGCAGTTTATTGAACATTTTTATTGACTTGTGGTAGGCGCTATGCTTTACAACGTTCAGGTGAGGTACTTGCTTCGTCTGGAGATCTTTTCTTCTTGTACTCTCCCTTTTTTGCCTTTCGTCTTCAGTCTCATATTCAAAGATATATTTCGATAAGTGACTAAGTAGGACCAAAATGTACAAGCTTGGGACTGTCAATATATTTAAGTCATTAAAATGAGGCTTGCATGATTCTTGCTGTTGAATTCTTACTATGGTTCTGATGGCTCTTTTCTGAATCACAAAAGCTTTTTGAGTGTTGTAATCATAACTTCCTCCCCAGAAAAGTATGCTGTATCTCAGTTTTGACTCTACTAATGCGTAATAGACCATTTTTAAATGTTTTATGGTTACCTCATTTCTTAGATTTCTAAGTACGTAACATGCAAAGCTGATTGCTTTCTCTAGGTATGTGTGTAGCTCTTGTTTCCACTTTAACTGGATATCTATATGAACCCCCAGAAACTTAACCACCTGGACCACCTTCACTGTTTCTCCATTTATGACGCAGTTAATGCTATCTGTATTATTAGAAGTGGAACGAAAAAGCATTACATTGGTTTTACTGACATTAACCTTAAGACCGTTGACAGCAAACCAACTGTGGAAATTAATTTCCATTCCCTCTCTCACCAAGAGGAGGCCTGAGTCCCAGCAGTGGAAACATTAAAAAAGGCTGATGATGATGGCGACGCTTTCGATGTAATCAACGCCGCGTCGCTTTCAGCGCAATTTTTTTTCCAATTTTCTATTTCTACAAATTGTTTAGATATATTCCCTAATTATATGCCGTTGCATACACTACTTTATCTTCACTCATACAGTTGAAATAAAACAAAAGTGGAAAGGGAAAAATATTTGGTATGGCGGGCAATTTAGATTCTCATTGCGCTGCGTGCGCATCCACAGACAATGAAACTTCTTTACTACAGCCCATACGCGCCAGAAAATTAAAAAGTAAAAGTGTGCTATAAAAATTAAAAATTTATTTTTCAATACAGTTGTTAAACATGGCGTACTTTCAGAGGCTATAACTATGATTCGAAAATTAAATCTTACGCATAGGCATCTTTCTGTTACGCGGTCGTGACTTTTGTTTACGAGCTCGATCATTAGTTTTGCAGTTTAGTTTTAAATTTATAAGTCAATTTAAAAAGTTTAGTAGCAAAGAGTTTTCATACATAGAATAAAATGGGATAGATTTTATACGAGGAAAAATGAATGATTCCGTACGTTTTAGCATTGAACTCTCAAAAGTCTTTTAAATGGTTGTTTAATATATTTCATTACCAGTTTTAATTTAATTATTTTCACATCAACATTTGTCTAAAATCGAATAGGCTGTATAGACTGTTTTCGTTGTAAAAAATGTCCAGTTGCAAAAACGCGCCTTTAGTTATAAGTCAATTTAAAAAGTTTAGTAGCAAGGAGTTTTCATACATAGAATAAAATGGAATAGATTATATACGAGGAAAAATGAATGATTCCGTACGTTTTAGCATTTAATTCTCAAAAGTCTTTGAAATGGTTATTTAATATATTTAATTACCAGTTTCAATTTAATTATTTGCACATCAACATTTGTCAAAAATCGAATAGGCTGTGTAGGCTGTTTTCGTTGTAAAAATATATGTCCAGTTGCAAAAACGCGCGAAAATTTTATTTTTTTGTGAATTATTAAATCTAATTCTTTGATTTGTTTTTACTATTTCCCACAACTGTATTGAAAAATATCGTGTGATACACGGGCGTGTAGGTTATTGCAAACTCGTGTCATTAAAAACCCTCGCCTTCGGCTCGGGCTTGTTAATGACAGCTCGTTTGCAATAACCTACTTTCCACCCTTGTATCACAATGTACTATTATGATGCAGTTGTTTGAAAATCGAAGGAAAATGTTGAACTGTAATGGTTTTTTTTTTAATTTTACCTATCCACGAATATAAAGTACGTGTTTATACAATATTTTTTAAATTCGTATTTGGAACATTACGTTGTGAGTGTAGATAAAAGTATTATTACACCCGCATCCCTCTTCAAACTGAACCACAGCAAAGCAGTACGGCTGAAAAAACAGGCGATCTTTATTACAGTATTAATACTCGTAAAGCTCGCCTATCTCTGTCATGTATCTCTCGGTCAATACAATGAATATTTGAATTTCTTGAAAAAATATTCAGATTTATCAATATATTGGTATTTGCAAGTGAAATATATGTAATAATAAACATTATCACCAAATTTTAAATTCATAGGTCAGTGGCAAGTAATAAAATTCTTCATTCTTCAATGCGGTAATTGGAAAGCTATTTATATGGATACAGTATTAATCTTTATCAATTTAAATACGTTAATTACCTTAAGCATTTCATGCACACTTTGATAATTCTTTATACCATATAATTTAAATGAAAATCTTAGGAGTTATCGCAAAATAAAAATTAACGAGCGCGAAAATAAATCGCTGTTACCCACTGTTGCTATTTATGGCGAGCTAATTCTGTATTAAGATACGCGCGCGTATCTTAATACAGAATTTTGAAGCGTATGTTTATAGATTTACAGGTTTTGCAATTAGTTGATTACTTGAGGCATATTATTGTATTTCTTTTCTTTTTGGGTGTTTTTGCTTTGGTTTTGTTTTACATGAGGCGATGATAGCTCAGTGGTAGTGACGTCGGATACCGCGACGAAGGTCGCGGGTTCGAATCCTACAATGAGCTTGAGCTTTCGTTGAAGGAAAACATCGTGAGGAAACCATAGCACGGTGGTAGGGTACTTTGTAGTACCCGCCTGGCTGGCAACCACCCTCAAGTTGAAAATCTGTCGCCAAGCACCTTCCGGTGTGTTCCGACAGCAGCACTTGAGAGCCAGTTCCCTTCTAGGCTTTGTGTGCTTACCACCATCGGCCACATCATCACTGACCACGGTGAGATTGTGGTCAAACACAGGCCTATAAATAGTAAAAAAAAAAAAAAAAAAAAAAAAAACAGTGAATTAATTTAAAGTAAAATTTTAAGTTCGCATTTTTGTTTTGTGGATGGTAGATAGGTACTTATTTAAATAATTAAAAATATCAAAAAACTCGACTGCTTGATAAGCGAACTAAAAAGACGTAAACAAGGAGAAAATCATGCTCACACGATAGGTTTGGAAGAAAACATATTTGTTCCCCCACAATATGGCGCCCAGGAACCGCCATTTTCCTATTTTACAATTTTAATGTAGCCAGTGACACTCGCGGGGTTAAGACAAAACGATTGACGTAAGAACCATCAAAATCGGCCTACGCATTTGGTCTCTAGATCGCATAGGAACAAACATACATACATACATAGGCTGATAAACACATTACCCTTCTTCGGCAGTCGGGTAACAAAGGAGGCACAATATGCTCTACTACCCGTGCGATGCCGGGGCGGGTCATAAGTAACTACATAATCCAGAATTGAACTCGAAATTTCTACCAAGTCCCAAGCTTTTACCAATGTACTCCACACATGATTTCCCAATGTTTATTAAACTTATATTACAACAAATACAATTTATATTCGACTCTTCGACAGCACAAAGCGGACGCCTGGTGGCCATAAAGGCCGATTCTCACGTAACGACCATACAGAAATGAGTGGATTTATGAAGTAATATCCTGTAAGCGCACGATATAGTGAGCTATATAACCTTAATGTACATGGTCTTCAGTTTTTATTTATAGAAGAATGTTATGTGGAAGATAATGGCTTTCAGATAAATATTTGAGAACTTCGATTTTGTTGGGGCAGATAAGTTTAAGAAACATGGGCGTGTTTTGTTAAAACGTAAGTTTATGGCGAAATATAATGTATTAAAATAAAAAAATGTGTGTGTGTACCAGAGTACACAGGTAAGAAGTGAAACTTCTTTACGACATATCATTTTTCTACTATTTGCAACTTCACGAAAATGGGGTAGATAAGGCTTAAGCCTTAAGTAAAACAACTTTTTCCGTATTAAATTAAAGCTATTTTATTATTATAGACATGCATACAATTAATGATTAATTTATTTTATCATTGTTCTTATTATAATATCATTGCTATTGTTGTATTTCATCAATAATGATAGCATCATTATTACTATTGTTGTAAATATAAAAAAAAAAATATGTATAAATATTATAATCATGCTCATACGTGTTGAATTTATAAAACGAAATATATAATCACTCTCACTTTTCTTGTAAATTCACTTAAATTTGAATAAGTCTTTTTACTAAACTTTGATAAAAAAAAGCAACATGGCGCGTAACCGAAAAACGTACAAAATTTCTCCCATACGTCGATAAAGAAGTTTCACTTCAATAAATAAATAATAAATAAAATCTTTGTTCAAACTTCAAATTGGTAAACTATACTAATAGGTCTTATATATAAAGTAGGTACAACAATGTTAGGTGCCTGTACTAGGTAATCTTGTATCACAAACGGCAGGGGCTCAAATAATGTAAATGTAAGGACAAATAATTTTTACAATATTTTCTTAACATTAGAATAGTGACAGAGATATTTATAATCTTAATTACTGAAACAGATGCAAATTAAAATTAAATTCTATTAATAATAATAAACAGATAATTCCTAACTTAGCATAGTTTACGTAAAATTGTTTTCACTTAATTATTTACACACACGGACAACGAACTTTGAGCGCCAGCAGATATTTGAGCTGGGCTATTGCAAAATGTTTTCAAGCCGTTTTGCCAAAGTACGCACGGTGGCAAATTGCCTAAGACAGCAGCAAATCCAGGTGAAGTAGGTCAGCGCAGTAGCCTGTTCTTGTTGGGTCGGCATCACGTGTTAAACACGGAAGTCAAATTATCTGTGCATCTTCGGGGGATACACGCGTGGTGTTAAGTTTTGTTTAAAATACTTAGAGTACTTGTGGTTTTTGGGGTTGCGGGGTTTGCAGCTAAATTAAAATCATGAAAATCGATCAAGGTAAAAATAAGACTACCACGGTAAATTATATTTTTTTATTAGGGTACCGTACCTAAAGGGTAAATACGGGACCCTATTACTAAGACTTCGCGGTCCGTCTGTCTGTCTGTCACCAGGCTATATCTCATGAACCATGATAGCTAGACAGTTGAAATTTTCACAGATGATGTATTTCTATTGCCACTATACTAAAAAAAACAAATACTAAAAACAGAATAAAATAAATATTTAAGTGAGGCTTCCATACAACAAACTCGCACTTGGCCGGTTTTTTTTACAATACTTTATTGTACAATGGATTAAAACAAAGAAAAGGAAGCTTAAAACTAAAATACATACTACGGATGAACATAATTATTCATATCAAGACCCTTTTGTCCTTCGAAGACACTTAAATCGGACGCTATTTATCATCAAGTACTGTTAGTAAGCGTGACAACTAGTGTAGCCACAGTTCTTCACAGTCAATAGTAAAAAATAAATTAATGCATTGTATTTTTAACCGACTTACCAAAAAAGGAAGAGGTTCTATGTTCGACATTATGAAAGTTTTTTTTTTTTTTATGTATTTTCACCGATATTTCCGTCAATTGTGGACCGATATTGAAAATTCTTTTTTTGTTTGAAAGAGTATATTACGAAATTGGTCCCATTTTAATTTGGTGAAGATCTGTTGAAGAACTTCGGAGATATACAACATAACTCTTCAATAAATAACGGCAAATTTCTCGGGATTGCTGCAATCGCATGTCTGTTTATTGTTTATACCATTTCATAACAACATTACGCCAGTACGCTCGAAAGGGGTATGCAGATCCCTCATTTCACCGGTTTTATTCAAGTTTCATGTTATTCTGGTAATTTATTCTGTAGTTATAGGTACTTACTTAACTACTACTTTCACTTTTTAGTTGTACCTATCTAATAGGGAATTAGGTAGGTACAACTAATAAGAGAAAAATAAAAAACTTTTTTACAAAAAAATACTACCGACTTCCAAATCTTCCAAATAAGAAAACTAGAAAGTGAAAAATAACTTAAAAAATTCCATAACTTAAAAATTTGGTACCTAACAAAGACACCGACTTCCAAAAATAAAGTTATTTTTCACTTTCTAATTTTCTTATTTGGAAGATTTGGAAGTCGGTAGTATTTTTTGTAAAAAAGTTTTTTTTTAATCAGATTTTTTTTAGGACCAGCCATGTTTCTGGGACAAAGACTTAACTAGCCAAATGTGGGTATTCCAGTGCAACCCATTGTAACATTCAGGCGTAACATTTTGCACGTATGTACGCTTGTTCTGATTAGACGGCAATCCAACCACAACATAATAGATCAGGAAACCTTGAACTATTCCGACCTCCTGCTTAAAATTCAGCTTACCCCCATCCCAAAACTCGTCGTAACGATAAACGCAATATGCGTAATCTACAACGGGAACAGCCACTAATTTCATTAAGTTTGATAACGACGCAAACTTAGTTCCACTTAAACTTGGGATCTGATAAGAAGTTTGTTCCGCATTCAATGATTAATGGTGGAACCGTGTTCTGGGAATTTCAAACTGATTAAGGTTTCATTAGGAGATTTGAGATGATAAGAGTTGGGTTTCTTAGATAATGTATTTCTTGAGGAAAATACTGCTAAAACACGGGTGCTGGTAAAAAACGTAACTTCTTCTTATTCTTCTTAAATTTTAAAAATTTCATGTGTGTACCACATGAAATTTTCAATTGCTTTCTTATTATTGGTTTTCCATTAGGATGATAAAATTGTTTTACAATGCATGTCCACGAAAAGAGTGTTTTCCAAGCAGCCAAACTGTGCGGAAAGTGTCATTATTTTCACTAGTGCTTTTTACTTCTCTGTATTTTTTTTATTTATAACTCCAACGTCAGCCCGATGCATAGAGTTTTTATTATTTGAAAAAAGGTTTAAAAATTAGTTAAGTACAGATTATCATTCATATAAAAGGTAAAATAAAACTAATACTTCATTAAAGGCGTTTTTAATTACTTTAGATTTAGATTTTGATCAATAAATTATTAATTTTAAATATTCATTAAATATGTTTGGCAAAACGTATATTTTACTCGTGCCTTTTTGCTTACAAAGTGACAGCTATTTGCACATGCGCAGTAGATATGCCCGAGGAACTTTTAGTTAATCTGTGGATATGCTGAGCGCGCTTGAATAAGCCCGCCGTTTTATTAGTTTTTGCATGGTTCAGATATGTTTTTTTATTTCCTCGCTCAATGCATAGTAAAATGTTGTATGATACACGTATGTAAGATGATTTCCGACTCACTTGGAAATCACCTACCTTCCGCACTTGTAGCATAAATAACTATTAACAAACATGTATACAACTAACATTCATTGTCCCATTACATAGTACAAACACTACGTAGTTTAAGATTAAATAATGCTGTGTAAATTGACCCCATTTTTAGGGTTCCGTACCACGAAAGGAAAAAACGGAGCACTTATAGGATCACTTTGTTGTCCGTCCGTCCAATATATCAAATACTCAAGTCTACTGTCCCTTAATTAAAGCTGTGAAAAAATCAAACTTCTAAGCCAATGCAATCAAAAGATACATACGTACGTTTATGCCGCAAATTTTCGACACTCGCAAGGGAATCAAAACCTACAGGGTACTTCCCGTAAATGATAAATGATTTATTTTCTGTAAGTTGGTTTGTACAAACACTTTCACATGTCGATCATATTTTTTAAAACTAGATGAGGTCGGCGTTTCCTGTCTGACTACTCTGAGAAGAAAGGCCGAAACAAACTCAGAGGTCACAGTCTCTTTTAAAGTCCAGACAAAAACTTGGTTAGATCATGTGAAGACCATGTAGACTGATGTCTGAAATGGTCTTTTGAGAAAAGAACCAGCCAGATTGAGTGGACCTGTCCAGTCAGTGCACGCATTTGTCAATAACCGTGCAGCTCAACTTAGAATTTAAGGAGCTCAACGAATTGACGAACAATACCAAAGAAAGGACATTCGGGTAGGCCGCATAAATACTCAAACTGCCAGACCATGATTAAAAACTAACTAAGATAAATTAAAATTAAAAGAAAAAGAATAATCCACATAGTCTTAACATTCACAATAATTAAAATAAAATAATATAATACTTTAAAAAGTAAATATTCTTGTCATTGCAAGAAAAATTAAAAAAATAAAAACATAATTAAAAACTAAATCCACGAAGCAAAATAAAAAAAAAAAAAAAACGAAATTAATTGGAGCAGCTCAATCCCAAGCCTTTTTGTCCTCAACGTAATCTTTAATATTATAAAACGCTTTCTGGCACAACTTACGTTTAATGAATGATTTGAATTTATTAACACTTAAACCTTGTACGTCGCTTGGAAGCTTATTATAAAAGCGTACACATTGACATCTAAACGAGCCACCTATTTTCTTGAGCCTTGTTGTAGGTACTACAAATTTGTGTTTGTTCCTAGTATTTATGTTATGGATATCACTGTATTTTTTAAACAATTTTATATTTTTATGGGCATATAAAAGATTTTCATAAATATACTGAGAAGGCACAGTCATTACATTAATCTCCTTAAATTTATCTCTGAGAGAGTGTCTCGGGCTTAATTTATAAATTGATCAAACAGCTCTTTTCTGCAAAACAAAGATAGTCTGGATGTCGGCGGCATTTCCCCACAACAGAATACCATACGACATTACACTATGAAAATAGCTAAAGTATACTAAACGGGCTGTCTCTATGTCAGTTAAATTACGAATCTTTCTAACAGCATATGCTGCGGAGCTTAGCTTCTTTGACAATTTATCTATATGTGGGCCCCACTGAAGCTTAGCATCCAAAGTTAGGCCTAAGAATACTGTGCTATTTTCAGGATTCAATTCTTCGCCCTTTAACATCACATCAGTTTTCACCTGCCTAACGTGAGGTAGGGTAAACTTAATGCATTTGGTTTTTTTTCCATTTAAAAGTAAATTGTTAACATTAAACCAGTGAACTACTTTTGAGATCGCGCTATTTACATCGTCAGTAACCAGCTGCTGACGTTTAAGTTTAAACAAAAGTGAAGTATCATCCGCAAACAACACTATATCATGGTTATCCTTTATGAGGTAAGGCAAGTCATTAATATAAATAAGAAACAAGAAAGGGCCAAGAATTGAACCTTGCGGGACTCCCATTGTTACTATAGATCTGGGAGATTTTTTTCCATTAACGTCAACGCTCTGAATCCTATTACTCAAGTATGAAGTAAGAAGAGCCAGAGCGCCGTTCCGGATCCCGTAGTGGCGGAGTTTCCTGATTAGCGTTTCATGAAGAACACAATCAAATGCCTTGGACAAATCACAAAATATTTCCAAGGCATCGCACTTATCTTCCCATGCATTATAAATATGTCCTAAAAGCTCAACACCGGCATCAGTAGTTGAACGACCCCTTGTAAAACCGAACTGTTTGCTATGTAATAATTTATGTTTATTAAAAAATCTTTGCGTTTCGTAAACTCAGAATGTTGAAATTTGGTACGAAGCAACGTCTTATAGCACAGATAAAGGAATGATTGTGAAAACCGTTAATTTTTAGTTCACATCACATCACATCATCAGCCTATTAATGTTCCCTCTGCTGGGACACAGGCTTCCTCTCTGTGAGAGGGAATTTTTAGTTACATCATAATAATAAAAATATTATTTATAATTTTAAACTTACTACCCTCATGAACGCGTAGAGGTATTAAATTGAAATTCATATCAAATACTCAGGTCTATAATACCTTTTAGCTGAGATTTGTACGGAACCCTCGGTGCGCGAGTCCGACTTGCACTTGGCCGGATTTTTTAAAAATTTTACTACATAATGATTACTCCTATTATTGATCAGAAAATCTTAGCTATGTAGCTTGAGTTTTCTAGATCCAGTTCGAGAGAGAACCTTTTCTTAGTCCGCTTTTTCATCTGCAAGCAACTCACATGCAAGTTTAATTAAATTGCGGGCACGGTCGAGCGATTGATCAAATTATACCACGGCTACCTGCAATTATATGCAACTTGCATGCGAGTTGTGTTGCAGGTGGAAACAAGGCCTTAGAATAAGACCACACCACAGTTGCTTTCCAAGAGACTTTACCTAAACTAACCTATTAAACCGACCTGAAAAATATGCAAAATTAACCAATTTTGTTGTTGTTATTCGCCTTTCATTACTTTTTGTTATTTCACGCTCAGTTCCGGCTCGCTGATCAGTGAATTCGCGTCCAAGTTAACAATTTTAATTAAGATCGCGTGATTGAGTTTTCTGTGTACCCAAGCGATAAATAAAATGTATATCAAATTGATGAACACAACATGTATCTCGCATTCGCGATGAAATAATTTAATTTTAATTAATTATTGAAATAATTGAATCAAAAAGCGATAGGTTTAAATTCAATTATCCCTTGTTATTAATGGGTATTAAACTAGCGATGTTGATGTCATTATGCTTCTGTATTCTCTATGTAACTTTGAGGGATTTTGGTAACTATTTAATCAGATTACTTTTGGGTAGAGCGAGTTACACTCTGTCAGTAAGATTGTTACATACGAGTATGTAAAATTTGATTAATACCCATACCTAAGTTATGATCATGTTTTAACGTCTTGTCAAATCTTGTTGGGGTACCGTGAGAGAGTTGTGGAGATCAGATAGCCGTTACTCCGTGTAAAATTTATGGGGCGCACGGTTGGCGCAGTGGTTGAGCAATTGACTGCTGCGCTGCGTGTCGCGGTTTCGATTCCCGCACGGAACAAATATTTGTATGACCTACAGGTAGTTGTTCTGGCTTTGGGTGTTTGTGTATGTGAGTTTATATGTTTGTAAACGCACCCACGATACAGAAAGAAATTCCTAGAGTGGGGCAAAGTTTAAAAAAAAAAAAAAAATGGTATTCAGCTTCATCTGGTTAAACTGGACGCCGACCCCAACGTAGTTGGGAATAAACAAATCCAATCTGTCTAAGATTGGATTTGTTTACGTCTTGTCTCTATTATCGGATTCATTCCACGGAATAAGAGCCAAAATTATAACTGTTCATAAGGACAGTAGTGGTGATTCTGGTTCTAACTGGAAGTCAAAGCCATCTACCAACAAAAACCATTACTAAATTCTACAAAATCATCTATTAATGATGTTTATTAATCTGCCACGTTTTTCCTGGAAACAACAAAACCAATTACGATGTTTGGGCAAAGATAAAACTTACTCTTCTGGAAAATTATAATACCTTTCACACGAGTGGAACCGTAAGCCACAAAGTAACATGTAAATAGTCCCAAACCGACCGAACAAAATCCTGAACCCGAACTTAACAATACCGAGAAAATAAAACATACTTTCAGAGGTAATATTTATTAGAAACCAGCTTTAGCTCGCGGCTTCGTTCGCATTACCTTTAGATTTTGCCAATCAATTCTTGTTGTCCATCTACTTCTACATGATTTTGGTCTCCTGGTAGTTTTAGAGTCTTTACCAATACTTATTCCAACCCTGCATTTTTTTACTTTATTATTCTGGTCTCCAATAAAGACTTTGTCAATCATTTCTGGTTATAAATCTACTTCTTCATGATTCTGGTCTCCTGGTAATTTGAAAATCTTAACCAGTCATGATTCCAGATCTAGATTTTGTTTTACTTCATGATTCTGGTGTCCTAGTCCTTTGTAAGTGAGCGAATCGGAAGACATAATTAAAAATCGAAGAAATGGACTCCCCATTCTTCCTCCTTCAGGTTTTATGCAAATAGAAGTAGCCTAGCGTTGCCAGAGTCAGATGGAACTATCTCTGTACAGAAATTCGTAAAAATCATTTGAGTCGTAACAAACAAAATAACGTTCACATTTATAATATTAGTTAGGATGCCCTCAAAATTAAACCGTGGAATCCGTTCCGGAACAACATTTCAAGCCACTTAGCCAAATCCCTGGTGAGCTAAACCTACAAAGGTTCGTATGGAAACCCTGATTATGTTTAGAGATGGTCCCTACATAACTTTGGTCTTGTGGGACGGGAATGATGAAAGTACGTTATCCTAAATTATGAGAGCCTGGTAATCTATGCTTAGGAATATGCGGAGTTGAGTGTAGGTGAGGCATGCGATCTTCTTTGTTTCCTTAGTCGTTTTGATAATTTGTTAACCAATTATTGAAGTTTACTACGAAATGAATAATGGGCACATAACTATGAAAACTGGTAAAAGTTAATTTGACAAATAATGGTCAAACGAGCGTTTACTATGATTTTTTGTTTTTTTTTTAACCTCATTCTGCCAATTACTTGACGAATTTTCAATAGCCACAGCAGTCATAGGCCGTTGAAAATTCGTAACATGACAATTTGCCTCATTAATTTTGTTTGTAAATAATGGTAATTTTGTTTTAGTAATTAGGGGTTATTTAGTGTTGTAAAATGTGCTGTTTAATTGTCTGTTATAAGGAAATACCTAAAATTTTCCTAAGCTAGTCTCTGATCCTGTATTCTACTTTTAGAGGGCAGTAATAGGTACAGGATAAACCCTTTGAACTAAATTTTCTCTAAATGATAATTAAATTAAATAATTTAAACTACTAAGCCCTTCAAATCTACAGACTAAGGTCAGAAGGGTAGTTTAATCTCACTATTCAGTAATGTTGGTAACTCTATGACCCTGGGTCCCTTGTCTTATCTCTCTGTAATAAAGTGTCACAGATAAGGACTGGGAACTCCATTGTTTTAGAAAGGGTATTATACATTGTGGCTAATATCGTATGAAGCTTATTATAGTAGTACAAAGGACGGGTTGAAACTATTGATCGGAGGTTATAATGAGTACAAGAAGTAATTCTTGTTGGCACGGAGTTCCATAACGCACGTTATAGTTCTTACTTGTTTGTGGGCTGAGGGCACCGAAAAAAGTGTGTAACATTGAAAAAAGTGACACCAAAAACTGACACCTTTTTGCAGTGATTTTTGAGGCACTTCTCGATCACCTAGGAAACTAAAACATTTTTCAATCGATTCAGCTTGCAGTCAATTTTGAAAATTATTATAATTTTAACGTTTAAATACTCTTTTTTATTCATATTAATATCATTTTGCGTGATAAATTGTGCGAAGCACAGCGTGCTGCATGCAGGATAGTACAACGCGAAGATCCGCACAAAAGGGAGACGCCGAAGAGAGAGCCGGAGGCGCACGAAGAAAGCCGAAGACTTACGAACGTGCGCTGACTAGAAACATACAGTACCTACGCTAGCAGCTGCTATTGTGTGTTTACACTGAGCATCCTGTGTTATTGTTATTAAAGGTTGTCTGGTAGATATCGCTGTCAGCGATAAGACCGCCTTTGTATACGTATAAACAAGTTTTTTTTTGTAAATGTGTATAATTTTATAGTGTACAATAAAGTATATTATATTCTATTTCAGTTTCGTGACATTTTAAGAAACTGAAAGACTGTAAATTTAATGAATCGAACTTCGTTCCAACCGGGTGGCCATAAAACACCTGTTTCTTTTTTTCTAAGGTAAGTCAATTCCTTTTTGGTTCAGTAATTTGCCTAGCATTTTTTGAACTATGTTGGGTTTGGCTTCAAGTCTAACCGATGCATCTGAATTTAAAAGAAGCGACAGCATATCTGATTATACAACCCAGTAACTGGATAAAACGGTATCCTATGGCAATCCAGAAGCCTTAGACAAGTGACATTTTATCATCGAAAGTGTGGCCATAGCGTATGGAAAAACGTTTAAAATGTATGGGAATGTCAAACGCTATCGAAATGTCACGTCATCAATCCCTTACATTTGGCATTTCGACCATCACCATCGCTGACGTCGAATAACACTTGTCTAGAACCTCTGGTTGCCAGGTTTTTGGCCCTCTGAATACCCGTGACGACCGTAAAAAAATAAAATGGGCTACCAAATACGAGTATTATAAACGAATAGTATTATGGTCTTTCCAAATGGCTAGTTGACACTTCGCGTGACCTAAGGGCTGGTTTTTACCTTGGTCAGAGAATAAGCATTGCCATACAAGGTGGCAATGCTGCCAGTCTTTTGGGCTCATTATCAGTGGACAACGATGTGGAGGAGTTTTTTGACGCCATATTTTAGTTTAGTAAATTTTTAGGTTTTGTAAGCGAGTAGTTATTGGTTTAAATGTATATATTTATAGTATTACTTAATTAAGTATTTTATACTCTGTATATACTTTTATCTGTGTAAATAAATCAATAACTATAAAAAAGGTAGTATAATGTCTTGTCCAAAAATAAGCTTCTACCCAATTAAGGTCGTTATTATTGAAGAGAAAAATACATCCTTAAGCCCAACAAGTATCTATTTATTTTTATTGTATACCTTTAGGTAAAATTCAAGTATCCTCATATTCGGTCAAGAAAAAAAATCCGAAAGAAATACAATGATCTTAAGTAGATCATTGTATTTTATTTTATTGAGGATAATAGGAAGCTACAAGCCTTATTATTTCTTTACAAAATATAACAAATTCTTACGTATTTTTGCGGCTCACAGGTAGATAATTCAAGAAGTCTAAAAGTATTTATTCATCGTAAAAATATTCTACTTGAGGATAAAAAGCTACCAAAGAAAACCTACTTACAACAAAGTAACTAAGCCAAAGTGAATTATCTGAAGTGCTTCCGACCGCTCTTCAGAGCGTAATCTCGACCTTAGAGTGACGGCCTCAGAAAAATAAAACTTGAATATTTCTACATCTTCTAGTTTCTGGCGCCCTGGTACCCGGTGACGGGATGATTAACGAGGGAAGCAGTTTAATTTTCTTTCAAAGAGAAGTACTTAGGGTTTGTAATGTTAAAAGGAGCTTAAAATGTTATCAATCTTACACATTGACATTTTTTTCTGAAAGGTACAATTTGATCTAATAGAAGGCGGATTCTAACTGTTACCTACATTCCAGGAAAGTTGTGTAAAGAAAAGTTGAGAAACTAAAGACTCGTGCGAAAAACAACATAACTACCAGATATTATACGTATTGCTATCTTTAAAAAAAATGCTTTCATATCTTTTTCGCACTATTGCATCAAGCCTAAAATTTGAAGATTATTCGAAACCAGATTTTATACCATTTTTCAAACGTATCTCAAACAGGTCGCCAAGTTGAGCTAAGCTATTTGCCTGGGGCTTCAGCATACGAACTATGACCAATCGAATATTCAATATGACAGAATGTGAAATGTGTCCGTTATGAGATTCCTTTTAAATTACAAAGTGTTAGAACTCAGCTGCTCCGGATTTAGGACAAAGGAATTTCATTTCAGCTTGCTTTTTTAGATTTCATGTTTTCTCATATCTTATATTTGGGATTATTATCGGCAAACCCGTGCAGTCGGAGGATACATCTGAATTAGGTCAGCCAGCTCGACACAGCATGATTTTCTTCTTGTTTAGGTCTTATTAGTTCGCTTCTTAAATAATCGGGTTTTTGATTATTTTACTGAAGTTTTATTTTATTTGAATTAACTTTCTTATTTATAACTTTTGAGTTAACATTTTTTCGTCGAATTAAGTACATTTAAACATATAAGTGTTATATATATTTGAAATCACCTCTTAAAAGCCTTTATTTTGTCATCCCGCACGATGGTTTTGGAAAAAAAGGTTCAAGCCCCCACAATATGGCGCCCAAAATCCACCATTTTCTATATTCCAACTTTAATGTAGCCAGTCAGACACTCGCGAGGTTAAGACAAATCGATTGAGGTAAGACTCATCAAAATCGACCAATGCGTTATGTTTCTAGAACGCCACTTAGGAACAAACATACATACATAGACTGATAAACACTGCGCTTGCGCTGACCCTAAATAAATTGAAAGATAAATAAAAAATAAAATAATTAAAAGAGTAATAATGATCTCCTCTTGCTGACTGTGTTCATCTCTTGATAAAACAAAAAAGAGGACAGTGAATTTTTAAGAGCGTCAGAACAAGCATCTTAAATGGAGATTAATTGGCCACACGCTTTGAAGGGATCCCGATCACATACCCAAACAAGATTTGGACTGGAATCCCCAAAGGAAGAAAAAGCATGGCCGTCCCCGTCAAATCTGGCGTCGCACCTTGTTGGCAGAAGCGACAAGCATCGAAATGTCGTGAAGCTAGGTGAATTGTGAAGCTCAAGATCGTTACCGATGAAGAACTTCTGTGAACGACCTCTGCCCTATCTAGGGCACATAACACATTAAGTGAAGTAAGTCAAAGCTTCAAACTAGATGTAGGTAACCTGATAGTCAAATATCTACAATAAGTAGGTTTATTATTATTTTATTTTGGATTGGTTTGTGGTAGCCCCCACAATATGGCGCCCAAAATCCACCATTTTCTATATTCCAACTTTAATGTAGCCAGTCAGACACTCGCGAGGTTAAGACAAATCGATTGAGGTAAGACTCATGAAAATCGACCAATGCGTTATGTTTCTAGAACGCCACTTAGGAACAAACATACATACATAGACTGATAAACACATTACCCTCCTTCGGCAGTCGGGTAAAAAGACTTGTTGCGCTGACCCTAAATAAATTGAAAGATAAATAAAAAATAAAATAATTAAAAGAGTAATAATGATCTCCTCTTGCTGACTGTGTTCATCTCTTGATAAAACAAAAAAGAGGACAGTGAATTTTTAAGAGCGTCAGAACAAGCATCTTAAATGGAGATTAATTGGCCACACGCTTTGAAGGGATCCCGATCACATACCCAAACAAGATTTGGACTGGAATCCCCAAAGGAAGAAAAAGCATGGCCGTCCCCGTCAAATCTGGCGTCGCACCTTGTTGGCAGAAGCGACAAGCATCGAAATGTCGTGAAGCTAGGTGAATTGTGCAGCTCAAGATCGTTACCGATGAAGAACTTCTGTGAACGACCTCTGCCCTATCTAGGGCACATAAGACATTAAGTGAAGTAAGTCAAAGCTTCAAACTAGATGTAGGTAACCTGATAGTCAAATATCTACAATAAGTAGGTTTATTATTATTTTATTTTGGATTGGTTTGCTCTTGACTCATGTCTAGATGACAGAGACAAATTCGACAATGAAGTGAATTATCCAGAAGAGGCCTGTTAACTCTAACTTTGAAGAACTCCGGGTTGAATGCGTTCGGAAACACAGACGTAGGCAGCGAGTTCCACTGTTTTGCTGTGCGCATTATGAAGGATGTTTGGAAGCGCTTGGTGCGAATTGGTGGAATGGCAACTAGATAAGGATGTAAACTTGCAGTGCGTCTAGATGTCTGATGGTAGAAAGGGGTCGGGTTGTGTCTGGTCATGGAGTTCTTGAGCACACTTACCGAAGAACAGTCTGTTCAGGTAAGTAAGTACAGGTAAGTCAGTTCATGGAAGTTAAATATATGAACGAACTTCGTTATTAACCTCCCTCTGCGGTTTTACAGCGTATGTAAATGATAAATGATAAATGATTTATTTTCTGTAAGTTGGTTTGTACAAACACTTTCACATGTCGATCATATTTTTTAAAACTAGATGAGGTCGGCGTTTCCTGTCTGACTACTCTGAGAAGAAAGGCCGAAACAAACTCAGAGGTCACAGTCTCTTTTAAAGTCCAGACAAAAACTTGGTTAGATCATGTGAAGACCATGTAGACTGATGTCTGAAATGGTCTTTTGAGAAAAGAACCAGCCAGATTGAGTGGACCTGTCCAGTCAGTGCACGCATTTGTCAATAACCGTGCAGCTCAACTTAGGATTTAAGGAGCTCAACGAATTGACGAACAATACCAAAGAAAGGACATTCGGGTAGGCCGCATAAATGCTCAAACTGCCAGACCATGATTAAAAACTAATTAAAATTAAAAAAAAAAAAAAGAATAATCCACATAGTCTTCACATTCACAATAATTAAAATAAAATAATATAATACTTTAAAAAGTAAATATTCTTGTCATTGCAAGAAAAATTAAAAAAAATAAAAATATAATTAAAAACTAAATCCACGAAGCAAAATAAAAAAAATAAAAAAACGAAATTAATTGGAGCAGCTCAATCCCAAGCCTTTTTGTCCTCAACGTAATCTAAAACGCTATAAAACGCTTTCTGGCACAACTTACGTTTAATGAATGATTTGAATTTATTAACACTTAAACCTTGTACGTCGCTTGGAAGCTTATTATAAAAGCGTACACATTGACATCACATGTAATCTAGTTATGACTATGTTTTAAATGTGTTTTTGTGTAACTGCATTATGCTGGATACTAAGAGAATCAGCGATTTCACATAATCAAAGAAACCTCACAGAATCTATCAATCCGGCTGTTACTATTTAAACACGAGCTCTTCTCAGTAAGATGAAATAAAAACGAATCACCTCGATGAAGTGTAATATTTAACGTGAATTAACGGTTAAACTTACAGATATCAAACCGAATGGTTAATTCAGATTACCATAACGTTATCGCAGCGAGAGCAACTTCATCAAATTTGGGGAGTCATGAAACTTTTCATTAGCGTCTGAAATTAAGCGTGTTATCGCGGGTTATAGTACCATTCCAGGGTTTCATGAAGATATTCTTAGTTCGGTGGCACAAGGGTTAAAGGCGTTGCTGTCGTGGGAAATAAATTTTTGATAGTTCGAGAGTCCAAAAAGGGTAACAACATAAATTTTAAATATTTACTCAATAATTATGAATCATCTATATATTAATCGTTTCCGTCTTGCATTGAACCCGTATGAAGCCTTCAGCAGAGAAACGCGACGCGACAACGCATGTTATCGACGCTTTATCGCATCTAGGCTGTCTACGGCAGCCTCCAGTAAACCTTGACATATTAGCTACCATGCTTGGCAAGCCAAATGACTTTTCTTTTTAGCTGACGGGTCCCCAAAAGCCAATTAAGGTTCTTAATTTCGCAAAACTACCTTCTGCAATTTTCAAAATGTCTGCGAACATGTTTTAAAAGCAGTTTTTTTTTTCTCTAAATTTTAGCTACTTCTTTAATAACTTCACCATCACCATAATTTCAGCCAAATACTTCAACTGCTGCCTCGCTCAAGCGTCGCCACATCAACCGGTCCTGTACTTTTCGCATCCAGCGAACTCCCGTGCTTTCATGCTCCTATAACTTAGCAAGCATAGTCAGCGTAAAATGATGCCAATTCCAAAGAATCACAACTATTACCTATTATTTATTCTGTGTTATTACTGCGTAAAGAAGCGACACTCACCTCCCCCGCTAAATTATTGTCGTCGCCGAGTCAACCAGGCAGTAAACTTAATAGTTCACGCACACATTTGCACGTGTACACACATTATGCGTTAATAATGCATTTTGTGTAGAGGTTGTAGGCTATTCCACGCGTACGGTTGTATGGAGTGTCGGGGGCCTGCCAATTCTAAGACCAGGGCCCTGTGCGAGGGATTGGACAATCCACTACACTGGTCCAGTGTGTAGCTTCGTAATTGTAACATGTCTTTGAGTTTTTGGATCTAAGACATGCCTCCTATAACTTAGACCATTCGTTTATTAACTCCACATAGCCATGTACCACAGAATCCTTCAGCAATCTAGCAACGTCTCACTCGCTAGTAATTATACGTAAAATAACAACCAGCATTTCTTGATCCCTCACATGTTTCTTACAGACAAACTTCACCTTTTGGAGACGAAAATAAAGATGTTTTCTTATACTGGGGATACAAGCTTTATTGTTATTCGAAAGATATAAATAAAATTTACTGTTTGTGCTTAAAAACAGATTGCGGAGAGGTGGAAAGGGTAATTAAAAGTGGGTTCATTTATTTATGAATCTGTTTCATCGTTGTTTCTCCATTAGCAGGAATAAAGCTTTGCATACGGTATTTTAGGTTTTCCTTTGCGAGGTAGGCAGTGATAATGGACTCAAAATGAACATACAAGATAGCGTTACAATTCGCAATTTTTTTTCATGGGTATAATTTTCAAGGTTTTTGGAACGGGTGACTACAGAGCCGGTATTTATTTATCCGAGAGAAAAGTAATAAAACAAAAATTTTAATTGAAATTCGAGTCTGAGTGGAGAATTCTCTTCTTTCTTCGAATATTTTTTTTAATAAATGTCAGCCGTCACTCTTAAATAACATTTATTTTTTCGATCATGCTCGTTATATTTTAACGAGACTTGGTAGCATTTTTCGAAATTCGTTTTATAATAATACCGTGATCTTTTTACAATGCTAGCAAAAGTTTTTTTTTTGTAATACCTGGTTTTGTCTCTCAGCGTCGGTAACAAAGTCTATCCCCAGGAACCGTAAAGTTATTCCCGGATAAATGTAGCCTATGGTACTATAATAAGATACTGTAACTTTTTTTCAGTTGAAGAATATTTGTAATTAAATCGGCAGTTCCAGATTCCAAATTTACACAAACATACACATATTTTTTTTATATAGATTAGTCTTTTTAGGGTTTCGTACCCAAAGGGTAAAAACGGGACCCTATTACTGAGACTTCGCGGTCCGTCTGTCTGTCTGTCACCAGGCTGTATCTCGTGAACCGTGATATTTAGATTAGACAGTTGAAATTTTCACAAATGATGTATTTCTGTTGCCGCTTTAACAACACATACTAAAAACAGAATAAAAAAAAAAATTAAGTGGGGCTCCCATACAACAAACGTGATTTTTTTGCCGATTTTTGTGATAATGGTACGGAACCCTTCGTGCGGGTCACCGGCCAAGTGCGAGACCGACTCGCACTTGGCCGGTTTTTTTTTATTGATCATATTCTTTATGGTACACAAAACATAAAGATTCAAATACAGTATACATTAGATATATATATGAGATAGGGCTAACATAAACAAACCACGAAAACAAGAACAACATAACAAAGAAAAAATACAACTTTATTTCTTCACAATTCATATATTTTCTAAACCATGCAGATTTAGCTCCATATAACATGAAATATGCACTATAATACCCCTCGTTCTTCCAACGCATACAATATAGAAGGTTGTTTAATAAAATCCTAGCATGAATACGTTTTCCTTTGTTATTTGTATAACAAAAAAACAAGATCCGCTGAGACGTAAGTGTCGAACCCATGTCACGAATATTTTAGTACGTATTATGTTACAGTAAAAGCCGGAAATTCAGTAAAACCTGAGATTTGCCGGTAATACTTAATTTACCAAATCATACCCTCGATTTATAAATTAAGAATTTGAAGTTGAGTATAATGTGTTAAAGTATTTTTTTGCCTGTAAACGTCTTCTGTAACTTGTGCATTTTAATACGATGAGAAACGTTCTAAATTCCAAATCTCGTTTGGAAATCGGGCCTTACCTACAAGTAAATTAAGTCCTAACACTTCACATTCGAATAAAAAATATCTTCTTAGAAACAGAATAACTACTTTGATTAAAGCAATCAATGTCCAACAAATTGTTCTGAGGATTTGGTATTAAGTGTAAGTGGCATAACGATTTTTCAACATCAACCGTATTGCTGAGATGTTTAGAGGTAAAACGTAAGATTTATCGAGTGAGATATAGTAAAAGTAATCAGTTATATTGTATATTCTGAGATAAAATGTAAAAATTTAATGATACATAACAGTTCATCACTTTTTCCACTATGTGTAGGTAAATCATAAGTTTTATCGGCCAATGTTAAAATTTACTTTAGTTTGGACTTCTACAGTAACATATATTATTATGCCTACATAATATGTGCGTGTTTTATGTATACGGCCTTTTATTAAACACAAGGTAAGCTGAATTACAAATTTCAGAGATTCTTTAAAAAATTCTTTCCTAGCTAAATGATATTTTCCTGTTCTTGCCTACAAAAATTCTTTGTTTATATTCCTTTACACTTTCTATCTTATTCTCCAACTAACTGAATATTATAAAGAGTCTGATAACTTATTCGTAGGTATCGTAGAATGTCGTAGGCATCGTAGCACTCTGTAAGCGTCGTAGAAATCCGTAGGCATCGTAACATTTCGAAGGCGTCGTAGCTCTGCGTAGGCATTGTAGCTTGGCGTAGGCATCGTAGCATGGCGTAGACATTAATTTAATTAAGTTTGATAACGACGTAAACTAAGTTCCACTTAAACTTAGGATCTGATAAGAAGTTTGTTCCCCATTCAATGATTAATGGTGGAACGGGAATTTCAAATTGATTAAGGTTTCATTAAGAGATTTGAGATGATAAGAGTTGGGTTCGTAGCATGGCGTAGACATCATAGCTTTCCATAAGCATCGTATCATGGCGTAGACATTATAACTTTCCGTAGGTATTATAGCATTCCGTAGGCATCGTAGCCCTGTGTAGGCATCGTAGCTTGTTGTAGGCATCGTAGCATGGCGTAGACATCATAGCTTTCCGTAGGCATCGTAGCATGGCGTAGACATTATAACTTTCCGTAGGTATTATAGCATTCCGTAGGCGTCGTAGCCCTGTGTAGGCATCGTAGCTTGGCGTAGGCATCGTAGCATGGCGTAGACATCATAGCTTTCCGTAGGCATCGTAGCATGGCGAAGACATCATAGCTTTCCGTAGGCATCGTAGCATGGCGTAGACATTATAACTTCCGTAGGCATCGTAGCATGGCGTAGACATCACAGCTTTCCGTAGGCATCGTAGCATGGCGTAGACATTATAACTTTCCGTAGGTATTATAGCATTCCGTAGGCGTCGTAGCTCTGTGTAGGCATCGTAGTTTGCCGTGGACAGTGCAGCATTCTACAACAGCGTTGTTACAACATAGCATTTTTAAATTAATTTATTAAATTTACCATTAATTTGGTCAACAAGAAAAGATATAACAAGTAAAAAGAGCTAAAGGTCATGGATGAGATTTTTTTTTATAAGAATCTATCAATATTTTGTTCAGTTCGAAAGTTATTGCACAGTTTTATAAGTGAGTATTCTATTAACTAAAGCCTTATAGGGCTCGTGGGATTTTCATTAAATTACCAATATGCGCCAACTTTATAAGATACAAGAACGTCAATATTTTCTAATCACAAGATTATTCTCTACACAACATCATAACATTATTAACGACATTACGAAACAATTTTCCTGACGCATACTCCCATTATAGTCAACGTATTAGAAACTGCCGGTCTATTCTGTAAAAATAGCACTGTGAAAAATTATGTGCACCTTAAAGTTGGAGTAACACGTCTGTTGTAATCGATCGCGATGGATGACATCTGTGGACGCCATCTTTTTTTTTTTTTATTATAGATAGGCTCGCGCTTGACCACTATCTGACCTGATGGTAAGCGATGATATGGTCGACGATGTAACACGCTTGCCTAGAAGTAACCTATTCACTCTTGACTTAAAGACCCCGAGGTTGTTGCTATCTGGAAACCTAAACCTTCCGGCAGGGAATTCCACTCCTTAGCTGTACGCATAATTAAATACGCATATTTCCAAAACGTTTAGTGCATATGGGTGGGATGTCCACCATATACCGATGGCGCATCGCCGTACGTCTTGTAATCCGATGATGAAACGGGCTAGACGTAATTAGATCATGCAATCCCCCTAGATTGCATGATCTAATTCCGTCTAGCCCGTAAAACGTATACAGGACAATAAGACAAGTAAATCTGTTGTAAAATTAGTTCTGGCCACTACTGGCAGGTTATAACAATGTTAATCCGATCGTGTTTTGTTAATATACGGCAGTCAGACTCCAAACGGCGTTTTACTAGTTCTTTCTACTAAAAGCGTGAATGTTTCTGAGGATGGATGGTTAGATGTTTGTTAATTTTTCACTAAACGGCAAAAACTAATGAACGGATTTCGATGATAGTTTACAGAAATATAGCTTATACATCAGAATAAAACATAGGCTATCACACTATATAATATATAATCACACTAATATTATTCATGTGAAAGTTTGTGAGTATCTGTTTGCGCTTGTATTTTTGTTACTTCTTAACGCTCAAACGGCTGGTCGGATCTGGATGCAATTTGGCACAGAGATAGATTATAGTCGGAAATAGCACATAGTACTTATATCGGGAATATGTTCCCTTGGGATAATTTTCGGCAAAAGGCGAGCGAAGGCGCTGGCAGAAACTAGTAATTTATAAAGATACTAGCTTCTGCCAGCGGCTTTGCTCGCGTGAAAGGTGTTTATCATCCCAAGAGAACATTGTACTTTAAGTGCTATTCCAGATAATTTATCTCTGTGCCAAATTTTATCCAGATTCATACATCCACGCACACATCTATCCAAACTTTCATATTTATAATATGAGTAAGATGGGTGAATTACTAATATCACGCGAGCGCAGACTGTAGTGGCCATAGATATAATATACAAGGTAGTGGCGCTCATTTAGAAGTAAATACATATTTTTATAGTAAAATTAATTCATTAAATATTTTATTTCTAGTCTATTGTCCACTGAGTGACACTCACATGGGAAGTCCCCTTTACAAATATCATCATCATATCAGCATCAGCCGAAAGACGTCCACTGCTGGGCATAGGCCTCCCTTCGCCACATTTACCGGTCCCGTGCGTCCCGCATCCAGTGGATCCTTGCGACCTTCACCAGGTCATGGGTCCACCTGTTGGGAGGCCCTCCAACGCAACGTCTGCCGGTTCACGGTCGCCACTCCAAAACTTTACTGACCGATCAAACATCCGTTCTGCGTGCAATGTGTCCTGCCCACTGCCAGAAATATACTCAACCTCAAATTAATAATTCAAAAGTTGGCTATAAATTTTCACGGTGAGATTTATACAGAAAATTGTAAGTACTACATGTAGTACAGAGTATTTTTCTTAAAAACCCGCTATATATCGAACAAATTGGTTGGAACGTATGTGTGTCACGTAGATAAGTCGACATGGACTTGGAATTTAATACCTGTCTCTGGAAACGATGCCCGCCTTTCAATATCTCTTTAAGCGTTTGTCGTACTTCTATTAAGGCATAGGAGGTTGATACTTCAAAATACCCATGTGTACCAGGCGTCTTCCCTGAGCCTCGCTTTGCACAGCAGCACATGACCAATGTGCCACCGTCTTACCTGGAGTCACAAGCTGGGCGGACAGAGTTTCCAATCTGGCCGCCCGTGACCCTAGAGTCCCGCCTGCCTATGATGCAGACGGGGTTACGGCGTTTTAGGCTTCGAGGCCAACAAATTACAACAAGCCAACCAATCACAACTGTCCATTGCCAGTTTGAGTTGAGTATGAGCATCTGGCATACCGGCTTAAGTTTCCTTTTTAAAATTTGTTTCGATGCTTCACCTATTTAATTTAAGTATTTGTTTATGTAATCATAACGTTATGAAAATGTTAAACTATGCTCAAAAATATCTATATTCATTACGAGCAGTTGCCCGCGGCTTCGCTCCCGTGGGCCACCCCACAGGACCCGTTTTCGGGATTAAAAAATAGCCTATGTTACTCAGGAATAACGTAGCTTTCTATTGGTGAAAGAATTTTTTAAATCGGTCCAGTAGTTTCGGAGCCTATTCGGTACAAACAAACAAATAAACAAACAAACAAAAAAATCTTTCCTCTTTATAATATTAGTATAGATTTATTCTTTCCAATTCAAGAGTATCGAACGACCCGTCATTAATGAAAGTGCTATTGCCGACACAATTTTCCAATATAGAGCCTACATTTTATGATAGTATATAATCAAGTTACATACGATGGAACACAGCGAACACTTACAAGAAATAGTCTTAATAATGTACAAACGAGAATATCCGGAGATGGCTTTATAAAACTTGGATCGGTTATAAATTAGAGTAGCTATTTTTCTAAGGTGATAAATGATTTTATTTCTGTAAGTTGGTTTGTACAAACACTTTTACATGTCGGTCATATTTTTAGGGTTCCGAAGTCAACAAGGAACCCTTATAGTTTCGCTCTGTCCGTCTGTCCGTCCGCAGCTTAGCTCAGAGAATCTAAGTACTAGAAAGCTATAATTTGGCATGTATATACATATTAATAATTCCGACAAAGTGGTAACATAAAATCATGAAAAATATTTTTTTTCGGGTACCTCCCATAGACGTAAAGTGGGGATATTTTTTTTTCTCATCTATATCATGGTGTGGGGTATCGTTGGATAGGCCATTAAAAAATATTACAGGTTTGTCTCAACCATTTTTCGATTCAGAGATTCGTTTGCGTAAAATTAAGCTTTATGTTGCAAATTTATGTTGGAGTCAAGTGTCCCAGCGAAATGGTTGCTCTTGGCTATGTAAAAAATTCACGGCAGTAGTAAATATAACGAAATTAAAAGGAAAATTATCACGGATAACAAGGCTTTACAAGTTTACGAGTAATAGTCGACCAACTTATAAAATTTACTTGGAACAGTAAAAATTTTGTACAAATGCCATTGAAAAATTACTTAAATAAAGTTGATAGCTGTGTAAAACAGAGTAAATATAATGCTTACGAACCATGTAAAAATATACAAAAATGAAATTATAACAGGCTTTACAAGTTTACGAGTAATAATCGACCAACTTATAAAATGTACTTGGCACAGTAAATTTTTTGTACAAATGCCATTGAAGAATTACTTAAATAACGTTGTTAGCTGTGTAAAACAGATAGTAAATATATGCTTATGAACCATGTAAAAATATACATAAATAAAATCATAATATCCTTAATATTAATGATTTCTAAATTAATAATGTTTAAGCTCGAATAACGCATTGGAGTGGCCGGAGTCGTTGGCAGTATCAGTCCGTAGTCCATACGGTGCATGCGCGCGGTGGAGTCTATTTTGTGTTAGTGCAGAAGTATTTTCGACGTTTTGTAATTAAAACGTAAAAGTAAAGTCTAATTAGATTCGCTTTCCAAGTAAATTACTTATTTTCTTTTGTCGATATCCGTATAAAGTCAATATTCGACCCGACTTCATCAATAATTAAGTAGCGTAAAACTTTCCAGAATGAAATAGTGAATACCGCAGATTAGAGGATTCACCTCTAATCAGCGGTATTAGAGGAGATTAGAGGTGAATACTTACGATTTTTTCTAATTCCGAAAGAGAAATAAACAAGGAGCGTGTACGCAAGGATCCAGGAACAAACTATACCATTCCCCGTGGCTCTAACGCGCGCTCGTATCAGCTCCTTTCGCAATTCGCACCTGCGGTGGTACTCAAATAGATAATATTTTTCTAACTTCAGTTGCGAAGTTGGATTTTATAAGAGTGAATAGCACTAACTAACTAACTAACTAACTAACTAACTACTACTACTACTAGTAACTAGGCAAGCGTGCTTCACCGTAGACCACATCATCGCTTACTATCAGGCGAGATAGTGGTCAAACGTGAGAATATAGATTAAAAAAAAACGTCATCCTATGTGGCCCCGTTTTTAACAACAACAAAACCCTCTTTTTAGTCCACATTACATATAGTCTTCACATTCACAATAATTAAAATAAAATCATATAACACTTTAAAAAGTAAATATTATTGTCATGGCAAGAAAAATAAAAATAATAAAAAAATTTGAAAACTAAATTCACGGTGCAAAATAAAAAAATCTAAATTAATTGGAGCAGCTCAATCCCAAGCCTTTTTTCCTCAACGTAATCTTTAATGTTATAAAACGCTTTCTGGCACAACTTACGTTTAATGAATGATTTGAATTTATTAACACTTAGACCTTAAACGTGGTTTGGAAGCTTATTATAAAAGCGTACATATTGACATCTAAACGATCCACCTATTTTCTTGAGCCTTGTTGTAGGTACTATAAATTTGTGTTTGTGCCTAGTATTTATGTTATGGATATCACTTTATTTTTTAAACAATTTTATGATGAGAGAGTATTTCAAGTTTGAATCAAATCTACAACATTAACAGGATTAATGATGTTGAATTGGTATATTTTATGAAGTAACTAAGCAAAGAAATATTTAAGAGTGTAGTTATAATTTGTATGCTAAATTCTCCCCTATCTAGCCCCCCTCAGGATAATATTGAAACATCTTTTCTCCGTGTTCACTTTTCGCTTGTCGTTCGTTATATAAGTAAGTAACTCTTTTGCAAAATTTCCTGCGTCTGGATCTAATGACTTTGGCTGTATATTGCCTGCCAATAAATCTATGTCACAGTGTTACTTTAAAGCAAGATAAAAGCAAAAATAATAAAATTAATAAATATTATTGTACAAATAAAGTTTTAGGATGAAGATACATGTGACTGAACAACCACGCATATGAATGAACCATGTTGATTGTGAATTTAAGTTAGTGCGCATCGAACATCTAATAATCGATTCACAAAATAATCATGTAATTTCAAAACGCCATTTAACCTCAGTACTTTTAAAGCTTACAAATAAAAATACACTCCTACAATCTGCTATTGAATAATCCGCTTTACCTAAAGCCCCAAAGTAAATCGGATTTGTTAACTTTTCCGATTATAAATCGAGGTACTTCATTGATAAATTGCTGAGGGCAGAAAATAGAGAAAATCCTCCAGGTTGATTAATTTGAGTATTAGAAATTTTAAGGGATTAACGATAAATAAAACAAAGCCATCCATTCTTGACGAATCAGACTACATTAAACTGACTCGTTAAGAGTGGATAAACCTAAAAAATCGGTTCATCATGCTTCTGCCCTTATGCCAATTTATTTGCGGTCAGCACAGCATGTCTTCAAGTCTCACATATACATTTTTATACTCCTTCTTTTACTCTCATAATCTAACCAAACGAAAACCCTTAATTACTAATCCAAACTCCAGCGAATCACGAATCCAAGTCACAAATAATTAATATGAAAATAAATAAAATTGAAGTGTCTGTATGTAATATCAAAATAACAACGTTTTATTGAATGCACGTGAAAGTATACGGTACTAACAACAAATAAGCAATTTTTAAGATTTTTGTCTGTCTGTTTGTTCCGGGTAATCTCCAAAACGGCTGCACCGATTTTGACGGGACTTTCACTGGTAGATAGCTGATGTAATAACGAGTAACATAGGCTACGTTTGATTACGAGAAAATTCATAGGTCCGGTGGGAAACTATAAAAATAAAAATATTTTTTTTACGAGTTTGACGCGGACGAAGTCGCGGGCAACAGCTAGTAATTAATACGATGCAAGATAAATTTCATCATCATTTCAGCCGAAAGACGTCCACAGCTGGACATAGGCCTCCCCCAGGCGTCGTCACATTGACCGATCCCGTGCGTCTCGCATCCAGCGCCTTCCCGCAACCTTAACCAGGTCATCGGTCCACCTAGTGGGAGGCCTTCCAACATAAAGAAAGATAATGATAGATGTATTTTAGTCAGTGATGGTGGAAAAGCCACAAAGTATTCACAGGGTTGGGAAGTAGAAACGGGCCCTCGCGGGGAAGTTTTGCTCAAATGGAATATTTTCTTTTTTAAAGTTAGTTAAACCGTATTTTTATATAAAATTCTTTTGCCTCATTTGTTAATCAAATCGACAAAAATAAGATAATAAAAAAGAGTACACCTTACACCTTTTTTGACCTTTTTTGACATTATTCGGAAGTACGAGTACCAACTTGACTAGAGCGATTGAATCTTATGTATACAAATTTTGTATCCTATATATTGAATTCCTTCCGACTAAGATCACACAATTACCAAGCTTTGTACAGGGTGTAATGATATTGTGTACAAGGTTTCCCCTGAATCTCCGGTTTCGTTTCCAGACACCGGCGCCGTTTTGGGCATGCCCCAGCAGAGACAATTTCGTCTTCACTTATGCAACTATCTACCAACCAAGTTACACAGCCTAATTGGAGACAATTCTATATGCCTTTCCTTTGACTCCATACCTATGTATAATAAATTGAAACATCTTGATCTCGAGGCGCACCAAGTATATGAGCAATATTCCGAATTTGCATGTAAATTAGTCCTGCTGCTATGAGTTTATAGTTAGGTACAGAACCCTATGCATGTTTTACGGGTATGGTTTCGCTTTTTTACGGATTGTATGTAATGCTATAATTATCTTCCAATGTATTAAATATCTTCGAGGAAAAATAAAGAAATTTTCTTTAGAAAGTCTTTTCATGTTTTGTTTCCACATACTGTGATGATTCGTTTAATATATTATTCGTCATTATAAATATTAATTGTCCTCAAAGCATCGGTTATTAATAGGAGGTTTTATTTAAAGTTGTATTTATGGATTTCAGAAACACTTTTCATAACTTAGACATATTGAATAAATTATTTAAGCTGTCTGAAATCTTAATGTTTCATTCCACTTTTAGTTCCCCCACTCTTCAATGGTAGGAGGAGCTCGTGGCTAAATAAAAGGTAACAGCCGCACAGATCGGTTAAGATCGGTCGAGGTTAAGGGACTTCCACCGCTTTAGAGCCGTAAAATGGTTACTTCTAAAGCATACTCCTTAGTAACAAGTTAAAAGGAGTGAAAATAATAAAAAATATTCATGTACATTATTTGTGAAGCAAGGGTTTTTCGTGTAACTAATAGTTTTGCTTTAAAAAAATAATTAACAACACGATATTTTTTCGCAACTTTTGGATACTCCTCCAAAACCAGCTTGGATGTTATTAAAAAAAATTACACAGAAAAATTGATGGCAAAATTTTCTTCATAACTGAAATAACTTATAATATATATAATATAATATAATAAATAATATTTAGCAAACAAAACTGTCCAAAAGGAGGTTCAATATTGACATACTGGCTCCGAGCGGGCGCACGGCCAGTACTGCCAAATTTGGGGCATATACGCCTTAAGTGACGCTTGCCGTGCTCAATCCATTGATAGTGACCATCTTAGCATAGAATAGAATAGAATAGAATATACTTTATTGTACACCATAAAAGTTACATATCTTTTTTACAATAAAAGCTTAATTATAAGGGTACAAAGGCGGTCTTATCGCTGACAGCGATATCTACCAGACAACCTTTGGATGGACTTAAAGAACTTAGAATGAAAAAAGTGAGTAGTCTGTGGTGTACTGCTATTATATTAAAAACAACAATATATACAAAACATTATTTTTATAATAAATACTATCCATAAACTTATATACACATACACTTACATACAAATATACTTAAATATATACATATATAATATTACATGTTAACAAATTCAAAGAAAGGAGGGACAAGATAAAATAAAAATATATATATAAATTGATTAATGATGAAAGAAATTTGATCCAAATATAAGAGCGTTAGAGAGAAAGGAAATGGTTTTTAACTAGGTTCTTAAAAGAAACCAGTGACTGGGCTTGTCTAACAGGCAACGGCAACTCATTCCACAATCGTACAGCCTGGACCGTAAACGATTTGTCGTAAAACTTAGTGGAATGAAATGAATAGCATACCACGATTGCTCCGTCCCTCTGAAAGCACTTCAAGTTATAATATGTATACCTTTGACAGTTGTTACTATCTATCTAACACCAGTCTGCAAGAGGTATCGTATTACCCAGTTACTGGGTTGTGGAGGTCAGATAGGCAGTCGCTCCATTTATAACACTCATACTCAGCTACATCCGGTCAGATTGGAAGCCGACCCCAACATAGGTAGGGAAAAGATTAGGTAGATTGATGCTCTTTAATATTCAAAACTATTCACACCCAAATTGTACCCTACTGAAATCGTAAGGATTACTCGTTGCCATCTTAAATAATCCATTGACTTAAGGAATTAAATATAGGCAAGCGAATGTGCGAACTCTACACGTGGTGTACTATGGAGCAGGGATGGTAAACCAATGGCGCACGTGACAAAATAATATGTGCAGACCAATATAAGAGAATAGCTTCTGACAGCGACCTCTGCCAGCGGCTAGAGGAACATACATCTGGAATAAAAACTATCCTATTACCTAATTCAGGTCATTTCTACAAGCTTTTATTTAACTTACAATGTATGTAAGTATGTGTGTTCGGGTCAAATTTTGCAATAGAATTTTAAAGATGCACGTTTAGTTTCGATGACAATGCATGGTAAGCTAAGTGATGTCCTTCTAAATCCAATATGGCGGACGGCCCAAGTTGGCGGACTCGTTATTTTTTGTGCACTGCCATGATAAAGGTTTCAGATTAAAGGGTTTGCTGAGAAAAATACGAACAAAGCTTGTTTAAAAAAAATATTTTTAATGAATAATTTATTTTTTCATTCATCTAGAATCTGTTCCGCCGTTAAGACATGAAAAGATAACAAACAGACAGAGAGTATGGACACTATTGATCAATCCATCACTCCACAACAGTAGAAATCACAGAAACTTTTGCTTTTATTTAAATATAAAAAAAAAACCTCTAAACATAACGATTGTTTAAGAATTTCGGGTTGCAAATAAAGAGTTCAATCATAGAGAGTAAAATAATTAACACGCTTTTATTAGCTTGGTATGTATTATATATTTATTATTTATTATATGCTTTATTGTACACCTTAAAATACAATTATAAAAAGAAACTTAAAATTAATACAAATACAATGGGCGGCCTTATCGCATTCCGCGATCTCTTCCAGGCAACCTGGTATGGACAGTAATTGTCTGGACATGAAGTGGGGTTGTCATTGGTGTGACAATAACATTGTTAAAATAAACGTCGGCTAAAACAACTTTGCACACTGATCAAGAACCGATGATAATATAATAATTAAAATAGTTTTTCCCATTATCCATATCACGATCTTCAGGATTAGCGATTGAACTAAAAAGAAAAATTAAATAATAGTATAAAAAAACACGCTTTAACAGAAAACCAAACTAAAAGTAGAAAATCTTTTTAAATAAATTTAAATTAAGAATAGTGTAATTAACAAAAAATAATTGTATTGTAAAAAAAGCATGGGGTGCTTCATCTCAATTGTTATAATATTTTATTGACAGATATTGGTAAACGTAGAGTCGTTTTGAAAATATCTTAAAATGCACCTTATAATCACTCCATTCTTAATTTTAAAAAAAGTCTACTTTTTAGTTTGGTTTTCTATTAAAGCATGTTTTTTGAGTTTTGTTAAACTATAATATTGTCTTTTATGTCACCAAGTTCAACTAGTACTTTGACAGCACCTAATGTCAATTTGTGTTTTAATAAAAATGGCACGTTCTCCAATAAAGGTTTGCCATCCCTGCTATAGAACATGGTGGTAGTTCTTATCAATTATTAACTTGACGACGGTCGATAAAGATGTACTGGCTTACCCTTGGTTCTTGAAGTTAAGGCAGCTTTTGTATTAAGGCGTATTTGTTTACGTGGAACATACCTACTAACCTGATAACCTATGTATATTAAAATAAAAGTTAGTATATTAATATTTTAATTTTAAGTTTAAAAGTATTGGTCACCACTAGATCTGTCGTTTTTTCTGAAAAATTAAAAGACAGTTAAATTATTAATAGGCCTCCCCCAAGCATCCCTACATCGTCCAGTTCTGCACTTCTTGCTTCTAGTGGATGTCCCCGCCCCTCACTAGGTCATCATTTCACCTCTTGGAAGGTCTTCAAGCGCTGCATCTTCTGGTACGCGGTTGCCAGAAGGGCCTCATCGGCTATCAGTTCTGTGAGCAACGAGCCCCGCCTAGGTTTACCATTCCGAAAATTTAAAAGTCCAGACAATAAGCCGAACTTTTGAGAAAAAATTCACACACATTAATATTAGAAATGAAAAAAAAAAAAACGATCTCAAAGTATAAAACAAGAAAATATTATTTAAGGATAGCGTGGTGGTATGAAACAAACAAAATTTTGTCCAAGCGAAAAAGCCCAAATTATCATGTTGACAACTGCCTACAGCAAGATCAAATAAAAGACATACTTTTGGTTATTTTAGTAGTATATCTCTTATATCATCAAAAGATTCTCAAGTATATACTAGCCAGAGGCAATAAAAACAAACCACTTTTTTCAAGTAGGTAAATAAAACAGAAAATTAGCTTCATACTTATAATTCGGAATCTTTTGTACTTCTTCCCAACCTTTTAAGCCAAAAGCGTGATGATATCATAAAGTAGGCTGAGTAATTACGCTTTCTTACCCAGAGGGCAACGGCAAGGCAAGAGGTCCGTCCCTCGAGGGTGTTTACCGGAAAAATACTGAAGAGTTCTAATAATGTTTTATGTTATTTGCACAATTTTCTACGAAACACATTAGGGACCTCAATTCTAGGGTCGTTGAGGGTGCGTAGGAAGTTGATATATTTTAATTTCTTCCCTTTCTCGGGGTCAACGTATTTTTAGGCGTTAATAAAATGTTGTGTTTAAGGGACATTGGTTCATGTTATTTTAGGACTGTTTTCTTTGCGATCCGAAAAGATTTGGATTCTAGAGTTATTTTACGGACACTTTTATTGTAGTGGCAGTAACTTACATTTTATTCAGTAAGTTTATTTTCTTAGTAAGGTAACTTATATCTCACGATGTCGTATGTATTCAGTTGATTGAGCACACCTCTTATCACTTTCCAATTAAAACGCTATAAAATATAAAACAATTTTTCTCGAACCATATATTTCTCGCCTGCCAGTACAAATACTTTGACATTCTAACCCCCGACGGAAAAAGAGTGGTGTTATAAGTTTGACGTGTGTATCTGTGTGTTTATATATTTGTATATCCGTCTATGGCATCATAGCTCCTAAATGGATGAACTGTTTTTTTTGTTTGATAGGTGACTTTATCGAGAGTGTTCTTAGCTATGTTTGATGAAAATCTGTTCAGTCGTTCTAAAGTTTGTGGCGATTTACTGTTTGAATGAGGTGTTTTCGCAAATTATCGTGTCATAATTATTACGTGTTCAAAAGATTGATGATCGAGCCTTTTTACTACCAGATAAATTATGTAGCATGAAATAAAATGTTTCGGGGTTTTTAATTATTTTAAATTTTTTCTTGTAGGTTACTACATGGCAGGCAGATTTTCTCATCAAAATTGTTACGAGTCCTTATAACTGTGGCCGACAAACGACCTTAGGTTCACCACTTCATCTGTAATTCAAAGAACTAAAACCCGTCCCCTTGAGTGTCCATCGCGCCAATTTGCCATAAAACAATGGAATTTCTATTGTGTCTGCTAATTGCACGCCGTAAGTATCTTATTCCTCTCTGAGCATTACTCCTATTAGCCATTTTGCTGTGGATATATTACAGTCCTTTCAAAGGGGATACGTTAACATTTTGGTATTTCACGTATGAGGATGATTGTTACTCTTTCACGCAAAAACTACATAACAGATTTTAACGAAACTTTAGAATAGTGTGGCTTATAAATCAGAATAACATTATAATAATAATATCGTTACTGTCCCACTGCAGGGTAAGGGCCTCTTCTCATACAGAGAAGGCAGAATAACATATATACAAGATATCGGGGGAAGTAGGTAGTAAGTAATTGCATATGGACATGGCTAGTTGCTTCAACTAGTCTTTAAAAATGTTTCCAAGTCCCTGATGAGTAGTTGAAGAAAGAACTACAATATTTCATGTTGTAGATTAATTTATCTTTGTTCACTTTTACAATATACTCTATACAGGGGAATTCATTATTTTATTGTGTGCTTTACCTCTGCGGAGGCCTCGTTTTAAGGGTCTGCTGAGAACCTCTCACCTCTTATTGACCTCATCCAGCCTGGAATAGCAATATTTGAGATTGCTTTGAGATTGAAGTTGAAAAAGGATTGTTTGGGTTGTTGTGATCTAATCTAAGTTATACACCTCATTATAGCGATGTTGATTTTAAAACTTAGAAGCAAACGTATGGACACTTGGGACACTAGCAAGTGTGTCATATACTGCACAGGGGCACCGCGCTCACAATGGGTATCAGAAGGGTTTGTAAAACCCCGTTTCGCCAAATTGTGCTTGCAACGGCCTACCTGGGTACGCAATCGATTGAGTGCTTTCCGTATAGACCACTGCAGTTCACATTCAGGTGGCAGATGATTTGAAAGAGAGTTACCGCGGCCCTGGCACAAGGAACTGAAGGAACGCGGGTGGGTTTTAGTCAGTAAAATTCTGACACGCCCTCCCGTTTCATCCAGAGCGCTATAAGTCATTGGATGATTTCCAAAGCAAAAAAAAATTGAGAGGTAGTAAATGAAATTCTTCTCTCTGTATATTGTATAATGTGTATGAAGTCTATCACACCCACCGGTGGACAACTTTCTGTCTACTTCATCTTGACAAGGTTTTCTGTATCTATTACGAATGTTAATAATGTGGACAAGTTCACAAAAGTATCATTGTCTGATGGAACGACAATCCGGCAGGGCCTTAGAGAGTTCGCGTAGGACCAACAGCTTAACGTACTTTCCGAGGCACGGAGGTGACACACCACCAACTTCCAAATAATCTAATGGATACAAAATGGCTGCTAAAAAATTATGGATTAATGAAATATCAAGTTGCGCGACTTGGGAATCGTACCCGGGGCCTCACGCTCATTAGTCGCACTTGCGACCACGAGACCAACGATAAAGTTAATTATGAATATTACGTAGGTCTATCATCATCAGCCTTTTAATGTTAATGGGCGCACGGTTGGCGCAGTGGTTGAGTGATTGACTGCTGCGCTGCGTGTCGCGGGTTCGATTCCCGCACGGAACAAATATTTGTATGACCTACAGATAGTTGTTTCGGCTCTGGGTGTTTGTGTATGTGAGTTTATATGTTTGTAAACTCACCTACGATACAGGAAGAAATTCCTAGAGTGGGGCAACGATTAAAAAAAAAAAAAAAAAATATGTTCTCACTGCTGGGACACAGGCCTCCTCTCTGTAAGAGGCAATGGGCCGCAATCCACCACGCGGGCCCAGTACTGGTTCTTCGAAGCTTATTTTCATTTTAGCTTTCTAATAATTCTTGGGGACTGTTTAGATGTGGACTATAGTTTGTATAGGCTGGTTAATTGATACAATTTGCTTGTTTTATTAATTAGTGCCTGGGCGAACGAGCTCTGCTCGGATGAAAACAGAGAAAAAAAAGCTTTCTAAAAATGAAACCTACCTAGATCGATTTATCGCCCCCGAAACCCCCTGCATACTAAATCTCATGAAAATCGTTGAAGCCGTTTCCGAGATTCAGATTACATATACACATATATACAAGAATTTCTCGTTTAAAGACACACAACACATAACTCACATGAACGCGAGCGCGCGCGTGATTTACTGCACCTCACATGAATGCGTGGTGGTTTTTAGGCCACTGGAAGAGAAAGAACGTATGACAGTTCTTTACAACAGATCACAATTATCATAGATAAAACTATAAATATTAATAACTTTGTGTTACCATCAACACTGGTTGGTATAGGTCTATACTCAAAACTAATTAAAATCACATAACTGTAGACTAAACTAAAATAATACTACACCCAAGATGTTAATAAGCCTTCAGATTATGTAATCTGGTTAGCGAAGTAAAACAAGGAGTATATTGTTACAGACACCAATAACCCGTAGGCGTCGACTGTCCTAAATGAAGCCTCCCCTGAAGGCATCTATAACGACCCTTACAATATAACAACCGGTTTGATTGACGTATGGGTCGGTGAGTGAAAGTTATATTTGTTTGGTGAGTGAAGTGTGTTTTTGGTCAAAAGAAGTGAAGTTTTATGTTTGTCTACAAGGTAAAATGGATCTGAAGCAGAATGTCCTATCGCGAAAAGTCCCGTTGGCGCAGAATATCCCATTCGCACAGTGTCTCATTCGCGCAAAATTACAATAGCTAGCGAAACGCCGCAGATATCAAACAATCTGCCTAACTTGCCTTTTTCCAGTCTAACCAGATGCTTATATGTACCAGTTTCTGACTGTCTATCTGACTTCCACAATGAATAACTGGGTAACACGCACCAAGAGTGAGTAAGCAACCCTAGTGACAGAAGACAGATTATCTGACTTCTGACTATACGAATAGTAGTTGTTGTTACGAAACAACTGTCAAAGATATACAATAATGACAACCGGGACTAATAACGGACTTTCCGAGTCACGGAGAAATCTGTTAGGGATGGACCTTCCCGAGAAACTGACCTCGACAAGTGTTGCTTAACTTTGAAGATCGACCCACGTGACGGCTTAGCCAAGCACTATTTATATCCATGAAATGATGAAACTGAAGCAATTATGAAAATAACTTCTCCAAATAATTATAATACTCGTAGGATGTCTTTAAGCCTCAGATTATGAAATCCAGCAGCCTTATTGCGTTATGGATTTGGCAAGGCAAAGGGCAAAAATTGAACGAAGCCTTCAGGGAAGGCTTCGTTCGATCGATCGATGAGTGAAGGTTCTGTTTGTTCAGAGTTAGGTTGTATTTGGCTGTGCTTATCTACACGTCATGGTTCTCACCGACTTAGTGAAATCACACCCACGATTCCTTACTATAGAACTTGCCTATTTGGTGCCACAAATAGAAACTTTTTTGCCAAAAAATACAACCAACTTCACTTTGTAGTATTTTTATTTGGAAATAGATTGTATTTTTTGTAAAAAATAATAATTATATTCACTATCTTTATGTATATGTGCAGAGCAGAGCAGCTCTGCAAATAGACATAAAGGTAGTGAATATGAATTTTGAATAGCCTCTATCATAATTCTAGAAAAATAATTAGGTTGATGATTTGAAATAATCTAAATCATCGCGTTAAATTCCTGTGATATATTGTTAACCAGAAATTAAATTATGTTTGGTCAAATTAATTAACGTTCGTTACGGCTCGCTTTCACAGGTATGTAGGGGTAGGATTTCAGGTATTGTGTGTACAGAATAATGAGTTGCTCCTTACATTTCTTTTGTTATGAGGAAGCCACATGTTTACATATTTATATTTTTTAAACAGAGCGTTATCAATATTCATTAAACAGTAAAGTATTTGTTTACATTATATTTCTGGTTTTTGTTACAAAACATTCTAATGGGTCATTTAAACTCTCATTATAAAAGTTAAAAAGACTGGTTAAAAATGAAATTAGAAATACGGATACTTACCTATTATAATTTGGCCTTTTGAATTCTTATGGCCGCTCACATGGGCAATTCAAATTGGATAATAATTCTTGGCTGTTTCTACAATTTGGTACAATCTTTGCAGGTATGCCTAGGATTTGAAACGAATTTATCACTGTAAAGGTAATTCTTGATCAAAACAAGACCATACATATCAATAGAAAAAATATCCAAGATTTGCCCTTTCACCGTCTGCCACTCACTTGAGTGCGACCTGCCAGAGGTCAGCAGTAATGAGGGTGTGACTCTTGAGAGCCTCTCAAACTGAACTCAACGAGCTGAGTTCGCGAAAATACCTGAGTAACTTTGTTTTACAATGTTATGGAGTTGCGAGGTGACAACGTAAGATATATTCTTAAAGTTAGATAAGTACTTATCTAAATAATTTAGCTTTTTAATTTTTGGTTAGCTTCGTGATTTGAAGGGCACTTTAAGCTGTGAGTCCCAACTGTCAATTGTAGACCCTTGATAGTTTTTAGTGTAAGGATCGTGTTAGGATCTAATAACTAGGTTATGGAGGTCAGGATACTGGTCAAATTTGGCGACGGAGCCCCGGCGGACGGGGCTCCTATTTCTGTCTGCAGGGTCTAAAGCAACCTAACGTCGGGGTGCCCTAAGTTCCAGAGTTCGCTTAGCTCGCTGTTGTACTAATTCGTTGAAAACACAAATGTACCCGCCCGCGCTGCACTGCTTTATCGCCTCGTCGATTGTGCATAACAACCGTCATATTATTCTTTTTGAAAAGAATAATATGCTAAAATAGAAAAATTCAACCCCAAATACAAGTAAAGTTTATAACAATATTATTACCACAGCTCACAAAAACCTCCTAAAAGATCGTACTCAAACCGGATAAACATTTACTTACTTAATATAATAGTCACCCATTCAGTATATTTTTCGCCCGATTAATAATTTCCTAACATTAATGACGTCTCTGATTGCTGCTGGCAATGTTGTGCCCTGTGTCTTCAACTTATTAGAAGTTCAAATAAACATTTCATTTTAAAATCCACAGGGATAATATTCCAAACTGAAATAAATATAACACAAAGTCTCCCGAGAGTTCGAAACCTACAAACAAACATCTATTCAAAATTGTTCAGATAACGAAGTTGAGCAAACAAATACAGATAGTTATGAATAGACTGGTCAGAGTGGTCAGAACTAGCTATGCTATCTTAAAGTTACGATAACGAACGTTTCTGTTAAGGTGCGCTTAGACTGGAGAACTTTAACTGGGATAATGCAAGAACCACATGAATAGATTGTGAATTCTTCATCGAGTGGTGTTATAAGTTTGACGTGTGTTGCTGTGTATCTGTATATCTGTGTCTGTCTGTGACATCATAGCGTCCAAACGGGTGAACCGATTTTGATTTAGTTTGAAAGGTGATTTTGCCGAGAGTGTGTTTAGCTATGTATAAAATCGGTTCAGCTATTCAAAAGTTATGGGCGTTTTAATGTTTGAATCGGGGTGTTTTTGCAAGATATCGTGTCATAATTACGTGTTCAATAGATTGCCGATCAAAGCGTATCTACTATGTACTAGATGTAGAATGCATGTAGCATTAAATAAAAATTTGTCGGGGGTTTTTTAAATGTTGAAATTTTACTTGTATTTAGTGACGCTGATTAGGCTTTTGCAACTTGAACACTTCATTGGAATACAGCAGTCTCTAATCTAGATCAACACCCTAATTGTGTAAGTTCATAGAGTAAGTTCGTATTGTGTAAGTTCATAGTACGGATTGATTCCCTTTCCTTGCATTGCTTCATATGTTCAAAAACCCAACTACTCAAGAGCTTAAAGCACGCAAAGAATATTACTGCTTGGAAACATGCTGGTCCTGCTCCGTAGGGCAATCTTTAGTGTGGAAACTATAAAAATGGTTAATTTGTTGTTAATTTGTGTACGGTATAATAATATTCATAATTATTATAGTAACGCTTTATTTTTATTTATTTTCTTCTCAATTTGTTTAAAAAATTGACTCGCACACTGTTCCATTGTTGTTGAATTAGGTAATTTACCTATGTTTGCAATATTTGTAAGTATGTGAGAACCATGTCCCTATTTATCAAGTGAAGGGATTTACCTGTTAGTGCTTGTAATACTTTATACCTATATTTAGTATAGTAGTGCTGGGTGCATCGTTCTCACGTATAAGAATTTATTAATGTATGTATGTTAATATTGTAAAAAGCCTTTATTTTTTAAAAGAGTAAGTATGGAGTTTCTTGTGCATTCTTCTCCATATCAACCTACATTTCCGAATGCACGGTAGAATCAATTTTTTATAACATGTAATTTTTTTAACGTTCAAAAGTGCCGCATAATGGCCTAGTTGAAATAAATACATTTGATTTGATTTGATTTACTGATTTACCAAAATGAAAGGTAAGGAGTGTGCCTTGTGCTGTTAAAACATATACGCTAAAGGTATACGATTAAGGTGCAGTTCATATCAACCAAATAAACGACGACGTTCTTGACGCCTAGAAGCATTTTGATTTATATCACACCGATAAGCGATTTATATCTACTAAGTGAAATTCGAATGGACGCAATGCGATGCAATTCTTTAAAATACGATCGACGCAATTGAAAAGGTGTCGCGCCTCCAGGAAGGTCCGTTAGCCTAACATCAAGAAAATGCGCTTGGTTAACTTGATTAACTTTGAGAGGATGAATCTTCGTGGATGAATTACCACGAACTCCCAAAAGAAAGTAGGTAAAAGAGGGATCCTTTGCTAAAAAAGATAGCAATGCCCATCAAATGTGTAATAAAAAAGTTAATTACAAAAATCAAAAAACCCGACTGTTTAAAAAGCAAACTAAAAAGACGTAAACAAGAAGAAAATCATGCTGTGCAGTCGGAGGATACATATTTGCGAGCTGGCGGACCAAAACCAGATGTATCCTCCGACTGCAAAGCATGATTTTCTTCTTGTTTACGTCTTATTAGTTTGCTTTTTAAGCAGTCGGGTTTTTTGATTTTTGTAATTGACTTTTTTATTTACAACTTTTTAGTTATTTTTTTTTGAACTATTTACATTTAAACATATAAGTGTTTTATATTTTTGAAATCGCCTCAAAAAACCCTTTATTTTGATACCCTACACGATGGCTTTGGATTTTTGTGGGGAAAATTTTTTTTCCCCACAAAATGGCGCCCAAAATCCGCGTAATTTTGTTTTTTCAATTTTAATGCCAGTGACAATCGCAGGGTTAAGACGAATCGATTGACGTAAGAATCATCAAAATCGGCCAACGCGTTTGATCTCTAGAACGCCACATAGGAACAAACATACATACATAGACTGATAAACACATTACCCTCCTTCGGTAGTCGGGTAAAAAGGACTAATGCGAAGACAAAAAATATGAAATACTCTCTTCATCATCATCATCATCATCAGCCCATAGCAGTCCACTGCTGGACATAGGCCTCTCCAATTGCGCGCCATTTGGTTCGATTTTCGGCAACTGTCATCCAGCTGTTACCAGCCACCCTGCGAAGGTCGTCGCTCCACCTAGCCTGAGAGCGCCCTTACGTTTACCAGTTCGCGGCCTCCACTCAAGAACACGTTTACCCCAACGGTCATCGGTTCAACGACTTATATGGCCGGCCCATTGCCACTTCAGCTTACTTATTCTGTAAGCTATGTCGACAACTTTGGTTCTCTGCCGGATCACCTCATTTCTGATTCGATCCCTTAGAGAGACTCCGAGCATGGCCCTTTCCATAGCTCACTGAGCAACTTTGAACTGATGAACCAGCCGTATTGTGAGTGTCCACGTCTCGGCACCGTAGGTCATAACAGGTAGGACGCACTGGTTGAAGACTTTAGTCTTCAGGCTTTGCGGGATGCGCGACGAGAAGACTCTACGAAGTTTTCCAAACGTCGCCCAGCCCAGCTGTATTCTTCTGCTAGCCTCCTTCTCAAAGTTGTTCTTACCAAACTGCAAAGTTTGCCCGAGGTAAACGTATTCTCGAACAACTTTGAGAGCACCGCCATTGACCACAATCGATCCCGGTGTGACGTGTGAATTAAACATAACCTGGGTTTTATCCAAGTTCATCCGGAGACCGATGCGTGCAGAAGAATCAGCTAGGCTATCCAGCATCTGCTGCAAGTCGTGCAGCGACTCTGCCATTATGACGATGTCATCCGCAAATCTTAAGTGTGAGATGTACTCGCCGTTTATGTTAATGCCGCGTCCTTCCCAGTCCAGCGTCTTAAACATATCCTCCACTGCGTTACTAAACAATTTCGGGGAAATCTCTTCATAAAATGAAGTAATTAAATAGATTTAATATAGTTTTCTATTACACAATCTTCCTTTAGTCTGAGCACGCCTCAATTTCAACAAGCGTCTGCTACACTTTACATATTTGAGGTAGAATGTTGTTGTGCGTTCTATAATAGTCTTGTTTGCTAACTATTGCTAACTTATGTTCGCCTGGTACATTTCCATAACCGTATTCAATTTTAGATGTGTCTATTCCATTAGGTAGTTAGAAATATTAGAGTAGTGATTTGTTAGCTATTCAGTTTACAGATGATTAAGTTTTAATTGGATCATTATTATTTTGTTTCATGAAGTATCCTCTTCTTTGGTTTACTTATTAATGTCAAAAAAAAAGTTAATTCAAAACACCAAAAAACCCGACTGCTTAGAAAGCGAACTAAAAAGAAGTAAACATGAAGAAAATCATGCTGTGCAGTCGGAGGATACGTTTTCGCGAGCAGGCTGACCAAAACCAGATGTATCCTCCGACTGCACAGCATTATTTTCTTCATGTTTACTTCTTTTTAGTTCGCTTTCTAAGCAGTCGGGTTCTTTGGTTTTTTGAATTAACTTTTTTTATTTATAACTTTTTAGTTATTTTTTTTTAAGATATCGGTACATTTAAACATATAAGTGTCATATATTTTTGAAATCACCTCTTAAAACCCTTTATTTTTATACCCCACACGATGGGTTTGGAAATAAAAAAAAAAATTGTCTTCCACAATATGGCGCCCAAAATCCGCCATTTTTCTATTTTCCAATTTTAATGTAGCCAGTGACACTCGCAGAGATAAGTAAAATAAATATTTACAACTCATATGAATTCGTCAACCAAACGACCGATAAATTTTTACCTTGGCTAGATTATAAATAATTCAAGAAAGGAATGAATCGTCGATAAAAGTATAATTGTTCAACAGTTATTTTTATACAGTTAATATTTTACGTATAAGCAAAAGGCAAAAGTTCTAGTCTTTCTTCATAAATTCAATGTTTTAGCCTTGTCACGATTTTATTACGCTCAAATAAATAATGATAGAGAGACACTAAATTATTTCTTTGTAATATTTATTTTTATAGATATTTCGAGGCAATTTGTTATTCATGATTCCTCAATAGATTAAATTGGGGAACGAAAAGTTTTTTACAAGAACCAAGGTAACGATTCTTCGGCTCAAGGTCCAACTAGATGGTCCATGGAGCTGAAAAATTAAGATGCAACGTTGGAAGCCTACAAGGTAGATCGATAACCTAGTGAAAGCCATGGTAGTCCGCTGAAAGCAGGGAGTACAGAACCGGTCTATGTAGCAACATTTGGGGTGGCCAGTAGCAGACGTCTTTCGATGGAAGTAATGATAATGGAATCTGAAAACTGGTCTTTTTAATGACACACTTAATAGCAAAACTAAAATCTACATCAATATTGCAAAAGTAAAAAGACCGAAAAATATTTGTTTTACAGTAGTTTTAAAATTCATTTCTAAAAGTCTGCACTTTTTTTTAATAGCAAACCTAAGTTTCAATGTAGATGCACTCCACTTTTTTCCACTTTCATATCGCAAAGGGAATTCCAGAGAGCTTGAAAGGCAACCGAAATTTTGAATTCTAACTGTGCAATTGGATTAAAAGCAACCAGCTCTTGTTTGATAGGGGAAGTTGAAATTATTATTTTTGTTATCTACTAGTACCTCGCTATTCTTTTCTGTAATGTGATTCTGCAAACATCTTACCGTGGTAACTTATTACCCGACTGCAAGGAAAGGGTTATGTTTTTCGCGCGTATCTTGTTTGTATTTTTTTTTTATTTGGGACAACTCCACTGCACTTTTCCCTAACCACTGCAACTCCTGAAAGCCAGAATCAACAGTGGCACCGAGGCAATGAAGCTCAGCGAAGTCCCGGAGAATGAATTTAACAGTCTTGGATCCCCGAATGAAATTAATCAGAAAAGAATAATGGAGGAGTAGGAAAAAATACAAATTTCCACTTCCCTCCATATCAAGCAGGAGACAGAACAAACATGGCAAATAGGCACAAAGGGTTCATTAACCAAGGATAATATTCTTTTTATTACCTCATATCTCCCAAACTGCTAGACGGGTCTATATAATTAAGACATCGTTACGATACGTCTTGAGTGCCCAAATATTCTTAGATAAGTGACAATCATAAATAACAAACATGGCAAATTTAAGGTGCCATATTGTGGGTGACCAAATTATTTTTTCTTCCTAAGACATCGTGTGGGGTATCAAAATAAAGGGTTTTAAGAGGTGGTAACAAGAATATATACCACCGAAGTTTTTTAAAGTAATTCGAAAAAGAAAGATGTAAATAAAATAAAAGTTGAAAAGTAAATAAAATATGTATCCTCCGACTGCACAGCATAATTTTCTTCAGGTTTACATCTTTTTAGTTCGCTTTTTAAGCAGTCGGGTTTTGAATATTTACTTTTTTATGTCAGTTTTTATTACCTTGAAGTGACCGGTCAATCCCTAGCATAATTGGAATTGCAACTAATTTTACGTAAGTTTTCACGGCGAGTTTTTTTTCGAGACTCGTCACTATTGATTTTGGCTTTCAGGAGTAGCAGTGGTTGGAAATAGTGGGGCGGGTTTGACCTTAATCGTAGAAAAGAGAGATACGTAGTACTCGCAACAGACGTGCGTGTATGAACTGAGGCCCTAGTACGAGTTTCTGCGTCAATATGTCGACTACGTATTCGTATCACCTCCGTAAATTTCTGTTTGCAACATTTGTCAATGTATGTACGTAAACGAAGCTGAAGAAGTTTGTAAAAATCGTACCAGAGGCCCTGGACAAGTGGCATTCTATCATCGAAAGCGTGGCGATAGCGATTGTCGAAAAGGCAAAATTGTATGGGATTGACAAGCGATATCGAAAAATCACGACATCAATCCCTTCTTAGATAAAGTACGTATAGATGAAGCCCTGGCGTGGCCGCACATGAGACAACAATAGTTAGTTCTGGTGTTACAACAAGAACAAGAACACTACAACCCACCATCACACTGACACTTATTATCTATAAATAACCCAAATTCCTTGTCTCAATTAACACATAATAAAACGAAATCACAGAAAATCAAACAAAACCGAGTTTGTTTGTCAAACATGCCATTATATTAGAGTATGACAAACAACAGAAACCGGCCACGGTGACAAAGACAAAAAATAATCTTTTGTCCTTATTATTTACATGGAGCTGCCAATTAGCCATCTCGCTCTATCAATCAAGCTCATTTTAAGGCTTAATCTATAGGTACTTTATCTAAGAATCCCTTACATTTCGACTAACGCCTTCGTTGACACCGAATGCCACTTATCTAGATCTTCAGAAATGCCGTTATATATTTTCTACATAGATCAGTAAAAATAATAATTCCTATGCTACTAAAAAGGTTATTTGTTTTTGTTGACGCTTTCCTCAACTTGGTACACATACTTTCAATAACATGGAATATATTTCCTTTGTAATATTATTACTAACCCACGGTAAATTCGACCCCTATCCGCAGGATAATATTTATAAAACGTAGTTACGCACGTTTGGCTCCATTTAACTGTTCGCTGCTCTCCGAATACAAACACGGAACCATGTGATAAATAACAGTTTCCTCGCAGTTATTTTCAACGTAGTGCTTTTGGTTTCATGGGATCCTGGTATTCATTTTAGTATTCTCGGTAGAATCAAACTATACATGCATGGTTTAGTGGCACTGCTGGTTTATTTATAAGCTTTTTATTAACTTGCAATGTATGTACCTATGTATGTATGTTCGGGCCAAATCTTGCAACTGAATTTTAAAGCAGTTATCCTCAATCGATTAAGATGAAATTTTGCGTACACGTTTGGTTAGGATGACACTGCACGGTAAGCTAAAAAACTTAAAAAAAAAAACATGTTTTTTTAAGGTAAAAGAGCATACGAGTATATATTAACTAGCTTTTACCCGCGGCTTCGTTTCCCTTGCTCTATCCTACAGGAACTGTGTATTTTTCCAGTACAAAAGTAGTCTAGACACTGAGCGATAGAGAATCTTTATATCAGTAAAAGAAGTTTTTAATCGGAACAGTAGTTCCAGTGATTACCTTTTCTAATTACTACCTAATCAGCAAGGTTGGTAGCAGGGCTGAACCATCACCATTACAAAAGTCGTAAAACAACATCATTTTGTTCTAACAAAAACATTATTTTGCAAAATGTCACAATTTTTTGTGATTCGCTCTACGACGCATGAACATTGAGTAAGAACAAATGGAGTGGCAATGTGCTGAGAAACAATTGTCTAAACGCCATTAATTATATTTGACAAATCCTGCTTGCAATAATTTGTAGTGATCATACTAATAATTTCGGTAATCATTTGACCAGATCTTTGATAGTTGACGGGATATTTGGCAGATGTCAAGATCTTTGGCAGTTACTTTGAAAGTCGTTGTGAGTGGTCTGAAAACCGAAAGTTTGACAACAGTCTTGCCAAACGGTATCGTTTTATCTAGTTGCATGTAACAACGGATGCAGCAGCAACGGAGCAAGAAGGGTTCTTGCCGACGACACGATTTTAAGAAGAAGGGGCTTGCGCAGGATCCGCAAGTCGATATATAGCTGTTGGGGAGATGTCTGTCAGACTGTTTTGACGTCTGTCAATCTCGAATACGTAGGTGGGGTGTGGCAGTCTCGTTCACATTTGGTACTATGGCATTGTGTGGGAAGAGACAAAAGAGGGTAGGAGATGAATCCATCCAAACATCTCGCGTTTATCTCCATACCCGCAAGCAAGTCATAAATACTATCGACGTTAGGCGCAAACAACGGTTAAATTTAAAACCAACCCCGACATAGTTGAGAACAGGCTAGTAAGCTGATTCAATAAAATTTGACCTCTCTATTACAATTTCATTGAGAAGAACACTTACCACGGTCAATCAAAGAATTGAACGTGAGCTTATTTAAGAAACGGCTAAAATCCTTACTGGTGAGCAAAGCATATTACAGTATTTCGGAATTTTTAACAGACAAAAATCTAATGATAGAATGTTGACATGCTAATGAAATACATGACTGTTTGTACTTATAAATAATTTTGTATACGAGTATTGACATTAGTATTGTATATTGATATAAGTGTTGTATATTGACATTAGAATTGAATATTGACCTTTGTTATTTTTACCTATATTGCCATAGCCTTATTATCTGTTTGTTTAGTCTGTGTCTTGACATACACGTAAAAAAAAAACACAAAATGTCAAATTGTTTTTTTTTATATTATTGTTCCTATTATTATTTGTTTCTCTTTTATTGACATTGATATCTATTGATATTTACATTGACATTGATTTCTATTAATTTGGTATAATTGTTGTTTTTATTGTCCAGGCTTATTTTATTTAATTATTGAGATTTAGCTGGCTTGATTTTATTTTAATTACTTGCAAACATTTTTTGTACGCCCTCTGGCATAACATAGCGCATTCTTTATTACCTGTATATACCATTCTTATTGTACCTATGTTATACAAATGAATAAATGACTTATGACTTAAAAAGCTCTAGGTTCAGCAGCGAAGTTGTCAAATACTCCATTATTTACAACGTGCGAGCCTTTACAAGAAAAGTAAAAGTCGTAATATTTTTACGACAAAGTAATGACGGTCGTAAACTCACGCTTCCCTGTTTGTACCTTCAAGATAACGTAAACACGAGTTTTACGTAAATTGAAAAAGTCAAGGGGCTTATATTCAGTAGGTCACTGAAAAAGCAACTTCTGAACAGAATTCTTAGTCACTGGATTTGGGACAAGGTACCATTTAAATAAGTAATAGGAATTGATCGGATGACTCACAAAATGGTGACGAAAAACATCGTGAGGTAACCGGAATATACTAGAACTAAAAATTTGTAGATAATCATGTGGCATCCACCAATCTGCACGGGTCTCGCGTGGTGGACTACGGCCCATTCCCTGGATAATTTTATTTTTTATTTTATATATTAGGCTACAAACATCACAAACCTCATTCAGACAGCTGCATGGAAATGCACACCAACAGCTACCAGGCCGGAATCCAAGAATATTTCCAAGGAAATCAGGCGTAGAGTTTTGGAAAAAAGAAGGCTCAGGAGAGTTTGGCATACCAGTCGTCATGCTTCTGACAGACGAGATTTTAACAGAGCGGCCTCAGATCTAAGGCAATATCTGAAGGGCATCGAAGATGAGACCTTAAAAAATAGACTGGAAAATCTGGACCCTTTGGCTAAAAACGAATATTCGCTTTGGAACACCGTGAAGCATAGCAAAAATGCGCCACAAACTGCTCAGTATCCTTTAAAGCTGGGAAATAATACATGGGCAAGAAAAGACGACGAACGTCCCGAGGCTTTTGGCTCCTTCTTGGCCGATGTGTTTACGCCCAACTCCGGCGATACATCAAACGATGATGAGATTCAAACGTATTTGGAGACAGACCTACAGCTCAGTTTACCATTAAAGTACTGCTCACCTCGCGAGATCTGGAGGATTATAAAAGGTCTCGAACTAAATAAAGCTCCTGGATACTGCCTTATAACTGCCAAAATTACGTCTTACGTCAACTGCCAAGAAAAGCTATCGTCTTCATAACACAGCTCTTAATAGAATTATGAGCACCGGCCATTTCCCGAGATTATGGAAAGTGTCGGAAATAATCATGATCCCAAAGCCAGGAAAATCACCACACCTTGTGTCGTCATACAGACCAATAAGCCTACTGCCTGTTATGTCCAAACTATTTGAGAAAGTCGCTGCACGTCGGCTTAACGACATACTTAAAGAAGGCAACATTATCCCACAACACCAGTTTGGATTTAGAGTGGGACGTTCAAGCGTGGAGCAGGTGCATAGAGTGGTGAACAAAATACGAGAGGGACTGGAACGAAAGGAGTACTGCTCGGCTGTATTTGGACGTACAGCAGGCGTTCGACAAGGTCTGGCACTAGGGCTTGTTGTTTAAGGTTAAAAAACAACTGCCACAACCTGTACGTACTTATAAAGTCTTACTTGGGAGACAGAATTTTTCGGGTAAATATTAATGAATCATACTCGAAATTATACGATATACAGGCTGGCGTATCCCAAGGGTCAGTACTGGGTCCAACCCTCTACCTGACTTACCAACGTCAGAGGAAATTCTCTCCGCTACATTTGCTGATGACACGGCTGCTTTGTGCAACAATAAAAACCCTCACATGGCCTCACTTATACTACAAAATCACCTCGAAAAAGTCTATAAGTGGATGAGTGAATGGAAAATTAAAGCTAGCGCTAGCAAGTCAACACATGTGACGTTTGCTCTCAGAAAGGATGACTGCCCACCTGTTAAACTCGGAGACGACACACTTCCACACGGAACAACGGCTAAGTAGCTCGGCTCTTGGGAAGTGCATCACCTGTGTCACTGGAGAACAAAATACTTATCTGCAAAGCAGTGTTAAAGCCTGTTTGGACATACGGGGTCGAGCTGTGGGGCTCTGCGAGGAACTCAAATGTGGAAATTCTTCATCGATTCCAAAATAAAGCTCTCAAAATTATATCAAATGCTCCTTGGTTCATGAAGACCTCAGAAATTCATGAGCATCTAGAAATCAAAACAGTGAAAGAGGAAATAGAACAAAGGATACAGTCATATAAACATCGAATAACGACACATACCAATACCTTGGCTATAGCCCTAAGAGAACCATTAACCATGAAAAGGCTCAAACATCACCACATATGGGACTTTACTGAATAAAGTTTACTGAATAAAGTTTAAACAATTATGAGAGGCAGATTATTCGCTGGAAGGTTGGACCTAACAAGTCAATGCCTACACAAAAAATCTGCTAAAGGTTTTCAACCGATTGCAAGATAAAAAAGGAAGAAAAAAATAAATATATTAGGTCTATCAACAATTGTTTACAAAGGGTTCCGTACCATTTTCGCAAAAAACGGCAAAAAAATCACGTTTGTTGTATGGGAGCCCCACTTAAATATTTATTTTATTCTGTTTTCAGTATTTGTTGTTATAGCGGCAACAGAAATACATAATCTGTAAACATTTCAACTGCCTAGCTATCACGGATATCATGAGATACAGCCTGGTGACAGACAGACAGTCAGACACAGACAGATAGACAGACAGACGGACCGCGCAGTCTTAGTAATAGGGTCCCGTTTTTACCCTTTGGGTAAGGAACCCTAAAAACAATAATAATTAATTATGTTAGTTGTAAGCTACATATTTTACAAGTAAACTTAGTAAAATATTTAACTCTATAATAGTTACATAAGCGATATATTAAAATATACTTTTCACAAAAAGTTACATGCACACAGTCCAAGAGAGAGAAGAGGGGAAGCCTAAGTCCCAGTAGTGGGAACTTTATATGCTGATTATATTATGTATGCTGCGATTGGGCACTAGATGTTCCATCGGTTCACAAATCATAGTTCGAAGAATACGGATATAATAAAATTTCTATAAAAAAAAAGTTAATTCAAAAAATCTCGTTTTGGTCAGCCAGCTCGCGAAATATATCCTTCGACTGTACAGCATGACTTTCTTCTTGTTTACGTCTTTTTAGTTCGCTTTTTAAGCAGTCGGGTTTTTGATTTTTTGAATTAACTTTTTTTATTTATAACTTTTTAGTTAAATTTTTTTTTGAATTAGGTATATTTAGATATATAAGTAGTATATATTTGAAATCACCTCTTAAAAACCTTTATTTTGATACCCCACACGATGGGTTTGGAAGAAAAAAGAAAATGGGCCCCCTACAATATGGCGCCCAAAAGCCGCCATTTTTCTATTTCCAATTTTAATGTAGCCAGTGACACTCGCAAGGTTAAGACAAATCGATTGACGTATGAATCATCAAAATCGGCCAACGCGTTTAGTCTCTGGATCGCCACATAGGAACATACATACATAGATAGACTGATAAACACATTAACCTCCTTCGGCAGAACATTGTTCTCGCCCAAAACGAATTTTGCATAATAGACACAGAAGCCCAGTTATCTAAGCGAGAACCAATATTTATGGCAAGATACATCAAACCTCCTTCAATAAACTTTATCATACACTCACATCCCTATTTTATCTGCATCTCGATAAAAAAAACCGTTTCATAATGAAACTCACCCGTTTACGACTTTCGCAGCGGCTTTTTTTCTAACAATGAAGAATTTTCTTTTATTATTCTCCCTAGGGTTTTTATTTTATTATAATCTGTGGGAATAAAGAGGGAGGAATAAAGGAGATAATAATGTGAAAATGGCGGCCGCGTGTGCACTAAATGGCGGGCATAACTGTAAAAGTGAGAAACGATTACACGAATGTTTTGAGGAAGTTTGAAGTCGTAGAAAATTGTGTGACGGAAGTTGCTTGGGGAGGTTGAATACTGGAATGCTATAAAATCTTAGCATCAGCGAAAGTATAGCTACTAAAATACGGTATACATTAGATACTAAGGTTTTCCCGCGGCTTTGCTCTATTATTTTGGTCCTGTAGTCTATCCCAAAAGATGCATAAATATTTCCGGTATTTTTTCCATGGGGGTAGGCATAAACTACAAAGCGCGGTTATGAGTACTGCGCACCTGGCCTTTCTTATTACCTCATTCCTCAATCTGTCATTTAAAGTTACACCACACATACTTCGCAAGGAACGCATTTCTACTGCATTAATCCTACTTTCATATCTTTTTTTACCCAACCTTCACTTCCATACATAAGTGTAGGCACCAGCGTATGATACTCAGCGATAATTCATCCAGGAATTGCCTGTAACAAACATTATAGTCAATTTTAAGTTATTTTACTATTATGTAGTTTACTAGATATAATTTACAAAAATATGAGCTGCAAATTTATAGATTATAGATGTTAAGTCAAAAGTCAAACACATCACAAAGAATTGAGACCTCGGGTTTGAACCCACTTTTACATAACGCAGTTCTAAGGCTGCTTTTCCACCAGAGGTGTGCTATGCTACGTTGCTATGGATGCGTTTGATATCCACCAATCATATTCCTTGGTGCACATAGTATGCTATGCACTGGTGGAAACGGATTCAACTAAGATATGTTTTTATATGGAAGGATGCGTGCTATGGATGTGTGCTATGAATGCGTGCTATGGATGTGTACTATGGATGCCTGCTATGGTTCGTCGCGAGTGGTGTAGCTATGTGCGCTGCTTCTCTACTATCGATACATCGCAAAGCTCGAGCTGCGCATCTTTCTCGCGCACCTATTTTGTGGCGGCGCATCTTCATAGCACATCTTACTCGCATCAGCATCAGTGGAAACGGTCACATAGTTCGTAGCTTAGCTTTTACATTCTCGCAGCATAGCTGCATAGCACATCACTGATGGAAAGGCACTCTTCTGGATTTGTGATCAACTAATAGGAATGGTTCTTCTTCCATTACATGGGACTATCTGGGATGTTTCCTGGGTAGAAAAATGATAATCCTATTTAGTCCATCAGTGAGATTATCAAATAATATTGGACACATTTTTGCTTTATCAAATAAATCAAAATTGTCAAAAATAAAAGTGCATCAAATTTCAGGAGTGGGGGCTTGTGACGTCTCTTTGTCAGTATAAAGTGTAGCACACCGTGACGTCACACGATATTTCAACGCCCTGTATCATCGTAATTTTTTGTTTATGTGTCAAAAGAAAAATACGTGTCCAATATTTTTTAACCGACTTACCAAAAAAGGAGGAGGTTCTATGTTCGACATTAAGTGTGTTTTTTTTTTTATATGTTTTCACCGATATCTCCGTCAATTGTGGACCGATTTTGAAAATTCTTTTTTCGTTTGAAAGAATGTATGCCGAAATTGGTCCCATTTTAATTTGGTGAAGATATGATGAAGAACTTCGGAGATATACAACTGAACTCTTCAATAAATAACGTCTGTTCATTGTTTATACCATTTCATAACATAACATCACGGCAGTACGCTCGAAAGGGGTATGCAGATCTCTCATTTCCCCGGTTATATTCAAGTTTCATGTTATTCGGGTAATCAATTCTGTCGTTATAGGTAATTACTAAACTACTTCCCTATATATAAAAATACTACCAACTTCCAAATAAGAAAACTAGAAAGTGAAAAATAACTTTAGTTTTGGAAGTCGGTGTCCATAACTTAAAAATTTGGTACCTACCAAAGACACCGACTTCCAAAAGTAAAGTTATTTTTCACTTTCTAGTTTTCTTATTTGGAAGTCGGTAGTATTTTTTTGTAAAAAAGTTTTTTTAGTTTATCTAACTGACGGACTAAATAGATATTTTTTGTCAAATAACCTATTAGCACAACGTGGGTATACAGCTTTTCCGTATACAAAAAATTCAGGCGTGATGTTACATATTCCGATTTCAAACAGTATTTTTCTCCTAAGATTGGTGCTTCTCCGTCATCATAATTTTTAGGTGTCTGACACTGATATTAACACCAGTCGACGACGCAACTCGACGCCGACGTAATTGTTTTTCAGCTCAGTAATCCGACCGTCACATTTTCACGTCAAATTAAATATTTATATGAGACATATTTTCCTTATCCGTGTCATGGTGTATCTAAGGAAAGTTTAAGGAGATAATGGAAATTATTTTATGATGTTATTTGTTCCAGATTTTTTGTAAGTATAATTTTATATGGAAATAACCCCTAAGGTATTCTTACAAATAAATAAGTTAGAAAATAAACTTCTAGTCTACAATGTCTGTTAACTAGGTTGAAATACAACTATCAAACAAGGTAAGATCATACAATAATTAGGTGTCTAGCTAGACTATATTGTTACACTATACTCCATTTGAAATAACATTAGAAATTTTTACAACCCCTTTTTACAGTCCGTCAACCGATTTTGAGCTTTATCCCGTAAGTATAAGGATGGCATAAAAAGCATAAACCTGTTACTAAAATTGTTTAATACAGCTGCCATTTGTCAAATATTATCACCTACACAATAGAAGTGAAAATCGGATGAACGGGCTGTAAAATGAGATTATTTAAATGTCTAATGCTATTTCAATTGGCATTCTTATAAGAATTTCACACAAAAATAGAAAAAATACAATACATTTTGGGGGTTACCATACTTAGAACTGAAACTCAATTTTTTTTTTTCGTCGATCCCATACGTGTGGAGTATCTATCTATGGATAGGTCTTCAAAAATGATCTTGAGGTTTCTTATATATTTTTTTTCTAAACTGAATAGTTTGCGCGAGAGACACCGCCAAAGTGGTATAATGTGTCACCGTAACTGTAACTTCTAAAATAAGAGAATTATAAAACTAAAAAAAATATATAATGTACATTAACATGTAAACTTCCACCGAAAATTGGTTTGAACGAGATCTAGTAAGTAGTTTTTTTTTAATACGTCATAAATCGTATACCGTAATTTACAAGGTACGGAACCCTTCGTGCGAGTCCGACTCGCACTTGGCCGGTTTTTTTTGGATAAAAATCTGGGCCTATGACTATCAACGACAGTGTAACAAACTATTGAATTTTCTGATTCGACCCAGTGTTTCCAGAGATAATCTAACGATTAACGAACAGTTCAAATTTATTAGTTGAAAACTCGATGTTTTAGCACATAAACAGATATACAATTTATCGTAATATGAAGATATACAACTGACGCCGGAGTCACCCTAATAAAGAACATCTTTAACGCCTGGGAGGAAGCACAAGACGCCATTGGAATCTTTTGCGACCTCTCGAAGGCGTTCGATTGCGTTAACCATGAGACACTATTGTTGAAGCTCGAGCACTATGGAATTAGACATACAGCCCTTGGGTTACTTAGATCATATTTAAAAGACAGACAAGTTAAAGTTCAGATAAACGGCGTAAACTCACTAGGGTCTGAAATGACAATGGGTGTTCCTCAAGGCTCGATATTGGGTCCATTCCTCTTTTTAGTTTATATTAACGATTTACCCCAATTACTACAAAATCAACCGAAAATGGTGTTGTTTGCTGATGACACATCTTTGATATTTAAAATAGATCGGCGGTCACAAAATCTTGATGATGTGAATAACTCGATTCATCAGGTCCAAAATTGGTTCACGGCAAACAATTTGGTACTAAATGAAAAAAAAACCAAATGTATTAGATTCACATTGCCGAATGTTAGAAGTAGCGAATGCGACATCATATTGAATGGCGAAAAGCTGGACTTTGTAAATCAAACAGTTTTCCTGGGAATCACTTTAGACGACAAATTGCAATGGAGTTCTCACATAACATCTCTTGCGGGTCGGCTGAGCTCGGCCGCTTATGCTGTTAGAAAGATAAGACAGTTGACGGATGTGGAGACCGCGCGTTTGGTCTATTTTAGTTACTTTCACAGCATTATGTCATACGGTATTTTATTGTGGGGCCGAGCGGCTGACATTGAATCCATATTTATATTGCAAAAGAGAGCTATCAGAGCCATATATAATTTAAGTCACAGAGAATCTCTTAGGGAGCTATTTAAAAATATTAATATTATGACAGTTTCTTGCCAATTCATTTATGAAAATATCATGTATGTAAGGAAAAATATACATCTCTTTAGTAAGGTCAGTGATAGACACAATTGTAATACGAGAAATAAAGATAAGTTAGATCAACCATCTTATAGACTAGCAAAAGTACACTCATCTTTCATGGGGTACTGTGTTAAATTTTATAACAAAATACCTTGTGATATATTAAAACTAAATGAAAGTAAATTTAAAACTTTAGTTAAAAGCACACTTTGTAAACAAGCATATTACAAATTAGATGATTATATTCAAGATAAGAATGCTTGGCAACATGTTGGTCCCGCTCCGTAGGGCAATCTTTGGTGTGGACAAAATCAAATTTGCTAATTTGTATTCCTATTCATAGTTTTTGTATTCTTAGGTTATTTTTTATATTTTTTCCAGAATTTGACTCACACAAGGTTCCGTTGTTGTTGAATTAGGTATTTTACCTATGTTTGCAATATTTGTAAGTATGTGAGAACCATGTTCCTATTTATAAAACTAATGAATTTACCTGTTAGTGCTTTTATTACTTTATACCTGTACGTTGTATAGTGGGTAGTGCTATTTTTGGGTGCATCGTCCTCACATATATGAATTTATTAATGTATGTACATAAGTAAACTTTGTAAAACATATTTTTTTTAAAAAGAGTAAGTATGGAGTTTCTTGTGCGTTCTTCTCCATAACAAGCTACTTTCCGAATGCACGGTAGAGTCAATTTTTATCACTTGTACATTTTTTATTAACATTTAATTTTTGACGTTCAAAAGTGCCGCTTATTGGCCTAATTGAAATAAATATATTTGACTTTGACTTTGACTTTTTACTAACGAGCAATGAAAAAGTTCCAGTGACATGGCACCAAATTACTACTAAACGGGCAAGGCTAGCTTAATGACACCGTCTGCAATATTGAAGTACATTTAACAGCGCATCAGAATATTACCAACTAAAAACGTAAATATTGTGTTCAAATTTTAAACTAAATGTGAAAAAGTCAAATAAGGTGTTTGTCGGCTTTTTGTGGGTGGAACTTTTTCATTGCTCGGCAGTTTAGTTTTACGTACCTACATTTTGGTACTAACTGGAAGAAACTTATGCTTCGAGTAAGTAGGGCACCTAGAAGTTAGTAAAGTATCTTCTACGATGAACTACAGAAACCTAACCTGGCCCCGTATAAAGTTTCAGTTAGGATTTACCCATTAAAACATGAAGCTCTCAAAGTTTCTATCTCGATTACATGCTGCAAAATAGTTTCTTACTGATACAAGGTTGTAGTTGGACTTTTCCTTGATAAACATAATACTCCTCGACCTGTAGGTAGTTATGCGTAGCAACAATGACTGAAGTGATCGACCACCCGCAGGTCACTATTACCTAATAAAATTTGAGTTATGACCGCTTGAAGAGGTTACTTGACTTGATAAACACACAACTGTTTAATCAAATTAAAAATTACGATATATTTGTAACTAACTGTTGCCCGCGACTTCGCTCCCGTGGGCCAACCCACAGGACCCGTTTCCTGAATTAAAAAATAGCCTATGTCACTCAAGAATAGCTTTCTATTGGTGAAAGATTTTTTCAAATCGTTCCAGTAGTTTCGGAGCCTACTCGGTACAAACAAACAATAAAAATAGTATTAGTATAGATGAATTATCAAGTAAAGATTGCTAAAACAATTAGAAGTGTGATCTGAAATGCGTGTGACTTTCTGTTTTTGGCTCACTGTTGAGGTCCAGACACACACATGTAAACCTTTCCACTAGTGTAATAGCCCATGTAACTTAGATTGAAGTGTTCTTCATATTATAACGCTTTTGCTGAGCACACGTATTTAATTAAATAAGTATATTTTTAACATGTCTTGCGCGTTCATATTTGACTTGGTACTCCCTGGCAGGCTAATATTGAGTTCTTCGGTTTAAATGTGTGATACAATTAAGAACCGTCAGAAATTTATGAAAATTAACAAGATCAACTCATAAAAAAATCGTATTTTTTATTATTATATATAAGCTTGCGCTTGACCACTATCTCACCTGATGGTAAGCGATGATGTGGTCGACGGTGAAGCACGCTTGCTTAGAAAAAACCCATTCACCCTTGACTTAAAGACCCCTAGATTGTAGCTATCGGGAAACACAGATTCCGGCAGGGAATTCCACTCCTTAGCTGTACGCATAATAAAAGTGTCCCTAAAACGTTTTGTGCGTATGGGTAGGATGTCCACCGTGTACCAATGACGCATCGCCGTACGTCTGGTAGTCCGAACGAACTGGGCGGAATTAAATCATGCAATTCCATCGCAAACTCCCCGAAATGTAACCGATAAAAACCGACAAGCTAGCAACTCGGCGACGATGTCCAAGGCTCTGGAGCTTTGACTGGACCAGTGCCTCATTGTCGATGAGTTTCTTGGCCCGCTTTTCGATCGACTCTAGTGCGTCAAGCTGGTTTTTCGCAGATCTGTCCCAGAGATGAGAACAGTACTCCATGCACGATCGAACTTGCGCTTGATAACACACAATTTTCGATATCGTTAGTGGGTACTTTTGTATGGAATAAATAACAGGTTAAATTTCTCTTTAGATCTATTGAAGATCGAGTTCAACAGTAGTGCTTGCAACTAGACCAATAACAAAATTACTATGGCGTTAGTGGAAGTCAGACCTATCGCGCTTGAGTTAGTTGGTTCAAATCCGGGCAAGTACCAAAGTGACCAAAATTCATATGTACTTTCTAAGTTTATCTTGGACATCCCAGGCAACGGTGAAGGACCTGGACTTATAATGTAAGTCTGAAATAGCCAAGTCAGAGGCCTTTGGGGTTCCCAGAGGTGGCTTTATTAACTCTGACACTAGTAGCGGTCACATCCTTACACGAAAAGGAGAAGTGTAAATATAATCATGCGTATTGGTGTAATGTTAAAACGTTATTAGCAAAATAATAGCATTTTACATAGAGCCACAGCCTATCTAACCTCTTCAACCCAGTTACTAGATCATTTAGACAAGTCTACTCCTAAATACTATTTACTACAATGTACTTCGGTAGTTTTTATTTCCCAAGTGGAACTTTAGTCTGTAATAAGTTTGTTTCTCCTACTTAGAGTTTCATTACATTTTATTATTCTATTAATGTTGTCTGGGTCTCAGCTATGTTTCTGTGTTATTGCTCCCATGCGGTGTAATAAAAACTTATTGCTTTCTCAAGTACCTGGTTTGCTACCTATGTTGGCATTGTCAGGGCTTGCAATGACCACTGTTAGTAGTAGCGATCTACAAAATTGGATTTTAATAGAGACTATAAGTTGGGTATGGAGAAGGGGCAGAAGGGGATGTCATGTAAACATCAGCCAAAAAACGGCCTTCTGGGTGAAAGTATTACACTTTTCAGATGTACTCAGGGTTCCCAAGAGCTCCTCCTTCAAGACTACTTTCAGAGTTCAGGCAAATCTGACGAAGAACCCGTTGGTAAATCTGGTGACTATGAAAGCTTCGATTTGGACAAGTTTTCATTATTTGCCCATTTATGTCATTTTCGGCAAGTCGCACCCGGACAAATTAAAAAGCACGTTAAGGACCCATTTTGAAAATCTATAAGTGGACCCCTGACAAAAGGGCTCCTATCTAAAACTTTTCAGATATATTCTCGATGTTGTCAAAACCCCTGCCAGCGCTACCTCTATATAGAATTTGGGACGTCAATATGCAAGATGTTTTTCTTGCATATTGACGTCCGAACCTAAACCTACAAAAACGATATTTTGACAGTTTTGTTTAAGTCCCATGTAAAATAGGGCAAGCTTATTGCCATCAACCGGGTACAAAGCCAGATCCGAGCTGCTACTGAGAAATGCCAGACGGAAAACCCATAAAACTCTCCGACCCGGGAATCGAACCAAGAACTTCAAGCTCAACCATAGTGCTTGTGACTACTAGACCAACGAAGCAGCCTATATCGACTACCTACTTAACCAATCAATCTGCTAAAACTAATAATAATAATTTATTTCTTTATTTTCTCATATTCACAAACACAGTACAAAGTCATTGTAACTTAATAGAGATTGGTATCTGCTGTAGGTAAAACCTGTATTACAGATCACCAGGCTTACCCTCCATCGGACAACTCACTTATGACTAATGACTGTATTAAAATAACATACAGTTCGTACACAATAAAACATAAAATAAAAGTGAAACAAAATGGAAAATTAAAACTAAAACAATTGTGGTTGCAAAAGTGACTTAATATGAATTTGTATGATTTTGGGAGAAGAGTATGTGTAGATGTGTGCGTGTAAGAGTGAGAGAGTGTGTTTGAGTGAGAGTGAGAGTGTGGGTGATGGTGTAATGGGCAAGTGTTAAATTTTATATCGTTTCATGCCATGTTAACGTTACCCTAATGGTTTCAATAAACGTTCGGTTGCATTGTAATCAATGCCTTGTAGCCACGAGCAAACTTTTTCCCTGCACTCTGTTCTAGAAAGAGAATAAATTAAAAGCTGCATACATCAGTGGATCTCCTCTTGCCTGAGTTTGTTTTGGGGTCGTAAGACAGTTCCGAGTGCTTCTTCATTACTGTCAAACCTACTTCTAAATAGTAACTATAACAACAATAAGTCGACCGCTTAACTGAGACCGTTCCTACGGTAGCAAGTGAGATCTTCACACCCATCAACGAACTATTGACTGACAGGTCACACACGCGGCCACTCTAAGTGCACCTATGAACTTTTATGTTGCATGAAGTTTTAATTAATCAATAAATATACCCATTCCGTACTGCGCAGATACTTCAGAATGCTCTCAAATAAGCGGTCGGTCTATAGTCGGTAACACGTCAGGACTGTTACTTCAAGTTTCTAACAGCACAGTAATCGTGTTTACTCTTAACATAAAGCATTTAATAGTTTAACTGTACAGTTTGCTCGCTATCCACTTATTGGAGTCAGCACTTAGCAAGGGTTAAGAGTTAGGGTCGGAGCTTAGTGGGACGGCGGAAGAAATTGAATAAGGTTACCAATTTACTTATTTTTCAGCAATTTTATGGCATAATCTTGGAAAGTCGCCAATTCAGGTTAACTACAGCTACATTCATTGTTCTCGCATTTATATAACTATATTAACAAAAATTCTTAAAATATATACAAAAGCTACCTTAGTATGTGAACAGATGGTGACAGAGTGGATAAAAACTCTAAATTATGTAGATACAGAAAATATGATTGTTCATATTATTAAGTAGTAATGTTTTGTATGTAATCTGTGCGCTTGTGTGTATATATATATGTAAACAATGAATGTATTTATAAAACATTAAATAAATAAATATATATCTCGTTATATATATGCTCACACACATTCACACACACGCGCACATTCTAACTCACACTTGCACACTCACGCACACCCTAACTCGCACTCACACTTGCACACACACGCACACCCTAACTCGCACTCACACTTGCACACACACGTGCGGACCATTGCATGCGCACTCACATACATTTGGTAAATTACTCTATTAACACAATCAAATAGATTTAATATAAGTAATTATGAGTCATAAAAATGTAATCATGCTATGGGAGCGGCCTCTCCTGGCACAGGTGTTTTTACACTTAAAAGGAGAAGTCAACCTCAATATTATTAAACCAGCTTTTGTTAACGAACAAAACGTTTTTTTTTTATTTCTTTTTTTATTGTTCATTTGAATTTAAACGCAAATAATTTTATGTCTTACAAAAAACTCTCTTTAAACAATGTGGTAACTGCAGAATATACAGTTTTCCTCAATTAGGTCTTCTGATATTATGGCTTCACAATATTTCAGCCAAAACACGTTCACGGCTGGACAGAGGCCTTCCTCCAAGTGTCACCACAACGATCAGTCCACATTGTCGGAGGTCTACCAATGCTGCGTCTTTCGAGTTCCGTTATGCGGTCGCCATTTCAGAACGTTACAACCCCATCGACTATCCGTTTTGCGAACAATGTGCCTACCCACTGCCACTTAAGTTTAAACAATTGATATTGAAAATATTTGCTGTTCTTTCTGCTAAATAGTAAAGTTAAAAATAAGTTTAATACTGTCTTATTACTGAAATTGCTCTGCTCATCACTATGTCCTCTCATCTAGGTCGAGCGAACACTTAACAGATAAACTGTTAACTTAGCGGCTTGGATGAGTCGCTGCACGCCCTCTTGTTTTTCTTATGATAGAACTAACATGCTGCATTATTTCTGAAATTGTACCGCTCATCACTATGTCCTCTTACTAGATCACAAGCACTTTACACATAAAATTGGCTTGGCCGAGTCGCTGCACACTCTTTTGTTTTTCATAGAACTAACATGCTGCCTTATTTCTGAAATTATCCCGCTCATCACTATGTCATCTCAGAGGAGCTCGTGGCTAAATAATAACAGCCGCACGGGTCGATCTTCAAGGTTAAGCAACGCTTGACGAGGTTGGTCCGTGAATGGGTGACCATTTCTACATACCGAGTTTCCTCCGTGCCTCGGAAAGCACGTTAAGCCGTTGGTTCCGGCTGTCATTTGAAGATCTTTGACAGTCGTTACGGGTAGTCAGAAGCTTCAGATCTTGCTAAGGGGTACCGTGTTACCCAGTTACTGGGTTGTGGAGGTCAGATAGGCAGTCGCTCCATGTAAAACACTGGTACTCAGCTGAATCCGGTAAGACTGGAAGCCGACCCCAACAATAATTGGGAAAAAGGCTAGGCAGATGATCACTATGTCATCTCACTAGAACTAAAGTGCACACTTTACACATTAAATTGGCTTGGCCGAGTCGCTGCAAACCCTCTTGTTTTTCTTATGATAGAACTAACACGCTGCCTTATTTCTGAAACTGTCGCGCACATCACTATGTCCTCTTACTAGATCTCAAGCGCATACTTTACATATTAAAATTTTAACTTAGCGGCTTGGCCGAGTCACTGCACACTCTCTTATTTTTCTTATGATACCACTCACACGCTGCCTTATCTCTGAAATCGCTCCACTCGTCACTATGTCCTCTCCCTAGATGTCGAGCGCACACTTAACACACAAACTATTAACTTAGCGGCTTGGCCGAGTCACTGCACACTCTTTTTCTTTTTTTGTTATGGAAGCACACTCTTCCGTAGCTATAAAGGATAGTAATATTTTTGTTAAAAAAACGTTTTTAAATATAGGGAAGTGCCTCTACACTTCCTTAATAAATGTAGAAAAGTTTTAATTTACAAATGAAACTTTTTGACTATGTTCGGCCAGCAAGACTATTTTCAGGGAAGTTCATAAAAAGGAGGAGGTTCTCAATTCCACATGTTTATATTTTTGTAAATTTTTCATGTATGACCACGCATAACTTTTTGAAGAGTGGTCAGATTTTAAAAGTTCTTTTTTTTTGGAAAGAGTGTACCTCAAAGAAGGCTCCACTTAAATTTGAAAAATAAAATACACCCAAAAAGGTAGAAAAAAAGGATCATTGATAATTTTCCCATTGAATTTTCAATTGTGAACCGAGTCTGTTGAAATTAATTAAACTGTTTGTTTGGCGCCAACTCAAAATGCTGGACTAAAAGTATTGTTGTTTGCTTTTCGATTCGTTATTTCGTCTGTTATTTTTTTTGTTAAAAATTGTTTTTGTGGTTCATTAATTTTAATTTCCTGGGCAATAAGTAAACTCCGTTAGCACTCAAATTGCATAAGATTTTCTACCACAATTTTGAAGGAAATTTTTAATTCATTGGTTCATAATTACGAAAAACCGGCCAAGTGCGAGTCGGACTCACGCACGAAGTGTTCCGTACCATTTTCGTAAAAAACGGCAATAAAATCACGTTTGTCGTATGGGACCACCACTTAAATATTTAATTGTATTTGTAATTATCTGTTTTTAGTACTTGTTGTTATAGCGGCAACAGAAATTTCAACATTTTAGCGGTTCATGAGATATAGCCTGGTGACAGACAGACATACAGGCAGATGGACAGTGGAGTCTTAGTAATAGGGTTCCGTTTTTTAACCTTTGGGTACGGAACCCTAAAAATTGTCAGCTTAACAACGCAAAATTACGTAAAATAATAGGCATTACCATTACCTTTATTTTTAATGTGTTATGCAACCATCTTGTGACCTTCCTTTAGGTACATGAAACGTCATTTGGGGCCCAAAGACATAGTGTACAGAATTGGATTTCCCACTTTGTAACGAAAACTCCTTCAACAGTTTTAGTTCACTTTCAGGACGGAATGTTAATTTATCTAGATTCACAAGAACTTCAATTAATCTAGACCCAAGTAAAACAGTAATTAGTGAAAATAAATCACTTTCTGTGCTTAAAAACAAAAAGGTTTCTGCCTGTCATTCACTTAATTAACTTGGGTAGAACCTTAGATAAAGTACCTATAGATTAAGCCTTAAAATGAGCTTGATTGATAGAGCGAGATGGCTAATTGGCAGCTCCATGTAAATAATAAGGACAAAAGATTATTTTTTGTCCTTATTATTTACATGGAGCTGCCAATTAGCCATCTCACTCTATCTCACTCAGCACTCAGCCACCATGCCATGTCACCATCACCATGGCCGGTTTCTGTTATTTGTCAAACTCTAATATAATGGCAGGTTTGACAAACAAACTCGGTTTTGTTTGATTTTCTGTGATTTCGTGGTAATAAGTCTTAATTGAGACAAGGAATTTGGGTTATTTAAAGATAATTAGTGTCAGTGCGATGGTGGGTTGTAGTGTTCTTGTTCTTGTTGTAACACCAGAACTAACTATTGTTGTTTCATGTGCGGCCACGCCAGGGCTTAATCTATAGGTACTTTATCTAAGGGTAGAACCTAGAACAGAAAACATTAAAATGTCTCCTGACGTTTTAAACGTCCTTCAATATAAATAAATCCCAACTTATTTCAGGGTAAGTATTAATTGTATTCATATTAATTAATTTTCTTCTTACACGTGGCCCTTACAGGTGTAACAAGAGAATTAAAATTAGCAGTTTCAAATAATAAATCGCCATACTTGGGAGACGAAGTCTTGGAAACACCAACATTCCTGGTTTTTGTAACAGGTTATGATGGAGGAAAATAGTTAAAATATATTCAAGTAACACTCTTCTGTGAATTTTATACTGACTGCCAAAAAAATTCCTTTAAAAATTGTTACCACTTACATTATCATGCGTACGTCACTAGCACGCTGGGATACAGCGTTATATTCTAGGATAACTCTACGGTTAGGGTAATGGCTTCTAAATCCTAAAAAAGTGTCTTCACGCAGTATGCATAATCAAAAAAAACCGGCCAAGTGCGAGTCGTACTCGCACACTAAGGGTTCCGTACCATTATCGCAAAACACTGCAAAAAATCACGTTTGTTGTATGGGAGCCCCCCTTCATTTATTTTATTTTAATTTAATAATTATTATTTTTTGAAGAGACAACTAAACATTCTGTGAATATTTCAAGCGTCTACCTGTTGCCGTTATTAATATCGAGCAAAAAACGGCAAAAATATCACGTTTGTTGTATGGGAGCCCCCCTTAATTATTTATTTTATATTGTTTTTAGTATTTGTTGTTATAGCGGCAACAAAAATACATCATCTGTGAAAATTACAATTGTCTAGCTATCACGGTTCATGAGATACAGCCTGGTGACAGACGGACAGACAGTCAGACAGACAGACGGATCGCGAAGTCTTAGTAATAGGGTCCCGTTTTTACCCTTTGGGTACGGAACCCTAACAATGATAGCTGCAAACTTTTCTTTATTAATTTGAAAATATTAAAACTTCCGTGCTTATATATTTATGAAGCTGCCATATTTATCAAATATTACTATTTTGAAGACCTATCCTGCAAACGCCACCAAGGTAATAGATCAAAAACCCATCAGACTGCCCACTATTCCAAAAATACCCACTAAAACTTTAAAAGACCTAAAACCCTTCGAAAAACACACCATAAATTCTTACTAAATAAAGCATAAATTATAGTATTACATACTGAATTTATATAGATGATGAATAAAAACTGTATCAGACTCCAATTTATCCGATTTATTTATTACCAGATTAGTTACTTTAGTCTTCAAATATTGTTATTTTATTTTAATTTTTATTTCTGTTCCGTTGTGTAATGTTTTTATTTTGCAACTTAAGATTTTATTTGGTACATAATTATTATCATACAATTACAGTTTGGTAAACAGTTTACACTTAGCTACATTTTGTGAAAACCAATATTTGTATGCCCAGCAAGGCAGCACACAGTGAAACCAGATCGTTGTAGCTAACACTATATAATTATGTACAACAACATTTAACTATGTGCCACGAATAAATTATATGATGAATAACAGTAAAATACTAGGTGCATATAAATTCGAAAAAGTGTGTAATAGTTATTTATGCTACAAGTGCGGAAGGTAGTTGATCTAAATCATCTTACGTACGTGTATCATACAACATTTTACTATGCATTGTGCGAGGAAATAAAAAATATATCTGAACCAAGAAAGAAATTAATAAAATGGCGGGCTTATTCAAGCGCGCTCAGCATATCCACAGATTAACTAATAATTCCTCGGGCTACTGCGCAAGTGCAAATAGCTGTCACTTCGTAACACAGAAAGGCACGAGCAAGATATACGTTCTTTTTTTTATTTAAAATCAATTTATTGATCAATATCTAAATCTAAAGTAATTAAAAACGCCTTTAATGAAGTATTAGTTTTATTTTACCTTTTATATTAATGATAATTTGTACTTAACTAATTTGTAAAACTTTTCTCAAATAATAAAAACTCTATGCGTCGGGTTGACGTTGGCGTTAAAAATTATAAAAATACAGAAAAGTAAAAAGCACTAGTGAAAAAAGTGACACTTTCCGCACAGTTTAGCTGCTTGGAAAACGCTTTTTCGAGGACATGCATTGTAAAATGTGTTTCACACTTCTTCGATTTTTTTTACTACATTCATCCTTTATCAGTAATAACAGTTGAAATAAATTGCTTGTCGTAAACAGAAGAGAACGGAGACGTACCAGGGAAGCAGTTAAGCAGGAGAGTCACGTACGCCTTACTATACGTTCTTACGAAACTCGCACGTGTGACGCATCGGTAACTTCGTAGGGATAAAGTGTGGTACAAGTGGTAAGAGGACGCCGTTTTTAAATAAATAAGTTTTATAGTGTAGTTTAATTACAAGCGCCAAGTTCAAAACTTTTTTATTTACCGTTACGGGCTAGTTTTTCTTTTGTTTTATAATAAAATCAATTCTGCCTAATTGATAAAACAATTGAACTAAACCTTTCATGCGACTGTTTTAACTTTAATCGAACTTACAACATTTTGAGAGAATTTAGCTTATTGACACTTTATGGGTATGTTTTAAAATTTCGAAAATATTTCATTAACATACTGAATTATTTTTTTAATTTTTAACGTTTAGATTTTTTTAGAAGTTATGGACGGCATTGTGGCCAACTTAATCCAAGCCGAGAGGGCCAGGGCACTTGAGATGAGGAGAAATGATTGAACCTACAGATGATGTGCAAAATTCATCGTTTACATGTTTCAACCATTTGTTACAGTTTTCATTGATTCAGAGGGGCATTAGGTCTTTATGCGAAAATCAGGAAACCTGTACTTCTAACAGGAATTATCGTTTCATTCGGATTCGCGTTTGTAAAAACCTGCGTTTAAAGGTCGTTCAAGCCAGAAATTAGCTGCAGGAAGTTCTAGGTGCAACAGTAAGTGAGCTTACGGTACGAAGAAGTTTGAAGGATGCTGGTTTTGGTTCATTCGTGCCAGGAAAAGGTCCATAACATGAGGCACACTCCTTAGAAACAGTATAACTTTTGCTAGAAAACATCGACTTTGGCCAACGGACTAATGGAGTAAAATATTGTTTAGTGATGAGTGTGGACTTCCACACTCATCACTAAACAATAATTATCACTAGTCATTTAAATGGAATTGACGGACTGCATTAAATGTTTTATCATGAACAAGAACAACATAATCTGTAATATTTTTAAACTACCGTGGCATATACAGGAAGAATATTGAATTCCGTTAGGATATCTTTTGGAGCTTGTATGGAATTGGTAGTAATCGATAGAGGAGATCTTATTAAAGATTGTTTTATAAATTTTATCAAAGAATAAAATGTGTTATCATTTGCCTTTTTATCAGGGGTGACTTCGTTCTGATCCAGGATAATGCTCGGCCACATACCAATTTTTCAACTTCGGTCTATGTTAAAAATTTCATTATGGCACTTTTGGAATGGCCGACAATAACACCAGTTATGCATCCTATAGAACACGTTTGGGACCTGATAAAACGAAGGGCAAAATTCATAATACCTACACTTGTCAATGTGGATGCACTGCTAAGTGCCATTGTACAGGAACGATTCAGACTACCAAATGAGACATTGGATACCATTATTCTCAGCATGTCTAGGCGTGTGAAAACTTTATTAAAATAACGTGGAGAAAACACTCGATATTATGTGATATTAATTTTAGTTTAAAAATGTTTTTTTAATTAACTTTTTTAACTTTCCTTAGTAACCTTAAAAAATCAATAATGTGCAATTGTCACACAAAATCATGTTACGCACAGAAAATGTATTAAATGCGATCACATTTTTATTCCAAAAGGTGTATTTTAAGTAAGGAATCTTGTCCTAACATAAGTTTAAAAAAATTAAAACGTGATTTAAAAAAAATCTACGATTTTGTTTTGTTCCGCAAAGGAGAATGCTCATCGATGTATGGAATCCCGTACCATGCTGCATCAAAATCAAACTTTGTTTTTTATACACTACACTGACCATGTTAACTCCTACAAAACTTCTTTTTGAAAATAAAACCCGCGCTTTGGCGTTATTTTATAAAATCGAAAATAACCTAAAACCAGGTCTATTTTGTTCGACGCTACCAATGACGTATTTTATTATAGACGCGTTATATTTTATTATAGACCCGTTATTCACGGCCGTTATAGTTATATATTAACAAAGGAAACGATTACTGGTTGTCGATTCATCAATAATTGGTTCTATTGCATTCTACATCTCAAAGAATATGACCGGCTTTGAATGGCCAATGAATGGTTAATTGGCCATATAAAATAATGATAATCTTTTAATTAAAGAATCTATTCTATTTTTTTTTACTTAATGTAGAATCGGAAACGTATATTATTTTGCACATAGATCATGACACTTTCAAAAATCAAGGGTATCATGAGAAACGGAACGACATTTATTTATAGGGAGTAAAACAATATCCATACTTTTAAACTCAAAAGTAAATTCCCTATTCAAAAATCAAATCCCCGACGCATAATGTCGTAAAAAAATATGAAACTAATTACTATAAAAATTTGGTCTTGATGCGTGAGACTTTTTGGTACCACTTTTGGTCATTCTCCTTTTGCCGGTGTGCGTATTAGAAATGTTCTCGGTTCTCACGTAACTTTTAGACCGATTCGACAAGTTTTATCCACGACATTTAATGAGTTTTACTTCAAAATAGTTGTGTTACTTGGTAAAAGTAATATTTGGTCCCACTGCGCAAAAAACTGCTTATCGCGAACCATTCTCATTACAAACTTCACTCCAAAACGCTCATCGCTTATACGTCAAAACTCAACTACGTGCGTGGAAGTCAGGGGCGACCACTGCTCAGAATGAGCAAAAACGTAATCACATTTCTTTCACCCTTAAGTTCGAGGAAGAAATTAAAGTAATTGAATTGGGAACTCTTGTCCAATCTCAACAGGAAATGTGACTTTGTATGGAAGAAAAATTTGTGAAGAATGGACTACCTTTTTGATATAATGGGTGTCTTAAAAGGGATTAGGCTTTATTGTGGTTAGTACGTATATACAGTGCTCTGCGGATTTATGCAAGAAAATATACATAATGGGTATTATGGTCCCCTAGTAACTTGGATTCGATTGTCTCGTTGGTCACCAACGCAAGAAGCGCTGAGCATAAAATCCTGGGTTTTGAACCTTGGGCGAACAAAGTGTTGTTGGGTTTTTCCATTTGGAATGTCTAAATTGCAGCCTGGAATATGTTAGAAATATATATAACAGTAACACGCAGTATATTGGTATATTAGACCCCTAGTAATTTTCATCACCGTTCATTTTACGTATAAATATGGAACAGGCAAGCAGAAAATTCGAAGTTATTTAACTAACAATAGCTACAGACGTTTGAGGAAAACTTTGGGGATAATTCAATGTGCATTATTTTCAATGTGTGGAACGCTCTGAAAACTCTGAATCTGACTACCTTTTTGATATAACGGGTGTCTTAAATGGGACTAGGATTTGTTGTGATTAGTACGTATATAAAGTACGCAGCGGATTTATGCAAGAAAATATACGTCATGGGTATGGTTCCCTAGTAACTTGGATTCGACTGCCTCAATGGTCGCCAACGCCAGATGCGCTGTGCGTAAAATCCCGAGTTTTCAACCTTGGGCGAACAAAGTGTTGTTGGGATTTTCAATTTGGAATTTCTAAGTTGCAGCCTGGAATATGTTAGAAATATTTATAACAGTATTACGCAGTGTATTGGCATAATAGACCCCTCGTAATTTTTATCAGCGTTCATTTTACGTATAAATATGGACCAGGCAAGCAGATAATTTAAGGATATTTAACTAACAATTGCTACAGATGTTTGAGGAAAACTGTGAGGGAAATTCAATGTACATTACTTTCAATGTGTGGAACGCTCTGAAAACTCTGAATGGACTACCTTTTTGATATAACGGGTGTCTTAAATGGGACTAGGATTTATTGTGGTTAGTACGTATATAAAGTACGCTGCGGATTAAGTAAGAAAATAGACGTAATAGGTATGGTCCCCTAGTAACTTGGATTCGACTGCTTCAATGGGCCTCAACGCCAGAAGCACTGTGCATATAATCCTGGATTTTGACCCTTGGGTGAACAAAGTGTTGTTGGGGTTTTCCATTTGGAATGTCTAAGTTGCAATCTGGAATATGTTAGAAATATTTATAACAGTAACACGCAGTGTATTGGTATATTAGACCCCTAGTAATTTTTATCAGCGTTCATTTTACGTATTAATATGGAACAAGCAAGTAGAAAATTCGAAGTTATTTAACTAACAATAGCTACAGACGTTTGAGGAAAACTTTGGAGATAATTCAATGTGCATTATTTTCAATGTGTGGAACGCTCTGAAAGCTCTTATAAAAATATTATTCGGCAGCAACTCCAAGTCTGGCTGTCTCCCTAGTAGGTGACAATACTGACTTTGATGAAGAGTTAGCGAAAGAACAATGGCGAAATTTTAGCTGACTTAAATTTGAGCGTCTGAAAGTGAATTATATACGAAAGACATTCTATTAATTAACTATATTTTTTAAAGTATAATTAGGCCTGGTCCAAAATAGATTAAAAAAACATAATAAATAAAAAGTTATTTGATTTTTTAGTTCATTTCTTTAGCATAGTGTTGCCATTATATATTTTATCTGCTAAGTGACAAATAGTAACTATATTAAGTAATAATATCATTATTGTATTTATTGCAGTTAATGAGTTAACAATACAGTTTATGTCTAAGTGTAGATGTTCATTGCAGGTAGGTAAGAATATTGTAGTGTAGTAGAAATAAATAAATTACTTTCAATTAATGATTGGCAAAAAGACTAGTACCCAAGCCAAAAAAAATATATAGCTTGGTTGTTGACGACAACCTTTTGATACACGTCAAAGTCACTTAGTTTAAATACATATACTCTTTCCAAAGAGTATACTACACATTTCATGCTAAAATAACTAGGTTAGGGAAATACTAATGCGATATTCCCCTTTTACTTCCACGAAATTGAATAATATTACCTATTAAACACATTATTAAAAGTTACCCAGACATAACCTACAAAAGTTTATGACTGAATATCTATTATTCTCTACATTCTCGAACTAAAATTCTTGCACAAACTAATTCAGAACATCACCCTGAGTTAAACCAGATATTTTTCATTTAAAGACTTTCGAATTTAATCTCAGCTAAAACAATGTATGGGCACCTGCCATTGTTCTTTATTACAAATAGTTAACAGTAGAGTTAACTATAAAAGTAGCTTTTTGCTTTTAGGAATACCAAAATATTATTGCATTATTAAATTGCCTTCTTTGGGCACACAGCTAAATAATAACAGCCGCATGGGTCAATCGGTTAGGAAGAAGAAACGTTAAGCAATGCTTATCTAGGTCAGCCCGCGTGGGTAACCATTCAAAATATAAAAGTCAAAGTCAAAGTAGTAGTCAAAGTAGTAGTCAAAGTCAAAGCCAAAGTCAAAGTCAAATCTAAGTGAAAGTATTTATTAGTGTGTTTTTTGGTTATACAGTAGGTCTTAAAGTTAGGTTATGGTCACTCAAAAAACTACCCATTAGCGCATGAACTATTTATCAATATAAGAAATTTAAAATCGATATTTCATATAAATTAACAAAATTTCAATATTTACAATACAATAAATTTTTATAATAAACATTTAGAATACAATTAATTATTATAATAAATATACAGAATACAATTAGTAAGTCAAGTGTTTTAATTGACAAACATAAAAAAACATTTTGTCAAGAAGGAATTCGTCAATGTTATAGTAGCATTTCTATTAGGAGGAGTTAGGTATTTACAATGCCGAGGTTAATGGAAACGCCGGGAGGGGACGCCCTAGAAAGACATACATAGACTTTATTGGTGATGTTTTTCAGAAAGGCCAGGTGCGTAGTACTCATAACCGGCGCGGCGTGCGTATATGACTAGACGTATGAACGTAAGTGAAGCAAAAGAAGTATGTAAGGATCGTAGCAGGGGTGTTCTGTAGTTTCTGCCTACCCCCATTGGAAATAGGCGTGAGTTTAATTACGTATGTATATAATTTATTAAGTAGTAAACACGCTTCGATCGATAATCAATCGTAACACGTAATTATAACAAGATATCTTGCAATACCTCGATTCTAAGCGTAAAATGCGCATAATCTTCGTCCTGTATAACTCCATCTCTCTCTCACTGTGGAACCATGATAGTTTTGATACGTTAGGCCGCTTGTACAAGCTAAGAAAAGTCACCGGGCCTACGCAAGAATTCGTGTCGTAATCGACCAATTCATCATGTACACGACAAGAATAAAGGCTTGCTGCAGGCCATGGACAAGTGTGGAATACGGAGGCCTGTAAAAGGGCAGGCAGTATCTAGATAATAGGCATCTAAAAGTTAGGGTTAAAGGAATAGACAGTGACCTCGGCAGAGTCGATTACGGTGTGCCGACCGGGTCGGTTTCAACAGTATGGTCAAAGTTGTGAAAAATTGTAAAGCATACATGTATGCAGACAATACGTGCTTGACATACAGCAATCGAGACTGAACTGATCCGGTCGGCAATGCAAGAAGACCTAGATAATGCGATCAAATGGGAGCACGATAATGGTATCCTTATAAATATAAATAAAATTTAGTGTATGTTAATATAGTCTTCTTATAACCACATTGCTAGAAGTGCCAGTATCTTGATAAAAGGCCACTCAAACGAATGTATTCATAACAGCAAGGCAAACTGCCAATGTGACTTTTCTTAGCGTGCACAAGCAGCCTTAAAATAAGGCCTCCAGGTTATTTAAATTTAAGATCTTAAACGTTTTCCCCCGTATTAATACAGAATCGCTTTTCATAATACTAGGTTTCTGAATATAAAATAATGAGTTTAATTTCAGTGTAACAGTAAATTATAATGAGCCCCAGTACAAAGCGAGCTTTTTCTTTGTGGAGATTAATGAAGTTATTTTCCGAGCTCTTTGAAGATTATTAATATTTAGAAGGTTAAATTATTAAAGGTGAGTTGAATTTCTTTACACGCTGTGGCCCGCGACTTCGTTCTTAATACATATTTAACCGAAGACCGACCTAAGTTTAGTTTCTAAAAGCCGTCTGAAAAAAAATATACGTACTCAATTAATTTATTTATTTTGTACTAGCTTCTGCCAGCGGCTTCGCCCGCGTGAATGTCGAAAATTGTCTCGAGGGAACATATTCCCGGGATAAAATAGTTTTAAGATACTTCTTATGTGCTATTTCTGACTATAATCTATCTCTGTGGCAAATTTCATCCAGATCCGTTCAGCCGTTCTGGCGTGATTGAGTAACAAACATACACATATCCAAAACTTCTGCCAGCGGCTTCGCCCGCCTGAAAAGCGTTTTCTTATCACAAGAGAACATTTTACCGGGATGAAAAGTAGCCTATGTGCTATTCCAGACTATCTGTGCATTTCTGCAGTTCATCCAGAGCCGTTCAGCCGTTCTGGCGTGATTGAGTAACAAACATACATCCACACACACATCCATCCAAACTTTTACATTTATAATATTAGTAAGATATAGTAAGATTGACTGACCGCCTCGTTGGTCTAGTGGTCGCACGCACTACTGCTGAGCACAAGGTCTTGGGCTCTATAGGTGGTTGGTCTGTTCGCGGAATATGCCGAACTTATCCCCACTACGCCAAAACTTTACCAACTTACGTGCCGGGCACTCACATTAAACATCTTGTTTACAAACTCAAGCAATATCGCTTGCAGTCCTTTTTTTTTGCTATATCATCCAATAATTTCGCCCACTCGGTGAAGCGGGAGGGCGTGTCAGACTTTAACTGACTAAAACCCACCCGTGTTCTTTCAGTGGCTTGAACCAGAGCCGCGGTAACTTTTTTTCAAATTTATCCGCGACCCAGACAGGCATCGGCCCTAGCGGGCCCCGTCAGTTTTGCTGACATCTCTTTGAGGCGCGTGGAAAACTACGTTTGCAGTCCCGAGATAAATATCTTTTAATACGCGCTATACGACTAGAAAGTTTAGCGTCAAAAAATAAATTTTAAAATAGAAAAAAAGAATGATTGTTATCCACAGAAATAATACGACGATATCGTTCTTTAACTTAATTAAAAAATATTTTCTTATCTTAAAGTCAGAGTCCTTTTTTCGCTGTTTTTAAACTTAAAACCCAAGTATCCTAAAACAAAAAAAAAACAAAGGACATTCATCATTATTGTAGCGTACCCTTCATAAATGTTATGTTATGTTTATTTCCGTACGATTATTTAGATGCCCGCTATTTAGATCATTGGTGGTGATAGAATTTAATTTCCTAAATCACAACTTTTACAACGCAATTTTGCCTTTAGTTTGTAAAGTTAAATGTTCACTGTTTCAGTAATGTTTGTATTCATTGTAATTGACGAATATGAGAAATAACTTTTGTGTTATATAATTAGAATTTACGAGTAGGTACATAATTAATGGAAATAGATGTGCGAACCAATTCATGAAAGTGTTAAAATTTTAGCACAAAAAAGTCTTTACCTAATGCAAATTTTGTTAACAATAATAACACTAGCTTGTAACTGTCTCACTGCAGGAGAAAGGCCACTTCTCATTCAGAGAAGGTACGAGCATTAATCACGCTTGCTCAAGACGGGTTGGCGATCAAAAACTTATATTAACAGTAAGTGCAGGTTTCTTCACGATGATTTCCTTCACCGTTGTCAGAGATGTGCAAGATAAACGGTAAAAAGTCCAAGTGCAAATTGTCCCACCGCACTATTCCCAAACCACTGCAACTCCTGAAAGCCAGAATCATCAAAACAGTGGCGACCACCAGAAAAGCGCCGAGGCAATGAAGCTCGTCGAAGTCCCACACACACACACACATCAACAGCCTATGAATGTTCCCACTGCTGGGACACAGGCCTCCTCTCTGTGAGAGGGAATTGGCCGTAATCCAGTAAGGCCCAGTGCGGGTTGGTGGATGTCACATGTCGAAGTACCAATGAAGTGCAAATTCTGAATTGTGTTCACACAATAATCTGTATTTCTCGAAACAAGCGGAGGTTTAGTTATATATATATATATATATTTTATTTTTTATTTTTTTTGTCTATAGGCTTGCGCTTGACCACTATCTCACCTGATGGTAAGCGATGATGAGGTCGACGGTGAAGCACGCTTGCTTGGAAGAAACCCATTCACTCTTGACTTAAAGACCCCTAGATTGTAGCTATCGGGAAACACAGACTCCGGCAGGGAATTCCACTCCTCAGCTGTACGCATAATAAAAGTGTCCCCAAAACGTTTTGTGTATGGGTGGGATGTCCACCATGCAAATCCGGATTTCACCAGTTTTTATTAATTCCCATGTAACAGGCAGCAAGCATAATTCCATCAACAGCGAAGAAAGACGGACAGCGGTCTGCTGCTGAGAAAAGTCCAAATAAAACTATGATCTAAAACGAACTCAACTCTGGGATACAAACCTAACTTATTTGAGGATAATTGCTCACAACCAAAGCCGCTTATTGGCCTAATTTAAATAAATATATTTGACTTTGACTTTGACTTTGAGAGAAGCCCACACTGTTTTTAAATAAGGTATTAATGAAGGACCCTCCATCTTACTAATTATTCTCACATACTTAACCACCTAACCAGATCCACATTTATATTCATCTCATAAAAATGACATAAACATTACTTACTCGGCACTTACAGTTATACGACGAACCCTAGCTAGCCTAGGTGCAGTGGCGGCTTTAGGGGGCAGAGCAATCGCCCGGGTCCTCGTTTTTTGCAGGGGCCTCGTATAACAACCCAGAAAACTTACAATTGAAACTTTTTTACAATAAGATATAGTTGGTAAAGTATATTTTCATAGTAGTTAAAGTATGTACACTCAAATTAACTTTGTCAAGTAGAGCAACACAACACAAAATTAAACATGGTGGATCAGACCAGCAGTATGCGAAGCATGACATTTGATTGACGTGTCAACGTAATATGCACGGTTGGCGCAGTGGTTGAGCGATTGACTGCTGCGCTGCGTGTCGCGGGTTCGATTCCAGCACGGAACAAATATTTGTATGACCTACAGATAGTTGTTTCGGCTCTGGATGTTTGTGTATGTGAGTTTATATGTTTGTAAACGCACCCACGATACAGGAAGAAATTCCTAGTGTGAGACAAGGATTTAAAAAAAGAAACAAAAAAATCTGCCTTAAAAAACATCACGAATTCAATTGCTACAGAGAAGCAATCAATCAATATCCGTAGTAGTAGACTGGGTTGCAAAACTAAAACAATCACTAAAAACTCCGAAACATATCCAATTCAAAGTCAAAGTAAAGAAAGACTCAAAGATTTATTTTGTTAAAACTGTCAAAGTCGTTAAACGTCATGTCTAAAACAACTGTCATGGCTGCCCTAAAAATACGGCTATTTAAAAAAAAAAACTTTACATATGATCATTTCTGTACGCCTGGACCCTTCTTAAAATTTGTTAATCTTTTTGTGGGATTCCCCTATATTTTTCCTATTTATCAATGTAGTGGCCACTCTGACGTCCTTTAGGCCACGCCCACAACTAAATGTAACGGCCGAGGAGCGTCTTACGTCACAGCCAGAAATTTGGCACGTACCATTTCCAATTAAAAACTTTTTATCTCGTTAATTACTGCTAGCTACACCAAAATAAAAAATACGTGTGTATAGCTAAAACTGTACAAAATCGACACGTGTGAAAATGTAATTACAACAACTAGTTCTTAGTAGATAAAAAGACATGTAAACTTGAAATAATGGGTTGATAAAATAAAAAATAAAATACTTTTAGGAATGTAGTTTGTGTCAATTAAACCTATTTATAATTAAACTAATTACACTAACTAATAACTAACAAATTAAACTAGACCATATAACCATTTTTTTTGATATCCCTAAGTCATTATCTGGCATTTTATGATTTTCAAAATAAATTAAAAAGATAATCCATTCCCTCATACATTTGTGTTATTTTTTATGACAACAATTAGACCGAAGCCATAAGATTTGACCTCTGTATGACACATAAAATCGTTGCATTTTACAGCATTTTACAGTAAAAGTGTGCGTATATACTAATAATGAACAAATTTTTATAATACGAGCAATATTTTAATAAATTATCAACATATTAGAATAAAAACAACAAACATTACGAAAAACATATTGCACAAAAATAGCAGCACGGCAACTTACCCATGTTTTTCATTTTAATATTTTTCGTTTCAACACACTTTGAACCTACGACATCTATATTTTTAAATCTTATTTTTTTAGTTTTTTTTTATATAATACACATAAACACTGAGTTCTAATTATTTAATTATACTTCACATCCATTTTACAAACACGGGTCGCTGGCACTTGCGAACACTTCAACGACATTTTTCGAACAACTCCACGGGGTCACTAAAGGGTCATGTGCGTTAGACGCTACTTTTTTTCAGGCCATTAAAATGGCTTGTGAGTGACATGATGACCCAAAATCAAACACCTCCTTTCAGCTAGATCCTTTCAGCTGTCTGGCGTGTATTATATTATTATGAAGTAAGATAGTAAGATAATAAGTGAAAAGTTTTGCATTTCTCATCTATCATCACTTCATCAAATACAGACAAGGGCCTCGCATCGCAAATATATGACACCCGCCTGGAGCCTCGCGGCTATTACGGCCGACCCTGCCTAGATTTAATGTTAAACCCTAGGTTTTATATCCAACCTTAGTTTTTATTGTTCAACGTTAGGATTTACGACTGAGGTCTTGTGCCCACTTTAATCTCTTTGTTTTTATTTCGCAAACTTAAACCATAAACCCGAAAAAGGAGCTGAAATTATGAAAGTTTCAGAAGAACAAGTGCTGTTAATGTTGTTTGACACCGCCCGAGCCGAGTCCCAAAAAACAAAAAGTTAAGAATTGATATCGTAAAAATCGAGACGGTGTAGGTAGGTATATGTATTTTTTCTGGCATCGTGCCAGTGTTATTTTAGCACCATTTTTCTATACAAGTTATGAAAACAAAATCGCACTGCCAATACTGATAGTTTCTAAACGGTTTTATTAAACTTGCTCTGTTTTTTGTTTGTTTGTTAGGGTCAAATTTTGTAATTGAAATTTAACCCTTTTCCAGTTGACAGATTGATCTGATATTTAGTATACACCTTTAATTCTGTTGACAATACTATTGAAATAATTCAGTATCATTGTAAATCCAAGACGGCCGCCGCCACAAAATAGCGGAATACATTTTTTTCAACCCCATCAATATGGGTAACATATAATAGGGCTTGAGTTGTACAATACAGAACACTAAGAAAAAATCTAAATCCTATATGAGCAACAAAAAATGGCCCATTACATGTTTTATTCATAACCCTTTCAATATGTAGTACCAAGTGAAAGGGTTTGACTAGTAGAATGAAAATATCCAAATCTATTTATTTGGTTCTAGTATATTAATAAAACTTTTATTCTGCATCTTTAACTACGGTTCAGAAACGTGGACGCTAAGAAAGGCAGATTGTGATCGCATTGACGCTTTCGAGATGTGGTGTTGGCGAAGGATGCTTCAAATCCCGTGGACTGCATGCCGCACAACAAGTCTATCCTTCGACAACTCAATATAAAGCCAGACTCTCTACCAACCTGCCTGCGAAGAATCCTGGAATTCTTTGGTCACATTTGCCCGAAAAGATTACCATAACCTCGAGCAGCTGTTATTTTTATTACTTAGATATTGATAAATGGTCGTCATCCTTGAAAAGGAGGGGCATTTTCTTGAATTTATGAAAAAGAAAGTGCCGAAGCTCGGGTAATTATGTTTTTTTTTCAGTTATGCCACTTAAATAAATAAATAAAATAAAAATAAAAAAGCCTTTTATTTCTTGCTTTACAATAAAGATTGACAATTTAAAAAAAAGTGCGCATGCATAATTAATTAGATTCGCTTGTTGTTAGTAAAAGTAAGTAATCAATTAATTGATTCAATGTTACTGGTACTGGGCTAATTGTATTTTTTGGTATTACATTACATACTTAGGTATTTAAATCATTAAATCATAAAATAAAATTTCAATTTCTAATAAATTAATTATACTACAATTTACAATTCAAATTATTAAAATAGAACAATAAACTTTAAATTTCCAATAAATTAATTACTTTACAATTAAATCATTCAAATAACAGGTACAATAAACTTTCGATTTCCAATAAATTAATTGCAATACATTATAATTAAATTAAATTACTTTCGTACTTCTAAATTCTAATAATTGTCTTAGACAGTAATAAGAACACGTTATTAATTTTTTACATAATAAATTAAAATGATAGTTTAAAAAAAAAAAAAAAATTTTTGTTATTGTTTGTGATGTAGAGTTAATTAACTATTGTTAGTTTTTGGGTGTAAGCATACGATTTGCAAGAACCCCCGTCAATGGAAGGTAAAGGCCTCCTCCAGAGATAACCAATGTTTTCTATCCTGTGCTACACGCATCCAGTGGGTACCTGCTATTTTTATAACTTCGTCTGTCCAGCGTGCATTTGGTCTACCCCTTTTTCTTTGGCCCGATGGTCCTAACCATGATGTGGTCTTTCTGGTCCAGCGATTGTCATTTAGTCTGGCTACATGTCCTGCCCATCGCCATTTTAGCCTCTGTGCGTAGCTGAGAGCATCTATGGCTTTAGTTTTTTGTCTTATAACAGTATGAGGGATTTTTTCGATCCTTCTGATCTTCATAATGCTTCTTTCCATACTTCTTTGACTAGTTATGATCTTGTTTTTTATTTTTATAGTAAATTTCCAGGTTTGACAGCCATATGTTAGTGAGGGAAGTAGGCAGGTGTTCATGACTTTGCTTTTCAACCTTATGGGCATGTCACTTTTCAGAATTTCCTTGAGACTCCAGAATTTTTTCCAAGTGATGTTGGCTCTTCTCTCCACTTCCAGTTCGTTGTTGTGTTGGTTGAATGAAATTTGTTTTCCTAGGTAAATGTAGGTGCCAACGTAAGATAAAGGCAAATTATTGAGATATATAGGTATTTTAGTATGGTTCGTCATGACATTTGTTTTATTTAAGTTAATTTCTAAGCCCACTTTACGACTTTCTTCATGTAGCGAGTTTATCATTAGTTGTAGTTGGTTTGTGCTTTCTGATAACAGAACTATATCGTCAGCGAATCTGAGATGGCTCAGGTAACATCCGTTTATATTTATGCCGACTTTCTCCCATTTTAGTTTGCGGATGATGGTCTCTAGCACCGCTATAAATATTGTTGGAGAGATTGGATCCCCCTGCCTTACGCCTCTTTTTATTTGTATAGTTGGCCCAGTGGTCTCCAACTTCACTCTGCTAGTACTGTTGTCGTAGATGTTTTTTAGGACTTTTATGTAATCCATTGCCACTTCTTGAGAGAGTAGAGCTTCCCAAATCGATGGGTGGAGTAGAGTATCGAAGGCTTTTTGATAATCAATAAAAACAGTATAGAGTGGTCTGTTGAACTCTTGGAATTTTTCTATTACCATTTCTAGTGTGTGTATATGGTCAACCGTTGAAAAACCTCGTCGGAAGCCTGCCTGTTCTATTGGTTGGTATTTTTCTGTGGTTTCTTTTATTTTTTTCTCTATTATAGAGGAAAAAAGTTTGTATAGTGAAGCTAGTAGGCTTATCGGTCTATAGTTACTAATGTCATTTGGGTCTCCTTTTTTATACAGCAAAATTATTTCCGACTCTGACCATTGACTTGGAGTATTTTTGCAACTCAATATCTTGTTAAACAGTCGGGTTAGAGGTTTAGCTAGATACCTGCATCCTATTTTTATGGCTTCGTTGGTGATCCTGTCGGGTCCTGGGCTTTTATCTGCTTTTAGTGCTTTAATTTCTTTCTCCACTTCGTCTTCGTCAATGGTTGCTTTCGCCTCACCCTTACTACTACTCGGAAATTTATATACTGTTTGGTTTGGCGAGCTATAAAGGTTTTTGTAAAAATCTGTTGCTATTTTGAGTATTTCCGTTCTATTTTGTGTGTTGTTAGTTTTGCTTTTCAACTCTTCAATCCATGACTTATGTGTTCTCAGTTCTTTATACGCTTTCTTGACGCTCCCCGTGGCATGAAGACATTTTTCAATAGTTTGTGTGCGGTGTGCCTTATAGTCTTGGTTAATTCGTTTGCTTATGAGCTTATACAGTGCTGTTAATTCGTTTTTCATAGCCCTTGATTTCGGTTTTGTGTTATGTATTTCACGTCTTCTGCTGATCAGTGCCTTTATGCGTGTTGATATTATTTGCTTTTTCCCCGTGCTTGTGCTAGATGCCAGTTCATGTGCTTTTTTCAAGCTGGTATTAATTTCGTTTGTTATTTTATCGTAGCAATTCTGTACGGTGTCATCGTCATTCCAGTGGTCGAGCAAATTTGCCGAGCAGCTATTCAGCGATTTAATGTAGGTTTTCACTTCTTCCTCGTTCTTTAACTGGGATCTAGGGCATTGACCAAATTTGTTACGATTTTTTGACCTTGAAAGTAGATTGAAAGCTGCCCTAACCGGTCTGTGATCCGAAGGGTAAGTGATGTTTAGGACCTGTATGTTATGTACGTTTTTCGGTAGGTTTGTTAGAATGTAATCTATTTCGTTTCTTGTATTTCCAGCAGGTGATTTCCAAGTCCATCTCTGCTTATTATTCTTTTTGAAAAAAGTGTTCATAATGGCTAGATTGTTTTCGTACGCAAAATCAATGAGCCTATTTCCTCTAGAGTTTCTGTTTCCGTAGCCGTATTTGCCAGTGATGGTTTCGTCTTGCTTGGGTAGACCAATTTTGGCGTTGAAGTCACCCATGACTATTATGTTATTTCCTGAAAGTCGTATGGCGTTGTCGACGGTTCTGTAGAAAAGCTCTAGTTCTTCATCCTTCGAAGCCTCTGTTGGGGCATATACTTGAACGATACTTAAGTCTAAGTTGTTGATATGAATCCTTAGCAACGCCACTCTTTCTGATAGTCCCTTGAAACTTGTTATGTATTTTTTTAAGTGTTTTTTGATAATAAAGCCTACTCCGTATAATCCTGGCGTTTCTCCGATGTAGTAGAAAATAAACTCATCATGTTCCTCTATTTTATTGCCGAGTCTTCTGACTTCTGAGAGACCAACAATATCGTATTTTACGCTTTTTAAAGATTCTGTTAGTTCCAGTAGACGCGAGTAAGTCGATAGAGTTTTAACATTGTAAGTCGCTATATGTAAGATGTTGTGATAATTGTTTTTTGTTGTGGTTGACATAGTTGCTGTTTTTTCCTCTGGAGAGTTTTGGTCGTAATCTTCCACGGGGACCAGCCGGCTTGGAAGATTTGGTTTAGTGTTGGTTTTTATTTGTAATTCTTTTTCCGTTAGAGAGGGGAGTAATTGCTATTGTTTGTTATTTTTGTCTGATTGGCCGTGTGGTAGGTTGTTTTGGCTGTTAGTGCTTTGGTTTTTGGTTGTTAGGAAACCGAGTAATCCTGGTTTGATAACTCCCTGTGATGGACTTGACGATCTTTGTATTCCTGTTTGAGTTTTGTTCTTTTTATTAGCTTGTGTCCTTGTTTCTGCTTGCGTAAGATCATTGTAGTTTGGTGATATTGGTAAAGTCCTTTTCTTGCTGCTTGAAGTATCCGTGTTTTTGTGGTGTATTATCAGTTTGTCGTACTTAATGGTGGCGGAGTTTCCTTTTTCTTTTTCAATTTTTATTTGCTCTTGTAGTTCCCTTCTTTTTTCTAGAATATGCTGTGGAAAGTCTTCTTTTATATAGTAAGTGGTGTCTTTTAGTACTCCCTTTTGTTTAAAAATATCTATCTTCGTGCTCAATCGAGTGAAAGTTACAGTAATCGGTCGGGGCTTTTCCCCCTTCTTCCCTATTCTCCTGAATTCCTGGATGTCCCTGAGTTCCAGCCCAACGGAGAAATATTGGTTTATGAAATTTTGTATGTTTTTTTTTTAAATTTGCGTACGATGTTTCAGTTTCCGCTAAACCAAAAATTACTATGTTCCTCTGTCTTGACTGTTTTTCTAGAATGTATAGTCTTTTTTCTTGGATTTCCAGCTTCTCTTTGAGGTGTTCGTATTTTTCATCTATTGTTTTAAATTTTTCCTCCAAAGTGTAATTTATATTTTGTGTAACTTGTTCCGTAACTTTCTCAGCTGACTGTACAATTGTAGCTTTTTGTTCATTTAACTCATTTTGGATTTTTCTGAGCATATTCATAACTTCCTCCATGATTATCCGTTATTTTTTGTGTTAATATAAGTATTGTGATTATTTTTGTCTTGTTTTGCTACTTGTGCTGCTCTCTGCCGGCTCGACTTGGTACTAGAGAACGGGGCAGCTGCTTGGTGCGTTGACAGTCTTTGTAATTTCGATTATGCCACTTACCCAGGCATATTTACCCCTTAGCTAAAGGTTTGCTACAAGCAACCAAGGTCTTTTACTCTGTCCTGCCACTGGTAAAAAAATACAAATTTAGTCTACCCGATGTGGGGTGTTAAAATTTCCGAGTTCGTTTCTCTCGCTCTTTCACCATTACTTCTCATCCTTCAAGGCACTTGTCCCACCACCGACTAGAAAGCGACTAGCTATCGACTATTTTCTCGCTGATGAAACGTCCACATATATTATAAATAGTTGATCACTGGCTGTTCACAGTTTCACACTGCCGGCAAGAACACTCCTACCACTTTTTTTGTTGCAGCGACAGATTTGTCAAAGATAATACTCGCTCAGCGATGCTCGCTTGGCGGTCAGATCTCAGTCTCACGCCTAGAGACCAACCAGCGGTCACGTGCAGATTTGCGTAGATTTACGTCACATAAAAACACTCGCTTATAGCCGAGCGACAATACTATCGGAACTACACACTAGAAGCGTTCTCGGCAACTCATGTCTAGTTTCTGGCTCTAATCGCTTCTCACTGATCGTCGGCGGTGGGACAAGTGCCTTAGGTGTAAGTATGTTGACTAAAATTCTTCTATGGTGAGTGGTTGACTTGATCCGAGGCGGTGAGTTAAAATTTCGCTATTATATTATCGCTCGATATCTCAAATGCCTTTGACAGGGTCTGGCACGCTGGTCTACTCAGCAAGCTTCCTGCTTATGGCATCCCAGCTGGTTTTTGTAGCTGGATATCAGATTTCCTCAGTGAACGGTCGATCCGAGTAGTCATTGACGGCTGCTCCTCTGAACTTAAGGCTATTAATGCCGGAGTTCCTCAGGGGTCTGTTCTCTCTGCAACTCTTTTCCTGCTGCACATCAATGACCTACTTCTGCCTGGTATTGTTGGGTACGCGGATGACAGTACTGTTTCAGAGAGATACTTGTCCAGCGCAAAAACCAACGGGGATGAAGTTCGTTCCTTGAGAGAGGCTATGGTGGCGCGGATAGATTTGACCTTAAGCCATGTCTCCCAGTGGGGTGATGACAATCTGGTCGCTTTTAACGCCACCAAAACAGCAAACAGGCATGTCTTTTTACCACAAAGAGGACTCATTTCACCCAAACGCCTACTTTTCGGGGTGCATCTGTTCCTGTAACAGATCGGCTCTAGCTCCTTGGCATGGAGTTGACATCCAGTCTTAACTTCGGCGCCTCCATTGAGTACAAAGCCCAAATTGCGGCAAAAAAACTGGGCATCTTAAACAGAGTGAAGCGATACTTTACGTCTGGACAGCTTTTAACTCTTTACAAGGCGCAAGTCCGATCCTGCATGGAGTATTGCAGCCACCTCTGGGATGGCTCAGCTAAATATCAGCTTGCCGCGCTTGACTCGGTGGAACGCAGAGCTAAGGGACTGATTGGCGACGTCAAACTGGTGGATGCCAAGCTTCACAGCTTGGCTCATCGCCGTAAGGTTGCCTGCTTGTCGGTCTTCTACAGACTATACTTTGGCGAGTGTGCTCTGGAACTCCACGACCTCATCCCACCGGCCCCCTTCTACCATCGGACATCTAGACGCACTGCAAGTTACCATCCTCACTTAGTTGCCATTCCGCCAATTCGCACCAAGCGCTTCCAAACATCCTTCATAATGCGCACAGCAAAAGAGTGGAACTCACTACCTGCGTCTGTGTTTCCAAACGCATACAACCCGAATCTCTTCAAAGTTAGAGTAAACAGGCTTCTTCTGGGTAAGCTCACTCCATCGTCGACTTTGTCTCCGTCATCTCTGACCTAGGCTAGAGTCAAGAGCAAACCCATAATAAATAAAAAAAAAAAAAAAAAAAAAAAAAATTCAAACTCACTTCGCTTGCAACCAAAACTCTGCTCATTCTGAAACATTTCAGCTTAAGTCAGATAGTGTTAATTCTGTTTTTGTACCAATTGACAAAACCTTAGCTATAACTATGAGGTACTCTAGCTATCCAGCTCTAATAGTACATAACTCTAGCGATATAGCTCTAGCAATTATCGCTCTAGCTGTCCTCCATCGTAAAAGGTAGCTACTCGCTTCATCTTGCTTCACGTCATTTCATTTGTTCACGGTATGTAGGTCGTCAAGTTTGACGGGGACAGCTATACTAAATACATAGAAAGGAGGACTAATGGCCTGGTCATAGGATGCCGCTAAATGCGAGAAGCACTAGTCGATGTGACTACGCTCGGGGAGACCTAAATCCATCAGTGGACGTCTTTCGGCTGAAACAATGTAGAGTCAAAAACAGAAAAAAACAGAGAGTAAGGAGAGTCAAAAACAGAAATAACTCATCAACCGTAATTCCTATCGTCCATGATCTGATAATCCTTTACTGGCTCTCACTAACATACGTGAAAATAAATTTCTTGCACGGCATATTCAGTAATCCAAAAAAATTGGTTCGCGAAAAATAAGCCGCGTTTCGCCAAATTAAATATTTTCATTACACATACGAGTACATTCCATATTGGTGATTATGAAAAAAGTCAAGTACCTATACATGAATGTGAATAGGCTCATATATTTACATAGTTACATTAGGTACCTATGTTAATATAATGAAACCGGTTTGTACATAGTAAATCCTCCCTAGGAACGTAAAGTAATATTCCAATAACGGGAAAAAACAAGACCAAAAATATTAATAAGTTGTTTCTAAGAAAATTTTGATTAATCTATCAAATACGGCTATTAAAATAAGAAAAAAAAAAAGAAAATATATTTATTACGAAAATCACTCTTACTACTAAGACATAAAATGCCGTTAATGTAAAATTATATAATTATCACTAGCTGTCCCACGCGGCTTCGCTCCCATCAACTGGCTACCCTACCTACCCTACCCTACCTACCCTACATACATGATTGTTGCGTAACTTAAACCGTTTACGGCAGCTTCCAAAAAAGAAAAAAATTGCCCGTTTCTGCAACATTTTTCATTTATGCTCCGCTCCTATTGGTCGTAGCGTGATGTTATATAGCCTATAACCTTCCTCGATAAATAATTTTACAATTCCAACCAGTACTTCCTGAGATTAGCGCGTTCAAACAAACAAACAAACTCTTCATCTTTATAATATTAGTATAGATTATATTAGCCTGAATCACTCACTGCTAGGTATAGATCTCTTTTCCCTTTATGTCATACTTTTCGGTTCATGCCTCCCTGGTGTCATCATTTCAGCCGAAACACTTCCACAGCCGAACATAGGCTTCCCCCAATTGTCGCCACATCGAACGGTACCGCGCATCTCGATCCACCGGATTCCCACAACCCTGAGAAGCCACCACCTATCCACCTAGTAAGAGAGGCCTTCCAAAGCAACGTCTTCGCGTACGCGCTCGCCCCTGCAGAACTCTTCTGCCCCATCGAGCATCCGCTTTAATCGTGCTCACTGCCACTTAAGTTGAGACTGTACATAAAAGCTCTTTATTGAAATTCATTTTCCAATGGAAACATTTTATTTGACAGCACTATTTTTCAATAAAACATCTGACACGGACAAATATTGGCGCGAAATAAGCTTAAGGAAATTCAATTTCATTTTTTCGACACAATACGTTTGTTGGACTATACAGGGAACGTTTCCTTTTGAGGGTAAAGGTGGGTCTCTTTTATAGCTTGATCACAGGCGAAAATACCAACGATTTGTATTTTTGTAAGTCCACAGACACTTTAGGAATACAAATTTACACTACAGATAAAACTTATTAGATACTTAAAATGAAATATAAGTGACATTAAGGATGTGTGGTGTGAATTTGAGGATCTTAATATTGCAGTTGTCTAGTCATCCAGAGATGATTGATCAAAAATTCTCGTGAAAGATATACAATTTTAAATTGAGTAGACTTTCACTGCATGCGCAATAAAGGATACTTAATGCTTAATTTTTATCCAATCGATAAAAAAGCTGTTACTGCATGTCCGCTGTGTGCATTTTCACCAAAGGTTTGCAAGAAAGCTGAGTGGTGCGAGGAGATATCCCAGAGTTGTAAACGGTGTGATTTTTTGGGTAATCGCTCTTGTACTTACAAATACTTGAGTTATGTCAATTCATTCACTTTCCTGTCACCATCACAAGCATTCCTTAGCCATACGCCATAATTCTCGAGTCACACGTTTTGTATGTACAAGGCCTCACCAACTCTAAATCTTTTCTACCAGGGCTGCAGCTGCACTGAGTGAGACTTGGAAAGTGAACTACCTAATCCTTTTACTAGATATCACACACATCCCTCGAAATGCATCTTCTCATCACATCTTCAGTGGAAATGCATTGTACTGCGGGATAATAAAAAAATATAAAAACGTAAAAAACTCGCTGTCAGTGGCACCCCACATCACTAACACCCTCTGGGTCCGATATTGGAATACGCTCGCGAAGAATATTCGTATACAGAGCAAGTCGGTTACAAGCATTCATTTAAACGTATATTGTGTTAAGGATATTTAATTTCCCCTTTAAGACTCGCTGGGTGAGGTAACGAAGCTTATTCTGTGTATAAATGAAAGTTTTACGCGTAATGTTATATTTAGAACGCACAAATGCCTTTATTTAATTTCTTTAACCATCAATTTGATTGCAGTATTCCTTTTTCCCGTTGATCAGTGATAGACTTTTCGTTGGTCTTGTGGTCGCTAGTAAGTACATTAAGGGCGGTTACGCACTAGACGTCCGTATCCGTGATCCGTATTCGTGATTTGATTTCCGAGTTCAAAATGTTCTGAATTATGACAGACTAGCACTCCGCCCGTGACTTCGTTCGCATGATTTCGTATTTTATTCAACTAAGTAGGTACAGATGACTTTATTATGTGCGGTTAGTGAAGGCGACCAAAAATAAGCTATTGTTAAATCAATAATAAATGGGGTATCGTAGATATCTACGGTTTAAATTAGGATTTACGAAACTTTAATGACGTGTCCGATAAGTTTTAGCTAAATAACGGTCTTTATCTGGGTAAATAACAGTCACACCGGTCAATCGATCAAAACCTCAGTCATGAGAGGCTTTACAATAAGATCCATAGCGAGTACACCACTCACCATGTAATACTATGAAGAAGACAGTGCAGTTGAGCTTTCGCACACGAGTCTTACGATAAACATGGATAAAACTAAGGTCATTTTAAATACCCATGTATCACCCATTCTCAAGAAAATCGGTGACTTCACAGAAGGTGTTCATCGAATACGACTCGGAAACACAGACAGGAAAACTGACGTAACCGACATAGCGCCAAGAGTGACCAAACTTTGGTTGCATTTAGCAGACCAGATTGTTTGCTGAACAGATGCCCAAGGGACTGAAAGATTCTGGAGTGGCAAGGTCGTTACTGGAAGATGCAACATTGCATCGCACAATTTGAACTGATGTCCTGGCGAGAGCCGCGAGTCTGCTGAATCCGAAGAGTAGAAGACTGGTCGCGATTTTTGTGTCGCATCATTTCGGGTAGAGCAAAAATTACTTTACGAATGCTGCGTAAATTACGCGACACTAAAATGTCACTCACAACTCATAAAATTACCTAAGTTTGTTTGGCCTTACACTTTTTGTTGTGAATTTTTTCTGTTTGTTTGGCCAGGTAGAGGTCGTCTTAGTACCGTAAGATTCATCAAAAAACTGTTGACACCCCTAAATCATCTTCTGGGGGTAATTTTGAAAAACTAATGATAGCAATTTATTTCTGACCAAGGAATAAGATTTGTATACAAATAACTGTCTCCTTTTTAACCTCTTTAAAGGTTGAATTTCCAAAAATCCCTCCTTTGTGCTCCCCTACATCATATAAAGAAGCTATGTGCAGTAAAATACTTTCAAAATCTTGATCACCCCCTTAATAGTATTTTTGGGATAGTTGCGAAAAACTAATAACAACCTACATTATTTATTAAGGTTAGTATTTGTGCCAAATTTCAAGTTTATTAACCCAAGATCTTCAACACCCCCCAAATTATCTTTTAGGGGTAGTTTCGAAAAACTAATAATGACGTCCTTTATTATTTACTTAGTTTAATATTTGTGCCAAGTTTCAAGTTTATTAACCCAAGAAATAAAATTTTCCATACAAACTTTAACATCCCTTAAATCATATTTTGGAGGTAGTTCCGAAAAACTAATGTTTGTTACCTTTATTATTTTTCCCAAGGAATTAGACTTTTCATTCAAACAAATAGCTCTCGTTTGCTCCCCTACATCATAAAAAGAAGCCATGTACAGTAAAATTCTTCAAAAATCTTTAACACCCCCTAAATCGTATTTTAGGAGTAGTTTTGAAAAACGTGTAAAACGTTTAGTAGGTGCTGTTAGTATTTATGCCAAGTTTCAAATATATCTGTGGAAAATGTAGTGGGTAGTATATTTGTTAATTCATATTTTTAAGACAATTTGTATATTTTTAGTATAGTACAAACAGTATTGTTTTCCCTAAAATAATAAATAAATAAATATAAGCCCAACAAATTGCCAACTACTTTAACCCCCACTCATTGTTTTTTTTATTAATCAAGAGCGTAAACCTACGATTTCAGATGTTTTACCTTCCAAACCGAAGAAATTTCATATAAAGTTTCAACCTCTATTTACCCCCTCAGGGGTGGAATTTTCAAAATCAATAAATACATTAATTATTTTATCAATCAAGAGCATAAATAAACGTGAAACATAATAAGTTTTACGTGTCCATCTTACAAACTGTAGAAATTACATACAAATTTTCAATCCCCTTTTTTACCCCCTTGGTAGTGGAATTTCCAAAAACCAATAAATACGTGAATTCTTTATATCAACCAAGAGCGTAAATCTAAAGTTTTACGTTTCCAATTTACAAACGGTAAATATTTCATACAAACTTTTAACCCCTTTTTACCCCCTTAGGAGTGGATTTTCCGGCACTGATTAAACTCATTGTTGTTTTATTAAGGCTTATGTTTAACTTACCACCAGATATAGTAACATATAACAGACAAAAATAGTAAATGATCACCAAAATTAAACCCGCATCTTATTGTAAAATTATAACCAAAGTTTTAACATCTCGCTATCCTGTTTAGGCAAAATGACTCCAAATAAATCATTGTTAACCCAAAAGTAGTAAATGATCACCAAAAGTAGTAAATGATCACCAAAATTAAACCAATGACCAAAAAGATTATAAAATTTCTGGGAGCAACTTGGAAGTAGCGCTCGCCGGCCGCTGCCGCGGCACCACTCGCTTTGCTCGCTCGGCTCGCGCGCGGTTGGTCACAGTTCTAACCTAACCTAACCTATTTTACAACATTAAATAGCGCAATAATTTGCTATTAAAATTTGGTGATCAATTTACTAAATTTGGTGATCATTTACTATTTTTGTCAGTATATTACTAGATTTGGTGGTTAGGGGTTATCGTCACAAAGTTTTTTTTGGTGGTCATTATATTTATTCCCTTTTATTAATCAAGAGCGTAAACCTCAGTTTCAGATGTTTTACAAAGCGAAGAAATTTCATATAAAGTTTCAACCCCTATTTACCCCCTCAGGGGTGGAATTTCCAAAATCAATAAATACATTATTTCTTTTATCAACCACTAAAATTTCACGTGTCCAACTTACAAACTGTAGAAATTACATACAAATTTTCAACCCTCTTTTTAACTCCTTAGGAGTGGAAATTCCTAAAATCCTATCTTAGTGTTCACTACCGTCACTTGAGGAACCTTTCTGCCAAATTTCATGCTTACAGGCCTAGCGGTTTTGGCTGTGCTTTGATCGATCAGTCAGTCAGTCAGTTTCTTCTTTTATATATATAGATTATGACGGATAGAGTTTGGATGTAGTGCGTAAGCTTCCCTACTAGTAGAAAAATTAGATTCCTGGATCGGTAAAAGTGTAATTTGATTTTTCTTTCTCAGATGTAGTTCGAAGTTTGATATTGTACCCGGTTGATGGCAACAGTATCGTATCATCTAGTTACTGGGTTACGGAGGTCAGATAAGCATCTCGCCCCATAGGTAAATACTGGTTTTCAGCTCCATCTGGTTTCCCTTTCCTTAGAAGCTGACCCCAACCTAGTTGGAAAGCAATCGAGTTATTTTTTATTGGTGATGATTTTACTCTTGACTCTAGTCTAGGTCAGAGGTAACAGAAACAGAGTCGACGATGGAGTGAACTTACCCAGAAGAAGCCGGTTTACTCTAACTTTGAAGAGATTCGGGTTGAATGCGTTCGGGAACACAGACGCAGGTAGAGAGTTCCACTCATTCACTGAGTGCATTATGAAGGCTGTTTAGAAGCACTTGGTGTGAATTGGTGGAATGGCAACCAGGTAAGGATGGTAACTTGCAGTGCATCTAGATGTCCGATGGTAGAAGTGGCCGGTGTGTTGAGGTCGTGGAGTTCTTGAGCACACTCACCGAAGTAACGTCTGTAGAAGACCGACAAGCAGGCAACCTTGCGGCATCCACCAGTTCAACGAAGCCAATGAGCCTCTTAGGTCTGCGTTCCACCGCTTCAAGCGCGGCAAGGTTATATTTAGCTGAGCCATCCCAAAGGTGTCTGCAATACTCCATGCAGGATCGGATTTGCGCTTTGTATAGAGTTAAAGCTGTCCAGGCGTCGGTTCACTCTATTTAGGATGCCTAGTTTTTTAACCGCAATTTGAGCTTTGTACTCAATGAAGGCACCGAAGTTGAGACTTGATGTCAACTTCATGCCGAGGAGCTTATGCCGATCATTAACAGAAACAGACGCACCCCGAAAAGTAGGAGTTTGATCGAAACGACTCCTTTCAGCGGTAAAAAATAGGTAGATTTATTTATGGCAAGGGTCTGCAGAAAAGTTTGTGTAGGTACTATAGTTGCACAGCCTTTCAGGAAACAGGCGTAGTGGTACGTAAAAGGTACTAACGATTACAATACATATTATAGAAAGAAAGTAAAAGTATTTAATTACCACAAAACGACATACAAACATTAATAGATTACAAGCACAAAACAATTATTAGTAAAGAGTAGAGTAGTACTAGTATATATAGGTTCCACATCAATTCGCCATTGTTTAATCGTAGCTTTGCGATATGTACTGCGTTTGACAGTCTTATGAATTGGTGCCACGAACTGTGTGCGTTAGATTCAATTTAATTGCAACCCTGGCTACGATTAACTGGAAGGGGTAAATTAATGAAGGTAACAACTATAAATTTTGTTTTAGAAAGGGAACAAAGTCAAGAAAATATGAACATAATGGCATTGCATCAACTGGGATCTTCTATTTATCCAAATATCGTGGATGCTGCTATTAGAATATCAACACCAATATAGTAATATACTGATAGGCTGTATTTGAAGATATTTGACAGTCGTTACGGGTTGTCAGAAGCTTAAGATCTGACACCAGTCTTGGTACTGGGTTGTGGAGGACAGGTAGGCAGTCGCTCCATGTAAACACTGGTACTCAGCTGAATCCGGTAGGACTGGAAGCCGACCCCAACATATTTGGGAAAAGGCTAGGCAGATCGATAGTCATATACTGATAGTCATTTGCCTATGAGATATAAAAAGAACACTAACATTAACATTAGAAACGGGATATTTACCATGTGTGTGTGTGTGTTTTGTTGTTGTGTTGTTGTTGTTTCTTATATAAAAAGAACAGCTGTTCAATATGTAAATCTATACTAATATTATAAAGAGGAAAGATTTTTTTGTTTGTTTGTTTGTACCGAATAGGCTCCGAAACTACTGGACTGATTTAAAAAATTCTTTCACCAATAGAAAGCTACATTATTCCTGAGTGACATAGGCTATTTTTTTTGTCCCGATAACGGGTCCTGTGGGGTGGCCCACGGGAGCGAAGCCGCGGGAAACAGCTAGTAAAATATAATAATGTTCGCGTATCTACACAAAAAGTATTTTTAATAAAATCCGTGCGAAGCCGGGGACTTCGCACGGACGCAATTTAAATTCCGGTGGATTTTGCTATATCTATGTTACAATTTAAATTTAATCAAGCGATAGCTCGTTTAAGTGCACTACTTCCCTTTCATTTTAATAACTCAACAGTATTTATTGCGTGTTTTACGCTGTTGAGTAAAAGAATTTATGAACATATGAAACATTCAATGCAAACATATGATGCAAAGGATAACGTGCCCTATTAATTTGACCTACACAATTAGGATGCTGATTCAATTCCGAAAATCCTTTTCAGCAACTAAAAGACGTCCACTGCTGGACATAGGCCTCCCCCAAGCGTCGGCACATTGAACGGTCCCGTGCGTCCCGCATCAAGTGGATCCCCGCAAACTTCACCAGGTCATCAGTCTGTCCACCTGGTGGAACGCCTTCCAAGGCAACGTTTTCTGGTTCGCGGTCGCCACTCCAGAACTTTTCTGCCCCATCAGCCATCCTTTCTGCGAGCAATATGTGCCCTGCCCACTGCCACTTAAGTTTGGCAATTCTTCTGGCTATTTCGGTAACCCTGGTTCTCTTGCGGATCTCTACATTTCTGATTCGATTACGCAAGGATAGTCCGAACAGAGCCCTCTCCATTTTCCTTTGAGTGACTGTAAGCTTTCTGATGAGGCCCATTATGAGCGAGCACGTCTCAGAGCCATATGTCATCACTGGCAACACACACTGATCATAGACGTTCGTCTTGAGTCACGGTGGTAAGTTGGACGAGAAGATACCGAACACTGCCCAGCCGATTCGGATTCGTCGGATGACCTATTTATCGAAGAAAGAAAATCCTTTTACTGATAGAAAATTACATGATCACTGAGTATCTAGTTTTAATACCGGCATAACACACGGTTCGAGAGTGATATTAAGTGGGAGTTAACCTGCTGATAAAAACTGGGGTGACTACTTGTCGACAGTTAATCACAAGAGTTCATATGAATCTGCAGTAGACATCCATTGTAATTACACGCAGAAAAGCTACAACACCCTCCGCATTCAATTTAACAATGCTTTCAGGGCGGTTTTGGGTCTGCCTCGCTACTGCAGCGCTTCGGGTATGTTCGCATGGGCGCGCACGGACTGTTTTCATGCGACCATGCGTAAGCGCTGCGCGTCTCTGTGCGCAGAGTGCGAGACAGCTCCAATACCGTTCTGAGTATGAAAGCAAATAGGTTGGACTGTCCTTATATACGACACTGTTGTGACAGACAAGTTACATATAGTGTCGCACGTAAGAGACTACTGTAATTAATAATTATGATTATTATGGAATATGAATTTGAATTTATTTGATGTGTTGATGTTGTATTTATTTGTTTGTATTTATCAGTGTGATTTTGTATTTATGATTAAATAATTTAAATATATTGTGAAATAAATGTTTTTTTTTTTTTTTTGTATTGTAGCACCATCTATATTGATTACATTTGAACTACAAAACAATTGATTCCCTTTTTTGGATAGCCGTATACATGACGGTACACAAATCCTCCGCGCGATTCAAACACAAACACCGACCACAACTATCGGACAGTTGCCCACCAAACACAGTACCCGTCTGTTCAGAGAATGCTCCTTTTCAATTTAGGTTGGGGGACTTTCCACCATGTTCTGCATACATCTATAGCGTGCTAGTTATGGTGGTGGTATAATCATGACACAGGTGCGTAAATAGTCTCTCTATCTAAATAAAATTCAAGCTTTATACCTCCTTATTGCAAGGAGCAATAAAAACAGTTCTGTAACTCTTCAGACATTGTTTTGATTGACAGTGTAAGATTAGGTACATCTCTTTGATGTTAACTCTTGGAGCTTTACTCGAGTTCTGTCTGAATCACGATGGGTCATGGGATTTACAAAAATATTGTATCAAGAATATGCGACGCAGAGTGTGAATGTTGGGTCTTGAAACACGCGTGTACAAGTACAAAATATTAGGGTACAATATTTTTGAATCAGCCTTAAGCAACCACTGCAATTTTATTTGACTGCTTACAAAATCAGAGAGAGCAGTGGTAACCCAGTGGTATCGGCCGCGACTTACAAGTTGTAGGTCGTGGGTTCGAGCCCAGGTAGGCGCTTTACTTTCTGTAAATTATTTCATCAGCACTGCTCTCAAAACGGTGAAGGAAAACATCGTGAGGAAACCGGTATGTCCTAGAACCAAAAAATCGAAGACATGTGACATCCACCAACCCGCACTGGGCCCGCGTGGTGGATTACGGCCCATCCCCTCTCACAGAGAGGAGGCCTGTGTCCCAGCAGTGGGAACATTAATAGGCTGATGATGTGATGTGTGATGTGATGTGTTACAAAATCATCATCATCAGTCTTTTGATGTTACCACTGCTGAGGCTCAGGTCTCATAGAGCCTCATAGGCTATAATCCAACACGCGGGCCCAGTGCGGATTAGAAAAGGTCACATGTCTTCGAATTTTAGTTTCTAGGACATTTCCTCACGATGTTTTTTCACCGTTATGAGAGCAGTGGTGATGAAATAAATTACACAACGTACTAGGCATGCCTTTTAAGTTCTGTTGTTTCCATATTTCCCGGCAATTTTGTATTTGGAACTGTTATATATTCGAATGTGTTTAAATTTTGAATCTCAAAACAGTTGAAAGTATTACTTAAGTAATACTTAAGTCTTACTTACGTAAGACAGATTAATGCTATTGTTTAGTCACAGCGTCGATTGACTGTCAGGTTACGTACGAAAATGAATCTTTCTAAGGAAAATGTTCGTGCAATAATTTTCTAAAACTTTAGAAGAGGCCTGACACGGCTTCAGTGTTTTGAAGAGCTAACATCTGTGTTCAGTGATGAAGCCCCATGTCTGCGGACTGTCGAACGCTGGTATTTAGAATTCCAGCGTAGACATACTAGTGTTAGTGACAAATCTCGCGAAGGACGCCCAAAATCCGCCTTCACTGAAGATAACATCATTGCTGTGAGACAACTAATTCTCGAAGATCGTCATGTGACGTATCGAGAGATAGAGGCTCTATTAGGCATCTCAAGGACAACCATTCAGAAGACCTTGCATGAAGCGCTTGGTGTGAGAAAGCTAGTTTACCGTTGGATACCGCATCTGCTTTCCGACCGGCCCGCGTCAGATGGTGTAAGAAAACTCTGCAAAGGTTCAAACGAGGAGAATCAAATCACGTCTACGACATCATCAGTGGTGAAGAATCTTGGATCTATGCCTACGATCCTGATTCCAAACAACAATCCACAGTCTTTCAAGAAGAGCCAAAGCCGACTAAAGTTGTTCGTTCTCGAAGCACTTCAAAGAAGATGGTGGCCACGTTCGTTGGAAAAACCGGCCATGTCGCAACATGGCCGGTTTTTTTTCTAACGTTACTGGGATCGGCTTCCGTCTAACCAGATGCAGTTGAGTACCAGTATTTTACATAAACTGACTGTCTTTCTGACCTCCACAACCCAGGTACTGGGTAACACGGTACCCCTTGTTCGTCAAAGAGACTACCCTACCGCCCAGCTGTACTCCGATGCCAAGGTACTAAAGGTGAGACAGCTATACATTCTCCGCACTGTCTTGCGTCGTCATTCCAAGATGCCATTAGACAGTAACGTCACTGGTCGACGAATAGGCTTTCCTGTATGTCCGTCCGTTCAATGTCGTTCTGCACTAGCGCGGCGACACTATGGTGCCCAAAGCTCCCACATTTACAACCGAATAAACAAGACTCTAGTTATATACAAACTAACTGCGCATAGGGTCAAACAGAACCTTAGGTCATGGCTAATGTCTCTCAGATACGAAGAAACTGAGCAGATTTTAATAACGCTCTTGTGATACCAGGTTTTAATCTTTTCCTCAGTACATACAATTGATGTAGGTACACACCACACATACACAACACACACACACACACGCACACACACACTCACCATTACAGCTATTACTAACAAACCTTTTACCTTTAATTTTTCTGTTTATCTCTTTACAATTTTGATTTTAATTTTCATTTTGATAATTATTGCATAAGATTAAAATGTATTGTTGCCGGGAGGAGGCACTGGCTCCTGTAACACAGGTTAATCACCTAGCACAGGAGTCAGGGACTTCACTGAATTGTATTATTTTTCTTATGTAAATAAAGCTATATTTATTGTTGCCAAGACTGGTGTGCGATTTCCAGGGTTCTGACTATCCGTGACAACTGTCAAAGATCTTTAAATGACAGTCGAGACCAACAGTTTGATGTGCTTATCGAGGCACGGAAGAATCTCGCTATATAAAGATGGCCGCTCCATCCACGGACCGACCACGGCAAACGTTGCTTAACCTTGAAGATAGACCCGTGCGGCTGTTATAATAAAAGTCACGAGCTCTTCATTCCCCATTTCAGTCAAATAATACGACGGTTGATAAAATCTCAAATTAAGACACGAGTTATCTTCATAATTCCGTCCTTAACTATCACGCGATTCTGCTGGCCCCTCAAACTTTTGAACTTCGCCAAAGTGTTTTGTATTCACAAAACGCAGAGCATTTTATTATGGAAACTTGTTCGATAGCTAATGCTGATCCCAGACCAACTTGTTCACAGTTTTAATGCAGAAGTTTTATACAAGACAGTTTGCAAAATGTTCCACGGACCTGACTAGAAAGTTCAAAGTACTAGGTTACCAGGAAGATTTGAGAGGTTTTACTTGGGTTAGACGAAAGTTTCTCAGTAGCCCGGACTGTGGATTTGTGCCCGGACTATTTCTCGCCTTTATTTGGGGACTTTAATATAGCTGGTGAAGATATGAGCGTTCTACGTAAACTCATCTATCTCCTGACTGAAGCCTTCAGGACATAAAGGAGTGAACCCATTATATAAGAGATCCTTATGATGAACCTTTAGAGTTAGGTAAATGAAAGTTACAAGATAAATTAAATCTAAAAACCCCCAAGGTTTTATTAATCCATGATTTTAAATTAAGTACATAATTTATATACTATTAGACACGCTTCGATCGAAAATCCATCGAAACTTGTAATTATAACAGGATATCTTGCGAAAATACCCCGATTCAAAGAGCATAATGGGCTTAACTTTTGAACGGCTGAACCAATTTTCATCAAACATAGTTAAGAACACTCTCGACAAAGTCATCTTTCAAACAAAAAAGACTAAGAAAAATTTTGATTAAGTATATTTTTTGTATATATCCCTTTAGGAGCTATGATGCCATAGACAGATACACACTTAAAACTTATAACACCCCTCTTTTTCCGTCGAGGGTTAAAATAAGTGTAGGTTACTTAGTTGGAAGATTTATTAAAGAAGTTTACCTCATACTGGACAAAAGATAAAGTACTAGGCTACCAGAAACGGCTAAGAATATTTTAAACCTTAAAAATGCAGCCAATCGGGAGACTGTAGTCTTTCTGTAGACGATTATTAAATACGTAGAAAGGTTTTTATTTCACGCTCGTAGGATATATTTTACGCAAAAATAAGGTGAAGCCACGAGCCAACTCAGTGCTTAAGTTACAAAACTTTCAGACTTTGAAGTCAACAACGTTAAGTGATTCATACAATTTGAAAACTTGAAGTCTTCAGTAAATACTTTCTTGAACAACTTCTACTTACCATTGTTTGTTTCTTTCGATTTTGTTTTTTGCTCTTCTTTTCTTTCATTTATTTCGCCAATTTTTGGTGTGATGTCTGTTTTAACGTATATTACCATTATTATCTCTTTTTCAGGTTTCACGGTTTACGATTGAAAAAGTGATATAATCTTGTTGAGTTTAATATGAACCTTGAGCTGTAGACAAAGTGACATTCACACAGTGTTAAGAATTATCAAAAATGTTTGGGATTAACGAGAGCTATCGAAATTACATGATCATTCTCTTACATTTTGCTGAAAAAAGTAACTTTGCCTAGGCCCATTGTTAAAACTTAAAACAGCGCCTATCCTTAAATTTAATTCATAAGAATGTGGTAAGTGATATCTCCAACTATTTAGATATTCGTCAAAGTTAAATTTCCAAATCTAATACCATTTAACAACCCACTAACCGTACCTAGGGTTTTCAACCTAAATATTCACAACTCGGGCAAAACACTTCAAAGAAAATTAAATCAAGTAACCCCGAAACCATCAACTCTATTTGCGTACACACTGATTTAAATCAGGCAAACCGCATATTTAATACACGTCTGGACGCCTGTCCGGACGACCGTCCGACCGGACCTTGCAAATAGCGCTGTCCAGCCATCCGGACAACTTAATTAACTTATCTCTGACTAGAGTATTTAAACGGCTGTCCGTTGAATCGTGTTCATTATTTTTGCAATTGGATTGGATCGTCGCAGGTCGTGATTTTGAAAGATCTTCTTTATTGGCTATTAATTTAGGAATGACGTAGGTCTTCGATAAATTGATTATTTAAGGTTTGAAAATATTAGATTATAAGTCTTTGTCAGCGGCTTTGCCTGTGTATAGGTTTTAAGTATTCTACTGTAACGTACTACTAGGCCTGTGCGTTACACAGAGGGGGTTCCAGGGTGGTATTTTGAGAGATCACGGGGTTCTACGGTCCTACGTGGTAATAATGGTGATCACCGGGGGGAGTTTTAGTGACACACCTGGACTTTTCCCCTAAAATCCAGGCGCGTTTTGATGGTTTCCATTCGTGAACAAATAAGAAGCCCTGGTTGATTATAACATGAACATAATTATAAATATCACACTTGCTAATTCAATTCAATTCCATTCAATTTTATTCATCAACAAATTTTGAGTACGTAAAAATCCTTAATACTAACATATAATTAGGAACATTACCTGTCACTGTCTTCGTCTTAGCATGTTTGTCTAACCACTCCAAACAGATGTCACGTGAAGTGTGGATATGATACGTCACGCGCCTACTGAACCTATAAGCCTAACAGTCCCTACGACTATAATCCCTATAAGCCCTACAGCCCTAACCTACCATATACCTAGTAGTGATATATAAATATATAAATAAGTTCAGGATGTCTGCACCATGCGACCTAAGGTTACAGACGGATAGTAGACAGGATGTCCAGGTTCGGGAAGGATAAACTCACTGCCAGCCCGCAGACTCACGGGACTGATCAGAGATGGCTAAAGGTGTCTTGGCCACAGTGAGGGGTAATGAGACAAGAATATAAAATTCAAATCTGCTTTATTTTACAAGATGTACAGCTTATATACTAATTTAACTTAATACACACTATTATACAAAGTTGTATGTGTTTCATGCGTGTAAGATGCAACTCAGTCATTATTTTAACTAGGCCGCTCGTGTAGTCGTCGCCGGGCCAAGTGCTGATTCGATGTTCAAAGGTTAACATTGAACATTCTGGCGACTCCTCAGGGACAGGACCGTAGTTGGTACAGCTCAATGGTTTCGTATGGTCTGGCCTGGCCTTCTCCAGTTTGCTGTGCTCGAGTGGGCACCCTGCGTGGTATGCCGTACGGCTGCTCTGTTAGTTGCGTGTGTGGTATGTTGCTGACGATCGAGGGCAATTTGGTAGGTGGCGCAGTGTTTCTTCTCGCAGTAATGACGGCTCTAAGTCGATTCAACACCTGTGGACCAAAATAAATTAAAACAAATGCTAAAGTTATGATTATGAGTGAAGTACTGATGCTAGCTATGTATGTATGAGACTGTAACTGTTTCCAAATTGTGTTATCTAGTTGAGTCTGTAAGCTAGTTTCAGATGTGACTAAATGGTCAAAAATTCCTTTTGTCCTGTCTAACACTACTTCTTCTTTCGATATATCTTTAATGTTTGTTTGTGAAATCTGCGTATTAATGGAGAAATTCGTTGTTTTAGAATAAGAAGCTAGCACTGTCACAGTCGTTGTTCTTTTTGCAGCAAGTATGTTTTTAAGTGTTTTAATAACGCAATTCTCGGCGATATGTAGAACTCCAACATCGTGAATCGTTATTTCTTGTCTTTGTCCGTCACACACAATCGATATGGCTACTGGTTTTGTCGTTACGAAGAGCCAAGTGTTTTGCATGAATAATTGCTTCCATACAATATCTGTCGACATTTTGTAGATTTCTGACGTGCATTGAGTTTGTGTGTAGTTCTCAGTTCTAAAGAGTTGATCAACTATGCAATTTTTATTTAATTGCATGTTCTTGACAACTACAGGATAGCAGACAAATTCTGTATTGCTATGAAGACAATCTTTAAATTCTTCTTGACTCAGTTCAAAGTAACGCTCGTTGTTGTAGTCGAACCCCATGAAAGTCTGCTGAATAGAGAAGCACTCGAACGATCCATCAGTTTTCCTCTCTGGAATAGGCGTGACATGTATGAGTGTATACTTTGTTACGTCGTGTATTGGAAAGTGAGCATATACTCTTATGTGAGTAGTATTTACATTCATCTCAGTCTGTATTATTTGATCCTGAATGATTTTTAAGTTTGATGGTAACTTTTGATTAGCCGTTTTTATTATGTTGCTGACATGTGTTGGTGTTAATATGCTATATACATTTGCTTTTTGTAAATAAATTTCAAGTAAACCTGTATAGTAATCCATTATTTCATTGATGAAATTGTTTGCTAACTCATAGGCTTGCATTACTTGTATTTTAACGTGGTTGTTGTCAATCTTTTTATACCAAACATTGTTCTGATTCATAAATGATATTGCTTCATTTAGTTTTGCTTGGAATTTATCTAGCTTTTTTTTGATTTGCTCTTCAGTTTGGTTTACAGTTGTGATTGTAGATATCATTATTTTTGTTTGATGGTTGGCAGCATCAATAAGTTTCTGCTGGTTGTTATTTAATGTATCTATGTCTCTGTATACTTCGTCATTAACTCCAAACACCGATGTTAAGAGTTGACCTAATACACCTCTTTTCTTCCTTTTATTTGTTATTTCTGTTAGGTATCCTTTTGTTGTCTTAAACTTTGTTTTTTCTTCGTTTAAATGGTGATAAAATTCGTTGCAATGCGTTTCGTACATGATTTTTTGCGTATTTATGCAAAATTGTTGGAATTGTGACGTTATTTTTTCAATCTTTCCTTGGTCTAGTTCTAAACTTTCTCTCTCGTAGTCTGTTTCAATTCTAAACATTCCTCGATTGATAGTTGCAGTTTCTATTTTTTCCACATACAATCCTGGATCTATATTTTTTAATGTGTATGTAGGCGTACTTGATATGGTGCCAATTAATAAAACAAGTATTGTTTGTAATAGTAAGTCCTTTATCCAATTTTTCGGTGATCGTATACCTCTTCTGTTTGTGGTAGCTGTTGATATGTTACATTGTGTAGCCGTTTGTATGTCTTTACTCGTTGTACCAATTTCTTTGTTTTCGTTTACAGGGAGCGGGATCAATGTATGAATTGATCTCTTCTGTTCAGCTCCTGTTGATTTTTTAATTGTTACCACTCTAACTACCCCATCATTTCCCGGGTGGACTTCTGTGATTTTTGCCAACGGCCATTTACTTGGTTTTACATTGTCATCTTTTACTAGTATTACAGTTCCAATTTTAGCATTTTCATGTGCTTGTTTCCACTTGTATCTTTGCTGAAGTTGATGTAGATAGTCTTTTGTCCAACTGTTCCAAAAATCTTTTTTCATCTTTTGTATCTGTTTCCATCTATTCATTAAGTCAGTATTAATGTTTTCCATCGGATCTGGTGTTCCTACTGCTTCTCGGCCAATAAGAAAATGACTTGGAGTTAGTATAGTGTTGTCATTAACATCTTCGGTTTGCGCACACAATGGTCTTGAATTCAAACACGCTTCAATTTGGTGTAGTAAGGTGGTCATTTCCTCGTATGTTAGAGTCGTATCTCCGATTACTCGTCGTAAATGATGTTTCACTGACTTTACGCCAGCTTCCCAAATGCCACCGAAATGTGGAGATGACGGAGGAATAAAATGCCACTCAGTTCCTATGTTTGTTATTGCGCTTTGGAATTGCGGCGATTGCGTGATTTGTAATATTTCTTGATGTAAGAAGTTGGCTGCACCTACGAAATTTGTTGCATTGTCACTATACATGTGTGACACATGACCTCTACGTGCCATGAATCTGCGTAGTGCAGCGATAAATGTTTCTGTTGTCAAATCTCCCACCAATTCTAGGTGTATTGCTTTTGTTGCTAGGCATACAAAGACAGCAATGTATGACTTGTAAGACTTGTGACCTCTTCCTTTCATAGTTCTGGTTTGTATTGGACCTGCATAATCCACTCCAGTATGACTGAATGGATATGATTCCGTCACTCGTACTTTTGGTAGAATTCCCATTTTTTGCGAGTTTGTGTCTGCTTTGTATCGTATGCACTTCACACATTTGTTAATAACGCTCTTCACTTTTCTTTTTCCATTAATGATCCAGTATGTTTGTCGTAAATATGCTAATGTTAATTTGTTGCCTCCATGCAACGTTTTTAAATGTGCGTCTTGTATAATTAGTGACGTTACATGATGGTTGTATGGTAACAGTATTGGATGTTTCTGGTTGTAAGGCAATCCAGAGTTTTGTAACCTGCCTCCAACTCTTAGTAATCCATCCTCGTCTATAAATGGATCTAAAGTGGATAGCTTTTTATTTTTCTGCATAGGCTTTCCTTTTTGTATAGTTTTCAATTCTTCTTCGAATTCCTGTTGTTGTATTTTCAGAATTATTCGTTTTGTTACCTTTTTTAATTCAACGCAAGAAATTGGTTTATTTATTGTTTGCTTGTTTGCAAATCTATAGCAGTAAGATAACACCCTTAACATTTTATTTAAACTGGAAAATCTATTCCAGAGATCGTTCTTTTCTATCTCAGTTGTAACACTTGTAACTGTGTGACACTTTTTGATTTCCTCAGTCGGCTGTGGCATACGTCTCGTGGTGGGTATCTGATCGGTTTTTAACCATAGTGGACCATTCCACCATAAGGAATAATTAACAAGTTTTTCCGGCTCAAGGCCTCTTGAAATGATCTCAGCTGGGTTATCAGCAGATATTACATGGTTCCACTCTGCATTCGGTACAAGTTGTCTAATTTGTGATACCCGATTAGCTACGAAAGTTTGCCAGCGTCCAGGCTCTCCTCTTATCCAGCCTAAGGTGATCATGGAATCCGTCCAACAAGATATCGTGATATTCTTACAATTGTGCGCTTCTTTAACTTTTTCGATCAAACTGGCTAGTAGGAGTGCTGCACATAACTCGAGACGAGGTAGAGTAGTCTTTTGTTTCTTCGGTGCCACTTTTGATTTTGCTTGTAATAATGTAATGTAGTAGTTGTTATTGATTTTTACACGGCTATATACGACCGCTCCGTAAGCTTTCTCGGACGCGTCGCTGAAACCATATAGTTCATTCTCTGTGCTATCAGTTATGTGACACCACCGCGGAATTTTTATTTTTTCTATACTTTTAAGGTGTTTTTGTACTTCAATCCATTTTTCCTGGAGTATGTTATCAACAGGTTGATCCCATCCTATCTCGTTAGTCCACAGTTCTTGTATAAGCAGCTTCAATTTAATTATAATTGGTGCTAACCAACCCAGGGGATCGAATATTTTCGCTACTTCTGACATAATCCATCTTTTTGTTGGTTTTTCTTTTTCCATTATAGTTATTTGAAAATAAAAACTGTCTTCCCGTGGTGACCATGAAATGCCTAATGACTTCCTGGACTCGTCTAATGGTAGCTTGAGTAGTTGATCGTCTTTGTCTTCCGCAGGTATATTTTCGAGGAGCTCTGAACTGTTTGACGACCATTTTCTAAGTTTAAAGCCACCCTTGTTTAACATGGATATTAGCTGACTTTGAAGTTCTTTAGCTGTGCTTTCCTGGGAATCTCCAGACAAAATATCATCCACGTAGAAATCTTGTAATGTAGCTTGACTCGCCATTGGGTAATTATCTTTTTCGTCTATGGCAAGTTGTTGTAGTGTTCGTACCGCAAGATAAGGTGCGCTAGTTGTACCGTATGTAACTGTTGTAAGTTCATATTCACTAATTGCTTGTTTGGGAGAAAGTCTCCATAATATTCTTTGATGTGCGAAGTCTAAATCATTAATTTTTATGAACCTGTACATTTTCATAATATCCGCCATGAAGGCAAACTTATGTTTTCGCCATCGTAGCAGTATAGTGGATAAATCTTGTTGTAGTCGTGGACCTTTATACATATTGTCGTTAAGGCTTATTTTTGTGCTGCTTTTGCTGCTTGCATCAAAAACCACGCGTAACTTTGTAGTAAGTGAGTCTTCCTTAATTACTGCCTGATGTGGTATGTAGTATTTTCCTAAGTTGTAGTTTTTTGTATCTACTTTTCTCATATGACCCATACGTAAATATTCGTTCATAAATTCAATGTATTGGTGTCGTAAATTTTCATTTTTTGCGAACTGTCGTTCTAGTTGTAAGAGGCGAGCAGCGGCCTTTTTGCGCGATTCGCCGTTTATGTTTAAGTTTAAGTTTGTATCCTTAAACGGAAGTCGTACCGTGTATGTTCCATCTATGTTTCTTATCGTTGTTTCTTTATAGTAGGTTTCACAGGCCTGGTCGTCCTGTGTGAGTTTGTAGTTTTGTGGAATTTCTTCTAATTCCCAAAATTTCGTAAGTTGTCGTACCTCTTCAGTGCAAGCCACCATACTCAGTATTTTGGCTCCACTATTCGTGTCATCGGGATAAAATCCACCCTAACTGTGTGTTTTGAGCGATAATTCCGTCCCGTAGTCTTTCGAAACCCTGTAGTAGTATTTTGCTATGGTCTTGGGCACCTAATATTATATCAATTGGTCCCTTTTTATAATAAGTTGGGTCAGCTATCAGCGCATTATCCAAGATTTTTTCTTGTAATTGTTTTAAGTCATGCCTTGGTAATGAACTTGTTAGTTTTGGTAGTATTATTAGCGTTACTGGCAGTTTATAATCGCTAGAGTACCTTGGTTGTAAAGTAATGTTGATTGTATGGTTTGATGTTTTTGGTTTTTCGTCTCCGATTCCTTTTATTTCGGCTCGGATTTTTTGACGTGGGTAAGCCAGCAGTTGTGCTACTTCTTCAGTGCAAAATAAAGCTTCTGATCCTTGATCACATAACACTCTCAACAACTGCGGCATCCCGTCATAAGAGGTAGTTTTTACTATAGCGGTAGCGAGTAAAGTTGTATTTTTAGTGTTGGTATTTGTTGCCGATAAATTCGACGTTGTTATATTTTGAGGCTTCTCCATTCCTACATTTTTTGTTGTGTATTTTTGGCGTTATTACTATTCTGAAACGGTTTAGATTGGTGTAATAATGTGTTGTGCCCCTTATGTTGACAAATATCGCATTGTTTGTAAACTGCACTCACACACTGTTTCCGATCATCGTGATTTAAGCAACGCTTGCACATTCTTTTTTCCGTGACGGCTTTGTATCGGTCGCTGACGCATAACTCTTTGAAACTAGGGCAAGAATGAATACTATGATCCATACTTTGACAATGCCAACAGCGTTTATATTTTTCCGATGTTTGTCTATTACGTGATTGTTGACCATTAGTATGTGATAACGACCTGTCAAATGACTTAAGACAACTGAAACGGTTTTCCATGAATTTCATCATCTCGTCGAAGGATTGTAATTTATTCCTGTTTTGTAATTGGTCTTCATACTTGGTATTTGTTTCCTCGTCCCATTTTCTACTGACTATTCTTATCAATAGAGGGCCCCAAGATGGTGTATTTATACCTTGATTTTTCAGTGCCTCAAGACATTCATTTATAGTGTCGTGCATGTCTCGTAATTGTACCGCGTTTGCTCGTTGCATTTTAGGTAAATCTAATAATTTGTCAATAAACTTATTAGCAATCATGCGCTCGTCTTCATATCTCTGCGTAAGCAATTTCCAAGCTGTTTCGTAATTTATTTCGCTAATTGTTAAGTGACGTATTAATCTTGCTGCGTCGCCTTTTACGTGTGTTTTAAGATACTGCATTTTCTCTGTAGAAGAAATTGAGTTATCTTCGTGAATTATTTTTCTAAATAAATCTTGGAATGTGTACCAAGAGTCATAGTTCCCCGCAAATATGGGAATATTTATTCGTGGAAGTTTTACTGACGATTTTGTCGACATAGCTTTTTCACCCGAGTTTTGGATTATTCTTGCTTCTAACAAATTTATGATAACGTCATAATCTGTCTGTGTATTCTCGAAACAATTATCCTTGAAATAGCTATTGTCCAGTGTGCTTTCAGCCATCAGTAATTCGATGTGCGTCTCTTCAATTTCTAGCCATTGTTTTTGTAAGGTTTGTAATAGTGTCTGTAAATGCCATATTGGCTTATCCTGAGTAATGGATTCCTTAGCCTGAGATATTTTCTTGGATATCTGTGACATTCGGAACAGTTGTATAAACAGTTTTGGGCTACTGACAACCCCCTTGTCTTCATCTTCGTCTAGAAGTCGTGGTTCATAAATACTTTGTACGTGTTGTAGTCTTTCCTCACATTTTCTGAGGTAGTTGATTCCTTCGTCGTAACATTTCTTAATGTTACCAAAGTAGTTTGTAGTAATGTACTTATGAGTTGACAAGATCTCTTGATCTTGTAGTTTCAAGTGGTTTTCTTGAACTCGCTGGAAAACCTGGTCTAATATTTTCTCCCGTTCGTTGAGGTATTTTTCCGTTTTCCTTGTGGGCGAGTCCTTTTTCAGGTTTGAGACTATCCTTTTGATCTCACTGTAATCCGCTTCCTGGCTCCTGATTAGTTCGTTAACTTCCTGTATCTCCATAGTGCTCTTCTTTCCCACTTCTCTAACGGCCCTATTTACCTAACTCAATAGTCAAGTCTGTCAGAGTCAATTCCTACAGTAATAAGGGGACCGCGTGATTGAAAGAAATTTCAAATGCTCGAAGGACCAAAATGTCTAACCACTCCAAACAGATGTCACGTGAAGTCGCAATACTGTTGAGGGTGCGTTAGTACATGTAGGGATATGATACGTCACGCGCCTACTGAACCTATAAGCCTAACAGTCCCTACGACTATAATCCCTATAAGCCCTACAGCCCTAACCTACCATATACCTAGTAGTGATATATAAATATATAAATAAGTTCAGGATGTCTGCACCATGCGACCTAAGGTTACAGACGGATAGTAGACAGGATGTCCAGGTTCGGGAAGGATAAACTCACTGCCAGCCCGCAGACTCACGGGACTGATCAGAGATGGCTAAAGGTGTCTTGGCCACAGTGAGGGGTAATGAGACAAGAATATAAAATTCAAATCTGCTTTATTTTACAAGATGTACAGCTTATATACTAATTTAACTTAATACACACTATTATACAAAGTTGTATGTGTTTCATGCGTGTAAGATGCAACTCAGTCATTATTTTAACTAGGCCGCTCGTGTAGTCGTCGCCGGGCCAAGTGCTGATTCGATGTTCAAAGGTTAACATTGAACAATGTTGATTTTAAACAGACATTGTGATTGCGATTGTCAGAGTCATTCATCATTTATTTTTATTGCCATTATATTTAGTATGTATGTATTTATGTATATATTACATAGCATATGTATTTATCTGTGTATCTATTGTAATATAGTATTTTAAAATTTTTATTGTCACACCAATGACAACCCCACTTCATGTCCAGACAATTACTATCCATACCAGGTTGCCTGGAAGAGATCGCGGAATGCGATAAGGCCGCCCATTGTATGTGTATTAATTTTAAGTTTCTTTTTATAATTGTATTTTAAGGTGTACAATAAAGCATATAATAAATAAATAAATAAATAATTAGAGCCCTCATTAAATTTCCCTCTAACAGAGACGAGGCCTGTGTCCCAGCAGCAGTGGGCACATTAAAAGGATGATGATGATAATTAGAGCTGATGAATAAGGCGCGCTACAGTAGAGGGCAGAGCAATACCCAGTCCCGCGCCAGGGACTAACCTGTGTTTCAGGCCTGAGCACCTACTCCACTATCACTAGTAATATAACAGAAAGAAGGAACAACACAACAAGAAAGAATATAACAATATACATTTGGAATAGATTCACATATGGATGGTTATAAGAATATACAAGGTGGGCCAAAAGAAATCACCCTATTGGAAGATGCTCTCATTTTTGCAAATGGCCGCCAATGTCAAATCTGTTTTGATATTTGTGGACTAGACAGATGCAGAATACAATTGAACAAGCCAACTCCCCAAGAAAGCAGCATAATCGCGGAATAAGAAGTGGACGATTTTTCGACCAAAATCCTAATGAGCGATGAGGCTCATTTCCACCTCAGCGGGGCACCAAAAAACCGAAAAACCGCTGTTCACGCTGGAGTCATAGGGCCATTTTTTATCGAAAATGCTATAGGGCCATGTTGAACGAGTTTTTCCTGCCGCAATTGGAAGAATTAGGACTGAGGGACATGTGGTTCCAACAGGACGGAGCAACGGAACACACTACGCGAGCCACAACCGATATTCTGAAGGCATCGTTCCCGGGTCGCCTCATCTCTCGTTTTGGCGATTTGCACTGGCCCGCAAAATCGCCCGATTTATGCGTTCCAGACTTTTTTTGTGGGGTTTTTTAAAGTCCCGTGTTTACGTGAACAAGCCCAAGACTCTGGAAGCCCTCAAGGACAACATTCGACACGAGTGCGAGAATCTGTCGCCCGAAGTTCATAAAACAAGCCCGTATGGCAATCAATTGTGACGGCGCCCATTTGGCCGATATAATCTTCTCGACTTGACCAATAAAATTCTTAAGGTTCTAATAAACATAATCCAAAAACAGAATCGAAGATTTTCATTTAGAAAAAAAAAAGAGAGCCAAACAACATCAGATGACTTCTTTTGGCCCACCTTGTATATAAATAAGAATATAATAGAAGTAGGTAACAGAAAATAGAATTGTAGGATTTGTTATTACTTCATTGCCAATTTTATCACCCTATGAATAATACACTGTTCCCACCGCAAACTTGTTTGATGCAGACTATGCTGTATCAATATATAAACTTTCCTGTAAAAACATTAAGCTTTGCAGATATAAAACGCCAATTTGATAAAGGTGAATTGGCGGCTAGCTGTGCAGGTATGCTCGCGCATATGGAACGGAGTAGGAATTAGTATGGTTGGTATAGGTAGGTAATACCAGAGGGAGTAAACAAAGAGTTTAACCGACTTTGATTCGATAACAGTTAACGACTGCCAACTGCCACATGTCTAGACATAGACCTTTGACTCTATACAAAGTGTCATATCGTCAGCAAAAACGAATGACCACGTGACACTTCTATTGCGTTTGTCAAACGGATTCATCGATCGCGACTGATGAAATCTACGCTGGGGCGAGCGAGCCTAGACGATGCATATTCATTCTTGCTTTGAAGGCTGAGGGGTCTTAGGTGGTCAAGAACACAAATGCTGGCAGAGAGTTTCTCACCTTAGTTACATTCTAGAAACGAAAGCGTCGCTATTGGTAAAATTTCTAAAATGTATGGGAATGCCACGCGCTATCGAAATGTCACGTCATGAATCAGTTACATTTTGGCATTTCAACAATAGCTATCGCTGACAGAATGACACTATTTTGTCGATAGACTTTTGGCTCTGCGCACAGTAAAATAGTAGAGAAGCATTTAGTGTGACTAGTCGATATGTCAACCGAGTGCGGATAGTACCTTTTTTAGGGTTCCGTACCCAAAGGGTAAAAACGGGACCCTATTACTAAGACTTCGCGATCCGTCTGTCTGTCTGTCTGTCTGTCTGTCTGTCCGTCTGTCTCCAGGCTGTATCTCAAGAACCGTGATAGCTAGACAGTTGAAATTTGTATTTCTGTTGCCGCTATAACAACAAATACTAAAAACAGTATAAAATAAATATTAAAGGGGGGCTCCCATACAACAAACGTGATATTTTTGCCGTTTTTTGCTCGATATTAATAACGGCAACAGGTTGACGCTTGAAATATTCACAGAATGTTTAGTTGTATATTTACTTCAAAAAATAATAATTAATAAATTAAAATAAAATAAATTAAGGGGGGCTCCCATATAACAAACGTGATTTTTATGCAGTGTTTTGCGATAATGGTACGGAACCCTTCGTATGCGAGTCCGACTCGCACTTGGCCGGTTTTTTTATTTAACGTGTGAAAATTCTCATGGGTGTCGTCCATCTCAGGGCGGGGGAAGACGCCTGTCAGACTCTAATTGCCTAAACCATGACGGTGCTCTGCAGCTACCTTTGGCCAGGGTGCTGGAGTGCTTATGCCTTTCGTCTACCCCACTCCCCCTCGGGTAATGGTTATTGGTATTGGTATTCCTCTTCACCTAATGCATCTGCCGTCACGGACACGGATGCCCTGCAATACATCGGCTGACAATCACGGCTTATATAAACACGGTTGGTGTAGCGGTTGAGCGATCGGCTGCTGTCACGGGTTCGATTCCTGCACAGAACAAATATTTGTATAGCCTACAGATAATTGTTCCGGATCTGGGTGGCTTGTGTACATACACACATAACAAACATTAAAACATACATGAGTTTAAATGTTTATTAACTCACCCATGATACAGGAAGAAAATCCTAGTGTGGGACAACGTTTTTAAAAAAAAAACCTTATCGCAGAATGCCGATTTGTCTAGAAGCTATTTAGCTTACATAACAGACTGATTTATCTCCTGTTGTCCAAATGCAACATTGTATCAACTTATTTATTGCCAGTTTGATCTAGTTTATTTCATAACAAAACATATACTAACTGGGCCCGCGACTGTATTTAAATATTAGAACTTTTATTTGGTTTCGCTTTATGAGTTACCGGATTGTTTAAAATATCTGTAGGTATCAAATTAAAGTAAGTAAGCGCTTTTTCAGACTCCCCAGGGATGTGCCCTAACAAGCGTAGCACATAGCCCGTTCCGCAGGCTTATTACGTATCTTTTGCAAGAGCGAAACGATAGCGATCAAACGCTTTATGTCATAAAAGTCAGCATTACCTGCAGTGTAGGTATGGTAGGTCCTACACAATCGTTTGCTAATCGCTCGCTGTTTGTCAAATGCAATTATTAAAAAAAAATCGCCAACAATTCTACAATTTCTGTATGGAAGAGCAATTATTGCGCAAAAATCGCTATCGTATTGCTCTTGCAAAATATACGTAACAAGCCCGCCGGTGAGATCTTTTGAGAGTTCACGGGCACGTTCTACGTGATGATGGTGATCACATAGGGAGTGTAGGCTTTTAACCTCTCTAAAACCCCCCCGGTTTTAGTGAAGTTAAAAGCCTACACTCCCTGGTCTTACTCCCCAAAATTCTACGGGGGAGTGACCATAAGCTCTTAGAAAAAGATTATTTTGAGTGTGCGTAAGGGACAGATGTATATGACAGATCTGTTCCTTTTTCACAGTCGAACTATGACACGTCAGGTAACTAGTTTTGACGCGTCTCAGAAATGTATTCTGATGTAATCATTATTGTTATAATTATTATAACAATAATGATTAGTCAACCACCACGGGATTGGTCACCGAAACGGTCGGTTTGTAATCTCTTCCGTATGAAATAGTGGTATGAAATAGTGGTATGAAATTGTGGTATGAAATTGTGGTATGAAATAGTGGTATGAAATAGTGGTATAAAATAGTAGTATGCAATAGTGGTATGGGAAAGGTTAGGCAGGTTGATTGATCGGTAAGCTCGACGTTAACTAGCAATTACCGTGGCGCCATAAGCGGCACAGGAGGACACCGTGGAGTTTTAGTGGGTTAGATTCCCACAAACCAGCAATATCTCCCCGTGGTAGTGCAGTACGCATAAGCATTTATCTACGACAAAGACAATTTTTCATTGCGAGGTGATCAAAATTATTGCATAATCTTCTTCTACTTTGTATTCAGACATACGTAAGCTGATACCATATTTAACAGGATGGCTGCAGACTATGATAGTTGATAAGACCGTCAGTAAAACAAACCAACATTATTACAAATGGTATGGTACAGTACAATGGTACAGTAGTGAATTGTCAGAGACAAACACCAACTTTACTGTGTCACTATCGTTTTTGATGAACTTTAGACACCCAGCGATAAAAATTACATAGACTTTATACAGCATGTTTCATTTTCGTTGAGATCTTGTGAAGTCTTAAATAGACACAAAGCTAGCTACTTATCTAGTTTTTGTTCGCAATTTCGTCCGCGTTGGTCTCCCAAACTTAAAATTTTTTCCAGATCCTGAAGCATTTTTTTATCGGGTAGGTATACAATTTCGAAAAAGTACTATAATAATAATAAGTGTGCAGCACATGAGATTGACACAAACCATTAACGAAAATGTCATGCGCACATACTTTGGGGCTACAGAGGGAGGAAACAACCTGACCGCGTACCGTGTCCGGATGCTCTTTGTTTCGGTGCTTGAGCCGGCTGTCAACGTTTCGGCCCAACGACTTTCGGATCAGGTACGGGTCATCCAGCGTAATCGTATGTTGGATGATACTGTACTTGATCGCCTTCGAACGGAAATGGGTAACCGTGTCACTGCCCCATCGGCGCAGGCTGTGGTGCCACCACAGTCCAACCACGCTGACGAGGAGAGTAGTTACAGGGTTACAAACGTAAGTATCCCCAGTGCAATGAGGAATTGAGGAGTGCTTTGGAGTATGCTATTCGGGAATATCGCTTCATGCCACACGAACTTAGGCCACGATTACTTCGTTTGCCCATGCATAACAAAAATAGGGCGCTGGTGGCTGTTCTAGATTCGCAGTTGTCAAACTATTTTGATGACTGCGAAGACCTCACTGATACACATTCGATCATGTAATGCGCGGCTGTAGCGGCATGTCGTGAAGCCCACGTCAAATTTGCAGATGACAGAGCTACACGACCGAAACCAGCCGTACCGGCTTGGCAGTGCAGGATCGAAAGTCGTATTGGTGGGGCCAGAGCACTCATCGGTAAACTAATTTGTTTCAGGGAGGGCAATAATCGCCCAAGAGTGACACAGAGCGCATCGATTTCCTGAAACAAAAAGTGTTTGCATGGGCAAATCGTATTCGTAGTTTCCTTACAACATGAATAACCCACCTGCTCCACAAGTCTGGTAGCAACGCGGATCCCATAAATTATAGACCTATTACATGTTTACCAACGGTCTATAAGGTTCTTACATTCATTTAGAGTTAAAATTAATAAACACGTCGACGATAACTCGATCATGTCGGTCTCTCAAAATGGATGTAGGAACGAGTCCTGCGGTACTAAGGAGCTATTCCTTATAGATATGGCCATTAGCCAACAGGTTCGGCGTTCCCGAAAGGATCTGTCGACATGTTGGATAGATTATAAGAAGGCCTATGACTCGGTGCCTCATACATGGCTCATGAGAGTGCTAGAATTGTATAAAATAGATACAACTCTACGCACCTTCCTGATGTCGTGTATAAAATAAATAAAACAAAACCGGCCAATTATTAATTTCGCCATCAGGATGGAGTTTGGTGTGGACAAATGTGCGGTCATGCATGTAAAGCGAGGGGAGATTGTGGAATCCGTAGGAATTAAACTCGCGGAATCTATAAACCTGAGATCCCTCTCTCCAAACGAAACCTATAAGTATTTGGGTATGTCGCAAGCATTAGGTATCAGCACTACTGACATGAAGCAATCGTTGAAGGAATGCTTCTTTGGCCGCCTGAAGCAGGTATTCAATAGCCTTCTTTCAGGCGGAAACAAGATGCGCGCCTTCAACGGTTGGGTCATGCCGGTATTGATGTACTCTTTCGGCATACTCAAATGGACTCAAACGGAACAAGACGCCCTGGATAGGTGGGTCCGCACACTGTTGACTGCATATCGAATGAAGAACCCACGATCGTCGGTCATGAGATTGTATATCCCGCGGAAGTGTGGAGGCCGAGGCTTTTTAAAACCTCTACAACCGCGAGATATGCAATCTCAGGGAATAATTTTTAAACACGGATGTGGGTATGCATCGAGATGTAGTAGCAAGGGGACAAGGGGCTCACCCCGCTCTCCTTGGCGAATGAGAACTGGCGCAAGCCTGTAGTGCTTGATACAAACGACCGCTGGGAAGTATGGCAGAGTAAAGAGCTTCACGGATGCTTTTGCCGGGCCCGACATGACACGACCAAGCACCGTCCGTAGCCGATGGCACGGTTGACATCTGTCAGACATGTCACCGTCCGGGTGAATCGATCCGCCACATTATCTCTGGATATTCTCATCTAGCTAACGAAGAGTACTTGCATAGGCACAACCTTGTAGCCAGGGTCATTCACCAGCAACTTGCTCTGAAATACACTCTTGTGGCATCGGAGGTACCGTAATACAGGTATTTGCCAGTTCTCGAAAATGGCTATATCACATTGAACTGGGATCGGTCCATCATCACTGACAGGACTATTATCACTAATAAGCCTGATATAGTGGTGGTGGACCAAATCGAAAGGCGTGCAATGATTGTTGACATTACCGTCCCGCATGACGGGAACCTCGTGAAAGCCGAGAAAGATAAGCAAATCAAGTATCTTGACTTGGCTCGCGAGGTTGTCGACATGTGGGATGTGGGCACAGCGATCATTGTACCGATAGTCGTGTCAGCCAATGGCTTAATAGCCACGAGCCTCGACTAACACCTTAGTAGGCTCTCGTTAGGTCGTGGGTTCGAACCCAGACTACTTACTTAGTGTAAATTATTTCATCACCGCTGCTCTAAAAAAGGTGAAGAAAACTTAAGAGGGAAACCGGCATGTCCAAAAATGCGAAGACATGTGACAATCTTCAACCCGCACTGGGCCTGCGTGATGAATTACGGCCCATTCCCTCTCACAGATAGGAGGCGTGTGTCCCAGCAGTGCAAATATTAAAAGGCTGATGCTGATGATAACTCAATTCAGAAATCGGCCCTAAGACTTAGCAGTAAACTTCTAAATTTTTGAATAATTTAAAACAAATATGCAATTTTACATTATATCAGCCTGTATAACAAAAGATTATATGTTTATGCCCGGTTTTTACCCGACCATATACTAGAAATATATGTTTTTACTTAGTAGGGTGTATAAATGTCACGTTTGTCGATTAGGTAGCGTTAGTGCAGTGCAAAATCTTCAGTAAACATGAAGCTCATTATACTCGCCGTATATCTATTCTGTGAGTATATTTTTCATTATTCCATAATTATTATTTTGAAATTTATTTTATTTATTTAGCGGTTTCCCGACGCGAGTACGACGTTTATCCGCTTGGGCGCTAATTAGCAGACACAATAGAAATTTTAACTTTTAACGGTTTTTTAATTTAATTTTTATTTCATGCTTTTTAAACTAATATATGCCTAGTACTGGACACGCTTCGACCAAGTATCTATCGAAGCATGTAATTCTGACTAGATATCATACGAAAAAAAAACTAAAAGCAAAGAAAGACTACTACTACTACTACTAACTACTGAAACTAACTACTGACTATTGAAAGGCTTAACTGATTTTCATTAAACATACATAGCTAAGAACTCTCGACAAAGTCACCTTTCAAACTAAAAAAATCAACCAAAATCGGTTCATACGTATAGGCACTATGATGCAATAGACAGATACACTGGTACACACGTCAAATTTATTATAACACCTCTCTTTTCCATCAGTTTTCTTTATATATTCTTAATTTAAATTTTGTTGAAATTCGGTTGTTGGTGCTAAGATAATGCGCTGTTCCAGGCTGTAATTTATAAGATCACTGACATGCGTTTCGGGTCAGAAGCACGAAAGTAAACCAGACTTACCAAGGGTTATCGTGTTAGATAGATTATTTGTACACTTTATTGTAAAAGAGTTGTGTTAACATAGTTAACACAACTCTTTTACAATAAAACTAAATTCTGGACCCATGTCCATTAATTAATAATAAAAATAATAAGCCCTGATCACCGGTAGCTTGAACCCCGTTTCCGATACCGGAGGGAATATATTTAATTATATAATTCTTTTAAAAACGAATTCTCTTAATTAATGTTATTAAAGAATTATAAAAAATATATATTTTTATATTGACCATTTTTATTTACATATTATAGAAATATTTAAAAATATAAAAACATATCAAAATTTATCTAAATCAACATATCAAAATTTAAAGAAACGGAAAAATAATAAAATATTATTAACCAATAAATGGGCACAACTCATCTATCCTAATCAAAACACTTTAAAAAAGTTATGTAGCTTAGTTCTTAAATTATAAGCTACATGCTATTTTGTTATTAATTATAGTGATTTACTATCACTAAAATTTAAGATGTGACGGATATATTTTGGATAGAACTGGATTCGTGGAGGTTCGATAGGCAGTCACTACTTGTAAACTAGTATTCAGCTGAATCCATAGTTGAAAGGCGAGGCACATTTTGTTTTGCGAAACAAAAGTTTCATTTCTCATTTCAATTAATTTCCTCTGTTTTTTCTGCTCTTCGTCTTCTTCAAAAGCTCCATATTCTAATGGACTACTTAATACATTTATTTTTTCTCTTCTATTTTTGTACAATATTTTAATTACAGTATTCCATTCTTAAAAAGTAAGTTTAACGATATTTAATCATTTTTAACTCCACAGGTACGTTTCTTTTGGCGTACTCTCGCCATGTTGATTTTTATAGAAAAGACTACACGTACATTCAAGAGTTTGACGCATTCTACAAAGTTCACTGGGACGTGAAAGGATATTCGTGGCACAACGCTTTCTTTACTTGTGATGACGAAGGAGCAACTCTGTTCTATCCAAAAGTCCAAGATGAGTGGACTTTAGTAAAGAACTTGACGGACACAATGACCGAAGTTCCCAATACCACTGAAATCTTCGTTGGGTTACATGATGAGTTTAAACTAGGAGAGTTTATCAGTGCTGACGGTAAGTATTCAGATGTTGTTTTTTTTTCTTGATAGGGTCGCGTTTGACCACTATATCGCCTGATGGTAATCGATGATGTGGTCGACAGTGAAGCACGCTTACCTAGATTTAATCTATTCACATTTGACTTAAAGAGCCCGAGGTTGTAGCTATTAGGAAACAAAGACTCCACCAGGCAATTCCACTCCTTAGCTGTACGCCCAATGAAAGTATTCCCAAAACGTTAAGTGCATATGGGTGGGATGTCCATGGTATACTATATTACTTCAATCAACACACCTTTTGTTGAATTTTTCGTAATGATTTGGAATGTAATGTGAATAACATTCACATTACATTCTGTTAGGAATTGTTAAATATTTTGAGTGCTCCTACATTATATTTTTTAATTATTTCATTACACAATGTTTACTAACATTACCTACAAAAAAATACAAATTAAACAACACATTTTGGCCGCAAATGAGTTAGTAATGTGTCAGTGTAACTGCCAGACAGTCTCAAATCTAATTGCAGTCCAGCCTGATACTACGGAGGACCCGGTCTAAGCAGAGAGGGTGTCTCAAGACAGTGTCTTCGTACACGACAGATCTAATGTAGCACAGGATTAACCTCAATTAGACCGGCCTGAGAGTGCTGGCTTTTCGTCTAGTCATAGTAATGAAGGTTTTCATTCGGTTATGTTTTCAGATGGTATTGGAAAAGGTTTAGGTAAATTAAAAAATGGCAATCAGAGTCATTCCTCTTTTAATTATTGCATGCCCGGGTCATCTTACAAGCAAATAATGGAATCTGTGACAAAGAATATATATAAACCCAATATCACTGTATTTATAGGTATAAAAGTAAAAATAGATGACATCACTGAGTGTTTAAAAGAGATGTTAAAGTTAAATTGCAATAATTATTTTTTTCCCTTACTTGGATAAATTGTCGAATAGACAAAATAATCACATTCACATGTTTAATAAGCAACTGCACTTTCTTGTGAGTCACTATAGTGATAAACTAGTTTTTTTTTACATCAAAATTTTTGTTAATAGATTAAAGTCGACAGGCGATACTTTGTATCTGCCTCTAAGGCTAAGACATCAAATAGCTCGGCAATTATCTTATACAATAAACTCAGACCTAAGTAGTACATCGAAGTATCCAATTATTATTGATATTAGTAATAGTACTAATTTAAAGGTGGTCAATACCTTGAATTTGGGTAAGGTGGTCAACCCTCCAGGAAATAAAACACCTATAACAATCGCAAACAACACTTTGGATACTAAAATGGGTCAAAAAATTTACATATGTACACTCAATACCCTTTCATTAAGAACAACAGAAAAAATGCAAGAACTACAAATAGCTTTGGAAAACATAAAATGGGACATATTGGGTCTAAGCGAAGTACGCAGAATAGGAAGCAGCATAGAGGAGTATGACGACTTCATCTTCTTTTACAAAGGCGAAACTAAAGGGCAGTTTGGGATAGGATTCCTAATTAAGAAACACCTAAATAAATATATTGAAGAAATAACCGGCATATCTGAAAGAATTGCAGCACTAAACATGAACTTACCGGGTTACAAGAACAAATGGACAATTATACAAATATACGCTCCGACAGAGATGGCAAAGAAGCAAGACAAAGACCTATAATGAACTAACAAAAACTTTACAAAACACACACAAAAACATAATAGTTATGGGCGACTTTAACGGGAAAATAGGAACACAGGAACCTTATGAAGACATAGTCATTGGCATGTTTGGTATGGGCAAGAGAAATAACAATGGGCAAAGAATGATAGACTTAGCATTGGAAAACAACCTACGGTTTATGAATAACTTCTTTAAAAAGAACCCAAAGCATAAATGGACTTGGTCTTCACCTGACTTCAAATATAAAAATGATATCGATTACATAGCAACAAATTACCCGAAACCATTCCATGACGTAAATGTAATCAAGGGCTTAAACTTTAATACTAACCATAGAATGGTGAGAGCTACACTGACCGTTAAAGATCCTCCTAAAACAAGACCACAATTTAAAGGCACATCAAGAGATCTACAAATAAACATTAGCAAGTCACCTCAAGAAGCTAATCAAGCCACAAGTGAAATACAATATCTTTACGATTCATTTCTCATCAAAGCCTTCTTAAAAGGAAAACAAAAACCAGCAGAGAGGAAAAAATTAAGTGAAACAACAAAATGGCTCCTAGAACTAAATTTATAAACGGAATTGTATAAACGGAAAAAGGATATAGGTGTAAGAGATGAAATAACAAAAATAAGCAAAGAAATAAGCCACAATCTTAAAAGGGAAAGAAGTATTAAAAGGGCACAATGCATAAACGACCACATAGTAAAAACAGGAGGAATCAGAAAAGCCTTAAAAGAACTAGGTAATAAAAAAGACTGGATCCCTTGCATGAAGAACAAGTGTAAGAAAATTGAAACCTCTAGAATATCCATTATGTCAGCAGCTACCGAATACTATAAAAACTTATACTCTCACCAAGACAAACAAGAAGACATTATTATCGACAACTACTACGAAGACATCCCACCCATTTTAAAATCTGAAATAGAATTTGCAATCCGTTCACAAAAAGAGGGTAAAGCGCCAGGCCCAGATTACATAACCAACGAAGCTCTGAAAGTAATATCAACAGACAACTTACAAGAGATGTGGAACCTCATCAATAAAATTTTAACCACCGAAAACATTCCTGCCCAATGGACCAAGTCTGTAATTGTCCTAATACATAAGAAAGGTGACAAGAACGAAATAGGAAACTACAGACCCATAAGTTTAATGTCGAACCTATACAAAGTGTTTTCAAAAATTATTCTTTATAGAGTAACACTGAAACTTGACGAACAGCAACCCGTAGAACAGGCCGGCTTCAGGGCAGGTTTCTCAACAACAGATCACATGCATACATTAAAACAACTAATACAAAAGGCACAAGAATACAACAAATCTATATATTTAGCGTTCGTAGATTACAGTAAAGCCTTTGATTGTCTAGCCCACAATAGTATTTGGAAAGCCTTAAAACACCAAGGGATAGAGCAAAAGTATATTCGAATTATAAGAAATGTATACACAAATTCTACTGCCCAGATAAAACTTGAAACTTTAGGAGATGAATTTCGGATCCTCAGAGGAGTAAGGCAGGGTGACCCTTTATCCCCAAGGATCTTCTCGGCAGTGCTGGAAGAGGTATTTAGAGGCATGGACTGGCAAGAATATGGCATCAATATCAATGGAACATTGCTAAACCACCTACGATTTGCAGATGACCTAGTTTTAATATCAGATAACCATTCCACACTACAAAAGATGCTGCAAGAGCTCGCAGAAGGAAGTATTCAAGTGGTATTATCAATGAACAAAGAGAAGACCAAGGTTTTGACAAACAGCATTGAAGAGACTATCAGTATCGAAGGAGAAAGTATAGATTATGTGAACTCATATATCTACCTGGGACAACTTATTTCGTTTGACAGGCAAATGGAACAGGAGATAGAGAGACGCATAACTAGCGCATGGAACAGGTACTGGTCACTCAAATAAATAATAAAAAATGAACAATATCCTATAACTTCAAAAAGGAAACTCTTTAATACAGTTATTCTTCCATGTCTTACCTACGGCTGTCAATCCTTCAAAAAATTACTTCTTGTCAAAGAGGCATGGAACGGAGCATTTTGAACTTTAAAAGAAAAGATAAAAAGAGAGCTAAAGATCTGAGGAAGATTATCAAAGTAAACGATGCTACCTTTCACACAAAAAGACTGAAATGGAGATGGGCTGGTCATATGCTCCGTGATAAAAGCAACAAGTGGTCTAAGGCCTTAACGGAATGGCAAATCAGAGACGGATCAAAAAGAAGCAGAGGTAGACAAGGCAAGCGCTGGGACGATGACATAGTGGAGATAGCTGGAGCCCTGTGGGCCAGAGCTACACGAGACCGTGACAAGTGGAGGAGCCTGGGGGAGGCCTATGCGTCAAGGGACGCGCTGATGGACGAAGACGCCGAAGTGCAATAATTTGTTATGTTTAGTTTCTATATTATATTATATTCTAATTGTAGTTTAAGTTTATCAGTAAATAAAGGCTTTATTATTATAATACCTTGAATAACGTTAGCAACAATGCTATTCATATTTATTCTTTAAACTAGTTGATAGGACAAGGGAGGGTACCATTAACGGAATAGTTACGAGTATAAATCCACCATGAAATTTTTCCACCAGAGTATTCAGGGTTTTTCTTCGAAGGAATTGGAAATTGAACTGTTTTTAGAATAAACAATGTTTGAAATTGTTTGTTTCACTGAGCATTGGCTGAAACTTATGCAATGCTAATCAATTATGAAAATTATTCTGTGGGCAGTTGTTTTAATAAAAATATTATGTTGCGTGGGGGTTCACTTATATTAATTAAAAATGGTATTCAATCAAAACCTCGTAAAGATATAGTAGACCTACAGGTATTGATAATGTTTTTTGTTGCTGCGACTAATTGGACAAAGCCATTATAAATTATCTGCCTTCGGATCTTAGGGGGTACTGATGGTCTTTATCCATTATGCTAATAAAGCAAGTGCAGATTCAATTCACACCAATGAAATCCGGTAAATTAAATAAATTTAACAGTAAAGTGCTGTGCCAGTAAGTTAAGCGATCAGGACCTCACAGTGAATGATTGTAATATTTTGTATAATGTCGTTTTTTTAGTGGTTCAAAAAGAGTTCAATAACACTTTTAAGAAGAAAACAAAAACTATATGCCCTAATTTTTTATTCAGTGACTGGGCGACTATAGGACTTTGAAAAAGTAGGGAAAGATTTTACGAGCTATATGGCCTTAAGCCTTGTATTAACACTGAAACGTTTAATAAGTATGTTGCTACTTACTCAAGATTTTTTTTAAATACACTTTTTTTTGTACATTAGCAATAAGGATAAATTAGCAGAAAATAAAATTAAGACGGTTTGGAAAATTATATAAAAATGAAACGAACACAAATAAAAGAAATAATACTGATTACACGCTTGAGACCACACACGGACTTATTACCTAGAGATAACAAAAAAGTTGCGCAAGAATTTATAAATTTCTTTACCAACATCCCAATTAAAACTTTTGAAACCTTAAATTCTTTATCCTCGCTTGCTTTTGGATTATTAAACGCAAACGTTTCAGCCTGCCCGAAAGTATTTAACTTTTCACAAATAAATTAAACCCCATAACAGTAATAAATTACCCAACTGTAAATCTACCATTTGCTGTACCTTTGTGTCGTTCGATGACTTGTGTGTGCCCTGGCAGTAGAGTGTGTCATGCTCTCTCAAATGTCTCTCTGATGGTGGCGCGTGTGTTGGATCATTCGGTTCCCTTCAAGATGGTTGAACTGGGTGGTGCCGATTCATGCGTCATGTTCGTGAACGGGCGCCGTCAGTTGGGATTGGTCATAACTTAACTGCTTCGGATGTTAATGTTTTCCTTGTACCTGTAGTGGACTATATTTTGTTGTTTGTTGGGGTCTTGTTGGAGGAATGAAAATACTGTCTTGATTCGTATCTTCAATTTTATTCCTTATTTGTTACCCCTTGTAGAGCTGGAGACCGACTGTGTCTCAGCTTCGGTGGAAGTCGCTTCGCCTCCGTCAGGGGGCGAGGCGAGCGGTGCCGGAACATGGTTCCTAGCCCGCGGATGCAGCACCGGGGCTAGCAACAGCGAACCCGTCGCTGGATGGCCATGATGGGCGTAGCATTTTGCGAGCGGGAGTTTCCTAAAACTCACGCTCGCTATGTTTGGCTTGTTGTATGTGACTGTAGGCGCGTCTCGGTGGCGAGCGTTACTGAACGACTCGCCACTTTTGCACGGCACCCTGGCGGTCCACCTCCACCAGGTGAGACCCAGAGTGTACTCTGGGAAGCCTAGCGAAGGTAACCAGCGGCAGGAGTGCCGACTTGGACGAACCTACAGTTTAGAAAATGTAAGTGACTACTAGCGCCACCGTAAATGTATGTAGGAGCGGCAATGTCCTGAGTTACACCGCTCATGAACCAATAGCGTGCGAGGTACTCGCGAAGCTATTCAGTGCAAGTGTACTCACGAGTGTGTAGTAATGAGTGTCTGTTTACAACGTGAAGAATGTCTATATTAACTTAGAACAAACTTCACGCTGTGTATGCAATGTAGGGTGGGCAGTGTTTCTGTTTGAGTAAGTAGCGTGTAGAATGATTGCTGCTAAAATGAATGAATGATTGCTTGCTTGCGTCAAGTCCGGGAGGTGGATGGGGTTGCAGAGTCATTTATTAGGTCCCTAGGGAGGCGCTTCTTGTCGGGTGGACGAGCGTGCCATGGCGCTATGTCCTGGATGTGAGGCCAGGCAGAAGCGTCGGCCCGCTTAAACATATTTGTTGCGAGTCGCCCTACAAACTCGTCCAGTCTCTCTATACCGGAGTCCCGCAGGATGACATTGTTCCTCACGTAGCGAGGGGCGGCTAGGATGTGGCGCAGCGCCAGGCTCTGCTGGGCGCGCAGTTTCTTCTTGTTCATCTCGCTAGTGAGGACGAACCAAGCTAGGGCTGCATATGTAAGAATGGAGCGTATGTAAGTTTTATAGATACCCAGCTTGGTGCGGGCGGGGAGGCGAGATGAGAGCACTGGAAAGAGCAGGTTTCGGGCGGCCCTGCACTGTGCCACCACTCTGGTGACGTGCAACCCCATCGTGAGCCGACGGTCGATGGTCACCCCCAGGTACTTGGCCTGGGGCGTCCACTCAATGTCGGCTTCTTGTAGTGTCAGACGTGGTGGGAGGGGCGCGAGTCCTGTAACAAGAGCCTGCGTCTTACCCACGTTAACCGACAGCCGCCACTTCTCTAGCCACTCGGGGATGAGATCGAGGGCGCGCTGCATTTTCTTGGCTGCATGTTTCGCGTTCATTGACGTTGTGACGTAGGCCGCGTCGTCGGCGTACAGCGCTAGAGTTGTCTCTAGCGTTGTGGGGATATCGTCGGTATAACGTGTGTAACACGCAGGCGATAAGACAGCGCCCTGCGGCACACCCGCCAGAATTGGGCGGAGGGCCGACAGCTCGCCCTCTACCACCACTCTGAAGCTCCTGTTGGACAGAAAGGATTTAATGACTCTTACCACGCGACGGGGCGTGCTGGATGTGGACAGCTTGTATATGAGGCCATCATGCCACACTCGGTCGAATGCCTTTTCCATGTCCAGGAATACTGCACAAGCGTACTCCTTCCTGTTTATTGTTGCCGACAGCAGGTGCAGCATCCTGGACAACTGGAGCGTCGTGCTATATTCCGCGCGAAACCCGAACTGTTCTTCACGCAGAGATATGTGAGGTTCAAGGTGTCGCAGTAGGAGTGATTCGAACACCTTGGAGATGGTGGGCAGGAGAGTGATCGGCCGATAGCTCTCAGGCTTCAGGACATTCTTTCTCGCCTTGGGCAGCATGATGACGCGCCCTTCTTTCCACGAGGCCGGGAAGGAGCCCGTGCGGAGAATCCCGGTGAACAGGCGCGCCACAGCCGCGACCATGCGGTGGGGCAGGTAGCGCAGCGCTGTGTTGGAGATATGGTCGGCACCTGAAGCCTTCCGGGGCTTCTTTCTTAAGAAGGCGCGTCTGACTGCGAGAAATAGATGGCATCTTCATCAGGAACTATCGGCGTGACGAAGTAGTCTCCAATATGTTTCTCTACTGCTGCGACATGTTCATGCTGTACAGTCGGGTTCAGTTGGAACTGACGCTCCAGGTGCTCGGCGAAGTCCTCTGCTTGGTCTCCTGCAACATATTTTAGCGCCCCGTCAGTGTTTAGTAGTGGTCGTACCGGAGCTGGGGTGTTTTTCAGCTGTCGGCACAGCCTGTGAATGGATGACCAGTCGCCCACCGCGGTGGCTATACACTCGTCCCAGCTCGCGGTTCTTATAGCACTCGACTCGGCCTTCACTCTTTCCGTGAGTTTATTCAGTGCCGTTTTCATGGTGGGGCACCTCGTTTGTTGCCACTGCTTGCGTAGCCGCCTCTTTTCGGTAATAAGTCGTAGGATACGCGCCGGCAGGGGCGGCTGAAGCACTCTCCCCTGCGGCTAGCGGTATCGTAGCTGTTTCCAGAGCTTGTTGTACGCAAGCAGTGATTTCTTCGGCTAGCACGTCGACGTCGGCGGCGGTATTTATAGGCCGAGTTGGCGTGGTAGAGTCTATCCTTTCTGCGAAAATTTCCCAATTTATTAGGCGACGTGGCGCTTGAGGCTGTAGTCGGTTCGGCATATCTGACAGGACTACGAGTACTGGGTGATGGTCAGACTGCATCTCGTCCTCCAGTACTTGCTGTGTGACCTGGCAGTGCAACCCACGGTGTACAACGATGTCTATCACATCTGGCATGTGATTGTTTTCAGTTGGCCATCGGGTCGGCGTCTCAGGTCCAGACACCGTGTATCCGTGGGCCTTCGCGTCCGCGAAGAGTCATTTCCCTTCGTCGTTAGGGCTGAGGCTATTCTACGCTGGGTGTTTTGCATTGAAATCACCGGCGAGGATTGTCGGGTTGTCCGTGTGTGTTAATAGCCGCCTGAACTCCGACAGATCGAGTCTATTCCTAGGCAGCTTGTAGAACGCGTATAATTCTAGGTCCTCGCCGGCTACATGCAGCTGTACACCCAGCGCGTATGCTGACTGTAGAGTTGGTATGGGAAGCTCTTGATGGACGACTCTTCTCTTTACAAGCACGGCCAGGCCACGGAAACTAATCCCGCATGCCGAGCGTTCGTCCTTCCTATAAACGAGATAACCTGGGAACTTGCACCTATCTCCAGGTCCCAGGAAAGTCTTGCTTATTAGCGCCACGTCTGCATCCTGTTCTTGCAGGAGATGGCGGAGGAGCACGACCTTTCGTTTGAGGCCGTGAGCGTTCCAATGGATTATCCTTAACGACTTAGCCATGGTAAAGGGTAAGTAGAGTCGCTAAGCCGTCAAGGATAACTTGCTCGACGTCCTGTCCCTGCCTAATGGCCTTGATAAGGTCCATTAATAATTGAATGGCACAGGCAGTGAAGTCCTTGTTTCTTGCTATGTTTGTTTTATTTGTTGGCGCTTGATTGATCGACTATTTTTGGCTAGTGCCACTTGATTGGTCGGCACTACTTTTGGTTGTCTGTTGTGCCGACAGATGGCGCTTGGGTGGCGCTTTGATTTGGTTTATGTTCATGTTCACTGCCTGTGTATGGTTCATGGCAGGGACGTTAACCTGGGTCGTTTCCTGGGTCGGTTCCTGTGTTTCAGGGGGGTGGTACGGCTTTCTACCTTTCCCCCCTCTCTTCTTCTTCCTCCGCCCTCAGGAGGAGGCAGCATCTCCACGTTGAGTGGGCCCAGTTGCTGCCGCCATCAGCGACGCACCTTGGGCCTCTTCCTGTGGCCTCTCTACTGGTTGCACCTCTTTCTGAGGGCGGCGTGATGTTGAGGTGGTGATGGCGACAGTGCCCAGTCACCTGTGCTTTATTTCTTTCTGGAAAATGGGGCACTTTATATTGCTCGCAGGGTGTGCGCTCCCGCAATTAGCGCAGGTGGCTGGTTGGTCTCTTGGTCTAGGACAATCCTTCGCTGTGTGCCCCTCTCCACATCGTACACAGGCGAGTGGGCGGTGGCACTGGTGCGAGCTATGACGGAACTGCTAGCATCGGTGGCACTGTGCGGGCCCACGTTTGCCACGCCATGCCTCGGTCTTGACACCTCGCATCATTAAAAATACCGAGGTGTCGTAAATGGCTCTGACGTTCTCCGTCTTGTTGAGGACGGCGTGGAATACGCAGCCAGGCCGACTCTGGCGCGCATTTATGTGCCTTACGTATTCCGGTTCGTAGCCCAGGCTACGAAGCTCCTCCTCTATCTCCTGCGGGTCCGTGTCCGCTGGCAGCCCCCTGATGGCCACCTTGAATTTTTTGTCGGCTTGCAACGAGTATGCAAACCAACTTATATTTTCTTCCTTCTCCAGGGCGGTCAGGTACCTCTGAACCACCCTGTATTCATCCTCGCTCTCCGGGGAGAATCGAACCCCCTGTCTATAGGGTTGATTGGTGATTAAGGGTGGGTTGGTTGTGGTTTACCCAACTTGGCGGCCAGGGCCCTAAAATGGGACGCCCAGTTGGTCAGTTTTTCGACCACAAGAGGTGGGTACCTAGGTTGCTTATTTTTAATAGGCTTACCCGCATTATTGTCTGCTGGGGCCGTAGTGGGGGCTGCATGAGGATTGGGGGTAGGTGGTGGCACCTCACTTACCCCTGTTGACCTTCTGTGTGTAGCGGCGGGGGTGGTCGTCCTGGGTGATGGGGTGCGTCGCACTGCCTCAGCGAACGTTGGCGAGTTTGCGCTCTGTTGGTTGCGCAACTGTGTACGTTGCGCATCAATACAGTAGCGCTTCGCCTCCTCCGTGGTTTCTTCGGGGCTCCTACGTCGCCTTAGAGCCCATCCTCCCGTCTGAAAATCAGAATCAACATCCATGTATGGTGTGGGAGTTGCGGGAGTGTAAACCTCTTCAGAGTCCTCTGTCTCTGCCCTCCGCCAGTATGACGCGAGCGAGGTATTTGACGCACTTAGACTTGATTGGCCCGATCGCATCGCGGGGGAATCATACGCTGAGGTGCGAGGGGGCGCAGGCGATTCTTGATTGGTCAACGCCGCTGGCATGGTAAGTGGCGCCATCTGAGGTCGTAGTTCTCTATTCGGGTTACGGGTCGCGATTGGTCACGCGGGTCGCCTGTAATGGGTGGCACGCCTGTAATGGGTGCGCACCGGACGGCGACGCGCTCGAACGTAATGTGTGACACGGCTGTAATGAATGTGTCACGGAAATATGTGCATGAGAACTTTGTGTTCTAGCACTGGATATTGGTTTAGTGTTTGGGGTGTTATGTACACGTATGGAGGCATCGCTGTGTGACGCACGCATAGTTGAGTTGCGCGGTGGTGCAGGTGCGCGAGGCGCATCCGTGCGTGAATGCATTTGTGGTGCATGTTTTGTTGAGTGCGTGGCACTAACTTTAACATTACGCGACTGCTGGGCTGTGGGTCTCGGTGGCTGGGTGCTGCCGTGGGTCACCGGTGACTTTTGGCAAGTGAGGGTAGTTGGACTAGATTCTGGCGTTTTTTCCAACGACTTTCTGGTTGCGAGTACCGGGACTTTGTCCGTGGAACGACACTTCGCGGAGTCACTGTACCTTATTGGCTTTGATGGTGATGTTGGTGGGGCTGGGGACTCGGGGGCAATGTGCCCACCTTGGCTCCTTCCCTCGCTGGTTGAGGCTGCTGGCTGGTCTCCTGTCGTCTGTGGCCCCAGGTTGGGGAGTGACAACGTCCTGTCCATGGGCTGGCGTTGACCTTGGTGGCTGGGGGCGCCGCGACCCGGAGGGCCGCGGGCACCTGGTGGTGACATCTTCTTCTTCGGCTACCTTTCGCTTTCGCTAAAAAGCATAGCATGAAAAACTAATTCGGGCTAGTTTTTCCGCGACCACGCACAACGGTATTGCGCAAGCAAAGACCGTTGGGAGGCTACGAAGTCCGCCCTGGTTGCATCCGACAGTATAAGTTGAAAAACTATACTATCGGCGACAAAGAGGGTAGACAAACTGTGATCCGTGCAGAGATTTTTTTATGCGAGAACTGAGTGTACGTGCGCATAGGTCGGTAACTAGGACTTTCCTGTGTCTCAGCTCCCAAGCGGTCCGGTCTTTATACAAAAACCGCTAGCCGCGAACAATAGGACCCCTCTCCCTCAACGGTATTCGGGCCCGGCACCGCAGAAATGCCAACTTTATTAAACTTATCTTACTTAAATCTACACAAATTGTACATTTCCTTAATCTACATACTTAATGCTACCTAGGAAAAATATAAAACGTGTAAAAGGTCAATACAAGAGTCTTATCTAACCTACTCCCTACTTATTAGCTATGAAAACATACATAATCTTGTCTAAATAGCTACTTTTTCTCCAGTTCTTATATATATTACAAGAGTAGGTAGTCTTAATCTAAAACTCACATGGCACCTATGTCAATCCTATTTTAAACATCCACGTGGTATTTTTATTTGTAACACAACGAAGAGAAAGCTACGAGACAATGTAACGGCGTATCCTATTTTCTCACGCCAAGTTAATGTGTTTGGGTTCGGTCAAGTCAGCCGCTATTGATCAGTTTAATGAGGGTTCATTTACAGTTCCGAAGACAATAAGCATTGAATTTAATTTATTTTTATAATACTGTAAAATGCCAACAACAGATCTTTATGTTGCGTAATTCATAGACCCGTTAGAAGGCCCAAACATATGCAGGCCTTAAACAACCGTTACAGGCTTACCGTGAGAAATGTCCTTATGCTAAAATACCATGCGAGGCGAGGCGTCTTTTACAGTACCTATTATATAACTGCACGTGCAGTGCATGTGTAAGTACTTTTAATACTTTATACCTGTACGTAGTATAGTGTGTAGTGATTCTGGGTGCATCATCCTCACATATATGAATTTATTCATGTATGTACTTATGTACCCAAATATTGTAAAAAAAAAAAAAAGTATAGTTATGTAGTTTCTTGTGCGTTATTCTCCATAACAAGCTACTTTCCGAATGCACGGTAGAAACAATTTGCACTCCTTGTAAATTTTAATGTAACTTTCAAAAGTGCCGCTTGGTGGCCTAGTTGAAATAAAATATCTTTGTCTTTCTCTTTGACCTAACATGAAAACATTTTTCAGCAGTGGCGAATGTGGGTGCACCTTTTCATTGTTAGTTTAGAAAATGTTTGATAATGTTTGTAAACATTTTAAACAGCGGTGTGGGACCACCATATCTCATACTTTGATTTTGACGGATAGTGACACCCCAGCTACAGGATGGCAGAACAGTAGATCACTCCCGACCAAAGCAAAAATGAGTCCCTGTAGTGATTAACAAAAACCTTTATTTACGTTTCAGGACACCCAACGCCATATCCACTGCCTGCAGACGGTAGACTACTGCCTCATCACGATGGTTGTTTAACCATGAACATAGATACTGGGAAGTTTAGTGTGGGCAGTTGTTCGAGATCAGCTAACACACCTCTACCGTTTGTTTGCAAGAAAGTTGACGATTTCGTCTCGTGCCCAACTATTGACCACGGTCAGAAAGGTTCTTCTTAACTAATATTATGTATAGTTATAATAATATGTTTGTTTGTAAATAGATAATCTCATAAGTGCTGATTTCTAGGTCATTCGATTTTGATAATTTTTTCACTGATAGGAAGAGGTACACTATCGTTGAGCATCTACTTTTTATCCCGAAAAGCCCAAGCCGTAGGAAATTGGTACTCTTAGCATACATTTTTGATGTCGAGCCAAACATATATAAAAGAAACGTTTTCACAAAAAAAATAAGTTTAATATGTACTTAAAAAGTAAAACACTGCGTTTGCCGACGCAGAATTGGTTATCCACATAATAAAATACGCGGGAACATGTTATTACTTTTTATCAAAATATTACAGACATTTTTAGTTTGATTCACATAAATTGAATAAAAGATGAGTTCTAGCAGTGAAAGTGAAACATTAACACAAAAAAAAGTTAATTAAAAAAATCGAAAAATCCCGACTGCTTAAGAAGTTTTTAGTTGAAATCTCCTTTTTCTTTTTCTTGAAATGAAATCGCCTCGTAAAACCCTTTATTTCGATACCCCACACGATGGGATTGGAAGAAAAAAAAATTGGGGCCCCACAATATGGCGCCCAAAAGCTGCCATTTTTCTATTTTACAATTTTAATGTAGCCAGTGACACTTGCAGGGTTCAGACGAATCGATTGACGTAATCATCAAAATCGGCCAACGCGTTTGGTCTCTGGAATGCCACATAGGAACAAACATACATACATACATACGTACAGTATGTATTATCAGTCTATGTATGTATGTAATACATAGACTGATAAACACATTACCCACCTTCGGCAGTCGGATAAAAAGTGTAAAATAAACGCAGTAATTGTCATAAACAATTTACTACCATACAAATCGAGAGCGGATGATATCCAGTGGTGTCGCGGAAGGATATATCGAGGACGCAATCGAAAAAACTATACAATAAACTATACAATAAACTATACAATAAACTTCCAAAATTGCTTACGGGGAAAAGACCAGAAAGTATGGGATTTTTACCTTACTTAAACCAACCCGGTGAACGTAGACGTCAGTTAAGTAAGCCTAAAAATAATGTCCGACGTAGGGGACAGACAATTGAAACTTTTATAAAGTTTTTAACTATTTTTTTTATAAACAATAAACACGCTAAAAAAAGAGCGCGGACTGCCACATGTCCGCGGTAGAATATTGAAATAGAAAAAAAAAAAAAAGAAACCCGGTGATCAGCACGTAGAACCTCGTCACCTCTCAAAAGACCGGCCGGTACTCCCTGGAGACTGAAAAGCGTCTCTCCTGAGCCTCGCTGTGCACGGCAGCACGTGATCACAGTGCTGCCGTCTTACCTGGAGTCAATTACTGGGTGAACAGAGTCCCCAATCTGAACACTCGTGATCCCGGAGCCCCACCACCCTATGATGACACTTCTCTGCTTCTTCACTTTCTCACTTTCGTTCGGCGGCCTTCTTCTGGACCATCACGAATCGAAGCTGGCCATTTCCCTCCAGTTTTCTGTCTCTGCCAGCATAGCTCTCACTTCTGCTGGCAGATATGTCTCGCCCGATCCTGGCGACCAGGTCCCGCTACTAAGACGACCACGCAGTGCACTTATATAGTATGGTACTTACAGTATTGTCAGAATGCCCATAATAATAACTTAAATTACGCATTCGTACTGATTGTCGTAAAAGTGTTCCGTAGTGTGATTCATATCTTGAATACAGCTCCTGTACCAATTATGATTAACCTTGCACCATTCTCATAGTAAAAAGATACTTAATTCAACAAAAAAAGAATAACTGCATTCATTTCAACTTAAAACAACATGCTTCTTTTTACAGAATGTTTTCCAGTTACAATGGGGTGCGGCAGCGATTTGACATCTTTTCTGTTAACTTGGCGTCAGCCAAAATTAGAATAAAGAAGAGCTTGCATAGCAACTCAAATATTAATAAATAAGTAGTCAAATAGGTTCATGATAATTAGGTTTACTTTATTTTATATTGTTTATTGTTTGTAAATTGAAAGTATAATTGTAAATTTATTAATAATGCATGCTATGTTCACTATTTTAAGGCATGCAGTTTAGGATATTCTGTAAGTTTATTGTATCAATTGTAATTGCAATTGTATTGCCCGATTTGTGAATCGATAATAAAAAAAAATTATAAAAAATTTGGTCGGTGGTAATCCGATTTATACTTTCAGATTACAAATTCATGAAGACATCAAGAAGAGAAGTGAATAGTATGAAATGTTATAAAGTTAACAAAAACCCTAAAACGTGGCAAGAAGCAATGAAAACTTGCTTCATGGAAGGAGCTTTACTAACAGTCATAGAAAACAGTGACAAGGCTGAACAAATCAAAAATATTATCGAACTAGAAGAAACATACTTCGTAGGGGTAAGAAAACTCTTGCCTCGAGGTGAATACTTCACAGTAAAAGGTAAAGTAACTATATTAATATCTTTTAAATCTTTTTAACAATAAATCGTCCAGACCGTTGAGAGCAAAGTACGCAGGAGATATTTTAGCGCACAAGTGTGTGTAAACAAGTGCACTGTTAATTTACTAGTCATAGGCGTCAATGCGGCATGAACGACGAGAGATTAAGCGAAGGGCCAATGAACGACATGGGAATAGAACCCCAAAAATCACAGAGTACAAAACTTATGTTCTTAGATATCTTTTACCTATTGGTTAAAGACTTATAAAATTGAGTTTTATGAACTACTGAGATTTCAATAGTACTGTAATAGAAAAACTTAATTCCTTTTTCATCAACAGACTTCAAATTCAGATTCTTATGCACTTTACGTTTACAGGTCAAAAATTCAGCGACATGTACCAGAATCCGTACAACGACCCAAATCAGTACAACGACCGAAATCAGTACAATAACGGCCCAAACGAATACGGCTATTTACCGGACGAAAACGGCCAATACCCGGACGAAAACGGCCAGTACCCGGAATTTGTCGGCCGTGTCATTGTCCAAGATTCTACTGAATGCGGAACTATTCGCAATCGGATTAATAACAATCTGTACACTGAAACAGAGAGCTGTGACAAACATCTACCTTTTATTTGTGAAATGGAAGTTCATGAATAAGCTACTCTACTTTAAATAAAATAAAAGTTAGTTAGTGTAGGAGAGGATTTTTCAAAATTTGTGTTCTAATTATCGGTCACTCCTAAGACCAAAAGTGTACTGGTCTGGTGTCACCCGGCGAGTAGCGAAGTAGACCCAACGTTCTTAAATGTTCCTAACTTACCGGACAGTGCCTAGTGCTAGCAAGCCTAGCCAGTGCTTTTCGGCTAGAGGTTTGTTAAATTTACATTTAGTAAAATATGTAGAATTAGAAATCACTTATTTGCTAATAAATGTATCTACCTACCTATTAGTAAGTGGAAATAAAAATAGAATGTGAAATAAATATTGTTGTTTTCATATTCCAAAAATTTATTCAAGTGCTATGTTACTACTTTTTCACACGTGCGTGATTGTGAAGCTGTGCTTGTGATGTGATTGATAAGTAGTTATAGTTTCAAGATAAAAAATAAGAAAAAAAAAAAGAAAAAAAAATTTTTGGCTAGGTACTAAAGCTAAAATTTTTTTTTTTTTTAAATTATTATTACCATGAGAATCAAATGATTTTCATGGTAATATGACGTACTAAAGCTGGCTATAAATATAGCCAGAGTACATCTCATATCCATTCCAATACGCCCAAACACGACTAGTGTTGAGGCTTCAATGAACTTGAATGAAACTCCCATACAACGGCATCTTAGGCCATGCCGGGGCCCTTGGGCACACAGGTCACAGGTCAGGTTTAATGCTGCTAAAACCCAGGCGTAACTTTTTTCCGCTAAAAAGAGCCAATATCACCTGGCTCCAACTTTCCGGGATGTGACCGTGCCAATAACTGACCATCTTGAGCTTCTTGGCGTTACGTTGACATCGACTCTCAATTTTGGCCCATACATTGAGGCAAAGGCTCAGCTGGCTGCCAAAAATGGGGATCCTTGCAAAGGTGAGAAGGTACTTCACACCAGAACAGCTGCTCAGCTTGTATCTAGCGCAAGTTCGATCATGCATGGAGTACTGTTCTCATCTCTGGGACGGATCTGCCAAATACCAGCTTGAAGCACTAGAGTCGGTCGAAAAGCGGGCCAACAAGCTCATCGGCGCTGAGGCGCTGGTTGAGTCAAAACTCTAGAGCCTTGAAGATCTTCGCCGAATTGCCAGCTTGTCGGGTTTTTTATCGGTTACATCGAGGAGTGTGCGATGGAATTGCATGATCTAATCCCACCCAGCCCGTTTCATCATCGGACTACCAGACGTATGGCGATTCGCTATCGGTACATGGTGGACATCCCACCCATACGCACTAAACGTTTTGAGAATACTTTTATTATGCGTACAGCTAAGAAGTGGAATTCCCTGCCGGAGTCTGTGTTTCCCGATAGCTACAATCTAGGGGTCTATAAGTCAAGAGTAAATAGGTTGCTTCTAGGCAAGTAAAAATTGAATGACAACAAATTCTCGAACTTTAGAGTCCTATTAATTGATTTATCATTACAGCGATTTATCTAAATTAATGTATCCCGAGGCTACTTCTATAATTGTATTCATAGGAGTTAATGTGTCGACTTATGACAAAAATCTTGACCAACGAGGATGTAAGATCGACCGAAGCGAGCTCGGAAATTTTTTAGGAACCTCCCTCGGATAGGACAGATTTAGGTAAGGTTTACTTTTGGCAGAGGCAAGAAGAGCCTATAGCACTACTTTATGCTCTTCTAGCCTGCCGCCCCGTCTTGTCTCAAAAAGATATGCCAGGCTGGTAGGACTGGATTGCGCCGCCTTTCGATGTCTCCAGCCATGTTAATCTTGGCTTATAGCCTATTGTGTGACTCCGACTGAGACTGACTGAGGTGATTGAACGGCAATAAGCGGGGCACCAGCACATAGTTAGATACGAAGCAAAAACTGGTCCAGTAAATCATAAACATGTAATACGTGCTCTAGTAATAATACATAATTTTATTTTGTAAGTGTTATTTGCAAATGCAAGCTTGGCGCACCCTCGATTCTTGCGTCCCAGGATCAAGCCTGGTTGTAAATCAGACCCTGCTAATGGATGATCCTCTAAGTAAGTAAGTAATACTAACAACTGACTTCAACTGAGTGTCGACTGTTCACAGCGCCCGCTTGTCATTTTGCGAAATTCAAACGTACTCTAGCTTTATACTTTACAGTTTTTATTATTTTTGTGGTTTGAAAACTAAATGGAATTTATTATGGAGATAATAAATATGTAGATTTCTCGGTTGTAGAATATGTATTTAAATGCAAATAGTTTTGAGTGGTTATTTAAGTGTCTAGTCTAAAATTTCGAATAGGTAACCCAAAATAGTGGTGTGGGCACAGTCCACCCGGCCCTCACCCTGCCCTATATACACCTATGTTCATTACGGATGTTTTTCTCGATTAAGTACTTTAAAAAAGTTACTACACAGAGCGTGAACTTTGGCAGTAATGCAGCCTCTATATTTCATTCACGGTCTTTAGGCCACGTTTTCTGTTAAACTCGGCAATGTCATTGGCTTATCACTGCTCAGGGTTAGCAGAAAGTCGCTAACAACACCCTCACTGACTCAATTTTTTTTGTAGCGTTATACTTGTATCTACCTAAAATAAATAAAAAGTTGTATAGTGTTATCTAAATATGTGCCATTCAGGGCCCCCGTGACGACAAGGGGCCTTGGGCACGGGTGCCTTTATGGTAAAGAAGGTAGTGCTCCCGTATCTAGTGGTTGTTTAATTCCTTCAAACTATATTTTTACAATATTATGATGCGTACAAATTACAAATCGTGGTGACGTGCAAGAAGATAAACAAAAATTTGTGACGGTACACGTGAAACAAAACATTCGGCGCCTGGCCCAATCACAACAAACGCTGAAAGTCTTAAATTAAAATAGGCGAAAACATCCTCCCCCCGTTGAAACTCCAGAGTTTCAACCCTTGAGATTGCTCTAGTCGACGGCACGAACTATTTTGTGCGCGGGGTTAAAATGCATGCTATCTCATCCGACAACACGCGCGAAAGAGATAGATGCTGTGATGAGAAGTAAAAAGATAGTTCGCTTACGAATTAGCACTTTTGCAAATTTGTAGCTAAATGAATGATGATTTAGGACGAAAACGAGCACGCGAAATTTTATAAACAGACCTTTGGTAGTATTGATATCATGAAAAAACGACTACATGTATAATTTCAAAACAAAATTATTTGCATTGCTGAACTACTAATCTATCACAGTTTGGTGACTGTTTTGCAATTTTCCTTCTTCTTATAGAAATACCATTTTCCATTTTCGCCCAAAGATGCGTTAAAATTAGTGTTGAAATAAGAAACTTTCGACGCTCATAATTTTCAAATGATTTTATTTTTTAGTTTTTTAGGCATACAGGGCTAGATAATGATGAGACAAATTGATATCATTGTTTTATTTTGAACGTACATCGTCAAACAGTGGAGTTATCACCATACTACGTTTGTATGGTAGAATGATCGACTAGGGCTACTTTAAGTAGTTTCTCTTCGGTTGGTAAAGGCCAGATGCGAACCAAAGCGCGCCGTATAGTTCCTCTCTTCGTGTTTATGTCTGCTACTCTTGAAATCTCATCTGATCCTGGGAATAACAGTACAATGCGTCTAAGCCTCCAACATAAGGGTGGGACGCCATCTTCCTTCAGCAGGACCATGTCCCCAATTTTGACTGCGAAGGTGTTTTTACGGCGAAGTTGCAACTCAGCGATATACTCACGTTACCCGCTGACAAGCCAGAAATATTGGTATATTTGCTGCAACCTGGCATAGCGCTGCAAGTTGGTTGAGCTGCAATCCTCCAGAGATGGTTCAGGCAGCGCGGTAAGAGCTCGACCAATGAAAAAGTGCCCAGGAGTAAGGCAATGGACACCGTTAGAAGAGGCGGATAAGGGACAGAGAGGTCTACTATTTAAAACAGCTTCTACCTGAGTGAAGAGAGTTTGCAGTTCTTCAAAACTTAAAGGAGAAGCGTAAACTAGTGAAAAGCAAAACTGAATGCCTTTCGTGGCTGCAAAATCAGATTCATAAAAAAAACATTAACACACAAACAAAAAATTTTTTGTCTCTTCATTTAAAAATTTAATTAAAATAGTAGTAGTCAATAATTTTATATATTAATGATAAATATTAAGAGTTAGTCATCACTACCTGCCAGTAAAGTGTTATCAGCTCCAAAACACAACATTTATTTTTACAACCACACCATGGAAGCTATCAACCGCACAATCTCGGATATGAGCAATCTATTCAGTCTCAGAATGGCTGAATTTGAAAAGGAGTTGCTGAAAACTCCATGCGCCACACCAATAACCACCTCAGGATTGGCGGCAGAGTTTTCATCATTCCGGACGTTTATTGTTCAGGCGCTTGGTTCTCTCCAGCAGCAAGCTACCATGCTAGCACAGAGCCTGGACAACATGGAGACGCGTGGGCGGCGTAAAATCCTGTTGTTGCACGGAGTGTCGGAGCACCAAGACGAGGGTACTGCACAGATGGTGGCTCAAGTTGTCACACAACGTCTGAACCTTGAATTGGCTGTTTCTGGCATCAAGAGGTGTCACAGGATGGGGCGCAGCGCATCTAACAAACCAAGACCTATCCTCTTCAAACTCCATGATGTGGCTCTCCGGGATAAAGTCTGGTTTAGCAAAACCAAGCTGAAGGGGTCTGGTATAACTATATCGGAGTTTCTAACGAAAACCCGGCATAACGTCTTCATGGCAGCACGGAGGAAATTTGGCGTGACCCATTGCTGGACCACAGAAGGCACCGTGTTCGTGCTGGACGCCAAGGGATCACGACACCGAGTGACTTCCACTGCCGACCTCAACAACATCGCGCAGCAATCGGAACAGGTCTCTGGACAGCCGGAGCCGGGCGTTGCTCAACCAGTCGCAATCGGAAAGGTCACCACAATAAAAACTAAGCGTACTGTGGCCAGAAAGTGAAGATCGTAGTCGTTTTTTCCTTTTGTGGTCCAGGTATTTGTTTGTGCATTGTGTTTGTCAGTAGGTAGGTATAATTAACTTTTTATTTTTTCAAAACTTCTCACACCAGTCTTATTTAATTTCACTTTTGTTTGTGTACCGTAAGTTTTTGTTGCTAAATCGGTTTCTAACAGCTAACAATGTCATTATGTTATGTCACTGTCACGTCTGTCACAATTTGACAGCTGGCAGCGTTTGTTGCGTTCCATGCCACTCTATTGACAAATAGGTGCAGCCGTTCTAAAGTGGTGCGCTTGCATGCATTCGGCAATTGGTTTTTATTTAAATAGATAGATTAGTTGTAGTAAACTTGTATGTAGGTGCATTTTTTGTTTCTTTTTTATGCCTGGACTACGAAATCATATTTAATTTTAATGTTTTGTTATTTTTATTTTTAATTTTTATTTACTCTTGTGTTAAGCACAACTGGCAGGTGGACAGTAATATTTGTATTATTGTTATTTTTTTTTATTTTTTTACCGCCCGTCTTTTATTATTCTTTTATTATTGTTTTTGTTTAAGTATATATTTATTTTTCTATATTTATGCTCAGCCTTGAAAGTAGCAGTGATACTGATACTTTTTATTCGTTGGATAGTGATGATGAAAGCTTTTTATGTGCTCCATCTTTAGCTGACACTCTTGTTTCACTTTTTTCCGATGTCTCCAGGAACTTTAATGTAGTCCACATAAACGCCCAGAGTATTCCGGCTCACTTCTCCGATATGCTGGCAACCTTTGACTGTAAGAATATTCATGCGATTCTTGTTTCTGAATCTTGGTTGAAACCTTGTCTTCCCTCTTCCTCCTACTCTCTTCCAGGTTTTAAGCTTATAAGGAATGATCGCGCGGTCGGTGGTGGTGGCGGGGTGGCCATTTATCTTCGTAATTTCATTCCATTTTCTATAGTTAAAATGTTCACTCAGCCGCCCCCGTCGAACGCCGGTGAACATCTTTTCCTGGAAGTTGAACTGCATCATTCCAAAATTCTCCTTGGGGTATATTACTGCCCTTCTCTTCGGATTAATTTCTTCTCTTCTTTCGAACATATTTTAGAAGCTTTAATTCCCTCTTACAGTCATAGTATAATAATGGGCGACTTTAATACATGTCTCCTTAAAAATGATTCCCGCTCTTCTTCTCTTCGTCGTGTTATTGAATCTGCCAATCTTTCTATTCTTGATCTTGGTGCCACTCACCGTTTTCCTCACTCTGTTCCCTCGCTTCTTGATCTTATTATTGTTTCATCCTTCGATCATGTCGCTAAACATGGTCAATGTTCAGCTGATGCCTTTTCTTGTCATGATCTAATTTACACTTCTTACAAAATTCGACCTCCTAAGCATAAGTTTAAAACTCTTCTGCTTCGCAATTTTGATGGCATGGACATTGATCGTCTTCAGGAGGATGCCAGCAACATTGACTGGACGCCACTGGTTACATCCTCGTCCGTCGACGAACAAGTTGAAATCTTGTCTGCTACCCTCATTCAGCTTTACGACAAACATGCACCTATTCGAGCCGTGAGAGTTAAACATCTACCGGCGCCATGGTTGACTGACGAAATTAAAGTTTTACTCAGCAAAAAAGCAGCTGCGAAGTTTAGGTATAAAATTCGGCCCAATGACGTCAACAGACAAAAATACATATTAATTAGAAATCAATGCAACAAGGTGTGTAGGAACGCTCAACGCCAACATATCCACAATTCTGTTCAAAACGGTGATCCAGCCAAAGTCTGGAAATTTCTCAAATCATTAGGTATCGGGAAAAAGGCTCATGACACGGTTCCTAAAGACTTGGACTTCAACTTACTTAACAGTCATTTTTCTACTTCGCCCGTATTGGATAGGGCCACCAAAGCAACTACGCTTAGTTATCTTTCAAATCTTCCGATACCTGATTATTCCCCTTTTGTCTTAAATCAATTCACTGCCTGTGATGTTAAAAAGAGTATTATATCGATTACATCTAACGCTGTTGGTAGTGACTGTATCAGCCGTAAGATGATCATCCCCATCCTTGATAACTTAATACCTGTCTTCCTTTATATCCTCAATTTCTCTATTTCCAGTGGTGTCTTCCCACAATCCTGGAAAGATGCCCACATTATTCCTTTACCCAAAAAATCTCAGCCTGCATCCTTTTCTGATTATCGTCCCATTTCTATTCTTCCTTTCCTATCCAAAGTCCTTGAAAAACTTGTCCACCATCAACTCAGCACGTTCCTTACCAAACACAATCTGCTAAATCCTTTCCAATCTGGTTTTCGACGCGGACACAGCACTACCTCAGCACTTGTACACATTACGGACGATATTAGGTCAGGTATGGAGATGGGAAAGTTAACGGTACTTGCTCTGCTTGATTTTAGCAATGCCTTCAATACCGTTGACTTTGACATTTTGCTTGGCGTCCTAAGCTCTTTTAACATATCTCCTCCGGTAATTGACTGGTTTCGTAGTTACCTGTTTGGCCGCCGGCAGCGTATTTGCACTGACGAATATTTCTCTTCTTGGTGTCACACCTCTGCCGGTGTGCCGCAGGGTGGCGTTTTATCTCCTCTTCTCTTCGCACTCTTTATTAATGCTATCACTCAACGACTTTCTTCTTTCTACCACCTGTATGCTGATGATCTCCAGATTTATACCCAAGTCCCTCTTGCAGAGTTACGAGATGCCATTGAGACGATTAATATGGACCTGGCTCGAATAGGTGACTGGAGTGCGGAGTTTGGACTGAAGATTAATCCGACGAAGACCCAGGTGACTGTTGTTGGTAGTTCCCGGACTGTTTCTGGAATTGATTGGTCGACGCTTCCCCAGGTTTCTTTCAACAACACCATTATTCCTATAGCTAATACTGTGAAGAACTTGGGGATTTATATCGACAGCACTCTTTCCTGGACCAAACAACTGCAGGAAGTCAGTCGTAAACTGTTTGCTTCAGCGGGCTCCCTGAGACGTCTTCGTAATTTTCTGCCCATCTCCACTAAAATTGCGATTGCACAATCTCTACTTCTCCCAATCCTGGACTATGCTGATGCCAGCTATCTTGATCTCAACCAAGACCAATTAGATAAGCTTGAGCGACTTCAAAATCTCTGTATCAGATTCATATTTGGCTTGCGCAAGTATGATCACGTTTCTGAATTTCGTACTAAGCTCAAATGGCTTCCGATTCGCCTTCGCCGGAATGCCCACATACTTTCTATGCTTTATAACGTGCTATTTAATCCATTAACTCCTTTTTATCTCAAAGAACGTTTTCAGTTCCTCTGTGACACCCATTCTAGGTCCTTGAGATCATCGGAAAATCTAAAATTAAATATTCGTATGCATTCCACTTCCTTTTTTGACAAATCTTTCACGATTCAAGCGGCTCGGTTGTGGAATGTATTGCCAATTGAAATAAGACGTGCTCAAACACTGCCAACTTTTAAGAAAATGGTAAAAGAGCATTACCTGTCACTGTAATTTTTATTCTTCTCCTTTCTCTGTTTGATATGTATTAGTATATTATATAATATTGTAGGTATGTATTGTATGTTATTATGTCTAAGTAATATTATTTAAGTATGTAGTTTTGTACACTGACAGCCCTAAATTCTTCTCCTATCGAACAGTCCATCCAAAGGTTGTCTGTAAGAGATTGCCCTGTGCGATAAGACCGCCCATTGTACACTTGTTTTTGTGAATGTTTGTCCTGTACATATTTTTGTGGTGTACAATAAAGTATATAATAAATAAATAATAAAATAAATAAATAAATAAATTAAGTTCCTTAGCTCCTGCGACAAAGTTGCGTCCATTGTCGCAGTATACTTCCGCTGGCCTGCCTCTTCGTGACACAAACCTTTGGAATGTCATAACGAAAGCGTCCTTTGATAGATCGCTCACAGCTTCAAGGTGACAAATTTTATATCGAAGGCATATGAAAAAGCAAAGATAGCACTTGACTAACGAAGCATCACGTTCCATTCTGTTTACTATAAGGAATGGCCCAGTGAAATCAATTCCCACTGTGTGAAATGGAAAATTCTGCATGACGCGTTGTAAGGGCAAATGTTCCATTATTGGCGCAATAGTCTTGCCCTGCCAACGTCTGCATCTGTTGTTTGCTCTCAACTGTGACAAAAATGTATGAATCAAGCCTGTCACAATAGGCCATGCTCTTTTTTTTCTTTTTCTACGGGGCGTCTCACAGTTCAATCAAAGTGATCGTCTACTGCATAACCGGGCAAGCCTGTGGAGACTAAGCTGTATAGCCTCCAGCCAGGCACAAAAGCTAAATCTAAGCGACCATGCTGAGGGTTATCCCCTATGGGGTCGAACCTCGGCTCAGGGCGTCACTGGGGAAACAGCTAGGGCTGGATTTTAATAAAGTGATTCTACCATCCGTTTGGAAAAAGCCTACGTGGAGAAGAACGGACAAGAAACTCCAACGATTTATTAACTAACTAGAATTTAACTAAGGCACAGCATTGCGCGGGCTGGCTTGCATATATTGAAGGGGACGTCGCGGTGGGCCTCGGCGGCGAGGACGGAACGAAGGCGGTCAGTGTTTTCTCAGTGTGCTGGTCTTTTTGTTGCTCTCTTGGAGCAGGGCAGCGGCTACATCGGGGATAGTGAAAGTGAGCCTCAGTCGGCGAACTTGTGAGATTTGGGCAGGTTTGTAGCGGGAGGCCGCTTGAATTAGGGGGTTACTATGGTTGACAGCAGAGTCGAAAAAGCGCTTGGTATTGCGTTTCATAAACTGCTGGATTGTGGGGATTCTAAGATCGACATGGAGTTCCTGGTCACGAACGAACCAGGGGGCTCCCGTGATCCTACGGTGGAATCGGTTTGTACAGCCTGAATGAAGCCTGTGAATGGGTTTGCGTGTGTGAAGACAGCGCAGGCATAGGTCATGAAGGGACGGATATCGCAGTGAAAATGCGCAACTTGCGTCTAAGTGACAAGCCGCTGCTTGCGTTCACCATCCCATGAAGTCTGCCCATAGCGAAGGTGGCTCGCGAGCGCGCCGTCTTAATGTACTTGGCGAAAGTGAGGTGATTATCTAGGGTGACTCCTAGGTACTTAGCTTGCTCCTCCCAGGGTATCGGCTTGCCATACACGGTAATGGGTTTGGGGGGACGGGGGTTTTTTAAATCGGTTGTTGTATTTTCGGTCAGGCCTTGAGAAGAGGACAGCCTGGCTTTTGTATGGATTGACTTCTATCCTCCAGAGGTGGAACCACTTGGCCAATGCGTTGGCGGCTCCCTGGAGTTTTTGGGCGATGGCATTGGGGACTAAGCCAGTGCAATAGAGGGCCATGTCGTCAGCGAATAGTGCCAACTGGTCCTCTTTAGTTTTTGGGATATCGCTGGTGTACAGCGTGAAAGATATAGGGGATAATACACAGCCTTGAGGGACTCCAGCTCGTATGGGGTGAGGGGAGAGTTCTCCCTCGACACGATAGCGGAAAGTTTGGTGTCCGACAACCAGTCTCGTAAGATGAACACGAGACGATCTGGCACGCCAAGTTTATATCTATATCTATACTAATATTATAAAGAGGTAAAGTTTGTAATGTTGTGAGTTTGTGACATTGTAGGGATCTCTGGATCTACTGAACCGATTTTGAAAACTATTTCACCAGTAGAAAGCCACATTATTCTTGAGTGTCATAGGCTATAATATAGTTTTCAAAAAAATTAGAGATCCTTATGAAAATGTCAATAATGTAACCCAAAGTAGCAAAATGTTGCCTGTAAAATTTAATTGGAGTTCGCTGAGAAAACTATTGATAATACATAAAAAATATTAGATTTTGCACGGTGGTAGGGTACTTTGTAGTACCCGCCTGGCTGGCAACCACCCTCAAGTTGAAAATCTGTCGCCAAGCACCTTCCGGTGTATTCCGACAGCAGCACTTGAGAGCCAGTTCCCTTCTAGGCTTTGTGTGCTTACCACCATCGGCCACATCATCACTGACCACGGTGAGATTGTGGTCAAACACAGGCCTATACATAGTAAAAAAAAAAAGATAGGTAGGCAGGGTAGGCAGGGTAGGCAGTGTAGGCAGGGTAGGCAGGGTAGGCAGGGTAGGCAGGGCAGGCAGGGTAGGCTGGGTAGGCAAGGTAGGCAGGGTAGGCAGGGTAGGCAGGGTAGGCAGGGTAGGCAAGGTAGGCAGGGTAGGCAGGGTAGGCAGGGTAGGCAGGGTTGGCAGGGCTGGCAGGGTAGGCAGGGTAGCCAGTTGACGGGAGCGAAGCCCCGGGGGTCAGCTTCTTCTTCTTTTCGTGTGAGGTGTGGCCACCTCTGGTGTCAGAGTTAATTAAGCCGCCTCTGGGAAACCCCACAGGCCACTGACTTGGCTTTTTCAGACTTACATTAAGTATACAAGTCCAGGTTTCCTCACGATGTTTTCCTTCACCGTTGCCTGTGATGTCCAAGATAAACTTAGAAAGTACATATGAATTTGAAAAAGTCACATTGGTACTTGCCCGAATTTGAACCCACAACCTCAAGCACGACAGGCGAGGTCTTAGCCATTGGGCCACCATGACATACGGGGTCAGCTAGTAGCTTATAAATTAAGACATTATGCCAGACTTTGTCGAACGCTTTCGCTATGTCGAAGAACAAGGTACCCGTCATCAGACCACGCTGGAAACCAGCACTAGTGTGTTCAACGATGCGGTTGTTGGACGCAAGAGTGTTCGGAACGAAAGCCGAATTGCTCGTGAGGGATAAGGCCCTTTCGCTCGGCAAAGTCTTTGAGTCGCCTATTAATAAGCCGTTCATAGACTTTTCCCAGGGAATTTACCAGACTAATGGGACGATAACTGGTCCGAAGATGCATATGTAAAAATAGTCATTAACTGCTGAGATCGAGCCTCAAATATTGCTCCGCGTGTACGAGCAAAATTCCTCGGCAATCCAGTTGCAGAATCTTGGTGTACTACACTCAGCAATGTATATCACACAGAAATTGCAGCAATCTTATAAGTTGCAAATATATTGGTCAACAAAATTGCCAACAAGATGCAATTTTTGTAACTTGTTTACAGGCACCTTTATTATATGAATATTTTCTTTTTCGTACGTAGTGTACTATGGCACTTGATCCTGCTATTGTTAACGTACTCAACTAAGTAGTAAATCACAATGATAGGATAATACTAGTAAAAACACGTAAGTTTTTAATAAGATTAGCATTACAAACAAAAAGTTAAACGGTAAGTTATAATATGGCTACTTATTTCCGAAAAAATTAGTATTCGTTAATCCTTGTCTAATTAATGCCTTGCTAATCTGAAACCTTTAGATTCAGAGGCAGTCACCTCAATGATCTGGCTGATTCAGAGTCATTGTTGGAATCGATTGGCTGAGGGGCGCCTAGAATAATCTGGTAGGATTAATTTTCGGGTCGATTACTATAATGGCGTGGCACCCGGGATTCAGTTGAAGACTATGAGCCAATGTTGGAATCGATCGGCTGAGGGCCACCTGGAATAATCTGGTAGGATTCATTTTCGGTTAGATTACTATAATAGCGTGGCAGCCGGGGTTCAGCTGAAGACGATGAGCCAATGTTGGAATCGATCGGTTGAGGCCCGCCTGGAATAATCTGGTAGGATTTATTTTCGGTTCTATAATTATAATGGCGTGGCAGCCGGGGTTCAACTGAAGACGATGAGCCAATGTTGAAATCGATCGGCTGAGGGCCGCCTGGAATAATCTGGTAGGATTAATTTTCGGTTCAATAATTATAATGGCGTGGCAGCCGGGGTTCAGCTGAAGACGATGAGCCAATGTTGAAATCGATCGGCTGAGGGCCGCGTGGAATAATCTGGTAGGATTCATTTTCGGTTCGATTTCTATAATGTCGTGGCAGCCGGGGTTCAACTAAAGCCAATGAGCCAATGTTGGAATAGATCGGCTAAGGGAACCCTGGAATTATCTGGTAGGATTCATTTTCGGTTCGATTTCTATAATGTCGTGGCAGCCGGGGTTCAGCCAATGTTGGAATAGATCGGCTAAGGGGATCCTAGAATAATCTGGTAAGATTCATTTTCGGTTCGATTTCTATAAAGTCGTGGCAGCCAGGGTTCAGCTAAAGGCAATGAGCCAATGTTGAAATAGATCGGCTAAGGGGATCTTGGAATAATCTGGTAGGATTCATTTTCGGTTCGATTTCTATAATGTCGTGGCAGCCGGTGTTCAGCTAAAGGCAATGAGCCAATGTTGGAATAGATCGGCTAAGGGGATCCTGGAGTAATCTGGTAGGATTCATTTTCGGTTCGATTTCTATAATGTCGTGGCAGCCGGTGTTCAGCTAAAGGCAATGAGCCAATGTTGGAATAGATCGGCTAAGGGAATCCTGGAATTATCTGGTAGGATTCATTTTCGGTTCGATTTCTATAATGTCGTGGCAGCCGGGGTTCAGCCAATGTTGGAATAGATCGGCTAAGGGGATCCTAGAATAATCTGGTAAGATTCATTTTCGGTTCGATTTCTATAAAGTCGTGGCAGCCAGGGTTCAGCTAAAGGCAATGAGCCAATGTTGAAATAGATCGGCTAAGGGGATCTTGGAATAATCTGGTAGGATTCATTTTCGGTTCGATTTCTATAATGTCGTGGCAGCCGGTGTTCAGCTAAAGGCAATGAGCCAATGTTGGAATAGATCGGCTAAGGGGATCCTGGAGTAATCTGGTAGGATTCATTTTCGGTTCGATTTCTATAATGTCGTGGCAGCCGGTGTTCAGCTAAAGGCAATGAGCCAATGTTGGAATAGATCGGCTAAGGGGATCCTGGAGTAATCTGGTAGGATTCATTTTCGGTTCGATTTCTATAATGTCGTGGCAGCCGGGGTTCAGCCAATGTTGGAATAGATCGGCTAAGGGGATCCTGGAGTAATCTGGTAGGATTCATTTTCGGTTCGATTTCTATAATGTCGTGGCAGCCGGGGTTCAGCCAATGTTGGAATAGATCGGCTAAGGGGATCCTAGAATAATCTGGTAGGATTCATTTTCGGTTCGATTACAATAATGGCGTGGCAGCCGGGGTTCAGCCAATGTTGGAATAGATCGGCTAAGAGGATCCTAGAATAATCTGGTAGGATTCATTTTCGGTTCGATTACAATAATGGCGTGGCAGTCGGGATTCAGCTGAAGACGATGAAAGAGTAGTAGTAATTTCTGGAAGTATCAATCTTAAGGAAGTCTTTTCGTTACTCATTTCTATTTCTATGTACCATTATTATGTAACATTTGGAATAAAGGCGACTTGATTCCTAGTTATTTCTTTAGGACACGGAGTCTCATTGCTAAGAAAGACAATTTGGTTCAAATAAATCTCACTAGATGGCGCGATATGCTCCTCCATCTGTTATTGAATGTGTGTAAAATTAACATTTTCTGGAATTGAACACAAAAATTGTATGTTCTTGTTTAATCAACTCTCCTAAGTACAAAATTATGAAATATTGGGCTCTTAATTCACATTTCAAAGATTATTAGACGGATCATTTAAAATTGATGCCAAAAGATGGCGCATTTTTAATTTCTGAGTCATTTCGCTCGTTTGTTAATGTTTGAATTTTAACACATTTTGGTGCAAAAAAAAACTGTAAAAACGTGCAAATAAATACTAGAAAACAAACCTTCACTATATTTAAAGAAAAAAATATTAACGAACCTAGTAAACCCTTTTACTTGCAAGTCGCTGCTAACACCATCTATCTATCACCGTGAAACAGAACCGAATGCGTTCGATGTACAAAATATTGCCAGAATAAGCAGTCGAAAAACGCTAGTTACGTCGGCACGGTTTCTTTGTATGGGATGAGGTATCTGTATGCTAGTATTATATTTTTTTTTATATTTAACCGACACGTTCCCCCTAAACACAGATAACTGGTCCGTGGATGGGTGACCATTTCAACATACCGAGTTTTCTCCGTGCCTCGGAGAGCACGTTTAGCCGTTGATCCTGGTTGTCATTTGAAGATCTTTGACAATCGTTACGGGAAGTCAGAAGCTTGAGATCCGTGTTACCCAGTTACTGGGTTCTGGACGTCAGATAGGCAGCCGCTCCATGTAAAACACTGGTGCTGCTGAATCTGGTATCCGGTAAGACTGGCAGCCGACCCCAATGTAGTTGGGAAAAGGCTAGGCAGATTGATTATTGAACACAGACTACAAATGACGCATGATCACACTGTAAAGTTTGAACTAGCACTACGTTGTTTACATATTTTTTTAAGAGAAAACTATGCTGTATGTCGCAAAGACATCAGATCCATTTGAGGGTCATGCGTGGGATAGTAAATTTTAATAGGGTTGGAAAAAACACAATAAACTGTGAAATGCCTTCAAGGACTATTTTTGTTCAGTTGAATGGCAACAACGAAGAGTTCGAGTTGTGTGTAAATTTTGAATTATATTCTTGTTAAATACAGGCCTGCGGATCACAGCCAAGAGGCAACGTTGGGGCCCATAGCAACGCCGCGACTCCTGGATCCAACCAGGTCTATACCCGCGACACTGCGATTGCGCCGCAGCGGAAAGCTAGGGGTTTGTTATTTAGAGGTTCCTGTCTGCCAGGTGGAAAGAGGTACCTAACTACACGAATTACGGGGACCCCTGGGATCGTTCAATCCGTGGGTGTGGTCGGGTGGTGTGGGGTAAAATATATATAATAAAGGACAATGATGGGATAAGCAACGTCTTCTGGACCGGCTCCAGCATCCACCAGGCACGTTGTAAAAACAAAATACTTCGCTGCGCGCAAAATATTCACAAAATCAAATGCACAGGCACCGCACAATACCAATCGCGAATGGCGAGCACAATTTTCAATCAAGATGGGTTGATTATTTAAAAATTACAATAGAATCAAAACGAGAAACCGGTATCGCATCCAGCCATAACGATTACAATTTTACGAGTCATCTTTCAACGTCAAGCTCAATCAAAAAGCTGTCAATTCGATGACAGCGAGTTGACGCAGTGTTGCAACAAAATAACAAAAGAACGCTGATTGGTTTCAAACATCCCCCCGTCTCGGACATAAGGAGTTATGTCCGCTAATAAATGGGCAAACGTGCCAAACTTGCCACTACTCGCTTCAAAACCGAATCTCCGACCATGACCTCCACAACTCTGGGAACTCCGTCAGACCCATAAAATAAATCTACAATGCGTCCACGACGCCTATACAAAGACAGCAAATTAGATTCTTTAACAAGTACAAGGTCTCCGACTTTGGGAGGGTCAGTTTTGTCAGTCCACTCAACGCGCTGCTGCAAAATATGCAAATATTCCAAAGACCAACGATGCCAGAAACTTTGGGTCATCTGTTGGAGCAAATCAAAAAGCGTCAATCGCGAAGATTTAACTTCCCTGAAGGAGTATTCCGGCAGGGCGTTGAGGGACTGACCAATCAAAAAATTACCAGGGATCATGACTTCCAGGTCATTTGGGTCTGAGGAGAAATGACAGAGAGGTCGCGAATTGAGGACGGCCTCAATTTTACAAAATACCGTAACAAGTTCCTCAAATGTGAAAATAGTTTCATCAATAACACAGCGGAGATGCGTTTTTGCTATTTTTACAACGGCTTCAAAAATGGCAATTAATTCCCATTTGGGACATTGCAAATCTTAAATTATGTTTATCCTTATTTAGATAATTACAAATTTCACTTAAAAATCTATCAGCGCCCTTATAATTAGTACCGTTATAAGAACGGATCAAAGATGGTAGTCCTTGGCGGGCAACAAATCCACCTAGCGCTGCAACGAACGCATCTGTGCTGAGGGCAGTTACAAGTTCCAAGTGAACCGCCTTGGAGGCCAGACAAACGAACACACACAAATAGGCCTTGACAGACTTAGCATTAAGAAGTTGAGAAGTCTTCACCAAGAAGGGACCAGTAAGTCAGTTCCAACAAATGCAAATGGCCTACTCTCAGTTACTCAATCGGATGGCAAATCACCCATCATGGGTTGAGTGGGAGTAGCCTTCCAACGATAGCACTGCATACATTTAAAAATGATGCCACGAATAGTGCGTCTGACCGACAAAATCCAAAATTCAAAAAACGGCTACGAAGGCGTTGCAACCGACGTGTGCATTATTAATGTGTCGATCGGACACCAACAATTTCACCAACGCAGGAGCGTTCGCCACCGTACCGTACCGTTACCGCACCATAAGGCAAATACGAATTCTGAAATCGACTCGGAGCAAACCAGAATGGTCCAAGAATTGAGCCTCTCAAAGCTGAGCATCTCTCAGGGCTTCAATAGTCTGGTCATAGTGCTCGGCTTGTACAGCACGAACCAACAACATCAGTAACTCATGTCGTTCATGAGGCGACAAAACTGAGGATAACAATTTATTATTCGCGTTCCGTCCATTACGCATGAAACGCCGGATCCAAGCGGCAACTCCTAAAAATTTCGACAAATAACTGTATCTGTCCAAAAGATAATCCAAATTGTATGCAGGTTGCGTTTCCACAATTCCAATACGCAGACCTGCCAAAATCTCTGGAGAGGAGAACATATTCTGGGGCCAGGACGACTTGCGATGCGTCGACCAGTCTGGTCCCCAACAAAGAGAATTTTATTTTTTATTTTATTTTATTTATTTAAGGAAAAACAAACAGTAACACAATAAGAAACAGTCATACTATCATAAATATTACATTTGTACAATTATGCTACCCACTACGTTCTCCACAGATTACTATTTAAAGTATTTAAAACTAGCTAGTAACACAGATACAATACACAGCGGTTGCTGTCCTAGAACTAAGCCTAAAACTCATATCTGTATTTTTATAGTATGTAAAAGAAAACAGAAAAAGTAAATTTAAAATTTGTGTGCGTATATTATTAATTAAACATTACGTTATAATATATTTATTTGCTGATTCTTTAGGGTTGCTCGGATTTGCTTTTTAAATGCATTTTTATTAAGAAAAAGAATGTCGATTGAATTAAATTCATTGTTATACGTCTCAACCAAACGATGAAGTGGTAAACGCGAGCCAGCGTTGGATTTACAGGGGCTAGTAGCAAAAAGATGTCGAGAACGTACCTCACGTACACGAACTGTCCGAGGAACCAGGTAACTAAGACTCCTAACTAGGTCCGGACAATCAAAATGATTGCGGCACACATTGAACAGAGTTATAACTTCCAGAAGTTTCCGTCTTGACTTTAAGGTCAGAAGATCATACTTTTTAAGAAGCAAGTGGTAAGATATTTTATTCCGATAACATCTAAAATTCATAGCACGAAGGTATTTACGTTGTACTAATTCTAATCTTTCACTTTATTTTACATAAAAAGGGTTCCAAATAGGCACTGCAAACTCTAACTGTGGCCTAATTATTGATTTGTATAAGTGCAAAAAGGTGGAAGGTCGACGAAAATCCCTGGAAGATCTCATAACAAAACCAAACATTTGGTACGCCTTGTTAACAATTTTTTTTATATGGGCATCCAGATGGAGCTTTGAATCTAGCAGAACACCAAGATCGCGGAGAAAACTTACTTTACTAATTGGCGTATTTGCAAGACGATAGTCGAACTCAGTAATTTTTTTCTTTTTGATGAATGTTATAACATGACACTTTGGAAGACTAAGGTAAAGCTTATTGGAGGAGCAGTAGTTAGAGAAACGGTCTAAATCGTGCTGGAAGTTAAAACAATCGACTTTATCAGAAATAATTTTATAGACCTTTAAATCGTCCGCGTAGAGAAGATATTTTGAATTTTGAAAACAGTGTTTTATGTCATTGATGTACAAAATAAATAATAAAGGGCCTAAAATGGAACCTTGGGGTACACCGGAGGTGAACCGAAAAGAGCCAGATTCAAAGCCATTAACAACCATCTTTTGTGTTCTGTTAGTTATGTAAGATATAAACCACCGTAAAAGGTCACCTCTGATTTCATTGTAAGCAATTTTATTAAGTAGTAGTGTGTGATCAAGTTTATCGAAAGCCTTCTGAAAATCTGTGTAAACCGCATCAATCTGCTGTCTATTATCGAGACTATCAAACAGTTCGGACGTGAAAATAAGGAGATTGCTAATGCAAGATCTGTCTTTAACAAAGCCATGTTGTTCTTTTATTAAAACAGTGCGAATAGCAGGATATAATTTATTATGTACCAGTCTCTCAAATAACTTGGAAAAAGCGGATAGTAAAGAGATAGGTCGATAGGTCTCTACGTCATGCTTGGAGCCACTCTTATGAACTGGTACAATATTTGCATGTTTCCAAACTTCAGGGAAAATACCACATGATAAACATTTATTATATAATATAAGTAAAGGATAGCATAATGTATCACACGTGTTTTTCAGAAAAACCGAAGGAATCCCATCAGGCCCAGGACCCTTGGTTGAATCAAGTGATTTTAATTCTTTATGTATTTCATCAAGAGATAATTGCATCACACACAGCGGCAACACATCGAATTGACAAGTGTCATACTGACAACTCGCCATTTCATCGCTATTGTCGTCTCGCTCACACCTATAGCGTTGTTTCGCTCCTTGAGCAAATTACTGTGGCTCCCAAACATTTGTGGTGAACCCTTGAACTATGAAAGATACACAAGGAAAATTGTTAATTGTTCCGTACTAAACTGTAAAAAGAGAAGTATAAAAGACGGTGTAATAATGTTTTTTCTCTTTTCCCAACGACGAGACGCTATCTGCGTGGCTTTAATATTGTAACTAACTTCAACTAAAAGAACTGGCATGTGCCTTTCAACATATTATTTCGATTATCTACGCGTTTTAAATTCCATAATTTAAGGCATAGTTGTGTCAATACGGCTGTACGCCCGAACTTAATCTAACCTTATTAGTTTTTGACTTATTTTAGTCAAGTCAAGTTTTGTGGGTTTTCGTCCCGAACTAAACTAAGTTGGTCCATTTTTTAGGGTTCCGTACCCAAAGGGTAATAACGGACCCTATTACTAAGACTCCGCGATCCGTCTGTCTGTCTGTCCGTCTGTCATCAGGCTGTATTTCATGAACCGTGGTAGCTAGCCAGTTGAAATTTTCACAGATGATGTATTTCTAGAATAAAATAAATATTTAAGGGGGGCTCCCATACAACAAACGTAATATTTTTGAAGTTTTTTGCTCGATATTAATAACGGCAACAGGTAGACGCTTGAAATATTCACAGAATTTTTATTTGTATATTTACTTCAAAAAATAATTATTATTAAATTAAAACAAAAGAAATTAAGGGGGGCTCACATACTAAAAACGTGTTTTTTTTTTGCAGTGTTTTGCGATAATGGTACGGAACCGTTCGTGTGCGAGTCCGACTCACACTTGGCCGGTTATTTTATCACGACGCAGCGTGTGACTTTTACAACATTTGTTTTGTCAGAGACATAGTATACCTATCTAGACCTCAGATCAAATAAAAAGTCAAGATGGAACGTTGCAAACAACAAGGTATGGCCGGTTAATACGCCTTGCCGTATACATACACAATTACACGTACAACGTAACTACGCCTTAGCTTGTTAGTCAAGCTCTCAGATCACATAAAAAACTCGACAGGCAAGCTAAGGCGTAGTTTTGTTCCGTGTCTAGTAGCCGTGGCTTGGTCACCAACGGTGAAGCGAAGAGGAACCCGAGGAGGGACCACTCGTCAGGGCTTTGGCCGATTAAGCCGTCGACGTAGCGGAAAACAAGTAGGTTGCGATGCCGCCTGGCAAGAGGTGACATTGCATCTGAGGCGAGCCGCGATGTCATATGGAGCGTCCCATACGATATCGTGGCTGAGGGTTGGAGACCGCGGCGGGAGAGGAGTGCCGGTATTACGGTGCGCCGCTCTCCCTACCATCCGCGGCCTGGACGGGGTCGCCACCGTCTGATGGCGGACGCGGTGGGGCTGCAGGGGAGTTTCCTATCCCCTGCAGCCGAAAAGTGGTAGGTGGCTGGGCCACTGACCTGTCCCGTCACAGAGGGACCAAGGGTCCCTTACACGGGGTCGTCTGGCACCCATGCGTTGGTTTGGTTTCTGGGGTGGTCACGGCGTGCAATGTGTTCTGGTGCGCCGGTGATGGGAGGTACAACCCAAAGGTAGGTCCGGTGACGGACAGCCGCGGCGGGTTCGCGGTGAGTGCTAACGCGTGCCCGTGTTCCCGCCATAAGCGGCACAGGAGGTAACCGTAGAGTTTTAGTGGGTTGGAGTCCCACATAACTGCGCTATCTTCCCGTGGTAGCATAGCATGCATGAGCATTTCCCCAGGCTAAAATAAATAAAATTTGTAGCGGTGCCTGTGATTGTTTTTTTTTTGTGTCGTGGGGTAAATTCGGATTGTTCATGATGCCACAAAGGATTTGTGTCCTCAAATTCATTATGAGGAAGTACTCTGTTTAGTTCAAACGAGAACCTATCTACAAGTCATCATCATCTTCCTGCCCTGGCCCCATGTCAATTGAGGTCGGTGCAACACGTTTTCTTCTTCCATATCGTCCTGTCCTCCGTCACGCCATCACTGACCCCCTTTTCCCACAGTCCATCCATCTTTTTTTGGCCGTCCCCTCCCTCTCCATTCATTCACGTTTATATTCATAATACTTTTAGTAACATGCTTTTCATCCCTCCTGACCTCCTCATGTTGACCATACCAGGACAAACAGTTTCCTTTCAACTTTTCTGTGACTAGCGCCACTTTCAAACTTCCTGTAATATACTCACTTCTCACTTCATCCATTCTCGTCACTTCGCACAGCCATCTCAAAATTCTCATCTCATTCTGTCTAAGCGTGAGAAAACTAAATAAAACCATAATATGCAATCAATTAAAATAGAAGCAAAATAAAAATATACAAAAAGTATCAAATATGTAGATTTATCAAAAATGATAAAAATTGAGTACCTATTGTATTATTTTTATCTTTTTCCCCACTAAAAAAGTTTGAGAACCGCAACGCAATTGATGACGTAGTCTTGGGCCAATCACGTGACCCAGCTGTCACGTTAAGAGAATACCTTGTGTTATTATACCATGGCTTACATAACAGACTGATTTATCTCCTGTTGTCAAAATGCAACATTATATCAACTTATTTATTACCTGGTTGATCTAATTTGTTTCATAACAAAACATTTATGAATATACTAGTTGTGCCCGCGACTATTCCAATATTAGAAATTTTATTTGGTTTCGCTTTATGAGTTACCAGATCGTTTAATATATCTGTAGGTATCAAAGTAAATTAAGTAACCGCTTTTTCAGACTCTCCAGAGACATATGTCTGGAGAGTCTGAAAGTCTGAAGTCGCTTGTTAGTCCACACCCTAACAGTTAGCGTTCCACAGAGGAGGTTCCGGGGTGGTCTTTTGGTCTACGTGCTGATGGTGATCACATAGGGAGTGTAGGATTTTAATCTCTGTAAAACCGCCCCGGTTTTAGTGAGGTTAACATCCTACACTCACTGGTCTTTTTCCTGAGACTTTCGCTTATATAATATTAGTGTGATGTTTACAGTAGTGAATTGTCAGAGACAAACACCAACTTTACTGTGTCACTATCGTTTTTGATGAACTTTAGACACCCAGCGATAAAAAGTACATAGATTATATACAGCATGTTTCATTTTCGTTGAGGCCTTGTAGTATCTTAGATAGATACAAAGGTTAGCTACTTACCCAGTTTTTGTTCGCGATATTGTCCGCGTGGATCTACCAAACTTACAATTTTTTCTAAATCTTAAAGTACTTTTTTATCGGAAAGGTATAAAATTTCAATAAAGAATACTTTACTGTACATAAAAATGGTAACACAGATTAATGATATTTGTTTTGCAAATGGGATAAAATTACACTTTTACAGATCAATCGACCGAGACCCCGAGACCGAGACACCCCCCAAGGGGTGAAATATATATATCTCAATATATTTATGAAAATATTTAAAAGATTTTCATAAATATACTGAGAAGGCACATTAATAGTAAGCACAACCTCGGGGTCTTTAAGTCAAGAGTGAATAGGTTATTTCTAGGCAAGCGTGTTACACCGTCGACCACATCATCGCTTACCATCAGGTGAGATAGCAGCCAAGCGCGACCCTATCTAAAAAAAAAACTGGTATTTATCTCCTTAAATTTCTCTCTGAGAGACTGTCTCGGGCTTAATTTATAAATTGATCGAACAGCTCTTTTCTGCAAAACAAAGATAGTCTTGATGTCGGCGGCATTTCCCCACAACAGAATACCGTACGACATTACACTATGAAAATAGCTAAATTATACTAAACGGGCTTAGCTTCTTTGACAATTTATCTATATGTGGGCCCCACTGAAGCTTAGCATCCAAAGTTAAGCTTAAAAATACTGTGCTATTTTCAGGATTCAATTCTTCGCCTTATAACATCACATCAGTTATCACCTGCCTAACGTAAGGTAGGGTAAACTTAATGCATTTGGTTTTTCTTTCATTAAGAAGTAAATTGTTAACATTGAACCAGTGAACTACTTTTGAGATCGCACTATTTGCATCGTCAGTAACCAGCTGCTGACGTTTAAGTTTAAACAAAATTGAAGTGCGGATGATACCGCAAATAACACTGGCAAGTCATTAATATAAATAAGAAACAAGAAAGGACCAAGAATTGAGCCCTGCGGGACTCCTATTGTTACTATAGATCCAGGAGATCTTTTTCCATTAACGTCAAAGCTCTGAATCCTATTACTCAAGTATGAAGTAAGAAGAGTCAGAGCGCTGTTCTGGATCCCGTAGTGGCGGAGTTTCCTGATTAGCGTTTCATGAAGAACACAATCAAATGCCTTGGACAAATCACAAAATATTCCCAAGGCATCGCACTTATCTTCTCATGCATCTATACTAATAAATAAAATTGAAGTGTCTGTATGTAATATCAAAATAACAACGTTTTATTAAATGCACGTGAAAGTATATACGGTACTAACAACAAATAAGCAATTTTTAAGATTTTTGTCTGTCTGTCTATCTGTTTGTTCCGGGTAATCTCCGAAACGGCTGGACCGATTTTGACGGGACTTTCACTGGTAGATAGCTGATGTAATAACGAGTAACAGGCTAATAGGCTACGTTTGATCACGAGAAAATTCATAGTTCCGGCGGGAAACTAAAAAAAAAAATATTTTTACGAGTTTGACGCGGACGAAGTCGCGGGCAACAGCTAGTTATAAATATTTTTAATTATGTCTCTACAAGTGATATGTTCAAAAAGAAATTCCGAATCGCAAACATTAACATTTTCTTTTAGTATAGACTAAGCAACAGTAGGTGATGAGTTTAGGGATTTAGTAGTTTAAATGGGAATATCTGAAAATAAATTTTCAAAGGCCTCTGGGACTTGGGAGTCTGATTTTATGATGTTGTCATTAATAGACAGGCTGCAGTCAATATTTCGGTTATCAGATCTTCCCGTTTCACTATTAATAATATTCCAAGTCGTTTTAATAACATTACTACTGCTTTTAATCTTCGTACTCAAATAACGTGACTTGGCCAAACAACAAACCTTTTTTAAATAATTTTTAATAATTTCTAACATATAAATTAAATTCAGCAGTGTTTACATAAGTCCTTTCATTGTACAGCTCATAAAGCCGTGTTCTACTTTTATGCAGCCCAATCACCGAATGAAGCATTACTATTAACCGAGATAGTCTTGGGAATAAAAGTGGAATTAAATTGTTTACAGTATTGTGTGTTGTGTAGTGTAAACGCGAGCCTATCGATAAATAAAAAAATAAAAATAAACATATTTAAAAAATCATCATATAGATGATTAGGATAAACATGAATTGAAAAAAATGGTAATTTATTAATAAGCTTAACTTTAAAATCTGCCACGCGGCTTGCAGTTTTGGGATTAAAAGTGATATCCTTTTCAGCCACTTTGTTGTTTTGGTTTGGTATTGTAATCCTCTGCCCGCAATGATCAGAATCTAGTAATTTTATAATTTCTTTGTGGACTGGTATAACATTAGTATAAATATTATCTAAGCATGTGGCACTAGTAGGGGTTATTCTTGTGGGCTTCAAAAATAGGTTTACAAGATTGTAAGACTGAAACAGGTAACCAAATTTGGTCATTATCATCAAAATCTAGATTTCTCTCCAAGCCCGCAATTTTTTCGTGTTATTTTTATAATGATTGAGTAAATTAGTGTAAAATAGGTCTATTTCGTACCTCTTGGATAAGTTTTCATGTAAAATCAATGTTAAAAACCAAAAAAAACGCCTTTCGCTCTAGAAAACTTGCTGACTGCCACAGATACCTGCCAAACAAACACGGCACGAAAACAAAATGGCAGACTGAGCGCGGACATGTAACCGGCATCCGAGCAGTTTAAATAAATCACGCGAAAAAGAGATAAAATCATAATCAAATCTGTGCGTTAGAAGTTTAGAACAGGCAATTTCAGTTCTGTTTTGCTTGCCATACAACGGACAATACATTGCGGTGCTACTGCGGTTTCGCTATACCCTGCGGCCGAAAAATGGTAGGTGGCGGGGCCATTAAACTTGACCCGTCACAAGGACACCAAGGGCGCCATACGCGGGGTCGTCTGGCACCCATGTGCTGGTTTGGTCCCTGGGGTGGGCACGGCGCACAGTGTGTTCTGGTGCGCCGGTGATAGGTACTTAAGTACCGCGTTTATACGTGATAAACTCAAATACTACTGAACGGCCTTCTAAGCGATTTTCACCAATAGAAAGAGTGAGAAACGAGGAAGGTTACTAATATTTATTCATGTTTCCTTTACAGTAGTTCTACGTGGCCGGCGTTTATGCAACAAAATCATTTTCTACCAGTCAACCTTTGGGTCGTAGAGTAGTGGTGGCTCAGTATTAACGGCCGCGACTTACAAGTTGTAGGTCGTGGTTTCGAAACTAGACATGTGCTTTACTTTGAGTAAATTATTTCATCACCACTGCTCTAAAAATGGTGAAGAAAAACATCGTGAGGAAACCGGCATATTTGAAACAGACATTCGAAGACATGTGACATTTTTCAACCCGCAATGACCCCGCGTGGTGGATTACGGCCCAATCCCTCTCACAGAGAGGAGGCGTGTCCCAGCAGTGCGAACATTAAAAGGATGATGATGATAACTCAATTCAGAAATCGGCCCTAAGACTTAGCAATAAACTTCTAAGTTTTTGAATAATTTAAAGCAAACTTGCAATTTCATATTAGATCAGCCTGTATAACAAAACATTATACGTTTATGCCCGGTTTTTACCGACCTTAAACCAGAAATATATGTTTTTACTTAGTAGGGTATACAAATGTCACGTTTGTCAATTAGGCAGCGTTAGTGCAGTGCGAAATCTTCAGGAAACATGAAGCTCATTATACTCGTCGTGTATCTATTCGGTGAGTATTTTTTCTTAATTTCATTACTGTAGCTAGAAACAATTGAACCTTTTTGGAACCTAATTAATTATTCCATAATTATTATTTTGGTTTTTATTTTATTTATTTAGTGGTCTCCCGATGCGAATACGACACTTACCCGCTTGAGCGCTAATTAGCAGACACAATAGAAATTTTAACTGAATAGAAGTTTTGTGTCGGGGTTTTTAAATTAAATTTTTATTTCATGCTTTTTAAACTAATATATGGCTAGAATTAATATTTGTTTCGGGATATTTACCATATATATTTACAAAATACAAAAAAAAACACTAAAAAAACACACAATACATCTTGAATGAATTGTTATATTCTGTAAGAGATGGACTACATAAGCTTCACGTAAGTTATTTGATATTATAACTTGATTATAGCTAATGGTTATGTTGAAACTCTATTTTCATATTGTGGCCTTTATTCATAATAATGTTAATTTGATTTAAGGGCTAGTCATGTTCTTTACATTATCCTTGTTGTTTTGATTATATAACATTATGAAATGTTACAAGATTCATCATATAATGGCCATAATAGAATTAGATCTTTATTGTGATAAACGATATTTATATGGTTGTAAAAGATGTCTATGAATACTTTTACAACCATAGTTGCTTCCGTGGAGTTTCTTGCCCTTCTTCTCCACGAGAAGATTTAGCGACCGGCGGTAAGCTCTCTGAGCCTGAATATGAATTAATTGACAAGCCTAATTGAAATAAATACCTAGTCTTGTCTTTCTGCGCTTTTATTCATAAGACCATTCCCTTATACACCACATACATAGGAACTCTGATACACAGTAAATAACCAATAACCATATTGACATTCTAAGCTTGTTATCCATACTTTTATATGGAGTTCCTTCATGATATTTTTAAGGTTCTTCATTTTTAGGGTTCCGAAGTCAACAAGGAATCCTTATAGTTTCGCTTTGTCCATCTGTCCGTCCGCAGGTTAGCTCAGAGAATCTAAGTACTAGAAAGCAATAATTTGGCATGGATATACATATTAATAATTCCGACAAGGTAGTAAAATAAAAACATGTTTGTTTTTTTGTGTTCCTCCTATAAACGTAAAGTGGGGATGTAATTTTTTTTTCTCGTCTATCCCATGATGTGGGGTTTCGTTGTAAAGGCCATTCAAAAATAGGTTTGTTAAAACCATTTTTCAATTTAGAGATCCGTTTGCGTAAAATTAAGCTTGCTTTAAATTGCAAATTTATGTTAGAGTCAAGTGCCCAACCTGGCAGCAAAATGGCTATGTGAAAATATTCAAGGCAGTAGTAAATATAACGAAATTAAAAAGAAAACTATCATGGATAAGTATGCTTCAAAAGTTTACGAGTAATAGTGGACCAACTTATAAAATGTACTTGGAACAGTAAAAATCTTGTAAAAATGCCATTGAAAAATTATAAGCCATGTAAAAACATACAAAAATAAAATCATAACATCCTTAATAATAATGATTTCTTAATTCATAATGTTTAAGCTCGAATAACGCATTGGAGTAGCCAGAGTCGTTGGCAGTACCAGTCCGTAGTCCATACGGCGCATGCACGCGGGGTAACCTATTTTGTGTTAGTGCAGAAGTGTTTTCGATGTTTTTTAATCTAAAGTCAAATTAGATTCGATTGCCAAGCAAATCACTTATTTAATTTTGTCAATATCTGTCTATAAAGACAATATTCAACCTGACTACATCACTAATTGTGTAGCGTAAAACTTTCACGGGGTTCAAGGCTTATCATTCATAACGCAAAACCAATCAATCAATGCCAAAAAAAATGCCAATCAATGCGATAAAACATTACGAAAAATTATGTTTTATCGCATTATTTTGTTAGAGAAAAAGTGTTATAATAAGATTCAATTTTTTTAATCCGGTATTGTATTTATAAAGTATGTCAATATAAACTCGTTTTGAAGTTTATAATTCGAATATTACGATAAGAGAGTAGATAATAGTAGTTTATACAACGGTCATATAATAGGGGTTATTAAAACATGAGTGTGGGTTTATCACTTGAGGAGAAGCCGAGTGTGATAATAGTATCATACAAGTGTTTTAATACCTAATTATATGCCGTTACATACACTATTTTATCTTTACTCATACAGTTGAAATAAAACAAAAGTGCAAATGGAAAATATATGTGGTATGACGGAAAATTTTGATTCTCATTGCGCAGCGCGCATCCATAGTCAATGACACTATTTTTAGCCTTTTTAGGGTTCCGTACCCAAAGGGTAAAAACGGGACCCTATTACTAAGACTCCGTGATCCGTCTGTCTGTCTGTCTGTCGGTCTGTCTGTCTGTCTGTCTGTCCGTCTGTCACCAGGCTGTATCTCATGAACCGTGCTAGCTAAACAGTTGAAATTTTCACAGATGATGTATTTTTGTTGCCTCTATAACAACAAATACAAAAAATAAAATAAATATTTAAGTGGGGCTCCCATACAACAAACGTGTTTTTTTTTGCAGTTTTTTGCGATAATGGTTCGGAACCCTTCGTGCGCGAGTCCGACTCGCACTTGGCCGGTTTTTTTATATTTTACATGACATAAAGTCGTGATAGCATTTATCATATTTACATATGTACGTTCATTTCTAAACTATATTTATTCTAGTATCTACATTTAAATCAAATATCGTATAAAATAAATTGAGTTTATACAACACAAATATATTCATACAGTCTTCAGTAGGTCCAACAATACTTCAGAACTTTTCTGCTTATCACTTGTTTTTGTGCCCTAGAGGCTGCGGAACAGGACTAGCTTTAAGCCAAGCATTTTTATCATCGATGTAATCCCCCAACCTATAATATGCCTGCCTGCATAGTGTGCGTTTTATACAAGTTTTGAATTTCGCCTCATTCAGTTCAAGAATGTGGGGACGTATTTTATTGTAACATTTTATACAGTACCCCATAAAAGATGACGCTACTTTAGCCAGCCTGAAACCTGGTTGAATTAATTGGTCCCTATTTCTAGTAACATAATTATGTCTATCGCTGTTTTTACTAAAAAGATGTATGTTCTTTCTAACGTACATGATGTTTTCGTAAAATATATTGACAAGCTACCGTCATAATGTTAATGTCCTTAAACAGTTCCCTTAGAGAATCTCGTCGGCGAAGATTGTATATCGCTCTGATGGCTCGTTTTTGCAGAATGAAAATTGAATCAATATCTGCATCCCTTCCCCATAGTAAAATACCGTAAGACATGATACTATGAAAGTAACTAAAATAGACCAGCCTCGCGGTATCTACATCAGCAAAACTGACGTATTTTTCTAACAGCATAAGCAGCCGAACTTAGCCGCCCCGCAAGGGATATCAAATGAGGACCCCACTGCAACCCCGGGTCCAGCGTGATCCCCAGGAAAACCGCTTTATCGACGAATTCTAGCTTCTCATTGTTTAATATAATGTCACAATTATAACTTATGACATTCGGCAAGGCAAAAGTACACACTTAGTTTTTTAAACATTTAAAACTAAATTATTAGCAGTGAACCAATTTTGAACTTGCCGCAAGGCATTATTTACGTCGGCAACGTTACTCGTACGTCTATTTATCTTAAAAATCAAAGAAGTATCATTAGCAAATAACATCATGTTTAATTGGTTTTCCAATAGATGGGGTAAATCGTTAATGTAGACTAAAAATAAGAAAGGACCTTAAATTAAGCCCTAGGGTACCCCCATTTTCACGTTCAACCCCGACGAATTGACACCGTTTATTTGAACTTATTGCTGTCTATCATTCAAATAGGATTTTACTAAACTTAATACTGATAGCCCTAGCCCGTAATGCTCAAGTTTCAAAAGCAATGTTTCATAATTAACGCAATCAAACGCCTTCGTCAGGTCGCAGAAGATACCTATGGCATCTTGTCCTTCCTCCCACGCATCAAAGATGTTTTTTAATAAGGTGACGCCAGCGTCGCGTCGGTTGTACAACGTCCTTTGGTGAAACCATACTGTTTATCGTGTAGGATGTTATTCGTATTAAAATGAATGAGCATTTGATTTAGCATTATCTTTTCAAATACCTTGCTGAAAACCGGCAACACGGATACTGGTTTATAATTATTTGTCTTTACTGTCCCCGGTTTTAAAAAGAGGTACCTATAATTTTACTATGTTCCATTAGATCCGGAAAGACTCCTTGATCTACACACAAAATAAAAGTTAAAGCTAAGTACGGCGCTATAGTCTGGATAATGTTGGTACAAACTTTGATGGACATTCCCCATAGATCTTCGGTCAGTTTGATCTTGATTTGCTTAAAAGCTTTTATTACTGTTATTGGGTTTATATGTGAAAAGTTAAATACAGTCGGGTAGGCTGAAACGTTAGCGTTTAATAAACCAGAAGCGAGCGACGGCGAAGAATTTAAGGTTTCAGTAGTTTTAATTTTGATGCTGGTAAAGAAATTTACAAATTCTTGAGCTACTTTTTTGTTATCTCTAATAAGTCCATGTGTAGTCTCAAGCGTGTAATCAGTTTTTTTTTTGTTCCTGTTCGTTTCATTGTTTATAATTTTCCAAACGTCTTAATTTTATTTTCTGCGAATTTAACCTTATTGCTTATGTATAAAGCCTTAGCTAGTAAGTAGCAACATACTTATTAAAAGTTTCAGTTTTAATATAAGGCTTAAGGCCATACAGCTCGTAAAGTCTTTCCCAACTTTTCCTGAGTCCTTTAGTTGCCCAGTCACTGAATAAAAATTAAGGGCATATAGTTTTAGTTTTCTTCTTAAAAGTATTATTGAAGTCTGTTTGGACCACTGAGAAAACATGTTTGTATAAAATATTACCATCGTTCACTGTGAGGTCCTGATAACTTAACTTACTGATTAAAGTGCTGTTAAATTTATTTAATTTACCGAATGTTATTGGCCTGGATTGAATATGCACTTGTTGTATTGGTATGTTGGACTCAAATGTTACCAGTAGCCCACTATGATCCGAAGGCAGACAATTCATAATAGCTTTGTCTAAGTAGTCGCAGCAACAAAAAACATTATCAATACATGTAGCAGTAGTCATAGTTGTTCGGGTTGGTTCCTCAAACACATGTGACAAATTAAATGATTTGAAGAGATTTAATAGTCTACTGCTATCTGAATAATTTTCTAAAATATTTTTATTAAAGTCACCACAGATTATGACTAGTTTATTACCAGTTGCAAGTTTTGCCAAAACATCTTCCATCACTGACTCAAATAAACAGTAGTTTTTATAATTGGGTGGTCTGTAAACGCACACTATAACATGCTTATCAAGCTCAACACAGGACAGTTCAACACTATGTTCAACTGATAGATCTAGAATATCTTTACGAGGTTTTGATTTAATACCATTTTTAACCAATATAAGTAAACCTCCACGCAACATATTATAGTTTTCATAATTAATAAGCATTGCATAATCTTTCAGCCAATGCTCAGTAAAACAAATAATTTCAAACATTGTCTTTTCTAAAAACAGTTCTATTTCCAATTGCTTTGCAGAAAAACCTTGAATATTTTGATGGAATAACTTCAAGGAATTCTGCTTAGCCCCTTTTTTAAATTAACTATGTGAGAGCAAGAAGGTACCTTCTTGGGATGTACTCCTAACTATTTCGTTATTAGTACCCTCCCTTGTCCTACAAACTAGTTTAAATTATAAATATTAATAGCAGAAGTGCTAACGTTATTAGAGTTATTGACCACGTATTACTACTAATATCAACTACAATACATGACTTCGACATACTATTTATGTCTGAGTTTAAAGTAAAAGATAATTGCCTCGCTATTTGACGTCTTATCCTAATAGGCAGATACACTGTATTGCCTGTCGACTTAAATTTATCAACAAAAATGTTGATGTCAAAAAAAACTAATTTGTCGCTGTAATGACTGACAAGGAAATGTACATGCTTATTCAGCATGTGAATATAATTACTAGACAATTTTTCCAAATATGGAAAAGCACACAATATGATTTTATTACAATTTAACTTTAACAAATCCGTTACACACTCAGTGATGTCATCTTTTTTTACATCCAACCTGTTACCTATAAAGACAGTTACATTGGTATCTGATTTATATACATTATTTGTTACAGATTCCATGATATGCTTGTAAGATGACCCAGGCATACAATAATTCAGAGTTAAATAACTCTGATTGCTATTTAATAATTTACCTAAACCTCTTCCAATACCATCTGCAAACATAACCGAATTAAACCCATGATTACTATTATTAGTTGGAAAGATAGCAGTCTCAGGCCGGCCTACTTGAGACACTTCCTGTGAAATATCAGTTATGTCTTGGTCTTGGTCAAAGACACCGTCCTGAGACACCCTCTCAGCCTGGGCCGGGACTTCCGTTGCCTCAGGCTGGACAGCCTTCAGGTTTGAGACTATCTGACAATTACATTGACACATCACCAACTCATCTGCAGCCAGAATGTGTTCCTTAATTTGTAACAGCTAACATATTTATTGTAAAGGGAGCCCAGTTTATCCTCAAGTACCTGAATATCAGTTTGTAAGCGCTGTGTCAATTTCATAGATTTTTATGCTGTCTTCTAATTTGATCTGGTAATTGTTGAATTTTTTAAGCAGTTCAACACGTTCTTTTCTGAGTGGAATATTTTTAAAGAAAAGTTTGTGTTGTTTCCTGTACTGGGTATAATTTTTAATTATTTTATAAAATTTTGTATATTTTTTCAGTTTTCTATGACTAACTTTATACTTACTTGCCTCATTTAATAAGGAATCTTCAGTCAGGTCAATAGTAGTTATGGAATGAGGTTTACAATTTGAATTTATTAACTCACTATATAAATGGCATGTTTCCTGTACCTGAGTATATGACTGTTCTTTTTGAGATTCTTAATTTGAGAATTAGCATACCTAAAGCCTCCCCATATAAATCACTGCAATTATGGAAACCATCCGTGACTACCCGCAGTTGGTCGCGTTCATCAACAACATTCTGATATTGCCATAGACATATAATATATACACACACATACACACATATTGATATTGATAGTGACTCAGCACCACTAGCTCCCGCTTAAGGCTTGTGTTTTTAGAGATGACATTTTGCACTTCTACTTCACACTCATCTCTCTTCTGCAACATTGCCTGACATTAATGTTGTGATTCTTTAAGCTCTTGAAGTGCTGTTCTTAGTTTAAATTCCAAGTCCTGAGCAATAGCTTTACGTGTCATCATAGGCATGGTTTCGGGACAGTTTACAGAAAGTAGAATTAAGGAAACGGTGAGAACCAAAAGAATAGACAGAAAAGCTGGAAATGGAGGAAAGTAACAAGAACAAAAAAAGTTAAAAAAATATAAGTAGGTAATAATAAAATGAAAAAAGTTAGTTTAATTCTGAGGTAGGCTGCTGAATTGGCTTGAAAAGCTGATTATTTTTCAGTTTTTTTTGCTTTTGATTGCCTTACAGCTTTACTTTTATTTAATGTGGGTAGGGTGCCCAAAATATAAATGTATGATTTATTGCAGTTTAATAGTTTAACTAAGCAAAAATCATAAGCGTTTGGTATAAGTGAAGGATAAGAATCAATTAACAGAACTAATTAAGTGGCCTAATGTTGATTTTGTTTCATTTTCTACGCTTTCAACGAAATGATTTATAAACACTACAGATTGCTAAATTAGCAAAATTGTTACGTTAAAACTGAAGGAGAGCGTATGACAAAGTTAAGTAATATTGTGTGCTATAATTATAAAACGTAAGTAAACAATACTCCCCGTATAATGCCGTAGTTCGGTCGTCAGCTGTTTGATAAGTTACCAAATCAAATCAAATGTTTTTTATTTCACATAGGCCTACATGGGCACTTATAAAACGTCGACAAAAGGTGCACGGTTCGAGTTAGTCGTTTCCTGTGGAGAAGAACCGGCAAGAAACTCCACGGTTACTCTTTTAAAAAAATTGGTTTGTTTTACAATATTTCCACGTTACAGTATTAGTGCTTAGATATGGGGGGACAACATAGGCCCGACAATAAGTCGTAAGAAACTAAAAAAAAAAAAAATTGTATAAACGAGAGAGTTAACAAATGTTAACAAGCGTCTAGAAATCTAGAAGGCCTACAATGTTCACACATTCACAAAACAATCAGTAAAAGAATCTATACAAAGGAAAAAATAAATAAAAATATATAACAAGACTAAATTTAACATGTGGCACAAATGTTGTTATCAGTGCTGTAACTATTCATAGCAAAGGGCTATAAAGATTATTGAAATCATTGTAAAAAGTCTAATTAAAAGAAAGAAAAAAAGTAAAAATGAGATTGAGAATAGTTAGAGACATCCACATATTTGTACCGGTCGACAACCGGGGCAAAAACTCTTATTTAACTTGTTACTTCGCCAGGAAAACAATAATCCTAAGTATTTATGCCGTTTTATTGTGTTTTTACTTATAATTTATTATTAAATAATTACACACTAATTTCACGTATATAATAATTAAATCTAATTTTAAAATACATAAAAATTTATTTATTTTACACGATAAGTACAACATCTTACAGTATTCCAAGACGATGTTATACCACAGAATAAATAATTTTATATATATACACCATATATAAACATAAAAATTTAACTATTAAAATAAAATAACAAAAATTTAAATTAAATAAAGAAACAATTTAAATTGTGCTCCCGACACAAATTTCGGCAGGCTATGGAAGACATCTTGCGATGGCATATTATCTATTATATAAAAGGCAAAAGTGATTGACTGATGTATCAACTCACAGGCCATAGAAACTTATAATTTCGCACATGTATTCCTCTTATGACGTAAGCATCCACTAAGGAAGGATTAATCAAAATTCAACCCCTAAGGGATATAGGGGATAAAAGTTTGTATGAAACTTTTTATTAAAAGGTCATCTGTAGGATAAAACACGGATCACGCGAACTAAGTCGCGGGCGAAGTGCTAGTTATTTATAATACTCGCGGCCCTAGACAAAGGGGGAAACTTTAATAAATTTGTCCTAGCCCTTGGCACATCTAACAAAGTGGGGCGGTGGCGCGCACCTACATACCCGTCCGGGACATGCAGCCGTAGTGCCTCCAGTACATCTGGGTAATGCACCAGCCCGCGCAGCACTCTCGCCACGTATTTTACTTAAGCGAAGTCCCTCCTAACCGCCAGCCTGGTGTACCCGACCATGCCCAACACAAACAGACTCGGATACATTAACGGGTAGAATGGGTAAACCCCATATTGCTTCAATATAGATACCTAGTGAATTTATTTTGAATTTTTTCGACCATGGAACTATATTTGTCCTCATGCGGATTCTATATAATGGCACTTGTCTCGAGATGACTACGAACCAAAGCATTATAAAGTATGTTTACCACTGCTACACTTTTAACGTTGAGCAACTGTTCTGGCGTGATGTACCGTCTCACCTTTGCAAGGATCCCCAACTTCATGGCAGCCAATTGAGCTTTAGCCTCAATGAACGACACCATGGGATAGACGAGAAAAAAGAACATACCCACTTTACGTCTATAGGAGGAACCCCAAAAATTTTTGTTTCTTGGTTTTATTTTACCACTTTATCGGAATTATTAATATGTATAAAATAAATAATTAAAAATAAAAATAGCCTTTATTTCCCTATAATTTACAATTCTATATATATATATTTTTAAATTTAACCTATTAAGGGGTCACCCATTTCTGGATGAAGGCCTCCTCCATCTGTTTCCATCTTAATCTTTTCTGGGCCGTTCTGGTCCACTCTATCCCTGCCAGTGCTACGATGTCATCTCGCCATCGTTGCAATGGTCTGCCGCGGCGTCTGTTTCCATTTCGTGGGTACCAGTGCAGGACGCGCTCGCTCCACCTATTGTCTGTGGTCCTCGCGATGTGGCCCGCCCAGTTCCACTTCAGTTTCTCGGCCATATACAAAACATCGGTGACTTTGGTCTTTGCCCTAATGACGCTGCTCCTTATACGATCGCTTATTTTTAAGCTGAGCATGCTTCTTTCTACCGCTCATTGGAATGATTTTAATTTTTATATTTATGGCTTCTGTTGTAGTCCAAGTTTGGCACCCGTATAAAAGAGTTGGCAGTATATTTGAGTCTGAAGTCTGAAGAGTTTCTGTTTGATGTCGTTTGAGAAATTTCCTTTGAATATTTCTTTAAGTGACCAATATATTTTCCATGCAATAGTTATCCTTCGTTTTATTTATTTTACAGTCCTATCGGTAAAACATATATTTTGTCCCAGATATATATAGCTATCTATGTATTCGACGTATTGGTTATCAACAATAAGTGGTATTTCTTCTCCGTTGGTCATTGCTTTCGTTTTTTCGTAGTTCATTTTCAGTCCACATTTCATACTCTCTATATTGAGATCTTTGATCATTTCTTGTAATTCTGAATGGCTTTCTGAAAGTATGATTATATCGTCTGGAAATCGTAAGTGCGACAGATATTCGCCATTTATGTTGATACCACTTTTGTCACATCTTAGTTTTTTAAATATGTGTTCCAGTAGAGCTATGAATATTTTGGATGATATAGTGTCACCTTGTCTTACACCTTTCTCAATATAGAAAATCTCACCTTCTTTTTCTAATTTAACTCTAGCATTGCATTCTTTGTAGATTTTATATATGATGGTTAGGTAGTTATGGTTGATTCCTTGTTCAGCTAGAGCAGTCCAGAGAGATTCATGCTTTATGGAGTAGAAGGCTTTGCTATAATCGATGAATGCTATATATATTGTTTTTCCGTATTCTACGTATTTTTCCATAATTTGAGTTAGTGTGAATATATGGTCAATAGTTGAATATTTCTTCTTGAAGCCCGCTTGTTCTCTAGATTGGTTTTCATCTATTTGCTTTGATATTCTGTTTAACAGTACTGTTGTAAATGTTTTGTATAAGCTTGAGAGAAGGCTTATAGGTCTATAGTTGTTTATGTTCTTTGGATCTCTTTTTTTGTATATAAGAGAGTTTTTACATGTTTTCCATGGCGTAGGTAAGTGTTTTTGTATCAAAATTTGGTTGAAGAGATTTGTGAGAATGGGTACTATTGCATCATCAAAAGCTTTAATAATATCGTTTGTAATATAGTCTTCTCCTGGGCTCTTGTTTGTTTTCATTTTATTTATGGCAGTTCTCACTTCTGACTGTATAAAGGGTGGTATAGGGTCTTTGTCATACGCCAAATCAAGGGGTTCGGAGGTAGTTTTTAAATCAGTATTTTTGTAAAGGTCTCTATAAAATTTTGTAGCTACTGCCAGTATTTCTTGTCTTGATATTACTGATTTATTGTTTGATTGTTTCAAATCCATAATCCATTTATTTGAGTTGTTCAATTTTTTATACGCCCTTCTGCTTGACCCTGTCAGTTCTAATTCAGCTAGTAGTGTATTTAGTCTGTATTGTTTTTGTCTGTTCTTCAGTTTATTTTTTATTTGTTTGTAGAGTATTCGTAGTCGCTTTCTTTGTTCAAATGTTCTATTAGGTGATTTCTTAAGATGTTCTCGTTCTTTAATTAATTCTAATATGTCTTCGGTGAACAAGTATGAAGCATTTTTCTCTTTTGCATCTCGGTTTGGGAGTTTTCTAACACATTTATTTATTGTGGTTACTAAGTTGCTGTATGATTCTTCTATGTTATTACTGACTTCAATTTCTTATTTTTCTAAAGTATTTTTAGACATACTTTTTCTATGGGTATGAAAAGGGTAGTTTTGGGTTTGGTTAGATTTTTCCGACTGGGTTTGGACACTCCGTCTAATTTTATTTCGCATCTAACTGGCCGGTAATCCGATGTGTATGTGGTATTTACAACGGTAACATCTTTAACAATTCTCATATTTTTTGCCAGAATAAAATCTATTTCGTTTTTAGGGTTCCGTACCCAAAGGGTAAAAACGGGACCCTATTACTGAGACTTCGCTGTCCGTCTGTCTGTCTGTCTGTCTGTCTGTCTGTCTGTCACCAGGCTGTATCTCATGAACCGTGATAGTTAGACAGTTGAAATTTTCACAGATGATGTATTCCTGTTGCCGCTATAACAACAAATACTAAAAACAGTATACAATTAATATTTAAGGGGGGCTCCCATACAACAAACGTGATTTTTTTGCAGTGTTTTGCGATTATGGTACGGAACCCTTCGTGTGCGAGTCCGACTCGCATTTGGCCGGTTTTTAGTTTTGCCGTTGGGAGATTACCAGGTCAATTTATTGCTGGGATGTTTTTGAAATTTTGTGTTAGTTATGACGAGTTTATTTTCACAACAAAAATCTATTAATTTTTACCCTCTTTCGTTTCTCTTTCCATACCCATATTTGCCCAATATTAAATCTTCGTGTTTTTGAGGTATACCAATTTTAAATAAATAAATAAAATAAAATAAAATAATCTTTCTTTTTTTTTTTTTTTTTTTTCTTTTTTAGCGTTAAAGTCGCCAATAATGAAAGTATTTCTGCATGTGTTTTGTATAGCTTGTCTTAGGTGGCTGTAGAATGATTATTTTTCTGTAGGAGCGTAAGCTTGAATGATTATTAATTGATGGTTGTTAAATCTAATGTCTAATCGTACAACTCTATCCGTGACGGTAATAAAAAATTTGTATATTATTTTTAAATTGCTTCTTCGACATGAATCCAACACCATTTCTTCCACTTTTTTCCCCATTAGAGAGTAGTATGTATTCCGCAATTTCTTCTATATTTTGACCAGGTTTTTTAATTTCTGCCAATCCGATGATGTCCCATTTTATCTTTTTAAACTGTGTTCTAATTGTATTATTCTAGTACTGTCTATAAGTGATCGGACGTTGTACGTAAGTATATATAAGCTTTGTGTTTTGTTTTTGATTCTTGCTGTAGATGGAGGGTTTTGGTCTCTTTCTCCCACGGCGACCACTAATATGTATATTTATATCCATTAATATGTATATCCATGCCAAATTATAGCTTTCTAGTACTTAAGAGTCTCTGAGCTAAGCTGCGGACGGACAGACGGACAGAGTGAAACTATTAGGGTTCCATGTTGACTTCGGAACCCTAAAAAAGGGCACCACTCATCTATCGTAATCAAAACACTTTAAACAAAGTTATGTAGCTTAGTCCTTAAATTATAAATTACAAGCTATTTTGTTATTAAATAAAATGATTTGCTAGCACTAAAGATTAAGATGAGACGGATAGATTTTGGATAAAACTGGAGTCGTGATGGTCCGATAGGCAGACACTCCTTGTAAACTAGTATTCAGCTGCATCTATACTTGAGAAGCGAGGCACATTTTGATTTGCGAAAAATAAAATTCATTTCTCATTTCATTTAATTTCTTCAGGTTTTTCTGCTCTTCGTTTTCTTCTAGAGCCCCATATTCTGATAGACAACTCTTCTATTTTTGTACAATACTTTACAATATTCCATTCTTACAAAATACGTATAACGATATTTAATCATTTTAACCTCCACAGGTACGTTTCTTTTGGCATACTGTCGCCATGTCGATTTCTATAGAAAAGACTACACGTACATTCAAGAATTTGACGCATTCTACAAAGTTCACTTGGACGTGAAAGGATCTCCGTGGCAAAATGCTTTCTTTACTTGTGATGACGAAGGAGCAAATCTATTCTACCCAAAAGTCCAAGATGAGTGGACTATAGTAAAGAACTTGACGGACACTATGGCAGAAGTTTCCAATGTTACAAAAATCTTGGTTGGGTTACACGATGAGTTTAGACTAGGAGAGTTTATTACTCCTGACGGTGAGTATTCAGATGTTTTAATTATTCTTGATAGGGGCGCGTTTGACCACTATATCGCCTGATGGTAAGCGATAATGTGGTCGATGGTGAAGCACGCTTACGTAGATTTAACCTATTCACTTTTAACTTAAAGAGCCCTTGGTGGTAGCTATCAGGAAACATAGACTACTTACGGCAATTCCACTCCTTCGCTGTACGCCCAATGAAAGTATTTCCAAAATTTTTAGTGCATATGGGTGATATGTCCATTGGATACAATATTACTATAATCAACACATCTTTTGTTGAATTTTTCGAAATACAGACAGCTAGTCTGTATTTCGAAACCTTGAACCGAAGCCGACCTTGAAAAAACTGGGACATCTACTCTGCTTCTGATGGAAGTCGGGCTGTCAGGAGTGACGGTCGCCATAACTCACGTACATTGTTCTAACCTCAAGGCTAAGCGTGGCAACCAAATTCCTAGGGGAAGAAAAAAAATATAACTAAAAAGTTGTAAATAAAAAAAAAATGGAACCTCACAATACGGTACCCGAAATCCACCAGTTCCGTACAAGGGTCCAAACGGGATTTTAGAGCGTGATTTTTCTGTAGTCGGGTTTTAGTTTTTGAACTTATTTGTTAATTTATAGTTTTTTGCAGAGCCACATCACATTTTTTCTGTTTGGGTTTTGTTGTTTTACATCTAGATAATGCATAAGTTACAAGAGTAGACTTAGCGAAGCGGTAATCGGGTAAAAAAAATAGTTTTTCTCAAACATGCTTGGAAATTTGAGCATTATTTTGACAACCTTCTTCGAGATAAATCGCAATTGCTGTACTGGTCATATACATGCGAGCAGCGGCCGGCAAAAGTTGTATGAAAATCCATATCTGTCGTGTCTAGCGGCCAATAGTAAACTTATATCTGTCGTGTTATTTAAAAATGGAACGATCTTTTGCTCCGAAACATTAAGGTCACCTTACTTGGGCAATTTCATTTTTATTTTATTTTTTTATTATTAGCAATGGCACACACTGTTCCGTTGTTGTTGAATTAGGTATTACCTATATATAGATAGTACCTATATTAGCAATATTTGTAAGTATGTGAGAACCATGTTCCTTTTTTTTCAAATTAATCAATTTACCTGTTAATGCTTTTAATACTTTATACGTCCTGTACGTAGTATAGTGTTTAGTGCTATTCTGAATGCATCGTCCTCACATATATGAATTTATTAATGTATGTCTATTATAGTTGTTTTACTTATGGAAATATTGTAAAACAACTATTTTAAAAAAAAGATTATGTATGGAGTTTCTTGTGCGTTTTTCTCCATAACAAGCTACTTTTCCGAATACACGGTAGAATCAATTTTCATTACTTGTAAATTTTTTTCGGCGGTAGGTGTTAAAAAAGTAAAGTCGCGTTTTCGTTGCGCTATTTTAAATTAAATTAAAATTAAGTATTTTTTCACATTTTTAAAGTTAATATTGGTTGAATAAACCACAAATAAGTAGATACTTACATTGATAATAAAGTCCATGTAAGATAACAAAAATTCATCGCCTACCAGCTGTTCACTAGTGCTTTCAAAGTCACTATAGAAGATACAACTAATATACACGGAGGGAAAATCTACTCACAATATAATGTCTCAGCTAGACGACATACAATCGGCGCAGAAGAATCAAGAAGATTGTTTCCTCAAGAAGATGAATGAGCTTGAGGCGCAGATTCAGTGTGCTGGACCGGCAAAGGACACCGTCGCCAAGATTGCTGAGGAGTTCCGGACGTTTAGGGAGCTGATATTCGGAATGCTGGGACTTCTTCGGCGGCAGATCACCGAGTGCTCCAGAATGGTAGACGGGTTAGAAACACGCTCACGTCGTAAGGCGCTGCTGTTCACTGGGCTGGCTGAGGCTGACCAGGAGGACTGTAAGGCTCTGGTGCTGGACGTGCTACACAGTAAACTGGCTCTGCCAAATATTACTGGCGCCTCCATCAAGGCATGTCACCGGCTGGACCCACGCGCAGCAGACCAGTTTTGGTGAGGTTCTCCAGCGTGGACGATAAATCTGCAGTCTGGAGGACGAAGTCTGCCTTGAAGGGCTCCACGATTGCCGTCAAGGAGTTCCTAACCAGGAGTAGACAGACTGTTTTTGGTGTGGCACGTTCGCACTTTAGGATGCAGGCATGCTGGACTCAGGACGGGATCATAGTTGTAAGATCGCCCAATGGAGCACGGCATAAGATAACTTCGATGAGTGAACTCAATGTCTTGGTGGCGAAGTACCCAAAGACCACACGAGAACCATCTACTGCGGCAGGGAGTAGGCCAGTTATCGAAGTGCGTAGAAATTAGTTTTCAGTCTCACAATATTTAGTAGTCACTTTCAAGAACATCTACACTATATTTACATTATTCACACTATTTACACTTTACACTTATCTATCACTCTCACTAAATCTCTCTATTACTTAGCTTAACTTATTTGTTATCGGATGACATGGGTCACGTAAACATTTTAATATTGTGTTCTATTACACGCCTATCCGCTTAATATTTTATATTTATATGTTTCTACCTAATTATAATAACTTTGAGGGTATTTGTGCAAGAAAATGAATTGTTTTGTTTTTCCATATTTTGAGTTAACAATAATGTCACTGTCGATATCTAATTTATTTAAAAATCTGTAATGATGTTAATGTGACGTCTCATGTTCCGTTGTTCAATGTTTGTTTTGTGTAATTTATTAAACGCGTTTTATTCTAGGTAAGGCTTGGCACGCACTGTGATTTTTATACGCGTGATTTTTTTTCTTTTTTTTCTTTTCTGCCCATTCTGCGACCTATGGAATTGTATGAAGCTGCATGCATTGCGGTGAAAAAATCGCGCGAAAATATTACAACAAAAGTTCGCAGGTGGGAATCGCAGTGCGTGTTAAGCCTGAATGTAACTTTTTCATGTATCGTTTCGTTTCTTTTTTTTGTTTTGAGTTTTCTCAATTGCGTTTCGTACTTGCTGTATGTGTTGCTTCTATTCTCGCTTGTGCCTATTGTGTGTCCATGTTTGCGTTAATATTTGTTTCATGTTGGTATATTTTTCTTTTTTGTGTTGTTGTTTGTGTTGTAATGTTATACGTGTATTGTACTGGTGCAGCTGGTGGGTGGTGTACAGACAGTAGAAGTGCACCGTCAGGATAAGCATTAGGTATTATTTAGTCGCATATATTTTTGGTATTTATATTATTTTTATTTTATGTATTCTGATGATGATTCTTTTCATTCGGCTATTGAATCCGTTAACTCTTCCGGGAATGCTAGTTTTACTTCTATGACCGACACCCTTGGTGACTTTGTGCGTCAGAGCTTCATTCACCAAAAGGGTCATTTATTCAATGTCTGCCATATAAATGCTCAGAGTGTGCCAAGCCACTACAGTGACTTGTTCGACGCCTTCTCTGGCGCCAATGTCCACGCCGTTCTGGTTTCGGAGAGTTGGCTTAAACCTCATCTTCTTTCTACCACCTACCCTCTTCCCGGTTTCATTCTTATCCGCAACGATACAATTGGAAAGGGAGGAGGTGGTGTCGCTATCTATCTCCGTAGCGATTTCCCTTTCAAAATCATTGCCTCTTCTCCTTCACCCTACAGTGCTTCTGCTGAGTATCTCTTTTTGGAAATATATATCAAAGGTGTCAAGACTCTACTTGGTGTAGTCTACTGTCCGCCCGCCGTTGACTACTTTTCCAACCTTGAATTGGCACTGGAATCGATAGGGTCAGAGTATGCACATTGCGTCATCATGGGCGATTTCAACACAGACCTTAGTCACCCATCCCCTCGTTCCTGTAGACTCCTCCACATCATTGAATCCGTTAGTCTCCATGTTCTACCACTGCAGCCTACTCATTTCAATATCTCAGGCGATGACACGTGGCTTGACTTAATCCTTACTTCTACTTCCTCCCTTGTTTCCTCTCATGGTCAGTGTCCTGCACTTGGCTTTTCTCACCATGATCTCATTTTCCTTTCATATGTCCTAAAACCACCAAAACCTCTCCCTAAAGTACTGCGCATGCGTTGTTTTGCTCGCATGGATGTTGATAGGCTACGTCAGGATGCGTCAAAACTCGATTGGGGAAATCTTGCAGCGGCAACAGGCGTTGACGACAAACTGCGTAGCTTCAATAGGTCGTCCTAGAGAGCAAGGATCGTTCCTTGCTCTCTACGACAGACATGCCCCTGTAAAGAAAGTTAAACTCAGGCGTCCACCTGCTCCTTGGTTGACCGTGGGGGTACGTATGGCGATGAGACGTAGGGATCGAGCCTTTCGGAAGTTTAAAAGGGATCGCAGTGAAGAAAATAAGAACCTCTACAGAGCTGCAAGAAATCGGTGTAATCAGATGATACGCAACGCCAAACGCCGCCATATTCTCGAAAACATTTTATCCTCTTCTTCTGCTGATATCTGGAAATTCTTCGGAACCCTCGGTTTCGGTAGGAATCGTCATGTGGATTTTCCCAAGACGATTGGCCTGGACGAAATCAACCGTCATTTCACAACCACTTGTCATTTGGATTCCCAAATCTTGTCTCAGACGGTTGATTTCATTTCTAGCCTACCCGGTCCTATCATAGAACCATTTCGTTTTTCTCCAGCCACCGAGGATGAGGTTAAAAAGATGATCCTATCCATAAAATCCAAATCCCTCCCTGCCTAATCATTTTCGTCCAATTTCCATTCTCCCTTTCCTATCCAAAGTGCTCGAGGCCTGCGTACACAAGCAGTTTTCGGGGTTTATATACCGAAACAATCTCATAAGCTCATTCCAGTCTGGATTCAGACCTGGACACAGTACAGCCTTTGCTCTCCTTAAAGTGACTGGCGACATTAGAGAAGCTATGGAGAATACTAAGGTAACTGTGTTAGTTTTAATTGATTTCTCCAATGCCTTTAATGCCGTCAGTCATGATATACTCTTTTCTATCCTCTCCCATCTTATGGTGTCATCCGAGGCGTTGGAATGGTTCTCCTCTTATCTTCGGGGGCGTCAGCAGTCGGTTCGCATCGATGAGAGTTCTTCGAATTGGCATGACCTGGATACTGGTGTTCCACAAGGCGGTATTCTATCTCCATTATTATTCTCAATCTTCATTAATTTTATAACTCACTGTCTTCGGTGTTCGTATCATCTGTATGCCGATGATCTTCAACTGTATACAGCGGCGCAGATAGAAAATTTATTGGACGCCATAGAGGATTTAAACCGGGACTGGTCTGAGAAATTTGGGGTGTCCGTAAACCCCTCAAAATGCCAGGCTATTGTAATTGGAAGCTCACGCATGATGGGTAGAGTGGCGGTAGGCTCTCTTCCACCGATCTTATTCAATGGTTCCGTCATTCCCATTAGCCCTAACGTGAAAGATCTTGGTTTGCATCTTGACTCGACACTTAGCTGGCAAAGTCAGGTATCTAGTGTCAGTCAGAGAGCCAACGGTACATTGCGATCCTTGTATCGTTTGAGGCGGTTTTTGCCTGTAAAGACGAAGGCAATGCTTGTGCAGGCTTTAATTTTCCCGGTCATCGACTATGGGGACGTGTGCTACTTTGACTTGAACGCGGTCTTGCTGGACAAACTAGAAAGGGTCTTGAACAATTGTATTAGATTCATATTTAATCTTCGGAAATATGACCATGTATCGAGCTACAGGTCTGAGTTAAAATGGTTGCCCATTCGCCAGAGAAGAAACTTACGCGCTTTGACTACGCTATTCTCTCTACTCAATTCGCCCACGCCTCCTTCCTATCTTATCTCTGGCTTTCAATTTCTAAGTTCTTCACACGCTCGCAATCTGCGTTCTTCCAATAATCTCCTCTTACTCTGTCCTTCTCATACTACTGATTTTGTTCACTCATCTTTTCATATCCAGTCTATTCTTTTTTGGAATGCGCTTCCTTCCGAGATCAGGACGGCCACCAGTCGGTACGCATTTAAGCGGAAATTGCGGATTTATTTTCAACACAAATGAGCAGAGTCATTTCACTTTATTCTTTTCTATTACTTCATAAATATATATATTTATATAGGTATGTATTATATTCAATATATATGTACGTGTATTTCATCTATTTTAGTATAATAACTACTAGCTTTATATTATTAAACTATGCACCTGCCATGTTGTCTCTCCACCACCCTAGGTTGACTGGTAGAGAATGCCTTAGGCATTAAGTCCGCCTTTGTACCTTTGTGCATGAAGTCTAAATAAATAAATAAATTGATGGACTTACGTATGTGTGCCTCGACTTCGCCTCGGCCGACATTTACGCGTTCATCCATCAATGCCTCTTTTGCTGGCCGCTGCAGTAATGTACTATCATGACTTTGACAGCATATACCTCGCAAACGGTACGCTTGACATAAATATGGTGTACCAAAACCTTCATTTCAAAATTCCTGTTTTATTTTAACTCACATGATGGGGTGAGGCTTTCCTTTTTTGTTCCTGTTTTCGTGCCCCCCTAGAGGGCGCCATATTTAATTTAATGTGACGTCACATAACTTATAACCAGCGGACAAACAAGACGCTTCCAAAGACATCTCATTTGTCATGTGATAAGAAGTTTAGAAGTTATGAGGGAACAGATGAACATACATACACTCTTACCGGTCAAAAACATATTCCTCCTTTTTGCTTGGCCGTAGTCGGGTAACTAGCAATGTGCCTATTCGAAAGTGCGCGAATAGATCTATTTTTTCACACCAGAAACTTTCGCATAATTATGATTTATAGCTCTTGCCCGCAACTTCTATGCATAGCATTAAATATTTGAAAAGCCATTTTTTTATATCGCGTTATAATATTAAGGTCACCTTACTTGGGCAATTTCATTTATATTTAATTTTTTTATTATTAGCAATGGCACACACTGTTCCGTTGTTGTTGAATTAGGTATTACCTATATATAGATAGTACCTATGTTTGCAATATTTGTAAGTATGTGAGAACCATGTTCCTTTTTTTTCAAATTAATCGATTTACCTGTTAATGCTTTTAATACTTTATACGTCCTGTACTATAGTGTTTAGTTCTATTCTGAATGCATCGTCCTCACATATATGAATTTATTAATGTGTCTATTATAGTTGTTATACTTATGAAAATATTGTAAATAAACTATTTAAAAAAAAAAGATTAAGTATGGAGTTTCTTGTGCGTTTTTCTCCATAACAAGCTACTTTTCCGAATGCACGACGATGCAATTTTCATTACTTGTAAATTTTAATTTTAATTTATTAATTGTTTGTCATTCAAAAGTGCTGCTTATTAGCCTAGTTGAAATAAATATATTTGCCTTTGACTTTGAATTATTAGTTCACCATAAAAATTCTACCCCCCTGTTTACTAATATTTGTAAACATTTTAACAGCGGTGTGGGAGCACCTTAAATCTCAAATTTGATTTTGACATATAGTGACACCCCAGCTACAGGACGGCAGAACAGTAGATCACTCCCGACCAAAGCAAAAATGTCCGTGTAGTGATTAACTGAAACCTTTATTTACGTTTCAGGACACCCAACGCCATATCCACTGCCTCTAGACGGTAGACTATTGCCTCAAAAAGATGGTTGTTTAACTATGGACATAAATACTGGGAAGTTTAGTTTTGGTAGTTGTCCTAGATCATCTAACACTCCTCTACCGTTTGTTTGCAAGAAAGTTGACGATCGCGTGTCGTGCCCAACTATTGATGACGGTAAGGAAGGTTCTTCTTAACTAATATTATTTACAGTAATAATAATATGTTTGTTTGTAAATGGGTATTCTCATAAGTGCTGATTCTATTTCATTCGATTTTGATATTTTTTTCACTGATAGGAAGGAACACTATCGTTGAGTAGCTACTTTTTATCTCGAAAAGCCCAAGCCGTGTGAAATTGGTAGTCTTAGCATACATTTTTGGTGTCGAGGCAAACATATAATATAAAAAAGAAACCTTTTTCACAAAAAAAAATAAGTTTAATATGTACTTCCAAAGTAAAACACTACAAAGTAATGGCCATTGTCAATGTAAAAAAGTTTAGTAAAAAAGAGAGAGGAACCTTTTCATCCTATCTATTCGAAAAGAGGCGTAGGATTCCTCGATAAGTGCGAGCAAAATGGGTCATACCGGCGCACTTAATAACAGTGACGAAATGACTTTTAAATTTGGAACACTATTTAATATAGTACATTGTGATACAAGGGTGGAAAGTAGGTTATTGCAAACGAGCTGTCATTAACAAGCCCGAGCCGAAGGCGAGGGTTTATAATGACACGAGTTTGCAATAACCTACACACCCGTGTATCACACGATATTTTTCAATACAGTTGTGGCAAATAGTAAAAACAAATCAAAGAATTAGATTTGTTTATTCATAAAATTTTCGCGCGTTTTTCTCACTGGACATATTTTTTTACAACGAAAACAGCCTACACAGCCTATTCGATTTTTTACAAATGTTGATGTGAAAATAATTAAATCATTCATTGTTCCTCGTATAAAATCTATTCCATTTTATTCTATGTATGAAAACTCCTTGCTACTAAACTTTTTTAAATTGACTTATAACTACAGGCGCGTTTTTGCAACTGGAATTTTTTTACAACGAAAACAGCCTATACAGCCTATTTGATTTTAGACAAATGTTGATGTGAAAATAATTAAATCATTCATTGTTCCTCGTATAAAATCTATTCCATTTTATTCTATGTATGAAAACTCCTTGCTACTAAACTTTTTTAAATTGACTTATAACTACAGGCGCGTTTTTGCAACTGGAAATTTTTTACAATGAAAACAGCCTATACAGCCTATTTGATTTTAGACAAATGTTGATGTGAAAATAATTAAATTAAAACTGGTAATTAAATATATTAAAGGCTTTTGAGTGTTCAATGCTAAAACGTACGGAATCATTCATTTTTCCTTGTATAAAATCTATCCCATTTTATTCTATAAATGAAAACTATTTGCTACTAAACTTTTTAAATTGACTTATAAATTTAAAACTCAACTGCAAAAGTAATGATCGAGCTCGATATCATAGGCATATTTTAGGCCTTCTAGATTCCTAGATGCTTGATAACATTTGATAACTTTATATCTCGTTTTACTTTTTATTTTTAGTTTCTAAAGTTTTATTGTCGGGCCTACGTTGTCCTCCCATATTTAAGTAATGCTGTAACATGGAAATATTGTAAAAACAAACCATATTTTTAAAAGAGTAAGCATGGAGTTTCACCGTGCGCCTTTTGTCGACGTTTTATAAGTGCCCATGTAGGCCTATGTAAAATAAAAAAAATAGATTTTGATTTTTTATCTTTCTATTACGCGGCCGTGATTTTTTTTAACGAGCTCGATCATTATTTTTGCAGTTGAGTTTTAAATGTATAAATCAATTCAAAAAAGTTTAGAAGCAAGGAGTTGTCATACTTATAATAAAATGCGATAGATTTTATACGAGGAAAAATGAATAAGTCCGTACGTCTTAGCATTGAATTTTAAAAAGTCTTTTAAATGGTTGTATAATATATTTAATTATCAGTTTTAATTTAATTATTTTCGCATAAAAATTTGTCAAAAGTCGAATAGGCTGTTTTTGGCATTTGCAGAAAATTGTAATTTTTGTGTAATAAATTGTTTGTTTTTTTGTTTAATATGAGTTCAAGTAGGTACAAGTGATGAAATGGAATTAACTCCACCCGATTTGAGGCGAAAACTGCGAAAGATGAAATTTTGCCCCCAAAATCTCGAAAAAGACGACGACGACTCTATGGCGACTTACGATAATTTTATTTTATGGAAAAAACAAATGTAATTCTTTGATTTGTTTTTACTGTTTCCCACAACTGTATTGAAAAACGCCGTGTCATACACGGGTGTGTAGGTTATTGCAAACTCGTGTCATTAAAAACACTCGCCTTCGGCTCGTGCTTGTTAATGACAGCGCGTTTGCAATAACCTATTTTCCACCCTTGAAAAATTGGAAATGGTAAAAATTATTTAACTTTGAGCAACGCACTTTGAATCCACGCTTAGGATTCTACTCTAGAATCCTTCGCTTCGCTCTGGATTCAAACAATCGCTCTCGCCCTCAATACATTATTTTAGTCCCTTGTAACACAATCTACTATTTTTTTATCGGGGGGAAACTTTCAAAAGGTGCCTGGGCTTTTGGGGAAAAGACAGTATGGGATTTTTACCTTACTTAAAGCACGTAGGACCTCGTGACCTCTCAAAAGACCGGCCGGCACCCCCTGGAGACTGTAAAGCGTCTCCCCTGAGTCTCGTTGTGCACGGCAGCGCGTGATCACAATTACTGGGTGAACAGAGTTCCCAATCCAAACACCCGTGAGCCCGGAGCCCCACCACCCTATGATGCGCATGGGCTTTCAGCAGGTGTCGAGGCGGTTGCCTCCACGACACTTTCTTCTCTGCTTCTTCACTTTCTCACTTTCGCTCGGCGGCCTCCTTCTGCACCATCACGTTCGAAGGTGGCCATTTCCCTCCAGTTTACTGTCCCTGCCAGCATAGCTCTCACTACTACTGGCAGATATAGGTCTCGCCCGATCCTGGCGACCAGGAGCCGCTGCTAAGACGCACTTATATAGTAAGGCACTTACAGTACTGTCAGAATGCCCATAATAATAACTTAAATTACACATTCGTGCTGATTGTAGTAAAAGAGTTCCGTAGTGTTTCATATCTTGAATACAGCTCCTGTACCAATTCTGATGAACATTGCACCATTCCCTTAGTTAATAGATACTTAATTCAACAAAAAAGAATAACTGCTTACTTTTGTTCGGTGGTAATCTGATTTATACTTTCAGGTTACAAATTCTTGAACACATCAATAAGAGAAAAGAATAGTATGAACTGTTACAAAGTTAACAAAAACCCTAAATCGTGGCAAGAAGCAATGAAAACCTGCTTCATGGAAGGAGCTTTACTAACAGTCATAGAAAACAGTGACAAGGCTGAACAAATCAAAAATATTATCGAACTAGGAGAAACATACTTCGTAGGGGTAAGAAAACTCTTGCCTCGTGGTGAATACATCACGGTAAAAGGTAAAGTAACTATATTAATATATTTTAAATCTTTGAGAGCAAAGTACGCAGGAGATATTTTAGCGCACAAGTGTGTGTACAAACACAGGTGCACTGTTAATTTACTCTCGTAGTCATAGACGTCAATGCGGCACGAACAACGAGAGATTAAGCGAAGGACCAATGAACGACACGGGAATAGAACCCCAAAAAATCACAGAGTACAAAACTTATGTTCTTCGATATATTTTACCTATTGGTTAATATAAATTGAGTTTTATGAATTATTGAGATTTTAATAGTACTGTAATAGAAAAACTTAATTCCTTTTTCTTCAACAGACTTCAAATTCAGATTCTAATACACTTTACTTTTACAGGTCAAAAATTCAGCGACATGTACCAGAATCCGTACATCGACCCAAATCCGTACGACCCATACAATAATGTCCCAAACGAAAACAGCTATTTACCGGACGAAAACGGCCAATACCCGGACGAAAACGGCCAGTACCCCATTGTTCAAGATTCTACTGAATGCGGAACTATTCGCAATCGGGACAATCTGTACACTGAAACAGATAGCTGTGAAAAACATCTACCTTTTATTTGTGAAATGGAAGTTCATGAATAAGCTACCTTAAATAATATAAAAGTTAGTTAGTGTAGGAGTGGATTTTCCAAAATTTGTGTTCTAATTATGGATCATGTATTTACTCCTAAGGCCAAAAGTGCACTGGTATGGTGTCAGCCGGCGAGTAGCGAAGTAGAACCAACGTTCTAAAATGTTCCTAAGTTACCAGACAGTGCCTAGTGCTAGTAAGCCTAGCCAGTGCCTTTTTGGCTAGAGGTTTGTGAAATTTACCTTTAGTAAAATATGTAGAATTAGAAATCACTTATTTGCTTAAATGAATCTTTCTACCTATTTAATAAGTGGAAATAAAAATAGACTATAAACTAAATGTTATTGTTTTCATATTCCAAAATAAATTGAAGTTCTATATTCCTACTTTTTCACACGTGCTTGATTTTGAAGCTGTGCTTGAACGTGAACACGTGCTTGATTTTGAAGATTTTTAATATGTAGTTATAGTTTCAAGATAAAAATATACGAAAAAAATCTTTTTAACAAAATAATATTTCTCTTTTCAGCTTTAGTACCTCATATTACCACGAAAATCATTTATGGCCAGAGTACATCTCATTTCGATTCCAATACGCCCAAACACGACTAGTGCTGGGTCTTCAATGTACTTGAATGAAACCCCAGTATCGAGGTAGCGGTTGTTTAATTCCTTTAAACTATATTTTTACTCTTAGGAACCAGTCATCATCATCATCATCATATCAGCCGAAAGACGTCCACTGCTGGACATAGGCCTCCCCCAAGTGTTGCCACATTAACCGGTCCCGTGCGTCCCGCAACCAGCGGATCCCCGCAACCTTCACCAGGTCATCAGTCCACCTAGTGGGAGGCCTTCCATCGCAACGTCTTCCGGTTCGCGGTCGCCACTCCAGAACCTTTCTACCCCATCGGCCATCCGTTCTGCGAGCAATGTGCCCTGCCCACTGCCACTTGAGTTTGGCAATTCGTCGGGCTATGTCGGTAACCCTGGTTCTCTTGCGGATCTCTACATTTCTGATTCGATCACGCAAGGAAACTGCGAGAATAGCCCTCTCCATTGCCCTTTGAGTGACTGTAAGCTTTCTGATGAGGCCCATTGTAAGCGACCACGTCTCAGAGCCATATGTCATCACTGGCAACACACACTGGTCATAGACTTTCGTCTTGAGACACTGTGGTAAGTTGGACGAGAAGATACCGCGCAACTTCCCGAATGCTGCCCAGCCGAGTCGAATTCGACGGTTGACCTCTTTCTTGAAGTTGGCCCTACCCAATTAGATCGTTTGTCCCAGGTAGACATAGTCGCCCACAACTTCGAGTGTAGAGTCTCCGACCTTGATAGGAGTGGGTGTAACATGGGCATTCAACATCACCTTGGTTTTGTCCACGTTCATCCTAAGAACCACTCTTTCGGAAGCTCTACTGAGATCATCGAGTATTGTACTGAGGTCCTCCATGGTCGAGACCATAACCACTATATCGTCGGCAAACCGAAGGTGAGTTATGTACCCGCCATTGACGTTGATGCCTAGCCCTCTCCACTTCAGAACCTTGAAGACATCCTCCAACCTCCAGTGCAGCAGTAAACAGTTTCGGAGATATGACGTCTCCTTGTCTCACACCTCGCTGCAGAAGGACTGGTTCCGCAGTCTGATCCTTAAGTCGAACTGACATGGTGGCGTTTTTGTATAAACACTTCAACACTTCGATGTACCGGTAGTCAATTTGGCACCGTTGGAGAGACTACCATACAGCCCAAGTCTCGATCGAATCGAAGGCTTTATCGTAGTCCACAAACGCTAAGCAGAGAGGCAGGTTGTACTCTTCGGTCTTCTGTATAACCTGGCGCAGCGTATGTATGTGGTCTACGGTGCTGAAGCCTTTACGGAATCCGGCTTGTTCGGGAGGCTGGAAATCGTCCACCTGCGCGCGAGACGATTCGTGATGACTCTTGAAAACAGCTTGTAGACATGGCTAAGAAGTGTGATGGGCCTATAGTTCTTCAGTAAGGCATTGTCACCCTTCTTGAAGAAGAGTACCACCACACCCCTGCACCATGCCTGTGGCGTTTTCCCTTCGATTATGACGGAATCAAACAGCTTCTGAAGGGCCTTAAGTATTGGTTTTCCACCCGCCTTCAGGAGTTCGGCCGTAATTCCGTCGTCACCCGGTGCCTTGTTGTTCTTAAGCTGTTTCAGAGCCATCCTAATCTCATACAGGCTGACGTCCGGAATGTCTTCGGTATAGTGGCGGGTCAATCTAGCTCTAGGGTCATTCGCTAGATTCGCGACGGGTTTACTGGTTGTCGTGTACAGCTGCCCATAGAATCTCTCGATCTCCCTCAGAAGCTCTGGTTTAGCGGAAACGATCCTGCCATCATCAGTCTTCAGTTTCGTGATCTGGCTCTGCCCAATAGAAAGATTGGAGAAACCTTGGAGCCCTTATTCCGCTCAATCGCGTCTTTAATACGCTCAGGATTAAAGCGGCGGAGGTCGCTTTTCAAGGACTTTGAGATCCGTCTTTTTAGCTGCCGGTATTTCAACGCATCGTCTAAAGACTGCAGGATCATCTCACGCCTCTCCTTCATTAGCTTGAGAGTAGGATCACAAAGCTTTTTGTTCCTATCTGTACGGCGGGTCTTGAAAACTTAGACCCGACCGTATGGACAGCTTCCACGAACCCGTCGCTGTATTCGTCCACGGAGCTCCCTAGGCACTCGAAACGATTCTGGAGTTCACTACGTTATTCACAAGAGACTTGTGGACGATAAACCCGACACCACCTTGGGACTGCCGGTCACCCTCTCGGAAATAGAGCAGGTTACCGGATTTGAGGATTATCGAGTCCTCCCCCTCTCTTCGGACTTCAGATAACCCTATAATATTCCATCGTAACCTGCTCAATACTTCCTCGAGTTCGGCTATCTTCTCGTCGGTCCGGAGTGTTCGTGTGTTATATGTTCCCAGGTCCAGTCGTCGGTGTTTATTGGGGTAGCCGGGTCCACTCCGGGAATTCTTAGCACCCCTTGCCATGCCATCGCCTCGACCGCTACCGTAGCCGAGGGTAGACGGGCTGCCGGGCACTCGGGACCGTTTTTATTTGTGCTATTCATTTGGTTACCATAATCGCAACGCTTGGCAGGCGGGTTGGCGATCGGAGTTAGTTGTTAAAGTGTACAGAGAACGCTGCTGCCCATTCTCTGGTGCGTCCCTTAGTCGCCTCTTACGACACCCACGGGAAGATATGGGATGGTGAAATTCTTTACGTCCGTCACCATACGGTACTAACCAGTACTGGTAGGAACCAGTACTGGATTTTAAATATAAAACACAACTGTCAGACTAGCCTACCTTACATTTTATTTACAAACTCACTAATTACAGAAATAATGACGGACCATTTTATTGGAAACAATCGACTACGACAACACACATTAATCAAAGGAAAATAAACCAAATGAACCTTACAAACTTAGCTGTGATCCGAGACGAAATCCAACAACCTTACTGTGCGAGCGGTGATTGGTGAAAAAGGACCGCGGACCAATTGACAACCGCTTTTATATTGTGTTGGATGAAAAGTCAGGGATGACTGCTGTACAATCATTCGAAATATCGATCATGTCCTAATAATTGTTAGCAAAGACTAATAAGCTAATTATTTTCTATTTATAGCAATGATAATCAAAATAAAATTCAGAAGCAAATCAAAACTATATTATATTTATTTAAACAAGTTTCAGAAATCGAAAATGAACTTAGGAAGATGTTATTCAGCCGTTCGTCAGTCCGAGAAAAAGGCCGCTCTGCTCGTGCACAGCCCTTATATAACTTCTGTAGACGTCAACGGCCGTGATTTTCAAATATTCTGCCGCCAGTTGACAGCAGTTTCGCGCCGTAGAATCGGTGTTGCCAACACAATATCGATCATATCCTAATACGGCCTCTCCTGACTGTGCGCCATTCACGGGCACGTCTGCTTGGAGCAGTATCTTGACCTGGATCCTAGTCCTGGCTCGCAGGTGACTCGTTCAAGGGCGCTGTATTCGGGTACGTCTGCTTGAACGGTATCTTGAGCTGGATCCCTGCCTCGGAGGATCCCTGCATGGACGAGCTGCCTCGCAGGCAGCTCGTCCATGGGTCCTGGCTGTACGACAACATCATCCTCGCCTAAAATCATGAGATTAATACGAGTATAAGTGAGGGAACAAAAGCTTATTTTTGCCTATTCAATCATTCATCACACATTCGAGGCCTTCTTCCATTGAAACAACCCAGCTAATCAGTCAGTCACAGTTATATCGTTCTGACATTCAACTCTCCATTTCATTCAGTGCCACACATTCCCATATTAGAACCTGTCTACATAATAAATGCACCGCAGCGCATTTCTACATAATATCGAGATCATGATACCGCGCGTGTCCAAAACTGACGAAAGAGTACCGCAGCACTAATTCATCCTCATCACACAAGACAGGAGCAACGCAGCGCTCAACTGTCCTCCAAACCAGCAACACAGCACCGGTCGCCAGTCACCACACATATATGGCAGCGCGTCAGCAATATCGCACCGCAGCGCGCATCCAGCCTGCAGCTCGCCAGTAGCCTGCCAGCAGCTTGCCAGGAGCTTGCCAGGTTCACACTCAGGCCATCTCATGCAGATCAGATTGCCAGCCAACCATCGAAAAGGGTCACTCGCCCTTGTGGAAGCAATCTCCTACATAATCAAAACCATTACTCACATTCAAAAAAGGCTGAACAGGTATCAGGATACCATTCTCCTTTCCACGGCACCATATATTGGGCCTCGGCTTGGGTTGTCTTGCCTCGTGCACCGATCAGTAATCGGAGCTCATATCTGTCACTTGGCAAGATCTTCGTGACTTTATACGAGCCTGTCATCCCAGAGTTCAACTTCCCAACTTCCCAGTGCTCTGTGAATACTTAATTACAAACACGAAATCATGTAATTTAAAAACCTTTAAGAGATCCGCGGTGGCGATTTACACGAGCATCTTGTTGATCCTGATTCCTTTTTAGAAGCTCACTCGCACAGCTTCTGCATATCTCACGCCAAGTCTAGCGACATGGCCAAGTTGCGAACTAACGCACGGATTATGAGTGTAGTTGCCTCAGTGCCAATTAACAAATTTAAAGCGGATGATTTTGTAGTTTTCTATTTTGTGATATTCAGAACTAATTCCAGCATTTTAAAACCAACTATTATTCTTGTTACTGGTCTCTATACGAATCATGTTTAAAACAGTCCGTATATAACGCTCCGCCTGGCCGTTTGTATGATGCATTTCGGGTGTGATATAATGAATGTTACAGCCCATTTCAGTAATCAAAGTTACAAAACTAGACGCTTCAAACATACGACCTCGGTCACAGACTACTAATTTTGGTACACCGAATAAAGAAATCACGTTTTGAGAAACGCGCTTCAGCTCCTCTGCGTCTTGTCGGTAGAGCAAACAGAAATTTGTAAACGAGTCAATCAAAACTAGGAAAAACTTGTACTCATTCGATTCTGGCAAAGGGCCCAGGTCGTCAACATGGATAGTGTTGAATGGAATATCAGATTTTCCCCATGGCGTACCTCGGGCTCCACTACAGCCTATAGCCCGAGCCTTTCTTTGATATACACGTAAGACAGTGGGAAACATATTTGCACACGAAAGATTTTAAGCCCAGGAAACCACAAATGCTTAAGGATAAGATCTAGTGTTTTTTCTACTCCGATGTGTTCATGCTCATCGTGATATATCCGTAGCAGGCTTAGCCTGTGCCCTTTGGGGATATAGCACAATAGATGAGTTTCGGCTCTGTGAACCTAGCACCCGACCTTGGAAAAAACTATATTTTTTGATTTGATTGAAAGGTATCGGTAAGTAGTAGATAGTAGTGAAAATTATTTCGTTAGTAGTGGCGCCAAAAAAAAAATATGGACAGAAAAAAAATGTTCGCCCCCGACATTGCAAAACCTAAGTTTTTCCGGTTGCATCTGGTAGGTAAGCGTAAGTAGTGGATTGTAGTGTATTTTTTTTCGTTTGTAGTAAAATAAAAAAAAATGAAAAAAATATTTTTATTTTCGACTTTTTTCCATATCGACAAATTCATTTTGAACGCTTACACGATTACTATAAACACTGAAAATGAGTAAATAACGTTGGTAGAGGTATGTAGAATTTTTTAGTTTAATTATTTTCGTTTGAAGTAAGATGAAAAAAATTAAAAAAAATATTTTAAGTTTCGAGTATTTTTTCATAAAGATGAATTTAGTTTGAAAGCCTATACGGTTACAACGAACGCTGAAAATGACTAAATAACGTTTGCAGAGGTATGCAGAGGTTTGTAGTTTAATTATTTTTGTTTGTAGTAAGCTGAAAAAAATAAAAAAAATATATTTTATGTATCGAATATTTTTTCATGAAAGATGAATTCAGTTTGAAAGCATATACGGTTACTACAAACGCTGAAAATGACTAAAAGACGTTGGTAGAGGTATGTAGAGGTTTGTAGTTTAATTATTTTCGTTTGTAGAAAGTTAAAAAAATAAAAAAATATTTTAGGTATCGAGTATTTTTTCATAAAGATGAATTTAGTTTGAACTCGATACGATTTTTTGCTGTCCATTTTTTTTTTTTGGCGCCACTACTAACGAAATAATTTTCACTACTATCTACTACTTACCGATACCTTTCAATCAAACCAAAAAAAGATAGTTTTTTCCAATGTCGGGTGCTAGGTTCACAGAGCCTGCAAGGAAAGGGTTATGTTTTTCGCACGTATCTTGTATGTTTGTATGTATATAATGTTCTTTATTACCTCATATCTTTCAAACTACTTGGCGGATTTTTATAATGAAGACATCGTTAGATAGGTCTTGACCGTCCAAGTGTTCTTAGCTAAGTGCCTTTAAAAAAAAGGAACATGGCGGATTTTAGGCGGCATATTGTTGGGGTTCCAATTTCATTTTTTGTTCCATACCCATCGAGTGGGGTATCAAAATGAAGGTCTATTCGAGGAGATTTCAAAAATTTATAATACATATATGTTTAAATGTACCTAATTCGAAAAATAATGTTAACAAAAAAGTTATAAATAAAAAAGACGTAAACAAGAAGAAAATCATGTTGTGCAGTCCGAGGATACATATTCGCGAGCTGTCTGACTAATACGAGATGTATCCTCCAACTGCACAACATGATTTTCTTCTTGTTTACGTCTTTTTAGTTCACTTTTGGCGGAACAGAGTATGGACCAACATTTTTTTATTTATATTTTTTTTATTTTACCCTATGTTCACAAAATGAATAAAACAAATTCGAATTTGAAAAAAAATGAATTTAATTGTTATTTATTCGTACAAAACATGATTGAGAAAATAAACCTGCATTACTACTATTTTCAGATCAATATCTATGGTTAGCAGCATAGTTTGACTTGGAACTGGCTGTAGAAGCGGCTCCTCCACCATATTTGCCTTGGGAAGCCAATCCATTAGCCTGGAACAAAATAATAATTATTACTTCTAAACCATAGCCACATCACTAGATACAGGATAACAGGACACTTGCCCGAAAGACACTTTCGCGAAAGTCACTTGCGCAAATGGCCACGTGTGCAAATAGACTTTTGCGCGAAAGACAAGTGCGCGGATCCACTTGCACAAAAGACTGTGGCGCGATTCTACTTGCGTGAAAGACAAGTGCGCTTATCCACTTGCACGGAAGACTGGGGCGCGATTCTAAACAAAAATCCAAGATAGCGCCGACAAAATGTGCTTACTTAAGATTATAGTAGTTAGTACTCTTTCATAAGGATCTCTATCAGTTCTAGGCATTCATGACTTAAACCCTAATTCAAGTCATGAATTTATATATTAAAATTATTCATTCTGATTAAGTGAATATAAAAGGACTCGATACCTTTTAAACTCTCTTTTCTAAATATTAGGTTACCTTTGTCCGTTTCAGCAATTCTAATTGAGCAGCCTTAGTGTTAGCATCCTTGCCAGCCCAAGTCTTCCACACTGAAGCCTGCAGAGCTCTGCCGTAGCTGAAGGTCAAAGCCCAGGGTTGCTTAGGAGTCACCTGGTTAATAGCATTCAGATATACCGTGGCTTCTTCTTCAGTCAGGCCTCCGGAGAGGAAGGCGATGCCTGAAAGGTTTTTTAGGAAGACTTTAGACAATTTGTAAGGTACGAGCAGAGTCATTAAAAATTGGACCTCTCGGATTCGTGCCACCATACGAAGCCGCGGCGGACATTTGAACGATGTCATATTCCATCCATAATGGCATAAATGGGCCTTTTAAATAAAAAATAAATTTCGTTAATATCTCACACACATCTTGTTTTATTCAATTTTAACACCGCTTTAGTACCGTAAAACAATTACTTTCTCTTAACTTTTTCTTTACTTTCTACTCCTTAGTATAACGGCTTGATTAAAAGGTTCGTAAAAAATATGTATTTATTATGGTTAAAAAAATTACAACACGATATATATTCGCTACTTTTGTCCTACGCCTCCAAAACGACTAGGATGTTTAAAAATATTTTTACACAAAGAAATTGATGGTAAGAATTTCTTATCCTACATAGGTTATGTAAATCAAATAATATTTTGCAAACAAAACTATCCAAAAGGAGGTCCAATATTGATATTCTAGCTCCGAGTGCGCACGGCCAGTACTGCGTTAACATTGGGGAATATATACGTATACATATGCGTGTATCAATACCAGGATCACATGTACCTAAGGAGGTTAGGCAGTATCTTACCAGGAACAGCAGCAGGTACAGTCCTTCGTAATGCTGTGACTGTTGCAGATGCGATCTCTTGCGGAGTATTCTTCTTTAAACATCCATGACCTGGAGTCACCTGGAACACATAGCAATATCTCGAGAACTAAAGATACTGAATGAAGAGGTGGGTGTCCCTAAACAGAGCGAAGATTGAGCGGATTCAACAACTGATTACCTCACCCTAGTTACTGGAGAGATTGTTCTTTAAAACTAATATTGCAAAACGCAAAATTGTTCATCTGTTTGTAAATTTTTTTCACTGATAGAAAACTACACTATTGGTGAGTGCCATAGGCTACTTAATTGTTTTTTATCCCCAAAGAATATAGGGTTCCTGGCGGGCGAGCACGGCCTACGGCGGCCTACTGCGGTCCTACTGTGACAGCCTTGAGTCACACATTTTTATCACAGTTTGGGAGCAAACACCGTGATACAATGCGTGACTCACTAGTCATATTCATTATAGCAGTATACTATAGAAACTAGTGTTTCATTTAATCGCAAATTAAATTCTATTGCTTTTTTCACAGAAGCTGCATAACTGAGTTTTTATTTAATTTTATATTTGACTCTATTTTTTAATCAAATTATTTATAAACGATTATTAAGTTAAGTATTGTTATTAATTGTTTTTTTTTTTCGGACGAAAAATGCTAGTAACGTCGACACGGTGTCTTTGTATGGGATGAGGCATCTGTATGCCAGTATTATATTATCTGTACCCGTGGTAAGACTGGACCAAGAGGTCCTCCCAAATCTAAATACTCTAAATTCTATAGAATGGCTATACTATTAAGACAAATCCCATAAAAGAAGCAAATAAACCTATATTTTATAGATCACTAAATATGCGAGATCACGTTCGTGTAGAACAAAGAGACGAGAGTTTCAGTTCCCTTGAAAGGGGTGTAAATAGGGCAAACGGGTGCTAAGCCTTTTCGCTTTCAATATGGTTTTTAATCCGAACGTTGAGACCGACCTATTTCTCTTTGAGTCGCGCTAAGCCTGATGTTCGCGTGAGCTGTGATCGTGTTCTCGCGATAAATTGTAGCAACATCTAATACGAAGATTAAGGACAACACAATAAAGAAAAACCGGCCAAGTGCGAGTCGGGCTCGCGGACGAAGGGTTCAGTACCATTATCGCAAAAAACGGCAAAAAAAATTACGTTTGTTGTATGGAAGCCCAACTTAAATATTTATTTTATTCTGTTTTTAGTATTTGTTGTTATAGCGGCAACAGAAATACATCATCTGTGAAAATTTCAACTGTCTAACTATCACGGTTCATGAGATACAGCCTGGTGACAGACAGACAGACAGACAGACAGGCAGACGGACCGCGAAGTCTCAGTAATAGGGTCCCGTTTTTACCCTTTGGGAACCCTAAAAACAAAGGAAGACAAAGGAGTAGACATTTTTACCAACAAAATATAAAACAGTAAGTACTTTTACTATAAATAACACTTTAGTGGCGAAAGTTATAAGAGAACAGGAGCTGTACTATAACGTGTCAACGCCATTATGATTTCACTGTAAAAAAAATTGATAGTGCGCTTCGTCCTGTATACCTCCATCTTTTTCTATCACAGTGGAACCATGTTTGTTTTGACACGTCAGGGTAAGGCCCCGGAAGATTTCATCTCCGTGTTTAACTTGTAGTAGGTACACATCATACTTATATCACGCCTGTTTTCTCTGAAGGGTTGGGCAATGTGCAGACGTGTCTACATTTTCCCACCAACATAATTTCATTAAAAAATATATAATTAAAAACTGTAACCCGACTACGGATTTTTTAACCTATGTTACCCGAGCCATAACAACGAATCAATTGACACTTTATTCATCAAAATTGGATGAGTAGTCAAATCAAATCAAATCAAATAATCTTTATTGACATAATATTTGGTTACAACAATTTTGAAGCCTCTGACTCCCGAACTAAGCGGACCTGTATGACAGGAGTCAGCGCCCACCCCATTTTATTTCATCTTAATATCCGATGTCAAATTTCCTCTCCTCGGTCTACGGTACTGATACATTAACCAGGAACATCTTATCTTCCTCACTGGTTAATTTTGAGGTACCGTGTTTGACTGATGCGTTGAACGCTTGGAAAATGGCTTGTCCCAATACGGATCTACCCGACAACCTGTCCTCCCAGAGACGATGGGATGTGCCGCTCTGCAGTATTATACAGAATAATCTTATAAATACATCGTCTAGCGTGAGCGTGCGCGTCTGCTGGCTGTGGGAGAATGGGAGTCGGGTTTGTGGCTTCAAGCACTCCCGTCATCCACCACAGGCACTATGATGGATGACTCTTCGTTTCGGCTCGCAACCTGTCTACGCTTAGGCGCACCTTGTGTTGCTCCACATCGGTGCCAATGTGGTGAAGCTGTCGGCAGCCTTGGGCACCATGGCCTGTCTTGTTGCAAGAGCGCAGGACGCATAGCACGACACGCCAGCATCAATGACATTATTCGTCGAGCCCTTATCACCGCCAGCGTACCAGCTGTATTAGAACCTAACGGTTTGGTACGTGACGATGGGAAGAGACCAGATGGCATGACGTTGGTGCCGTGGAAGGTGGGTAGGCCTCTGGTGTGGGACGCAACCTGTGTCGACACGCTTGCGCCATCTCATGTTCCTACGGCGGGCTGTGCTGGCGCTGCTGCTGCGGCTGCTGAGGCCCTCAAGCGGCGCAAATACTGTACCCTAATTGGTAATTACAGTTTTGAGCCGTTTGGGGTCGAAACGCTTGGGACATGGGGCCCGAGTGCACGTCTGCTTTTTAAAGAGATCTCTCGCCGACTGATCGACGCTGTGCGTGACCGGAGGGCTGGATCTTTCTTTGCGCAGAGAATCAGCATTGCCATTCAACGTGGCAATGCTGCCAGTCTTCTGGGCACGTTCCTGGATGACAGCGATGTGGAGGAGTACTTCGACGCCTAAGTGTACCTTTCTTTTGTATATAGTATAAGTAGTTAGTTTAAGTATAATTTTGTATAGTTTACTTTTGTTTATGGTATAAGTATGTAATTAAATCTCATGTCAAATCAAATTAAATCAGTGTAGGCGCTACGGAAGAACATACGTAAATACAAACATACATAGACTGCTGCAACTGCTTCAGCTTCCTTTTAGCTTTACTGTAATCGGATAAAAAGAGTAACATAGCAACCGTTTTCAAAACAAATACATATTCTTTTAAATCAATGATTGTTTTCTGGGCTTGTATTATAATATTATCAGTAATCTGAGTAACATTCTAAAAGCCTTTGGGAAACGAAAAGTCTTGAGGTATTTGTCAGTTAAGGCTTCAACGTAGCTACCGTGCTACTACAAATTAAAAGGTCGTATCCCTCAAAAGCCGCATCGGGTAAACCCGAGATAAATGAAAGGATAGATGGACCCCCTTTGCCGGACTTAGACTCCCGTTTGGTTCGTTGTGCGTGCTGGCCTTCTCTCTGTGAGACGGAATGAGCTGTAATCCACCACACGGGCCTAGTGCGGTTTGGTGGGTTCTGAGACATGCCATGTCAAGGTTTCCTCACGATGTTTTCCTTTACCGTTTTGAGAGCAATAGTTATGAATTAATTTACACAAAGTAAAGCGCCTGCCAGGGTTCGAACCCACGAGCTACAACTTGTAAATCGCGCCCGTTGGCACTGGGCCACCACTGCGCCCCAGCCCCCCCCCCCCCTCCCCCCGAGATAAAGCAACGCTTGCCGAGGTTGGTCCGTGGATGTGTTACCACTTACACATTACTTATCGAGAGGCGTTACGGTGGTCAGAATCCGGAAAATCTGACCAGTCTAGTCAATGGGTAGTTTGTTGCCCAGTTACTGGGTTGTGGATGACAAATAAGCAATTGCTCCCTGTGAAATGCTGGTATTCAGATGTATCCTGGAAAGCCGACCGAAAAGACTACAGCCTGAATATCGTATCCCTCAAAACATTCACTTACCATGTTCGGTTTTAACAGCGTTCCCTCTATGAAGACGTGATGGTCATTCAACGCCTTGTACACTGCAGCGAGTGCAGTCTCTGTCACCTTCTGATTTCTTGTGATGTCATGATCGCCTGGTAGCAAGAGAATAAAATTACTATTAGTATTTGCGTTTTATGAAGATTTTGTAGAAGAAAGAGGATAAAATGTCATCCAAAAATGTTGTGATTTTTTTCTATTTTTACCCGACTGCCGAAGGAGGGTAATGTGTTTATCAGTCTATGTATGTATGTCTGTATGTTTGTTCCTATGTGGCGTTCCAGAGAACAAACGCGTTGACCAATTTTGATGATTCATACGTCAATCGATTCGTCTTAACCTTGCGAGTGTCATAGGCTACATTAAAATTGGAAAATAGAAAAATGGCGGCTTTTGGGCGCCATATTGTGGGGGGCCAATTTTATTTTTTCTTCCAAACCCATCGTGTGGGGTATCAAAATAAAGGGTTTTAAGAGGTGATTTCAAAAATATATAACACTTATATATTTAAAGTACCTAATTCGAAAAAAAATGTTAACTAAAAAGTTATAAATAAAAAAGTTAATTAAAAAAATCAAAAAACCCGACTGCTTAAAAAGCGAACTAAAAAGACGTAAACAAGAAGAAAATCATGCTGTGCAGTCGGAGGATACATCTGGTTTTGGTCAGCCAGCTCGCGAATATGTATCCTCCGACTGCACAGCATGATTTTCTTCTTGTTTACGTCTTTTTAGTTCGCTTTTTAAGCAGTCGGGTATTTTGATTTTTTTAATTAACTTTTTTTCGATGCTGATAATATTAGTCAATTAAATAATTATTACTCTTTTTTTTATAATCTGTAGGCTCGCGATTGACCACTATCTCGCCTGACGTTATAATGTGGTCTACGGTGAAGTACGCTTGCCTAGAAGAAATCAATTCACTCTTGACTTAAAGACCCCAAGGTTGTAGCTATCAGGGAACAAAGACTCCGGAAGGGAGTTCAACTCCTTATATGCGCACAATGAAAGTATTAGCAAAACGCTTTGTGCGTATGGGAGGGATGTCCACCATGTACCGATGGCGCATGGCCGTACGACTTGTAGTTCGATAATGGAAAGGGCTAGGCGGAATCAAATTGTGCAGTTCCGTCGCACACTCCCCGAAAAGTAACTGATAAAAAACCGACAGGCTGGCAACTCAGCGTCGATGTTCGAGGCTCTGAACTTTGAGGCGACCAGTGCATCGTTGCCAATAAGCCTTTTTCTGTCAATCGACTCAAGTGCATCAAGCTGGTATTTGGCAGATCCATCCCAGAGGTGAGAGCAGTACTCCATGCATGACCGAACTTGCGCTTTATACAAGTAAGTTAAGTTGAGCAGCTGTTCAGGCGTGAAGTACCGTCTCACCTTTGCAAGAATCCCCAACTTTTTTGCAGCTAACTGAGCTTTCGCCTCAATGAATGTACCGAAGTTGAGGGTCGATGTCAACGTAACACCGAGAACTTCGAGATGGTCCGTTAACGGCACGGTTACTCCACGGAAAGATGGAGCCGGGTGGAATTGGCTCTTTTTAGCGGCAAAAATACACGCCTGGGTCTTAACAGCATTGAAACTGACCAGATTGGCATCACCCCATTCGGAGACCGCCTTCAAGGACAGGTTCAATCGTTCAACCATGGCCTCCCGGAGAGACCGAATCTGAGGCCCAGTAGCCCGTGCGCCGGACACGTATCTCTCAGCAACAGTGCTGTCGTCTGCGTACCCAAAGGTTCCAGGTTTTAGCAGATCATTAATGTGCAGCAAGAATAATGCAATAACACTTCTCCCTCTAAGACATATTACAAAAGGAAAACAAACAATTTAGAAGATATGATAAATAGGAACCTTTTCAATTAATTATGTGTTCTTATACAGGGCTACAGGTTATGTCGACCTAGATCCTTTAAGAGGTTGTAGTTTCCATCATTCCTGATTTATTTGGCTATGTAACACCGTACCCCAAACTTAACCGTTTTTAAGATAAAGCGTGAAGGGCCAAACTAAAAGAGGTATAATCCTTAGGGCAGGTTTGTGGCGAGCGAGAGTGGCGACCCCACGGACCTGATCTCCCGGGAGAAGTCTTGTTCCTCATATCCGGCTTGCCTTTATTGGCCGTTCGGAGTGAACATTGATGGGGAACAGAGCTCCCACCTCTCTCTTGCCTTAATTGGCCGGCTTGAGTGGAGATTCGCAAGAGCAAACGTGCTCGCTCGGAGGAAGAAATATGCTGGTAGGGATCTTGATCGCACTTCGGGCTGTGTCCTGATCGCCGTGGTATACCTCTCCACTGTTCAAGCACCTGCGGATATGTTTGCCCCCTTGGCGCTAAGTCACTAAAGTGCTAGCGACCGTTTAGGGGTGCCCATTAATTGAGTGTGCAAGTCACTCCCTGCCATTTTATAGCCGTGTAGTTCAACAATGGTCAGGCAGGGGTCAACAGTCAGTTCTTCTATAGTTTAGGCAATCAGGCCACTTAACCTCCCAAACTTATAGCCCAATCCATTTTGTCTCCATATTTTGCAATAGTTCTTCACCAACCGGGGATTGTCCAGGTTGTACCGGATGTACTTATGGAATGCATACAGGGATAATCGTCGGTTGGTGTCACAATTCTTGATGCATGTCTAACAAGGGCTCTGACATGACACACATAATAGATATCTGAGGTCATCGGAAAACTTGAGACTAGAGATGCCGATGCATTCCACCAGCTTTTACGACAAATCTTTTACAAGTGTGGTTCAAGCGGTGCGGTTGTGGAATGCTTTGCCCGTGTCAATAAGGCGTGAAATACGATACAATATGTACGTTTTTTCCTTTTGGGTTAGGTTAAGTTTTAGGTTTCTGGTAGCTTTTAGTAAACGCCTCAAATTCAACATGTTTTAATAGGAAATGTATATTGATCTAAATCCATAATAATAACAACCTAAAACCTAATAATAATTAAAATAACCTTTAATATTGATTAAAGGTTACGTAAATGACAGATATCTCTGTCTGCCTTGGCAAGATTTTAAATTAAGGAAACTTGAAGAAAACAATACTGAATTAGACTCGCGCATACCAGGGTCACATTGCAAAAAGGGAGGTGTCCTATTACAAAACAGTGGATCAAACAAGGCTGCCAGTTATAATAATGCATATAGAAAAAAAGTACATAGTATATCTCACCATCCAAAAGCACGTCAGGTTCCACGATGGGCACCAAACCCTGGCTCTGGCAGATGGAGGCGTACCTAGCCAGGACCTGGGCTGTGTCGTTGATAGCCTGGACCGATGGGATGTTCTCCCCGATCTTGAGAGGACAGCGCCATTTTGCGAATTTGAAGCCTTGCTTCTTGTATTCTGCGCACCGGGTTGCGAGGCTATCGAGTCCTGAAAAAAATAAAGGGACTGTTGGAAATGGGTTTCAGAAAATAGAGTGAACGCTTCATCATCCAACTTTATTTATTCAATATTTTAAGCACATAAATGTACAGAGGCGGACTTAATGCCTTAGGCATTTTCTACCAGTCGACCTTTGGGTGATGCAGAGATAAAAACTGATAGATGCAATAACGCTTTGCTGGTTCCATCACAAGCCTCACTCGTTACATCTTAAAAGGATTTATTTTTTTTAATTGGGACAAACCCACCGCACTATTCCCAAACCACTGCAACTCCTGAAAGCCAGAATCAACTGTGGCAACCACCAGAAAAGCGCCGAGGCAATGAAGCTCGACGAAGTCCCGGCGAATGAATTTAACTGTCTTGGATCCCGCAACGAAATTAATCAGAAAATAATAACGGAGGAGTATAAAAAAATTAAAATTTCCACTTTCCTCCATATCAAGCAGGAGACAGAACAAACAAGAAATGGTAACTTTAAAAGTAAATTATTTTCCTTCAAGCTTGTTGCCTCGCCTTTATGTCAGTGTTCTACATCTGACTGCGAATATGTACAATCTACACATCATATCTTATGATATATACACTCCGTATTCTTTGGCAGAATGAACGCAATATTATGTTGAATAATGTACAGGCTGCATCAGGAGTTGTTTACTATACGGACCTTGTGGAAACTAGAACAAATTTTATTTTTATTTTATTTATTTGGGAAAACAAACGACTACACACTAAAGCAGTACATAAAATTTTGCAAGAAGAAAAACAAATGTGCACCCAGCGACATTTTCCACATAATATAAAAAAAAACATGTTACAAAATTAATACGACTTGCGCTTATACATTAGAAACAATTTTTTATAAAATATAATTACGTGCTTATTGATAAAAATTACATTAAAAGGCATGTGTACAAAGAAAGATAAGAAGTTATATAAAATAAATTGAAATAATAATATAAAATTTAAACAGTTAAATTATTACAAAAAAATATAAATAAAAACAATCGCTACAAAAAATATATTATATTACGGATGAAAGGACAGAAACAAAATGATTACGGATTAAAATGTCAAAGAAAAATAAAAATATTATGGATTAAAATGTCAAAAAAAAAATGATTACGGATTAAAATGTCAAAGAAAAATTAAAAAAAAAAAATATTTTGGATTAAAATGTCAATAGAATTAATTTTACAAACAAGGTGTCAGAAAATAAATTAAATTATTATTACAAAATTTGTTGTTATTATTATTAAAAAACAATATATATATGCTGTGCCGTATGGTGCCGGCCGTAAAGAATTTCACCATCCCATGTCTTCCCGTGGGTGTCGTAAGAGGCGACTAAGGGACAAACCAGAGAATGGGCAGCAGCGTTCTCTGTGCTTCTATAACAACCATACTGCGATCGCCAACCCGCCTGCCAAGCGTGGCGATTATGGCAAAACCCCCCCCATGAATAGAACAAATAAAAAATGGCCCCTAGTGCCCGGAAGCCTGCCTACCCTCGACTACGGTAGCGGTCGAGGTTACGGCATGGCAAGGGGTGCCAAGAATCTCCGGACGGGATCCGGCTACCCCAACAAACACCGACGACTGGACCTGGCAACATACAACACGCGCACACTTCGGACCGACGAAAAGATCACCGAACTCGAAGAGGAATTGAGCAGGTTGCGATGGAGTATTATAGGGTTATCTGAAGTCCGAAGAGAGGGGGAGGACTCGATAATCCTCAAATCCGGCAACCTGCTCTATTTCCGAGAGGGTGACCGGCAGTCCCAGGGTGGTGTCGGGTTTATCGTCCACAAGTCCCTTGTGAACAACGTGGTGAAGATCGAGAGTGTGTCGACCAGGGTGGCGTACCTGATACTCAGAATATCCGCAAGATATTCGCTGAAGGTCATACAGGTCTACGCCCCAACCTCGGCACACCCCGACGACGAGGTAGAGACCATGTATGAGGATATCTCCAGAGCCATGCATGGTTTCAAAACTCACTTCACCGTTGTCATGGGGGACTTCAACGCGAAACTGGGCAAACGAGACGAGGATGAGCTGCAAGTGGGGCAATTTGGAGTTGGACGTCGGAACCACCGGGGTCACCTACTGGCCAGTTTTATGGAGAAGGAGGGCCTCTACATGATGAACTCCTTCTTCAAAAAGCGTGAACATAGGAAGTGGACCTGGCAGAGCCCCGATGGTGCAACAAAAAATGAGATCGACTTCATCATGTCAACCAGGAAGCAAATGTTCAATGATGTCTCTGTGATCAATTCGGTAAAAACCGGGAGCGATCACCGCATGGTAAGAGGCACATTGAACATTAATATTAAGCTTGAAAGGTCTCGACTGATGAAGTCCACGCTCCGTCCAGCACAGATTCAAGTCCAAAACCCCGAGAGCTTTCAGCTCGAACTCCAGAATCGTTTCGAGTGCCTAGGGAGCTCAGTGGACGAATACAATGACGGGTTCGTGGAAGCTGTCCATACGGTCGGGTCTAAGTTTTTCAAGACCCGTCGTACTGATAGAAACAAAAAGCTCTCTGATCCTACTCTCAAGCTTATGAAGGAGAGGCGTGAGATGATCCTGCAGTCTTCAGATGAGGCGTGCAAATATCGGCAGCTCAATAGACAGATCTCTAAATCCTTGAAAAGAGACCTCCGCCGCTTTAACACCGAGCGTATTAAAGACGCGATTGAGCGAAATAAAGGCTCCAAGGTATTTGCAAGGGATCTGGCTATTGGGCAGAGCCAGCTCACGAGACTGAAGACCGACGATGGCAGGATCGTATCCGCCAAACCGGAGCTTCTGAGGGAGATCGAGACATTCTATGGGCAGTTGTACACATCAATCAGCAAGCCCGTTGCGAGTCTAGCAAACGACCCAAGAGCTAGATTGACCCGACACTTTACCGAAGATATCCCGGACGTCAGCCTGTACGAGATTGGGATGGCTCTGAAACAGCTTAAAAACAACAAGGCGCCGGGTGATGACGGAATCACGGCTGAACTCCTGAAGGCGGGTGGAAAACCGGTCCTTAAGGCCCTTCAGAAGCTATTTGATGCCGTCATACTCGAGGGCAAAACGCCACAGGCATGGTGCAGGGGTGTGGTGGTACTCTTCTTCAAGAAGGGCGACAATGCCCGACTGAAGAACTATAGGCCCATCTCACTTCTTAGCCATGTCTACAAGTTGTTTTCAAGAGTCATCACGAATCGTCTCGCGCGCAGGTTTGACGATTTCCAGCCTCCCGAACAAGCCGGATTCCGAAAAGGCTTTAGCACCGTAGACCACATACATACGCTGCGGCAGGTCATACAGAAGACCGAAGAGTATAACCTGCCTCTCTGTTTAGCGTTTGTGGACTACGAGAAAGCCTTCGATTCGATCGAGACTTGGGCAGTACTGCAATCTCTCCAACGGTGCCAGATCGACTACCGGTACATTGAGGTGTTGAAGTGTTTGTACAAAAACGCCACCATGTCAGTCCGTCTTCAGGATCAGACCTCGAAACCAATCCTTCTCCGGCGCGGCGTGAGACAGGGAGACGTCATTTCTCCGAAACTGTTCACTGCTGCGCTGGAGGATGTCTTCAAGGTTCTGGATTGGAAGGCGCTTGGCATCAACGTTAATGGCGAGTACATCACTCACCTTCGGTTTGCCGACGACATAGTGGTCATGGCTGAGACCATGGAGAGCCTCAGTACAATGCTCGATGACCTCAATAGAGCTTCCGAAAGAGTGGGTCTTAAAATGAACATGGACAAAACCAAGGTCATGATGAATGCCCATGTAACACCCACTCCTATCAAGATCGGAGACTGTTTACTTGAAGTTGTAGATAATTATGTCTACCTGGGACAAACGATCCAGTTGGGTAGATCCAACTTCGAGAAAGAGGTCAACCGTCGAATCCGACTCGGCTGGGCGGCGTTCGGGAAGTTGCGTGGTATCTTCTCGTCCAATTTACCGCAATGTCTCAAGACAAAAGTCTATGACCAGTGTGTGTTGCCAGTGATCACCTATGGGACCGAGACTTGGTCGCTCACAATGGGCCTTATCAGAAAGCTTAAAGTCACCCAAAGGGCAATGGAGAGGGCTATGCTCGGCATTTCCTTGCGTGATCACGTCAGAAATGATGATATCCGCAGGAGAACCAAAGTTACCGACATAGCCCGAAGAATTGCTAAACTTAAGTGGCAGTGGGCAGGGCACATTGCTCGCAGAACGGATGGCCGTTGGGGCCGAAAAGTTCTGGAATGGCGACCGCGAACCGGAAGACGATATGTTGGAAGGCCTCCCACTAGGTGGACCGATGACCTGGTTAAGGTTGCGGGAAGGCGCTGGATGCGAGACGCACGGGATCGGTCAATGTGGCGACGCCTGGGGGAGGCCTATGTCCAGCAGTGGACGTCTTTCGGCTGAAATGATGATGATGATGATGATATATATGCTAAGAAAAACTAAGAATCACTAATTGAAGCAGAATTAATTTTCTCAAAAACAAGGCTTCTAAATTTTCCCACTGAAACAGCGAAGATGTCGATATTTATAAAGATCTTATTATACTGATCAGCAAGGCGACGTAAGGGTGCCCGCAAACCCGCATTTGTACGACTAGATGATACAGCAAACAGGGGTCGCAAACGCACCCCACGGCTTATGTTATTTCTAGGTACTACATAACTAATCCTACTTACAATATCAATACAGTCAAATGTGTTATTGCAGAGGTGAAATAGAAACATCGTCTCCAAAAAGATACGTCTGGTTTTTAAATTTTGTAGCCTATATTTGTTCAAAAGGTAATATGGTATAAGATGCGTAGGTACCGTGCGTTCAAGCGTTTTTGCCATACCTATTATTGGAATCAAATATAACAGCTTACAATGCTAGGACACTTTAATATTAATCCTAATTTTTATCCGTGGTGCTAGGCAACTGGGCTTATCCCAGTTGTAAACGACCCTTTGTGCCTATCTTACTAGCTTACTATCATCAGGCAAGCCGCAAGACCGAGTCAAAAACTATATCATTAGGCATAAGGAATAAAAAATAAAATAATACTTTTCTTGCCTGAGCTCCCTGTAAATAAATAATTTGACTTGAGTACCTAATTAGATATTTTAGTTGTAAGCTAGCAGAAACCAGCACCACAAAATTATCATTAGCCAGTACAACTGAAAACTTAGTAAAGTACCTATAGATTTCGCCATAAAACGAGCTTGATTGATAGAGCGAGATCGCAAGTTGGCAGCCCCATGTAAATAATAAGGACAAAAGATTATTTTTTGTCTTTGTCACCATGGCCGGTTTCTGTTATTTGTCAAACTCTAATATAATGGCAGGTTTGACAAATAAACTCGGTTTTGTTTGATTTTCTGTGATTTCGTGGTATTATGTGTTAATTGAGACAAGGAATTGGGTTATTTATAGATAATAAGTGTCAGTGCGAACAAGAACAAGAACACTACAACCCACCATGGGTTGTATTGTTCTTGTTCTTATTGTAACACCAGAACTAACTATTGTTTATTTATTTATTTATTTATTTATGTACACACAAAACACTTAACAGAGAAAAGAAATAATACGATATTATGATATGATGTCTCATGTGCGGCCACACCATGGCGAAATCTATAGGTACTTTATCTAAGACTGAAAATATACCAGTATCTATACGATCTTAATAGTAATAGTGATTCTAACAAGCAATCGGGACATGTAGACTTGGTAGATACTAAACCTAAGTTAGGGTCAAGGGAAATAAAAATACCTTGTGTAGTGACCTCATCTTGCGATAGAAATAGAGGTACTGCGTCCAGGTCCAGCTTGATGCCTGGAATGATGTTCTTCTTCTTGAGAAGCTCTATGAAAGATGTGCCATCGTCAGTCTTTTGGTACACCGTCTCATCAAAGAGGATGGTTGCTGAAACGTGCTCGGAGAGGTTCTGAAATGTTACGATTTTTTTGAATTAAGAAGATAATTATATTTTTCATCACACCTATTCGAAAAACGACAATTGTCTATAGGGGATAGCGGGAGCCAAATCCAATTTTGCGCCCGTAGGAGTTTGAGCTTTCTCTTTTCTGATTGGTCCGCTTCGTGCTTCTGATAGATTTGCGTAGTTGGGTTGGAGGCGCTCGCGTGAAGGTCTAATGTAAAAAAAATATCACTAACTAACATTCAATTTTCTATGGTGATAAACTCATTTTTGTGATTGGTTAGTAAGGAGTTAGTGTTATACTTATTCTTTGTTGATAAGTATGTGAAGTTAACCAAATAGGTCGAACGCATATGTTTGAATAAGTTACTGGCTGGTTCTAAGTTATGGCGGCAATGTGTTTTAAAAAAACTGTAGTTCTTTCTTTAAATTTATTTTTTCTCGGAAATTTTTCACACTAGGCATCGCCATAGAGGAAAGTATTTTTCTCTTAGGTAGTGATGAAAAATAGTGTGTATCACTCGGGGACAAAATATTTTGTTCACGGGCGGCGTATATTGAATTCCTCGCTAAGCTCAGGATTCTACGTTAGAATCCTTCGCTTAGCTCTGAATTCAAACTAACGCCCTGGAAGAACAAAATATTACTTTGTCCCCTTGTAACACAAATAACTATTTTACTGTGCCCGGCGCTGTGCTCCCGTCAACTGCCTAGGCCTAGGGTGGGGTAGGCCTAGGCCTACCTACCTACCTATCCTACTGACTTTCCTACCTATCTACCGTACTTACCGTGCTAACTACCATACCTAACTACCAAAAAAAATTCTAGGGTCTTTCTTCCGCGGAGAACCTTAACACCGCCATTCAGAAAAAGACGCCATCTATCGAATATAGAGTTCAACTGTCCGAGTATCTGAATATGTGTGTTGTGATATTTTACTAGAGTGACCCGATTGCGATCAAACAAAAACTAAGTAATACTTTAAGTTCCGCACAATATTATGTATAACAGTACATTACTGCAGCGGCCAGCAAATTAGGCATTGATGGACGAACGTGTAAATGTGGGCCGAGGCGAAGCCGAGGCACTCATACGTAAGTCCATCAATGCCTAGTTGTGGCCAAGGCTTGTATAGTACTTTTCTCAAATAATGCGCGGAAATTAAAAGTAAGTATTACCTAGAACTCATTTTGTCAAATACAATTATTACTTTTCAAAATCAATGACGAACAATGAGTAACAATAATTTTGCCCGCGTTAAAATGTTCATTTGTTTTTTTTTTCAATAAACAGCTTTCTATTTGCAAGCCAGTTGGAAATTTAAATAAAACCTTTGATAAGTTACCTCTTTGGTTTCGATGCTTCGGAGTAAAATATCGTTCCATTTTTTAATTACACGACAGTTATGAGTTTACTATGTAATTTTACTCAAAAATGCATGTAATGTGGTCATTATTTTGACAACCTTGTTCGAGCAAAGTCGACCTTGCCGTTCTGTTTCAAGGAGCGGCCGGCAAAGTTTTGCTGGCCGCTCTAACAGGCCGGCAATGTATTGCCGGCCGCTATTTTGACGTTTCAACGTTTTAAAAAATCAAATCCAAAAAGATTTTATTTTAAACACAGCTGTTTGTATCTATGGAGATAGGTACAAAAAGATTTTATGCCATATGAGGCTGTATAATTCCAACTACCATTGCTCAAAAAAAAAACAAACAAGTAGCAAAAGCGCGGTTTAGCGAAAATTTTGTTTTTTTTAGTGACTTTTTTGCTAAAAATTAGCTCTCAAAGCGAAAATTCTTCTGATTCAATGTGTTTAACACCGCCAGACATTAAAGATGAAGCTAAATTAGTGGTTGAAAATTTGATACCGCGAAACTCAAAGGAAAAATATAAGCTTGCATATGTTAATTATTATATTTTTTATTTAAATTACTTGCTGGTTTTATTTAGATTAGGTACATTTTTGAGTAAAGCACTATACAAACCTTGGCCCACAATGAATGCTTCCCTGGTCACGCTATGATTGCCTCGAGCTAGCCTAGCTACGCTCTAGGCCTTTCAGCTTGGCCATCATTGCAGCCCTTTCTGTCCTCGCTGTAAAGGCCTCGACCTACGGTCTCGGCCTTTATCTCAGCTCGTCCATCAAGTGCTGCACGCTGACTGCGCTGTGTCGGCCTGGAGCTGCGCTACGCTGCGCTGTCGGCCATAATCAGCGCGACCAGCAAAGTAGTCATTATAGACCGCGGCAGTAATGTACTATATTTGGCCGCTAGACACGACAGATATGGATTTTCATACAACTTTTGCCGGCCGCTGCGCGCATGTATTTGGCCAGTACAGCAATTTCGATTTATCTCGAAGAAGGTTGTCAAAATAATGCTCACATTTCCAAGCATGTTTGAGAAAAATTCTGTAAAGTATTGTATGACGCAAAAACAAAACGCAATTTTCATCCTAAAAATTTTCCACAAGGGAATGTCCCCGACAACTTCCAAAAAGAATTAAAAGTTAGAGAAGCATACAAGCGTTTTTTGCCTTCACCTGGGGCGTGAAACATTCATCAGCAAAAAGTACAGGCAATCCCTTGTGAGACATCTGTGCGACGAAACAAAAGCAGGGCTGTGTTGTCCTTTCCTCAAAGTCCCAAAGGCACGTGAGGAAACTTTTAACAGGAAAATCAAACGGTGTTTTCTTTGTTCGAGACGGAATATTTTTTGTATTTGATGTTCAGTCACATTTTCAACGGAGAAGCGATTTTAATGGGAAAAAAAAACCGGCCAAGTGCGAGTCGGACTCGCACACGAAGGGTTCCGTACCATTATCGCAAAACACTGCAAAACAAACACGTTTGTTGTATGGGAGCCCCCCTTAATTTATTTTATTTTAATTTAATGATTATTATTTTTGGAAGTAAATATACATCTAAACATTCTGTGAATATTTCAAGCGTCTACCTGTTGCCATTATTAATATCGAGCATAAAACGGCAAAAATATCACGGTTGTTGTATGGGAGCCCCACTTAACTATCTATGTTATTCTGTTTTTAGTATTTGTTGTTATAGCGGCAACAGAAATATATCATATGTGAAAATTGCAACTGCCTAGTTATCACGGTTCATGAGATACAGCCTGGTGACAGACGGACAGACGGACAGACAGACAGACAGACAGACGGACCGCGGAGTCTTAGTAATAGGGTCCCGTTTTTACCCTTTGGGTACGGAACCCTAAAAATAAAGAATGCTTTTTAGGGGTCAAAAAACGTGATTTTTTTGCCATTTTTTGCGATAATGGTACGGAACCCTTCATTCGCGAGTCCGACTCGCACTTGGCCGGTTTTTTAACAGTATTCTTGCGTTTGACCACTATCTCGCCTAATATTTTTTATATGTCATTAATTTTGTTTGTGTGTGCCCATTTTGTTTGTGTGTACCACTTTTGTTTGATGACAAACGATGGTCGATGCTGCAACATGCTTGCTTAGTAGCAATCTATTCACTCTGAAACCGCTCAGGTTATTGCGATCAAGAAACACAGACATCGGCAAGAAATTCCACTCCATAACTGTACGTACTATTAATTTGTTTTTTTTTTGGTGCCGGGTCTTACTAGGTATAAACTGATCTGTCTAATTCTTTTAGGATTACAGGCGTAGTTCATCATGAAGTAACTTCACTCTTTGATTGGATTGGACAAGAACTAAACTGCATATTGCTGAAATAATTTCTCAATATAATTTACAGTCTGCACACAAATATAAATTATAACCTCATCTTCACTTTATCTGAAATCAACTAATAAGTTGTAGGTACTTTACTTACCTCGGTGGTAAAAAGCAGCTGGCGGTATCTTCTTCTGTTATTCTCTGTGTTCTGCTGTTCTATAGCTGCCAGGAGCTTTCCGATGCCCTCTGAAAAACACCAAGTTTTTCTATACTATATTACTATATACTATCTTTCACTACTAGCTTTCCCTTACGGCTTCGCTCCTATCAACTACCTACCTACCTACCCTACCCTACCCTACATACCTGCCTACCCTGCCTACCCTGCCTATCCTACAAAATGCCTTAATGTGGCTTATTCATAAGATATAGATATATAGTGTCGTGGACTTTTTTTAGATCTATTAAAACCTAATTTCTTTATGGTACATGGTAGTAAGTAATGTTTAATTTGCCACTAACCCAGCGCACGCGGATAAAGCAGTCCGATAGCGCTTTTTTCCGTGTACGTAGTCGTAGCGGAAAAACGTCGAATTTATTAATTTCAGATAAGCAGATAATTAGTGTATGAAGTCGTGTAATTGTGTATAGTAAGTACAAATTTGTGTATCCAACCATTGGGGTGCTATTCAACAAAAACTGTTTCCGCTGGAACTACGTCATACTAGCGGCACCTTTTTTTTCCTATGCACGTAGATAAAAAAAAAATACATACAATAATTAGTTTGAAACGAGAGGTAAATGTGTATGCTTAAATGAAATTTGTGTGACATAAAACTGCGAAGATAATCAAGTTTCCGCTGCACTGACGTTTGGCTATTTGATGAAATTCATATAAAACGGCTTAGTGCAGATTAGATCAGATTAGTTAGTGAATTTTTTTACGCACTTTGCTTTGAATTTGTGTGTAATGATAGTTAAAACAGAATTTGAAAAAATCATACCGTTCAGAAGATATACACGTAAAAGTAAAATAAGGTTTTTAGGTCCAAGTACTTAAAATAGGAACACTAGAGCCTAACTTATAACGTTTATTTGAATCTTGTAAGGGTCTACAAAGTCCTGCCAAGTTTCATGTATGTGTTCTTAGTAATTAATGAGCAGTCGCATAATTTACTACGACTGGACCACTATATTGTATGACAACCGATTTTAGGACATTTTAATGGAAATGCAAAGTAAAACATATGGCGATAATTAGTTTATTAATGCAACTATTCACATGTAAAATGTCAGCTCATTACACTAAATAATTAAAGAGATATAATAAAAATACCAGAACAACCGCAATTCATGGATAAACCGACCAAGTTTGAATGGCTACAAAAAAGCGGCCGTGCAGTATATATAGCTAACATTCTAAAATTTCCAGTATAGTATCGTTAGTGTGTGTAATAGTTTCGTACAGGTGCGTACACAATCGTTTAGCAGAAAATAAAAAAACTGTAAGTATTAACATTATCCTCATAGTATTTATTGGTTAATGACTAATTAAAATGAAAAAAAAAACAATATTATTAACAAAGTAGGTAATAATAACATAAACATAAAAGAATCAGCTTTTTATTAAATATAAATAACAAATATATGGCCCACTGTATAAGCCCATATGAATAAGTAAATTTTAGGATTTTTACTGGTACCTAACTTTTCGGGAAACTGATACAATTGTTCTATCTCACGAGTCACGACCGACGCACTGCGTGACTGCGGGATCGTCTTAGTCATGTGTGCAGATGCACATTGTTTCTATGTGCGTAAGCGATACTGAGCGCCCAATAGTTTATATTATACTAGAGGGAACGTATTTACGACGAAAAAGAAACTGTTAATTCTTTCGTTCTTGCTTATAGAAAAATTCTATCAAAAAAAAAAGAGACAAACATAGGCAAACGCTACCATCCTGAACGTCAAAGAGATAACTTTTATAACTTAAATACGTTACCTCTAGTATAATACAAGCTCTCTGCTAAGCGCTCCCGAGCTTACGCACACAGAAACAATGTGCATGTGCACTACACACACGACTAAGACCAACCCACCGTCGTGAGATAGAACATCCTTCTTTAGATTATTCCCTTATCTATCTAATAACTACTGGTGTGTTAATATTTTTTTCTAATAATTATTAGTATTTCATTTAATAAAATTTTATTAACATCAAAATATTTATACGATGGAAGCAGCAGAATATTAAGGACATAATAATTACCTACTGTAACAACTTTTTGTAATATTCTGACAAATAAATGCATTTGCTAATACAGAAGTAATTCTTATTGTAGTAATTTCGTAAGTTTGAGAAACAAACAAGTGAGCTACTATTTTGATCACGAACATTATTTGTTACTTGTTCAAGAATTGTGTGCTCACCTGTACCAATCCAATAATGGTACGACACTGGAAATTTTAGAACGTTAGCTATATATACTGCACGGCCGCTTTTTTGTAGTCATTCAAACTTGGTCGGTTTATCCATGAATTGAGGTTGTTCTGGTATTTTTATTATATCTCTTTAATTATTTAGTGTAATGAGCTGAAATTTTACATATGAATAGTTGCATTATTATACTAATTATCGCCATATGTTTTACGTTGCATTTCCATTAAAATGTCCTAAAACCGGTTGTCATACAATATAGTGGTCCAGTCGTAGTAAATTATGCGACTGCTCATTAATTACTAAGAACACATACATAATACTTGGCAGGATATTGTAGACCCTTACAAGATACAAATAAACGTAATAAATAAGGCTCTAGTGTTCCTATTTTAAGTACTTGGACCTAATAACCTTATTTTACTTTTACGTATATATCTTCTGAACGGTATGATTTTTTCAAATTTTGTTTTCACTATCATTACACACAAATTCAAAGCAAAGTGCGTAAAAAAAATCAACTCTGCACTAAGCCGTTTTATATGAATTTTATCAAATAGCCAAACGTCAGTGCAGCGGAAACTTGATTATCTTCGCAGTTTTATGTCACACAAATTTCATTTAAGCATACACATTTACCTCTCGTTTCAAACTAATTATTGAATGTATTTTTTTTTATCTACGTGCATAGGAAAAAAATGGTGCCGCTAGGATGACGTAGTTCCAGCGGAAACAGTTTTTGTTTCCGTTTTTCCGCTGCGCCTACGTACACCTTTTTTCCGACTTACTTTACAAATATCAATATTTAAGGCTAACCAAAAACTTTTGCGTAATGCTATTACCCTATAGTCTTCTTCATGAATGTGGCTATTATATACAAACACTTTTTTTCCAAATCTGACTTGTAGTTCCAGAGATTAGCGCGTTGAAACAAACAAAAAAAACTCTTCCTCTTTTTATATTAATAATAATATATGGAAATTTCTCAATTGAAATATCAACGTATAGCCTAAGCCAATAATGATAAAAGTTTGAAATTTTGAGAGAATATTGATTTTTATACTGTAGGTGTCATTTAAGAAAGGATTTTTCGAAATTAATCAAATCAAGCGGTGAAATATGGGATGAAAGTTTGTATCTTAATTTTTTATTTTCTTTAAGACCGTCTGGGGACACAGTAAGATTTGCCACAACTGACCAGGAGATCAGAATCCTGAAGTAAAGACCCCGACTGCTTAAAAAGCGAACCAAAAAGCCGTAAACAAGAAGAAAATCATGCTGTGCAGTCTGAGGATACATGTTTGCGAGCTGGCTGACCAAAACTAGATCTTTTATTTATATCACGTATTTTGTTTTAAGTATTGGGTACATTTGAACATATAAGTGATATATATTTTTGAAATCACCTCTTAAAACCCTATAATTTGATACCCCACACGATGGGTTTGGAAGAAAAAAAGTATGGTGCCCCACAATATGGCGCCCAAAACCCGCCATGTTTTTACTTTCCAATTTTAATGTAGCCAGTGACACTTGCAGGGTTAAGACAAATCGATTGACGTAAGCATCATCAAAATCGGCCAACGCGTTTGGTCTCTAGAACGCCACATAGGAACATACATACATCTTGATCTCACCCAAGACCAATTGGATAAGCTTGAGCGACTTCAAAATCTCTGTATTAGATTTATATTTGGCTTGCGCAAATATGATCACGTTTCTGAATTTCGTACTAAGCTCAAATGGCTTCCTATTCGCCTTCGCCGGAATGCCCACATACTCTCTTTGCTTTATAATGTGCTCTTTAATCCTTTTACTCCTTTTTATCTTAAAGAACGTTTTCAGTTCCTCTGTGACACCCATTCTAGGTCCTTGAGATCATCGGAGAATTTAAAATTGACTGTTCGTATGCATTCCACTTCCTTCTTTGACAAATCTTTTACAATTCAAGCAGTTCGATTGTGGAATGTATTACCTATAGAAATAAGACGCGCACAAACACTGCCAACATTTAAGAAAATGGTAAAGGAGCAATACCTTTCACTATAATTTTTTAGTCTTTTCCTTTCCCTGTCATATATTCAATATTTATTAGTATATTAGATATGTAGTATAGTATGTATGTATTTTATGTTTTTATGTATAAGTAAGTTATATTATTTATGATCTATTGTACACTGACTGCCCTTAATTCTTCTCCTATCGTTCAGTCCATCCAAAGGTTGTCTGTAAGAGATTGCCCTGTGCGATAAGACCGCCCATTGTACACTTTGTTTGAAAATGTTTGTCCTTTATGTTTTTATTTTGTGGTGTACAATAAAGTTTATAATAAATAAATAAATACATAGACTGATAAACACAGATAACCTTCGGCAGTCGGGTAAATAAAAGTGGTGCTGGAATTATTCTCCAACTACCAGGAGTTTAGGTACTAGGACAGCAATAAGTATTTGAATTGTAAAGACTGGGGACAGCGTAAGCAACAAAAGTTTTGTTATGAGAAACAAAAGAAAGTCGTTTCGAACGGCGCCATTGATCGAGTTTAAATGTGATTTTATTGAACAGAAGCTTCGAAAACAGTAAAAGATAGCTTATTTTGTAAAAAATCCCAAACAAAAACTTGTTTATACATAACATATCAGTTAACGTTCCTGTATCATTTTTAATTGCTTTTACAACAAAGCATTTAAAATTATTACAGGAACGTAACAAGTAGTAGGTACTTTACTTACCTATTTACACATATAAGTGTTACCTATAGATTTTTGAAATCACCTCACACAAAGAGTTTGGAGGAAAAAAAACTGGCTCCCACAAGGCCGCTAACCCACTGGCGTTTTGCGAGCGTTGGCGTTGGTTCAACGTCTGCGCAGCGTCGACGCTGCGCAGACGCGACGTTGACATCGCGAGACTCTAGTGGCATGCGTTGGAGCAAAAAGCTGTCATTTTTATATTTTCCAATTTTAAAAGCCAGTGACAATTGCAATGTTAAGACGAATCGATTGACGAATCGATTCACAATCGATTCGTCTTAACATTGCAATCATAAAAATCGGCCAACACGTTTGGTCTCTAGGACGCCACATAGGAACAAACATAGACTGATAAACACATTACCCTCCGTTCGGGTCGTTTTGTAGACCCGGCGGCCTAATGAACGCCAATGATGCTGCAACTAGGGTGACCACCTACTACAGGGCCAAAAGTATTTAAAAAGTTTTCGATTCGAAAAGAAACAGAAGATTTTACCATTGGTCTCATCTACAGCAAGGATGCCCTTCCCTGGAACCACTATGGCTTCAGCTGTGGCCTTCAACTCCTTCTGGAGCGCAGGCTCGGGGTAGGAGAAATATGTGGTCATCCTGTGATAATAGACAGAAGAATATTAACGTAAGTATGAAACAAATGATAAACTGACAACAATAAAAAAAATAGCACATTCATTCAGAACTTTGAGCATATTATGTCGTGGTGGGCAGTGGGTAAGACCTCGCCTCTCGTGGTCGTGGGTTAAAATCCGGGCAAGTACCAATGTGACTTTTTCAAATTCATAATTATGTACTTTCTAAGTTTATCTTGTGATAGGCAACGGTGAAGGAAAACATCGTTAGGAAGCCTGGACTTATATAGTTAATGTTAGTCTGAAATAGCCAAGTCAGAGGCCTTTGGGGCTCCCAGAGGTGACTTATTTAACCCTGACACCAGCCGGGCGAGCACATCCTCTGTGAAAGGCTTAAGCCACGCATTTTATCATGGTTTTTGCTCCCAAACTGTGATAAAAATGTGTGGCTTAAGCCTGTCATAGTAGGCCGTACTCGCCCGGCTAGCGTCAAAATTTCCAGCAGTCGCCAGCAGAGGTGGCCAAAACCTCACACGAAATAGAAAAAATAAGGAAAGCATAGACCACCATAAATGTGATCTTAAAAAAAATCCATAGAGTAAACGAAACAAAAACAGAGTCACATACATAAATCATTATTATTATAATTTGGCCCTGTTATTACGGTATTTACTCTCTTTGTCTTCCTAGGTTGGGGCGACTCACCTACCCGGCTGCCAAATTTGTGAAATCCTAAACCAGAAGTTTAACATGCTTTCCAAAGCGCTTCAAGGGCCGATTTCACCAATGAAACTAATCGCGAATATTTTTTTTTAGCTTATTTATTTATTATTTGGAACAAAAACATGTATACAATTACAAATATTGTTGTTCGGAAATGGCCGCATTAGTGAGACCGTGTCGCAGCCAGCCAGTATTGTCTATAGGTTCTCGCTTGAACACTATCTCGCCTGATGGCAAGCGATGATGTGGTCGACTGTGAAGCACGCTTGCCTAGAAAAAACCCATTCACTCTTGACTTAAAGACCCCTAGATTGTAGCTATCGGGAAACACAGACTCCGTCTAATTTAACTAAACTCGATGTATGCAAATACAGCGTTCTGATTTGGTAGTATAACAGCGGTGTCAAGCATTCAGAACACTGTAATATCATAAACTGAGTTTAGTTGAACTAGACGGCGTCTATGTTTCCCGATAGCTACAATCTAGGGGTCGTTAAGTCAAGAGTGTTTTATAGGCAAGCGTGCTTCACCGTCGACCACATCAACGCATCAGGTGAGATAGAGGTCAAGCGCGAGCCCATAGACAATATTTTTTTTATTTTAAACTGAGTTTAGTTGAACTAATCACGATTAGTTTCATTGGTGAAATCGGCCCTAAGTTGTCATTCATCCACGTTATTACCAAAGTACCAATCAGACATTTCAACAGACAGGTATTGAATATTTAATTTAACATTAACACCTAATATAGCAGGCAGTTAATGCCCAAACGATGTTTATTTATTATTCATAGTCAATTCACCATTGGTTTAATTTGTGTAATAGATTCGTTATGAATATGAAAGCTCTGATTTAAATAAATAAAATCATGAATGCTCCTGTTTTCCTGGTATTTGCATTAAGCCTCTTCTAATGAATTCCTAAACACGGCTTGATAAATTTTCAGTTTATCAATTTGTTTATTCGAAATACCAATGTTCGAAACTAAATTCACTGAACAAAGAAATTTAAAAATTTAAAACAGGCCAAGTGCTAGTCGGACTCACGTACGAAGAGTTCCGTACCATTATCGCAAAAAACGGCAAAAATACACGTTTGTTGTATGGGAGCCCCACTTAAATATTTATTTTATTCTGTTTTTAGTATTTTTTGTTATAGGGGCAACAGAAATAGATCATCTGTGAAAATTTCAACTGCCTAGCTAACACGGTTCATGAGATACAGCCTGTTGACAGACGGACAGACATATAGACAGACGGATGGACCGCGGAGTCTTAGTAATAGTAATAAACAGAAACCCTTTTTCCCTTTGGGTATGGAACCCTAAAAAAATATTTTCACCAAACTGTAATGCAAAAATAAAATAAACAAAAAGTAGGGAATGAATTCAAAAATATTAATTTTGAAGCCGAATAAAAAGTTGCTCTGTAAAAGTTACGGCATTCGAGTTTGTTACTGAAACTTTTAGAGCAATTAAATTGAAAACTGTCTATGAAAATAATCCTTATATTGTTTTACGTAAAAATATTTGAGTCTCAGATTATAAACGTATTCAGACAATGAAAATAATAAAAGTTATCAATAAGTTTATCTCTCCAATATTTTTTGTTTGGTTGCTTCTTCATTAACGATATCTTGTGTACCTACCTAAGCGTCAAATGAAACGAGCACTTTCACGAAGATCTGTACTCCTCGTAGTTCTAAGTTATTATTTTTTCCAATCACTTTCTCTCCTCTTAAAACTCTTCACTTTGATACCTCACACGACCGGTGTGGAATATTGGGACCAAGGAACATATTTTGGACCTCCACAATATGGCGCCCAAAATCCGCCATTATTCTTTTTTTAGGGTTCCATACCCAAAAAGTAAAAACGGGACCCTATTACTAAGACTTCGCGGTCCGTCTGTCCGTCTGTCATCAGGCTATATCTCATTAACCGTGATAGCTAGGCAGTTTTACACTTTAATGTAGCCAGTGACACTCACAAGGTTAAGAAGACGAATCAATTGACGTAAGAATCATCAAAATCGTCCCACGAGTTTAGTCTTTAGAACGCCACCATAGAAACAAACATACAATCAATCTATGTACCTATGTATACATAGATAGATAAACAAATTACCACAGTATAAATATGGACGAACAGTACGGAAACTACCTACAAACGCTCGAAACGGCACACTCACACAAACATGCACGTCGACAAGACCGCTAACCGCCTGTCATTACCCTCCTTCGGCAGTCGGGTATAAAGGTAAAGTTGAAGAAATTAATTGCTACGAACAATTAATGTTACAGGGGCCGTATAACGTGTCAACGCCATCATGATTCCGTTGCGAAAAACGGATAGCGCTATTCGTCCTGTATACCTCCGTTCCTCTCTCACAGAGGAACCATAATAGTTGTGACAAGTTAGGTAAGGCCCCGGATTATAACTTCTGCTCTATCCACATCCTAAACACGAAAACACGAAGTAAGTGTCATAAATATGAAGTAATAAAGAATACTTACCTTGTCTTGTCTTTTAAGAGCACTTAACTCCGACTGAATACAAAATACTTACATACTTGTTTGTTTCTGTAATGATTTAGATAAACCGCTGTTATCGCACGATACGGGCAGTTGTTTTATTGTATGGATTAATTTTAAACAATTTGTTGATGGCATATTTTTGTAGTTTTTTAACTATCTCTACCCAGAGCCACGGCCCACGGCTTCTTCTTCGTCTATCTCTCACTCACAAATAAAAATCAAAAAAAAAAAGACGTAGGCCTACATGGGCACTTATAAAACGTCGACAAAAGGTGCACGGTTCGGGTTTGGTCGTTTCCTATGGAGAAGAACCGGCAAGAAACTCTATGGTTACTCTTTTATAAAAAATGGTTTGGTTCACAATATTTCCATGTATATATGGGGGGACAACGTAGGCCCGGCAATAAGTCGTAAGAAACCACAAAAAAAAGAAGTGAAATGAGATAAAAAGTAAACAAGCATCTAGAAATCTAGACATACTCTACATAAGACCCGTCCCCAAGTTATGTGGTCTTTTGCAGTGTGGACCTTCTTAGGTATAATGCTGCCTCCAGCAGCCTTCTCGATTGCTTCTGATTACCTTGCTAGTGGTCCTCCACGGCTGGCGATTCTTACCTTAAATTCGTTAGGCACATACAAACTACCTAGTATTGTCTGATCACAGATCTGGTATTAGCTGACTGCCTGATATTTTTACTACTAGGACTTCTAGGGACTGCTAATTTCCCCCACTTTTCTTTACTAATGAATAAGTTGAGAAACTAAAATTTCTACCTTAGTTCAATAACACTCTTCGATACCACGACACGACAATAACTGATCAGTTTTAAATACTTATGAACTCTAACAAACAAGAACGGATTGAATCGTACCATTCGTACCAGCTGCTTATGAGTTCTGTAAATTGTAAGGGTACGTCTATATAGTGGTAGCGTTTAGCGATTACATCAAATTGTAAGGCTACGTCTATATAGCGGTAGCGTTTAGTGATTTCATCAACCCACAGGCGTAAATTCCACAGGTAAATATTTTCAACCTCTGGACTCCTACTTTTTCTCAATTCGACTGTATGTCTGTTACGCGATTACTCCGCTAATTATATACCGATTTGGATGATTCTTTTTTTATTTGATGACCAGCTGATCCTCTCATGTGGTCCATTAAAATTTGATCAAGATCTGGCGAATAGTTTTTAAGGTATCCTTAATAATTCTTATTGTCATGGTAATTTAAAGTACAAATACTAAATAGAGAAAAATAAAAACCGGCCAAGTGCGAGTCGGACTCGCGCACGAAGGTTCCATACAATTATCACAAAAAAAAACACGTTTGTTGTATGGGAGCCTCACTTATTTTTTTTATTCTGTTTTTATTTCTGTTTGTATTTGTTGTTATAGCGGCAACAGAAATACATCATCTGTGAAAATTTCAACTGTCTAGCTATCACGGTTCATGAGATACGCCTGGTGACAGACAAACAGACAGACGGACATTGGAGTCTTAGTAATGGTCCCGTTTTTACCCTTTCGGTAAGGAACCCTAAAAAACGATTTAATACCTATTAGAAGAGCTTAATATTAGGCCAAGTTCAAATTAGGGTAAGAATCAGCGTTTTTGAACGACAAAGAAACATAAGACGGTAGATATTAGGTGTTTTAGCTAGGAAGAAGAAGTGACGCGACTAACTCCCAGCAAAACATCATCTGTTATACCTAATGTTTTAAATATCTTCAGTGACCCTCCTGATGGCTCGACGCGATTAAATTTATATCAAACTGAAAGGCGAAACAAAAAAAATATTGAAAGTACGTTCACATGGAGTCAGCGACTTCAGATCTGCACTTAAATATTCTTAACCGATACAGCCAATCAGCGGCCTAATTCCGTTAGTGAACTCGACGTGATGGCAATCCACATCGCGTCTATCATCTCGAATGTGGTTGTTCGAATGGCGGGCCGGTCAGGCCTTGTCGAATTTACTTACGCAATTAGGCTGCCATGCCGGTCCCGTAAGAAGCATTGGTGCAACAGCGGCGCAACACAAATTCAAATCATTATTTCATTTAAACCATATAAAAGGTACTTTTGAATTGTCAAGCAAAAGATGAAGCTATACTTCATAAAATATAGCTTGATCTCTGCGACAGCTGTCAGTATCAATAGCGCTTGACAGGCTAACAATCAAAATCAAAATCAAGGTATTTATTTCAAGTAAACTTTAGAAGTACTTCTGAATTGTCAAACAAAAAATTAATAAAAGTTGACTCTAGTTGCAAATTCGCAAGCGTCTGTAGGTCTCAATGGAGAAGAATTTGCAAGAATCTCCCCGGACACTCTTTTCCATCAGTTATAATTACAAGTTTTTGGTTACATCATTCTTGTTGAAAAAATACATATATGTGAGAACGATGTTAAAAGACGTGTACGTAAAAGCGTCTAGCAACTATTATTTATTCTGTGCTAAACACAGAGTAACAAATAATTAAAAAAAAAACACTTTAACAGGCCGAAACAGCTAAGGTATGACCAATCCCAACTGATGGCGCCCGTTCACGAACATGACGCATGGATCGGCACCACTCAGCCCAACCATCATGAAGGAAACCGAATGATCCAACACATGTGCCACCATCAGAGAGAAATTAGAGAGAGCATGACACACTCAACTGCCAGGGCACACAGAAGTCAACGAACGACACATAGGTACAGTGAATGGTAGATTTATCTGCAGTCGGAATATAGTACTCACACATGTGCTGTGCAATTATATAATACTAAAAGAAATTGAGTTTATACAATACAACAATTCAATAACGTAACAATAATGTATACGTCAGTTTGACATAATATGTCGCAGAGAACAAGCCATCTTTTTTTTTTTGCACGTTCGCAAGCGTCAAGCGACAAATCCGTCGGTTGTGTCTGGGAATTATTATATTTTTTTTTCTTGTCTCCATCGATCGCTGTTGTTATGATCTCGGCCTAAAAATCAACTGATTGAACTAAATTAATATCAATGAATCTTAAAACCAGTGAGTCCAATGCCCAGTTTCTGGAACGAGATACACATCGCAAAATGATTGTGACAAATTGTAAAACTCGCGTTTACTAGTGTGATTGGTTGAATGAATTAACAACAGCCAATCACAACCACTTCACTTGCGTTTAATTATTAACGCAACTATATTAATTACTTTCGACACACTGGATGTTAGTAACTCAAGTTTTCAACCTACAAATTTAATATCATGCTGTATATTATCATCTTATGCTCAACTATACAAATATCAAGTTATAAATAACTAATTAAACAGATAAACTTTTGACCCTATTCATAGGTTATGTAATTTTTACCCGACTGCCGAAGGAGGGTAATGTGTTTATCAGTCTATGTATGTATGTATGTATGTATGTATGTATGTATGTATGTATGTATGTATGTATGTATGTATGTATGTATGTATGTATGTATGTATGTATGTATGTATGTATGTATGTTTGTTCCTATGTGGCGTTCCAGAGACCAAACGCGTTGACCGATTTTGATGATTCATACGTCAATCGATTCGTCTTAACCTTGCGAGTGTCATAGGCTACATTAAAATTGGAAAATAGAAAACTGGCGGCTTTTGGGCGCCATATTGTGGGGGGCCAATTTTATTTTTTCTTCCAAACCCATCGTGTGGGGTATCAAAATAAAGGGTTTTTAGAGGCGATTTCAAAAATATATAACACTTATATATTTAAATGTACCTAATTCGAAAAAAGTTGCCACGGCCAGCCAGCGGAATTGATGGGCAGGGAAGTCGGGTTCGAAATAACAAAACTGCGTCCAAATCTCCTCGTTTATTAAAGGTTTATAAAGGTGCCTAAAACAATAAAAATTATAAATGATTACAAAATGGATACTCGTTCAAGCCTCAATACATAGACACAATTACAAAATAACTTACCCAAAGAGCACCTTGAAGTAGGTACTAGAAATCACAATATAACGCAATACACACAGTTCATAAACCGAATATATTAATATAATATAATAATTTTTCCAATATAAAATTTAAATTAATGCCTTGAGTGTCAGCAGGCCAGAGCTATTTTTCTTGACAGCTCCCTTGAAAAAACGAGGCTTTTTGACAGACATTCCATCAATGAATTTTGAATTTTTATTTTTAAGAGATCGCCAAAATGATTTGAACCAAAAAAAAGGTCGACATGGTCACAATACCCCGCCGCCCCTTGAAAAAATTTGGAGGTAGGCCGAGAAATTTGATGAGGAGAGGAAAAAAAAAAAAAAAATTACAAAATGCTAAATTTAGAGATGGGGGTGATATTTACAATGTGAATATTACAACAGAGTCTGAGTCCTACAAGCACTCAATCATACAATCATACAACCTATCAATATTAGTCTTAGGTATAAAATATTGCCCTAAAACATCACGCAAATGAAGTAGCTGAAAACTGTGTACAGGCTACTCCGACGCAACTCTGCAATCAGTGTAGGCTTATTTAAAGAGTCACCATCCGCTCTATAATGGTGAATGATGTAAAGTATTTACAAAATGTGTGCTCAAATGCGCAAAAGGTCTTTAGAATCATTTCTTCTTTTATTATTATAGAAGAAAAGTAATAAGAGGGTGATGTTTTAGGTTTACATCATATAAATATAATTAAATTAAACTTGAGAAACTCGCGTAATATTAATTAATTAAAAGAAATATGTATAAATTAAGAAAAATTTGAGACAATGTTAATGAAACCGAAAGAAAATAAATGAATAAAAGAACAATTATTGTAAAACACTAGGTCTAGGTTTGATATCTTTAACATGCCATCGACCTATAGGACGACCTGTTAAGTCTGCTAAATCATAAACAAGAGGAGAGATTTTTTGTATGATTTTGCATTTAATAAATTTGGGAGCTAATTTAGCTGAATAATATCTGCCGGCCGCACTTAGTGCGTAATTACGTTTCCACACTATGTCGCCTGCATTGAAAACTATATGTTGGCGTTTCTCATCGTACCGAGCAGCATTATTTTGATGAGAAAGCCAGAGCCTATTCTGAACTTCAGCAAGAATAGGGCTAAGAGAACCTACGTTATCAGCGAAAACGTCACGAGGAGCGAAAATCAAATCTTCCAAGGTGTCATGATTTGGGTAAATTGAACCACACGAAACGAGTTCACGACCATAAACAAGGAAGGCTGGTGTGAATTTAGTGACTTCATTTACTGCGGTATTTATTGCAAATTGTATTTTATGTAATTGTAAGTCCCAAGTCCTATGGTCTTGATCGACAAAGGATGCTACGGCTGTAATTATGGTTTTATTGTAACGTTCGACTGTATTGACTTGTGGGCAATATAGCGGTGTAAAGCTAATTTTTGGAATGTTGTAACGTCTAAGCATGTCGGCAAGTTCATTGCTAGCGAATTGGGGCCCGTTATCAAGGATAACCGTTTCGGGAATACCGTGGCTCATGAAGACTAGATTTTCTAAAATGTGTGCAATAATAGCAGAAGTTGCCCGCTTAATTGGAAACAAAAGGCAATATTTACTAAAGCAACAAGTAACAACGAAAATATAACGATTTAACTTCCTGGACATAAGAAGAGGACCAATCAAGTCAATAGATATAGCTTGAAAAGGTCTTGAACAAACCTTAGGTTTTCCCATTAGACCGATAGTAGCTTGTGTTTGATGTTTGTAAGCAAGGCATGTCTCACACTTGGCAACAAAATTTGCAACGTCCCTATACATACCTTTCCAGAAGTATCTAAGTTTCAGTCTGTTATACGTTTTAAGAAGACCAAAATGAGCAGTGGTAGGTGTAGAGTGATTTTCGACTATATGAGCCGTCGTATGCTCAGCCGGTATCACTTCTTTCCAATTGTACTCGGAAGTAAGAATAGTGCTAGTGCGAGTATACCTGTATAATTTGTTATTCCTAACTATATACTCAGGACAAGCAGCAGGATTGTTTATACATTTAGCCCTGATTTCATTATACCAAGCATCAGCTGATTGACTAGGGTCATAATTTATTAAAGAAATAGGAACAGAACGTGAAAGAACATCAGGAACCAGATGGTCTTTACCTTTTTTGTGTTTCATTTCAAAATTAAAAGCTGATAATCGAATACTCCAGCGAGCTAAACGACCGGTAGGGTTATTTAAATTAAGAAACCACTGTAGAGAAGAGTGATCAGTGTAAATTGTAAATTTCTGGCCGTTGTCTAAATAACAACGCCAGTGTACAAGGGCTGTAATAACGCTAAGTAATTCGCGCTCAGTAATAGAGTAATTCTTTTGAGCACCAGTTAATGATTTGCTCATGTAAGCAATAGGTTTTTCAACGCCATCGAAGTCCTGCGTAAGCATAGCTCCAATACCAAAGCTAGACGCGTCACAATGTACCGCAAAAGGATCATTAAAATTAGGACGTGACAATACCGGGGTAGTAGTCAACGCTTGTTTTAGCTTAATAAAAGCATTATTATGTTCAACCGTCCATTTGAAAGGAGGAGCTTTTTTACTGGTAGAGGTTAACGCGTTAAGTGGTGCAGTTAAAGTACTGAAGTTTGGTAAAAACCTACGGTACCAACTTGCAGTGCCTAAAAATTTCTTAACTTCTCTTCGAGAAGTGGGGGCAGGTATGTCAAGAATAGCTTTGACTTTATCTGGGTCTGTGCGTAATCCGTACTCGTCAACGATAAATCCTAGGTATTTTAGTTCTTTCTTAAAGAATGAACACTTATTAAAATTGACGGTAATGTTCGCCTGAATAAGTTTGTTTAAAACCTTCTGAAGAAGAGATATATGTTCCTCAAAAGTATTAGAAACGATTACAATATCGTCGAGATAACAAAAGACTTTGTTATCAAATTCATCAGAAAGTAAGTTATCTATAAACCTCTGTTGTGTTGCAGGTGCATTAGTTAAACCAAAAGGCATAACTTTGAAACAAAACATCCCACGACCGGGAACGTGAAATGCGGTTTTCAACCTATCATCCTTATGTAAGGGAATCTCCCAAAAAGCTTTAGCGATGTCAATAGAAGACAAATATTTTGCATCTCTTAAATTATCTAATATATCAGCAATAAAAGGCAGTTTATATGCGTCTTTCATAGTAATTGAATTTAGTTTCCTACTATCAATACAAAAACGCCAAGAGCCATCTTTTTTAAGAGTAATTAAAACAGGACTCAACCATGGGCTCTCGCAAGGTTCGATTACATCTAGTTTAAGCATCATATCAACCTCGTGTGAAAGTGCTCTTAGCTTTTCAGGTGATAAGCGGTAAGTACGTTGCCTAATAGGAGCGTGATCACCAGTATCAATGCGGTGTACCGCTAAATGCGTCCTACCTAAAGGTCGTGTTTCCGTAGAATTTATTTTAAATTGTTCTATAATATGATCCGCTGCCATTTTTTGTACAGGGGTCAAGGTGTCGTAATGTGAAACTTTAGAAGCTTCAACAGTAGCAAGAAAGTTTGACGGGTTAGTATTTTTAGAAAAAGATATAAGTTCTAGAATATCAGTAGCTAGGTTAAAAGATTTCCAAAAATCCATTCCAAAAATAAGGGGTTGAGTAATAGAAGGAATCACGTGAGCAGTAATAATCTTAAATTGTTTTTTAAAAATAATAGGTAATTCAATCGTACCTATAGAGTTAATAGGTTGGCCGTTAGCTACCGAGCCACTTATTTTATATTTTGTATTAATAATAAAATCATGTTTGAGAAGTTCTTTATAAGCATTATTGCCAATAATAGTAATCGGACTACCACTGTCGAGTAGTCCACAAAGAGTAAGGTGTTTAAGCTGAACATTGCAGTACGGTCTCAAAGTATCAGTATCATTTTTAAACAGGACTGTAGAGGTCTTATAAGAATTCATGAATACCTTAATGTAATTAAGCCATTGTTGCCACTCTCCACAATCCTGACTTATGCGTTTTTTGAACTTGGTTCAGTTTTACTAGTAACGCAATTAGGACAGTTGGTGGCTTTAAAATCCTTTAAACCACACTTAAAACAAACTATGTCCTTCTTCGGACATGATCTCAAAGAGTGTTGATTGTTCCTGCATCTGGGGCAGAACTGATTGTTAGAATTATTGACCACGTGAATAGAGTGAGTACCAGAGTAGCTTGGAGTAGATTGTACCCAGACTTGGCCTAAAGTCATTGATTCGTACCACTTGCACGCTTTGAATAGGTTAGAGACCGAAGAAATATTTTCCGGTAATAAACGAGATTTAAGAGACGGGTAGAGATTACGAACCAAAGTATCAATTTTCTTTTGTTCGGAAAGCGGCTCCTTAAGTTTACTAAATAAAGTTTCAATCTCAGTAAAAAAAAAGGCGACACGTTCGCCAGGCTTTTGCTTCCGTTCATCGATTTGTTTGAGCACTTTATAGTCGTAGTCATCGATTTCAAAATCATTAAGTAATTGATTTTTAAAAGATTCCCAAGTAGTAAGGGTGTTGACCCTACAACGGTACCATTCGAGTGCCGTGCCTGCGAGGATATCATAAATGTACTTATGTAGTTTGTCGTATTTAATTTCCCTAGCAGTAGCGAATTCCTCAACTTGACGAATAAAATCCCTAGGGCAGGTATCACCTTTAAACGTAAATCGTTTTATTTCGTTAACACGAGGTCTGTCTTGCAGAGAGGCAAACGTCTCTACAAGTTTATCAACAACAGAAGTAGTATGATCTTTGTCCTGTGCCGACACAAAAGTAGCCTGAGAGGACGAAGAAGAAGGAAATATGGTCAAAGAATTAAAAGTTTTATGCAGTAGTGAAAGAGATTTGCAAGCTTCGTTAAATATGGTTAACACTTCAGTAGTAGCTTCAGAAGTGTCGATCCTGTTAAGCCGGTCTTGTAGGTGAGAAAGGTAAGTTAAAATTTTATTTTTCGAACTTTCTGTTGGTTTGTTTTCAAAGAGTAAGATTTTTGCGTTTAAATCCACCAAACATTTGTTTATTTGTAACAAGTCCTGGTCTAAATCGAGAGGACTTGCATCAGATACTACAGAATTGGTAGAAACGAGATCTGATAATTGTTGACGGAGTAAGTTCGCAGTAATCGCCGGAATAGCACCCCTTAACAAAACTTCGTAAGTTAGTTCATTTTTATTGAGTAAGTTTAAGTCCATATTTAAAAATTGGGTAATATTTTAAAGTTGTTAAAAATTACGTTAAGTAACGTTAGGGTGTAAGTAAGAAACGATAAAAGTCAGAATATTAAAAAGATAATACGCATAAGTCGTATGTACCGTTGTAGCAAGTGTGTAACTACCCTAATGCAACAAGTCCGTAATAAAAATTAAAAATTTCTTTTAAGTAAAAACTTTTTAAGAAAAGCGGCCAGCAGATATCAGGAATCAACAAACAAGAATAAAATATGTCAAATGTCAATTCAAATTGTTTACAATTTGATGTCGGTGTGACGATAAACAACAAAAATAAATTATGGTAATGTTATGGCATGTAAAATCCCTCAAATAAATTGTTGTTGAATTAATAGTTAATTACAACACAATAATAAAATCAACATAAAGGTACAAGTAGGTAAATCAAATTGGTGATTACGAGAGTGGGTTTAAGTTAGGTTCTTAAATTAAGTAATTCTATTTGTATATAGCTAATAGCTAAATAAAAGTATGCATCTATTGCCAAAGAAGGAGGGTCAGGAAAAAAAAGGTGCGTAAGGCTTTTGGAATTTAAAAAATGAGGACTAACAGTTTGACTCCAGCGAAACAGTGTTGGTTCTTCAGTAGGTCCTGAGAGCCTTAAAAACGTTGAGGCGCCACTGCCACGGCCAGCCAGCGGAATTGATGGGCAGGGAAGTCGGGTTCGAAATAACAAAACTGCGTCCAAATCTCCTCGTTTATTAAAGGTTTATAAAGGTGCCTAAAACAATAAAAATTATAAATGATTACAAAATGGATACTCGTTCAAGCCTCAATACATAGACACAATTACAAAATAACTTACCCAAAGGGCACCTTGAAGTAGGTACTAGAAATCACAATATAACGCAATACACACAGTTCATAAACCGAATATATTAATATAATATAATAATTTTTCCAATATAAAATTTAAATTAATGCCTTGAGTGTCAGCAGGCCAGAGCTATTTTTCTTGACAGCTCCCTTGAAAAAACGAGGCTTTTTGACAGACATTCCATCAATGAATTTTGAATTTTTATTTTTAAGAGATCGCCAAAATGATTTGAACCAAAAAAAAGGTCGACATGGTCACAAAGTGTTAACTAAAAAGTTATAAATAAAAAAGATAATTAAAAAAATCAAAATACCCGACTGCTTAAAAAGCGAACTAAAAAGACGTAAACAAGAAGAAAATCATGCTGTGCAGTCGGAGGATACATCAGGTTTTGGTCAGCCAGCTCGCGAATATGTATCCTCCGACTGCACAGCATGATTTTCTTCTTGTTTACGTCTTTTTAGTTCGCTTTTTAAGCAGTCGGGTATTTTGATTTTTTTAATTATCTTTTTTTGTATAAGTAAAGTAAGTACCAATAAGTAGGTACAATATTTACCTTGGCTGATGCTATGTTCTTTTGCCCTACTTTTACCAACGAGGTAGCTACAGTAGAAGATTACGAGAGATATGAGATACCTGGGTATAGTTCGATTCAAACTCAATGGTGGCCCGGAACATCCCGTAAATCGCTGCGAATTAAAAAAAATTGGGTTATGGGTACTGCGCAGCGATTAGTTATATTCGCAGTCGCCATTAAGTTTTTATCGTACTGCATCCTAATTTATATGCCACATTTATGCACGTTTTCGATAACACTAGGCGAGACTAGTGGTGGCCCAGTGGTATTTGCCGCGACTTACAAGTTGTAGGTAATAATAATAATAATAACTTGCCAACCAAAGATGAATAAAAAATGTTCACGAGAAGCCAGGCCCGAGACAAAAACACACGCCCAACATCTTCGGGTTCGTCGCTCAGCTCCGCCTCGCAGCCGCCGGGACCATCTCCAATCGTGAGTTAAGCGATCCCGGACGCTGCAGTTGCGTCGAGCTCGAGCGACGAATACTTCTCTCCGCCGACGACACCACCACCTGCGCGTCGACGGGGAGGACGCCGGCCGCCGGACAGCTTGGGACCTCGAGGCCCATCGGCCTCTGACAGGGTCCCCGCTCCCGGTGGAAGTGTGTAGCGCATGCGATGGACGCAATCGATCAACGAAAACGTCATGCGCGCATACTTTGGGGCTACAGAGGGGGGAATTAACCTGACTGCGTACCGTGGTCGGATGCTCTCTCTGTTTCAGGTGCTTGAGCCAGCTGTCAACGTTTCGGCCCAACGTCTGTCGGATCAGGAGCGGGTCATCCAACGTAACCGTATGTTGGATGATGCCGTTTGGGGTAACTCAGTAGACGTGCAAAGAGTTTTTAGGGCACAAAAAAAATGTATCCGGGCAATGTGTGGAGCCCACTTTTTGGATAGCTGTAAACCATTATTTCAAAAACTGAAAATACTATCTTTACCATGTCTTTATATTTTTGAAATATGCATTTTTGTAAAAAAAAATTATAATCTATTCGAAAAAAGCAGTTATAAAATAAAGGGTGCTAATTAAACAGGCTTCTTTTTAATATCATTATTCGCCCCCAAAAATGTATGTTGCCTTCTAAATTACTAAGTCAGCCACAATTAACGAGCATCTAAATAATACTATGTTAGCCACTAGTTATCTTCTATGTAAACCACTCTAAATATAACTCAGCATGATGGTTATTTTTTAGCATCTAAATTTTTAACATGCATTCTAACAGTAAATTTCTAAAATACTATTAAATGACATCAAAAAATATATTTATTTAGCTTCTAATTTTTTAACTCAGTACGTTTAAAATGTAACTCATCCCATCTAAATTTTTAACATGCATTCTAACAGTAAATTTCTAAAATACTATTAAATGACATCAAAAAATATATTTATTTAGCTTCTAATTTTTTAACTCAGTACGTTTAAAATGTAACTCATCCCATTTATTAATTGATCGTAAAAAATTTGCTAAAAATTTCATCAAATAGTATATTGGCCACTAATATTACCAGAAGCTATTGAGGAGAGACAAAATAAAAGACTTTATTTTTGAAAAATCAATTTGTTTATTGAATCACCATCATTTTACTTATAGTAAATAATAGAAACATAAAAAAAATGTAGGTATAATGTAGGTAAATGTTATTTTAATAATTAAATTTAATAAATATACACAAATATTTTTTTTTATTTATTGGTTTTAATATAGAATAGGTGCAAGTTGGATTAATGTGTGCGACAGAGTCGACAGAGCCCCGCTGCGCGGGGCTCCTATTTCTGTATGCAGGGTTTAAAGTAACCTAACACGAAGGAGATGACGGGAGCTGAGTTCGCTCGCTTTGCTCGCTCACTTCAGCTCCCGTCATCTCCTTCGAACCTAACCTGTCCGTGTCGGGGTGCCCTAAGCTCCCGAGCTCGCTACGCTCGCTCTTGGACTTACTTGATCAACTCAACTCATCGTCACATGAATCGAATGGCGCTCTCTGATTGGTGCAAATGGCCGGTCGCTGTCGTCTCGCGTACTCGCGCCAAATTATGCAGTGGCTATTTTCACGATAAAAGAATATGATGTATTGTTTTACATGCTAAGTTATAATAAATGATGCTTTCTGTAGAAGCTTGAATTATATTTTTTTGAGGATATTGCGTTGAAGCTGTAAAACGTAAAATGGTGACAAGATGTAAAATCCGTGGCCAAGTTAGTAAATTACGTGGCAATGTATAAATAAGAAGGACAAGTCACAATAATTGATGATCTTTACTTGACGCTTTCTGTAGAATATTTAGTTGGCGTTGCAAAAAAGACGAATAAGTTTATTAGAGGCTATGTCATTTTCCCGTTGCTTAGTTATAAAATTAGAAGTTTAATCACGTGTCCAATAAATAATTTTGTGGCTAGACTTATTATTTCCCTAAAATAAATAGTAGAACACGACACAAAGACAAATTGAGATTACCTCAAATAAAATTAACGCTATTTAAAAGAAATTCTTATTGCATGGCAATTATTATATACAATCATTTACCAAATAATATTCAAGATTTGCCATTGCCATTGTTTAAAAGGTTATTGTTCAGACTGTTATTGGAGAAAAATTATTACAGTGTTCAAGAATATTTAGAAGATAAGTCGTTACTAATATAATTTAATATTTTTATTTTTTATTCATTATTATTTCTGCAATACAATTCTTATCTTAATTAATTAATTATTACAGATTCAGATTTTATATTTTAATTCATAATTATTAATAAATATTTGTACGCCATATTATGGCAGGATATGCTGGAACCAATATTGTAACATCTATTTTACCATATTCGAACAAATAAACATATTTGATTTGATTTGATTTGATTTGTACTTGATAGACTGCGCAATAAATCACGGAATAACCGTGTCTCGCCTGCCTTACCACCGGCCGCGGTGCAACTGCAACCCAGTGCTTCACCGCGACCCGATCATGATGGTGAGGATGACGACGACAGGGCTATATCTGTGAGTACCCAATGCAATGTACGTTTAAGGAGCGCTTTGGAATGTGCATTCAGCGAGTATCGCTCCACACCGCCTGAGCTTAGACCTCGACTACCTCGTCTGCCCATGCATAAGAAAAATAGGGCGCTGGTGTGCGCTCTTGATTCGCAGCTATCAAATGTTTTTGATAGCAGCAAAGACCTTGCCGATTCCCACTCAATACTGTACTGTGCGGCTGCTGCGGCATGTCGTGTAGCTAACGTCAAATTCCCAAAAAGTGACAGAACTACACGACCAGCAGTACCAGCTTGGCAGTCCAGGATTGAGCGTCGTATCGGTGAGGCTAGAGCACTCATCGGCAAGCTTATCTGCTTCAGGGATGGCAACACTCGCCCTAGAGTGATGCGCTTTGTGAGGCGGGCTTTCTCGGGGACTGATATCAGTTCTCGAGATTATCTGTCCCGCGTCACAGAGCGTATCGACTTCCAGAAGCAGAAGATCTATGCATGGGCAAACCGTATTCGTCGGTACAAGCGGCGAGTGGAGCGATACACGCAGAATCGTACATTCCAGAACAACGAAAGGTGGGTTTATAGGGATTGGGAGCGAACCAACCAAGGTGTGACTGATACACGCCTACCAGATGATGACGCCATGTATTCGTTCTGGCGCAATATCTGGTCGGTGCCTATCAGTCACACCGAGGGTGATTGGACTCGGGAGGTCGAACTATAAGTATGAGCCCGACCCAGTTCTCGAAAATGGCAATGTCACGTTGTATTGGGATCGGTCTATCATCACTGACAGGACTATTGTTGCCAATAAGCCTGACATAGTGGTGATAGACCGACTAGAGCGTCGCGCAATGATTGCTGATATAGCGGTTCCCCATGACGAGAACCTCGTGAAGGCTGAGAGAGATAAGAAAAGCAAATATCTTGATCTGGCTCGCGAGGTTGTCGACATGTGGGATGTGAATACAGCAGTCATTGTGCCGATAGTCGTTACGGCCAAATGCCAATGGCATAATAGCCAAGAGCCTCGACGAACATCTGAGGAGGCTCTCGTTGGGCAGCTGGATCAAGGGCTTGATCCAGAAAGCGGTACTCCTGGACACGGCGCGTATCGTTAGGAGGTTCCTCTCTCAGGAGCCCTGACCACCGGTAGCTTGGACCCTGTTCCCGATACCGGTGGGCTACTATTTTAGTATTTTTAAATGTTTTTTTATTTAATTTTTTATAGAATAATATTTAAAAATGTAAAGATATGTAAATAAAATAAATAAATGGAATAATAATAATTTCTTTATTGTTCAAGAAAAATACATTTTATAACACATAAATCACTGATCTCCACACTAGGATTCCCTGTGTCGTGGAGGCCAGTCTCTTTCATCATAGTTCAGGAATACAGTGTTTTATTGTAGCCATATATAACAAAAAGGATAAGTTAAACAAAAACAAAAATAATAATAAGGGGATGCATGGTATCTTGCAGTGTGTGCAAAAGTGTGAGTCAAGTGGCGTTGGTGCGTGAATTAAATGTGTGTGCGTTTGTGTGTGGGTGTATGTGTGTGGTGTGTGTGTTTGTATGGTGTGGTGCGTGTATTTGTGTGTGTGAGGTATGTCTCCAAAACTAACATTATAGAAAATAAAAAGTTTATTTTTACGAAGTGTTTAATAGTTTCTCTGTGCTGTCGTAATCCAGACCTTTTAAGTAAGTTTTGATGTCTGATTTGCATTTTGATTTTGTCAAGGGTAATAAATTAATTTTATCATTAATCTTATTATAAAGGTGTGGCCCCATATATTGATAACACCTCTTCCCAAAATCAAGTCTACGCTTTGGCTTACGCCATCTAGGCTTCCTTCGGGAATGTACATTGGAGTCCACCTTGACTAGAGCCTCTTTATGGAACCTTAGGGCTACGGCCATAATGTATATGTCGCATCAAGGCTGGCCGATAGATGTAAACCATCGGGAAGTCAGGATGTATTCCCTTAGGTTAAGACATCGTGTGTGGGCAGGTCGTTGGGTACAATCGTGAAAATGAAATCACACAAATTATTCGATACACTGAGTATATTCAAATAGACACAAGTTACATTCTGGCTTACTAATATTACGGATCGACACTGATTCTACGACGTGTTAGCTCTACGGCTGTCAGTACTCAACTGCCAGTACATTTTAGCTCAACTGCTATATTCTATTATCCCCACCACGCAAGTGGTTAGAGAAAGCGCGCCAAAGCGTAGTTGTTCTTGCTTTGCCGCCAGATGGCGAGCTTGCGATTTGTTTTGACGTCCGTACAATTGACTAAACCCGACATATATCTGTCGCACGCGCATTGTACCCGTCTCTTGATATAAGATGTTTGTTGGAAATCGCCTAGTTTTTTTAAAAGCTACCTTGAGAACGGCCCGTTGTGCGCGTTCTGCCCTAATCAAATGCGTCTTTAGTGCAGCTCCCCATGCAGCAATACAATAACCTAGAAGAGATTCGCACAGAGTGTGATAAATCATCTTCAAGATCCTTATGTTTGCAATCTGACCCATTCTCTTAAAGACATGTAGCAGTTTCCTAACACGACCACTTACATGCTCTATTTGCTTAGTCCAGGTGAGGCTCTTGTCAATGTAGACACCAAGGTATTTTATGTGCTCTACTAGTTCAAAGCTTGGGCATGAACATTGCGAGACAAGAGTCACCATGGCAGGTATGCAGTTTGATAGCTAATTTACTTGGACAAGTGTTTCTTGCGCTGACACTAAAGTTTATGACCATCGTTTTACCTACATTTAGTGTCAACAGATTGCAAATTAGCCATTGTGCAACCTGCTTCACGCCAGACTCAGCTGCCTCGTATAGAGACTCCCACGTCCTATCATAAAATACTATAGCTGTGTCATCAGCATAGGCGAAAATTTTTGCTTTAGCGAGTGACAGTGAGCAAAGGCACATAGATAATGAAAAGAGTAGGCCCCAGTACGCTACCTTGCGGCACTCCATAGTCAAGAGTGGCGTAGGAACTGTAGTTGTTGCCCAAGGATAACCTCTGCGTGCGATTACTGAGGTAAGACTGGAACCACTCAAGAGCAGTGCCACGAACACCTATGCCTTCAAGTTTCCTCAATAGAATGCTTCTAGAGACGGTGTCAAAGGCTTTCGCAAGATCAAGGCAGATGCCAGTACATTTGTTACCACCATCTAGTTTGGTGACAACAAAATCCACTATATCTGTAACTGCATCTTCCGTTGACCTGTTTTTGCGAAAACCATACTGATTGTCTGAGAGAATGCCATTTTTTTCTAGATAGCTTAGTAGTCTAATATTCATAATCTTCTCGAGGATTTTGGATAGCGATGTGAGAAGAGAAGGTCGTGGATTCGAACCCAGGCAGGCGCTTTACTTTGTGTAAATTATTTCATCACCACTGCTCTCAAAATCGGTGAAGGAAAAAATCGTGAGGAAACCGGCATGTCTTAGTACCAAAAATTCGAAGACATGTAACATCCACCAACCCGCACTGGGCCTGCGTGGTGGATTACGGCCCATCCCCTCTCACAGAGAGGAGGCCTGTATCCCAGCAGTGGAAAAATTAATAGGCTGATGATGAGGCGACCTCTAATGCAAAGAGTTATGGCTCTAGCATGAATGTCAAATTGTAATTTTTTTACCAATAGAAACCTCAAGCCTGGACCGAATGTTCATGTAATACCACTAAACAAGAAGACTGGCGACGAGGTACCAAAAGCCCAGCAACTAACTGACTTGCCACAGCTGCCAGCCAACAGTCTACCTATCAAGCTAGTGATTACAAAGACGTTAGCTTTCTTGGAAGTCACAACACGCTTGGAGGTGTGGCGAGCTCCACCTGGGGGTGATATACCGTGGCCGGCAAAACCGGCCCCGTCGAATGTGGCCATTACATTACAATAGCATACCTTACTTCGTTGGGCGCGTGCCTGCTCAAAAGTAAATACCTATAAAGTAATAGCACTGTGTTTACGTAATTGCTCATACCTTTTCTGTAGGCGCGTTGCACCGCGGTAATACCTCAGCGCCGCGCGCCGTGTCACCTCCCTCTATTCCTCTCCACAACCACCGCGATTTCTATATTCACGACACGTCCCTCGGTGGCCAATGATCATAGAGATAAAATACTAAAAACATTGCCGGCTTTACATGCTTGCCAAGCCTTGGCAAACGTCTTCAAGCCCCAAGCGTCCACAAAACCCGCTTGGCATTTGGAAGTCGTTTTCATGCTTGTGAATGCGTCAGTGTGCTACGTACACCCAAGCATGGCGGACACCGATCTTGTGTCAGCTATTGCGTTTGGTTTAACATATTTTTATTTGAAACACAAGAAAATTAAAACAAAAACAAAGAAAGCTCGACGACCACGAAGATGGTGGATGATAAAGATTCATAAAAATCGTACCTGGTAACTATTTAATTGGTATTTCACTTTAATTGGTATTTTGGTTACCATTCTCTGTGCCCGTTATGTTATCCTACAATATATAATTATATTTACATTAAGCTTTAATTTGTTACAGAAAATATATAGAAGATAAATTTAATAAACTTCTATATAAACCATCTGGAGAGTTCGATAACTTCTGCCGTATGAGCTATGCTGATTTTGAGTTTCTGCTGCAGAAAATTTCACCAATGATAACCAAGCAAGATACCTACAGACTTCAGAGAAGCTACACCAGCTAAATTTTGTCTTGCCTTTACGCTACGATTTTTATCATCTGGTGATTCTTACAGAAGCCTATTCACTATTTGTCTGTCCCTATGATTACATATATACCTACACTTATTTTAAACAAATAACTAAACATGCGCTCGTCGCGAAATCGCAATGGCTAACGCGCACCAACGTGTAAATGCGTCGAAAGAGCTTGCCGCGAGCGCCCTTTATCCAAAAACCGACACTAGACTAGAACGGCAGGGGCGGCAGGCTTATTACGTATCTTTTGCAAGAGCAAAACAATAACGATTTTTGCGCAATAATTGCTCTTCAATACAGAAGTTTTAGAGTTGCTGGTGGTTTTTTTTTAAATAAGTGCATTTGACAGACAGCGACCGATTAGCAAACGATTGTTCTACACTGCAGGTAATGCCGACTTTTATGACATAAAGCAGTTGATCGCTATCGTTTTGCTCTTGCAAAAGATACGTAATATGCCTGCGGATCGGCGACAAGCGTCCACAAGTTTACGCAAGCCAAGCCAAACGCCCTCTTTACACGCTTGTACTTTTGGACGCTTGCCAAGCCTTGGCAAGCATGGAAAAGCACCATCACGAGTAACCCCCTATTAGAATCTTCGTCTGTAAAGTATTACTTACTTACATCAGCTAGGCTTATTTATTATGAACTAACTTCTGCCCGCGCCATCGCCCGCGTAAAAAGTGTTTAATCACAAAAAATCGAAAGGGAATACAAACTACGCTTGGGGGCTGAGTCAACCACGTCCGCAGAAGTTTACCCCATTCTGATACCCTTTAAGTGGTTCCTTGGGTGGTGCAAATCAGATGATATCAACTGGTAGTAGGCTTCGGCCAAAGGCTTGCGACCACCCACCGGGCAAAGACGTACCGCCAAGCGGCCGTGATTTGGTACGATGCTCGGTGTAGCCACTAGAGGAGATGGGTCGAGATAGCTGTTCCACTGTAGGCTGACCAGCCTGACGCGCGCTGTTGCTGAGAGATACTTATCCAATGCACGGGCTACCGGGCCGCAGATCTAGTCTCTCCGTGAGGCCATGGCTCCACCATGGCCTCACGGAGAGACTAGATCCCATTTGAACCTGTACTTGCAGGCAGTCTCCGAATGGGGCGATGCCAATCTGGTCAGGATTAATGCTGCTAAAACCCAAGCATGTAATTTTTTCAGTAAAAAGAGCCAATTTCACCCGGCTCCAACTTTCCGAGATATGACCGAGCCAATGATAGACCATCTTAAGCTTCTTGGCTTTCGACTTTCAATTTTGGCCCATACTTTGAGGCAAAGACTCAGCTGGCTGCCAAAAAGTTGAGGATCCTTGCAAAGGTGAGAAGGTACTTCGCGCCGGAACAGCTGCTCAACTTGTATCAATTGCAAGTTCGATCATGCATGGACTAAGCGTGATTCACCGTCGACCACATCTGCATCATCGCTTACCATCAGGTGAGATAGTGGTCAAGCACGAACCTACAGAACATAAAAAAAATAAGTAGATACCTACATAAGTAGGAGGTTTGGTTGCGAATTTGTTGGTTCGATATTATAACTAAAAATATTTATACGCTAGCTGCCGCCCGCGGCTCCGCCAGCGCCAGTACTTCTACCAATATCTTTATAGATTAGGTATCAGCCTATGTGTTATTTTGATGTGTAGGCTATATTTCTGTAAAGTTTCATCGAAATCCGTTCAATAATTTTTACATGAAAGAGTATCAAATAGCCATCCATACTCACAAACTTTCAAGGTAATAGGAAGTAGGATTAAACTAACTATTTGTAGTCATTCATTTGCCTGTAAAAAGGTCTATGTATAATTCATAGACAAAATAAAAATGATTTATATCTGTGTAATGAGTATGACCGTGTCATGAAATGTAGAAATAATGATAATTAGTGATGTTCCACAGTGAGTTATGTTATGAATTTATGATGTTAATAGTCGATATTTTTTACTTTTTATAATAAAATTATATTTTTTGTTCTTGTCAATACTGTCAGTAAATAGCGCTATCTAGCGTGCTCATGAGTAACTAAGAACCTGCCATGACCACGCCTGCCGTTTTGATTTAGCGCAGCAACATGAAATGAGTGCCATGTTATTCGAAGTTCATACATCTACCGCGAGATAGCGCTTCAGTAGGAGAAACTGTTTCGCGCGCCGCGCTATCAAGACCTTCAAATGACCTTTTGTGAGTGTCCTCTCGACGACTTACTATTTGACAGTACCAACGTAGCAGTTCGGGAGTGTCTGTGTTTCACCGGCTAAAAATTAATAAAAATGTAAGTTTATTCAATTATTCACGTATTATTCATTAAATTCATCAATTCAGCTAAAATGCTCCAGAATGTTTAGAAAGTTATATAATTTACGGCTTGGTTAGTATTTTATATAAGGTTATACATATAATCTGTGCAATTACGTATTGATTTCATAAATTAAATATTTTATCATCAAAGTGGCACTCTTTCAGGAAGCTAAATTTCTGTGAAATAACCAATTCAATCTATAGAAAAATACTTAATCTTGACTGCTCACACTATGGCGTCATATTTTTATGCTATTGCTAATTTTTTCATGTATATAATTTCCTTGTAATTAAGTAAGGAAAAATTTAAAATAAATGTCACTATTTAAAGAACTTAAACCTTCAGGAAGATTTGTTTTTGTGTGGTTGAATAATTTAATTCAGGTTTTATCCGGTCTGGAATGTAATCTTTATGGTTTTTTAGATTATTTGGGATGAAAACCTACATTTTAACAGTATTATATTCCTAATGTCTCTTTTACTTGCATGCTTTTAATCCTCCAGTGTTGAACCTATATTGTTTTCAATGACCTTTCAAGGTCATTGAAAAGTCATTGATTAGCTTTTCTCAATATTAGCTTTGGGAAAAGCTAATATTCTACAAAGTCAAATAAACTAAATCATTCCAATTTAGACAAGAATCCAAGAAGCACCTTTACCTAGGAAGGATCTATATTTTTAATACAGCATGAAATCTGTCATCAACAAAAATTAAACAGTTAAATAAAAAAATCTTTACGGTCCGAAAAAATTATCGATATAATTTATTACTCATCACTATGGATCTATATTAGTCAAAAAAATCAAAATGTCAAATTGATTGACATTAGACATTCTATTAAAAGACAAGACAACAGAATCGAGCGAGCTTCGTAATTTAATTTTATTTTAAAAACATATGAATATCGCAGAAACTAATGCTCAGTCATAGTCATGGTGAGTTTTTGATAGAACATCATTTTATAATGTCGAGTATATTATTTCTAAGTTTAATTTAATTTCTAAGTAAATTTTTATAATCAAATTTAAATAAATTACAACACAATGGGTGCCAAAGGCAAAAAAAAGAAGGGAAAAAAAAAGGGACCGCCGGAATCAGGATGGTGGCCTGGATTTGGAACGAAGGGTAGGTTACCACTTAGTACCTAATCCTTCAAATCAACGTGCTTTTATGGCCAGGAAAACCGAAGTGATAAGAAGTAAAGTATCAGTTATCATTGCTAAACAAGAAAAATTATGCTATTAGTGACAAACTGATAATGTTTCTAAGAATCTGCCTCATGTCATCAAAGGCAAGTTTGCAACCATAATGATGAACACTTCCTGACTGCTACAATCCTAGTTTGTGATTTTGTATTTCTGAATCCTGTTAATGCAAAAATATTTAGGATATAACTATTGCTAACTCTACGCAGCCAGCTTTTCACAAAATATTTAGGTTAATGTGTACAGAAATAAATATTGAGCAAATAATTTGTGCAGCCTCTGTTAAACCAGTGATTTCATAATTCAGTTCAAATAATTATTATTTTAACATATTTCTTGTAGCTTAAATTATATAAAAATGCAATCATTTTGTTACCAGTGCAGTTGCCAAGTAGCCATTATAATAGAAAATAAGATAAACAATCTTATAATAGAATGACCATCGGAAGGTCAAGTTTATCCAAGCAGATTCTAATGAGAATGGATTACCTAATTCTGAAGATTTAATTTAAAGTAAAAGATAGCTATTTATACTTACTGTAAAATAATATAGCTCTCCATAATCTTAATAAACATAATGTGACTACATATTAGTTTATTAGCAAAGAAAATTAGTATTAATTGACCGAGCGAGCGCGAAGCACGAATGAAGTGTCTCTGTTTCAGCTTGGGCAAAAATTCTTTTGAATGTCTGACAGATGCCTGGCTGTTCTCTTCTACAGGTCACATTTCTCAACCGATTCTCGTGAAATTTTGTGAGCAGGTTCGAATCTGAATCAAAAAGGCAGAATCGCTAGGTCTACAGTTCACAGAGCCACTAGTTAGCTTAGGTACTATTAATTATTACTGCACTGTTTATATTGACTTATAGAATTTTGCTTTCTAATACCTATATTTAAAACTTTTCTGTAAAGATTAAATATGTCACCGTAATAATTATTTATTCATAGATTTTATCACAGCATGCAAATATAATTAAAATTTTAAAAGACATTAGCAGTTAAACAAATAAAATAAAGTGAGTATTAGTAATAGAATAGCAAGAAAAGAATGTTAATTTCTTTATAACATAGAGAGACTTTTCTCTGATGAATAATTCAGATTTCCAAGCTCAGTCAACCATGAGCATGATTCACTATTGTTAACTTTATCAGACTGTAAGAAGAAATAATCAGAAAATAAATTATGTTGGTATCTACTTTCCATTTCTATATTAAAATACTTGTACCTACCTATATCTAATAGGTAAGTTTGAAGGCGGACTGATTCCTGGATGATTTCCAATCACCTACCAGGCATGCATACTCTGACAAGATGTCACAGACTTTGTTAGGAAATTAATGATATATTTGAACATCTGTGTCAGTTTTCACAACCGTCCATGCTTACTTGCTTGTCGCAGTTGTAAATAAAGTTTGACTTTTAATCTTATCATAAGGTTTTAAGCAAATATAATTTTATCAATAAGTAGGTAAGACAGTAACTATGAGTTACTGTTATCTATTTATAGATTTGTTTCGTTATTAGGGGTTATAAAATAAATTAAATAATATTACTTGTTCATAAGATTATAAGACGTCCAGTATTTTTTCTGCCGTGTTTAGTGTAATAGGTAGAAACGGACCACTGATAAAATACTTTGAAAATCCTATTATTGAAGATATTTTGTCCCTAATTTATTGTAATACTTTTCAGTACAATGCCCCTTGTTTTATAACATTTTTCCTGTCTAAAGCTGTCATTATAATTCAGACAAGAGGATAGAGAGGCGTATAATCTGCAATGTACTAGGACTCCATAAGTCACCAGCAACAATCATACTAACTCCTTCCTATTGTTGCAGCAACTATGAGTACCTACTTCCAGTACCCAACTCCCGAGTTGCAGGAGGAGCTGAGGAAGATCGCTCAAGCGATCGTAGCTCCTGGCAAGGGTATCCTTGCCGCTGATGAGTCCACCGGTAAGTTAACAATTTTTTTTAGGTAGTTTTTATGACTTCGCAGCAGGCCCAGGCAGAGACTACTGGATGCTTTTATCCTGATCATAAAGATCGGTCTAGAAAAGTTTGAGGGCTTACTGCCAAGTTTTATATTATAATCTTTTTCTTTTCAACTGAAAGAATTTTCTATAATGCTTTGGTACTTTCACTTAAATGCCAATAAAGCTTTCTGGTGCAATTTGGAATATTCTCATAACCACTGATGTATTACAAAAGGCTTAATTGAGAGAGCAGTGGTGAACCAGTGGTATAGTCCTCGCCAAACTTCTTGGCCGCCCTGAAGATGGTTTGCCGGATGCGCGAGGTACGAAACGGTTTTTGTATGAGATTTTCTACTGTGCAGCCAACTTCAGGGCGGCCAAGAAGTTTGGCGAGGGCTATAACGGCCGCGACTTACAAGTTGTAGATCGTGGATTCGAACCTAGGCAGGCGCTTTACTTTGTGTAAATTATTTCATCACCAATGCTCTCAAAACGGCGTGTTGGATTACGGCCCATTCCCTCTCACATAGAGGATGCCTGCAAGCACGGAAGTAAGTGCGGAAAAAGGGTCCATCTATCTTATCCTAGGCTAATTTGAGGGTGTTTCTCACAGGCACCATGGGCAAGCGTCTCCAGGACATCGGAGTGGAGAACACAGAAGAGAACCGCCGCAAGTACCGCCAGCTGCTCTTCAGCTCGGACGCGGTAAGAATAGCTTTATTACTTGTACTTTTATAAAGATATTGAAACTGACCATCAGTTTAGCCAGTAGTGAGATTAGCTGTTGTTAACTTGGTCACCATTATTTGAACTTAAATCTGAATCAATTCGTGTTTTTCCGGACATTTTGTTATGGTTAGGCAGATACTACAAGATGCGACATGATATAATCCTTGGGTCATCTTATGCCTGCATGTATTATACTCACAACGGATCTTTGTGTTTGAATTGGCTGCAAGAACCTGCGCAGTAGCTATTTTTGCGTCAATGTTGAAGGTGAAGATAGCATTGTATAACTGTCTCTTTCACTCGCTTACGTTTGTAGCATCGTCCTATCTCGCTTATTCTATGCAGTATACTCGATGACAAGCTGTTTCTTGCGCAATGGTTAGCAGAGCCAACTTCAGAGACAAAGATCCGTTGTGACTATTATGTCTACTTATTTAACCAGCTATATCTTAGCTGTACCTAATCCTATAAATCTCAATGTTCTCAATCGTAACTAAAACTTAATCAAGTTCATTCTGTTATGAATGTGTATTTGTAAATTGTAACCTCTTTCTTACCGTATCATAGTGGCAAAAAATCTTTGTCTTACCCACTTGACCTTTGACTAGCTTGGGAAAACATCTACAAAAATATAATTAAAAGTAGTTTGTCGTCAAGGAAATCGAGTCCATTGAGCCAATCAAGTCCGTATCAAAATGTTAATCAAATTCTGTTACGTACTTAGATTGTTAACGAATATTTTGAGGCGTGGCAGTCGTGCCCCCAGAATAACCGGTACCTATTTTGCCCACTCATTTGAATATTGTATGAAATCGACTGTATTTGATGACGTGTTACGTTGCCTGGTTAGAGTCACGTTTACAAGGTGTTGAACTGATAAATTGTTATTTTCCTCTTGCAATAGACAATCAACTATTGCGTTGTCTATATGAATAATTTTATCTAGGCTTGAAGATCATGTCAAAATCAAATTATTTATTTCTATTAGTACAATGTATTCGTAAATCGAATTGTTAGCAGATTATACTGATCCAATAGATTTACATTGAAAACGGCCATTTTTTAGGGTTCCGAAGTCAACAAGGAACCCTTATAGTTTCGCTCTGTCCGTCCGCAGCTTAGCTCGGAGAATCTAAGTACTAGAAAGCTAAAATTTGGCATGTATATACATATTAATAATTCCGACAAAGTGGTACAATAAAATCATGAAAAATATTTTTTTTTCGGGTACCTCCCATAGACGTAAAGTGGGGATGTAATTTTACATATTAATAATTCCGACAAAGTGGTACAATAAAATCATGAAAAATATTTTTTTTTCGGGTACCTCCCATAGACGTAAAGTGGGGATGTAATTTTTTTTTCTCCTCTATCCCATAGTGTGGGGTATCGTTGGATAGGCCATTCAAAAATATTATGGGTTTGTTAAAACCATTTTTCGATTCAGAGATTCGTTTGCATAAAATTAAGCTTTAAGTTGCAAATTTATGCTAGAGTCAAGTGTCCCCCCCCCCCCCCCCCTGCCAGCGAAATGGTTGCTCTAGGCTATGTGAAAAAATTCACGGCAGTAGTAAATATAACGAAATTAAAAGGAAAATTATCACGGATAACAAGGCTTTACAAGTTTACGAGTAATAGTCGACCAACTTATAAAATGTACTTGGAACAGTAAAAATTTTGTACTAATGCCATAGAAAAATTACTAAAATAAAGTTGATAGCTGTGTAAAACAGAGTAAATATAATGCTTACGAATCATGTAAAAATATACAAAAATTAAATCATAACAGGCTTTACAAGTTTACGAGTAATAGTCGACCAACTTATAAAATGTACTTGGCACTGTAAAATTTTTGTACAAATGCCATTGAATTTTTTTTTGGAAACATTTGATTTTATAACTCCTTCTTCAGTTACCAGTTAGTCCTTATTTAGTTTAAGTCAAGAGTGAATAGACAAGCGTCTAGGCAAGCGTGCTTCACCGTAGACCACATCATCGCTTACCATCAGTCAAACGTGAGTATATAGATTAAAAAATCCTATGTGGGCCCGTTTTTAGACTTTGTGAGCCGCTGAAACCGTTCTAATGTTTATGTAACAACAACGAAACCCTCTTTTTAGTCCGCATTATTACTGCGCGTGGCCCGACACGCACTTGGCCGGTTTTTATTTTATTATATGTAAGCCTCGTTCTGTCATCCGACGAAGCATTACAGGCTGGTTGAATTGGGCTGACACTTTGCTTCTCTGAGCTCTCTTCGGTATTATTGCTTCACTAAATATTACTTTACAGCATGCAATTTAATACGAGTAGGTTATGGAATCCAAATTTCCTTGATTGTTTTTACATTGGTGATCCCGATATTTTGACGCTGTTGTAACAGCCAAGAGTCATGGTGACTCATTCCACAAACTAATGTGGGGTCCTTGCTACCTGGTAAAAGTCACGTAGACCAAAGTTAGAATGAGGATTTTGTCAACAGTAACCTCATTATTGACTTGTCTTGAAAAACTAAGCTATATTTTGTTTTTATACCATACAATGTGTTGTTCAGTATTTATCACGTGCATATTGAAAATAAACATTACCTACTTATCACATGAATGAAAGTGATAATTATAGAACCATTCAAATGTATTGCACATTCAAGTGGCATGATTGTTGTTGACATGTCTGGGCATTCCTTTCAATCACCCTTTTGGCCTTGCAATAAGAATCATTTTGCTTTCAACCCTTTCACTTTGTGCCAGAACAACTGAAGATCTTATACAAATAGTGCGTTAAAATAGTTTTCTTTGGCAATTTTTCATAGTAGGTAAGCAAAGTCCATTCACTAATATTGAAATTAGCATATGCTTTTGGACATAGTATTTAAGCGTCATGGCGCCATTTGGCGTCATAATGATGCTTGGGTTGTTTACTTTCTTGAAGACTTGTCGTGCCATATTTGGTACGATAGCAGAGAGAAGTTACTTTCTATCTTGAATTGCCGGTAGATTTTGAAAGCTGTACCTTCGTGGTAATAAATAGACAAGGTACACAAGGTTTATTTTTAGTCGGCGAGACTTTACCCTTATGTATTATTCTTATTATTCTTAGCATTTAGTTTGAGCCGTGCAGAGATCACGCACGCGCTTATGAGTTGATGATACGTAGCTGTAAAGCTAACAGCTCATCCAGTATGAAAATTATGGGTATATATATATAGTAACATGAGATAAGGCCATAAATAAATAAGTGTCATCACCTATCTCTTACATTCCTAGTTATTTCTCAGAAGTCTGAACGGTAAACCTTACTATTTCTATGCAAGTTCTAGAAGCGATTTATACTAAAACTTAAACACAGAGACGTCTGCAGTTTCACACGAACATACACAATCATTGAAACGTTATTATTAATCAGAACATTCGGACGAGTGCAAAATAGGTGATAACAATACTGTTGACTGATGACATTTAACTGAATATTGGTAGGTACGTACTACTAAAGAAATAGTAAACATGTGGAATGGGAAACTGACTGGTTTTAGTGTCACTTTTTATGCCGTAATCATTGCCGAAAGAAAAATATCTAAATATAATGGAGACTAGATAACCAACAGAAAGCAGTGGTGGCCCAGTGGTATCGGCCGCGACTTACAAGTTGTGGGTCGTGGGCTCGAACCCAGGCAGGCGCTTTACTTTGCGTACATTATTTCATAACCACTGAAGGAAAACATTGTGAGGAAACAGCCATGTCTTCCAAAAATTCGAAGACATGTGACATCCATCAACCCGCACTGGGCCCGCGTGGTAGATTATGGCCCATTACCTCTCACAGAGAGGAGGCCTGTGTCCCAGCAGTGGGAACATTAATAGGCTGATGATGATGATAAGATAGCCAACTGTGAAAGACTATTAGAAAATCCACTTACGTTTTATAGACGAGAAACTGCAACCGATATATTTTAGGGACGCATGTGTCCTAAAACTGGCAATGGGAGACAATTTCTCACACCATAACGGGTATTTGGCCTGAGACGTTCAGTTATCCATCTTTAAGGTCTTTCAAACCTAAAGAGGCCATGAAAGGTCCACTTTGCCTTGATCTATTATGAAGAACATATTACTCTCAGCTAAAAGTTAAAAATACTCCAGCAGTATTTGCACATCGCCAACCCTTGACCAAGTACTATAATCACCTATCCATTTCAGGCACTCTCCGAGAACATCTCCGGCGTGATCCTGTTCCACGAGACCCTGTACCAAAAGGCTGATGACGGCACACCCCTGGTGGGTCTGCTGGAGAAGCGTGGCATCATCCCCGGCATCAAGGTCGACAAAGGTGTCGTGCCACTGTTCGGATCTGAAGATGAGTGCACTACTCAGGGTGAGTCGAAATTTAATGATATTTTTGAATTCTGACTGATGAGACTTCCTCCATAGGGTTTCAGAATAAAGCGTGGCGTCATATATGTTATGTCTCGCAAATCGCCTCGCCTGTGACATCGATCCGCGTTAGTGAACTTTGCCAGTCTTCGATCGTTATGCATGTATGAATGAAAATTGGTTGCATTTACGAGTTTGAGGGACATTTGACGCTTAGTGAATATGCGGCTTACAATATTTCGTTTAGAAGCAAACTAAAAAGACGTAAACAAAAAGAAAATCATGCTGTGCAGTCGGAGGATACTTATTCGCGAGCTGGCGGACCAAAACCAGATGTATCCTCCGACTGCACAGCATGATTTTCTTCTTGTTTACGTCTTTTTAGTTTGCTTTTTAAGCAGTCGAGATTTTAGATTTTTTTGAATTAACTTTTTTTATTTACAACTTTTTAGTATTTTTTTTTTAATTAGGTACATTTAAACATATAAGTTTTATATATTTTTGAAATCGCCTTTTAAAACCCTTTAATTTGATACCCCACACTTTTTTCCCCACTAAATGGCGCCCAAAATCCGCCATTTTTGTTTTTCCTAATTTAAATGTAGCCAGTGACACTCGCAGGATTAAGACGAATCGATTGACGTAAGAATCATCAAAATCGGCCAACGCGTTTGGTCTCTAGAACGCCACATAGGAACAAACATACATACATACATACATAGACTGATAAACACATTACCCTCCTTCGGCAGTCGGGTAAAAATAGGTTTACTGTTCGATTTCTTGATGTTTGTACAGTATCGTATTGCGAAAATATTCGAGAACACCTTGATTCTTTATTACTGCATAATTTCAGACAGTAGTTGCTCCATGTGTTACCAGGAAATCAGAACCTGGCCATTAATATGGAAGTCAAACCGGTCATACGTGTTCCACTAAATGTTTACCAACGCAAGCCTATTTTGAGGCAATGACCGGTTCTTGTAGTACATATTTTTCTGAAGTAAATATGAGAATCAATCCTTGAAAGTCCGTTTAAATGCACAACATAATGTCGTATTTTATTTGTTAGCTCAGACTGAAGTTAAAGATAATTATTATCAACGTAAGCGCCGACTGTATGCTTGTTATGACATTATTATCTACAGAATAGGGATTTGAGCGGACGACAGCACTTATAAACTCTTTGATATTTTCCGTAGTATGCTTTGTAGGATAAATAAATATAGTACAGGCAGATATAATATTCACAACGGATCTTTGTACCTCTGAATTGGTTGCAAGAGCCTGCGCAGTAGCTATTTTTGTGTCAATATTGAAAGTGAAGATAGCATTGTATAACTGTCTCTTTCACTCGCTTACGTTTGTCGCATCATCCTATCTCGCTTACTCTATGCAGTTAAACTGTTTCTTGCGCAATAGTTGACAGAACCAACTTCAGAGACATAAAGATCTAGAGATGGGTCGTCGACGTAATTTTCGTCAACGAAACTAGACCGTCCATTTCCGTTGATCGACGAGTCGATCAACTAGTTGAATTTATGGACTAGTTCATAACGTAAACTTTGTTAAGTTGACGTTCACTACAAACCTTGCGACGACGCGACGCGCGGCGTCTACGGACGGACGGCTTGACAACAACTTTCAACTTGCCGATTGAACGTAAACAATTACAAACCGGTTTACCTCGCATCGTTCGGTCGGTCAATCGCTTTGTTCTTTTGCACACGTGAAACTATTGGCGTCCTTTTCTTCTTAACACAATGCATTTTTACTCCATAATGGTATTCTGCCCATAGAAATATCAACTCTTTCTATCTAGAGTTAGAGTTCAAATTAATTTTGCTCGATGTTCGTCCGTTGTTGTTATATTTTCGGACGTATGAACTTGTAACCAACTAAGTTCTCACGTCGATCGTCGCGTTACAAGTCGACATGAACATAGTCGAGTCTCAGTTTAGCCGTCTACGAATTCAACTAGTTCGTTGATTATCGGTGAACCGTCGAATCGTTCATTGTACGTCGACGGTCGAATTAACTAGTTCGTTCATTCAACACCCATCGCTATAAAGATCCACTGTGAATATTATAGCAGCGTTGAAACAAATGCTTCTTCCTGTGTTATGGCTCCCTAGTCCGTGTAAGGTACTCCAATCCGGTAGAAAACTGTATCCATTTCATAGAAGTTTATAACATGAATTAGTCCCACCACAGTTATGTTTCAAAAGCTGTGTTACGTCTTCATGTATCATGCCTCCCTGATACCAACTAGAAACTGATCGACACGGATCCGTTATTTAGAAATTAATTTCAGCAGTGATTAGATTGGAAACAGTTTATATATAACAGCTACATTTGTAGGTAAATAATATCTTAAATTAAAACCAAATATTTGATACAAAATGACCCCGCCTCACTTTAATCGTGAATAAACATTTTTATCGACAACGCTGACCTTTGGACCTCTATCTTTAGAGAAAACATACTCAAGCGACACTCCGTATTCGTTTCAATTATGGTCAAAATTTTAATATTGTGTGGCGGCCCGGAGCTCGAAAGGGGGCCCCTTGGAAATAGCATCTTTTGGCGTTTGAATGCTTTTGATAGGAAAACATATTTTGTCAAATAATTTTCTTTGGAAGTTGGTGGCGTTATCCCGATTTTGGCCAAACTTCAACTGATCGTTGTGGCGCCATACCATAAGTACCTATTAAAAGGGGCCAGACCTTTAAAAAGAGATCTATACAAAATAAGTTTGAATAATATTGGTTGAAATGGAACTTGGTGTATTCAAAAACGAATAGGTACTTCGAAATTCAAAAACACAGATTGTAATCGAGCTACGCAATGAGGCCGAGGGGGCTCGACTGCTGTTATCTCCCCTTATCTCTTACCAAAGTTCGTAAACAAGTTATTTCATAAGAGAGTAGGCAGGTTAAGAACGTGATTGATATTAAAATAATGACATGACAAAGGTCGCTGTGTTCATAATGTTTTGGTATTGGCATGTTTGAATCACCTTTGTCATTAGGAAAATTATGAAGTTTGACCTCTATCTCGCCTGATGTTAAGCGATGATGCGGTCTACGTTGAAGCACGCTTACCTAGAAGAAACCTATTCACTCTGACTGAAAAGACCCTAAGGTTGTAGCTATCAGAGAACAAGGACTCCGGAAGGGAGTTCCACTCCTTAGCTGTGCGCACAATGAAAGTATTAGCAAAACGCTTTGTGCGTATGGGAGGGATGTCCACCATGTACCGATGGCGCATGGCCGTACGTCTTGTAGTCCGATGATGGAAAGGGCTAGGTGAAATCAAATTGTGCAGTTAGTTCTGTCGCACACTCCCCGAAATGTAACCGATAAAAAACCGACAGACTGGCAACTCGGCGTCGATGTTCGAGGCTCTGGAGCTTTGAGCCGACCAGTGCATCGTTGCCAATAAGCCTTTTGGCCCGTCTGACAATCGACTCAAGTGCATCAAGCTGGTATTTGGTTGATCCATCCCAGAGGTGAGAGCAGTACTCCATGCATGTCCGAACTTGCGCTTTATACAAATTGAGCAGCTGTTCAGGCGTGAAGTACCGTCTTACCTTTAGTTTGCTTGTCTTAGTTCTGGCCCCCCTATGACAATGGACTTAAAAATAACTAGCACAAAGTGGGACCACTATTATTGGGTCATGGGTACACCTCTGCTGAACCCCTAAGGGAAATATAGAATTGATGTTGTTCGCTTGGAGAATTAATTTTATTAAAATCGTCGGTCTGTCGTTGTGTTCTAATAAAAATGCACTCGCTCTCAATAATTGATGATACCTACTCGAACTAGTCTCTAGCTTTGAGTTTATTACACTCAATCAAACATTTAAAAAACGACTGGGGAGGGGCCTGTACAGCTGTACAGTGCCCTGCTGTAGTAGTAGTTGATGTTCAAGAAATATGTTTTTAAAAAGATACAGCAGATATAAAAAAGTGTTGTTTTTCAAATATGACTTTTAAGATAACCATCACAAGTTGTCATGCTGTTTTTTAAATGTTTTTTGGCCGTATCATCATCGATTGTAGATTTTTCAACTATGTATATAATAATTACATCAGCCGAGAGGGACACGCCTCCACAGTTTATGATAAAAAACTTGCATTGGAGGTGTGACTGGGCTAAAAGATTAGATTTAATCTTCAAAATATATTCCAAATTACTTAAAAAAAAGTTGTTTGTGACAAAAAAAAATACGATGATAGAATATAAAGATGCTCTTTTACGTGTAGGCATTAAATGTTTTATCCATATGGCTATGGTTGTGGTCTTGGGAGGGTATTTGCAACTGTTGTCTGAAATCCAAGCTCTTTTTTCTATCAATAAATTATAGTTTTTATCCTATTTATTAACAATTTTGCTTTCTTTCTCAGGTCTCGATGACCTCGCCCAGCGTTGCGCCCAGTACAAGAAGGACGGATGCCACTTCGCCAAGTGGCGTTGCGTGCTCAAGATCGGCCGCTTCACTCCTTCCTACCAGGCTATCATGGAGAACGCGAACGTCTTGGCTCGCTATGCCTCCATCTGTCAGAGCCAGCGCATCGTGCCCATCGTTGAGCCCGAGGTTCTTCCTGATGGTAAGTGAACACTTTGTTGATTTTGAGATCCTAGTACTTCGTTTGCTTTTATAGAGTTCCGTAACCAAAGGGTAAAAACGGGACCCTATTACTAAGACTTCGCGATCCGTCTGTCTGTCTGTCTGTCACCAGGCTGTATCTCATGAACCGTGATAGCTAGACAGTTCAAATTTTTACAGATGATGTATTTCTGTTGCCGCTATAACAACAAATACTAAAAACAATGTAAAATAAATATTTAATGGGGGGGCTCCCATACAACAAACGTGATTTTTTGGCCGTTTTTTGCTCGATATTAATAACGGCAACAGGTAGACGCCTGAAATATTCACAGAATGTTTAGTTTTATATTCACTTCAAATAATAATAATTATTAAATTAAAATCAAATAAATTAAGGGGGGCTCCCATATAACAAACGTGACTTTTTTGCAGTGTTTTGCGATAATGGTACGGAACCCTTCGTGTGCGAGTCCGACTCGCACTTGGCCGGTTTTTTACAATAACTTTTATTTAGTATCTCTGAATCAAAGCGATTTTAAAAATTAATGTTTTCTTTTCCAGGTGAGCACGACCTTGACCGCGCCCAGAAGGTGACCGAGGTTGTCTTGGCCGCCGTCTACAAGGCGCTCAGTGACCATCACGTCTACCTTGAGGGCACCCTCCTCAAGCCCAACATGGTTAGTTAAACTGCCTTTCTTACACCTCCTTTTATTGACTGCGGCCTTGGTACTTTATCCACAAATCTATGATTAAAATTAGAATTGAGTAACAAGGATCTTGTATTGTTGGACTAAACGTGTGCTATCCATTGCTCCTCAGGTGACCGCTGGCCAGAGCTGCAAGAAGGCCTACACTCCCATGGACATCGGCCGCGCCACGGTCACCGCTCTGCTCAGAACTGTACCCGCTGCCGTTCCCGGTATGTAATCTTTTTACTTAACCTAAACCTTTATTTCAAGCACGCCACGATTCTATAGGTTAGTCCCTTTTAAGGAATTTAATGAGGGTATACATATAGGCACACCCCTGCCTAACCCTTCAGGGGAATACAGGCGTGATGTTGAAACGTTGTCGCGTCACTTATCTCATCCTCGTACATCATCTTTCCCAGGAGTCACATTCCTGTCTGGAGGCCAGTCCGAAGAGGAGGCGTCAGTGAACCTGAACGCCATCAACACCGTTGACCTGAAGAGGCCGTGGGCCCTCACCTTCAGCTACGGACGCGCCCTCCAGGCTTCCGTACTCCGCGCCTGGGCCGGCAAGAACGAGAACGTGCTGGCTGCACAGCAGGAGCTCATCAAGCGCGCTAAGGTGACTTGATTGTACTAGGAGTTTGTGGTGGAGGATATGTTGTGCACATGAGATAGTTTGGATGCTGAAGAAATTTTCTCTTCAATCAAACGTGGCAAGTTAGTATGCGAGGTGACTTGATTGTACTAGGAGTATATGAGGTGAAGCCTTTATAAGCTGGCGTCAGTGCCGTAGACCTGAAGACTCCGTTAGCCCTCCAGGCTGACAGGCGCGGCAAGAACGAGAACATACTGGCTGGTCAGGAGGAGCTTATCAAGCGTGCTAAGGTGACTTGATTGTACTAGGAGTTTATGTGGTGGAGGATATGTTGTGCACATGAGTGTTTGGATGCTGACGACATTTTCTCTTTAATCAAGCGTGGCAAGGTAGAGTGTGTGGTGTTTGATTGTACTAGGAGCATATGAGATGATGGATGGTGTTATGACTATATAATAGCCCAAAATTGCGTTATTCAAAAACTGACAGTCAAAAACTCAAGAGTGTGCTAAAGTAACTTGCTTTAGCCTGTTTATGAGGTGAAGAATAGCAGTAGTTATGATTAAGACCTAATTCAATATATCATAGCTTTCTTACAGTCCAAAGTAGGAAGGTAAGTATTAACAAAATACTTCAGGCTACAACAACGCACGTAACTGCTGCCTAAAAAATAATATTAATTACTTCATCATACATAGATTTGCATGTACAATTGTGTTGTCCTGTATCTGTCTTTTGTGTTGCCCTGTATCTGTCTTTTGTGTCTAATTTGCTTAGAGTTTAGTTATTTCATATGCGGCTACTGTTAAAATAATACGAGGTAAAAAGAAAATTTTAACAAAATATTAAAATCTGCTAGTATTAACGAAGGAAAAACTATTGTTTTACTCTAGCCGCATATGAATCCATTTTAATAAAATAGAAGTAGTTGACTAATCAAAACATTTTTTTCTCCAATCCTCACAATTCAACATTGCACCAACGACGCTGCACTGCGCATCTTTAACCACCAATCACGTGCCGGCTCGATGATTCTAAATTCAAACTTCTAAATCTGGACGAATGTGTTCTCTTGCCAATTGTGACGTCATAGGCTAATGGTTTGGCCTGCGTTGGCGACTACGAGGCCGGTTCCATTCCTTCCTTGGCCGCGTCTAAGTCTAACTTCGTCAAGTCGCATGCGTACTAGAATAACTTAGGTTTACTATACACCAACCTAACGTCAGATGTAAGCTTAAAAGACCTTTTTGATATGAAAATCTTCTTCAAATCTGAGTCTGGTGTATGGTCGGCTTGATAATTTGAGTGGATTTTGAATTTGGCACATAAGCTTGTAACCTGCGCGTACGCAAAAAATGATTTTACGACTGTAATTATACTACATAGTAGTTATTCATTGCGATGGTCTATGTTTTAGATGCCTATTTCAAAATCTAAGTCTGAACAATTTATACTAAATATACATCACTAAATAACTTTTGCGACAAAATGATTTGGTTTGAATGTCGTTATTATTCTTATTTGCTATTGTTATTAATTATATTTTTAATTTGGACTTTTTACATTCCAAGAAAATTTTAATAGAAAGTTTATTTTTGAAAATTTTTATGAAATCGTTGAAAGTTTTATAAGCAAAACAAATATCTCGAATTGAGATCATAATATGGCATTTATATTTAAATCTGTGTTTTTCTATTCGTAAGCTAAGTTGTTTTATCAAGAAAAATATTAATAAAATCATTTATTACTGAAACATAACCAACCTATGAACACTTAGTTGTATTATTCGTAAAAAATTCTATCATCTTAACATTTTAACCAACTCCGGATTTTTTTAAAGATTTTTTTTTATAATTTTGATAGGTATTTTACAAAAAATACAACTAAGTCAACAACGCCCCCGCAGAACGTTTAAAAATAGAATAAGAAAAATGGTCGTCAAACTATTCGGCTCTCGCTCTTCGAATAAGTACAAGCGAGAGGGAACAACAAAACTGGATCCGCCATTTGTACCTAATTCTATTTTCAAACGTATTGTAGTTTGCATGTAAATGTATCTAATTTGTAGAATGCCTGAATAGTGTATAGTACCAACACTAATTGCTTTATGTGTGCTTCGCATTGTTGAAATAAATAATATTATCGTTTGCGTTTGTGTTTATTTCACCTTTTAGATGTAGTTGCTTAGAAATTATTAGAAGTAGTCGAATCATCTTAGCGTTTTCCCAACCGGGTTGAGTTGGATTCTAGTCTAACTAGAGGCAGCAGAGTCAATTTCTTCTTCTTTCTGCCCCATTCCCAGCAGAGTACCAGTAATATTGCTAAAATAGGAATACCTACTCTGTCTCTGAACTCCGAACGCCACTATGTTCGAAAACTCAACTCCAAACCAACATTGTTCCAGTGTGACAGAGAGATGGAGTTAGGGATGAATTATGTTAGACCGTGGCGAGCGCTAGCCGAGACCCGTGCGAGGCACGATTCAAAACTTCACGAACATTTTATATGATGCTGTATATGCTATACCTACCGAGCAGCGAAGAATGTGTTCGTAAAGCTTTGAATACGCGCTTCGCACGGGGCTCGGCTCGCGCCCGCCTACCACGGTCTAGAATAATTCATCTATGCTAATATTATAAAGGGTTAGGGGTTATTATCTACTGAACCGATTTTGAAACTTCTTTGACCAGTAGAAAGGTACATTATTCCTGAGTGTCATTAAAATTTCATTTGGCGTGAGCTGAGAAAACTATTGATGATACATAAAAATTATTAGGAAGGTAGGGTAGGCAGGGATGGCTGGGTAGGCTGGGCAGGCCGGGTAGGCTCGGCAGGCAGAGTAGGCTGGGTAGCCAGTTGACGGGAGCGAAGCCCCGGGGGTCAGCTAGTCCTTTATACATGAAATTGAGCAGTATCTCTTTTTTAAAACTGAATCATGATTAGCCATCATTGTTCCAGTGTGAATATGCGGCGAAGCTATAAAGGAATAGTACTGTCCTTTTTTCAGTAACCATTATGGCATAACACGTCATAGTACTCTCCTATTCTAGTGTTGAGAATGTTTTACATAGCCCAAGTAGGTTTTTGTGACTAGTCAGCCGAAATAAGTGACAACCAATAAAATACGTTTTGACTACCCAAAAAACAAATAACAATCGAGTATTTTAGTATAATTTGATTTATAGCATCATCAAGTACAAAGTAAATATGTACAGTATCTATTTTCTTAATGCCCCTCGGCAATCATCGCATTTCCGAATACAAACGAATGCTAATTTCCATGTCCATCAATTATTAGATTTATCAAGTATAATTATTTGAATTCAGAATTTAAGTACTTTATTGTTGTTTTCTTTTGATTTCCGTGTGAACTATATAGAGCTGTAAAACTATTTTTTGCCTGCGACTTTGGCAGCTTTCCTCCCATTTTTTAAAATAAATTTACAAGTAAAAGAGTATTAACAACTCTATATATTTCTGTATATAATAATAATAAGTTGATTGAGAGCGTCCGGTCACAGTAAAAATATACAAACAGTATGGAAACTACCTACAAACGCTCGAAACGGCACACTCACACAAACATACGCACCGACGAGACCATTGAGGCACTTCTGCAGTGCTGTCAGTAGTGTGAGCCGCATGTGTGTGAGTGTGCCGTTTCGAGCGTTTGTAGGTAGTTTCCATACTGTTTGTATATTTATTCTGTGGTCCAGTCTACACCAAGTGCTAATGACAACTGAAAGAAATCCGACCACTGACGAAACAAGAAGCTTGCCGAGGGACATTAAGAAAATAGGAAAATAGTTGTACCTACTGAAAAGCTGCTTGTCTCTTAAATTAATGCGCTGTTGGTTTATAAGACTCCAAATGCCATTATTTATTGCCGAAAAGAACCAGGCTAGGAACTCCATAATTATGCTGACCGTTTAAACTCAAAACCTACCGCGTGTAATTTTGAGAATTGCTTGTCAAAAATATTCTATGCTGGTAGGGCTCGCAGGAGACGCCCTGGGCGTCAGGAGTCGCAAGCCGCGATTCCCGGCCACCGTAGGCGCGGGCTTGCGGACGGCGAGTAATGGGTAGCTGGCCGTCCGACAAGGACCAGGTCCGATTCGACGGTGCGTTGTGTTCTTCCACGCGCGCATCTAAGAGATGTCAGCAGAACTGACGGGGTCCGCGAGGGCCGATGTCTGCCTGGGTCGCGATAAATTTAAAAAAAGAGTTACCGCGGCCCTGGCTCAAGCAACTGAAGGGTAGGGTTTTAGTCAGTAAAAGTGACACGCCCTCCCGCCTCACCCAGAGCGGGAGAAGTCATTGGATGACTGCCAACTTAAAAAAAAAGTGCTGGATTGCTCCACCTTTCGCTGTCTCCTGCTATGGTTCTCTTGGCCTAATAATACATCTCCCCTTACCCAGTGAAGCCTCAAAATCTAGACTACCTACTAACCAACTTATAGTTATATGGTAATTTAAACTCTAAACATTGATATCTTAATCTTATTAGCATAATACATTTTCATGAATATGTTATTTTGGGTCTTATCAACTCGACCTTGGCCTTTACAAATATTTGGCAAGCAATAAATGGATATGTGGCCAGTTATAAAAAGATGTCCAATTTTATTTTGGCTACATTGAAGTTTTACTAACAAGAACTGTCATTCTTGTTAGTAAATAACCTACCAAGGACCTTTAGATGAGGCGAAATTGGACCAATGTGTAACTGAATGTCTGCCAGAGAAAATTTGAATGTTTGCCAAAAAATCAGGATCTGTCAACTGGCTGACTGGACTGACTGGCTTGAGATAAAAATGTTGTAAATTTTTGAATGTTTTATGTTTGGCCTTCATATATTAGAAATAGTATTGCCACTTTTTTTATTGACTTGCAAAGTTGCCATAGCCAAATATTTAATGCAATATCGCTCAAATGTTTTTTTCTGTTCTTTCCAGGGCAACGGCCAGGCGTCGCAGGGCAAATACGTGGCGGGATCAGTAACAGGTGTGGGCGCTGAAGCCGGTCTCTTTGTAGCCAACCACGCGTACTAAACGCACAACACTACATTCAATACACTTTCGTAGAAACAGTAGTACACATCGACGCTACGAGAATATGCGCCGAGCGCCACAGACTCGACAAAATTATAACACGCTAGCATTATTTTGTAACAGTTATCGCGACGAGAATACTGGGCGGTTTATTTCACGTCTGTCATCCAACCGAGAATGTCGCCCTTAGTTACAATTATTCGGTCTTCGCGCCGAGAATGAAGTTCCATTTATGAAGTTTAAAAAGAGGCGCGAAACTTAGAGGTTATAAGCAAAATGTTAGTTTTAAGTACAACACTATAATATTCTCATCTCAAATTGCTTCACGTATGTTGAATATGTACCTATTTGTAATGAAAATTAGACCTAGATTTGAAGTTATTTATTGAAAAACCATCTAGAAAATTGTATTTAATAGTCGCTTTAACTGTAGTGATTGACAAATAAATGTTGTTATTGTGCTGTTAAAACATAAATTAATAGATTTTTGATATTAATTTATTTACAAAAAAATAAACATGGTATATAAAATATTATTTTGAAATCAGATTATCATCATGTAAGTTAATTTTATATCTTTTAATTTTAAAATATCATTTTTGTTTGTAAACTATTTTGATATTTTTAAGAGTATAAAATTATATTAATCTTTGATCAGGTAGTTTTGTTTCATTTCATTAGATGTACCTAAGTAGATCTATAAGCACCACAAAGATAAATACTAAAATAACAAAATCGCTATGTACATGCCTATAATATTAATATTTGAGGAGTTTTCCTCAATTCTTCATGGATCCTATCGTCAGAACTCGATAATATACAAATAAAAAAAGAATTGTCCAAATTGGTTTAGAGTTCTGAGGTAATAAACACATTTGCATTACAAACGAATTGAAATTCCTCTTTTTTTTTAAGACTGTTAAAAAACCTAATTACTGACGAGGAGCAGATCACCTGCAACATCTAAAGCAAAAAACCTTTTAAATATAATCCTGTGTTTTCCACCGTTAGAGAAAATGCTGATGACGCAGGTTTCCATAGCTTGGTAATCCGTAATCGTATTGAATGCGATTGAATCCCGTTGCGGTGTGTTACAGACAGCTGATGGGTATAGATTTAGATATCTGCCTACTGTTACTGTACTTAGGGAATGTTTCTGTTCAGGGTTGTTGCCCTCGCTTATCTTATCGGTTGAATTTATGGGTTTGGTGATGAAACTGACATTCAACTTGAATATTTTAAAGTACCTATCTACTTGCCTATTTTTACCCGACTGCCGAAGGAGGGTAATGTGTTTATTTACTACTTTACTCACATTTTAAAGTGGTTCTAGAGGTTATAGAAGCAGTGGTAGTCCGGGACAGATGTTATCGATAATCCTACAAACTACACACACCGATTTTTTCAACTTGTAATGTTCGTTTCCTTTCCTTTTTAAAAAACGTTGCCCCACACTAGGAATTTCTTCCTGTATCGTGGGTGCGTTTACAAACATATAAACTCACATACACAACACCCAGAGCCGGCACAACTATCTGTAGGTCGTACAAATATTTGTTCCGTGCGGGAATCGAACCCGCGACACGCAGCGCAGCAATGTTGATAGTAATAAATAATTTATTAATATCTGTGTTGCCTTTGGCTCTTGTTATCTACTCGGTTTATGTATTTCAGCAATTCTTTCACTGGCAGACAAGACTTCGTTGTTCCTAAAGTTACTTTTAGATACCTATTAAGCACAGATGGTTCAGCTGAGATTCCCAACTTTGCGCAGTTTAGCAGTCCTACTTATGAGTGTAATATTTTGGCTCTTTCTGGCCGAGCCCAGAAAAATAACTGTAATTAGAGGCCGATCTGCGAAAAAAATCCTAGCTACTACTTACCTAAGTAGGTAATTTCACCGGAATGATGTTCCTGGTGGTAGTCGTAATGTTGTCTGAAATGTCCCTAAAAATCGCATAATAGCAAAATTCGGACTGGCACACGAAGGGTTCCGTACCATTATCGCAAAAAACGGCAAAAAAAACTCTTTTTTTGTGTAAAATTTAACAAGGAATAAACTTGCTATAAGCCCAAATTGCAGTAAAATCAAAACTACGAGAATTAAGCAAAAATCAGATTTTTGGGTCCATATTTGTTTTTGCCGAGTATGGGTTTTTATGGACTTTTCAGGCAACATTATTACTATTATCATATTGAAAATAATTCCATTGAAATAGACTGGGACTTTTTTCGCAGCAAATGTCTTTATTTCCTAGACTACAAGACATTTTTTATGAATTTAAATTTAAGGATCACAAAAAGTTATCTCAAAATATCGTTACAACTAGCTGGCTGGTCTTCCATCTGGGTACATACTGGCTTTATCGCATGCTTAAAACCTGTATCTATAATATATAAATGAATCGCTAAATGTTGTGTTGCTAAGCGCAAATCTCGAGAACCGATTTCGCTAATTCTTTTTTTGTTGTGTTTGTTATTGTTAGGAGAAGGTTCTTATGAAAAAAAAATTAAGATTTAAAAACATATTGGTACCTTACCTACATAGGTAGGGTATAGGGTAGGGTAGACAAATGTTTGGTGTTATACATATTAACAACTGAATATGTATTCCGTCGGATTCAAATTGATAGGTATCTACGGATCAAAGTAACCGCAGTCGCAATCTACCATTGCCCTCCTACCTATAGGCTGAGCACTGGTGGCCCAATGGTAACGGCCCCGTGCCCCTTTACTTTTTGTAAATTATTTCATCAACACTGCTCTTAAAACGGTAAAGGAAACCGGCATGTCCTAGAACCAAAAATTCGAAGACATGTGACATTCACCAACCCACACTGGGCCCGCGTGGTGGATTAAGGCCAATTACCTGTCTCACAGATATGCCTGTGTCCCAGCAGTGGGAACATAATAAGGCTGATGATAATGTAGGCCGTAGGTATCCTCAAGTGCCATCAGTTATTAACGAAAAAAATAAATAAAGATAACTGTTTAATGAACAACATGTCGTTAATTTATGAACATTTATATAAAATATTAAGTCATCATTATTTTATTAAATATAAACTGTAAATATATCAAATATAGATACTAATAATAATACAAAAATTGAAGCGAAGAAATTAATAAATAATAATAATACATAATTCAACATAAAAATAGAAAAACAAAGACGTATTATTATATTAAACAAAATAAAAACAGATAGGACATAAGAGATATAGAGAGAGAGAGAAGAAGATAGGATAATGGACAAATGAAAAATTTATAAGGAAAATATTAAGCGCTAGAGATTCTTTTCTCCTAGACTACTCTACACTACTACTCGCTGACTGTATCTAGATTGTTGTTGTGCCCGACAGGGTTCATAATTAATTCTGTAAATTTACTACCTGTATGTACATATATGGATGCAATAAATTGAATTTGTATCAGAGGCTCCTCAGTCCTCTGTGCAGCGGAAATAACGTTAAACCGTTGGTACCAGCTGTCACTTGACACTCGTTACGGTAATAAGCCAGGAAAACTGTCACCAGTCTTGACAAAGGAGTATCGTATTACCCAGTTACTGGGTTGTGGAGATCAGGTAGGCAGTCGCTCCATGTAAAACACTGGTATTCAGTTGCATTTTGTTAGACCGGCTGTCGACCCCAAAATAGTTGGGAAAAGGCTAGGCAGATAACTAGAAGCCTAGTTACGAATACCCAAATCATACAAAACCTTCGACTGACCTGTAAAAACGGCCCTAGTTACAGCCTAGCTCGAATTAAAAATATATTTTTTTGGTCCTTTTAATAAATCCCTACGAGCGAGTCTCGAATATATCCAAAAAGTTTATTCAACTCTGACACAAATGCCCGTATTAAGAGCACATGTACCGTCGCGACACTAAGGTGGAAAGTTTTTCCAACTCCTTGAACATAATTAGTATGCAGACGAACTATATTGCTTGATGAACCGCTTAGTTGAACTATACTCGAGATTGGAGCCAGTCACTAGCTAGACGGGTAAGGGCGATGACACACTACGCACACGCTAGATGTTTTTTCATGGGAAACTGGGAGGCTGTATTTTTACCCGACTGCCGAAGGAGGGTACCTAATGTGTTTATCAGTCTATGTATGTATGTATGTTTGTTCCTATGTGGAGTTCTAGAGACCAAACGCGTGGGCCGATTTTGATGGTTCTTACGTCAATCGATTTGTCTTAACCCCGCGAGTGTCACTAGCTACATACAAATTGGAAAATAGGAAAATAGCGGTTCTTGGGCGCCATATTGTGGGGACCCAATTTTTTTTGGAGGATTCATCTTCGTGAGCTGGCTGACCAAAACTAGACGTATCCTCCGAATGCACAGCATGATTTTCTCCTTGTTTACGTCTTTTTAGTTCGCTTTTCAAGCAGTCGGGTTTTTAGAAATTTTTAAATAACTTTTTTTATGTTACTTTTTGGTTCGCTAAACAGCGTTATTTTTGCGCCTGCTGCATAACTAATAGCAGTCATCTTCTCGGGAGGGATACAAATGAGGGATCATCATCATCAGCCTTTTAATGCCCCCACTGCTGGAACACAGGCCTCCTCTCTGTGAAAAATGTCGGGTACCGTTAAACGGGATGAATAGGAACGCAGGGGTGAATAGAAACAAAACTTCGAAGGGCATATAAACGTCATAAAAAAATTGGTTTACAGCATTTTAGTAGGTCATCATTATCAACCTTTTAATGTTCCCACTGCTGGGACATAGGCCTCCTTTCTGAGAGAGGGAATGGGCCATAACGTACCACGCGGGCCCAGTGCGGGTTGTTTGATGGCACATGTCTACGAATATTTGGTTCTAAGACATGCCGGTTTCCTCACGATGTTTTCCTTCACCGTTTTGAGAGCAGTGGTGATGAAATAATTTACACAAAGTAAAGCGCCTGCCTGGGTTCGAACCCACGACCTACAACCTGTTAGTCGCGGCTGTTACCATTGGGCTACCACTGCTCTCTTTGAGTAGGTACTCCAATATATTAAATGATTATTTAAAAAAACGATGCTTTATTTGAAACCAATAAAACGTTCACAGTTCTGTGGGACCCTGGTACCTATCACAGTTAAAATCCTAATCAAAGTTTTGTTCCCATTCACCCCTACATTCCTATTCACCCCGTTTAATGGTACATATCATTGCTTGCGATCTGCGTAGGCTTTATCCTAAATTGATACTTCCAACCAGTTTAACCTACCTGCCTAAGTAGGTAGGTACATATTGCATTATTTACGAAAAAAGATGCTTGTCACTGTTCTTGATTATTCTATATCACATCCCGCCCACGAAATAAATTGTAGTTCTAAAAACTAAAAAACACGCTGAATATATATACGCTGGTAAATTGAACTAAAAAGTCGCTTAACCTGAAGATCCTGGTAAGGGTATTGCATTGCCATCGGTACTTGATAAGTGTGCAAAGTTTCAAATCAATCCAACGTTTTGAAGGGGGTGAAAATCATGTTCAAAGATTCCGTTACATTGATACATACATACCAAACCAATAAAAACCTGTTAAAAAGATGGGTAGCTTCCCCTTCTGCACTTTAGAAGCTCTGTAGTACTGAGTTCGTCTTTCCTTTGGAATCCCAAAGATATTATTTTTATGCCAAACTAGTTGGGGCCCGTGGCTTCCGTCAACTCTACCTATCCTAATTCTTGACAATAATTTGTTAATTTCTTGTTTGCAGAAGAATTAGGTTCGAGCATTTAAATGCGGTAAACATGCTGTCCCAAGTTCCCCTACTGTTAAGTGTGGTATTGCCAAATACTTGTTAATTACTAAGGAATAAATGATTTTTATCCTTATTCTTTACTTCGTTTATCTCCGTAGCATCTCCCTAGACTATTCCTTAGAATGAAACTTTCTAGCCTATTTCAACGCTTTGTTGTATGGCCCAATGTCGTTCACACCTTGTGCAGAAAAATCGTTTACCTCTACGGGTTTTGGTAGAATTTTTCATAGAGTTTACAAATAGAAAATGTTTGGACTCGTTTTTAGTTTGAAATTGACCATTTGCACAGGCACAGATAATATAATACTAGCATCCATTTGTAAATGAGCGTTGCTACTATGTACTAGGATCACAGCATTTGACAAGACATTTTTATTTGCTACTAAGTAGTACCTATCCTGTTTCCAAAAAAAGTCTCTGGCCTGAAACAAGCACAATTCACAATGGGTTAGGTATCTGAAAACAACCTAGGTATCTACCTACCAGCTTCGATATCAGTTATACGAGTATACGATATATATGCAGAATCTACTAGATTCTTAAGATTTAACTAAATAAAAATGTTGGGTACTTCATTTGCCAGACAGGTCCTATACCTTCGATCAAGGATACACTTGATCGGAGTCTTGTACATTCCAAGCTGCTGGTAGGTATATGACCCAAGCCCGTACCCCGGCTGCATGCCTACATAAGTTACTACTTAAAACATTAAATTCAATGAGCCTTGCAAGGATTAGAGGATCATAAGGTCGCAATAACAAGCCTCAATTGATAGAAATTTATCAATTTCTCATAGAAAAATCGCAGTTCACTCAGAGGTGTATATACTAAAATTAATTCAAAATTTTACTGGTTAACCAAACGGTCAGCAGTTCAAAGTACTGTAAATGAATGGCAAAAGCTTATTTTATTTTTTATTCTAGTCAAAAATATAATCTGTGGACGACTTAAATACTTATATATGTATTTTTTTAGAATAGGTCTGAATTAGGGTTAATTTTTTTGCAATAAACTTTTCTTTATAAAAACAAATAAAAATAATTGTAAAAGTAACTTGATGTGCTTTGCTTTTGTAATCTACAATAATATTACAGAGACGCAAGACTTTATTATTTTTAAGTTTGTTTGTAATGGATAAACTCAAATAATACTGGACCGATTTAAAAAGTACTTTCACCAATGGGATGCTACATTATCACTAGAGTATCATAGGCTAAGTTATACCGATTAACAATAATCGGTATAAATTAGGGATCCCTCGGAAAAGTTCAATAATGTAACCCAAGTAGTATGTAGGTTTTTAAACATAAAACTCCTTACATGGCATAGGCTACGAAAACTGTTGATGATAGAACAAAAAAATGTACTACAATATTAAAGAACATATCAAAATATAAAAAAAAAATCCGCGATAGCATATGTCTATATATTAAGGTTGACTCACAATAACCATTTTTATGATATTCAAATTTGATGTAAAATACTGCTTTATTGTCAAAAGGTGCTTCACCAATATCGTATAAATTCTAAATATATATGTTAGTCATCTTGATTGTTTAATTTAGTGCAAAGTTGCCATTTACACCATTTAATTTGGATGAATATCTTTATCTTCGGAGATATCACAAAATTAAAATAACTCGTGCAACCAAATAAACAAAAGCTCAAATAATTAATTTATCATTGAATGGCAGAAAAGGCTAATATTATAACTCACGTGCATATTCTGTTATGGCTTAGAAATAAAATAAAACCTGACGACTTGACAAGGAAGATTAAGGAAACTTTAACCAGTATATCGGCGAAAAACTCCTGAATAAGGTGGCAATACTGTGACAGTGAGATTTAGAGTTATATCAATGGGTAGTTCCATATTTTCCCCTGTACTATGGAGAAGCTTTAATGCACACATCAATGTTGAGTATTATCAATAAGTTAAAGCTATTAAGGCGCTGATGCCCTTGAATAGCTGATTTTAAAATGAGAATCACGTCTAAACGGCTAGTCGTTATTTTTTGGGAAAAAATTATGTTACAATAGACCATTTTCTTAATAACTTAATCTAAGAAAATTTTCAGTTTTATTCGTATAACATAGTGTAATTAATTTGTAAAGTTATGTTTAAAACGGACAAAAACACGACAATCGCACCAAAACCGCTGGTCTTATTTTAATGAAATTGACACCATCTCAAAGACAATTTAACTGTCTACATTTTGATCTGAGGCTTTTTTTTAAGTCATAGAAGAATACTAAGGAAAGTGAAACAAAATTTTGGGTCGCGCGGGTGTGAAACGAGTGCGCGTATTGTTCCCTCAAGGTCATTGGCGTTAGTCATCGTCTTAAATATATGTACACGCTGCTGTGTACATTAACTATTGACTGGGATTGGTGGAGAGAGTGAAACACTTTTTTTTCTAGGCTTTCTTTATCTTGAAATACATATTGTTGAGAGCTCTGTTGCCGAGTGCCAACTGTCTCTATCCAGAGCCACACGGTCCTTTTGCCGTCGGCTTCGGTTCGTGTACAAAGTTTTTTTTTTTTACACTGGTTGGCTATTCATAATCTACAGAACGGTACATAATTGCTTTTGGGTCCAGGAAATGCCTGCTATAAAAACATAAACATTAGCAGGGTACGGTTTACAATGCTCGCTGTAATATCGACCGTTCCGATAACTATTGAACATTAACTAAACTTATTTATCTAAAATTCTAATCAAGTAACTCATCAGTTACTTAAAGGGCTTATTACACTACACGGTATTCAGGGTCCTGAATACCGGGTCCCTAAATTATTCCGAAGAAATAAGGTCGATATTATGAGAACCCTAACTCTCTAACATTTATTACACTACCCTAAATTAGGGTTTAGGGCCCTGAATACCGTGTAGTGTAATAAGCCCTTAAATCTAACTTATTGATCTACGTCATCCCGCACAGTATATCTGCAAATATATCAACACAACTATTGATAATATTAGACAGAAATATTACACGTGGATATGCGAGAGGGCCATAGAATCGCCAAGAAATTCATCTGTTGACCAAATTAATGAACAAATTTAGAAAGTATTCTTTCAGGTAAAGAAAATTATATAAATCAGTTGATACCCGTATTGGAGACCGAGAACGTTGTACATTACTTTTTTATACACACACATGCACCCGTGCGAATTTAAGCCAGGGCGTGTCGTAAATCATATAAATCTAGTGTAGGGCGCATAGTGCGTGATTGAAATAAATTTAGCTAGTTAACTCTTCAGACGTGTGGGTGACGATAGGTATCATAATGGTACAGGTGAAATCAAACCTAATGGCTCAAATTTATGTCACAGCGAGGGTTTGGGAGTGAAAAGCGAACTTCACGTGCTTCATTAAGTTTGAATCGAGCGATATAAAATTGCAAAGAATAACGACAGGTAATTCTGCAAATAGTTTATGCCTTGACTATCCTTGAGATTTTTATGAAAGACTAGCTGACCCGGCAAACTTTGTTTTGCCATAAAAACACCAAACATTCATCTACCCTACCGACCCTGCCCTACCGACCCTACCCTACCTACCCTACCCTACCTATACTACCTTACCTACCCTACCTATGTAGGTAAGGTGCCATTTTTTTTTCTTATTTTTTTTCATAAGTTCCTTCTCCTAACAATAACAATCACAACAAAAAAAGAATAAGTGATATCGGTCCAGCCGTTCACGCGTGATGCCGTGACCAAGGGAAATAGGGATTCATTTTTATATATATAGATAGGTCTTAAGGCTGTAAGTTTCATAACTATAGGTATCTACCTACTACCAACCAACAAAGTTCAATACCCTAAGAAGTGATTACAGAATCTATTCAGACATCGCCCATTCATTTCGTATTAACACGCTTAACTGATGACACTTTCACAATACATTTGAGCAGTCTATTTATGGGTGGACAAAATAATACAAAGTGGACACTATTTATAGAAGACAGTTACCATTGGATACGGTAGAGAAATATAATAGTATTATATCCATAATATCCATCCATGAAATTAGGTGGAGTATTGTCGAGTTTGCCGGGGATAATGTAAAGATACGATTCGACCAGTGTGCTGAACCGTAATGTACGACCACAGATTACTTAATAATTACTAAACTCCATTTTAAATAACATGAGAAATGTTTAATACCCCGTTTTACAGTCCGTTCAACCGATTTTTAGTTCTATCCCGTAGTTATAAGGATGTCAAAAGCATAAACCTGTTACCAAACCTAACTGTAAATACAGCTGCCATTTGTCATATCACCAACACAATAGAAGTCAAAATTGGTTGGACGGGTTGTAAAATGAGATTATTTAAATGTCGAATGTTATCTCAAATATAGTATACATAAGTACGACACAAATGTTTGTTCTGGTCGACTCACTCAAGCAAACAATAACGAATTATGCGCGAACATTCTGGAAGTGTTCGCGCACATCTGTATACTTTTATGCACGCACACATGCAAGCAGTCGACTCGCGTCGACGCGTACTCACTTGTTGTTCGCGAACTCAGTCTTGCTTCCGCTACCGGAGTGAACACATTTATTTGTACGCGCACATTGTTTAGCCAAGTTAAAATATGGATTGGACGAATGATAAAATCATAAAATTCATTCAAGCAATTGAAACTTATCCTCTACTATGGGATTCCTGTCACGTTGATTATAAAAATAGACACAAAAAACACGAGGCCACTCAAGAGTTAGCACAAAGTTTCAATTGTGACTCGAATGAGGTAATGAGAAAATGGAAGATTATTTTGGCTCAATACAGAAGAGAAAAGAAGAAAATCGCGGATTCAAAATCTTCAGGTTCTAGGAGTTCAGATATACATAAGCCAAAATGGTTTGGTTATGCATATTTGAATTTTTTTCATGGAAGGGACGCACCGAACGCCAGCATGAACCCACAGGACGAAATAAATGAACAGGTACGTTTTATATTTTTATTTTCAAACCTCTTCTTTTATTACTGAATACTTTTGACGCTATTGTTTCTTGCCATGGCACCATTCCAATGTCAGTTTGGAAATAATGTCCACGTTCTTCTATATCTTTCGCATCTCCAGATAGTCTTCTTCCGATATATCTTAAAGGTAGTAAATTTGCCATGGGTGCATCGTACCTACCGCCAACTTCCTACAAACGATAGTGCTGTGAGTAATTTGATTCTCTGTATCAAAACTGCCAAGAGTTGTGAAGACGACTTTTGTTTCGTCAAAAATTATGCAAGTGACAAACATTACAATGTTATTATTTGTCTTGTCTGGAGCTAACAGAATAGGTTGCCAGAGTACGCGTAATACAGCGGTTAAAATCTCGTATTCATTTTCCACAATACGTTTCGCTCTGCTCAACCGATAATTAAATATTCTTTCTTTTGATCTTAAGTCATGTTGACTATGACATGGTTTCATTAAATTCATATCTAATGCAAAAGCATCATCTGCCACAATGATATGTGAAATTAGTTTGTTCCTTCCGGATAGCGCATAAGTTTGAGGCAAATTTAATTTTCCTTGCTGAAGATTAGCATAGAAACTAGTATTTTTGAGACACTACCATCCGATATTCTTACTTAACAACCGACATCTTCGTACGTGAATTTATAATTTGCATCAACCAGTGCTAAACGTACAATGCTGAAATCACCTTTGCAATTAAAAAGTCACTTCCAGTATTATTTGGAGCTTGAATAACAACATGTTTACCATCCTTAGCCCCAATGCAATGAGGGACATTCCAAAGATGGTCAAATTGACACTACCATCATCTATTCTTCTAAAGTGTTAGGCATCTGATAAAGGAAATCTTATTATTATTTCAGCTAATACAAGATATCCACACAGTAAATGAAGATGAAGAATATCTTCATGAAAAGCCGTTTAAGGTTCCGAAGAACTCGCTGAAATATCGTGATGATGATGAAGACCCGAGAATTGCCCAAGCTTTGTCCATTATGGATAACGTAAACAAGCAGATGGAAGCACAAAAACATGATGACGACGACATTTTTGCTGCAGCCGTCGCATCGAAATTAAGGAAAATTAAAGATGAGCGAACGAAGATTTTAGTGCAAAGGGATATTGATAATTTATTGTATGACGCTATTATTGGTACTGGGAAATATGCTACGGCTCCAATGCCTTCACCGTATTCAGATTCGTCGAATTCTCAGTGTACCGGCTTTAAGTTTTCAGGTCCGCGATAATGATTACTCAGATCTTTTAAGCCAGAATGACAGCGAAATGTTAACTTGGCATGATATGTAATGCAATAAAAGTAACTAAAATTAAATAGATTTTATTTGTTTTTTTCTTACCTTAATATTTTCTTTCAACACGCTTAACAACGCCTTCGGGCCATATGTACAATCCAAGCAATAAGTTCTTTTAAAACTTTAAATAAATATATTAAACTTAAAATGGAATCTCGAGTAGCGAGTAGCAAGATATCTAATATCTCTAATATAATAATCTTGGTTAGCAATATGAGGACTAACTGCATTGATCAGCAACTCGAAATCTTTGCATATTGTGCGAGTGAAATTTTTTAATCCACTCAATGGATCTATTTTTATTTCTTCTACAAATCTGCTCGTTTCTTCGTTGCGTCGTTGTAGGAAGGGCCTCACCCAACATCGTGGTTTCTTTCTTCGTTTATTTTTAAGCAGACTACATAATAAAACACAGGCTGCAGCACAAAACACTACGTTTTCCTGCCCGCCCATATTAACAACTGAAAGCAGAACACTCTGCTCAGTGAACATGTTCGTGCACAAGTGGGCTACACTGTGCGCTTACAGAAGTTACACACAGCCTTGGAGGTGGACACAGAGGCTAATGGTGATACCAGCTTAGTACGTGCAATGCTTGAGTTTTGCACAAAATGTTTGTTAACAAATGTGTTGCACGCTATTTTGGTGGAATCGTACATTTGCGTGAACAAGAGGGAAAGCTGTCAAACTATCTATTAACGCTCTTACAAATAAACGCGGAATAAAGTTATACCAGGTATAACAAAGGAATAACCATACATTTTCATAGGTTTATACTTGGTATAACTTTATTCCGCGTTTATTTGTAAGAGGGTTAGACTTAAGTACTCCACACATGGTCGGATTAAATTAGCTATCGAAACTCCGAAAATGTAATAGGTCAACGGGAAGTATCCTATAGGTTTTGATTCCCTTGCCGAGTCTTAAAATATGCGGTATAAACGGCCGTATCACGCCTTGAGTTAGAAATTTGATTTTTCACAGTTCCAAGGAAATGCAAACCTGAGTATTTGTTATTAATTACAACTTGATATCACCACGTGTTCCAAAGTTAAAGGGTCTTGAAGGACTGATTACGAAGTGGTCCTATAGGGGTTCCTTTTTCTTCCTTTTGAGGAACAGAACCCTAAAAAATAAACTGTTAAATTCAAGTAGCTACAGCTGACTTCGAAATTAATAGTCATTGTTATTGTAGTTACTTGAAATTATGAGTTTGGATCTGTTCTTGTTTCTTCATGATTAGATATCGATACTCATCACATCTGCGTAGTTTTTTAATAAATTAATAAAGTAAAGTTGGGGATGGATTACAGTTTCCATAGCCTAAGTAGCCAACAACTAAAATAATTTTCAAGAAACTTAAGGTACTGCAAATATTAAAACTGCTATCAAAGTTTTAAACGGGAAAGCCTTTAGCCAACTTTTCGCCCTATATTTTAGATCAAACATTAGGGTAGGATAGGATACGCCGTATTTAGACTCCTCTCTGTGCGAGGGCACGTAATCCATCAAGTGGGCCCAGTGCGGGTTGGTGGATGTCACATGTCCTCGAATTTTTGGTTCTTAGACATACCGGTTTCCTCACGATGTTTTCCTTCACCGTTTTGAGAGCTGTGGTGATGAACCCACAATCTTCAACTTGTAAGTTGCGGCCGTTACCACTAGGCCCCCACTGCTCTCCTTGCAAACATTAATCAAATTATTAAAATCTGAAAAAATCAATAGATGCGTTCCTGCCAATATCCCCTTCAAAAAAGAATCTCGATCATTCGCGACACAACAATTAAAGGCGTTGACTCGAGCTGTTTGTCCCCGTTTCACCCACCTTCGGGTTTGAAACTGATCGTGTCAATGCTCCCCGCATTTGCATACGCTGCCGAGTTTGGTTGATTTTTGAGAAAAATCTAGAAAATATTACTAGGAAAGGTTTGATAGGCTGTGTGAAATGCGAGGTTAAGGACCTGGCGAGGCTTTTTGTTCTTTTCGTGGTATTTATTCGGTTTATTCAGCTAGAGAGTTTATGATTTTTGCATACTACATTTTTTGTAAGCATAAGATTCATTTACAACAGTTTTAGAGGCGAATGCGATGATGCTTTAATAAAATAAAATGTTGTGCATATTATTTTATTTATTATATACTTTATAGCTCACCATGACAAGCACAGGAAAAAACATTTACAGCCACAAGTGTACAATGGCTGGTCATATCCCTCAGGGCAATTCTTACGACCTTTGTTCGACGAAAGGAAAAAAGAGTGGCTTTCAGTGTACAAATATCATAAATACGTTCACATATTGCACACAAATGGATAGGGGCGTATTTCGAATATAATTATTTGTTTGACATCATATTGTCTGATGCTTTAGCAGTTGCTTGCAAACTTACGTTTAAACTCAGATCCATTTTAAACATTAATCTCGGCTTCCCCTTTCTGTACCAATAGTTATGCTAAAACTAACGTTTCAATACAAACTTGTGTGGTTTGCTCGTTTTACGAAACACATGAAAAGATCATTAAGCTTTTTCTGCGATTTTATTCCTTTATCTCTTTACAAACCACCCTTATAATGCTCATCCAAGTGAAGTCTTCAATCAATCTTTTTGCTTCACCTCCTACTTGTCATGTAGGCTTGGTATATAGGCTACTGACCGTTACGACCGCTCCTGTCCGATTTTGTCCGTACAATGGGATTAAGCCGGTAGATTTATAGCAGGGTACATGTACCTGTTGTTGGCTGTGAAAAACTGATTTATCATTCAGCTGGACTAGATTTTTGAGAAAAAATGTGGTTGGATGCGAGTGAGGTGTGCGTAAATGGTTTGAAATTTTGAATTATACTCGTAGATGGGCAATTGGGCAATGCCTTTTTCGTGTTAAAGATTTCAGATGTCAGATGGTTGTTGGTGTTTTTCAGTGATGTTAAAAACAGTTTGTATCGACTTACTTGTGACTTTAAGCTTCGTGTTCAAACTTTGGCCGAAAACGCACTGCCAGGTGGCTTGCTAGACGCCTAGAGTTTAACGAGTCACCTAGCGAAGTAGTGTAGTGAATTAAACGACCCAAAATTTTCGTAACTAACCGCACTGATACTCGCTAGCTGATTTGCTTAGGGTCTAAACACCGTTCAAGCGGCCTTCCAGTGCTCTTTAAGCCTTAATATATCATTGTTCAGTGCACATAGCAAGCCAGTATAGACATAGTCTCAAACGATTTCGTATCTACCATTTGCAATGGAAATTTAACTGCCCTCATGACTGCTCCCTCACTTAAAATGCCCTACAAATGAAGTGCACTCGCTTCATAAACATAGGGAGGGAGTTTACAACGTAGTTTCACTCGTAACTTTTCCATCCATCTACAATATTATGCGCCGTAGCGTACGACGTACGTATTAAAAACAATATGTGCTAATGTGTGTTCCAGTGCCCTTAATTGCCACGTCTACCCCGTCCTCAATTATGGGGATTTGTTATACGGTACCAGGGGTTTATGAATCTGATAGGTACCTACTGTTTTCACTTAAACACGTAACGGAAAGCTTGGATTAATGCTGTTAATTCTGCTATGTTTTGTTTACGTTTTGAGGATCTTGTGTTTAAGAGATTTGGGTATGTTTTAGGCTGTTTTTGTTGCGGGATGTTGTCTGTTGTAGTGATTCTGATGGGTCAGTTTTTATACGCATTCATGATTTTTAGGGTTCCGTACCTCGAAAGGAAAAACGGAACCCTTATAGGATCACTGTGTTGTCCGTCCGTCTGTCTGTCTGTCAAGACCCTTTTTCTCAGGAACGCGTGGAGGTATCAAGTTGAAATTTATATCAAATACTCAAGTCTACTGTCCCTTAAAGCTGTGAACTAAAGTAAAAATCAAACTTCTAAGACTACGCAATCAAAAGATACCTACAGTCGTTTATGCCGCAAATTTCCGCAAATTTTCGACACTCGCAAGGGAATCAAATCCTACAGGGTACTTTCCCGTGAACTTAGAATCTTGAAATGTGATACGAAGCAACGATTTATAGCACACATAAAGAAAAAATTGCGAAAACCGTAAATTTTTAGTTACATCATATAATAAAAATCTTTTTAATAATTTTAAACTTAGCTTTCCGTCGGGTGTTAAAAATATAATGCTTAATTATTAGATAATTTAATTAGGTACTCTTAGTTCTCATTAGTAGGTAGTAGTTATTGTAGAACTTTAGCAATAGATTAGTTTTATAGGAACGTTCCTTAGTAACAGTTCCTAACAGGTACATCCCTTTGTACGACTTCGTGGAAGCCTCGTTATATGTACTTATAACTTTTTCCAGTAATGTCTAACACAGACACAAGTTTGCAAGAATTATGAGAATATTGTATTGTTTTGTGTATCGAGGCATTCGAATAATTGCTAGGTAATAAACGCTTACTCGTGGACGGTCTCATTTATTATTACTTATACATTTTATTTTTGATGTTTAAAAGTGCCGCATAATGGCTTAATTGAAATAAAGCAATTTTACTTTGACTTTGACATTGACGGCGGAACGGAACTACAACTACAAGTCAATGTAAAAAGAAATTGTGATTATCTTTTTAGGTAATATCACTAAAAGCAAGTTTTTAATAAGTTAACATCAAACATAATAAACATATAATAATGTCAAAGCTATTATAATATATTTTTCTCAAACATGCTTGGAAATGTGATCATTATTTTGACAACCTTCTTCGAGATAAATCGAAATTGCTGTACTGGTCAAATACATGCGCGCAGCGGCCGGCAAAAGTTGCATGAAAATCCATATCTGTCGTGTCTAGCGGCCAAATAAATTCCATAGTAAACTCATATCTGTCGTGTAGTTTAAAAATGGAACGATGTTTTACTCCGAAACATGGCAACCAAGGAGGTAACTTATCAAAGGTTTTATTTAAATTTCGAACTGGCTTGCAAATAGAACGCTGTTTATTGATAAAAAAACAAAGGAACACTTTAACGCGGGAACAATTATTGTTGTTCGTCATTGATTTTGACAAAATGAGTTCTAAGTACTACTTAGTTTTAATTTCCGCGCATTATTTGAGAAAAGTACTATACACGCCTTGGCCACAACTAGGCATTGATGGACTTACGTATGTGTGCCTCGGCTTCGCCTCGGCCCACATTTACACGTTCGTCCATCAATGCCTATTTTGCTGGCCGCTGCAGTAATGTACTATTATCTACACTCACAACGTAATGTTCCAAATACGAATTCAAAAAATATTGTATAAACACGTACTTTATATTCATGGATAGGTAAAATTAAAAAAAAAACCATTACTGTTCAATATTTTCCTTCGATTTTTAAACAACTGCATCATAAAATAACTTTTTAATTTTATAGCACACTTTTACTTTTTAATTAATTGGTGCTTATTCATTCACAGAGTACTAATATTGAAGTACTGTCATTGTCTAAGGAGGCGCGCGCTGAGCAGTCATGCGCAATGAGAATCTAAATTGCCCGCCATACCAAATATTTTTCCGTTTCCACTTTTGTTTTATTGCAACTGTATGAGTGAAGATAAAGTAGTGTATGCAATAGCATATAATTAGGTATTAAAACACTCGCGTAATATTATTATCAAATTCGGCTTCGCCTCATTTGATAAACCTACGCTCGTGTTTTATAAACTCCTATTATATGACCATTGCGTAAACTACTATTATCTACACTCACAACGTAATGTTCCAAATATGAATTCAAAAAGTATTTTATCTACACTCACAACGTAATGTTCCAAATACAAATTCGAAAAATATTGTATAAACACGTACTTTATATTCGTGGATAGGTAAAATTAAAAAAAAAAACATTATAGTTCAATATTTTCCTTCGATTTTCAAACAACTGCATCATAAAATAACTTTTTAATTTTTATATCACACTTTTACTTTTTAATTTTCTGGCGCGTATGGGCTCATGTCATTGTCAGTTGTCTGTGGATGCGCGCGCTGCGCAATGAGAATCTAAATTGCCCGCCATACCATACCACATATTTTTTCCCTTTCCACTTTTGTTTTATTTCAACTGTATGAGTGAAGATAAAGTAGTGTATGCAATAGCATATAATTAGGTATTAAAACACTCGCGTAATATTATTATCAAATTCGGCTTCGCCTCATTTGATAAACCTACGCTCGTGTTTTATAAACTCCTATTATATGACCATTGCGTAAACTACTAATATAAACACTTACTTTATATTCGTGGATAGGTAAAATAAAATAAAAAACCATTACGGTGCAACATTTTCCTTCGATTTTTAAACAACTGCATCATAAAATAACTTTTTAATTTTTATAGCACACTTTTACTTTTTAATTTACTGGCGCGTATGAGCTCATTGCCTTAATGTAGAAAAGAAGTGTCACTGTCTATGGAGACGCGCGCTGCACAGTCATGCACAATGAGAATCTAAATTAATAACACACTCGCGTGTTAATATTATCACATTCGGCTTCGCCTCATGTGATAAACCCACGCTCGTGTTTTAATAACCCCTATTATTTATGACCATTGCATAAACTACTATACTAGTGGTCTGCCCGGCTTTGTATGGGTCATAATAGTTTATAGCTTCTGAAATAATGAACATTTTAAAAACGAACAAACTCATAAAATTCTGGCTCTTTCTTTATAAAATACTAGCACTCCGCCCGCGACTTCGTTCGCATGATTTCGTATTTTATTGAACTAAGTAGGTACAAATTACTTTAATATTTGCGGTTAGTGAAGGCGACCAAAAATAAGCTATTGTTAAATCAATAATAAATGGGGTAGATATCTACGGTTTAAGTTAGGATTTACGAAACTTTAATGACGTGTCCGATAAGTTTTAGCTAAATAAAGGGCTCGTGGGTAAATAACAGTCACACCGGTCATTCGATCAAAACCTCAGTCATGAGGCTTTACAATAAGATCCATAGCGAGTATACCACTCCCCAAGACAATGTCGTGGAACTTCCGCACGAGACTTACGATAAATATGGATTAAACTAAGGTCATTTTAAATACCCATGTATCACCCATTCTCATGAAAATCGGTGACTTTACAGAAGGTATTCATCGAATCCGACTCGAAAACACGGACAAGAAAACTGACATAACCGACATAGCCCCAAGAATGACCAAACTTTGGTTGCATTTAGCAGACCAGATTGTTTGCTGAACAGATGGCCTAAAGTACTGAAAGGTTCTGGAGTGGCGAGGTCGTTACTGGAAGATACAACATTGCAAGGCCTCGCATAATTTGAACTGATGTCAGGACGCCAGGGCGAGAGCCCCCTAAATCGTAGCACTCCGCCCGCGACTTCGTTCGCATGATTTCGTATTTTATTGAACTAAGTAGGCTCCCTAAATCGTATTTTAGGAGTAGTTTTGAAAAACTTGTAATGACAACCTTTACTATTTTCTGTTAGTATTTATGCCAAGATTCAAATATATAAGCCCAACAAATTGCCACCTTTAACCCCCTTAGGGGTAGAATTCCGGAAATCAATAAATACATTAATTATTTCCGATGTTTTACCTTCCAAATCGAAGAAATTTCATATAAAGTTTCAACCCCTATGTACCCCCTTAGGGGTGGAATTTCCAAAAACCAATAAATACATTAATTCTTCTTATCAACCAAGAGCTTAAATCTTAAGTTTTACGTTTCTAACTTACAAACTGTAATCAAACCTACAATTTCAGATGTTTTACCTTCCAAACCGAAAAAATTTCATATATAGTTTCAACCCCTATTTTATCCCCTTAGGAGTAGAATCATCAACCAAGAGCATGAATCTAAATTTTCACGTGTCCAACTTACAAACTGTAGAAATTACATACAAACTTTCAAACCCCTTTTTACCCCCTTAGGGGTAGAATTTCCAAAAACCAATAAATACATTAATTCTATTTTCAACCATGAGCATAAATCTAAAATTTCACGTGTCCAACTTACAGTTTATATTTCATACAAACTTTCAACCCTCTTTTTACCCCCTTAGGGGTCGAATTTCAAAAAACCAATAAACACATTAATTATTTTTACAACCAAGAGTGTAAATCTAAAATTTCACGTGTCCAACTTACAAGCTATAGAAATTACGTACAAACTTTCAACCCCCTTTTTACCCCCTTAGGGGGGGAATTTCCAAAAATCCTTTCTTAGTGCTCACTTACGTCACTCGAGGAACCTTTCTGCCAAATTTCATGCTTCTAGGCCTAGTGGTTTTGGCTGTGCGTTGATCGATCAGTCAGTCAGTTTCTTCTTTTATATATATAGATTAGTTAAGATTATTTATTATATTATAGTAGGTCAATACAATAATTATAGCAGGTATTAGGAACACATACTGAATGACAACTAATCATTATAATATAATATTTTTGCAATCAAGAGCTTTCTTCTTACCGTAAAATTTCTTGTTTCAGGTTGATATGAACTTTGATAGTCCAACAAGATATGCCGATTTTGAGTCTGAAATATTTTCTGATACTTTAATTTTTATGTTTTTGTTAATTATTAGATCTTTATTTTTAGTATCGTCTATAAGAAAAATATATACTCGACATTATGATTTACTTTGTGTTTTATTTGTCAACCAATATATTACTTATTGAACATTATCTTGGTCTTATCCGATGTTACTTGGGTCGGTGCAACACGTTTTCTTCTTCCATACCTTCCTGTCAACCGTCCCGCTATCACTGCCTCCCTTTTTAACCGACTTACCAAAAAGGAGGAGGTTCTATGTTCGACTTCATGTAAGTTGTTTTTTTTTTATGTATGTTGACCGATATCTCCGTCATTTGGGAACTGATTTTGAAAATTATTTTTTTGTTTGAAAGAGTATGTTCCCAAATTGATCCCATTTTAATTTGGTGAAGATCTAATTAAGGACTTTGAAGATATACAACAGAACTCTTCAATAAATAACGGCAAACCTCTCGGGATTGCTGCAATCGCATGTCTGTTAATTGTTTGTACCATTTCATAACATAACATCACGCCAGTATGCTCTTAAGGGCGCGGCGAAGCATGAATTGTCCATACAAACGTAATACCTAAATCATTTGTAAGTTGAGCATATTTCCACCAAATTATGCTAATATTCGGATTCAGACAGTATTTATCTAGGTTCCTACGTCTTTTTTTTTTCAAAATACTTACCTAAAATGAAGTTTAAGCGAATTCCATTTCGTACATTTTTACAGCGTAAATGACATGTTTTCTTATTGATTTTTCTATCTTAAAAAAAACAATATCTATAAAATTGCCAATGCTATAACATAGCTCATATTATCAAGAAACAAATTATCGAAAAAAAAATAAAAAAACATTAAGTTTTCATTCATCATTTTTGGTATTACGGAACACATAAAAATAATCATACATTTTCAATAGCTAGTATTGCTGTCGCGTCGAGCACGTCATGTCAATGTGTGTGTAGTCGTGCTTCATACGGTTGAGTAGGTATCGCTCGTACGGCTTTTGTTCGGGGCACTTCGGGGTTGTTTACTGTTTGTTGTATTGTATATTTTTTACCCGACTGCCGAAGGAGAGTAATGTGTTTATCAGTCTATTTATGTATGTATGTTTGTTCCTATGTGGCGTTCTAGAAACCAAACGCGTGGGCCGATTTTGATGGTTCTTACGTCAATCGATTCGCCTTAACCCCGCGAGTGTCACTGGCTACATAAAAAATGGCAAATAGGAAAATAGCGGTTCTTGGGCGCCATATTGTGGGGGCCCAAATTTGTTTTTTCGTATGTATCAAAATAAAGGATTTTAAGAGGTGATTTCAAAAATATATAACACTTATATGTTTAAATGTACCTGATTCGAAAAAAAAAATAACCAAAAAGTTATAAATAAAAAAAGTTTATTAAAAAAATCAAAAACCCCGACTGCTTGAAAAGCGAACTAAAAAGACGTAAACGAGGAGAAAATCATGCTGTGCTGTCGGAGGATACATCTTCGCGAGCTGGCTGACCAAAACCAGACGTATCCTCCGACTGCACAGCATGATTTTCTCCTTGTTTACGTCTTTTTAGTTCGCTTTTCAAGCAGTCGGGTTTTTTGATTTTTTTTATTAACTTTTTTTTTGTGGTTTGTTGTCAGTGTTAGACGATTACTTTACTGTGCTGCTCGTGCGTATTTATTTATTTTCTAAGTACTTATTGTAATATTTCTGACACTATTGACCTAAGCTATGAACTTGGATTTAGATTTGCCTTGTGATTTGAATTTTGATATTGAGTAATCTACTTTCTTACGAACTTTGCGTTGTGTACGGACTTTATTATTTACGATTTGATTTGGTTGCCGACATGGACTCCGAGCGTTGGGATGTTTCTCACAGTAAGTACCTATATCCCAATGATATAATACAATAAGTTACTATTTTTACCAGATACAAGGACAATTGCAAATAACAAACCGCAAATACTGTATTTTTATAATATGGACGCCTAAAGGACTGGCATATGAAAAAATTTAAAAAGACAACGAATTTTGGAATTCAATAGTCTTAAAATTAGAAGAGTTTTATTTTAAATGTATATTGCCTGAATTAATAGATCCCCGTTTACCTAGAAATCTGCCTATCAGAGACAGAATATAAACTTTTTTTTTTCTTTACCTACGTAATGTACAATTATTACAATGTACAATTGTACATATAAACTAAAAAGCGTGCGTAAAAATGTTTTCTGATTATCATTATTGTATTTTTGTATTTCGTTCAGTCGATAATATTTATGGTCACCCTACACGACTTTATCACGTTTTGATTTATATTTTTTAAATAGATGAATGATGACCTATAAAGTAAAACATAACTAAATAAATGTTTATACGAAATTCTTGTTTTTATTTTGAATATTCTTAGATCAGAGCGCTGTTATTTGTCTGTACCTACTTATGCGTAAATAGGCATAAATTATTGGAATATTTGTCTTGTACTAATACTTTGCCTAAGTAACATTTGTATTATTTTACTTGCATTCATTATTTATTATAACAATACATATTTGAGGTCTCGTAAAAGGCATAGTTACCTACATCAATAAGACAAAAGAACGCCGGCGCAGTTCGCGTTGGCCGGCTTGCCGGCTTTCGAGTCGTTATGAATGGAAGCCTATCTACTCGCACACACACGGCTGCGCACGGCGCACCGCGTGTGTGTGCAAAGCGAGATAGCAATACTCTGAACGAATTCTTCACTCGTCTCGAATTGCATTTGCGAGCTCCGTTCGCCGCGCTCTTAAGGGGTACGCAGATCTCTCATTTCACCGGTTATGTTCAAGTTTCATGATATTTGGGTAATCTATTCTGGCGTTATAGGTACCTTACTAAACAACTTGCCTATTAGGTAGGTACAACTAAAAAGTGAAAAATAAAAAACTTTTTTGCAAAAAAATACTACCGACTTCCAAATGAAAAACTACAAAGTGAAAAATAACTTTATTTTTGGAGGTCGGTGTCCATAACCTAAAAAATTGGTACCTACCAAAGACACCGACTTCCAAAAAGTTATTATTCACTTTGTAGTTTTACATTTGGAAGAAGGTAGTTTTTTTTTTTTTTTAATTTTTTTTTCTTTCATAAATAACTCCTCACACAGTTCATCCAATTTTTCGTTGGACCTCTCTGCCCTCTCCATTCATCCACATTTATATTTATTTTTAACTACTAAACTCCATTTACTATAACATTAGACATTTAAATAAGCCCATTTTACATCCCGTTCAGCCGATTTTGACTTCTATTGCGTTGGTGATACGACAAATGGAAGCTGTAGTAAACAGTTGGTTTTGGTAACAAGTTTATGCTTTTTATGTCATCCTTATGGTTACGAGATAGAACTTAAAATCGGTTGTACGGACTGTAGAAAGAGTTGTAAAGACGTCTAATGTTATTACAAATGGAGTATAACGTATTAATATTTGCTTCAGATCACAAATAGGCATCAAATATCGGTTTGATACTACCAATTATTAGGTACTATTATTACCATTTGCTTGGTAAGTACGTTTTAGAAATCTTTATTTATGTTCAGATTTAAATGCGATTGTTTTTTTAGAACTATATTAAAACTTCAATGCCCTGAATTAATTAGGTACGTAATTACGTATTTAGAAGCTTCATATTGTCTCTGGTCTATAATGCGCCTTCAGTGTTTTTAAACTATAGCAATAATCTTCTAAATTGTATTCTAAAAATCGGCCAAGTGCGAGTCGGACTCGCGCACGAAGTGTTCCGTACCATTATTGCAAAAAATAGCAAAAAGGTCACGTTTGTTGTATGGGAGCCCCACTTAAATATTTCTTTTATTCTGTTTTTAGTATTTGTTGATATAGCGGCAACATAAATTATATATCTGTGAAAATTTGTCTAGCTATTACGGTTCATGAGATACAGCCTTGTGACAGACAGACAGACGGACCGTGAAGTCTTAGTAATAGGGTCCCGTTTTTATCCTTTGGGTACGGAACCCTAAAAATCAAGAAAAGAGTTATTTTACTGCTTATCTCAAACTTTAAACCTCATTAAGAAGCTTACCGAACCATTATTCTCAACTCATTTAATCGAGGCACAGACCAGGAGAGCATAAAACATGGGTAATAAACTTGAGAAAAACAAAGAAAATCTTGCAGCAGTAAACCGTGGCTTTATTTTATTTCTAAGATGCCCCAGAGCACTTTAATAGAACTTTGCACTTGGTAACTTGAAATATCTACGGAGGTATTGGAGAACGCCATCACGTACAAAATAAGAGATCCAACTTCATTGAGAATTATGGCTCATTTACATTAGGTCGTTTTGACCGATTCGGTTGCAGACCGTATTCGGTCACCGACTAGTGTAAATAGTTTTTCGTTTAGCCGTATTCGGCTGCAGACCGTTTTCGGTGACCGAACACGGCTGACTTGTTGAAACGCGCCACTCATTGTTCAATCCAAGAGCGCGGACGGCCGACGCACGCGTCAGGTATTGTTTTGTTTTTCTTAGTGCATTTTTGTTCCTTGTCGTAACACAATATTTTATTTCTGTCCACATGGGCGTACCCAGCTTCTGGCCTAGGGGGGGGCAAATCAGATTTTTTAGGTCGGATCGTCCGCGGCTGTTTTTTCATACACACTACACAAACAAACCTACATGAAACATTAGGTATATGTGTGTAGGTAGTGTGTAGGGCAAACAGCCGCAAATGATCCTGCTTTATAGGTAGTTAAATAAATAAAAGTAATTTATTTAAAAGTTAGAGCTTGGCCCCGTTTACACTTTGATTAGTAATTAGGCGAGTTCATACATGTTCTGCGAGATTTCCAGGGGGGGGGCAGCTGCCCCTCCCTGCCCCCCCCCCCCCTGGGTACGCCCATGTCTGTCCATGATGATGCTTTCAACGCGAGTGTACACAGTTCAGCTGGATGCGGTCGCCGAATCCGGTAAACCAGCAACTTAGACGAATACGGTCGCCGACTCGCCGTATTCGGTGACCAAATTAATGTCAACAGCCCAATTCGGTTAACCAATCCGGTACAACCGAAAGCGGTCGCCGTATACGGTGGCCGACCTAATGTAAACAAGCCATAAATGAGCCATTAAAAATGTGAACCTTATCGCTAACCCGAAGTACAATTGGACTCTATTTTAAAGAAAAAGATAAACGTGGTAATGGTTTTTAACCGACTTACCAAAAAAGGAGGAGGTTCTATTTTCGACATTATGTATGTTTTTTTTTTTTTATGTATGTTCACTGATATCTCCGTCAATTGTGGACCGATTTTGAAAATTATTTTTTTGTTTGAAAGACTATACTTTTAAATTGGAATATTTTAATTTGGTGAATATCTAATGAAGAACTTCGGAGATATACAACAGAACTCTTCAATAAATAACGGTAAATCTCTCGGGATTGCTGCAATCGCATGTCTGTTTATTGTTTATACCATTTCATAACATAACATCACGCCAGTATGCTCGAAAGTGGTATGCAGGTCTCTCATTTCACCGGTTATATTCAAGTTTCATGTTACTCGGGTAATCTATTCTGTCGTTATATACTTAACTACTTCCCTATTAGGTAGGTACAACTAAAAAATGAAAAATAAAAATACTTTTTTACAAAAAAATACTACCGACTTCCAAATAACAAAACTAGAAAGTGAAAAATAACTTTATTTTTGGAAGTCGGTGTCCATAACTTAAAAATTTGGTACCTATCCAAAGACACCGACTTCCAAAAATAAAGTTATTTTTCACTTTCTAGTTTTGTTATTTGGAAGTCGGTAGTATTTTTTTGTAAAAAGTTTTTTTAAACTAGAGCTTTTGCAAGCCTTGCTATTTTAATCATTCTGACCAGCTCTACGAATAATCATTAATTTCAGCCAAAAGACGTCCACTGCTGGTCATAGGCCTCCCTTAAGTGTCGCCACCTCGATCGGGCCTGTGCGTCTCGCATCCAGCGAATTCCCGCAGCTCTGACAAGGTCATCGCTGCACCTAAGGCTTTCCAACCTGCGTCTTCCGGAACGCGGTTGCTACTCCAGAACTTTTCGGCGAGCAATGTGCCCTGCCCACTGCCACTTAAGTTTGTCAATCCTTCGGACTATGTCGGTAACCCTGGTTCTCTTGCGGACGTCTTCATTTCTTATTCGATCACCCTCATCATTGTCCTTTGGGTGACTTTAAGCCTTCTGATGAGGCCCATTGTGAGCGACCACGTCTCAGTGCCATATGTCATCACTGGCAAGACACACTGATCTGGAGACACTGTGGTAAATTGGAAGAGAAGATATCGCGCAACTTCCCAAACGCTGCCCAGCAGAGTTGGATTCGACGATTGACCTCTTTCTCGAAGTTCGATCTACCTAACTGGACCGATTGTCCTAGTTAGACACAGTCGTCTACAACTTCGAGTGTAGAGTCTCTGATCTTGCTAGGAGTAGGCATTAAATATGACCATCATTTGTCCATGTTCATTTTAAGACCAACCCTTTTGGAAGCTCTAATAAGATCGTCGAGCATTGCACTGAGGTCCTCCACAGTCTTAGTCATGGCCACTATATCGTCGGCAAACCGAAGATGAGTGATATACTCTCCAGTCCATAACCTTGAAGACATCTTCTAGTTTCGGAGATATGACGTCTTTCTGTCTCACACCTCGCTGCAGAAGGATAGGTGCCGAGGTCTGACCCTGAAGTCGGATTGACATGGTTGCGTTTTCGTACAGACACTTCAACACCACGATGTACCGGTAGTCGATTAGGCACCGTTGGAGAGACTGCAGTACAGCCTCAGTCTCGATCGAATCGAAGGCTTTCTCGTGGTCCACAAACGCTAAGCAAAGAGGCAGATTATACTCTTCAGTCTTCTGTATAACTTGTCGCAGTGTATTTATGTGGTCTACGTTGCTAAAGCCTTTTCAGAACCGGCTTGTTCGGGAGGCTGGAAATTGTCAAGACCGCGTGAGATGATTCGGGATGACTTGAAAACAGCTTGTAGACGTGCCTAAAAGAAGTGAGATGGGCCTATAATTCTTCAACTGGGCATTGTCGCCGTTCTTGAAGTAGAGTACCACCACACCCCCACACGATGCCTGTGGCGTTTGCCCCTCGAGTGTTTGCTTTAATTACCGGTTATCCACGCGCCTTTAGGATTTCCGCTGTAATTTCGTCATCACGCGGCGCCTTTTTGGTCTTAAACTGTTTAAGATCCATCCTAATCCCGTAAAGGCTGACTTCCGGGTTGTCTTCGGTCGGAAGATCTTGGGTCTTTCGCTAGATTCGCAACGTGTTTTCTGATTGACATGTACAACTGCCCATAGACCCTCTCGATTTTCCTCAGAAGCGCCGCTTTGGCGGCTCTGCGAAAAGTTCCCTTATAATCTGATTTTAGATTTAGAGCTAAGATTTTATTGTAGTCTAATCCTAATCATATCTTTTTACAAGCTTTTATTTAACTTGCAATGTATGTATGTAAGTGTGATCGGGTCAAATCTTGCAACTGAATTTTAATGCAGTTAGCCTCCACCGATTAAGATGAAATTTTGCATACACGTTTAGTTTGGATGACAATGCATGGTAAGCTAAGTGACGTCATTCTAAATCCAACATGGCGGACGGCCCAAGATGGTATACGAACTATGTATTTTTTGTTCACTGCCATGATATGGGTATCAGGTGAAAGAATTTGCTGCGAAGAATACGAAAAAAGCTTGTTTAAAAAATATATTTTTAATGAATAATTTTATTTAAATTCAAACAAGGAATGATCATCAGTGTCGTTTTGGAAGTTCGATCGTCTTGTTTTTAGACTTTGTGGATTACCTAACATACTACCACTTCCATTGTTTTGAATTATCAAATCATTGTAATATCTACTTTTATATAAATAGTTTCCAACTCCAAGTCTATGTAACTGAATTCAAACATCTAAACGCCTGCAAGTTTTATTATAGCAAATAACAATTCCGCGAACATAGGTTAACAGTCAATTAATATTGTAGGCACTCAAACGGTTATTACATCATGATTAAGTCACTGTGACCTCATAAATGTTTCGGCAGTATGACATCCATTAACACTATTTGTGTCCATCCCCCTAATTTGCTATTGCCCTGTTACGATGGCCCGAATTAGTGTAATATATTTTGTTGGTTGACATGCCGTGATTGCGTAGTGCCTACATAATGTTTCGTTGTGTATAGGAGCGTCCTCACTGGGAGCATTCTGCATTATTTCGTGAGCATTTGTAAACAAGCAATCGTAGGCGAGCAACAAATGCTTCCCAACGAGCCCAGCATTCACGTTCGAGCAAAACTATGAACGTTCGAGTCAAATATTCCCTTGCGAGCTTGGAGCATTCGAATACGATCTAAATGTCATTCATTCGATAATACGATTGACCAAGAAGGTCACAAACACTTAAGATCAAGAAACTGTTCCTTGCTTTACAAGTGGCCAGTAATATTCCTACATACATACTCATTGATTTCATTATCTGAGTACTCGCTATCGAGCGTTTTATTTGCGTGAACCGTGAACATTCGAATGCGAGCCATTTCCGTGAAAATCGTTGCGACGTCCACACCGGCCGAAGTTCGCGCTTGCGTGTAAGATTTCTAACGCTCGGCTCAACGTCCACACACACATCACATCATCAGCTTATTAATGTTCCCACTGCTGGGACACAGGCCTACTCTCTGTGAATGGGCTCAACGTCCACACCACTCGAATATTCGACGACGTAGAATGCTCATTACAGGTGAATGCTCTCAGTGAGGACGTTTCTTTGCATGAATGTTACATGTCCGATCCTTATTTTCGAGCGACATTTTGAATTTTACAAATATTAGTTCCTGTCTACAGTTTTTCAAAACACTTGAAATGGGCTCCTATTGCGACTCACTCAACGCTCGCAGATGGTGTCGTCAAACGTAACACGTTCATAACTTTTGAACCGATTCTCATTAAACATAGCTAAGAACACTCGATAAAGTCAATTTTCAAAAAAAAGCAATCAATATAGATTCATCCGTTTAGGTTTAGTCAAATCTTGAACTACAATTTATCCTAAGTTATCTGCTTTATGTAAATAATTCGACTTTTAAAATTTAAGAAGTTCTATAAGCAAGAAATTGGTTTTAAAATTTATTTTAGATGTTTTATGTTCTTGTAAATAAATTTCAGAATTCAGAACTTGTTAACCCTTTAGATCTCAATTACTTTGTTGGCGTAGTCAACAACCGCGCATATTCTTAGTATTGAACTTGGCTACCTTTTTCACATTTATGTTTTTGATGGGATATTTATTCTCTAGATTTTAAACGATTATCTGACTATTGAAGAATTTGCGCTGCCTCGTTAGTCTAGTAGACGCAAGTGCTAACTGCTGAGCACGAGGTTCTGATCCGATTCCCTGGCCAAGCAGTGTTATTGGGATTTTCCAACTGGAATTTCTCAGAAGTAGTTCGGAGTCTGGATACGGGGCGAGCCTTTTGTCGTCGAATATCTTACTTTAGACCATTTTCTTAATAATTCGATCTAAGAAAATTTTGAGTTTTATTCTTATAACATAGTGTAATTAATTTGTAAAGTTATGTCTATAACAAAAAAAACACGACAACCGCGCTAAAACCGCCGTGCGTATTTGAATGAAATTGACACCATTTCATTCAAATACGCACGGCGATTGACACCATCTCAAAGAAAATTTAATTATCTCTACATTTTGATCTAAGGTTTTTTTTTAAGTTATAGTATAATAAGGAAAGTACAAAAAAAAAACTGAATTTTGGGTCGCGCGGGTGTGAAACGATTGCGTTTTGTTCCCTCAAGGTCATTGGTGACTATCGTTGTTGAGTGCAGGTGCATCTCTGCCTAATTCACATCTCTGCATAATACAGGCGTGATGTTATTATAAGTGAATAATTAGCGCCTATTGTTGGTAATATATTAATCCGCGTTATTTGCTTCGAAAATATTTTTACAAAGGGTTCAAACTGCCTAAGTATCTTAATTAACCAACTTTATAAAATATGCTTTAATATCAATATTTTTTGTTTCAAACTATAATAAATTGTTATTAAATCTACTCCTTTACGAAAAGCTGAAGAGTTTTATGTGTAAAACTTAGTTGACAATCACTCATTTTTCATTCGAATAATATCTGCGCTTTCTGTGAATGTCAATGACCGATTGCAAAGATTTGATACACCCAATCTTTGAAAATACTTTTGGGAAGTTTATTTTTAGGATTTTTTCTATGTGAAACGTGAATTTATGTAAAAATTCAACGACCCTTTGCAAAGAGTTATACAAGTGAAAAAGTGGCGGTTTAATATACAAAAGAAAAATTCTGAACAACTTGTTTTGGTATTCGTTTTGTTTTTTTTTCGCAATCTTCTCGCATGCCGTGTACGAAGCATTCATGAAGGGGAAGGTAGAACCGTTCACTTCACACGCATACACACGCCGTTACCGCACCCCATGTGTGCGACCCATAGATAGATAGCCATACGATATCGGTATATTGATCCGTTCGATACACCTCTCCTCGTTCATGTCACCCTAGTACATTTCCGAACGGTCCTCCATTATTGGCGATTGGCGATACTTCCAATACACTTCGATCTCGACCGCTACCCGCTTTGTCGAGTAGTTTATTTCGGAAATGTTTGATGTTTCAAGAATTATTAATTTCAAAGTTTTACAATAACTATTTTAATTAATGAAACTGCAGAAGTTTGGGCGATACATATAATTGAGATCTTAATTAATCTTAATTTGAAACTATTTATTACATTAATTTTCTTAATGAAGAAAAGTTTTAGTAGAAATATTGTTTTCTATTCCAAAAAATTTAATATTTTTAAAGTATATTTTATTGTATCGTGACTAAAATCTGTAAATAAAAGTCAGCGTGTAATGTAATGAGCACCTAATCGGCTGAACCTAACTACAAAATCGTTCAATGGTTCGCATCGGTTACCAACACACATGTGTATTATCCGTCTACGAACCTATTACAATAACACAAATGAACCGTGAGAACGAACACAGGATCGACGTGGGAAAAACATATCCTTCCTCATCATGTTTGCCTAGTAGCTCCGAAGAAGTTTCTTCCCGAATTTCTCACGCTCTATCCCCCATTTTTAACAAAACCAAAATAAGTAAACATGTACAATGTAAACTTTAGTACTTCAAAAATAAAGCTCTAATTACCTCCTGCTGTGCGAGACTTTGGTCTTTATTGTCCGCAACAGGAAATCATCTGATCTTTTCTTATAAAGTTTACCTGCATCCTATCCGTTGCAAACCAAACTTTCACTCTTAAGTACCTTAAAATAAAACTTAATTTCGAAAAACGTTCAAATATCTGTAAAGGGAGATAGAAATAGACGTCCCGTTTCCGTCCCTGTCTATAAATTGGTTCATTGACCGGCGCGACTAGCGCATCCGTAGTCGGGAAGGATAGGTCGCGGCAATGGAATGCGGCTACCTGCTTGGAGGGCCTAGTTGCCTGGTACTTTTGGAGTTTTGGAGCTCTGATGCGGAGTCAGAACACATGGAGAAAAAATGTTGTTCTCTCCTTCTCGCCAATTATATTAAAAGGTTTCATTAATTATTATGTCCTTTTCCGTTTTAATAAGTATATTATTGGCTATTATAAACCTTGCCTAAATTCATTAAAATTAATGATACAAGGCGTACTTAATTGAAATAACTGAGAAAACTTCTCTTTTTATTTATAACGTCATTTGAATACACTTTTATTTTGGCCTAAATCTAAATAAGTAGTTCGCGAGCCGAGGCAACGCTGGCCATCGCGAGACGGTTCGGTATAGCAAAAATAGTTATGGACATCTTTCAGTGTAAAAGGGTAAGCGCTTAGATAAAGTAGGTACTTTATCTAAGGGTAAGCGTTATTTCAATTCTCGCCCATCCCATCCACGCCTCACCTCGCCGGTGTAAAACCACTTTTATTCTGTTGTGCCCGACATTTTGTCTAGTGGTCGCTGTTGTCAAGTTATGCAAACAAATAAATGTATGTAATAGCTATTTGTATTTTTTTTAGGTTCCATATCCAAAGGGTAAAAACGGGACCATATTACTAAGACTCCACTGTCCGTGTGTCTGTCTGTCTCTCACCAGGCTGTATCTCATGAACCGTGATATATAGACAGTTGAAATTTTCACAGATGATGTATTTCTGTTGCCGCTATAACAACAAATACTAAAAAACAGATATTTAAGTCCCATACAACAAACATGTTTATTTGCCGTTTTTGCGATACTGGTAGTCGAAGAAGGGTTCCGCCCTTCATGCGCGAGTCTGACTAGCACTTGGCCGGTTTTTGTTTTATTGGTTTTTCTCTTCAAAGTATTTCAAATCTTGTTTGTTTGTATGAAGATAAAGTAGTATAAACTATGTAATTATTATATAGTTGTTATACATTATTATGTTGAAATTAATTAATCTGTTCAATACACAAACAAATTTGACTATTGTATTGTATTAAAGAACCTTCTTACAAAATATTACAAAGTGCCTGTTTTAGAGGTATTTAAACTTTTACATTTTACCACCTACCAAAGGCATAATGTTTATGCTTGAAAGCAACAACGAGCCTTTTATGCGGTTTAGTAAAAACTGGGGTCATTCCACTTAAGAACCCATTGTTTGTTGTTAATTTTGGCACATCTTACTAAAAATGGGAGAACAAAGAACGACAATTAGGCCACTCACTTTCTGATTAAATCGGAAGCCTTTGTAATTGGGGTGGTAGGCTTGCAAATAGTTCGACGACCTGACGCGGTTAAAATCAAAAATAAATTAACAGAGGAAATAAGCAAATCTATCATTGTCAGAGTTTAAGTAATTTTACAGTTGACTGCATGTATTCCTAGTTTCAGGTCATTGCCTGATGATTGTAAAATGATAACAATATATTTTCTGACATTTTTAAAATAAATTATAATTTTTATTTATGAAGTAATTCTCCTCAACTTTGATATCGATCTTGCCAAGGGTTATCGTGTTATCCAGCAGAATACTAGTATTAGAGACCAAATATACACACATTAAAAGTGTCTAGGTATCAAGTACATTTTTTACTATAAAAAATATACAATTAATATTTACAAAATCTAGTCTTCCACACTTGCTTCTTACTTTAATTCCTATGTTTAAGTTAACAAATCATCCCTATATTTTGTAAAAATTAAGAAAATTTGCAATTTTTGCAAATTGTGGGCAATTAACCTAAAAATCATCAAACCATCTTCCTACCATTGACACGAATCACACAATCACAGCGATTTGCCATGCTTAAAATCAGTTTATCAAAATCACTTGGAGGAATGGCCGCCCACGTTCATTCTAACAAGTCAAAAAGTTTCCTCGAGTTTCCCAGGTGAAAAAAATATGATGGCCGTTACGATTGGCTTACCTCCTAAGACAAGCCAATTGCAACGGGCATCATATTTTTTCACCCAATGGTCGGTTTTCATAAACCGTTACCTACTCGGTATGACAAGGAAGCAATAAGTCCTAAGAGGTAGTCGGATCGCCACGACAATCTTTATTTCTTCACCCAATGCTCGGACTTATCCACTGCACATAAATATTCTAGATAGACTTTCGCTAGACGAATTGCGTCGTAGTACTAGCTACACCCTAAATATAGAAGGTCAATGACCATTTTACCTAGAGCAATACGGCAGGGTAATAATGTCGTGTCGTAATGAGAACTTTGACACGGAGCGAGACACGTCTTGATAGCCTGTAGATAAAGCAGAAAATGTTGGCAGGCAGGTGGGATGTAAATAGTGTTCTATTTCGCAAATGTAAGAGAATTTATTTCTGTTTAGATATTCCAGAAATATGGTGTTATCGGCTTATCTTGGTACAGTATACTACGCATAAGGTAGTAAAATATGTTTGGTAGGATTCATCATAAATTAAACTGGGCTCTTTTATCCCCAGCAAAGATATACTTAATATAATTAGATCTTTTTTTCAGTCTTCAGAGCCTGCATTTCATTTTAGTCAACTATACTTTTTTTCTCTAATGATTAGAGATTGTTTAGCATTGCAGTAAAAAAACACAGATTTTGTTTGGCTATAGGCCCGGAGAACCGAAGATAAAAGAGAGCACACAGGTGGAGAAATCACGGCACACCTGTGGGACATACCAGGCTCACATATTTAAGAAGAGCTAACTGTGTGAACAGAAACCGTCTATCCTATTTTGCCGTACACTCTCATGGGAACTTTGCACCATACCCTAAGTAAGTGCTTTTATTATTGACTTATGTACTTTAAGCAAGGCCAATTGGATAAATGTTTCAGTTTATTGAATTTCTGAAACGAAATTAATATAAAATATGTCAATCTTTATTGGGGTGAGCGTGAGGCGTTCAACTATTACGTCAGTTTCTATTATTTATTATGTTAGGTACCTATGGAAACCTAGTAGCTTAGTATAGTATTACCAAATAAAATGGTAATGAGAACGATCCATAATTTGTGTATAAAGAACGAATGGATGTTCCTCAAGAATTCTCAACTGGTAAACAAGAATATTGTGGTGATAAATAACATAAGTTTAATAATAGGTAACTTTCAACTGATATGGTTTCCCGTTGGTGACTTGTGAAGCTGTGGTGATACAGTAAGCGAGAAAAATGAAGCTAATAGAAATTGCAAGAAAATTGGATCTGAAAGTGTAAGTAAGGGCAAATGGCGCAGACCAAGAAATGACACTCAACTGGTTTGTCTCAGCATCTAATAAATTTCACTTAGGATTACCACAGTATGATTTTTCTCTGGGGATGAGTGTATGTGCCTTGAAAGTGTATGCCTGAGCCTGTGATCTTTTAATTTAAAAAGAAAGTAAGTTTTCTCAAACATGCTTGGAAATTTGAGCATTATTTTGACAACCTTCTTCGAGATAAATCGCAATTGCTGTACTGGCCTAATACATGCGAGCAGGGGCCGGCAAAAGTTGTATGAAAATCCATATCTGTCGTGTTTAGCGGCCAAATAAATTACATAGTAAACTCATATCTGTCGTGTAATTTAAAAATGGAACGTTCTTTTACTCCGAGACATGACTACCAAGGAGGTAACTTATCAAAAGTTTTATTTAAATTTCGAACTGGCTTGCATATAGAAAGCTGTTTAAAGAAAAAAAAATTAACACTTTAACACGGGAACAATTATTGTTGTTAGTCATTGATTTTGACAAAATGAGTCCTAGGTACTACTTAGTTTTAATTGCCCCGCATTATTTGAGAAAAGTACTAAACAAGCCTTGGCCACAACTAGGCAGCATTGATGGACTTACGTATGTGTGCCTCGGCCCACATTTATACGTTCGTCCATCAATGCCTCTTTTGCTGGCCGCTGCAGTAATGTACTATATTTTCATGTCAAAGGCGAATTAATAGTAGTTTATGCAATGGCCATATAATAGGGGTTATTAAAACACGAGCGTAGGTTTATCAAATGAGGCGAAGCCGAATTTGATAATAATATTACGCGAGTGTTTTAATACCTAATTATATGCTATTGCATACACTACTTTATCTTCACTCATACAGTTGAAATAAAACAAAAGTAGAAAGAGAAAAATATGTGGTATGGTGTGGCGGGCAATTTAGATTCTCATTGCGCAGCGCGCGCATCCACAGACAACTGACAATGACATGAGCCCATACGCGCGCCAGAAAATTAAAAAGTAAAAGTGTGCTATAAAAATTAAAAAGTTATTTTATGATGCAGTTGTTTGAAAATCGAAGGAAAATGTTGAACTGTAATGGTTTTTTTTTTTATTTTACCTATCCACGAATATAAAGTACGTGTATATACAATATTTTTTGAATTCGTATTTGGAACATTACGTTGTGAGTGTAGATAAAATCGTTTTCCAGTTCCAAATGCTCCCGCTAGCAATATCACTTCGCCTTACCCATGGTTGATGTTGGCACTATTATAATTCACATAATATTGTATAATATTAATTGCAATTTACGTAAGTTTGATATTACTAGGACTATAAGTAGGGCAAAATATTTGCACATAAATAAATCAAATTAATTGGAAGATCGAGCAATTTATTTTGTAAGTTTCGGCTTTAGAAAATTAATTAAGTTTTTAAGCTCTTTTTGAAAGATTGTTTTCCTTGTAAATTGTGATACAACGGTAATCCTTTCAGGATAAACTAAAAAGAAAACAATAAGGTACTCTAAAGGTACTCTAGCTAGTATTTTATTCTTTGTTAGGTTTATGTTTGGACAATTTTAGTCGCTATTCGCTGCCGTAGAAAATACTACCAGCTCATTACTTATGCTCTAGTACACAAACAACCAATGCACACAGTCGTCGACATGCGGCAAAATTAACCACAGCTGTCATTTTATGGGAGCCTAGTACTCTGGTATCAGCGTGAATGAAGAAAGTATTCCTCGATAATGACGTCATGCATGATTCAAAATTAGAAATTGCAGTACATATTGTATCAATTGTATGTATGTACAATATCGTGCAAAAACATGGGCAGATTTTTCAATCTTTACACAAATTTTATCTGTGGAATAAAAATGGCGATATGACAGATTTTTTATAGAAAATAATGTAAAACAAGTGTAAAACCGACATATTCATTCTTCAGATAAAAAATATCTGACTATTGAAAAACTGGCCGTATAGAATGATAAAATATTAAACATATTATTTTTAGAGAGTAATCCTGCAAATATGTAAAGAATAGGTACTATGCATCGTTGCAACTTTCAAAATATGAAAGAAAGAATTCTCTGCTTAAAAATAGCTAAAACACTTTCTTTCGATTACACTAATTCACTATCTCTACGTCGTAAACTCATAATTGAATTCAGTTTCAGATCCAAACAAAAACATACAAGGCGATCAAAACAAAAATATCTATCCATACCATTGCCTTAGAACCACCTACATAGGTACATACGAGTTATATTATAGGGCTTATTACACTACACGGTATTCAGGGCCCTGAATACCGGGTCCCTAAATCATTCTGAAGCAATAAGGTCGATATTATGAGAACCCTAACTACCTAAATGCTATTACACTACCCTAAATTAAGGTTTAGGGCCCTGAATACCGTGTAGTGTAATAAGCCCTTAACTCATTCCCCGAACGCCCCACGTCTTGAACAAACCTGTAGCTTTCATGCCATAAGCGGTAATCGATTGCCGTGTTTACATAAAACTGTTTTGCTCAAGTGCACACACCCTGTATTTTCTTTTGTTCTGTTTGTCAACTCGCATGGGATAACCCTATGAATCATTATTATCGTACTAGGAATGTAGATTTGAATAGTAGATGGTAAGTAGCGTAAACAAACATTGCTGGAAATAGATAAAACAATGTTTGTTTACGCTAGTTACAGGAAAAACCTTTTCTGAAAATTAAACTTGACTGTACCAGCCTGATCAAATTCTCTTTTCTGTCAAAATCTACTGTCAACAAATTCTAATTGCAAAGGATTTGGCAATTGATTAGATAGTAATAGGTTTTCATAAACCGGTGCAAAATTTCGATAAAACATAAGTTTTAGATGAGAATTTAAGATTATTAACTTACACAATTTTTTTCATAATGAATAGTTTATTTTATTTTTGGGCTAGTTTTTCAATATTAAATACATTAAAACTGGTTGGTCAGTGTGTTATAGTATACATATTAACATACTGTAACCGATGCCTAGTTTCTATTGAGAATTGATAGATATTAACACAGTTTAATATCTATATATTCTCAAAAGAAACTCGTTAATGTTGGGAAATCTACAGAGATTGCCCAACTTTAACGAGAATAGAACTAATAACTTAATGCAACATTTAAAAAAATACATTAAAAGAAAAATCATAAGTAGAAGTTAACTTTTAACATAATGTTATAAGTTAACTTCCACCCGGCTCCACCGCAAATAAATAAATAATAATAAATAAATTTCTCATTAATTTTGGAGAATCTTTAATTATAATCAATTTCAGTCCACCAACATTTGTTTTACATAAATTTATATAACCCACTAAAAACTAAAGTTTGATCTTAACAACGAAAACAAACAGTAGAAAATTAATTAATCCTTTAACTTTATAATCAGATTAACCTAATAATTGATAGACATGTAATGAATATAGTTTTGTTTATCTATGTCTGGAATATGTTACACAACTTGAACATAGTTTTGTTTACCTATATGTCTGGAACCGTTGATGGAACCTATTAAGTAACTTAATAAATAAACAGCTTTGGTATCCTACTTTCGCCTCATAAAATATATTGCACTGCAGGCATAAACAATTTTTTTTTTCTAGCATGCTTCGCCGTCGACCACATCATCGCTTACCATCAGGCGATATAGGGGTAAAACGCGAGACTATCGTTTAGTTAAAATAAAACCGTCCAAGTGCGAGTCGGACTCGCGCACGGAGGGATCCGTACCATTATCGCAAAAAACGGCAAAAAAATCACGTTTGTTGTATGGGAGCCCCACTTAAATATTTATTTTATTCTGTTTTTAGTATTTTTTGTTATAGCGGCAACAGAAATACATCATCTGTGAAAATTTCAACTGTCTAGCTATCACGGTTCATGTGATACAGCCTGGTGACAGACAGACAGACGGACCGCGGAGTCTCAGTAAAAGGATCCCGTTTTTACCCTTTGGGTACGGAACCCTAAAAACAGTGTCAGCTAATCAGCTCCTGCCATTGCCACATGTCATTAATTGTGGTCGACGCTTACGTTCACTCCATTTTCTTTCTTAATTTTAAAATTCCTCACATAATCCATCCAGCTTATCGTTGGCCTCCCTCTGCCCTCCATTTATCCAATCCACCCACATTTATATATATCACTCATTTAGTCACATGCGTTTAAAATAAATAATTAGAATATCATCTTTATTTTGCGTAATCCATGTAGTGGCGTGAAATTAGAAGTACAAAATAAGAGCGCTTTTCCCGGTTGACCTACTCGAACAAAATAAACGCCTGAACGTGGCGTTGCGGACTCCGATATACAACATAATCAATGAAAGAGCAGTATTTTTGCAATTCGCGGCAAATTGAACAAAAGCGTGAACGATGATTGATTCCGCTCATTCGTTCATATTCCACAGAAATAGATTTTCTTTATACTTTTTTTGAAGTAATTATTATGAGTCTACCTAATTAAAAGTTTATAATGATTATTATTCTGTTTGTTTAAAACCCATTTAAATTTAACTAAATACAAACTAGCGTAGCGATCCCATTGATCAACAATCGGATGAAAACGATTCAACCGAATCGTATTGGCAGCGTATCGGCGATTTCCGATAATGGACAACTGATCGGAAAGTACTAGGCTCACACGAAGCGCGAGGAGCTCTTCCGAACCGATCAATAATACCAATATCCCGTACTCTCCCCCATCCTGTTCACACATAGAAAATTCGACAGGTGGCTGGGTGCATACCGATACAATTGACTTTGCGTTTGTGTGAGTGAGATCGGGAATGGATAGTGAGGATCGGTTCGGGCGAAACCCGAACAGTGAAGTTCGGATGCATTGTTTGAGTAGGAGACTCGCTTCTTGTTGACAACATCGCTTTCGATTTCAAGTACAAAAGCATTGTGCAAAATATAAAGTCGTCGCTTACATAACGACTTTATCGACAATTACAGGGCTCCATAAAGTAAACAAAACATCGCCCGAATAAGCGCCAATCTTTGAAGGCTTTCTATCAAGGTTGAACCCATAGAAATCATGGCGTTTCTATAGCAACGACCTTGTTGATCCCCAAATTTGACTAGTAAATGTCACCCGGGAATTCTTTAATTGGAATTGTAGGAATTTCCCGAGATGCTTGAAAACACAGAAAACCCGGGTCACCATGGAGGCTTATGGGAAATCATTTTATAATCACTAGGGGAGCAGGCGGATAGGAGATCGCATTTCCTGCACAGCTAGTGCTCAGTCACCTGTTACTTACAACACCCATGGGAAAAGATCCTTACCCTTTGCATTTCTTGGCTAGACCTACGAGATAAGTTTCTGCTAACTTCCCAAGGGTACAGTCGTAAAGGTCTTTAAGTGAATTGTTTTATTTCAAGGTTCAAGAAAGCACTTGAACTTTTATTAAAAGTGTGTTAAGAGATACGGTGCTCATATAGAAATTAGTTTTAAATAAAAGAAAGATTTCTTCATTTGGGAATAAGGGTTTTTTTATTGTAAACAAATACATAAGCGGTTTTTTTTGGTCTATATTTTGCTAGCAGCATCGCCTCGGGGACGTGCTTACTACCGGGTTAAAAAATATTCAGTTTCATCCAAATCCGTTCAGCGTGCGTGATTCATTAACAGACACATTTGTATTATATTAGTGGGATCAGAGTTCTGAGTTCACAGCCTTTGTGTGGAAAATAATCCTTGCAAATGCCATAGTAAATAGTTACCAAATAAAAAAAAACTACATTCTACTTGAGTACCTATCTCCAAGGAATAAATGTTATTCCTTGCAGATACTTAAGTTAAAAGTTTTGTTTTTTGTAATAAAAAAGCGGTTATATTTTATTAATTTCGCCCTGGCAATTGTTAAAAGTTGCCAAATAATCTGTCACCAACTTCTGAAAACCGAGCCGAATCAGGTCGTTGATTCATCCAGGATTTAAAGTTCCTGAGCCGTACCGAGAATTCAGTTTTCATTTTATGGAGTCATAAAAAAAATTGTCTCATTAATATTCCACAAAGTTTACCTAGTCACCTCAAAAAATATTACCTAGTAGATGAAAATTTAAGTGTTTCCTTAGTACATTGTACAATAATATTATTATCGTTCATTGTTGAGGTAGACGAACCTTTTGAACATTTAAAAATAAAGTGTGTTTGTGTAATAAAAGCACAAAGTTCAATGCCTTTATGTTGTTACTTTAATTTTTTGGTTTGAATTTCCCCCGATTTTTTTTGACGAAACTGATCAATTTTTGTCTGAAAACCTGACCAATTTTGGAATTAAAGAAGGGCCGGCCCTATAAAAGGACTCGAACTTACGTTTCGGTTATTTGGGTTTGGAACCATAACTAACCATATTTTATTTAGCCTGAATCCCTTCAGTTTTCAAATCAACGATGTAAGAAGGACGTTATGTAAACAATTCTTGACCTCAATTCCCAACAATATCAAGTAATCCAAAGACACTGTTATAAAGGTGTAACATTTTGTTCCACTGGACATTGGGGTAAATAGGACACGCAATATTTACCCATCGAATGTCACATGTTACAACATCTGTTGTAACAATTGACGCTAGGAGTACCAGGACATAAGAAAGTATTAGAAATCAAGGATTAGTGATTATTATTGTTTGATCGATAAAGGATTATGATAGAAGCAAAGCTTTGTTCGTACGTGTTTTTCAATTTCTAAAAGGAAAATCAACGGGGTATAACAAAGCCCAATTTCTAAAGTTTCCTAGTTGCCTTTCATTTCACTAATATACATACATAGAGATTTTGAATTACTACTGGTTTTTTTTTCGTGTAGGTATGAAACTATGAACTATTTACATTCAAATTGAATGACAGAAATTTAGAATTCCATGATTTTTTTATGTACCAAAATTTATGGTGTATAAAGAAATAGCGAAAAAAAACACCCAGAATCTCGACTTTTACCACAAGTGACAATCTGCCAGTTCTAACTCAAATCTGCACTTGAGCATTGTTTTAGAATCCGTCCCTGCGTTTAGATTTACCAAGACATCATAAGCGCAGAAGCTGAATCTCCAATAACAGCCAAGATACATAATTCATTGTTATTGAAGATGTGCTACAATTTCCCCTAAATTGTGACATACGAGCCCTTAGCACAAGGACAATATCTGCGATATTTGACATCGGAACATTCCACGAAATCCGAAACGCAAGGCCACGTTCTGACCCAGTTACGATTGTCCATAAGTTATAGTTAGGTTAAGTGACACTTTGAACACGAGAACTACCTATTTATGTACCAATGCCATTATTCATTATTTGATATTGTAAGTAGATGTCAGTTTCAGTTAGTGATATAGGTGTCTGGTAACTTCTGGAGTCCTAGTTTCACAGATTCTGGGCAACCCTCTTTAAGTGGTACTTGTTTTGGAAAGAAGTCCAAGGTTATGTTTGACGAATTCTCGGTGAATGGGAAAGCTTAATAGTTTTCGGTAATATAATGCCTTCTAATAAACTGCCGAGCTATGAAAAAGTTCCACCCACAAAATGCCGACAAACACCTTGATTTAATTTTACACATTTAATTTAAAATTTGAACACAATATTTACGTTTTTAGTTGGTAATATTCTGATGCGCTGTTAAATGTACTTCAATATTGCAGACGCTAGCCTTTCCCGTTTAGGAGTAATTTGGTGCTATGTCACTGGAACTTTTTCATTGCTCGTTAGTGTAGTTCTAGTATCCTGAACCTTGACATACTTGTACTGTCCCACGCATGGCTGATGTTGGTAACAATACTAATCCGTATGATATTGATTCATATTTTAACCGACTTTCCATAAAGGAGGAGGTTCTATGTTCGACGTTATGTTTGTTTATTTTTTTCAAATTTCTAGGGATTGCTGAGCAGTCGCATGTCTGTTTATTGTTTATACCATTTCATAACATAAAACCACGCCAGTATGCTCTAAAGGGGTACGCAGCAGCCTAATCGCGTAAGTGAATTCGGCAAGGCAAAGAGTTTGACCGCCATCATTCGACCAATCACATTTACGGAAATCTACATCGCGTCTTTCGTCTCGCATGAAAAGTTTGGTCGATTCATGGCGGGGTTGGTACACTCTCATTTCACCGGTTATGTTCAAGTTTCATGATATTCGGGTAATCTATGCTGGCATTATAGGTACCTTAATAAGAAAGTTGCTTAATAGGTACAACTAAAAAGTGAAAAATAAAAATGTTTTTACAGAAAAATACTACCGGCTTTTTATTTGGAAGTCGCTTGTATTTCTTTGTAAATAGATTTTTTATCATTTAACAGATGCGATGCAATGCAAGAATCTTAAAATATAATGTGTATTTTTTATCTTAATTAATTGTTTACAATGCAAACTTCAACTACAGTGAATTTCTATACTGTTTAATACGTATATGATTTTTCTAGACAATGTAATTAGGTATGGAAATTGTAGCACTTTCCAAGTGCTATCTCCACGGTCTTCTGTCTTCCTCGTCCAAGTTTTACCTGGTTCCACTGCCTATGGCAACAATAACGTCTGCCCATCTCGAGACCATGCCGAAACCGCATTTATAAGGTAGTATGATATGAATATAGGAAGTTCATTAACTTGCTCTACATTCATGTGAGCCTAGTACCCGAGAGACTAACAAGCTAATCATGTGCCAATCATTGCGTATTCCCCTGGTCCATTGTTGTTTATAGTTTATTTATAAACAAAGATATAGTAATAGAATGATCAGAAAATAGTATTGTTGTTATGAAATTGGTTTTAAAGCAGAATTTTTACTATTTTCTTATTATCTAGTCTATTTTCCATACATACGAAGACGAGGAAACGTATGCCAACTTAATTAGTAAATTTAGTTAACAAAATGGGCTAAATAGTGATTGAAAATTTCGTCTTGAATTTCAATTATTTCTAATCCAACTTTCTATTGCGATCAAAGCTTTCCATTATTTTCAATTATCCAAATGTCCATAAACGAAGTTCTGAGGAAATTAACGTCCCGCAACGAATGCTCCGAATACCGCATTTTACTACAAAACGCTTCACACTATTTACTCATAAAAACGTACTTTGTTTAGAATAAACTTGTAAAGCTGGATATTCACTATGCTCACTCACCTACTGTAGGAAAGAAGAGAGAAAGTTCAAAAAGCAACAATTAATTTAGGTTAGTGAAAATAACTTGGTTCTTATGCCAAAAGGCAAGGTTTATTATCGCAAAAATATCTGCTTCGTCGTAACCGTTATATGCAAGGTGGCGACGATATAAAACATGTGTGGCTAAATAATATATATCTGCATGTGTCGTTCTTAAAGGCTAAGGTGTAAGGTGGTCACCCATTCATCAACCTAGTCACCAATTCACCATGGAACCCATTGGCAAATTTTTTGGACTTCTGACTAGTGACTGACAAATTGCATTTTCAATAGATGGTCACAAATCCACGGAGACCCCTTCGTACCTCGGCAAGTAAGTTAAGCCGGTGTTCCCAGCTGTCATTTGTAGATTGTTGGCAGTCATTCAGGTCACTAGTCAGAAGTCCAAAGGTCTTGCCAAGAGATTCTATGGTGAATTGGTGACTAGATTGTGGAGATCAGATTGGCTTTTGTTCCGTGTCAAGTACTGGTATAGTTCATGCCAAACTTCTTGGCCTCCCTGAAGTTGGCTACAATGGCTGCACTTTAGTAAATCTTATACAAAAACCGGCCAAGTGCGAGTCGGACTCGCGCACGAAGGGTTCCGTACAATTATCGCAAAAAACGGCAAAAAATATCACGTTTGTTGTATGGGAGCCCCACTTAAATATTTATTTTATTCTGTTTTTAGTATTTGTTGTTATAGCGGCAACAGAAATACATCATCTGTGAAAATTTCAACTGTCTAACTATCACGGTTCATGAGATACAGCCTGGTGACAGACAGACAGACAGACAGACATACAGACAGACAGACAGACAGACGGACGGACAGACAGACAGACGGACCGCGAAGTGTCAGTAATAGGGTCCCGTTTTTACCCTTTGGGTACGGAACCCTAAAAACAGCACGGATTTCGGCAAACCAACTTCAGGGCGGCCAATAAGTTTGGCAAAGACTATATTCAGCTGTATCCATTTGGGCTGGCAGCCGACCATAAGTCGGAAAGGCTGCAATTGATGACAAAAGTATATGAGCAAAGCATGGATACATGAAGAGTAGATCCCAGCTTAGCAACATTTTGTTCTAGTGCTATAATATCTAGTGGTCGATCTAGTCCCATAACACTGTGTTTTACGAGGGTTCCTCTGAAGAATGTCAAGGATAGCCTTTGTGATAAAATAGTTTTATGTCCCGTAAAATATTGAAATTCCTGAAGAAAATAATATGCTGTAAGTCATGTAGTTTAGTATTGACATAGTCAGGGATATTTGAACATTGATAAGTTGTTAGATCCATGTTGGTTTTTTATCGGTTACATTTCGGGGAGTGTGCGACGAAACTGCACAATTTGATTGCGTCTAGCCCTTTCATCATCGGATTACTAGACTTACGGCCATGTGCCATCGGTACATGGTGGATATCCCACCCATACGCACAAAGCGTTTTGCTAATACTTTCATTGGTGCGCACAGTTAAGGAGTGGAATTCGCTTTCGGAGTCTTTGTTCCCTGGATAGCTACAACCTTGGGATCTTTAAGTCAAGAGTAAATAGGTTACTTCTAGGCAAGCGTGCTTCACCGTAGACCACATCATCGCTTACCATCAGGCGATATAGTGGTCAAACGCGAGCCTATCGATAATATAAAAAAGCCGATAAAAAAAAAGTTAATTAAAAAATTCTAAAAACCCGACTGCTTAAAAAGCGAACTAAAATGAATGTAAACAAGAAGAAAATCATGCTGTGCAGTCGGAGGATACATATTCACGAGCTGGCGGACCAAAATCAGATGTATCCTCCGACTGCACAGCATGATTTTCTTCTTGTTTAGGTCTTTTTAGTTTGCTTTGTAAGCAGTCGGGTTTTTTGATCTTTTTAATTAACTTTTTTTATTTACAACCTTTTAACTATTTTTTTTAGAATTGGGTACATTTAAACATATAAGTATTATATATTTTTGAAATCGCCTCTTAAAATCCTGATACCCCCACGATGGGTTTCGAAGAAAAAAATTCTTTATTCCCCCACAAAATGGCGCCCAAAATCCGCCATTTTTGTTTTATCCAATTTTAATGTAGCCAGTGACACTCGCAGGATTAAAACGAATCGATTGACGTAAGAATCATCAAAATCGGCCAACGCGTTTGGTCTCTAGAACGCCACATAGGAACAAACATACATACATACATACATACATACATACATACTTACATACATACATACATACTTACATAGACTGATAAACACATTACCCTCCTTCGGCAGTCGGGTAAAAAGGATGATGTTAGTACTTCAGTAGCTGCCTGCTGTGCCGCAATTTAATTGAATATTTTAGTTTTCCATATATACTTACTATAGAAGGTCAAATTTAATTAATTAGTGAAACTCCGCAGCCTTGATGGGTATCGATATATAATGACGATAGTAAATATCAAGCGGAGGAATTGTACACTATCGGTAGAATTGCTTGAAATTACAAGTTATAATTTAATTTTGCGTTATCGCCATTAGACATTAACGAGCAAAGAGTTTCTGAATAATTTCATTTGATCCTGTATAATTTAATACAAAAACCGGCCAAGTGCGAGTCGGACTCGCGCACGGAGGGTTCCGTATCATTATAGCAAAAAAAAGGCACAGAAATCACGTTTGTTGTATGGGAGCCCCACTTAAATATTTATTTTATTCTGTTTTTAGTATTTGTTGTTATAGCGGCAACAGAAATACATCGTCTGTGAAAATTTCAACTGTCTAGCTATCACGGTTCATGAGATACAGCCTGGTGACAGACAGACAGACAGACGGACCGCGGAGTGTCAGTAATAGGGTCCCGTTTATACCCTTTGGGTACGGAACCCTAAAAATGCGAATCCCAAACGTCAAAAAGTACACTAACGAGCAATGAAAAAGTTCCAGTGACATAGCACCAAATTACTCCTAAACGGGAAAGGCTAGCTTAATGACGCCGTCTGCAATATTGAATTACATTTAACAGCGCATCAGAATATTACCAACTAAAAACGTAAATATTGTGTTCAAATTTCAAAATAAATGTAAAAAAATTAAATTAAATGTTTGACATTAAGAAAATGTTTGTACTGTATTATAATAAAGGGTCTTTCAACAAGGACGGGTCGATGTTAAAATTGAATAAAACAAGATGTGTGTGAGATATTAACGAAATTTATTTTTTATTTAAAAGGCCCATTTATGCCATTATGGATGGATTATAACATCGTTCAAATGTCCGCCGCGGCTTCGTATGGTGGCACGAATCCGAGAGGTCCAATTTTTAATGATTCTGCTGCATAGATTCGGCTGAATCCGAGCGATGGCCTGCGTTATGTTGGCTTTCAGGGCAACGGTCGAATGTGGTTTATTGGCATAGACCTGCGACTTCAGAAAACCCCACAAGAAAAAGTCTAGCGGAACTCTAACTCTACCCTCAAACCGTTCATGCAGAAAGTCGATTGTGTCGTTCGCTGTGTGGCAAGTAGCGCCATCTTGCTGGAACCACATGTCGTTCACGTCCATATTGTTAAATTCAAGCCAAAAGAAATTGTTTTTTTTTTTTTTTTTTTTTTTTTTTTTTTATTGTCTATAGGCTTGCGCTTGACCACTATCTCACCTGATGGTAAGCGATGATGAGGTCGACGATGAAGCACGCTTGCCTAGAAGAAACCCATTCACTCTTGACTTAAAGACCCCTAGATTGTAGCTATCGGGAAATACAGACTCCGGCAGGGAATTCCACTCCTTAGCTGCACGCATAATGAAAGTGTCCCCAAAACGTTTTGTGCGTATGGGTGGGATGTCCACCATGTACCGATGACGCAACGCCGTACGTCTGGTAGTCAGATGATGGAACGGGCTGGGCGGAATTAAATCATGCAATTCCATCGCACACTCTCCGAAATGTAACCGATAAAAAACCGACAAGCTGGCAACTCGGCGACGATGTTCCAGGCTCTGGAGCTTCGACTTGACCAGTGCCTCATTGCCGATGAGTTTCTTAGCCCGCTTTTCAATCGACTCTAGAGCATTAAGCTGGTGTTTGGCAGATCCATCCCAGAGATGAGAACAGTACTCCATGCACGATCGAACTTGCGCTTGATACAAGTTGAGCAGCTGTTCCGGCGTGAAGTACCTTCTCACCTTCGCAAGAATCCCCAACTTTTTGGCAGCCAGCTGAGCCTTTGCCTCAATATATGGCCCAAAGTTGAGAGTCGATGTCAACGTAACGCCAAGAAGCTCAATATGGTCCGTTATTGGCACGGTTACATCACGGAATGTTGGAGCCGGGTGAAATTGGCTCTTTTTAGCGGAAAAAAGACACGCCTGGGTTTTAGCAGCATTAAACCTGACCAGATTGGCATCGCCCCATTCGGAGACTGCCTGCAAGGACAGGTTCAAACGCTCCACCATGGACTCACGGAGAGAGCGGATCTGCGGCCCGGTAGCCCGTGCGTTGGACAGGTATCTCTCAGCAACAGTGCTGTCGTCTGCATACCCAAAGGTGCCGGGTTTTAGCAGATCGTTAATGTGCAACAAGAATAATGTTGCTGAGAGTACTGACCCCTGAGGGACCCCGGCATTAATATCCATTTGGTTCGACGAGCAGCCATCGATAACCACTCGAATGGACCGATCTCTCAGGAAGTCTGCAATCCAATCACATAGACCACCGGGCAGACCGAATGAAGGAAGCTTACCGATAAGGCTTTCGTGCCAGACCCTATCGAAAGCCTTCGAGATGTCGAGGGAGACGGCAAGCGCTTCCCCGTGCCTCTCGATGGCCTCACTCCATATGTGAATGGCATACGCTAGAAGATCCCCAGTAGACCGATTTCGGCGGAAGCCGTATTGGCGGTCGCTAAGGATATCGTTAGTTTCTAGGTATGCCAGGAGCTTAGTGTTAAGTACACGCTCCATACTCTTACAGAGTATGGACGTTACAGAGATGGGTCTGTAGTTGGCCGGGTCAGCTCGACTGCCCTTCTTGGGCACGGGCTGTACGTTGGCTTGCTTCCAAGCATTCGGCACTTTTCCAGTCTCATATGAAAGGCGGAATAGCCGTGTCAAGATCGGAGACAGTTCAGGCGCACAGGTTCTAAGAACTATAGCTGGTATGCCGTCAGGGCCACTAGCCTTGTTCACGTCGAGGTTGCGCAGCACCCTACGGACGTCCTTTTGATGGATGCGAATGTCCGACATACTCGTCTCGCATCCATCAGGAGAAGGAGGGGGCCGCGAATCACCAGGATTCAGACGCGAAGATTCCGCAAAAAGAGAGGCAAATAAATTTGCCTTCTCCTCAGCGGTGTGGGCCAGCGAACCATCGGGTTTCAGCAGTGGTGGTAGTGAGGGACGGCAGAAGTTCGACTCGACTGACTTAGCCAGGGACCAAAACGCTTTACTACCTGCTGGGTAAGAAGCAAGTTTGGTCCCTATTCGGCCAATGTGGTCAAACCGAGCCCTTCGCAACACCTTCTTGCAGGACTTGGCAGCCCTGTTGAAGGCTTTCTTCTTCAGACCCACGTCACTCGCTTTGCGCGATCGAGCGTCGACCCATGCGAGGTACGCTTCGTGTTTAAGCGCGTCGGCGCGACGACATTTGGCGCCAAACCAAGGCCGGTCAACGCTGGACATTGTTACGTCAGAGAACGGAATGTAGTACTCCATTCCCTGACGCAACACACCCGTCACGGCGTCCGCGCACGACGAAGGATCAGCCGAAGAAAAGCAAGTAGGCTGCCAAGGATAACAAGCGAAGAAAGATCGCATGCCATCCCAATCTGCTGACCTGTACCGCCAAACCCGCCGGGTGCCTCTTGGGCTGGGATCGGGCGGGGAGTAGACGGACACAGACTTCACCAGACAATGGTCGGAACTACCCAAAGGTGAAGCTATCGACACAGAGTATCGGTCTGGATCTGTTGTCAGCAGAAGGTCCAAGCAATTGGCTGTGTGCGAAGCAACATCAGGCACCCTCGTTGCCCCATGGACCAGCTGGGTAAGGTTAAGCGCAAGCGAAAGTTTACGCATCTCCCGTCCAGCATGGTCAGTGCACTGGTATGGGAAGAGCCACTCCTGGTGGTGGGCATTGAAATCCCCCAGTAACACTAATTGGGCGGAAGGGTACCGCTGCTGTGCCGCATCAGCCGCCTCACTGAGGTACTCTGTGAGCCTGGTTGTCTCCTGATCTCCGCTGTGCGATCGGTAGACACAGGCGTAGATAATTTTATCCAGACCTGTGTCCACCAGAGCCCAAAGCGTAGAGAATCTGGAGTCCTCAAGGTTACGGAGACGCCGATAGCAAGTGTCGTCACGGGCGTACATACACACACCCGCGCGTGTTTTATAATTGTGCTCCAAGGTAAACCCTGGGTAAGATAAGTACGAGACGTCTGAAGGACTCACTATCTGCGTCTCCGTAAGAAAAAACAGCGCTGGTTTCTCAGCCTCCAGGTGGTAGTGGACTGCAGAGAGATTTGAGTGCAGACCTCTAATGTTGGTGAGGTGCACTTTGAGGGGGAGGGAGTGCAGCCGCTGTTTAGATCCAGTATTCTTTTTCCTTGTCATGATCATGTGTTGAAGAGTGAATGGATGAGAGGAGAAGGAAGTGAGACGAGGTTCCACGCTGCTAACCTACAGACACGCACTGAAAGGACGCCATCATTGGGGCACTAGTCCGGAGACTGCGGGGACGCCCGAGCCCCCCCGGAATGTCCATCGGGCCCTCCCCATCTGGTCGCCAACCAGCACGATGGGGCATGCCGGGATTTTTCGACAGTTGGCGGGGCAGCCTTTCGTGTGTGGCTGGCACACTACTTGGGCCCCCAACTACCTGCGGTCGGCCAGCGGCGCACCGTGCCTCGGATCCCGCTACCCTCCGCGACTAGTCTCCCGATACGTCCATAACAGCGCGCGCTAGGCTGGTCAGCCTGCAGTGGAACAACTATCTCGACCCAACTCCTCTGGTGGCTACACCGAGCATCGTATCGGAGCACGGCTAGGCCGTTTGGCGGTACGTCTTTGCCCGGTGGGTGGTCACAAGCCTTCGGCCGAAGCCTACCACCAGTAGTGTCACCTGATTAGCACCACCCGGGGACCACGTGTAGGGTAACAGTAATAAGGGTAACTCTCCTACGGACGCGGGTGACTCAGTCCCCAAAATTGATCTGTAGCGCTCGCTCGATCTATGCAGCAGAGTCATTAAAAATTGGACCTCTAGGATTCGTGCCACCATACGAAGCCGCGGCGGACATTTGAACGATGTTATATTCCATCCATAATGCCATAAATGGGCCTTTTAAATAAAAAATAAATTTCGTTAATATCTGACACACATCTTGTTTTATTCAATTTTAACATCGACCCGTCCCTGTTGAAAGACCCTTTATTAACTTTTTGACGCTTGGGAGACTCGTATCGGCCCAAAGTTTTCCGCACATCCAAAAGATAAATAACACATCAAACTATGCAAGAAAATATGAATGGCCATAAAAACCGCTAGTAAATGTTGTATTGCTCGCACTGATGTTGCCATAAACATGACTATGTGAATAACCATATAACGTGGGAAGATGTTGCCATGGCGAAATGTAACTGATGGTTGATTGTGTTGTGACATCATGGCTGTACTTACTTGGCGATGGTCTATGTGTAATTTTTTTTAGAAATTACCTGCTTTTTGTGTGGTACTTCTATGGAGTATTAGAATTCCTTTAGTTTAGATATTATTGTCTACGATTGGACGAGGGAGCCGTCCCTTTTTGGAACGGTTACAAAATACAATAAAAAGATCTTTCATACGTTGTGATAATTTCGAAAAAAACAATAGCAAATCAACTAAATCGGTCAAGCTATGTAGTCGCCGGTATAATTATAGGCCAATGAACCATTTCAATGTGCGTAAGGATTGAGTGTCCTAACCGTAAATTGTATAAACTCTTTCAACTTTTAATTTATTTTTTACACAAATCTTTAAATGCATCTGTCTATCAAAGTCATGCCCGAACACGAAAGAAGTCCTTGGCAAATCGAACTGATGGTGTTTATACTAAATCTTGGTATTAGATATATGATATAGAAGCATCAATTTACCGAGATACAGTGAGTAAGGATTTATTGATACCTTTGGCTTGCTGTAACTATTTTAATTTTTGTTTTACAAATTTTTCAATCAGATTTAAAAAAAATCTACAACTTTTACTAAATGTCTGCATTAATAGTTTTTCATATTATGGTTGGGACACTCGATCCTTACGCACATACCATTTAAGCTTTTCTCTGTATTATGGCAACACACGCACATACGATGCATTTCGTGTACCTTAAGAGCGCGGCGAACGTAGCTCGCAAATGCAATTCGAGACGAGTGAAGAATTCGTTAAGAGTATTGCTATCTCGCTTTGCACACACACGCGGTGCGCCGTGCGCAGCCGTGTGTGTGCGAGTAGATAGGCTTCCATTCATAACGTCTCGAAAGCCGGCAAGCCGGCCAACGCGAACTGCGCCGGCGTTCTTTTGTCTTATTTATGTAGGTAACTATGCCTTTTACGAAACCTCAAATATGTATTGTTATAATAAATAATGAATGCAAGTAAAATAATACAAATGTTACTTAGGCAAAGTATTAGTACAAGACAAATATTCCAATAATTTATGCCTATTTACGCATAAGTAGGTACAGACAAATAACAGCGCTCTGATCTAACCCTCTTACAAATAAACGCGGTATAAAGTTATACCAGGTATAACAAAGGTATAACCATACATTTTCATAGGTTTATACTTGGTATAACTTTATACCGCGTTTATTTGTAAGAGGGTAAGAATATGAAAAATAAAAACAAGAATTTCGTATAAACATTTATTTAGTTATGTTTTACTTTATAGATCATCATTCATCTATTTAAAAAATATAAATCAAAACGTGATAAAGTCGTGTAGGGTGACCATAAATATTATCGACTGAACGAAATACAAAAATACAATAATGATAATCAGAAAACATTTTTACGCACGCTTTTTAGTTTATATGTACAATTGTACATTGTAATAATTGTACATTACGTAGGTAAAGAAAAAAAAAAGTTTATATTCTGTCTCTGATAGGCAGATTTCTAGGTAAACGGGGATCTATTAATTCAGGCAATATAGATTTAAAATAAAACTCTTCTAATTTTAAGACTATTGAATTCCAAAATTCGTTGTCTTTTTCAATTTTTTCATATGCCAGTCCTTTAGGCGTCCATATTATAAAAATACAGTATTTGCGGGTTGTTATTTGCAATTGTCCTTGTAACTGGTAAAAATAGTAACTTATTGTATTATATCATTGGGATATAGGTACTTACTGTGAGAAACATCCCAACGCTCGGAGTCCATGTCGGCAACCAAACCAAATCGTCAATAATAAAGTCCGTAAACAACGCAAAGTTCGTAAGAAAGTAGATTACTCAATATCAAAGTTCAAATCACAAGGCAAATCTAAATCCAAGTTCATAGCTTAGGTCAATAGTGTCAGAAATATTACAATAAGTACATACTTAGAAAATAAATAAATACGCACGAGCAGCACAGTAAAGTAATCGTCTAACACTGACAACAAACCACAAAAAAAAAAGTTAATAAAAAAATCAAAAAACCCGACTGCTTGAAAAGCGAACTAAAAAGACGTAAACAAGGAGAAAATCATGCTGTGCTGTCGGAGGATACATCTTCGCGAGCTGGCTGACCAAAACCAGACGTATCCTCCGACTGCACAGCACGATTTTCTCCTTGTTTACGTATTTTTAGTTCGCTTTTCAAGCAGTCGGGTTTTTTGATTTTTTTAATTAACTTTTTTTATTTATAACTTTTTGGTTATTTTTTTTTTCGAATCAGGAACATTTAAACATATAAGTGTGATATATATTTGAAATCACCTCTTAAAATCCTTTATTTTGATACCCCACACGATACGTGTGGAAGAAAAAAAAATTTGGGCCCCCACAATATGGCGCCCAAGAACCGCTATTTTCCTATTTGCCAATTTTTATGTAGCCAGTGACACTCGCGGGGTTAAGGCGAATCGATTGACGTAAGAACCATCAAAATCGGCCCACGCGTTTGGTTTCTAGAACGCCACATAGGAACAAACATACATACATACATACTTACATACATACATACTTACATACTTACATACTTACATACTTACATACTTACATACTTACATACTTACATACATACATACATAAATAGACTGATAAACACATTACCCTCCTTCGGCAGTCGGGTAAAAAATATACAATACAACAAACAGTAAACAACCCCAAAGTGCCCCGAACAAAAGTCGTACGAGCGATACCTACTCAACCGTATGAAGCACGACTACACACACATAGACATGACGTGCTCGACGCGACAGCAATACTAGCTATTGAAAATGTATGATTATTTTTATGTGTTCCGTAATACCAAAAATGATGAATGAAAACTTAATGTTTTTTTAATTTTTTTTCGATAATTTGTTTCTTGATAATATGAGCTATGTTATAGCGTTGACAATTTTATAGATATTGTTTTTTTTAAGATAGAAAAATCAATAAGAAAACATGTCATTTACGCTGTAAAAATGTACGAAATGGAATTCGCTTAAACTTCATTTTAGGTAAGTATTTTGAAAAAAAAAAGACGTAGGAACCTAGATAAATACTGTCTGAATCCGAATATTAGCATAATTTGGTGGAAATATGCGCAACTTACAAATGATTTAGGTATTACGTTTGTATGGACAATTCATGCTTCGCCGCGCCCTTAAAGCGCTGTCCCGACGCGAATACGCGATCTTCGCAAGCTGCGCGAATTTTAGTCTTAAGAATCCGCGATCAAACATATTAATGTCGAATAGGTGTCTTTTGGCATTTACGCGATGTATTCGCGCGGTTAAATTGTTTGATAATCTATTCGCGCGAAGTAAGTTCGTACGGCTAAATTGTTTGATAATCTATTCGCGCGAAGTAAGTTCGTACGGCTAAATTGTTTGATAATCTATTCGCGCGATTTAAGTTCGTACGAACGCGCGATCAAACATATTGAAGTCGAATAGGTGTCCTAATTGCATTCGTGCTATAATCGCGTCGCGTCACCTGGGGGTATTTTGTAGTTCTTAACCATGCGGTTGTAATCGTCTCTGATCATGATACAATGTAATCAAATTATTCTCGTTTCCCGGAAGTAAAAACTAAGTGTTTTTTTCGTCCTGCGTACCTGGATCCGCGATCACTCGCGTCGTTACTCGTCGCATATTCGCGTTCTATTAGGACAACGCCTGAACGTAATGCCCATAAAAAAAGTTAATTAAAAATATCAAAAAACCCGACTGCTTTAAAAGCGAACTAAAAAGACGTAAACAAGGAGAAAATCATGATGTGCAGTCGGAGGATACATATTCGCGAGCTGGCTGACCAAAACCAGATGTATCCTTCGACTGCACAGCATGATTTTCTCCTTGTTTACGTCTTTTTAGTTCGCTTTTAAAGCAGTCGGGTTTTTTGATATTTTTAATTAACTTTTTTTATTTATAACTTTTTAGTTATTTTTTTTCGAATTAGGTACATTTAAACATATAAGTGTGATACATTTTTGAAATCACCTCTTAAAATCCTTTATTTTGATACTCCACACGATAGGTGTGGAAGAAAAAAATAATTTGGTCCCCCACAATATGGCGCCCAAGAACCGCCATTTTCCTATTTTACAATTTTAATGTAGCCAGTGACACTCGCGGGGTTAAGACGAATCGATTGACGTAAGAACCATCAAAATCGGCCCACGCGTTTGGTCTCTAGAACGCCACATAGGAACAAACATACATACATACTTACATACATACATACATACTTACATACATACATACATACATACATACATACATACATACTTACATACATACATACATACATAGACTGATAAACACATTACCCTCCTTCGGCAGTCGGGTAAAAAGTGTTAGTTGACACCATAGTAATTAGCATCAGGAAGACAGCTTATTTGCCCCAATATCATAAAAATAGTGATAAGATGCTCAGTTTTTATCACGTAATGAAACCTTTCCTAATTCATTCGGTTACCCGACCTAATTTCGTGCAGTCCTTAAATAATTGCGAGTCACAGAATAAGTACCAATACTATACAAACCTTCACACGTCAAATAAGTTATGTTGTCCTAGTGACATAGTAGTCGAGAAAACTCGTTTATTTTCCTATCAATTTATTATTGTTTGACGAAAATAGATATTCTGTGTATAAAAAAACAAAAGCATCTGGCTTACGGCGGGCGGGAAAATCCAAATTTCCCTATTTCTTGACTCTGAACCAATGATTTCGAAAGTAAGGATACGCCCATCTGAACATTTTATAGAAACCTTCTTATGACAAGCAAATACTCGCTCACTCCCGCCACAGATAATTTTAAACTAGTTATTCAGAGACACGCACACGGACCACTGTCAACTGAGTCGCGTTGGTCCTAAACTGCAATTTTATGACCAGCGCGCTGGTGCCATTTAGTCGCGCGGTTGGCCTGGTCCTTACGCAAGTAATATATATGGCAATGCTCTGAACGTATTTCATTAACCTACAATCCAAAGGAGCCCAATTTGGTCGCCGGGAACAAAAATAACAAACCTTTTCTTTCCCAATCAAAATATCCCGAACGCCCGAAGGACAGAATAAGATTGCCGAGGTGTTTATGTTATCCTAGTCACTCGGAAATAATTGTTACGGATGAATGACGTAGGTGATTGTTACAAAATAAAATGTAATAGAGCTTACTGAAGAGCCTTTTTAGGGTTCCGTACCCAAAGGAAACGGGGCCCTATTACTAAGACTCCGCGGTGCGTCTGTCTGTCTGTCACCAGGCTGTATCTCATGAACCGTAATAGCTAGCTAGACAGTTGAAATTTTCACAGATGATGTATTTCTGTTGTAATAAAATAAATATGTAAGTGGGGCTCCCATACAATTATATTTTTTGCAAAACAATTTAGTTCTTTGCGATAATGTTACGGAGCCCTTCGTGGGCGAGTCCGACTCGCACTTGGTCGGTTTTTTTTAGATAGCTAAGATTACGTTTTCACGTTTTTGTTAGTGGATTATAAGTTAAAATACACAAATTTTTTCTTAACTAAATTGGGGTCTGCTTCCCGTCTAACAGAAACAAATTCCTCTATTTTAAATAAAGCCTTAATAAAAATGATTTCTTATAAAAATTTGCTGCGCTGCGAGCGCCATAGCATTCATACACTCCTTATGAGGTAAGTAATAAATTTTACTTACCTAGTAAGGAGCTACCTTAACTTCGCAGAAGCTTCTAAATCACTTAATTTCCTACTTGCTTAGGTAATCGAATTACGTTTCAATTTAGTGTAAGTAAACCCATCTTGAACTTGGTTGAACTTTGGGTGATACCGACATGCAACTTTTGTAGAGTTCACGGGGATGAATGACCTTTGAAATGTTAGAATCTAGTACTGCTAAACAGGTAAGGTTTCACAGATGATGTATTTATGTTGCCTCTATAACAACAAATACATAAAACAGAATAAAATAAATATTTAAGTGGGTCTCCCATACAACAAACGTGATTTTTTTGCCGTTTTTTGCGATAATGGTACGGAACCCTTCGTGCGCGAGTCCGACTCGCACTTGGCCGGTTTTTTTATATAACATTTTCTGTAGAAGGTAAAAAAGGCATTATTTTCAAGCACAAGAATTAAGCTATTGAGAAGACGAAAAAACAGACAACTAAAAGTTTTAGTTTTTAGGGTTCCGAAGTCAACAAGGAACCCTTATAGTTTCGCTCTGTCCGTCTGTCCGTCCGCAGCGTAGCTCAGAGAATCTAAGTACTAGAAAGCTATAATTAGGCATGTATATACATATTAATAATTCCGACAAAGTGGTAACATAAAATTACGAAAAATATTTTTTTTTCGGGTACCTCCCATAGACGTAAAATGGGGATGTATTTTTTTTTCTCATCTATCCCATGGTGTGGGGTATCGTTGGATAGGCCATTCAAAAATATTATGGGTTTGTTAAAACCATTTTTCGATCCAGAGATTCGTTTGCGTAAAATTAAGCTTTATGTTGCAAATTTATGTTAGAGTCAAGTGTCCCCCCCCCCCTGCCAGCGAAATGGTTGCTCTTGGCTATGTGAAAAAATTCACGACAGTAGTAAATATAACGAAATTAAAAGGAAAATTATCACGGATAACAAGGCTTTACAAGATTACGAGTATTAGTCGACCAACTTATAAAATGTACTTGGAACAGTAATTTTTTTTTACAAATGCCTTAGGAATTTTACTAAAATAAAGTTAATAGCTGTGTAAAACAGAGTAAATATAATGCTTACGAACCATGTAAAAACATACAAAAATGAAATCATAACAGCCTTTACAAGTTTACGAGTAATGGTCGACCAACTTATAAAATATATTTGGCACAGTAAAATTTTTGTATAAATGCCATTGAAAAATTACTTAAATAACGTTGTTAGCTGTGTAAAACAGATAGTAAATATATGCTCATGAACCATGTAAAAATATACAAAAATAAAATCATAACATCCTTAATAATAATGATTTCTAAATGAATAATGTTTAAGCTCGAATAACGCATTGGAGTGGCCGGAGTCGTTGGCAGTACCAGAACGTAATTACTTATTTTCTTTTGTCGATATCCTTCTATAAAGTCAATATTCGACCCGACTTCATCACTAATTGAGTAGCGTAAAACTTTCCAGAATGAAATAGTGAATACCGCGGATTAGAGGATTCACCTCTAATCTGCGGTATTAGAGGAGATTAGAGGTGAATACATACGATTTTTTTCAAATTCCGTAAGATAAATAAACAAGAAGCGTGCACGCAAGGATCCAGGAATGAATTATACCATTCCCCGTGGCTCTAACGCGCGCTCGTATGGGCTCCTTTCGCAATTTGCACCCGCGGTGGTACTCAAATAGATAATATTTTTCTAACTTCAGTTGCGAAGTTGGATTTTATAACTTCGCAACTTCAACTTCAGTTACCAGTTAGTCCTTATTTAGTTTAAGTCAAGAGTGAATAGATTACATCTAGGCAAGCGTGCTTCACCGTAGACCACATCATCGCTTACCATCAGGCGAGATAGTGGTCAAAATCGAGAATATACATTAAAAAATCTTATGCGGGCCCGTTTTTAGACTTTGTGAGCCACTGAAACCGTTCTAATTTTCATGTAACAACAACAAAACCCTCTTTTTAGTCCGCATTATTATGCAACTTCGGAACCCTATTACTGCGAGTGGCCCGACACGCACTTGGCTGGTTTTTATTTTTATTTGTGATAGATTCGCGTTTGACTACTATCTCGCCTGATTTAAAGTAGGTATCTTTTGTTTCTTCAATCAGCATTAGGTATTACCGTAGTAATTTTATTTAAGCGTCTACCTATAAGTATTACGCAGTTTTCTTATCGCAAGGAAAACTGTGGTACCAACAGTTTTCGTAAACCTTTTTATTTAAAAATATTCAAATATACGTTTTTCAAACTGCTGTCAACGTGAACAACAGAACAGATTCAAACGGTAATCCAGCATTGAATGAATGAATTACATCTTTTTGTCAGTGTGTGTGCTACGCTACGCTCCACGGAAGTCGTAGTAATGGGGCGGGGCTTACGAGCACCCATTGATAAACTATCTGTTATCACTTTCACACATTACTGTCCCAGGTTGCATCAAACAAAGATAATAATATATCTAGTGCGGAAGCACTTTCGATTACTGCTCTCCTTGTAACAAAAAGGGGGCGAAGATAAAGTCAGAGCTACATTTTCCTCACTAATTTCCCGATAACAGACGATGCATCACTCGTGTCTTATATATCATCATATTACCTGTCTTCTTATTATTATTATTTATTTATTTATTTATGTACACACAAAAACACTTTACAGAGAAAATAAATAATACAGATCACTTCTTCTATCTCTGTCTCATCAACCTGCCATAGTAATCTCCACTTTCACGGAAAAATCTCCCCGCGCCATGACTTCGGTTACCAGGCTTGCATAGGAAGTAGGACATGAAACTGCAGTGAGCAAGAGGGTTCGCATGGAGGGAAAGAGAGGGCAGAGGGCGAACGTCCTCTTAATTCGGGTGTTCCCGTTTTCAATGTGCAATTTTGTTATCTCAGGTGAAGTGGAAGAACTAAAGAAACTGATTTAGTTCTTTAGAATGTAAAGAAAGTTAGCATCTTGCATTTTTTGTTAGAAATTGAATTAAGTTTTTGTTTATCCTCGTGGCAATCTGCCCCAAGTTTCACAAATAAGTTAAAACAACTTTAGCTCGTGTAGTTTTATTTGCTTAAACAGTACTTAGTTGCTTTTATTTGGAAGACTACGTTTTCAATGGGAATGCCTATCGTCCATCAAAAAATGCCTGAAATGTACAACAATGAAATATACGCCAAATTGTACTACAAATCGTATTAGAATTTCAATAATTATCAAAAACTAGGTATAGTTTAGAAGCCAGTCAGTTCCAAACATATAAAAAAATAGTCAAAGTTAGGTTACGGATTAATTAGGTCGTCGTTTAGGAATCCAATCCAATCTAAGTTCGTGTTCAAAAATGGGTACCGTGTGCCTTAGTAAAATCAAAATCCTTAAAAAATGGCCACAGTCGTCGTTAAAAAATTATCATAAAAACCAAACCGCATTCCGCAAGTCTCAAACGCAAAACCCTGAATCAAGTAAACAATCGAAAACATGGAATGCAGTAGATATGTCAAACTGTCACTAAGGCAAAGGACATGGGCTTCATACTGCCTACTATTCGTTTTCTATTTTGAAAATAATTTGATTGTAATTGATATTGACAAGTACATATATAATTATTATTTTCAAGGTCAAATTATATTAAAATAATGATAACTGTGGACTAATTTCTATAAAATAGTTCGTTAGGTCATTTTTTAATTCCTGTTTGGCTGAATGTCACCTTACTCATCATGTCAAATAGACACTGTTCTTCAATAAAAACATAAGAATGCATTAGACGGATATCAAGTTTAATATTTTATTGTTCGTTATATTTTTGCCCTAGTCCATTAATATATATATATATATAAAATATGTCAATGCTCTAGTCAAACAAACTTGAAAATTAAGAGTATATCATTATACATACATATTTTATTCTAAATACAATTAAGGACTATTAATAGTTACTGTCCATTACAGTCATTTTTTTGCGTTCCACTTTGTGTATTTTATTGTTGAGTTGAACGCAATAAATAATGGATTTGTTTATTGGAGATGTTTTTACTTTTATGGCAAATTGTTGGAAAATTTGCCACCTGTTGCTTGAAAAATATTGTTTCATACATGTTGTCTCGTCTCGCTACGGAGTAACCATAAAAGTTGCAGTCAGGCGTACCAACCATAGGATATATTTTTCTAGAAAAATGTAAATCGCTTTGGAAGTACCTACAATAATTTGGCCTCTTTTATTTTGTTATAATTACTGGCAACTCATAACGGTGCAAAAGAGTCTTGAGGGCATTGAGGCTCGGTATTATCTTAGACTAGGCAGTTCGTAATAAAAAATAACTTCGAAGTCTTTTTAGGGTTCCGTACCCAAAGGGAAAAAACGGAACCCTATTACTAAGACTTCGCGATCCGTCTGTCCGTCTGTCTCCAGGCTGTATCTCATGAACCGTGATAGCTAGACAGTTGAAATTTTCACAGATGATGTACTTCTGTTGCCGCTATAACAACAAATACTAAAAACAGTATAAAGTAAATATTAAAGGGGGGCTCCCATACAACAAACGTTATATTTTTGCCGTTTTTTGCTCGATATTAATAACGGCAACAGGTAGACGCTTGAAATATTCACAGAATGTTTAGTTGTATATTTACTTCAAAAAATAATAATTAATAAATTAAAATAAAATAAATTAAGGGGGGCTCCCATACAACAAACGTGATTTTCATGCAGTGTTTTGCGATAATGGTACGGAACCCTTCGTGTGCGAGTCCGACTCGCACTTGGCCGGTTTTTTAAATAAGATCTAACAGCGGACTGCGATTGGTCGTCTAGTAATTAGTAACCAACCCTTTCATAGAAAAAAGGGGTAAGAGTTCATAGGCCTACTTTTAACTTTAACAATATACATGCGGTGAATTTTCCATCACACATTCTCGAAAATTTTACGGGTCTCGGAAGAATACACTCCTTTTGGTTCAAAATATTTGCTTAGGATCCAATTTCAAGGAAGATTTGCTTAACCTGATCTGGAAGCGTTGTCAAACAACTTTATCCATCAATCCTTTGCTTTTGAGGGTGATCCTAGGGATGAAAAGTATTTATCAAATGTAGGACAACCCCGTTTTTGAGTACAAGGCAAACATATTACTTTAGAGTACTTACCAAGACCGTTCCATGTTTACCGGGATGTACCAGACTTGTTTAAATGACCTGAATCATTCAAGGATGAACTTTTAAGTCTTTATTTTGATTTCAAAAAGGATTTTTGAAAAAAATTAATGAGTGATGTTTTTTTTTTTGGGTTGTGCACCTGCCCTGTTATCTCTTCACCACCCTTGGTTGACTGGTAGAGAATGCCTAAGGCATTAAGACCGCCTTTGTACCTTTTGTGCATGAAGTCTAATAGTAGTTTATGCAACAGTCATATAATAGGGGTTATTAAATTTATCTTCACTCATACAGTTGAAATAAAACAAAAGTGGTAACGGATAAAATATGTGGTATGGCGGGCAATTTAGATACTCATTGCGCATGACTGCGCAGCGCGCGAATCCACAGACAATGACACTATTTTTCTACATTAAGGTTACACTAGTCGACGGCACGAACTATTTTGTGCGCGGGGTTAAAATGAATACTATATCAACAGACAACACGTGCGGAAGAGACAAATGCTGTGATGAGCAGTAAAAAGCTAGTTAGCGTACGAATACAAACTTTTGCGAATTAGAGCGCGCAAAATTTTATAAACAGATCTTTGGGAGTCTGGATATCGTGAAAAAACCACTAAACGTATCTGTTCATAATAAAATTATTTGCATTGTTGAACTACTAATCTATCCCTATATGGAGGCCGTTTTGCAATTTTCCGTCTTCTTATGGTACTTATTTGCGCCCAAAAATGCGTTAAAAGTAGTTTCGAAATATGGAACTTTCGACGCTCATAACTTTCAAATATATATTTTTTTTTACTTTTTTGTTTCCATACAGGGCTTGATAATGATGAGAAAAATTGATATCATTTTTTATTTTAATCGTACATCGTCAAACAGTGGAGTAATCGCCAGACTACGTTTGTATGGAAGAATGATAGACTAGTGTAACCTTAAGTCAATGAGCCTATATGTGCCAATATAATTAAAAGTAAAAACGTGCTATAAAAATTAAAAAGTTATTTTATGATGCAGTTGTTTGAAAATCGAAGGAAAATGTTGCACAGTAATGCTATTTTTTTTAATTTTGCCTATCCATGAATATAAAGTACGTGTTTATACAATATTTTTTGAATTTATATTTGGAATTGGAACATTACGTTGTGAGTGTAGATAATTAAATAAATAGATTTCAGTCATTTCATGGGCAGTGTGAGTTGACACACAATACAAATCTCATCTTCATAATCAACTCATTTTTATGTATTCTTTGATAATGTAAACACCTGAAAAGCATATGATTTGTTTTAACATCCAAAACTAAATTTTACAGCTAATTTGTAAAAATAATAGAATATTTTAAACTCCGACATTTTTATCTGACATGAAATATGTCTATTTTATTTTCTTACATATCATACCATGGACTATACCTTCTATAAGCTCGTTGTACATTATAATTTTCATAATAAGGGCAGCGGCAGACTGCCCCTCTGTAAACCGTTTTTATTTGTTCGTCATGATTTCTTAATTGAGATTTTGAATTTGAATTCCATAAGACATGACAGAGAACGAAGAAAAACGGGTGTCACTTTTTTAGTTTGGAATTTGGACTGAACACTGAAAGTCGGATTTTCTACTTAATACTACCAGGTGTACTATTGTATCTGAAAACTTTTTAAAACTATAATACGAGTATATATGGCCTGTGAATTTCCAGCTTGTGTAAGAGATATTACTTTCTGAAGTGCTCCAATTAAATATATTGTGTGTTGTTAAATATATTGGTTCCCTAAAGAGTGCATTATTTCCTGGACCTTACCCTCAACGGTCATCTCTTGGCATCAAAAAAAAAAATTGGTTAGCAGTAGGTGGCAACGTTACAATTAAAGAGTTAGTGCCGTTCATCAAGTCCTCGAAAGTGCTCTTGTATGGTACTTAGGGAACTAACTACGTAGTCAGTCGTATTCTACACAATGGCACCACACTCTCTTTATATAAGGATCGGAGCAGGTGGCGATCTGAAGTTTCTGCCTAATTTTACACACAGCAAAAAGGCGTGAGTTGACGACTCAAACGCACCTTGATCAGCGAGCTCCACTACCACCTTGCTGACTGGACTGGCTACCAAGGTATGAACTTGAAATACTCATATTTATAAAAGAGAAGATTACTAGGGTAGAAGACCTCATAGGTGCATACGCGTAGATTAACATGGTCGATTGCTGCTAAACAATGTTTGACTGTTTTGACGGCACGAGTTATACGACAATAGAAGCTTACGCTGGTCGTGGCAGCTAATTGGATTAACCAGCCATTCTAGCCAGCAAGATTGGAACCAGGGTTGATTGCTTAGTGCACGTTGAAGGGCGATAGGATCAGTATTTGTCAATTTTTCACTAGCTCTATTGGATCTAGGTACTTCATGAATACGTTTACTTGCCTGATTAATGAATTTGTAACAATATAATTTTCTCAAACATGCTTGGAAATGTGAGCATTATTTTGACAACCTTCTTCGAGATAAATCGAAATTGCTGTACTGGCCAAATAAATGCGCGCAGCGGCCGGCAAAACATGTATGAAAATCCATATCTGTCGTGTGTAGCGGCCAAATGAATTACATAGTAAACTCATATCTGTCGTGTTATTTAAAAATGGAACGATCTTTTACTCTGAAACATGGCAACCAAGGAGGTAAATTATCAAAGGTTGTATTTAAATTTCGAACTGGCTTGCGTAAAGAACGCTGTTTATTGAAAAAAAAAAACAAAGGAACACTAACGCGGGAACAATTATTGTTGTTCGTCATTGATTTTGACAAAATGAGTTCTAGGTGCTACTTAGTTTTAATTTCCGCGCATTATTTGAGAAAAGTACTATACAAGCCTTGGCCACAACTAGGCATTGATGGACTTAAGTATGTGTAACATTTACACGTTCGTCCATCAATGCCTCTTTTGCTGACCGCTGGAGTAATGTACTATTTTGTACTTGTAAAAATAACTTCGGTCTGCTATTCAACTTGCTTGCTTTGATTGTTGTCGTCGGATTGCCTGAATTCCGAAAAAAAAACTGCCTTCAGCTTTTATGTCGTCTCACAGTCTTGACATATTCAAGAATGTGGGACGCCATTCCGGCAATAACGTAGTACGGGCTATCAGGCTTCTTCATAAACGAGCTATCTTAGCCCAGCCCTGAACTGAGGAAACCCTTAAAGTGGCCATCGACCTACTTTCCGAGGAAATTACCAGGAAAGCAACGATAGAAAGGGGTACTTTTTATTGTTAGACCCGAGATTTAGGACGACGGGTTACGGCCTTTTGAGGACCTCGATAAACTGAAACAGTAATCGCTTAGGCAAATGTAGGTAATATTTTGTAAATATACCATTTGGGACCTTTTTATTTCCGTTGTGTACTTATAATAAAGACCTCAGACGCAAATAGTCGTAAAGATTATTGCCACATCACGACAAGGGTTGGCGACCATCATGTGACCAGGATCGTAGCATAAAAGGAAAATGGAAAGTGCATGTAGACAATGTTTCAAGCAAGATAAATAAATTTGTGTTTGCTCTTAGACAAGTAAAAAAAAGTACTAATCTAAAAACAGCTATATTAGCTTACCACGCGTATGTGGAATCCATATTACGTTATGGACTTATTATATGGGGTAACAGTACCGACCAGAATACAACATTTTTTGCTCAAAAAAATGCATTAGGGCTCTATACGGACTTCATCCTGAGGAATCATGTCAGCCAGTATTTAAGAAACTTGGCTTGTTACCGGTACCTTGTCTCTATGTTAATGAAATATGTATGTTTGTTTGGAGTTATTTAAATTAGCAAACGATATAAATCCTCGATGCCGACGAGATCCTCACAGACTCGTACTTAACAGTACTCCCAGGATTGCTCAGTACAATAAAAGCTGTTTAACTATGTGTGTACGAATTTATAACAAATTACCTGATAAACTGAAAATTTTAAACTCGAGATATGCTTTTAAGAATAAATTGTATGAATGGTTAATTGATAACAACTTTTATAGTAACAATTCCTGGAAAGAAAATAGCGTTGTTGTAATATAATAATAATTTTGTTAAGGAAATTGTTATTACAAATATTTGCATGCTATGTTTAATCTTGGCAAAACATGTCTGCTCTACTTTTGTACTGTAGGACCTTTTTATACCATGTTTTACGCATATAAATATATAAATAAGTGGGAGTCAAAGATTACTATATACTAGCTGTTGCCCGCGACTTCGTCCGCTTCAAACTCGTAAAAAAAATATTTTTATTTTATTAGTTTCCTGCCGGAACTATGAATTTTCTCGTGATCAAACGTAGCTTATGTTACTCGTTATTACATCAGCTATCTACCAGTGAAAGTCACGTCAAAATCGGTCCAGCCGCAGCCAGCGGGGATTACCCGGAACAAACAGACAGACAGATAGACAGACAGACAAATATCTTAAAATTGCTTATTTGTTGTTAGTACCGTATATACTTTCACGTGCATTCAATAAAACGTTGTTATTTTGATATTACTTACAGACACTTCAATTTTATTTATTTGTATAGATGTATAGATTATACTGGTGGGAGTCACAATGATACGTACCTCATCTGACATAGTTTTATTCTCAGAACTGCAGCCCGCAAACAAATACGCGTTCCAAAGAACTAATATAAATAGGTCAAGTAGATTAACTAATTGATCTAGTTTCCTGGATACCCTACATTCTGCCCATCCCTTCTGAGAAAGCGGCGTGAGGTTAAGTAATAACGTAAAAAGATGGCGTTACAGTTAGCACTGTTTACCATACAGTTAATTGTTTCTGAGTAAAATGCTCGTACGAAGATATATCAATGGGAACTTCGAAGAATTACCCACGTATAGTTTGTTTCCATTGTTGAGGGGTTTAGATGATTTCTTATGAGCAATACCGTTTTTATATCGTGGTGGCAGTGGCTAAGACATCGCTTCTCGTGCTTGAAGTTGTAGTTTCAAATCTGGCCAACTAGCAGATACCCCTCAGTAGCTGATTTTAAAATGAGAATCACGTGTATTCGGGTAGTCGTAATTTTTTGGTAAAACATATGTTACATTAGACCATTTTCTTAATAATTCTATCTGTAAAAATTTTGAGTTTTATTCGTATAACATAGTGTAATTAATTTGTGTAATAACTTTTTATGCCTAACACGAAAAAAAACACGACAATAGCACCAAAACCGCCGAGCGTATTTTATTGAAATTTTCACCATATCAAAGAAAATTCAATTATCTACATTTTGATCTAAGACCGTCCGCTGCATTAAGCAGGTTTTTTTTTAAATCCTAGATTAATATGGAAAGTACAAAAAACTTTCGTTCCAAAGCGTTTTGTTCCTTCAAGGTCGTTGTGACTTTTTTTAAATCATATTATGAATGTACTTTCTAAGTTTATTTTGGACATAGCTGACATCGGTGAAGGAAAGCATCGTGAGGAAAGCGGGACTTATTAGTATTTAAGTTTGAACTCACTAATCCGCCTTGAGCAAGCATGGTTATCTTTTTATCCGGTAATACCACCCACACGAGATTTCTTATGTCATCAGAGAACTTACGACTTGAAATGCCAACACATTGCACGACTTTTTTGAATAAATCATTTACTGTTCAGGCTACTCGTCTATGGAATGCATTGCCAAAGTGTTCAAAAGACTTGTATAGGAACATTATCTGTCGGTGTCTTTTTCTTAGCTTGATTATCAATAGATTGTCGTCGTTTTTTGTGTTTCTTTTTATTTGCCTATATATTAAGTGGGTATGTATGTATTTATGTATCTATTACATAGCTTATATATTTATCTGTGTATCCCCCTTGAGTGTCCATCGCGCCAAATTTCCATAAAACAATGGAATTTCTATTGTGTCTGCTAATTGACACTTGATGGTTATAGTATATCATTTTAGCACTGTTTTTGTTACACTAATGACCGCCCCATTTCATGTCCAAGTAATTACCACAGAAAAATAAAACTACGTTTATAACTGTCCATACCTGGTTGCCTGGAAGAGATCGCGGAATGCGATAAGGCCGCCCATTGTATGTGTATTAGATTTAAGTTTGTTTTTAGGGTTCCGTACCCAAAGGGTAAAAACGGGACCCTATTACTAAGACTTCGCGATCCGTCTGTCTGTCTGTATGTCTGTCTGTCTGTCTGTCCGTCTGTCTCCAGGCTGTATCTCATGAACCGTGATAGCTAGACAGTTTAAATTTTCACAGATGATGTATTTCTGTTGCCGCTATAACAACAAATACTAAAAACAGTATAAAATAAATATTAAAGGGGGGCTCCCATACAACAAACGTGATATTTTTGCCGTTTTTTGCTCGATATTAATAACGGCAACAGGTAGACACTTGAAATATTCACAGAATGTTTAGTTGTATGTTTACTTCAAAAAATAATAATTAATAAATTAAAATAAAATAAATTAAGGGGGGCTCCCATACAACAAACGTGATTTTTATGCAGTGTTTTGCGATAATGGTACGGAACCCTGCGTGTGCGAGTCCGACTCGCACTTGGCCGGTTTTTATTAATGTATTTTATGGTGTACAATAAAGCATATAATAAATAATAAATAAATACCTAAATACCTGCAGGATTAATTTTGACTCTCACGCGGGGAATGACAAACGATTGATTATAATTTTACCGTATCACCCCCAACAACGGATACTCACAAATCTATAAACCATTATTAACGGTGGTCAGTATCGATCGATATCGATACTGGTATCGGTATCGGGGGCCAAGGGCACTTTGATTAGACGACGCGTTAAGTGAATTAGTTCGGATAGCCGTTTAATTTGTTAGATAAAAAGTTATGTTGCGTAACTTTATGTAATAGTTGGTAGTTAACAGTAGTTACTGATTAGGACCTGGTTTCTGTTTTTACATATTCATAATTTATTTATAATTGAATACAATTTAAGATAAAAAAAATAAAAACTTAAAAAATAAATATTTAAAATTCAAGCAGGTATCGGGCACAAGGATCCAAGCTACCCGGCGGTCAGGACTATATAGAGAAAACATAAAAGTAGCTTACAGGGTATCGGGCACAGGGTCCAAGCTACCCGGCGGCCAGAACTATATACAGAGAGAACAAAATACTAGCTAACAGGTATCGGGGTCAGGGTCCAAGCTACCAGGACTCCAGAGAGACAAACGACACTCACCGTATCTAAAAGTACCGCATTCTGAATCAAGCCTTTGAGGCTTTGATCCTACTGCCTAATGTGAGCCTACTCAGTTGGTCGCGGGTCGTGGATATTAAGCTTCGTTTGATATAAATTCGTATTGTCTCAGAGCTGGGCAAAGGCTTCCTTCGATTATTTACATTAGTTACGATTCTGCTGTGCTTGTTTTCAATTCTCAAGGTAGACCAGAGGCTCTAGACAATGTATCATTCTATCAGCGATGACGACGATCGACACGCCAAAATGCTAGTGCTTGTTTAGGTAACTTTTTGGTAGCGCTTGGCATTTCCATAAATTTCCAAATCCAAATGGCGGACCGCGGTCCGGATCCGAACCGCCGATATATTTTGTGGGGACCGTACAATTTAATTTACTTATGTTACTTGAGTAGGTACGTAATTTAATAATCTATCTGCTAACGGCTTTAAACCTTACGAACCACGACAGTCATATTATTTTTAAGAAACGGACCCTAAATGAAAGTAATTGGTGACCCCTGGTATAGAGCCTCAGATCCACGCTCTTTAACCACCTTCTTCGCCGTCTGATAGCCTAATGGTTTTTTGTTGTCAAATGCTTTGCTTGAGTTTTTGTTTGGTATATCGGCAACCTAATACAGTAAACCAATATTATGTTCCATTACTGATTTTTATAGGAAGCGATATTTTTGGACCTTAGAACTGCTGCTGGTGGAATTTTCGCTTACACGTGGCGTGGTCTAAAGAGAAGCTTGACTAAAAATGTATTAGTATGACATCAATGTGCTAAAGTTACAAGCAAATGTAATTAGCAAACTTTACGTCCGGTAAATAGTTGCTATGAATATTTTAGTGTCCTAAATCTACGAGGGACATTACCCATAAAGTTAGGAATCTCGTCATCGGATTATTTTAGTAGATAAATACTGTATAAGTAGTTGACAATGTTAGTCATCGCTCCGGGCCATACCCTTTTTGCTGATTAAACCTAAGTGGGTACAGCGCTCCAATTATTCTTGAATTGTGATGACTGATTGTTCAAGCGATTAAGGTGGTTAATATTTAAAGAAATCATGAATTAAAGCCCAAAATCAAGACAGGGCTACTAGATGATACAAAAAAAGGTCAACAAAGACATAATACGGCTGCTATTACAAAGGCAGGTACAAAGGAAAGTGATCAATGGTATTTGCACAAAAGATAACGTTGCAATCCCGTATAATATTCATAATGCCTTATACAGAATGGTCCCTACAATGAGCACATACTAAACTAAATGTAGACTTACCTTTAGCAAAAGTAACACGGGAATTCAATGAATAAAAAAAAAACATCCAATTAATAAAATATAAAAATTCTGGCAACGTAATTTACCTTGATCGATAGCCATTTTGTCACCAAAATCATCTTTTTTACCTAAAAATATTTGGATAGGCCTGCCTAATCAAACCATAATTTCGGTCCTGTCAGTATTCCGTCAAACCTTGATTGATGTACGATGATTCGAATTTATTCCCAGAAGCATGGCCCACGCTTGGGCGAACAAAAAATGAAAGTCTTGTACCTCGTGTTCGGGCAACTAATTTAAATTCAATCCAGCCCACACATGCTCACATGATTTTTTCCAGATAATATTGGCGTGTGACCCACTGTGCAATTATTGTGAGCCAAATAAATAGATGATAAATTTTGGTAATTAAATTACATTAATAAAGTACAATTTTTCTTAGATCATATTTTGTCTAGACTTATTTAGCCATAGATACAAAATCGGAGACAAAACGTGTTTAAGTCAGACAGACGGGATAATACCGTCCACGACACGTGTATATCATGCTGAGAGTACCAGGCTAGCATAAAACACGAAGGCCAGACAGTCGTCTCGCCTGATAATCGGTGATGGCACTTTTCATGAAACTTACTAGGTAGGTATAGGTAAAAGAGTGATGTCAGATGCACTCGACCTATTTTTACTCCACTGTTGAACACCTTGAATAGATGTTGTGAAGTTTTATGGGTACAAACTTCAAAGGAAAACTAACAAAAGACGCATTAAGATCTCAATGACATTTGAGATATTTGCACATTTAAAATGTATGACAAGGACGATAGTTTAATGGAAAAGCAGATACTTAGTTTATGGTTCTTCACAATTTTATACTATTTTTAGTAGAATGTACCTATATTAGTAGATGTTTTTTCCTAGATAATAGGCATCAAAGGTGAGGATATCAAAAAGTGATTGGCTTAGTAAAATTCTCGGGAAAAGACAACATTGATGGATTATTTTTAAAGCCAATAAATGCAACATTTTAAACTTATTTTGCTGAATATTCTTTTCTACGATATGTCTTATATTGCCATTAATAACTACTTATGATTTACACCAAAAGGTGAAAAGTAATCTTTTTTAACCGATGAAAAAAAGAGGAGATTCTCAATTCGACATGTATATTTTTATTCGAGTAAGTGATGTAATATCTAAGCAAAACTTGAGACTTTTCTTTACATCTTTCTCTCTCTCTATCTCTGAACATCTTTTCAGTTGCAATTGAAACGTAAGACTCGGTTCTCCCCCTAACGTTACAAATAATAAAACTCACATTTGCAGATAGCCATCTACTAAATTAAAGGTATTGTTATGTTTAACATTTTTTTGTCATGTCATTGTAACAAAGATAACAAGACATCGGTTCGACAGGTCATGTTCATGAGTCTATAAATAGGCTGTTAGGCAGTGTTCAATTTTCCTTAAACCAAAACTGATTTTGATCTATGGGCATTCCCATTAAAATTAAATGATTGCTAATATTGGCTATTTTATTGATGATCAACGAATGAAACTAGATTAGTGGTTTGGAGCAGACGTGGTTGGCGCACCGCCGCAAACTAACCGTAAGACTACCAGGAACTCATAAAAACAAAAGAAGTCCATTACATGTTGATGAGCTAACTAGAACGAAGTATTGAAAAACAATAGATGAACGTCTTAAAAATATTGAAAGTAGATTTTCTTAGAAATAATTCTCCATAGGTACTAACTCTTTGGATGTAGAAACTTCGTAGTTATTGAACAATTGGCTGCAACCCACGCGTAGTTCAAGGTTATAAATAAGAGTAAATGACGTGACTTTCAATAACGATTATGAAATAAAAAATATAAAGGATTTCGTCATGATGACGAATGACCTGGTGAAAGAGCCTTTTGTGCCTAAGAAAAAATATATGTCTAATAAATTCTTGCCAAACTTAAGTGGCAGTGGGCAGGGCACATTGCTCGCAGAACGGATGGCCGATGGGGCAGAAAGGTTCTAGAGTGGCAAGCGAACCGGCAGACGTTGAGTTGGAAGGCCTCCCACCAGGTGGACCGATGACCTGGTGAAGGTTGCGGGGATTCGCTGATGCGGGACGGACGGGACCGGTCAATGTGGTGACGCTTGGGGGAGGTCTATGTCCAGCAGTGGACGTCTTTCAACTGATATGATGATGATGATTTATATATTTTTTTCACAAGAAAGAAATATGTACTTGTTCTGTTTGTTCTTCTGAGTATAGGTAATAACAGTGAGTTCTGAGTAGATAAAAACAGTTCATAAAAGTAACATAAATAATTCTAAGTTGGTCCAACCACAAGAAAAAGCTACGTAGTTTACTTAGGTACCTTCTTTTAAATTACCAAAAACTTTGTATCTGGGTGAAAATTCACGTGAAACTTCAGTAGGATTTTTATAAAACCTCTAAAATCCTCGGTCAGTGGCCCTTTTAAGTTTCAGGTACCTATTTCCCCCAAAGGTGTGATTTTTAGGGTTCCGTACCCAAAGGGTAAAAACGGGACCCTATTACTGAGACTTCGCTGTCCGTCTGTCTGTCTGTCTGTCTGTCTGTCTGTCTGTCACCAGGCTGTATCTCATGAACCGTGATAGTTAGACAGTTGTAATTTTCACAGATGATGTATTCCTGTTGCCGCTATAACAACAAATACTAAAAACAGTATAAAATTAATATTTAAGGGGGGCTCCCATACAACAAACGTGATATTTTTGCCGTTTTTTGCTCGATATTAATAATGGCAGAAGGTAGACGCTTGAAATATTCACAGAATATTTAGTTGTATATTCTCTTCAAAAAATCATAATTATTAAATTAAAATAAAATAAATTAAGGGGGGCTCCCATACAACAAACGTGATTTTTTTGCAGTGTTTTGCGATAATGGTACGGAACCCTTCGTGTGCGAGTCTGACTCGCACTTGGCCGGTTTTTCTAACACCTGTGTACCAGTATATCATGATTACTGAGGAGGTGTCACCTAGCCGTTCTCAGGACATCGGCACGTTAGATTTTACAACATACGTTTTAGTTTTAGGTGAGACGTTTTCCTTGTTACATTATGCGTAAAGTAGTCATAAATCGTATATTTGTGTACTTGAAAATACATTACTTTGACCACATAAAAGATTTGGATGAGAATGATAAAGTCTGACATCGTATCCGGATCTTCCACTCTTAATAAAACGTATCTTTAAGATTCCTTATTTGATAAGTTAATCTTCCCACCGTTAATATATGAAGTGTCAATGCCATTATGATTCCCTTGTCAAAAAAGGATAGCGTTATTCGTCCTGTATAGCTCCAACTCTCTCTCACACTGGTACAATGATAGCTTTGTAGTACGCGTCCGGCCACGACACGGCATTTAAAAAAAATTCAATACTTGTTGAAGTTTATGTAACAAATCTAGATACAATCTAATTCAACTATGTTCTGGTCAGTTTCCAGTAAAACCAGATGGAGATGAATTAACTGACCTGTACAACCCAGTTACTGGATACCAGTTGAAAAGATTAAGGTAAGATGGTTTGGTCATGTTGAGAGGATGAATGAAAGGCGACTAACGAAACGTATTTACAAGGCAGATTTGAATGGAAACGCTGGGAGGGGACGCCCTAGAAAGACATACATAGACCTTATTGGTAATGTTCTTCAGACAGGCCAGGTGCGCAGTACTCATAAAAGGCGTGTGTATAACTAGATGTATGAACGTGAGTGAAACAAAGTAGGATGTAAGGAATAGTAAGGATCGTAGCAGGTGGCATTCAGTAGTTTCTGCCTACCCCCGTGGGAAAAAGGCGTGAATTTATGTATGTATGTAGTAAATATATAGATTAGAAAATCATTTTTTCAACACAAACACACAGCACAACAGCATCAATCACAAAGTATTTAAATACCAATTTTCGATCCCCAATAAAGAAATAACAATCTACACCAACGAGCAATGAAAAAGTTCCAGTGACATAGCACCAAATTACTCCTAAACGGGAAAGGCTAGCTTAATGACGCCGTCTGCAATATTGAAGTACATTTAACAGCGCATCAGAATATTACCAACAAAAAACGTAAATATTGTGTGTAAATTAAATGTGAAAAAGTTAAATTAAGGTGTCTGTCAGCATTTTGTGGGTGGAACTTTTTCATTGCTCGGCAGTTTATTTACCTAATATATAATTTGATCTGTTTGCCTAAATTTAATTCATCATTACTTATAAAAAACATGTTCAGTTTAGGTTTTCCTTATAAAATACGAGTACATATTGTGTTTAATATTGTATGTATGTAACATTTATGTAAATATACGGTAAAGAACCTGGTACAGGAAAGTGTTGATGTTTGATCATTATGTGATTTGAATGTATGATTATGTATCACACTTTTTGACACAAATGTTTGAAAACCAGGAAAATGAACTTAACCAAGTTTATCGCAACTAATAAGTAAATATTATAAAGAAGTAGAATTGGTTTTGCTTCGTTTACAAGTATTATGTTTTTAAAGCCTTTACACATTTTTTTTTGTGGTGCCTTCCATACCGTGATTACTATACCTGCAGCCTAAAGGTCTATCCACACATATCAGGGGCGTGCCCGGGACGTGACAGGGCCGGGTCCCGTCAGGGGTTTAAAAAAATATCGTTGGGAACATTTTATTTGAACTCGTTCACACACGTCCGTGCACGGAACGTGCCCGGGCCCGTGCACGGACGTGTGTGAACGAAGTAATATAAAATGTTCCCACCGATATTTTTTTGAGCACCTGACAGGCCAGTGTCTGTCCACGTCCCGTGCACGTTCCGGGCACGGCCCTGATATGTGTGGATAGGCCTTAATGCGTAAGTGAATTTGGCAAGGCAAAGGATTGAACCTCATGAAAGAGTATGACAAATTCTCTTAAAATAATTAGGTGTTGCCGAAAAATTATGGACGATTTCATTGGTGAAGATACTCTTTTCGAAAGAGTAATTATTTAAAGAGTATTTGTCATACTCTTTTATGAGGCCAAACCCTTTATTTGGCTTGCCAAATTCACTCACGCAATTATGCTGCAGATAATCAATGAAAATATTGATCCGAATGCGATAGGAATTTCTTTTACTGTTAACTAAAGATTAGACAGTTTTGTACTCTTTGATTGACCCCAAAACATTATTAAAGTACTTCATGAACCGATCTTAACTTTATCCTTTACTTAGTTGAATTTACTTAATAACTTTTGTTTAGTCGGGATGTTTAGGCCTAGGTATTACAGCAGTATTGACTCATGCTCAACTCAAAATGAACAGTTGTGATTGGTTGGTTTGTTTTTTTTATATTGACGTTAACGTGCGCAAGTCTAAGATCCCAGACACCCCAAGCGTTATCGAAATCTTTCAACACAAAAACAGTGGCATTGTATTGTTCGTATGTACTTTGACTTGAAAGTAAAATTTGCAAAAAGAATGCGTGCATACTTCCTAACTTGGAATTTTAATTTTCATTATTCGAAACTTATCAAATTTCAGTCTAGTGAGTAGCTCTGAGACTATTGTATTTACTACTTACACATTGAATACTATTTAATTGGCCGTAACTGTAAAAAAAAAACTATACACCATAAAAGATAACTTGATCTCTGCGACATATTATGTCAAACTGACGTATACGTTATTGTTATGTTATTGTTAACCTGTCAAGCGTTATTATTATTGCTGACAGCTGTCGCAGAGCTATCTTTTATGAAGTATAATCTTATTTCCTGTAGAAAGATTTAGTAACTTCTGGTCTGAGATCTTGCTTAATTGAGTACACAATGTCAAGCTGAAGAATCATGACTGTGCCAAACTACAACCAACCACAACTGCCAATTGAGTTTGAGTTGAGCATGAGTCAATGCGACTGGAATACGGGCCTTAGCAACCGACGCCGACAACTGACGCCGGTGTCACCCTAATAAAGAACATCTTTAACGCCTGGGAGGAAGACGCCATTGGAATCTTTTGCGACCTCTCGAAGGCGTTCGATTGCGTTAATCATGAGACACTATTGTTGAAGCTCGAGCACTATGGAATTAGACATACAGCCCTTGGGTTACTTAGGTCATATTTAAAAGCCAGACAAGTTAAAGTTCAGGTAAACGGCGTAAACTCACTAGGGCCTGAAATGTCATTATAACGACTTAAACCTAAAGTATTAGGCGCAGGGTAGGTACTTATACTCACTTGGGGGAGCCTATACCCATGAATCTGATAAAAAACCAGACTCCAGGCCACTGTAGCTGAAAAAACAAAGAATACTTTACCGTAGGTACCTGAGGAATCGAATCCATATATTCCCATTACGCATTATAGTGCTCGCCAAACTGCCAATGCCTGAAGTTGGCTTTCCAATGAGCAAGGCACGAAACGGTGCTGGTTTTGTACGAGATTTACTACTGCGCAGCCATTGTAGCCAACTTCAGGGAGGCCAAGAACTTTGGCGAAAACTATACCAGCCGTGAGCCCGCTCGGAGCCGGAATATCAATATTGAACCTCTTTTTGAACAGTTTTGTTTGCAAAATATTATTTGATTTACATATGCTATATTTGTAAAAATTGTGTTTTATCAAGATTTGATAAACGTGTTTTCTATGCAAAGTTCTGTGAGTGGTTAATATTGAGATGTACAATCAATCTTCAGAGCAGTTAAGAGGCCATTGACCCGTAGATTTAGGCGCATGTGAAATTTGTTTGCACAATTGAAAACTCATCATGCAATATTAGAAATTAAACATGAATGAATTATTTATTAATATTTTAATTATAGACCTTAAAAATATATAAATAAATACTGGGTGAGCCAAAAGTCGTGGATCAGACGAAACACACGATATTTGGGGCTATTTGCAGTAGGTAATAAAATATAAAAAAAAAAAAAAACATTTTTTTTTTCTTGTAAAACTATCTCCTTGTTTCATTTGATCCACGATATTTTGCCCACCCCCATAAATATTTTAAATATATTTTTTTGAATTTTTATTATATAATTAATGATAAAATTACTTTAATTTGTGTACTCATACGTGTATGACTAGAGTAAGAACGTAAAAGAAGCAAAAGAAGTAAGTATAAGGATGATAGCAGGTGGTGTTTTGTAGTTTCTGCCTACCCACATGGAAAAAATGCAAGATTTTATGTAAGTATGTAAAATTAACATAGCAAATAGATGACTCACAAAGAAAAACACTTTTCTAAATAATTTAATTATTTTTATATGTGATGACTTAAATCCTGACTTAATTTTTTGGAGACTTTTCTAAATAATTTGGAGGATCAGATGGTCAGCCAGTTCGCGAATACGTATTCTCCGACTGCACAGCATGATTTTTCTTGTTTACAGCTTTTTAGTTTGCTTCTTAAGCAGTCGGGTTTTGGTTTTTTAAATAAACTTTTTTTATTTACAACTTTTTAGTTATATTTTTTTTTTCGTATTTCTTTTAAACATATATGTGCTATGTATTTCTGTAATCAGCTCTAGAAACCCTTCATTTTGATACCCCAATCGACGGGTTTGGAAGAAAAAATAAAATTGGGCCCGCACAATATAGCGCCCAATAATCCGCCATGTTTGTTTTTTTAACTTCACCTATCTAAGAACACTTGGGTGGTCAAGACTTATCTAACGATGTCTTAATTATAAAAATCCATCAAGAGGTTTGGAAGATACGAGGTATTAAAGAATATTACATACATACAAACATAAGTACATACATACAATATACGCGCGAAAAACATAACCCTTTTCTTGCAGCCGGGTAAAAAAAAAAATCATGAATTCATATTTTTGTAAAAAAATAACATGATTTTACTTTTTATTTTTTTAGTTTCAATAAACTTGCCGAAAATTATATACAAATTAATACACAAAACCAAAAATACAAAAAGTAATTTTCCGACCGTGACAGGACTCGAACCTGCAATCTTCGGATCCGAAGTCCGACGCCTTATCCATTAGGCCACACGGTCACTGAAAGGTGTTGCGAAATAGGTCATCATGTGCGACTACACGAGCCTCCTGCGCGCTACGTCATGGATGACGTCACAAGGTCGTTCACCCTTCCCGGCCTCCGTGCCGTACCGAGAGTTTTCGATAATTTCGTTTTCATTTACGTTCAATGAACATTTTTGTTTATTTACTTACGTATGACATGTATTCTGACAAGGTTAAATGTTACTGTTTATAATTATAAAACAAGATAGGTAATTGTTGGGAAAATCAATTAATTGCTCAATGTGAGGAAAATTATGATTAGGTATTGTAATTGGTTGGGAGAATAATTGATTTTGTACTTGATTAAATTGATTGTTTAAAGTACCTGAGCTAAATCACTTAATTTCAAATGGTTTTCGTTAGTATTTTCAGTTTCCATTGTTTTTGAAGTGGTCAAACACATTATTTGAATTAATGTATCTTCGTGAGCATAGTTAACAGATAATTACTAAGTACAGAGAATTTTCCCTATATACAATGCAATTTGTGTGTTTATGGAAATATAACTACAGGTATCTATGTATGTATGTATGGGCATATTGTTCCCAGAACGGATGGCCGATAGGGCAGAAAGGTTCTGGAGTGGCGACCGCGAACAGGAAGACGTTGCGTTGGAAGGCCTCCCACCAGGTGGACCGATGACCTGGTGAAGGTTGCGGGGATCCGCTGGTTGCGAGACGCACAGGACCGGTCAAAGTGGCGACGCTTGCGGGAGGCCTATGTCCAGCAGTGGGCATAGGCAATCTATGTCCGTCTTTCGGCTGATATGATGATAATAATCTATGTAAGTACTAGGTCAACATAACATCGAAGAGATTAGGTTCATTACTAGATACACATTGTATACAACCATCTTGATTGCTTGTCATTTAAAAAGGCGTAGGCAGATGTTAGTAATAATAAAATTTACATTCAATAATGTACAATTGTGTACCTAATTACCTAATTGAACGGTAAATACCAATTTTATGATAACCGTCTCTATTTTTTTGTAAGTACTAATTTTTTATCTACTTGGAAGAAAGTCATAATTGTATTTAGGTTACATTTAATTTTCATGAAATAATTCATACATTTGAATGTCAATTAAATAAAATGTACACTTATGTACACATTCAGCTTGTTCTACACCTGCTAAATAAAGAAAAACATATACCAGACGACGCTAAATGACATAAAAAAATACATTAAAAATGTTCTAGGTATCATTTAAAAAGCGTTATCTACAGACAGTATTTAAAGAGTCGTAAAAATTAAATTTCGAATAGCACGTGACTGCAGTGAGGCCTATCCGGCTTCGATAAAAAATTCTATTGTTCGTGAACAATCAACAAACTGCCGACAGAGCGTCAAACTACAGGCTGTGATTCATCAATGATATTTTTATTCAAGAAAAAGGTAGGTTAGGTCGTTTTGAATGAAAGGAAAAAATATATTTATTTGTGACCCGCACAGGAGACACGAGAGATAAAAAAAGGTTAAAAAATAATAGAAAAAAAAATACCCTGTACGGGCCTAAAAAGGCTCCTATCTCAGCATGTGTAGCGATATTTAAAAATAATAAATAACGTCACGCTAGTATTCTGGGTTTTAAATGCTTTGTTACATTTTCGCCTAAGAAATAGGTCGGATTCTTGCTCCTCATTCCTCTAATGGAACTAGGAACCTTTTTTGTGGGAAAATCCATGATGATACCTTCCGTCTGGAAAAAGGAGGGTTTTCGGAATCCTAACGGCTAAAATCCCACAGTTCCTACCGCTGTTATGAATCTGGGAGGAACTTTTATCCGAATGGCAATGTAGGTGGGATAATTCAATCAAGGGCCGACACCTCCATTAATTCTTTCCATCCGTTCGCGTGCGGCTGCCAGGACGTGGCTGGAGGTGGATCACTGTGTTGCCCATGTCTCACAGGGCATGGTAACTTTAAAAGTGAATTATTTTCCTTCAAAATCGTTGTCGTTTTATGTCAGTGTTCTACATCTGACTGCGAATATGTACAATCTGCACATCATATCTTATGGGAGTGTATTCTTTGGCAGAATGAACGCAATATTATGTTGAATAATGTACAGGCTGCATCAGGAGTTGTTTACTATACGGACCTTGTGGAAACTAGAACAAATTTCCGTGCGTTCAAGCGTTTGTGCCATACCATTATTGGAATCAAATAATATAACAGCTCACAATGTTAGGATTCATTAATATTAATGATAATTTTTATCCGTGGTACTAGGCAACTAGGCTTATCCCAGTTGTAAACGACCCTTTGTGCCTATTGGCCGTGTTTGTTCTGTCTCCTGTTTGATATGGAGGGAAGTGGAAAAAAAATATTCCTTCTTTTTATTATTCTTTTCTGAATAATTTCGTTGCGGGATCTAAGACAGTTAAATTCATTCGCCGGGACTTCGTCGAGCTTCATTTCCTCTCGCTTTTCAGTTGGTCGTCACTGTTGATTCTGGCTCTCAGGAGTTGCAGTGGTTTGGGAATAGTGCGGTGGGATTAAGATGAATCTGGGGCCCGGCGCATCCCCGACTGATAACAGCCCGTCTTTGCTTGCGGCCCCCATTACCTCTAGCGATCCGACGACCTTCCGACCGTCATTGGATCGCAAGATATATTGGTCATTTTTACTATGATCTGCCTCTTTATATACTAACAGTCTACGCAGTGACGACAAGCGGGAATCCGCTCCCGGTCCCGATCTATGTGTCATAGAAGTATAGTGTCCAGTAAGCACCTGGGTTAGCTGGAAACTGAGAGCACCATGCCGCCCTTCTAGATACTACCAGAAGAATTTTACAGCAACTCCTGTGGCGTGCCCCCCTCTGACGAACTAGGAACCTACCTACCTTTATGCTGTGTATATATAAACCATGAAACATTTTAATTGATATCACGAAGAAGAAAATTGTTTGTTTGTGTGAAAGTACTGATACGATTGTAAAAATTCTACACTGATAGGACTTTACATTACGCGGCGTTTCTGGAAGCAAAATTAATGTGACAAATTGTCAAGCTAAGACTAGCCTATAATATAACACCACTTACCACGAGTTGCAAGAAGCAAAATTATCGCAAACTTTATGTGACAAATTGTCTAGCAAGCGTTATCTGCTGTGATTGGCTGTTGAAAATATAGTACTCGCCAAACTTCTAGGCTGCGTTGAAGTTTGCTGTTCGATGCGCAAGGCGCGTTGCTATTTGGGTATGAGATTTACTATTACGCAGCCAATGTAGCCAACTTCAACCCGGCCAAGAAGTTTGGCGAGAACTATACCTTCAAACAATCACAGCAGATAACGTGTGCTTGATTTTTGCATCCAAAAACTCGTGATAAGTGTTATATTTTAGGCTATTTTCCTATAATATTTTCATAATGTTTAATTTTTTTAATACCTATTTAAAAAATGCACAGTTTCTGTGGGTGGGGGAGCAGAGACGCGGTTACTAGTTAATTTATAATCAATCTCTTTAATCTTAAAACCCACACTTCTTAAGTACCAACTAATTATGAGATTTCTCAAATAAGAATGATAAAGTATATCCAGGCCTTATAAGGAATCTATTGTCTCTCTCAAATATCGTAACTCGAAGTACCTAAGAAGGATTTTGTAATATTTTATAACGTCTGACGAAATAACAATGACTACATAGGTTTATTACCTATTCCCTATTGCGTACATTACATGAACACAATGGTAGTTGGCATATTAATAAGCATGGGTCCATTACATGTAATACATGACATTAATATTGATTCAAGTACTTGGTAAAATAGTTGGTTTATCATTCTATGGTAATCAGTTTGTATCTGGGTTTAGGGACCGTTTCTGACTCATTTATTATGTTTTGACAAACGTGTGACTCGTCATTTTGTCATTATCGTACCAGGAAATCATCATCAATATTTTAGCCGTAATACACCCATTCCCTAGCCAAGTTACATACTTTTCGTATCAAATCTCTTTCTATAATCGTAAACACCTTCTATTTGTATGGTCTGACCACGTGACTTAACGTTCAGATGTGTCATTCCATACATTGATTCGTTTTCTACTAGCGTTATCGATTGTAGATTGTCAACTTGGCTACAGGTGCTGTGCAGAGTATTCCAGCAGCCTTCACCAGGGGCCCTACAATAAGGTCTTAGAGCAAAGTTATTTCCACTATGCGTAAGGAACAGCTGTATAGACCCAAGGTGTCCAACTATTGTTTTATACAAATTGGCCGGCAGAAACGAGAGTGCAAACTGCGCATTAAAAAAAAGTAGAATATTTAATTTTAGACTGTTAAATTTGGTTAGTATAAAATTTAGAAAAAAGCGTTAGTATTTATAACTACCAGAAGAAAAACTACATTGAAATGCGTAGGGTTAGGTACGCAGTACGCAGTAGCAGTATGAAAAAAGGTGATGATCATGTTGAATGGCGTGAGGGCTGAAATACTCGTGTTTATCATAATTATGACTGCTTTAAGCTATTGATAAACGTTTTTACTAAAAAAATACAACCGACTTCCAAATAAAAACACTCCAAAGTGAAAAAAAACTTCTTTTTCGGTAGTCGGTGTACCTGTTTTCTTTTCTTTGTTTTTTGGCATCTACTGCCGAAAAAGAAGTTATTTTTCACTTTGTAGTGTTTTTATTTGGAAGTCGGTTGTATTTTTTTGTAAAAAAGTTTTTATGTACACTTTTTAGTTGTGGTACCTAAGTTCGATAGTAAGGTACATATAATGCCAGAATAGATTATCTGATTAACATGAAACTAGAACATAACCGGTGAAATGTACACATCTGCGTACCCCTTTAGAGCGTACTGGCGTGATGTTATGTTAAGAAATGGTATACAAAATAAACAGACAAGCTATTGCAGCAATCCCTAAAGATTTGCTGTGATTTATTGAAGGGGAATTTATTTAACTTCGAAGTTCTTCATCAGATCTTCACTAAATTTAAATGGGACAAATTTGGAAACATAATTTTTCAAACAAAAAAATAATTTTCAAAATCGGTCTGCAATTGACGGAGAAATCGGTGAACATACACAAAAAAAAACAAACAAAGTCGAACATTCTTCCTCCTTTTGGGAAAGTCGGTTAAAAAGAGCTTCATAGCTGGACTTAGGCCTCTTCAGGGCAAATATTCGTAGAACTATTATTGTTTGTCGATTTTTTATGTGCCTTTTAGCGTCATAGAAATCGCTTCTTTTTGGCAACGGCAACGGTCCAATTACAGATTTGATCTGTTAAGGTTGAACAATTTCTTTTTAGAAAAAATAAAACCGATACCAGACTCTGGTAAAAAAGTCACTGAAAATATTTCTAAATCAAGTAAATCAATGTTTATGGCGCCAAGTACTCCATTCGACGTGCTTAAAATTATAAGATCGCTAAAAAATACGACAAGTGTTGGGTACGATGGGATCTCTACTAGAATTATAAAATATGTCGCATATCATATATGTGATCACCTGAGCCATATCATTAACATGTGTATAAGTACAGGATCATACCCTGAAAGGCTAAAAACTTCTATTGTTAGACCAGTCTTCAAAAAAGATAACAAACAGAATATGAACTGTTATAGACCAATTGCGCTTATTTCCATAATTTCAAAAGTTTTTGAGAAATACATATATAATCAAATTTACAACTATTTTGAAAGACTAAATATTCTTACGGAAGACCAGAAAGGCTTCCGCAAGAATAAAACAATAAACATGGCTATTTTTGATTTTATAAATAATGTTATGGCTAGCGTAGATAAAAGGACGCCGGTATGTTCCATTTACTGTGACATGACCCAGGCTTTCGATTATGTTGACCATGACATTCTCCTAAGTAAACTGGAAGCGTATGGAATTCGAGGCAACATACTAAATCTCATAGAGTCGTATCTAAAAAACCGGAATCAATATACAGAAATTTCTAAAGTAAACATTCACACTAAAAAAGAACACGTATTCATCAAAGAAACAAATAGTTAAATATGGAGTCCCACAAGGAAGTGTATTAGGTCCATTGTTATTTATAATATATATAAATGACCTTCCAAAAGTAACAAAATATCCAGTATCACTCTTTGCCGATGACAGCACGGTCACAATAAATTTTAAAAATAAAGACACCTATGATAACGAAATTAACAATACGTTGAAATCATTGGTTGACTGGTTAAATAACAATAATTTAATAGTCAACCTCGAAAAGACAAAAGTTATGTTCTTCAGCCAACGTTTGGCAACACCAAACATTAATGTTACTCACCAAGGGATAATAATACAAAAGGTAGACACAGCTAGATTCTTAGGTCTAACTATTGACAAACGTCTTAGCTGGAAGGCACATACAGAAGAATTAAATAAAAAAGTTTGTTCTTCTGCCTACGCACTCTATAAACTAAAACCCATCATAAGTACCACTGCGCTTATTACTGCTTATCACGGAATAGTCGGCTCGATATTAAGGTTCGGCGTTATATTTTGGGGAAATTCAACTAATAAGGAAATAATTTTTAGGTCACAAAAAAGGTGCATTAGGGCTATGTTCGGCTTAAAAAAAACGGATAGTTGCAGACCGTATTTTATTAAATACAATATTTTAAATCTGCCTTCCTTGTTTATTTTTGAAGTCGCTAATTTCGTACAATCCAATCCCAAACTATTTAAAAGACCATCAGATGTTTCAATACGCAATCGACGAGATAACAATAAATTATGGACAGTAAGATCAACCACGGCACTCATGCGTAAAAGTATTTTCTCTTTAGCACCAGATATTTACAATAAAATCCCTAAACCTATTAGACAAATGCCCACAACTCTATTTAAAATACATCTAAAAAAATACCTAATAGCCAAATGTTATTATAGCTTAACAGAATTTTTAAATGATCGTACTTAGTGCCTATCATTATGACATTTCATCAATCTCAAAACTGTACCATTTTTTAGTTTTAGTTTTATGGTTTTTCTATAGATTGTTTATAACCAACTGAATGACAGCAGGTTAAATAATACGTTCTTGTTAATTATATAAAGTCAAACGGTTAATATGACCAAATACAATATTTTGTACGCCCTGAAAGGCAAACATGTAGATCCTATTTCCAAATGTTATTTTAAGACCATGCAAATCTATTGTACACTCATGTTTTACAAAAATAAATATCTTATCTTATCTTATCTTATCTTGGAATTTTCATCAAAAGCTGTGTCATTTAAGATTAAGATCTAACTATAGGAGTAGCAATTTTCTGTACACAATAGTCTGTGATTGCCACTTGGCCTGCTAAGCTTAGTAATCCCAGCATTATCCCTAATTGCTGTATGCTGTGGGAAAAACTATTGTTCTAGGAACATTTTACTTAACAATAACGACGTAAATGGTTTAATTTGATCCACTTCCTGTTATCTTTTAACCACAATAACGATAAAAAACCTAATCTTTTATGTGTTTATAAACTTAATTTCATTTTGTCATGCAATGTCAGACTTAATTAAATTCCTAAAGGTTATAATAAAATTGTTTGTTAGTAGATCTTTTGTAGGAGCTAATCTCTGAATTAACAGACACGATACCAAAAATTATTTCTCTGGTATAAAGGCCCGCGTTCTTTCGTTGAATACCATGTTTTTAAAAAAAAAATACTACCGACTTCCAAATAAGAAAACTACAAAGTGTACAATATTTTTATTTTTGGAAGTCGGTGTCTTTGGTAGGTACCAATTTTATGCGGCGTTATGAACACCGCATAAAATTGTGAAAAAGTTTTTTTGTTTTTCACTTTTTAGTTGTACCTACCTAATAGGAAAGTTGTTTCGCCAGAATAGATTACCCGAATATCATGAAACTTGAACATAACCGGTGAAATGAGAGTTCTGCGTACCCCTTAAGAGTGTACTGGCGTGATGATATGTTATGAAATGAACAATAAACAGACATGGGATTGCAGCAATCCCGAGAGATTTACCGTTATGTATTGAAGAGTTCTGTTGTATATGTATATCCGAAGTTCTTCATCAGATCTTCACCAAATTAAAATTGGACCAATTTCGAAAGAATTTTCAAAATCGGTCCACAATTGACGGAGATATCGGTGAAAAAAAAACAAAATAAGTCCGTTACAAACAAACGACGTGACTTTGAAACAGCGGTCGCAACGCCCAAAATAATATTGCGAAATCTTGTTACCAAGGATGTGTCATCATCACTTATCGTCATATCATAGCGTACTACTACGTATTGCTCGCTCTACAAGGTTACGTCATGCAGACGTGTTTTTAATATTAAGAAAAAAACTGTCTGGTTTGACTGTATGATTCTTCACATAGTGATGGTATGATTTGTTTATTTGATATATTAGAAGTTCTCCGTACAGTATCAGCCCGGAAACATAAATTTATTGTTGATGAATGGAGGCACATTTTTTGTGGTTTTACAACTGAGGTCGTTTTATTTGACTTTGGGCTCATATTCCAAATGTAGCAGTCAGCGGGTTTACTACTAGTAGGTACTTGGATGTGATGTGTGAAATCAAACTCAAACTGTTCATTACTTTTATAATGTAAGAAAACTGTTCTAAACAAGAAATACAATTTTACAACAAGGAAGGTCTATGACTTTGAGCACTATATTTTAACCAAGCGTCTCAGGCGACGGCCTCCGACCGAATGTGTTCTCAAGCCACATTACTCAGAAACACTCGACAAACGCCCGAGTGTTTACCATAAAAAATATCGCCTCCATGGCAGCCCTTTGGAATTATTAAGACATATAGGTATTTATATACAATAAAAACCCTAACAAATAACCAAACTGTAAAATAAATTCTTATTAAAAACGAGACATTATTAGTTATAAAGGATCAAAACCTAACACAAATCAGATTGAAGGATGCAGTATGCATGACAACGACCAAATCTCGATTAATATAAATAAATAACGAGCTACTGGTACAGTCAATTCGATGTTTCGCGGTGGATATGTCGTGAGCAGATCTTAGAATTGGTCCGTCATGATGTGGCCGACTATTTCATGAAATGGTTGTGTTGAAACTGAAACGGTTTACCAACTTTAGTCCATAAACCGTTGGTCAACATTTTCATGATAATGAGCAGCTAAAACTGACCATATCTTATAAAAGGGTCTTTCAACAAGGACGGGTCGATGTTAAAATTGAATAAAACAAGATGTGTGTGAGATATTAACGAAATTTATTTTTTATTTAAAAGGCCCATTTATGCCGCCATTATGGATGGAATATGACATCCTTCAAATGTCCGCCGTGGCTTCGTATGGTGGCACGAATCCGAGAGGTCCAATTTTTAATGCTGCATAGATCCGGCTGAATCCGGGCGATGGCCTGCGTTATGTTGGCTTTCAGGGCAACAGTCGAATGTGGTTTATTGGCATAGACCTGCGACTTCAGAAAACCCCACAAGAAAAAGTCTCCATGATATCAACTATCAATTCCATGGTTTAATAAACAAGAACTTTAAAGTTTTCGCAAAATTTAAGTAGTTTTGTGTTGTAACTACATTTCATTTTATTTTTTTTTTCAGTTGGCGCATTAATATGCTTTCATTTCTTCAAACGCTGATTATTCGTTGATAATCCCCCATTAGTTCGACTGTAAAAAAGGGACAAATTTATACAAGTCATATGCATCTGTCCCTTACGCACACTCAAAATAACATTACTCTAAGAGTTTATGGCCTGGCCAGACCATAATATCATGATGTGGGTAGAGGGTATTTTTTATTTCATGTTATGGTCGGCCACATCATGAAGTGTTATATTTTAAGATCTGGCCACGACAGCTAGATATAGGTACCTACTCCACTTGTTGGATCTTGGAATATTGGGTAAGTTCCATTGAAACCCTTACTACTCGTACTAAGAGGTAGAATGTATTTTGTTGCTTGTTGAAGGTAATCTCTGGAACATTGATGATTTTTAGGGATCCGTACCCAAAGGGTAAAAACGGGACCCTATTACTGAGACTCCGCGGTCCGTCTGTCTGTCTGTCTGTCTGTCTGTCACCAGGCTGTATCTCATGAACCGTGATAGCTAGACTGTTGAAATTTTCACAGATGATGTATTTCTGTTGCTGCTATAACAACAAATACTAAAAACAGAATAAAATAAATATTTAAGTGGGGCTCCCATACAACAAACGTGATATTTTTGCCGTTTTTTTTGCGATTATGGTACGGAACCCTTCGTGCGCGAGTCCAACACGCACTTGGCCGGTTTTTTTTTACTGATAAAACGCGACACTATTGTCACAATAGGGAATATGCATAAAAAATATTTCTTGACCAGTTTGTCGATAAAAATACAAAAAAAAATAGTATACTAATAATGAAAACATAATCAAAGATGATCGAAAAACGAAAGAGATATAACAATTTAAAGAAATATATCTGTCCCTCTCTACGAAAACGCCGTTTTCTATGGCAGCTATAAGGGCGTCGTGCCATATGACGTCATGTGGCACTTCGGATGTCGGACTTCTCTTTCTTATTCTCAACTTTGAAGCATTATAACTTCATATCTGATAGATATATTTTTAAAAATAGGATAAAGCTTAACCTAGCTGCATTATACATACATACATTATTTATAGCCTTAAGCAGTCCACTGCTGGACATAGGCTTTCCTAATCCCACGCCTATTTTACAGCAGTCTCATCCTTATTCAGATTTTCTAACTTATGTTTAACTGATATGACAGAATATTATCATTACCACATAACTTTTAATCACAAATGACCCAAAAACTATGATTTAATAGCTTAATTAGCAATTAATATAATAATTATCTGTGTCACTGGTTCTTTCGCGTGACCTCAGAATGAAAGTAACAACAGTTATCGTCCCACGCGATGTGTCCAGTGTGAATATAGGTCAATTTGTTTGTCAGGGTACATTAGAAAGACGGACACGCTTATGCAAATCAATTTCTAAGGGTAAAGAATTAAATCCCTTTATAAAAGATAGGAGTAGAAAAATAAATAGGTCAATAATAAGAAAGAATTGGATGTATAGTTTAAATCTTAATCCTAATCCTAATCTTAATCTTAATCCTACGGAGTTTCAATCTTTCAGCAAAAACAAATTGTCAAAATGTATAAGTATATCATCACCATAGCCAAGGTCTTTTAAGGTCCAAATCCCTACAATAAAGGACTGGAAGAAGGGACTCGATCCACCAAAACAAGATAGTCTTGTGTGGTACACTGACGGATCCAAAATGGAATCAGGTACAGGAGCCGGAATATAAGCAAAAGGTTACAAATGTAGCAAAAGCTTAGGGAAGATGGCAACTGTATATTGGTAAATGTTTCTGCTTACATTTGCCATAATAACCTGTGCTCAAGAGAATATAGATAGAAGAACCAGAGGTAAATCCATATATATTCTTAGTGACAGTCAGGCTGCAATCAAAGCCGTGGCATCCTACAAAGTGGACTCCAGACTTATTCTGGATGCTATCCAAACCCTAAACAGGCTTGGGAAGCACAACAGGGTAAGACTGATGTGGGTCCCTAGGCACAAAGGAATACACGGTAACGAAGTGGCTGATGAACTGGCAAGAGAGGGCTCAGCAAATGATTTTGTGGGTCCAGAACCATGTGTAGGCATTTCGACGTGTCTCGTAAAAGCCGCATTTAGGGAGTTTGCAGATCACAGACAACGAACTTATTGGCTGTCTAATACCGGTCTGCAACACTCCAAGAAATTTCTAGGCTCTACGTTCAAAGCCCGGGAATGCATTTGGAACATGAGCAGGGGCCAAATCCGCTACCTGCTTGCGGCCTTTACTGGGCACTTTGGAACCAACGACATGCTCATTAAGATGGGTTTAACCGCGACCCCCGTGTCCAGGTTGTGTGGGGAACATACGGAACGCATGGAGCACCTTCTGTGCACATGCGATGCACTGGCTGGCAAGCGAATGGGTCTTTTAGGGGTTGGATACCCAAAACCAGAAGACTATAGGCTCATATCTCCTAGTCTCGTTGTAAAACTCATGAAAACAGTTTTCAACGAGATTGGGGAGGAGTAAGTTATCTAGGGGACCACAATAGATCCCAATGGGTCGAAGTGTCCGACTTATTTCTCGGCCCCTCCATAAGATAAGATCATCCCAGCCACATTGACCGATCCCGTGCTAGGGACACGGTATCGAATAGAAAGTGTCGATTCTGTACTATTGAGTAGTATCGAAAAAAAAATATCGTACTCATAAAAGTATCGATACTTCAAATTATCGAGTACTTTTCTTAGGGCCCCTAATGCGCATAGAGCATAGGTCAGCATCATCAGTCATCAGTCAGTAAATAACTTCAGTTTAACTTCAGTAGGGCAGTACATGAAAAAACAAATGGTATAGGTATACAAATTTAATACAATAATAGCAAAAATAGAAACGTAATTAAATTATTTAGTACTTTAGGTACCTGTAGCGGCACCGACACCGCCACTTACAAAGTAATGACATGACGTCACACAAATCCTACATCGCGCAAGCAAAGTTTGCGGCGCGATTTGAACGTATACAACAGTCCGACGATAACCGTTGGGCAGTTGCCCGGACCAGACACAACACCCGTCTGGTCGGAGGATCCTCCCTTTTCTATGGAGGTTTGTGGGACTTTACACCCTGTTCCACATACCTCCAAACTGGTGACCCTCGAACATGGACATCAGCGCAGCCTTCGTGCAGAGCTACTTCATCGTGACGTCATCATCACTTCCTCAAGCTTTCGAGCAGCGAGTCATACAGCCAGCCAGTACCCACGGCATCTACGGGGGTATCCTGACCACCAGCATGCAGCGGACGCGCATACCTGGTCATCACCCTCAGCTTCTTTCATCACCGCTCCGACTCACTGGAGCCAGCAGCACTGTCCCGACTCACTGGGACACATCATCACCGCTCCGAACTACTGGAGCCAGCAAAAACTATCCCGACTCACTGGGATATAATCACCCGACTCACTGGGGCACAACCGCATACAGTTCCGACTCACCGCGAACTCTGCGACTTCCGGTTCCGACTCACGGGAACCAACCTTCCACTGGCCAGGCACGCATCACAAGATGTACGGACGACTCAAACTGCTATCGACCTCCGGTCTTCGGAGGGGAGTGATGTAGCGGCACCGACACCGCCACTTACAAAGTAATGACATGACGTCACACAAATCCTACATCGCGCAAGCAATGTTTGCGGCGCGATTTGAACGTATACAACAGTCCGACATCAACCGTTGGGCAGTTGCCCGGACCAGACACAACACCCGTCAGGTCGGAGGATCCTCCCTTTTCTAAGGAGGTTTGTGGGACTTTACACCCTGTTCCACATACCTCCAAACTGGTGACCCCGACGTGATCATCAGCGCAGCCTTCGTGCAGCGCTACTTCATCGTGACGTCATCATCACTTCCTCAAGCTTTCGAGCAGCGAGCCACACAGCCAGCCAGTACCCACGGCATCTACCGGGGTATCCTGACCACCAGCATGCAGCGGACGCGCATACCTGGTCATCACCCTCAGCTTCTTTCATCACCGCTCCGACCCACTGGAGCCAGCAGCACTGTCCCGACTCACTGGGACACATCATCACCGCTCCGACTACTGGAGCCAGCAAAACTATCGCGACTCACTGGGATATCATCACCCCGACTCACTGGGGCACAACCGCATACAGTTCCGACTCACCGCGAACTCTGCGACTTCCGGTTCCGACTCACGGGAACCAATCTTCCACTGGCCAGGCACGCATCACAAGATGTACGGACGACTCAATCTGCTATCGACCTCCGGTCTCCGGAGGGGAGTGATGTAGCGGCACCGACACCGCCACTTACAAAGTAATGACATGACGTCACACAAATCCTACATCGCGCAAGCAAAGTTTGCGGCGCGATTTGAACGTATACAACAGTCCGAAGATAACCGTTGGGCAGTTGCCCGGACCAGACACAACACCCGTCTGGTCGGAGGATCCTCCCTTTTCTATGGAGGTTTGCGGGACTTTACACCCTGTTCCGCATGCTTCAAGAAATCAAAAAAAAAAAAAACAAGTTCCCAGAAGGTTCAGAACGAGTGAACTAGATGGCGTTGCCATAATCATAAACATAAGCCGTAAAGTCTCAAGTTTTATAATTGGTAATTTCTAAGATTACCCATATAAAACTTAATTTCTTTTTCGATACGATACCTGCCAAAAATAACTCATTGAGTAAAAGTATCGAATGCAAAGTATCGGTGTCGTATGGAAATGTACTCGATACCACAAAGTATCGATACTTTTTTCGTGTCCCTATCCCGTGCGTCTCGCATCCAGCGAATTCCCGCAACCTTAACCAGGTTATCGGTCAGTATTATCATGCGCTACGGAAATGTCACTTGGTCAAGTTCGACCACAATGTTGACAATTCGGTAATCTTTATCGTTGATGGAATGTCACTTTGTCACTGTGTTGTATATTTCTTGTCACCTCATCCTGTTGTAGAACTGGTGGATACGGACTCTCTTGCGTTTGCAATATAATATTATGTAGGTTTTGCCTCTTGCATCCGCTGCATCCCTGGTACCTCCTGTCGGTCGTCGGCCCATCGGAGGCATTGTCTATCGTTGGCAGAACCCAATAAACATATCCGTCGGTGGATTTGTTCTATTAGGTATCTACCGACAGATACGGCTCCGACTGCAAAAAATCTTTCACATCACAAGTTATATGGAGCAGCTGTGGCCCAGTGGTAACGGCTGGCCGCGACTTACAAGTTGTGGGTCGTGAGTACGCGAACCCAGGCAGGCGCTTTACTTTGGTGTAAATTATTTCATCACCATTGCTCTCAAAACGGTGAAGGAAAACATCGAGTGGAACCTGCCAAGTCCTAGAACCAAAACTTCATCTACATGTGACATTCACCATCGCACTGGGCCCGCGTGGTGGATTACGGGTCATTCTCTTTCTCACAGAGAAGAGACCTGAATCCCAGCAGTGGGAACATTAAAAAGCAGTTGATTATGTTGATGACGATAGAAAGTTAGACATAGATAGTTTTTCTATTACAGAACAAGTAATTTTTTTTTTTTTCTTGCTACATAATTTATCTAGTACATAGTAGATACGTTTCGGTTGGCAATCTATTGAATACGTATTTATGACACGGTATCTTGCGAAAACACCCCGATTCAAATAGTAAAACGCCCATAACTTTTGAATGGCTGAACCGATTTTATTCAAACATAACTAAGAACACTCTCGACAAAATCACCTTACAAACAAAAAAATCTAAATCAAAATCGATTCACATGTTTTGACGCTATGATGCCACAGACAAACACACAAATACACAACAACACACGTCAAACTTATAACACCCCTTTTTTTCCGTCGGTGGTTAAAAATACACGATACTTGTCGAAAGGACCATATATGGGATTCATGGAAGTGATCCTAGTATTTTCAAAGGGTTTAAATTTTCAATGAGTTCTGTGTTTTACTAGGCACCCATAGGTCGTAGAGTCTTGGTATAATAGCATTCTTTCTGTTCGTGATAATTGAACGACAATGTAGTGTCAATAATTTAATAAACCATTTCAATAGATTCTTGCACTCAATTCTAAATATAAACAACACGATAAAAAAAAAAAGACTTAACACAATTTAAATCTAAAAATAAGTTCCTCAATTGAATAATACAGTCTCAAGTCACGCGCAATCAGTTTTTTATTTGCTGCTCTAAAAATAGACTACTAAAAGTGGTTATTGACCAACGAATACGATGACTTATGACCTTATGATTATTTATAACTGAGGAAATTTCCTATCGGCCGTCGCAATTATTGTTAGGAAGTTTGCACACTTACTGTGGGCAGTTGATTAGTGTGGTAAGTGTGTTTTCTTGCACTTAAGAGCGCGGCGAACGGAGCTCGCAAATGCAATTCGAGACGAGTGAAGAATTCGTTTAGAGTATTGCTATCTCGCTTTGCACACACACGCGGTGCGCCGTGCGCAGCCGTGTGTGTGCGAGTAGATAGGCTTCCATTCATAACGACTCGAAAGCCGGCAAGCCGGCCAACGCGAACTGCGCCGGCGTTCTGTTGTCTTATTTATGTAGGTAACTATGCCTTTTACGAAACCTCAAATATGTATTGTTATAATAAATAATGAATGCAAGTAAAATAATACAAATGTTACTTAGGCAAAGTATTAGTACAAGACAAATATTCCAATAATTTATGCCTATTTACGCATAAGTAGGTACAGACAAATAACAGTGCTCTGATCTAAGAATATTAAAAATAAAAACAAGAATTTCGTATAAACATTTATTTAGTTATGTTTTACTTTATAGATCATTCATCTATTTAAAAAATATAAATCAAAACGTGATAAAGTCGTGTAGGGTGACCATAAATATTATCGACTGAACGAAATACAAAAATACAATAATGATAATCAGAAAACATTTTTACGCACGCTTTTTAGTTTATATGTACAATTGTACATTGTAATAATTGTACATTACGTAGGTAAAGAAAAAAAAAGTTTATATTCTGTCTCTGATAATCAGATTTCTAGGTAAACGGGGATCTATTAATTCAGGCAATATACATTTAAAATAAAACTCTTCTAATTTTAAGACTATTGAATTCCAAAATTCGTTGTCTTTTTAAATTTTTTCATATGCCAGTCCTTTAGGCGTCCATATTATAAAAATACAGTATTTGCGGTTTGTTATTTGCAATTGTCCTTGTATCTGGTAAAAATAGTAACTTATTGTATTATATCATTGGGATATAGTACTTACTGTGAGAAACATCTCAACGCTCGGAGTCCATGTCGGCAACCAAACCAAATCGTAAATAATAAAGTCCGTAAACAACGCAAAGTTCGTAAGAAAGTAGATTACTCAATATCAAAGTTCAAATCACAAGGCAAATCTAAATCCAAGTTCATAGCTTAGGTCAATAGTGTCAGAAATATTACAATAAGTACTTAGAAAATAAATAAATACGCACGAGCACCACAGTAAAGTAATCGTCTAACACTGACAACAAACCACAAAAAAAAGTTAATTAAAAAAATCAAAAATCTCGACTGCTTGAAAAGCGAACTAAAAAGACGTAAACAAGGAGAAAATCATGCTGTGCTGTCGGAGGATACATCTTCGCGAGCTGGCTGACCAAAACCAGACGTATCCTCCGACTGCACAGCATGATTTTCTCCTTGTTTACGTCTTTTTAGTTCGCTTTTCAAGCAGTCGGGTTTTTTGATTTTTTTAATTAACTTTTTGGTTAATTTTTTTTTTTTTAATCTGGTACATTTAAACATATAAGTGTTATATATTTTTGAAATCACCTCTTAAAATCCTTTATTTAGATACCCCACACGATAGGTGTGGAAGAAAAAAAAACATTTGGGCCCCTACAATATGGCGCCCAAGAACCGCTATTTTCCTATTTGCCAATTTTTTGTAGCCAGTGACACTCGCGGGGTTTAGGCGAATCGATTGACGTAAGAACCATCAAAATCGGCCCACGCGTTTGGTTTCTAGAACGCCACATAGGAACAAACATACATACATACATACATACTTACATACTTACATACTTACATACTTACATACATACTTACATACATACATACTTACATACATACATACTTACATACATACATACATAAATAGACTGATAAACACATTACCCTCCTTCGGCAGTCGGGTAAAAAATATACAATACAACAAACAGTAAACAACCCCGAAGTGCCCCAAACAAAAGCCGTACGAGTGATACCTACTCAACCGTATGAAGCACGACTACACACACATTGACATGACGTGCTCGACGCGACAGCAATACTAGCTTTTGAAAATGTATGATTATTTTTATGTGTTCCGTAATACCAAAAATGATGAATGAAAACTTAATGTTTTTTTAATTTTTTTTCGATAGTTTGTTTCTTGATAATATGAGCTATGTTATAGCGTTGACAATTTTATAGATATTGTTTTTTTTAAGATAGAAAAATCAATAAGAAAACATGTCATTTACGCTGTAAAAATGTACGAAATGGAATTCGCTTAAACTTCATTTTAGGTAAGTATTTTGAAAAAAAAAAGACGTAGGAACCTAGATAAATACTGTCTGAATCCGAATATTAGCATAATTTGGTGGAAATATGCTCAACTTACAAATGATTTAGGTATTACGTTTGTATGGACAATTCATGCTTCGCCGCGCCCTAGTGACATTTTTATTGAATAGGAGTTTTTTTAATTCGATTTAAAATTTAATCTTAAGAATGTAGGCCTACTGAAATTGGAAGGCAACAGCTGCAATATTGCGGTACTGATAGAAACAGAATTATACCAACTAGCGATTGCTTTTACGCATGAAAACTGCTAGAAACTTTCAAAACCATTGAATCAAAAAAGATTGAATTCTATAGACACAAGAGAATTTTTCCTTTTTACCCGACTACCGAAGGAGGGTAATTTGTTTATCAGTCTATGTATGTATGTATGTATATTTATTCCTATGTGGCGTTCCAGAGACCAAACTTGTTGGCCGACTTTGATGATTCGTACGTCAATCGATTTGTCTTAACCTAGCGAGTGTCACTGGCTACATTCAAATTGGAAAATAGAAAAATGGAGTCTTTTGGGCGCCATATTGAGGCGGCCCAATAATTTTTTTTTTCCAAACCCATCGTGTGGGGTATCAAATTAAGGGTTTTTAGGAGATTTCACTTAAATGTTTATATGTACCGAATTCGAAAAAAAATAACTTAAAAGTTTCAACATCTGGTTTTGGTCAGCAAGCTCGCGAATATGTATCCTCCGACTGCACAGCATGATTTTCTCCTTGTTTACGTCTTTTTAGTTCGCTTTCAAGCAGTCGGGTTTTTTTTAATTTTTTGAATTAACATTTTTTTACATGTTTGCCTAAATATTGCAGACAACAGCATTGTTCTGAACGAAAACTTGATCGGTTAAATCGTTTTGTAGAATACGTCCTATGCAGTCATGAAAAAAAATATTGTAAACATACTGATGTTATCCTCGCAGAATAATTTTTTTCAACATATTTGACGAATGATAGTTAAGTCGCGATTGTCTGTTTGTGATTATGAACAGGAAAGATTTGGTAAGAGTATTTATTGTGCAGGTATACCTACTGGCACAGAAAAACTTTTATAACGAGAAAAGATTTTAATTTTTCTCTTTTTAGTTTTGGTAATTACGTCAAATTAAAAAAAAAACCGGCCAAGTGCGAGTCGGACTCGCACACGAAGGTTTCCGTACCATTATCGCAAAACACTGCATAAAAATCACGATTGTTGTATGGGAGCCCCCCTTAATTTATTTTAATTTATTAATTATTATTTTTTGAAGTAAATATACAACTAAACATTCTGTGAATATTTCAAGTGTCTACCTGTTGCCATTATAAATATCGAGCAAAAAACGGCAAAAATATCACGTTTGTTGTATGGGAGCCCCCTTTAATATTTACTTTATACTGTTTTTATTTGTTGTTATAGCGGCAACAGAAATACATCATCTTTGAAAATTTCAACTGTCTAGCTATCATGGTTCATGAGATACAGCCTGGAGACAGACGGACAGACAGACAGACAGACAGATCGCGAAGTCTTAGTAATAGGGTCCCGTTTTTACCCTTTGGGTACGGAACCCTAAAAAGAAACATTGTTAGCCAAAGTCAACTCATGACGATTCTAAAAAGCCTAAACACGAAAAGGATTTTTTTATTATTACGGAGTTTCAGTGCCTACATTCCGGCTTCATCATCAGAGGAGTTCGATGGTACCATTTTCATCAGTACCATTTATTTATAAGTATTTGCTTCATCACAGTTGGTTAACTATTCGAGATATCTTATACCCGTGAGATTACTTATCATTAAGGAGTTCCATTGGCCATCTGTGGTTTTCTTCATTCTTGATGAAAATACCAAAATCAATTCGCTATATATATGCCTATAATACATGAGGGGTTCCCTCGCTTTCCATGGGATCCCATCATCAGATTCTGACTTGGAATGAACAACGTACAATTGGACCTCCTCGGGAGTAACCAAAAATAATTTCAAACACAAAAATAATTTTCAAAATCGGTCCACAATTGACAGAGAAATTGGTGAACACAAAAAAAATACAGTTGAACATAGTCCTCCTTTTTCAAGAAGTCGGTTAAAACTTTCGAACGACAAAAGTCAATATTCCATACTTTTAATAAAGATTTGTTTAATTTATTAAAATAAAAGAGTCTGCTGAATTAATCACTGTCTTTTATAATGTAAAAGCTCTCTTAAACAGTTGAAAACATTTATCATTTTAATAAAATATGCAACTTAAATGAATGGATCCACAATTTAATTAGATTATTTTATTAAAAGCATTAAAAGCACTATTTATGCAGAGTAATCTCCAAAATACTTAAGACATTGCAAGATTTATTTAAGGGTTCATTGTTCATGAAAAAGTTTTGCTTCTTGTCATAACTTCTAATAAACTTTTGAAGTTGTCAGACCTTGAATTTATTTCTGTAGTTAAAGTTTCAAATGTAGTTATTTCACCTAACTTCAGAATTTAAGAAAAACATTTAAATATATTGCGTTTTCTTTTATCACAGAAAAAAATGTAATTAATTTATAAAATAGTAATTATAACCGGGTATGTAAATACAAATTGTAATTAGTTCGTCAGTTAGATAAATAAATGTAAGTATAAAACACGATCTTTTGCTTCATAAAATTAATTTAAAATTTCTTAGATATAGCTCATAAAAGTTAGGGAGCGGGGGTTGTCTGCGTCATTTTTAGGGTTCCGTACCCAAAGGGTAAAAACGGGGCCCTATTACTGAGACTCCGCGGTCCGTCTGTCTGTCTGTCTGTCACCAGGCTGTATCTCATGAACTGTGATAGCTAGACAGTTGAAATTTTCACAGATGATGTATTTCTATTGCCGCTATAACAACAAATACAGAATAAAATAAATATTTATGTGGGGCTCCCATACAATAATCGTGATTTTTTTTGCCGTTTTTTGCGATAATGGCGCCTTCGTGCGAGAGTCCGACTCGCACTTGGCCGATTTTTCTATTACATATTGTTTCTGTGATTAGTTGGTCAATATAACTTCCATTAGGTATTCATTTGGGCGCACGGTTGGCGCAGTGGTTGAACGATTGACTGCTGCGCTGCGTGTCGCGGGTTCGATTCCCGCACGGAATAAATATTTGTATGACCTACAGATAGTTGTTCCGGCTGTGGGTGTTTGTGTATGTGAGTTTATATGTTTGTAAACGCACCCACGATATAGGAAGAAATTCCTAGTGTGGGGCACCGTTTTAAAAAAAAAATTGTATTGTAATCTTATTATATTTATGTTATGTTTTCATCAAATTCATAGCAAAACATCTATGTATAGAGGGCACAAAACCGCCATCAATTAAGGCATTATAAAGGGAACAAGGTGAGCAGTGGTGGCCCAGTGGTATCGGCCGCGACTTACAAGTTGTAGGTCGTGGGTTCGAACCCAGGCAGGCGCTTTACTTTGTGTAAATTATTTCATCACCACTGCTCTCAAAACGGTGAAGGAAAACATCGTGAGGAAACCGGCATGTCCTAGAACCAAAATATTCGAAGACATGTGACATCCACCAATCCGCACTGGGCCCGCCTGGTGGATTACGGCCCATCCCCTCTCACAGAGAGGAGGCCTGTGTCCCAGCAGTGGGAACATTAATAGGCTGATGATGTGATGTGAAAGGGAACAAAACCGTAAAAACTCGATCACTGAAGACTTTCGATTCATGCTTGTACTGCAGCCACGCTCCTTGCGATTTCTGATAGCCTAGTACAAATTGAAACCAGCACTCGTACTAAAAGCAAAAAGTGCGTAAAGATGGCCGTGATATAAACAAATCAAGGCAAAAACTCCAGAACATGAACAAAACATGTGTTTTTAACGCAATATTGCATTATTAATTGCATCCATTATCTGTTAACAGGCATTTCTCAATTAGTCAGGCTACCACCCAAGGCTCGCTGATAACCTAAAGATTTCTCGGTCAAAGGAATATTCCTATTGTTGTTTGTTTCATTTCAGTAAAATATAGCTTGAAAAGGATGATGAGGATATCAATAAATAAAATAAGTTAATTAAAAAAATCAAAAAACCCGACTGCTTGAAAAGCGAACTAAAAAGAAGTAAACAAGGAGAAAATCATGCTGTGCTGTCGGAGGATACATTTCGCGAGCTGGCTGACCAAAACCAGACGTATCCTCCGACTGCACATCATGATTTTCTCCTTGTTTACTTCTTTTTAGTTCGCTTTTCAAGCAGTCGGGTTTTTTGATTTTTTTAATTAACTTATTTTATTTATAACTTTTTAGTTTCTTTTTTTCGATTTTTTTCATTTAAACATATACGTGTTATATATTTTTGAAATCGCCTCTTAAAATCCTTTATTTTGATACCCCACACGATAGGCTTGGAAGAAAAAAAAAATTTGGGCCCCCACAATATGGCGCCCAAGAACCGGCATTTTCCTATTTTCCAATTTTAATGAAGCCAGTGACACTCGCGGGGTTAAGACGAATCGATTGACGTAAGAACCATCAAAATCGGTCAACGCGTTTGGTCTCTAGAACGCCACATAGGAACAAACATACATACATACATACATACATACTTACATACATACTTACATACATACATAGACTGATAAACACATTACCCTCCTTCGGCAGTCGGGTAAAAAGATTTTGATTGAAGAAATTATTATAGACTAGCCGTGGCCGCGGCTTCGCTCCCGTCAACTGCCTACCCTAACTTGGTAGTTAGGGTAGGCAGCCCTAGGCTAGGGTACCCTACCCGACCTATCTACCCACCATAATTGTTTGCATAAACATGTTGCTGAGTTGCTGTCAACACGTTGCAGTCAACAATTGTGTTGCGGAGTTGATCACGCCGTGTCGAAGAGTTGCCGCTCGGCGAGAGAAAACATTTTGACATTGAGAAACTTTGGTGTTGAGCAACTGCTGTACAACAAATGTGTTTACAATGAATCCGTATTTTCCACAGACTCTTACTAGGCTTCGGACAGCATTTGGTTTTTAATAGATTCCGAGGCCTTAAACAAGAGATATTCTATCAATGAAACCGTCCGATAGTGATTAGTTTAATGTTATAAAAAACCGGCTAAGTGCGAGTCGGACTCGTGCACGAAGTGTTCTGTTCCATTATCGCAAAAATCGGCAAAAATAACATTTTTGTTGTATTGAGCCCCACTTAAATATTTATTTTATTCTAGTTTTAGTATTTGCTCTTATAGCGGCAACAGAATTACATCATCTGTGAAAATTTCAACCGTCTAGCTATTACGGTTCATGAGATACAGCCTGGTGACAGACGGATAGACAGACAGACGGATCGTGGTGTACGGAACCCTAAAAACCTTCTTAAAACGTGGTTTGGTTTATTCGCAACCAAAAAGAACCTATAGAACCTTAAACTAACTTTAGTAATAGAACCTTTTTACTCTACAATTTTTTCTTGGTTCTTTCATCATCAGCATCTTATCAGCCGAAAGGCGTCCACTGCTAGACGTCGACGACGTGCAGTCGCTTCCATTCACCAGGTCATTGGTCCATCTGGTGGGAAGCCTTCCAACGCAACGTCTTTCCGTTCGCGGTCGGCACTCCAGAACCTTTCTGCCCCATCGGCCATCCGTTCTGCGAGCAATGTGCCCTTCCCACTGCCAATTAAGTTTGGCAACTTCGGGCTATGTTGGTAATCCTCTTGCGGATCTCTACATTTCTGATTCGATCACGCAAGGAAACGCCGAGCCTCTTATTTGTTCTTTGGGTGACTGTAAGCTTTCTGATGAGGCCCATTGTGAGCGACCACGTCTCAGAGCCGTATGTCATCACTGGCAACACACACTTGGGTCCTTAATTTAAAGAAAACCAAGAGAAAAGAACGAAGAACCCAAAAACCTGGTGAAACGGAGACCGTTGTAGATCATGGAGACCAGATCAGCATGTTAAAAGCCTAGACTAACGACTTTCGGCTGATATGGTAAGGATGATGAAGATTACCCAACAGGAGTCGTGGGTCGAGGGTCGTGGTGGCCCAGTGGCTAAGACCTTGCCTCTCGGGCTTGAATTCATGGGTTCAAATCCGGGCAAGTACCAATGTACTACCTTCATTATCATCTGAGAAAAAGCTGTTTTTTTATCAACTTTATAGAGTAGGTAGAGATAACGTTGAACAAAGTTGTGACAAGTTATCATGTGACGCAAATTTATAGTTTGTAGTAAAAGATTACTCTACCGTTACCTATATGTCTGTTTGTGCGTTTGTCTGTTGATTTAAAGAACTATCTGGAGTTCATAACACAAATCTAATTGAATAAGTAAGCAACATCGTCTTACGAATTGGTGCGTTAGATGTGAATATGTCATGAAATCGGTATTGTACATTCTAGATTGGCAAAGATCTAGGATTCTAGACTAATAAGTTAGTAATTTAAGCAATAATTAGACTGCAAAATAGTGTTCCACATTCCGTAATGCCCTCGATGCCCGATGCCCCGAAGACTGTTCTTCAATAGAGCAAAAAATGCATATGTTTTGCATTTGAGGCCAGTTCTATAGGGGCCATCCTGCCACTAGATGTTTCCGCGGGTATACCTAAAGCACAGTATTTATTTGCTCTTTATCATCATTATCATACGCCTATTAATGTTCCCACTGCTGGGACACAGGCCTTCTCTCAGTAAGAGGGAATGGGGCGTAATTCACCACGCGGGCCCAGTGCGGGTTAGTGGATGTCAAAAGTCTTCAAAGTTTTGGTTCTAGGACATGCCGATTTTCTCACATTATCATCATCATTCCAGCAGAATGATTTCCACTGCTGAACATAGGCCTACCCCAAGTTTTGCCACATCAACAGTTCCTGCAACTAATCTTTTTTTTTTGGGCCTGTTCCACCGCACTTTTCCCAAACCACTCATGAAAGCCAGAATCAACAGTGGCGACCACCAGAAAAGCGCCGAGGCAATGAAGCTCTACGAAATCCTGAAGTATGAATTTAACTGTCTTGGATCCCGCCACGAAATTAATCAGAAAAGAATAACGGAGGAGAAGGAAAAATACAAATTTCCATTTTAAATAAATTTTTATTGTATGAACACCAAAACAACACAAAAAACAAAGTAAAAATAAAGTTAATATTGGTGCAGAAGCGAGCTTGAATCAAAGTTTAGAACCCAGCAAAATTATATTTATTTATATATGCTTTAGTGTAGGTACACCAAGTTAAAACATAGAAAAGGAAACTTAAAACTAAAATACATACAATGGGCGGCCTTATCGCATACCGCGATCTCTTCCAGGCAACCTGGAATTGACAGTGATAGACTGGACATGAAATGGGGTTGACATTGGTGTAACACATAACATTACGAATATTTACTTTAAATATACAATAATATTATTATAGATACACAAATACATACATATGTTATATAATAGTTACATAAATACATACATACTTAATATATATAGGCAATGAAAGAAATTGTTGACTAACGACAATCACAGCGACAGGTAATGTTCTTTTACGAGTCTTTTAAATACAGGCAATGACTGGCGCGTTTTATTGGGTCTGGCAATGCATTCCACAGACGAGCAGCTTGGACAGTAAAAGCTTTATCTAAGAAAGTAGTGGAATGCATTGGCATTTTAAGTCGCAGGTTATCCGATGACCTAAGTAATTTCGTGTGGGAATCGCAGATGAAGCTTATTTTTTTTATATATAAATGGTTCATAGAAAACGGGGATATTAAAGTAGTGTTTTAGACTTATATTCTTATCAGTGATAGGTCAAGAGTCCCATTTACGATATCGCAGAAATAACTGAAACATTGACATCTCAAAGGCAAATATAAAAATATATATTTAAAGGAGTTGTTTTCTTAATTAAATTAAATTAATTAATTTATTAGAAAATATTTAGTTATTTAGCTCACGGTGTTTTAAGTACTCCTAAAAAAACGGATATTAGAATACCAAATAAAAGGTTTGTTACAAATATTTTTTTTTTCACCATAAACTAAGAAAAAACTGAAAAATAAATCCAGAATGCAATAAAAGTTTACATAATTCAAATTCGCACTCAAAAACTTTTCATCAAGATAAAACACTGCAATTTTAATTGAGATACACACCCGAAGTGTTTACAAAGAAATAAAAATATTTTTTTACAAAGATATCTAATTGGTGCAATAACTATAAAACTTTTTAATGGGATAGACTATGGGCACGAAGGGTGATGAACTTATCAAATTTATGGCGTGACGATATTGGAAAACTCATTTAATTTTCAAAATACAGTAATGGTTCTGTCATAAATAAGATTCGATTAGATTGACGCAGAAATTCGTTTTAGTAATTAGATTCGGCTTTTATATAGCCACTCGCTGTTTTGAACGCTTCATAAGTTTTATTTTGCGATAGGTAAAACAAGAATGAATATATTACTTCTAAGTAAGTAGGTATGCTCCATTCGCCATGGGATCTGGAGGCAAAAGTCCTCGCGCAAATTTGGAAGTGGCGTGAGAAGGCGAAACGCCGGGGCGGAACATTCGCTGCCACGACAAATCGCGGTTCGGTGGACAGAGCTCCGGCAGGATCTCATGGCGATATGGAGAGAGCGACTGTCGCAACCCATTGCTGGGCACGCTACAATTTCGGCGATAAGGCCCCTCTTTGAGGAGTAGCTTGAGAGGCGCCACGGCGTCCTCACCTTCCGCCTGAAACAGGTACTCACCGGACATGGCTGTTTCGGGAGATTCCTGTTCAGGATAAGGTGGGAGGAAACACCCGGGTGTCACCATTGTGTGGATCGCCCGGAGGAAACGGTGGAACATACGGTGGAGGTCTACCCCACTTGGGCGGAACACCGCCGTGTCCTCGTGGAGGCGATCAGCGGTGGCGACCTCTCGCGTCCGGCCCTGGTTCAGGCCACGGTACGGAGTGAGAGGGCATGGGAAGCTGTCAACTCCTTCTGCGAAGCAGTAATGCTCGCGGACGGCGAGTAATGGGTAGCTCGCCGTCCGATAAGGAGCAGGCCCGAGTCGACGGCGCGTAGTGTTCCACGCGCGCCTCAAAGAGATGTCAGAAAAACTGAAGGGTTTCGCTAGGGCCGATGCCTGTCTGAGTCGCGGATAAATTTTAAAAAGAGTTACTGCGGCCCTGGCACAAGCAACTGAAGGAACACGGGTGGGTTTTAGTCAGTAAAAGTCTGACACGCCCTCCCGCTTCACCCAGAGCGGGAGAAGTCATTGGATCATTTCCCACCAAACAAAAAGGGTCGATTTCATCGCTTGCCATCGCTTAAAGGCGAGTCTATCAAGTCAGTATTATAAACTGAATTATGATAAAAGACTAAAAGACGAATTATGAGGAACAATTAAACCATTTTGTTTGCATCCGGAATATCAATAAGTTAATAATGAATAGACGTAAACATGTTGTGTGCAACAAAGTGCTGACTATGTTTATTTAAGAGTATACCACATCATTGTGTATAGAATTCGGCAAGGTAAATGGTATGAAAATCGACCAACCACAATAGACGAAAATCCACATCGCGTCTTTTATCTCGCATGTGATTGGTCGATTTTAAATACTCTTTGCCCATTGTCTTGCCGAATACATTATACAATAAGGCTGCTGGGCTTGCTGGCTTGACCCCAAGCATCGTCACAATGATCCGTCTTGAACTTACCCGCATCTAGCGGACTCGCGCGACCTTCACGAGTTCGTCGGTCTACTTTGAGGTACGCTGCGCTAGTTTTATGCAAAAAAACGTATCTAAATGTGGGTACATAAAGTGCCATCTTATTATTCAATAAAGTATGTAAATAAATAGGCATCAAATTTATACAACAAATATGTACTTTCAAACGGATGCCTCCCCTTCCTTATTAGTGAATAAATTCTTGATCATTATAAATTTTATAGGCGCATGTAATCATACAGTCCTTGTACTCACTACTCAACTCTAAAGGCGCGATATCGTGTAGTTTTCCGGTATTTGTCACCAGGAAATTGGCTTGTTTACTAAACAAAGCAGATAACCAAACAATTAAGAACCAATATAATTGATAACTTCAGTTGCTAGGTACAATTTTAATTGGATTATATTTTATTTTAATTTGACACTAGCTATTGACAGCGGCTTCTCTCGCGTGCATGTTAGAAATTACCTGTAGGGATCCTAAAGGTGCGAGTTCACCTCGTGACAGCGATAACCCAAGGAACCCGTGTCGCGGTCTCGGGGATTATGTTCTGGCTCGAGACAACGACGTTGTCACATACAACATGATACAACTCTTTGCTTTTTACCCGACTGCCGAAGGAGGGTAATGTGTTTATCAGTCTATGTATGTATGTATGTACGTAAGTATGTATGTATGTATGTATGTATGTTTGTTCCTATGTGGCGTTCTAGAGACCAAACGCGTGGCCCGATTTTCATGGTTCTTACGTCAATCGATTCGTCTTAACCCCGCGAGTGTCACTGGCTACATGAAAATGGGAAAATAGGAAAATGGCGGTTCTTGGGCGCCATATTGTAGGGGCCCAAATTTTTTTATCTTCACAAACCTATCGTGTGGGGTATCAAAATGAAGGATTTTAAGAGGTGATTTCAAAAATATATAACACTTATATGTTTAAATGTACCTAATTCGAAAAAAAATAAACTAAAAAGTTATAAATAAAAAAATTAATTAAAAAGATCAAAAAACCCGACTGCTTGTAAAGCGAACTAAAAAGACGTAAACAAGGAGAAAATCATCCTGTGCAGTCGGAAGATACGTCTGGTTTTGGTCAGCCAGCTCGCGAAGATGTATCCTCCGACAGCACAGCATGATTTTCTCCTTGTTTACGTCTTTTTAGTTCGCTTTACAAGCAGTCGGGTTTTTTGATTTTTTTAATTAATTTTTTTTAAAGTCAGTTATATTGTTAAAAAATATTATTCCTTATTGTAATGGAAAGTAAAGTTATCAAGTTACTATTAGAGTAAGAACAATACACAAAGATTGATTATCTACGAATGATACACAACTAGAGGCTACAAAATATCGTTTTCAGATATGGAAGTCAGTAAGAAACAGTTTTTTAATTACTAAATGACAAAATGGTCAGGCATTTCGAGCGCGACGCGCGATCCTTTTTTCTTTAGGTATAGATAATAACATAAGAATATCATCATTTCCTTCATCCTCCAATAGCTGCTGAATAACTTTTTCCTAGTAGCGGATAAATTGTGCGACATATCGTACTGCAATAGAACACAACCGTCACCCATTAAAACTACGGGCAGAAAGGCGATGTCGCCGTCGCTGACATCGGAAAGTTAGGGGTCGCCCCGCGACAGGCGACCATGCTCGCGTAATTATATGGTAGCAGTCGCGCGTCGCGGTCCCTGAGAACCGAACCCTACCTAGTTAGTGTTGCGCCGGTCGCGCGTCTCCTGCCTCGGTCGCGCGGTGAACTTGCACTTATTACTGTATCAATCGTTTAGCCGCTAGCCCGTTATTAAGGCGTGAATAGGTAACCAACATACATACAGAAATTAGTATGGATTAAGGGCTGGGCTCGGGCTAAGGAACGGTTTTTAATACATCAATGAGGAACGGGCAATATTTCGTAGATACTATTAATTACGTATTATGAATAATAAGCACGTGCTTTATAAGGTTATTATCGCAGCACATGTTATAAGTAAGTTGGGTTTAAAGATCGAAATAGTGTCAATATAATAATAGGTGGGCAAATATTTACTGAAATAATTACGCCTCAGGCAGACAAAATTAAAATTTTAGAGATAATACTTAAACTAAACTAAACGAAAATCTTATTTTTATGAACTTGCTAAACATACCTACGAGTACATTCAGGTAGAGTCATTCACTAAACGTCATTATTACGTCAAAAGTACAAGGTATGAAATTCATTTGATGCATGAATGAACTCGTACATACGCGAGCTTAATGGATTTACTTTATTATCCTTATCGCCTGTTTAAATTTATTTCCTCCACTCGACTCAGCTGCTCTCATTCAAAATGACAGAACAGTTGGTTGTTTTTAGAAAATAATAACACTATTCAAAATGTTACAATAATGTCATATTAAAGTTACCGATCGATGACCGATTACCGATTTATGAATCATCTTAATAAAATACTGTTTATTAAATAATGACGAACTAAAGTTGTTACTTTAACCATTTGTTAAGGAGTTCCGCGATAAGTCCCACAAACGGGCGTGCCCACGGACTGCCCATCCCGTATCCCGACCCTCTTCCCACCGTACGGTACTAGGCAGTCAGAAACACGTAGGAGCTTACGCACAATGTGTTACGTGTCACTGACGAGACCAGCGAATGGAATTTTCTATTCAGGAAACCTTATGTCAAGCACAGTAAGAATCATTTTATTGTTACAGTCACTGCGGTTAACAGCTGGTACACCGTGCTACACTCAATATACTTTATAGTTAAATGAATAGGGATCATTTTAGCTTGTCTTGCTTTTTCCCGCTAGGTTGTAAGCTATGGTTGAGCAACACCGCATGCTGTATTCTGCGTCCCTGGTACCTCAGTCATATGTTTTCGTTCCATGATCGTTACGGTCCTGTGGACCCTTTTGTTTTAGTTTTAATGAATGCGTTTTGTTCACTACATCTTCTACGAATGAATGAAGTTGAAGAAAAATTTAAATAAACGTCACCAGTCGTTGTTATTTGTTTATTTATTTTATTTCTGTGAATGTCTGGCACTTTGATCAATATTTATGGAATTCTGTTGTATTATTTTCCGCATATTAATATAGCTTTTGCAATAAATTAGTCACGGGTGTTTCTTGTTGACACACAACAATGAAATATTTTGAAGAAGTGGTTGGGCGATTATAATAAACTTTAGGAGGTAATTCGAAAAAGAGGGACCGATAGAATTTCAATGTCATGTCAAATATTGTTGCTTATTTCCTTTAAAGGCGCATCAATAAGGTTTCCTCTTACTGCCAATTTACAATGGATCATCATAAAAAAAAAAAAGATCCCTAATCCAAAGATTGTCTTATATAATAATAATTACTAGCTGTACCCGCGGCTTCGCTCCCGTCAACTGCCTACCCTGCCCTACTTACCTTCCCACCTACCTACCCTACTTACCTTCCTGACTACCCTAGCTACCAACCATTTTTAGGGTTCCGTACCCAAAGGGTAAAAACGGGACCGAACCTGAACCGTGATGGCTAGACAGTTGAAATTTTCACAGATGATGTATTTCTGTGGCCGCTATAACAACAAATACTAAAAACAGTATAAAATAAATATTTAAAGGGGCTCCCATACAACAAACGTGATTTTTTTGCCCGATAATAATAACGGCAACAGGTAGACACATAAAATATTCACAGAATATTTATTTGTATATTCATTTCAAAAAATAATAATTATTAAATTAAAATAAAATAAATTAAGAGGGGCTCCCATACAACAAACGTGATTTTTTGGCCATTTTTTTGCGATGATGGTACGGAACCCTTCGTGCGCGAGTCCGACTCGCACTTGGCCGTTTTTTTTTTCTTGGGTCATTCTTTCGCGAAGAATCTTAACACCATTCAGAAAATTACTTCAAATGCACAACGCCAACTATCGAATATGGAGTTCAACAGTCCGAGTTATTTTACTTCTTCAACACTTTAAATTCATCTAACTTTTGAAAAAGGAAACCGATTGCGATGAAACAAAAACTAAGTTATAGTTCAAGTAACGCACAATGTTTATGTATAAAAGTTATCTACATTGGTTTCGTACATTTTATGTGATGCGTGCAAAAATAAACAGACAAAAATTCCAAAAACGCTGGAAATGGGCTCTGTTTTCTCCTTCCGTTCCTTTAACACCCTGGCTATTTTTTTGGCAATATTGTCGATGTACAATAACGACTTTTCTACAGATTTACTATATGTGTTGATGATAGTAACAGTAACAGTGATAGTAACAGTGCTCATTACCAAAATGTATGTCTTATCATTTTTTGGCCAAAACCGGATACAATAGGGATGATTTTTACGGGGTACGAATCAGCAAATTCTATTTAATCCACCGGTGAAATTATCTAAAAATATTGAACATGTCGGGTTTAGTCAATAGTACGGACGTCAAAACAAATCGCAAGCACGCCATCTGGCGGCAAAGCAAGAACAACTACGCTTTGGCGCGCTTTCTCTAACCACTTGCGTGGTGGGGATAATAGAATGTAGCAGTTGAGCTAAAATGTACTGGCAGTTGAGTACTGACAGCCGTAGAGCTAACACGTCGTAGAATCAGTGTCGATCCGTAATATTAGTAAGCAAGAATGTAACTTGTGTCTATTTGAATATACTCAGTGTATCGAATAATTTGTGTGATTTCATTTTCACGATTGTACCCAACGACCTGCCCACACACGATGTCTTAACCTAAGGGAATACATCCTGACTTCCCGATGGTTTACATCTATCGGCCAGCCTTGATGCGACAAACACGTATTTTTTGCTTATTCAAATCGATAAAAATTCACCAAGATAAAGCGCATCAAAGTTCGGGAGTGGGGGCTTGTGACGTCACTTCTATGTAAAAATTGTACCAAGGCGTGACGTCATGCGATATTGTAACACACTGTATCGTCATTATTTTTTGTTAACGTGACAAAAGAAAAAATACGTGTTTAATATTTTTTGGAAATCTAACTGACAGAATATAAATATATATATTTTTAGTCATCATTATAATTATATATTATAATAAATATATTTTTAGTCATCATCCCTATTGATAGATTTGGTTATTCTGATTACAAAAATACTAATTTTAGAAATTTTCTGCGTCCCGTCTGACCTGACCGCATTTTCAAATTTCATTATCAAAGAAATTATCGAGGTGATGAAACACCTCTGTCTGATTTTTAAGGTTCCGTAGACAGTCTAAAGTCAGTCTGTTTTTTTTACATTTTAGAAAATGCACTGTAACGCGCGAAATGTCTGAAAACTAACTTTTTCATAACGAAATCACGAAACCTATATTATATATTTTTAATATCAGACATTTTGTAATATAACCGTATTTTATTTGACGTATCAGAAATAATCCTCCCATAACACTGAAAGAAAGAAAAAGTGTTTATTCGCCACAAAAACGACACACAAAATTTGACACTGTGGCAACTTGGCACTGTGGCACTGTGGTACTGTGGCATTTTTGGCGGGTTCTGATTCATCAAGTCTAGCGATTTTGTACGATTTTGACTGTATAACGATGTGATATGGTTTTGGTCGTGGGCACTCATACTATTAGGTATGCTAGAAGTAACTATAGACCTTTACGTTGTTATAATCAAAAGTTTTTACGAAAAAGATGAAATCTACGCACGCGACTTATTTTAAAGGGATTTTCATAATTTTCCGTTGTTTTACTAGCAATCCGATCTTCCTCATAACTTCGGCAGACCGTTAAAAGTTACTAGGACGTCATGAAAAGGCGAATCAATCATAAGTCACAAACCTTTTCCTTAATCACTGTATCATCAAGAATTCTCAAATAATGCCCAGATGCGAATAAACTCGCTTGACCCGCAATTCTCTGACAGCTTTTTTTGTAAATTAGGAATACAATGGATTCAGTTGAGTTCCGGTGTTTTACATGAAGCGACTGCAATCCAGTAACTGGATAACACGATAACACTTAGCAAGACTGTTGTCAGATCTCAGGCTTCTGATTGATTTTCAACTGACAGCCGGGACCAAAGTTGCCAACGACCTTGAGGGAACAAAACGTTTTTTGTACTTTTATTATTATTCTAAGACTTTAAAAAAACTTTAGATAAAGATGAACGTAATTAAATTGCCTTTGAAATGGGGACAATTTGATAAAAATACGCCCGGCGGTTTACGTGCGACTGTCGTTTTTTGGTCCGTGTTAGACATAACTTTACGGCGGACTTTTTGGGGGAGCTCGTGGCTAAATAATAATAGCCACACGAGGCGATCTTCAAGGTTAAGCAACGCTTGACGAGGTCGGTCCGTGGATGGGTGACCATTGCAGCATACTGAGTTTCCTCCGTGCCTCGGAAAGCACGCTAAGCCGTTGGTCCCGGCTGTTATTTGAAGATCTTTGACAGTCGTTACGGGTAGTCAGAAGCCTGAGATCTGACACCAGTCTTGCCAAGGGGTATCGTGTTACCCAGTTACTGGGTTGTGGAGATGTGTGTCAGATAGGCAGTCGCTCCATGTAAAACACTGATACCCAGCTGAATCCGGTAAGACTGGCAGCCGACCCCAACAATAATTGGGCAAAAGGCAAGGCAGATGAGATGTTAGACATAACTTTCTTTTAAAATTCAAAATTTTCTTAGATCAAATTATTAAGAAAATAGTCTAATGTAACATATATTCTTTTAATTTTCCAAAAACATTACGACTGGTCGTTTAGACGTGATTCTCATATTGAAATCAGCTACTCATGGGTACTTGCCGAGTCATGGAGGAAACTGGCTATGTAACCGACCGGCAAGAGTTGCTTGAAGATCAACCCGTGTGGCTGTTATTATTTGGCCTCGAGCTTCCTCTTCAAAGTCAAATCAAATTATTTATTTCAATTAGGCCACTAAGTGGCACTATTAAAGTATATTTTTTTATTATTATTGATTCTACCGTTCATTCGAAAAAGTGATGGGGGTAGCTCTGGGAGCTTAAAATAAAACTCAGGAATCACTTTTATACTTGGATTTTAGCAACAATATGCCTGCCCTTAGGCGGCTTCTGTAGAATTAACAATAAAATCTTAATAAAAACATGATAAGCGTTCCTCATATACCTCCATATTGCCATACTATTTAGTTATCTGATGCCAGACTTATTACAGGCAACGAGTTTGCCTTTTGGATAAGGCAGACTCCTCACAGTAGCTTGTTATGTTGAAAAACGGACAAGAAACTCCATACGTACTCTCATAAATAAAAATTGTTTTGAAATATTTACATACATACATAATTCATATACGTGAGGACGATGCACCCATACTAACTCCACTATACTACGTATAGGTATAAAGTATTACAAGCACTAACAGGTAAATTCATTCATTTGATAATCTTCTTCTCTTGCGGCGATACGTCATCGGTACATGGTGGACATCCCACCAATACGCACAAAACGTTTTGGGGACACTTTTATTATGCGTATAGCTAAGGAGTGGAATTCCCTGCCGGAGTCTGTGTTTCCCGATAGCTATAATCTAGGGGCCTTTAAGTCAAGAGTGAATGGGTTTTTTCTAGGCAGGCGTGCTTCACCGTCGACCACATCATCGCTTACCATCAGGTGAGATAGTGGTCAAGCGCACGACAGCAAAAAAATAAAAATTGTAAACATGAGAAGTCTAAAAGTTTCAGAAGTCCAAAATTATTTTGTCATATCAGTAATGTTGATCTTTGAATCGCGTCAATAATGAAAATGTACCAAGTTTAATTAATTAATCTTGATCCATCAGAATTATCAGTTATAGATAGTGTGCAAAAAACATGATTTAATTCAGGCGATAAACAGTACCTACTGAAGCTTTAGCGGCCGTCGTCTGCGTACCTAATCAGCTGTAGTAATTTGCTGTTATGGACACGTTTAGATATTTTGTTTAATTCATTCATTGAGGCGCCGATTCCTTTGAGTAGCTGATTTTAAAATGAGAATCACGTCTAAATGGCTAGTCGTTAATTTTTTGGAAAAATATATGTTATATTAGACCATTTTCTTAATAATTTGATTTGAGCAAATTTTGAGTTTTATTCGTACAACATAGTGTAATTAATTTGTAAAGTTATGTCTAAAACAGACAAAAACACGACAATCGCACCAAAACTGCTGGACGTATTACAATGAAATCAACACCATCTCAAAGACAATTTAATTATCTACATTTTGATTTGAGGCTTTTTTTTAAAGTCACAGAATAATAAGGAAAGTACAAAAAGCTACGAAATTTTGGGTCGCGCGGGTGTGAAACGAGTGCGCGTTTTGTTCCCTCAAGGTCGTTGGCGTTAGTCGTCGTCTTAAATATGTCAATATACGGTCAGTCACTTCTGCTGAGTTTTGATCACTAAATTAATTTGACTAAGTATTTTGTATTTAGCATTTTAAATTGATGAAACCTGTAATCGCAATTAATTGGTTACTAGTCACAAGATAAGTAAGGCCATCCCATCTAAAGTAAAATAAAAACATTTTAACATATATTCATTGTTCAAAAAATTAAGTGTCAATGATCCAGCTAACACACATGAAGAAAAAATATTAGCAAAGCAAACAATTTTTTGTAAATATCCAATCTATTTTGTTTATAATAAGTATTCAGTTTTAATACATTAAGTTTTTGTGCCTGTGAATTATGAAAATCTTAAGAATACAGGGTGGGTAAACAAACGTGGATTAACAATCGTGGAACAGGGCGATATATGGGGTTATTTTATAGTAGCTTCTAAAGTTACAATCTGTTTTTCCATTTTACTCTAATTTTCTTTTTATTTTAATCTTTTTAACCATTTGCAGTAAAATATATCTGTGGCAGAGCCCTAACTTGGTCTGTAAAAGTTATGGCAACTAGAGAGTTTTTTTTAGGAAAATAGCCATTTTTTTATAAACAGGCAATTTGATTCAGATGGACAAAAGAAATTGTAGCTTTAGAACCTACTGCAAATAACGCCCTGTTTCGTTTGATCTATGTTTTTTACCCACCCTGTATAGGTAGGTAGGGCTTGTTTACATCTGTAGATGATTGATTAACGTAGTTAAAACCAATTAATTAAAAGGATTTTACAAAAAAGCAGAATTTACAAACTTTAAATACTAAGGTTGTGTGTTCAAAATACCACAAAAAATCTTCAATAATTCAAAATGTTTTAGATATTCGTACTCGAAAATCCTGTCAAATCAAGATTAAAATTACCAGTAAGAGACGAAAATATCACGTCTACATTAACGAAGGCTTAGACAGAGTTATTCCTATAGTACACTCATATTTCCCCAGTTATGTTAAGCTCATAGTTCTCGCCAAACTTGTCCATAATTTTTATTTATTTATTTTTGCGTGGCGAAATGCTCATGCATACTGCGGTACCACGGTGAGATAGTGCAGTTACATGGGACTCCAACCCACTAAAACTCTACGGTGTACTCCTGTGCTGCGGGAACATGGGCACGCACACTCATCCGTAAATCCGCCGCGGCTGTCGCTGTCTGTCATCGGACCTCTGGGTTCCCGCCATCACCGGCGTACCAAAACACATGACATGTCGTGACCACCACAAGGACCGAACTAGCACATGGGCGCCTTTATATGGTATTGGCACCTTTGGTCCCCCTGTGACGAGAAAGGTTAGCGGCCCCGCCACCTACCACTTTTTGGCCACAGGGGACAGGGAGAAAGACCAACGCTATACCGAATCTGCTCCTCGCCTGCGGCCCCATCGCATCGACCATCACACGGTGGCGACTTCGTCCTGGCCGCGGCAGGCAGGTAGAGCGGCGCACCGCAATACCGGCACTCCTATCCCGCCGCGGCCTCCAACTCTCAGCTAAGATGCCTCTTATACGACATTGCGGCACGCCTCAGTTGCTAAGTAGCTGCTACGTCGGGTTCCTCTTCGTTTCACAGTGGGTGACCAAGCCACGGCTGCTGAGCTCCCCCGCCGGGGACACAATGATGGCATCCAACGAGGGGGTCCTCAGCCGCTGAAGTTGTCTTGCCGATGCGCAAGGTGCGGCTAGGTGCTGTTTTTGTATGAGATTTACTACTGCGCCGCCATTTTAGCCAACTTCAGGGCAATAAGTTTGGCAAGAACTATACCTAAGGGTGTGGCTATTGTCATGAACCGGACCAAATTTTGGACATAGAGGTCAATTTTAACGGTGAAGAGCTTGTCACAGGACGTATTATCAAGTATAATCCCATGCATGCGACTACTGGACCAACTCAAATATAATTAACAGATAACCCGACTAAAACATCAAACAAAGTTAATCCAATCAATGTCCAATTAGTTTCATGAACTAATTTCTGTTCCAAACACATTCCTAGAAAATGGTTTCAGCAAATTAGGTCACGTGATGTGTGGAATCAGACTAACATTCCAAGAATTCCATGGAATTAGTTTTGGTGAAATAGTGCCTAATTAGTATTAGCTGGAAATAATAAATAGATAAGTATATGTTATCTCATCTCTGATATTATTAATGAGATATTCATTACATAAGTAAAAAATTGAACCGAACCATTATATTATCTGTGACCGAACTAACGTTTCCGTATGGCGTCGGGCGTAAAGAATTTCACCATCCCATATCTTCCGAGATCGGTGAATGTGGCGACGCCTGGGTGAGGCCTATGCCCAGCAGTGGACGTCTTTCGGCTGAAATGATGATGATATGATGAACTTTTCGCGTGGCTTTGCTCCGAGGCTGAATTAGCCGCCGAGGCTGAATTAAACTATGCCGGGGCCCTTGGGCACACAAGAATTTGGGGCCCTTTTGGAAAGTAAAGAAACCGAATTATACTAACATTTTTCTACTATGATCTTCTATTTAATAAGGGTTCCTTTTTTACCTTTTGAGGTACGGAACTCTAAAAAGGCAAAGTTTGACTTGATTTTGCCTTAATTTGGTTAATTAAATCGTCATATTACTGTGCCCGACACAAATGTTTTGAAAATAAATGTGACATAAATTGTCGGTCCTTCGGGGCCCCCTGAGGTTGGGGGCCCTGGGCACGGGCCCCATGAGCCCTTATGGTAAAGACGCTACTGGCAGTGATGCTCTCTATAAGTGAAAGACTTTTCGTAATCAGATAATTCATTCTAGAGATTAATCTTTTTAAATTATTAACAAACAATCAATTGCATTTCGTTTTATATTAGTTTAGAGTGCTAGGGTAAATATATATATGTAAACCCAACGATCCGGTTTAAACTCGGTTGATTGCTTATCTATAGTTTACATATTTCCAATTGGATCCTTGAACTGCTGATATAAGTGCGACTACTCAGAATGAGGTCTTCAGGTTAGATTGCCAGGCGGGTGGGTTGGGTTCTCCATCAAGAATTTCTTCACTGCAGCTACGCTAGCCCAGTTTATGTCACTTCAAAACGCTTTAACATAATAAATATACAGGGTTAGCAAAAAATCGTTGATCAAACGAAACAGGGCGATATTTAGGGTTATTACAAGAAAGAAAAAAAAATGTGCTACTGCAAATAGACCCAAATATCGCCCTGTTTCGTTTGATCCACGATTTTTGGCCCACCTTGTATATGTAGGTTACCAGCCAAACCCCTGTTCCTTCCAAACAACTCCATAATGTGCCGGAAGAACTTCACTACAACTATGTAAGATAGCACGTGACCATAACTTCACGTGAGCTATGTTCCTGCTCACAGTCCGGAAAACCACAAGACATGACAATACCCAGAAACGCCTCAACTATGAGTAATACCATCTATTTATAAAAGTCATTGAAGAACCTATAAATTGAACTACGATAAGCCCGGATAGGCCTAGTCTTCTGCCAATACTGCGCCTAAAGAGAGATTCGTAGTACCATGTAAGTACCCCAGGATGTTCTTATAAGGTAGTGTAACAAATATGCGTACTTATGTGACTAATTCCGTCTATTGTCTTCAAAAAATAGTGACAGTAGTCTGAAGTAAATAGTGTAATTAGACCTTATTGTGAAACAATCGTCGGTGCTCCGTAGACCAATTGAAATCTGAGACATGCTGACGTGAAAGTTAAAGGATTCACATTAATTATATCGTCCACCACCGGCACGAACACTCGAATGGCCCACAGACGGCTAATATGCAGCCGGGTTATCTGGTATTAGTAGTTTTCTGCCGTTTTATCAGAACGTCACCGAGTGAAAACGGCCCGTAGCCTAGGTGCATGTTAGTTCCATTCCACTGTTGAGAGAAAAAAAATTGTATACTCGTAAGTTTTTTCAAGATCGGTTTGAAGTACAAAAATAGTCAAGATTCGATTAGCACTATTGGTGATGTATCTATAGAAAAAAATGGAACAATCTGTAGCATGATCAATCGCAAAAATAATTCCTAGATAGATTGGATAATAATCTAATTAAATTAAGTGTTGGGGGTTGTGGATGTGGATTGCACACTTTCTGTGGCATTTAATTATATCGTCATCGTTCATTCCATGATACTGTGAACCACGCGTATAGGATAGGATCAATGTCGCCGGCGTGCCTTGAGAGTATTTCCATTAAGAGATATCGCAGTCTGCAGATATGCTATCATCCGAGGTGTCGACATCCTTCCTTTCTGTAAGCCAATGCGAACGAAGAAACACATCAATGTGAACAGTGCATGCTATGTGGACTCCATTATTTCGCACTTAGGCCCTTATTTTAAGTTACGTCAGAATAAATCTTATCATCAAACTGAAAGTTATAGCTTTTTCCGTTATCATGGGGACTTTTTTTTTGGACTATCCCGCCGCACTATTCCCAAACCACTGCAACTCCTGAAAGCCAGAATCAACAAAGCGCCGAGGCAATGAAGCTCGACGAAGTCCCGCAGAATGAAATTAACTATCTTGAATCCCGCAACGAAATTAATCAGAAAAGAATAACGGAGGAGTAGGAAAAAATACAAATCATGGGGACTGATGAATTGAGTGAAGCATCTTCCGACTAACTTGTAATATGGTCCTTAGACTCCCGTTTAGCTGATATAGCCAGCCTAGCTTAACCCAGGAGCACATAAGCTCCTAGGAACTTCACAGGCTTCGTGGACCGACCGAACTGTTCCGAGGATTTGTGCACATTAGGAAACAATGTCCCGCCCTGAAACGAGTTTATTTACAGAAATATTTATTATTATTATAGTGTAAATTCTCTGATGGCTAGAGGTCTGTAAGTTAAGATTGATTACATACAAGTGTGCTCCATGGTAAACCATATCATCGCTTACCATCAGGTGAAAAAATGTTATCGCAAAATTCGATCTCACGGAAATGGATCACAATCATCGCCAATTCTGTCCCCACGTGTGTCAAACCTCACCAATTCGCAACACCATGTCTGTTCAAGGATCTACGAGTACAAAAATGGTGTTGTTATAAGATTGTCTTAAGTGACGTTTGCTCACATGTCATTGTTTCTGCCTATCCTGTTTTGGGTCAAGGCCCATTTCCGCGTTACAAAGATTGAAGTACGATACTACCTTTTTCTGCAGGCCTGGTATATTTGCAAACCTTGACCAAGCATGTTTGTTTGTTTGGCTTCTAAAGTCTACAATAGTTTGGTTTTGTAATTGTTTAGTTGTATAATAGTGGAAAAGCGGTGTACAATGCGAGGAATATAATAGGAATACATGCAAATGGTTTTGGTTGAATAATGCTTCTATTGTTTCTGTTAACCTGGTTACATCGGCTGCCACGTGGTAGTGTTTTTCCATGTCTGAAATGGTAAGTCAACTGAGTCTACTTGTAGCCTAGCCTAAACGCAGTTTTGTGCTAGACAAAGGTCACTTCCAGGTTGAAAATTTTCCCCTTGTTCCAGATGTCCTGTTCCTCTGATTTAGGATTTCGGTTCCTTATTACATAAATACAACGTCTCTCTATTATTTCACTTTTTGGGAGGAATAATTTTATTGGACACGTTCACCAAGTGATTCCGGGAACATTGAAACTCCTGGAAATCAGAATCAACAGTGGCGACCATCAGAAAAACGCCGAGACAATAAAGCTAGACTAGCCCTGTAGACACGATTCAACTGTCTTGGTTCTTGCAATGAAAATCTTATTTTCCACATTGGGCAGAGATAAATTTTCCGCTTAAATTCGTCTTTACAACGAAAAGTTACATACCCTTAATTACGTTGTTTTAATGGCCTATTTCCCGTAGATAACCGACCATCAAGCTACTTAACTTTTATTCATACTTCATAGTAATAAAACAGCCAAATTGTCCCATCATTTCGGCAGCTGTTTTGCCTGGAAAAGTACAAGATCTCATTTGTAATAAGATACAGAGAACGGAACCATTGCGCCGCTTGCGAACGACGCCATTACTATGTGTATTTGAATTCAAAATTCGCGATAGTTATCAAAGTTTTGAACAACAAATTCTATGTCAAACATGGCAAAGTTAAAATCAAATCTTTATGGAACAACAAACAGATGACAATTTACGATGGACGGTAATAACCCCCAAAATAGTTCAAATTCTACTACAGATTTTTAATAAAAATGGTCACTTAAAATACGCAATGCAATCTCGATACTTGAGTTTGTGGCGATGATTGGTGGCCATAGTTAAGTCATCATCATCAGTATTTTAAAGTTCCCACTGCTGGGACACAGCCCTCCTATTTGTGAGGTGGGGAATGGGCCTTAATCCAACACGTGGGCCCAGTGCGGATTGCTGGATATCACATGTCTTAGAATTTTTGGTTCTAGGAAATACCAGTTTACTCGCGATGTTTTCCTTTACCGTTTTTAGACTCTGCCTGATCTTATCTAATCTAAATCCTGCCTAGTTTCGAACCCACGACCTACAACATGTTTTTTTTTTGTTATATATAGGCTCGCGCTTGACCACTATCTCACCTGATGTTAAGCGATGATATGGTCGACGGTGTAACACGCTTGCCTAGAAGTAACCTATTCACTCTTGAATTAAAGACCCCGAGGTTGTAACTATCTGGCAACACAGACTCCGGCTGGGAATTCCACTCCTTAGCTGTACGCATAATGAAAGTATTTCCAAAACGTTTAGATGTAAATCAGGGCCGTTACCACTGGGCCACGAGGCCACGACTGCTCTTAGTTATGTCATAGTCAAAAATGTCTAGTAGTAGGCAATTTGTAAGAATAAACGGTCACACGCTGATACGCTTAGTTTGAATGAACTTTGACCCTCTAAACATTTCGACAATGATTGCCAAAATGTAAAGAATTGAACAAGTGACATTTCGAAAATGGTTTTTGAATCTTTTACGTTGTCGAAGAGTCAAATAAGACGACGACTAACGCCAATGACCTTGAGGGAACAAAACACGCACTCGTTTGACACCCGCGCGACCCACAATTTAGTAGTTTTTTGTACTTTCCTTATTATTCTATGACTTTAAAAAAAAAGCCTCAGATCAAAATATAGATAATTAAATTGTCTTTAAGATGGTGTCAATTTCATTAAAATACGCCCAGCGGTTTTGGCGTGATTGTCGTGTTTTTGTCCGTTTTAGACATAACTTTACAAATTAATTGCACTATGTTATACGAATATAACAAAAAAAATTCTTAGATCAAATTATTAAGAAAATAGTCTAATGTAACATATATTTTTTCCTAAAAATTACGACTAGCCGTTTAGACGTGATTCTCATTTTAAAATCAGCTACTCAAGGGAATCGGCGCCTTAGTATCGGCCGCCGAGAGGTTCCGTTGCTCTGTGGTTGACAGTGATTTGACTTACATAATATTATAATCGCCCATCATAAACTCGACTGTATTAGGCATTGTTTTGTAATGGACTCTAAAGTAGGTACAAACTACTATGTGAAGTAGAATAATGACTGTGACAAATGTCACATAAGCGCAATAATGGAATGTTTCATAATATCGGGGTAAGTTCTGGCATTACAATAACAAGTCTGGATGAAAGTTGTGTTTGACATTATAACTAGGGATGTCCCGACTAGTCGGTGACTTAGTCAGTAAAGCCGACTGTCCGGCCGACTTTGCGAGAATCATTATCCAATTAGTCAAAAAAATCCATACATGAGACTTTCTTTTTAGAATGATTGAATTTTAATTGAGCTCTATCACTTCACTTCGCTTGTTCACTTTAATGAACAATAACAATATTGTTTTTATTTTTTTACACAAAAACACCGCTATATAGGTTATAGCGGTGTAAACTAAAAAGTGAAAAATAACTTTATTTTTGGAAGTCGGTGTCTTTGGTAGGTACCATTTTTTTGCGTTATGGACACCGAGTTCCAAAAATAAAGTAATTTTTCACTTTGTAGTTTCTTATTTGGAAGTCAGTAGCATTTTTTTTGTAAAAAAAAAGATCTTTTATTTTTCACTTTTTAGTTGGCAAGTAGGCTATGTGGTCGATGGCAAGAGTAAGACAATGCCAGAATAGATTACCCGAATATCATGAAATTGAGCATAACCGGCGAAATGAGAGTGTATCAAGGTGAACTGTACATATCTGCGTACCCCTTTAGAGCGTACTGGCGTGATGTTATGTTATGAAATGGTATAAACAATAAACAGACATGTGATTGCAGCAATTCCGAGGAAAAGACGAGAGATATCGGAAAAAAAAAAAAAAAAAAAAAACATACAAAGTCGAACATAGAACCTCCTCCTTTTTATCCAAAAAATATTAACAATGTGGCTTATAAAATACACCCGTGTCGTCGAAAGTAGTGAGGTTTTCTCATCGGTTTTCTTAACAAAACCTAATAAGCAACAAGATATGAGTTTCTTCACCCCTAGACAATGCTAGTTATTGGCGAGAAACGTCTGTCGTCTGACAGTTGATACCAACCCTGGGGACATAAGATTGAACCATTTTATCACTAGGTTCAGGTGGTATTTTATCTAAACACATACAATCTGTCTGGACTTGTAGTAATAAAACTTTAAGGCCGTAAAATACACCTCATTTTTATCGATAATACACATAATAGAATGTGGTGATTACATTACACCTCTTATGTGGAGTACTTAAGGGGTGTAATCACCACACTCCCAAAGATAGAGCAATTTTAGTAACAGACTTGCTTACTTCCACCAACTATAACTTAGGACCTAGGTCTCATAGAAGCATACATTTATTGTTATTTGTTGGCCAATAGCATAGAGAATTTAAAAAAATATATTCAACTAATACACAAAAGGTAAGAAAATTTTTCACAAAAGGTAAGATCTTTATTGCATTTCCCAAAATTTACAGGGATTAAAACATGTGTTTTGTGTTTCTTTTTTGTAAGTCTTTGAGTTGCTCTACAAACTGACAAATAATAACAGCTCTAAGCCAATTAATTTTAATTTTAATAAACTCTGCGCATTTTTGCCTTAAAATAAACTTTGCGCATTTTTGCCTTAAAATTTTTCAATTTTTTTAGGAAATTTTATATAGAAGGTGTGGGAATTAAACCCTTTATGTGCGGTGTTTTTATCGATAAAATTATGTATATATAGCGACCTTAGCTGGTTGCGAGACTCACGGGACCGGTCAATGTGGCGACGCTTGGGGGAGGCCTATGTCCAGCAGTGGACGTCTTTCGGCTGATATGATGATGATAGCGACCTTAAATTTTTATTACTACACACCCGGACACATTGTATAATGGTTACTTTTGTTACAGGATTGTTTGTTAACATAATATAATGCCTGTATTCCCTTTGAGATTCAGTGTACATATATTATAATTAAATTAAACATTTTTCGTTTGAGGTCATGTTTTAGCATAGTTTTTGTTTATATGACTAGGAGGTATATTTTGCCGGAATATTTACCAGCTTTCTCACACATTTCGAGAACCGAAATAATTGGAGCAGAAAGAGCTGATAGTATACATTATTATTTTTTCATTGTTTATTTACTAACTAAGAACATTTTTACAAACATTTGTTGAATGTATTAACATACCAACACAAACATACATACATAAACTCACGCCTTTTTCCCATGGGGGTAGGCAGAAACTACAGAACGCCACCTGCTACGATCCTTACATACTTCTTTTGCTTCACTCACATTCATACATCTAGTCATACACACACCGGTTATGAGTACTGCGCGCCTGGCCTTTCTGAAGAACATCACCTATAAGGTCTATGTATGTCTTTCTAGGGCGTCCCCTCACGGCGTTTCCATTCACGTCTGCCTTGTAAATTCCTAAAACCTTTCGTTAGTCGCCTTTCATTCATTCTCTCAACATGACCAAACCATCTTAACATACTCTTTTCAATTTTAGTCACTACATCTTCTTTAAAACCACAACGTTGTCTTATTACCTCATTCCTCAAACCATCGTATATTTTAGTAACAAATACCATTAAATTGAAAATCTGATTTTTATTTGGTAGGTACGAAACCCTAAATGTGCAAAATCCAACACGCACTCGGCCGGTTTTAACACGCTTTTGTTAGCTTGGTTTGTATGTATCTATGAATCTATGTAACGGAATCTTTGAACATGATTTTCACCCCCTTCAAAACGTCGGATTAATTTTAAACTTTGCACACATAAGTGCGCAAAGTTTAAAATTATCATGAAATAATCATGTTATAAATTATCAAATTATTATCATTATCATCATTATTAAATCATCATTAATTATCATTATCATTAAATTTATCATGGACCGATGACAACGGAATATTTTAAATAGTTTGTCCTGTTATCCTTATCAGGATCTTCAGGGTTAGCTTTTGGATTAAAAATAAAAAATAAACCATAGTTTTAAAAACAAAAAATACGCTTTAATAGAAAACCAAACTAAAAAGTAGAAAATAATAATTTTCAATAAATTTAAATTAAGAATAGTGTGACTAACCAAAAAAATATTATATTGTAAAAAAGTGTAGGGTGCTTTTTAAGATATTTTCAAAATGACTACTTTTACCTACATCTGTCAATAAAATATTATAACAAATGATATCAAGCACAAGCTTAGCTTAGCTTTTTAGCTTTTTTACAAAAAATATTTTTTATCATCACTCCATTCTTAATTTAAAATTATTGAAAATTATTATTTTTACCCACGACGGAATGGAGACGGTATATATGCGTTTGGGGTGAGAGGATGTTTGTTTGTGCAAATCCATGTTTGCATTTTTCTCCAAAACTACTAGTCCGATTTTGATGCAGTTTTCAGTTATGGGTTCGGGTTTGATTGGTGCACGTTTTTAGATAGGTGTTACGGTGACAACTCACCAGGGGGCGCTGCAGCAAACATTGTACAAATCCATGTTGCCATTTTTACCCAATACTACTAGTCCGATTTCGATGCAGTTTTCAGTAATATCTAATATTTTTTCCTCTTTAGAGGTTTTTATGTCAGGTTTTTTTAAATTATTTTATCCGTTTTTTAATTACTTTTGAACCGTCGTGGGATTTTTCATAATTTTTAATTTTGCTTTTTCTACTTTTTAGTTTGGTTTTCTATTAAAGCGTGTTTTTTAGTTTTTTTATATTTTATTTGCACACTACAAATATTATAACAGTGTACGAGTATGTCCGTTTAGTTCATCCTAAAATTGTCTGTTAGATATCGCTAGCAGCGATAATAACGCTATTGTTCCCATAATTGGCAATATGAGAGCTATATATGATACAATTTTGGTGTACAATCAAAATTAATATTGTAAAGGGGTAAATTGTTTCTTGTAGCAGATAATTTACTCCTTAAATTAATTCAAAAATTCTTTCAGTGGTGAAAAGCTACACCATCACTGAGAGTCCCATAGACTTTCATGTTTAGTACTACACTCGCAATCAATGAAAAAGTTCCAGTGACATAGCACCAAATTATTCCTAAACGGGAAAGGCTAGCTTAATGACGCCGTCTGCAATATTGAAGTGCATTTAACAGCGCATCAGAATATTACCAACTAAAAACGTAAATATTGTGTTCAAATTTGAAATTAAATGTGGAAAAATTAAATTAAGGTGTTTGTCGGCATTTTGTTTTGTCGGCTTTTTCATTTCTCGGCAGTTTATTTATTACAGAGAATGTATGTTTTTTGTTTAAAGCCGAGCAAAACCACGAGGAAAACCTAGTAAACTATAATTATTCCATCTATCTATTATTAACATAATAAACTCTCCTCTGAACTCAATAAACCCTTGACCTTATAGCTTTTATATAAAAAATGGCGGCGATCATAATATTATCGCCCTCTACATTATCTATGATAAGGTTACACCATAAACAAGGCACACCTTCACCTTCGCGCCCCATGCAGTTTAATGAGATGACATATTGTTCAATGAGCTTATTACTTTCAGGGCTTTTTCTATACATACATACAGACAAATAAAATAAAATTGAAGCGTCTGTTTCTAATGCAAAAAGAGCAGCTTTTTAATAAATGCATATGAATGTATAGAATGGCATTTATAACAAAATCTCAATTACAAAAAATATTGTCTGTCTGTCTGTTTGTCCGGGTTATCACCGAAACGGCTGGACCGATTTTGACTGGACTTTCACTGGGAGATGGCTGTTGTTATCAGGAAAAATTTGGGACACGCGTAAAAAATCACCAAATTTTTTTTTAGTTTTATGAGGTTTGAACGGACGAAGTCGCGGGCTACAGCTAGTATGTAATAAATTGGAGAACGATGAATCGAATTCATGATGGTTATTCACTTGAAAAATATGCAAATTATGACATGCTGTGCTAAATGGCTCACGAAATACTGAATCTTTGAGTGTGTCCTTGCCTTTAGGTTCAAAGATCGTTTTAATCTAGAAAATAATCAGTAATAATTTTAAAATAATAATTATCTTGACGAGCCAGCGCCTGCCCTTGATATCGTCTGATGAAAAGCAATTGATGAGGTCTGCGAACGAACGAACGCTCGTTCCTTCGCAGACCTCCTCAATCGCGTGAACAGGCATCCTCTGGGTACGCATCCAGAGGATGCCTGTTCACTATAAAAAAACCGGCCAAGTGCGAGTCGGACTCACGCACGAAGGGTTCCGTACCATTATCGCAAGAAACGGCAAAAAAACACGTTTGTTGTATGGGAGCCCTACTTAAATATTAATTTTATTCTGTTTTTGTATTTGTAAAAGTATTTTCTATATTTTACGGTTCATGAGATACAGCCTGGTGCCAGACAGACAGATAGACGGACCGTGGAGTCCAAGACAAAACAAAACTAGTGTAGAAAGTGAACTGCGAAAAATCCCAAGACAAACAGCTTAGCTTTTATAACCCTGCGCTGAGTGTAACACGGTGTTGTGCAGTAACCTTGTACGGCTGTAACCTCAGCGTCGGGGTCAATTGTAGCGTTTGACTTATTTGCTGAAAGAGTGCTGTCACACCGTAGTGGGGATGCAGCATGATGAGCTGTCTGTAAGATGGATAAATAATATGTAACAGTGGGTGTTGATTGATGACATTTTATACTGCCTTAGTGACGTCACAAGCCCCCACTCCTGAACTTTGATGCGCTTTAACTTTGTAATTTTTTTATTGATTTAGTAAATCAAAAATTACATCATCATCATCATCAGCCTATTAATGTTCCCACTGCTGGGACACAGGCCACCTCTCTGTGAGAGGGAATGGGCCGTTATTCACCACGCGGGCCCAGTGCGGGTTGGTGGATGTCACATGTCTTCGAATTTTTGGTTCTAGGACATGCCGGTTTCCTCACGATATTTTCCTTCACCGTTTTGAGAGCAGTGGGATGAAATAATTTACACAAAGTAAAGCGCCTGCCTGGGCTCGAACCCACGACCTACAACTTGTAAGTCACGGCCGATACCACTGGGCCACCACTGCTCTAAAATTATTTATTTGTAAAAATTACATGTCTAATATTATTTATTTGATAATCTCACTGACGGACTAAATAGAATTATCAATTATCTACTCAGGAAACATTCCTATTTCGCTAAATTATATTTCTTTGTCACGTGACGGTGTGACAGCAGACCCATATATGGCCTCGAATGTCACTTGTTTTTATCGGGTGCTTACACGACCTCAACATAAGGGGGTGGGCACAAGGTGAACCCATCGGTATATATTGTGATAATGAGGACTGGGTGTATTGAGCCTTAATAATAACTGAAGTATACGAGGAGAAATGGGAAAGACTCATGGCTAAATAATATCAGGTCGACCTTCAAAGTTAAGTAACGTTTACCGAGTTCTGTCCATAGATGTTTATAGAATACTAGCTATTGCTCGCTACTTTGTCTGCGTAGCATTAGTACTCCGAATAGCCGATTTTTTATATCGGGCAATAATATTGTAGAGGTATCTGGGCTGTCTTACTTGAGAAATTATTAGTTCACTATACAAAGTTCCAGCCCCCTTTCCAGCCTCTTTGACTACGAAAAATTATCCTAAATGTCCTTTACAGGTTCTCAAACTATCTACATTAAAATTTTCATCTAAATCGGTTCACCGGTTTATGCGTGAAAAGGTAACAGACTGAGTTCGTTTCGCACTAATATTTTTTATAATATTACTAGCTTCTGCCAGCGGATTCGCCCGCGTGATTGTCGACAATTATCCCGAAGCAACATATTCCCGGGATAAAAAGTATCCTACGCCTGACCATAATAATCTTTGTGCCAAATTGCATCCAGATCCGTCCAGCCGTTCGAGCGTGAAGAAGTAACAAACACACAAACCCACTCATAAACTTTCACCTTTATAATATTAGTCTATAATGTATATCTATTTTTGAGGAAATTCTTTTTTTGTTTGTACCGAATTATAGGCTCCGAAACTACTGGACCGATTTTAAAAATTCTTTCACCTATGGAAAGCTACATTATTCCCGAGTAACATGGGCTATAATTTTGACGGGAGCGAAGCCAAGGGAGTCAGCTAGTGTGATATATATTATATAGTTAGGATACCGGCCGTGGTTGGTCTAAAAAAAAAGTGTTTGTACCAACCAACTTAATAGTACATTACTGCAGCGGCCAGCAAAAGAGGCATTGATGGACGAACGTTTAAATGTGGGCCGAGGCGAAGCCGAGGCACACATACGTAAGTCCATCAATGCCTAGTTGTGGCCAAGGCTTGTATAGTGCTTTTCTCAAATAATGCGCGGAAATTAAAACTAAGTAGTACCTAGAACTCATTTTGTCAAAATCAATGACGAACAACAATAATTGTTCCCGCGTTAGTGTTCTTTTATTTTTTTTCAATAAACAGCGTTCTATTTGCAAGTCAGTTCGAAATTTAAATAAAACCTTTGATAAGTTACCTCCTTGGTTACCATGTTTCGGAGTAAAAGATCGTTCCATTTTTAAATAACACGACATAATTATATGAGTTTACTATGTAATTTATTTGGCCGCTAGACACGACAGATATGGATTTTCATACAACTTTTGCCGGCCGCTGCTCGCATGTATTTGACCAGTACATCAATTTCGATTTATCTCGAAGAAGGTTGTCAAAATAATGCTCAAATTTCCAAGCATGTTTGAGAAAAATAATTTATCATTTAATATAGTAAGTTAAGTAACTTGAAAGGCAATTTAAGTATCTAGTAAATAAACTTATGCCATCTTTTTCTTTGTCGACAGGTTATTTTATTTTTCTCAAACATGCTTGGAAATGTGATCATTATTTTGACAACCTTCTTCGAGATAAATCGAAATTGCTGTACTGGTCAAATACATGCGCGCAGCGGCCGGCAAAAGTTGTATGAAAATCCATATCTGTCGTGTCTAGCGGCCAAATAAATTCCATAGTAAACTCATATCTGTCGTGTAGTTTAAAAATGGAACAATGTGTTACTCCGAAACATGGCAACCAAGGAGGTAACTTATCAAAGGTCTTATTTAAATTTCGAACTGGCTTGCAAATAGAACGCTGTTTATTGAAAAAAAAAAACAAAGGAACACTTTAACGCGGGAAGAATTATTGTTGTTCGTCATTGATTTTGACAAAATGAGTTCTAGGTACTACTTAGTTTTAATTTCCGCACATTATTTGAGAAAAGTAGGACGGATTCTAGAGCAATTATAATTTAATATTTAAAACTAAGCTAATACAAAAAAATCGTTTGTAGGAGGTAATCTCCTGAAGTAGTGAACCGCTTACCAAAAATATTTTACGAGTTGAAAGTTACACTATTCCTGAGTTCCATAGACTGCTTTACATCACACAAAATTCTCTGTTCCTGTAGCCGCGGCAGCGAAGACATGGATTTTTTTTATATATTTGTAAATAAACACAAACTAGGTTTCTAATTCCGAACCCGATTACGGGTGCGAAACACCTTCCAGGTCACAAAGGACATCTCACGCCAGATTTAAATCGTTGTCAACCGCTGTTTTACTCAGCATTTACTGGCCCGAGACTATCACCGACGTAAAGCTGTTGGAGCAATGCCACGGGAGCTCGATCGATCGCCAGATCAGAAGCGTCGCAAATGGATTTGGATTGGCCACACGCTGAGAAAGGATTCTGATCATATATAGCAAGCGCTGGATTGGAATCCCTAAGGCAAAAGAAAGCGTGCCCGTCCCCGTCAAGCCTGGCGTCGCACTGCAGAAGCGACGAGCATCGGTATGACGTGGAGTGAGGTGAAGCGTGAAGCTCAGGATCGATCGCGATGGAGGACTGCTGTGGACGCCCTTCATCGTCCCCTGGATGGGGCACATCCAGGGGACGTAGGACATTAAGTCAAGAAAGTCAGGTTTCTAATTCGAACCAGGGAAAAATAGTTTTATTTTTGCGTCAAAAATAAAATAAATAAACTAGGAGAAATTGCGACGTATTGCTACAATCTACTTACCATAATCTAATAATACCTATCTTTTATTTTCTCTTTAATTTTCGCTTAGGAAGTTAACTTTTTACTTAGTTACTTACAGCAATAAAGTATGTATGTATAAGCACACTGATATAAAACTGTTCATAGTCTACTGAGTTCTTAAAGTTCAGAGATGAGTAAAAAAGGTCAGTGATCTTTAAAATTAGATGCAGTTTGTAAAGTCATCGATTATTTGCAATTACTTGTGTATCTGTTGATTTTATTTAACGTACTTGTTAGATAAGTTAATATTATTATGTGATCAGCTGTTTAGATATTTGTTTAAGACTAATTATAGTAAAAGCAAGCAAGTACTTGACATCTGTTTTTAGAAGATTACTGGATATATCATTATAGTCACTAATGCAAAATAATAAAAGATTAATCCCATCTTTTCCTAACAGATGCTGGTATTTAATCAAATTTGATTATTTGCTTGCTGACAGAGGCACCATATAACCATTGTATTCATTTTTTCTTTTATTAATTAAATAAATCGGATAATCTTCAGACAATTTCGCGAAAGAAAAATATTAGGTAATGGGTTGATCTCGGACCAATCAAATGCAAAGATTAATCTAAAGTATTTAAGTCCAATGTTCATTATCTTTGTACCAGGAGTACAGAAACACACAGCACGTGTTTGACGAATGTCCTCTTATTACGGTCATCTCATCGCGTTCAACCAGATTATGTCACTGGGGATTTAGAGTTATTTATTTTGCGAACAATTTGGTCTGATAATAACTGTAGGTATCGTTATGTAGGCGCCTAATTTAGGAAGTAGGTGAGATATTTTATTTATGTAATGGCATTTGGGAGTAGGTCAATAACGAATCCATACTTCTTTCAAGTGTGATTGATGTCTGTATTTGTAAAAATTGACTTCAAAGCAATGAATATTATTTTGAACTGACAAAATCTTAAAAGGTTTTGATATAGATATGTACCCACTCTACACCTATATAAACACATCATGATCATCATCATATCAGCCGAAAGACGTCCACTGCTGGACATAGGCCTCCTCCAAGCGTCGCCACATTGACCGGTCCCGTGCGTACCGCATCCAGCGGATCCCCGCAACCTTCACCAGGTACTAAACACATGTTTCGTTAATTGACTCAACTGGCTGCCAAAAAGTTGGGGATCCTTGCGAAGGTGAGACGGTAATTTACGCCAGAACAGCTGCTTAAGTTGTATCAAGCGCAAGTTCGATCTTGCATGGAGTACTGTTCTCATCTTTGGGACGGATCTGCCAAGTACCAGCATGATGCACTAGAGTCGATCGAAAAACGGGCCAAGAGGCTCATCAACACTGGTCGAATCAAAGTTCCAGAGCCTTGAACATCTTCGTCGAGTTGCAAGCTTGTCGGTTTTTTATCGGTTGCATTTCGGAGAGTGTGCATTGGAATTGCATGATCTAATTCCGCCTAGCCCGTTTCATTATCGGACTACAAGACGTATGGCGATCGGTACACACGGTACATGGTGGAAATCCTATCCATACGCACTAAACGTTTTGGAAATACTTTCATTATGCGTACAGCTAAGGAGTGGAATGCCCTGCCGGAGTCTGTGTTTCCAGATAGCTACAACCTTGGGGTCTTTTAGTCAAGAGTGAATAGGTTACTTCTAGGCAAGCGTGTTACACCGTCGACCACATCATCGCTTACCATCAGGTGAGATAGTGGTCAAGCGCAAGCCTAACTATAATAATAATAAATAAAAATGTTCCAATCCCGTGTTATAATAGGAAGAGTCTGTTACCATTAAATGCGCACAATTCGAGGCTCCGAGCTGCTACTGTAAAAGCCCAAATGGAAAACCCAGACTTCTTGATTCCAACGTCGATACCAGGACCTCATATCTGAACAGTAGTGCTTATAAGACAAATAGACAACAAGGCAGTTATGAGTACTTATGCATCCCAAAAAGGCAATACAAAAAGATAAGTACCAGGAATTCATGAAGCATGTAGAAGATCGATCACTTCAACTGACAGTGAGTTCGATGGGGTCATAAGTATCTATCCAATAAATTGTGTATTTCAGTCAGAAACTATGTGCATAGTACGACTTGACTTGTTATTGAACTTGCTATCATGATATTGACTTTCCTGTCAAACGTTGGAACTCAAGGTTATCGTTACCATCATTATAATCTAAAACTACCTACTATAGGTATGTTATTGTAATAAAATTTCTACAGATATTGCTGGTAGCTTAGATTTTATACTTACGTCAGCTACATTTTATGCTGTTGCCATTGACTTATATAATATAGTAAGGGTAGGACAACGGTGTGTTTTTCTGACGCCACAACTTCATCATACATAGTTCATACTAAAAATATCAAAAAACCCGACTGCTTGATAAGCGAACTAAAAAGACGTAAACTAGGAGAAAATCATGCTGTGCAGTCGGAGGATACATATATTCGCGAGCTGGCTGACCAAAACCAGATGTATCCTCCGACTGCACAGCATGATTTTCTCCTTGTTTACGTCTTTTTAGTTCGCTTTTCAGGCAGTCGGGTTTTTTGATATTTTTAATTAACTTTTTTTATTTATGACTTTTTAGTAACTTTTTTTCGAATTAGGTACATTTAAACATATAAGTGTTGTACATTTTTGAAATCACCTCTTAAAACCCTTTATTTTGATACCCCACACGATAGGTTTGGTAGAAAAATAATATTTGGGCCCCCACAATATGGCACCCAAGAACCGCCATTTTACAATTTTAATGTAGCCAGTGACACTCGCGGGGTTAAGACGAATCGATTGACGTAAGAACCATCAAAATTGGCCCACGCGTTTGGTCTCTAGAACGCCACATAGGAACAAACATACATACATACATACATATATACATACATACATACATACATACTTACATACATACATAGACTGATAAACACATTACCCTCCTTCGGCAGTCGGGTAAAAACCGAAGTGGACTCACCACGCGGTCGGCTATCTTCGAGATTGGACAATAAAATAATCTTTTGTCCATTATTAACATGGGGCTGCCAACTTGCGATCTCGCTCTATCAATCAAGCTCATTTTATGGCAAAATCTATAGGTACTTTATCTAAGTCTGACCCTCTACGCTGTTTTCTAAGGCAGCTGTATGGGTGTGCGTCGTGCCATCTGACGTCATGTGGCACGTCTGATTTCTCTTTCTAATTCTCAACTTTGACGCTTTATAACTTCGTCTCTGATCGAGGTTTATAAAAAAAAATCATATCACATTTTTTACAATAGTTAATAAGTACATATTTAATATAGCAAATTAAAACATTACATGCATATTCCCTCTTGTTCTTGTATGTGGGCCTGTCCCTTTCTTATCTATTGTTTTGAAAATGTATTCAACACACGAGCTTAGAAGGCACGTGTAGTCAAAGATCACGCCACTACACCACATACTACAAACCAAAATATAATAACAATAATTGCAATTCACTATTAAATTATAATAACAAAATGGTTATCAAAACATCCCACGCTTTTAACAAATGATCCGCAAAGATTATCAGGTTCAACTATAGTTTAAACGCAATTATAATAATACATTTTAATAGTACATTGATCTGTAACCCACGGCTATCGGAAGTAAGACAATGTAATAGTTTAAACATCCGATTGTAGCTCATTCAAGAAATTATAACTAATATGAATCATAAAGAGTTACTTCAAAAATGCACGTGCGTAGTACTCATAAGTTGCAACTGGCGCGCGTGTAATTGAAAGATAATAATATTTGACGGCTCTCGCAGACAGACGGCAATACAAAACCCCTTTTTATAGGAATTATTTTACGCATAAAAAAATTGTTTGTATGTGAGGATTGTAGCAGATGGCATTGTAAGTAATACAATTAAAAAACCCGCGACACATTTTTATTTCATGTTACATATTTTATCTAGCAGTAGACACGCTTCGATCGACAATCTATTGAACACGTAATTATGACAAGATATCTTGCAAAAATCCAAACAGTAAAACGCCCATAACTTTTGAACGGCAGTACCGATTTTCATCAAACATAGCTAAGAACACTCTCGATAAAATCACCTTTCAAACAAAAAAAAAACTAAATCAAAATCGGTTCATCCATTTAGGAGCTACAATGCTACAGACAGATACACAAATACACAGGTACACACGTCAAACATAAAACACCCCTCTTTTCCCTCGAGGTTTAAAATGGTGTGAGTTTATGTTTTAGTGTGTATTTACACGGGGTAGCACACTCTGAAGGAGTCTGTCTGAGCAGTAAAGCGCGTGACCTCATCACAGTCATCACGACTCGTGATGCAAACCGCTGCGGATAATCTCTTACTTCCTCCTGCAACCCTGGTAGGAGAGCAAGAGCGCGTGGGACGCCGTCACGTCCTTTTGCGAGGCAGTGATGGTTGAAAAGGAGACAGCGGCGAAAAAATCACACATCTTCAATCGCTAACCGTGGCAAACGCACTGGATGGCATCGCCATAAGATATGGCTTGCCGGTGACACAGAGAGGTCAATCGCCTAAACTGATACATACCCAATGGCACCCCCTTAATTCTTAATAGGAACGGGTGTGACGGCGTACGCATGAAGTTATGGGGGCTAATACCTATCTGGCTCATGACGGACTGCACAAACCTTACAGCTCCTCCGGCTGAAGATAGCTGAAGAACACCGTGTACTTTAGTCTGAGATACCTCTGCGCCTGTACTAGGGTAGCATACGTCTAAAACGATTTCTAGTTCCACATGCAACAAATAAGATCATAGAGGTAATAAAAGGAGCAGGTAAGCGTAATAGGATTATACAGGACCCTATATAGGTCACAAATACACTCATAAGTAGGTAGACGCTAAGGCACACTTGCACGAAAAACTTAACTAAGAGTTAGTTGCTTACATAAGGTTATATTAAAAGTTAGTATACCAGCTTCCATCCGAGGTCCGCCTGCGTTTTAATAGTAGCTACTTCTAACTTGATAAATTATAGCCTGTATTATTCTGATGTATAAGCTATATTACTGTGAAGTTGCATCAAATACCGTTAAATAGTTTTTGCCTGAAAGAGTAACAAACTTCCACCGCGTTGCGTTTTATAATAGTATTAGGATTGTCAATTTAACCCCGTGTTAGCTACTAACTCTGAGTTATGTTTTTCATGCAAGCCTAAGTGAACTTAAGTACATTAGCACTAAAACCTCTGTAATAATACTTAGATAAGGATTATTACGAAACTGATAACTTAACATAATGCTTCAATATTGCAAAGATAAGCTAAAATTAATTAGATAAGGGGGTTATTTTCAGATTTACGTTCGAAGGTTTTTTGTATGATGGTGATTTGGGATACAAGGGCTGCCTAAAATCATCTCTATCATGTTGATGAGTTGTATAGAGAAATATTAAAGAGGAATAATTGTTTGCAGGAGGTAATCTTTGAATGTGCTGAGTTTATTGCGAAAATTTTTGCCTTGATAGAAATATAAGCTACGCTATCTCTGAACGTAATATGAGACTGTAAAGGCACGGTTGGGCTCTGGGACTAAGTTTCAGTTTTTTTATCTGTACTTAACTCAACTAATGTTTAAATATCTTAACGACTAGCGGACGCCTCGCGGTTTCACCCGCGTAGTTCCCGTTCCCGTGGGAATATAGGGATAAATAGTAGCCTATGTCACCCGGGGATAGTGTAGCTTCCCAACGGTGATTTTTTGAAATCGGTCCAGTAGTTTTCAAGTTTATTCGTTACATACAAAAATACAAATCTTTCCTCTTTATAATGTTAGTAATAGTATAGATTGGTTTAAAAATTCGCTAAGTAGCTTCCCAACGGTGATTTTTTGAAATCGGTCCAGTAGTTTTTAAGTTTATTCGTTTCATACAAAAATACAAATCTTTCCTCTTTATAATGTTAGTAATAGTATAGAGTATAGATTGGTTTAAAAATTCGCTAAATTGCGTTTTTTTTTTGTCAATGGTTAGCATGACAAATGGTCAAATAAGTTGGATAGTTAAATATTTAGCCACAAATGGTTATTTGGTTGGTTCGACTAAAAATTGATGAATAAATAAATTTTTCCGACTTCGCAAAAAGGAAGAGGTTTTCAATTCGATTGTATATTTTTTTTATGTGTGTTACCTCAGAACTTTTTATTGGGTGAACCGATTTTGATGATTCTTTTTTTATTCGAAAGCTGGTGCTTGTCATGTGGTCCCATTTAATTTTTATCAAGATCTGATGAAAAACTTCGGAGATATCAAACATCAGAATTCTTCAATAAATGACGGTAGGTCACTCGGGATAGCTGCAATCGCATGTCTGTTTATTGTTTACAACATTTCATAACATAACATCACACTGGTACGCTCTAAAGGGATACGCAGGTGTGAACAGTTCACCCTGGTAGACTCTCATTCCACAGGTTTTGTTTATTTAAGTTTCATGTTATTGAGTTAATCTATTCTGGCTTCACTTTGGGCATTATTGGTACCTAGCCTATAGAACTGGTCCATTATATACCACAACTAAAAAGTGAAAAATAAAAAACTCAAAAAAAATTTTTACTACCAACTTCCAAACAAAACACTACGAAGTGAAAAATAAACTTCAATTTCGGAAGTCGGTGTTCCTGTTTTCATTTCTTCGTTTTTTGACACCGACTTCCGAAATTGAAGTTATTTTTCACTTTGTAGTGTTTTTGTTTGGAAGTCGGTTGTAATTTTTGTAAAAAAGTTTTTTATTTTCAAAATTTTTGGTTAACATAATATAACCATTGGTTGAATTAACTACGGATCAAAAAACTGGGCCTTGGCCGCGACAAAAAGCTAGTTTTTCAAAGATTACATAAGTTTTACAAAGTTTTATTAAAAACATGTGAATATTTGGGTATTTAACTCTCGTTTTACGTTTTCCAGATTTTTTTTTCTATTTTACTTCTTTCGTTTTGTCTCATTACTGAAAGCCAATTAAAATACCAAAAAAAAAATTAGCAAGAGCTAATGGACTATAATGTGATTTTTAATTTCGTGGACTAAACTGACATTTTGTTGACAACTGACAGGTTGTCACGTTATCGTCCCATAAAAATAGTGTCGTACCCTAATTATCCTGAGTGATCGAAAATCGAAGTAGATCGAAAATGAAACAACTTCAGGGCAAAAAAAAAAATTGGTTTGAAACTAGCAGCCCTTATTTAGTTTCTACTCATTTATGTCAGACTTCATTTTATCGATCGCATTTATTTTATTGTTGATTTTATATTCAAAGCAATAAAAGTTCATGTACTATGTGTATGAATACTGTTATATTTAAACATATTACGTTTATATTCATAAAACATTTATTTACACCAATTAGTAAAAATAAATTGAGGAGTCATGTCACATCGATTCGATGAATCACTTATGATTGAGCCTTACCTACGACAGTATGCTCCGCGCTTGCAACATTTAAAAAAAAAAGGTCATTGGCAGCTGTCAGTTTGGTCCACGAAATTAAAAATCACAGTATAGTTTAAAAAATTGTTATAAGTGGGTATGTATTTTAGACTTCGGGATGGATACATCGTAAGTACATTTGACATCCCTGTGTGATACGCTATCACCATTATTACTGTTTTGGAGTTCCGCTAGTTTGGGTTTCCGTGTTTAACTAGTAATCTGTGTAAGTACGCAGTTTGTTTTCCCATCAACCAGCAAATAGGGAAATTAATCTCTTCTTAGTTTTTAGGATTTTTAACGGTGATAACGTTACTATTTAAACACACATTTTATATTGATACATTGCGTTATATTTTGAGAGAGTTAGGGACCCTCATAGGTTCATTTATAGATAGGAAGATCTAGTATTGAGTTGTTGCTATAATTTTGAAGTGTAGGATGTGTCTTTAAGTATAACCCTATATGCTGCACTGAGCACAACTAGATCTATCCGTAATTAATATACTTATACGATTGAGCTACGAAGAGAGTTTCTAATTGGTCATCTCACGAAACCCATATATATTAAACGAGCCTGAGTTTGTGTAAACGTGTACATACAACAGTGTTTCTCATGTTACCTGTTCAGCTTTGAACGAAGACAAGCTCTGAACAGGAACTTTTGGCTTCATGTAAACTTTTTTTTTAATTTTTTTTTACATTTTTATATTCAATGTATGTAGCTGTGGGGAATTTCAACATCATCTGTATAGGCTTTTCTCAACTATGTTATAGTCGACGTCCAGCCTAAACCCAAATTATCAAATGGGAGTCTAACGCTCGGTGCAAACGGGCCACCGACTACAGCCACCGGTAGCTGTCGCACGCTACCGCCGCATTTGTATCAGTGGCAGAAGTACGCGACAGCAGTGTTCGGAAGTCGCGACATTTATATTGCTGTATAGATCAAAATGTGCATCCCAAATATAAATATAATAATAATATAATTCTTTAAACTGTGTGAAATTCTGGTTGTTGTTACACTTAGGTTAATTTACTTGTATATTAATCTGTGGCAACTGTTTCTGGATTGTGTTGTACTAATTGTATGCTTATGTTTGTTATTGCATCTGTTTATTTCCCAAATAAAATAAATAAATTGTAGGATGTAATTGGAATTCCGATATGAAAGGTTTTGATATCCATTGAAGCGACGTTGCGTCGTGGTCCATGGCGATGCGTAGGATGTCTAACGTCTAACTGCGCGGCGATGGAGCAGCGCGACAGTGGCGGGAGTCGGCGTTTTGTGCGGCCCGCAGCGACCACAAGTGGAGAATTGCGGACACTGCTGTAGCAAGTGGATACATATTACCTACTTATAAATTAACCATTCTACAATTTGCATGTCTAAAAATATAATATGAATTTAAAAAAAAAGTTTATTAAAAAAATCAAAAAACCCGACTGCTTGAAAAGCGAACTAAAAAGACGTAAACAAGGAGAAAATCATGCTGTGCAGTCGGAGGATACATATTCGCGTGCTGGCTGAACAAAACCAGACGTATCCTCCGACTGCACAGCATGATTTTCTTCTTGTTTACGTCTTTTTAGTTCGCTTTTCTAGCAGTCGGGTTTTTTGATTTTTTTTATTAACTTTTTTTGTTTATAACTTTTTAGTTATTTTTTTTTCGAAATCACTTCCTAAAACCCTACATTTTGATATGCCACACGATAGGTTTGGAAGAAAAAATATATTTGGGCCCCCACAATATGGCGCCCAAGAACCGCCATTTTTCTATCTTCCAATTTTAATGTAGCCAGTGACACTCGCGGGGTTAAGACGAATCGATTGACGTAAGAACCATCAAAATCGGCCCACGCGTTTGGTCTCTAGAACGCCACATAGGAACAAACATACATACATAGACTGTTAAACATATTACCCTCTTTCGGCAGTCGGGTAAAAAGAACACTGTGTTTGAAAGACAAAATTTTGTATTTATTTTATGGTGAAACCTTTATCTATTTACCAAGATACCGGACACAAATTGAATGGCTTATGCATACTATAAAACTTTTATTGATCAATGTATTTTATAGTGATGGAGCCATTATCTTCAAATTTATATTCATAACCTACAATGTTATTCTCTTTGTTTGTAGCTTACCACAAATTGATTATGTTGAACAGTCTATGTACTTTTTCTACTAGGCAAACATAACCTGTGAACAGTCTGGGCCTGAAACCTAACAGCACATCCATTTTTGGTAAACACACAAAACAATTAAGTTATGATTTAGCTCATGAAACTCACGCGTGACGGCACGTTTCCCCGAATTAGTTACAATTCAATATATTTATTACATAATCAGCAGATACTTGATACCTGAAACCACTCTCCAACACGTGATACCAAACGTGATTTTTATTGATAGATACTGTCTACCTGATATTTTGGCTGACTGCCAAAAACGTGCGCCATCCGTCTAATTCCTTTTTTCCTAAACATTTATTTTAGTCGATTTGATTTAGTAAAACATCTGTCTCCATAGTTTTGGTTTATGTCTTAATACACAGGTAAATGGATGCATAGATTTGTTTTGGCTACATTTTCTACGCAGAGAGTGTTGCCCACCTTTGTTGAGGTCAGTTTCTAGTCTAACCGGATGCAGATGACCCGACTACGGCGAAGCAAAAGTGAGGGTTATATTTTTGACCAGTATGTGGGTACGTATGTAGGTATGTTCATCTATTCCCTCATAACTTCTAAACTACTTATCATAATTTGAAAAAAGAGGTGTGTTGGAAGCGTCTTGTTTGTCCGCCAGGCTATGTGACGTCACATTAAATTGAATGGAGGGGTCACGAAGTCAGAAACAAAAAAAAACTATCGCATCATGTGTGGTATCATTGAATAGGGATTGAATTGGAATTGATTTGGTACATCATATTTTTTTCAAGCTTATCGTTTACGAGATATATCCCGTCAAAGTCATGAAAACATTTTTTTTACTCGACTACGGCAGCGTCGCAAAGTGTTTGTTGATCGCTATGTAAGTATGTATGTATGCATTTGTTCCCTCAGGCTCTGCAAAAACCCCAAAATACTTCAACTAAAAAATAAGTTCAAAAACTAAAATCCGACTACAAAAAAAAACACTAGAGCGTGTTTTTTTTTTGTAGTCGGATTTTAGTATGAAACAAGAAAATATTCCCGTAAATTTACCATGGTCGTATGCTACCTACCGTAACAAAACAATACATTCTGCAAAGTCAAATCAAATCAAATCAAATCAAATAATCTTTATTGACATAATATTTTAGGTTACAATAATTTTGAAGCCTCTGACTCCCGAACTAGGCGGACCTGTATGACAGGAGTCAGCGCCCTCCCCATTTTATTTCATCTTAATATCTAATGTCAAATCAAACTAAAATCAATATTACATTTTGAGGAAAATGAATTAGGTAGGTACATATTAATAATACTAATTGTTATTATAATATCGAATGACAAATCAAATTAAAAATTAAAATAGATATAACTACTAATTTTGAAAGAAAATTAATAAGTAATAATAATGATATAAAATTTTAGCATAACATAAAATTCCACGAAAATAACTAAAACTAAGTCTAAGTCGTGCTGTGTGTGTATTTATGTAAGTGTATGTGTGTGTGTATTTATGTAAGTGTGTGTGCGTGTTTGTGTATGGTGGTATGGGGGTATGGGTATAAAGTACTAAGTACTAACAATTCTATTAACACAATCAAATAGATTTAATATAAGTAATTATGAGTCATAAATGTAATCAAACTATGGGAGCGGCCTCTCCAGGCACAGGTGTTTTTACACTTAAAAGGAGAAGTCAACCTCAATATTGTTAAACCAACTTTTTGTTAACGAATAAATTTTTTTTTATTTTTTAATACATTGTGGCAATATTTATGTCATATTTTCTGGTTTCTGACTAACCGTAGCCTCAAAGATCTACAAATGACAGAAGAAACCAACAACTTACGTGGTTTCTGAGCCACGGAGGAATCTCGGTTTATATAATGAGTGCAGCAGCCTTATTGCGTAATGATTTCGGCAAGGCAAAGGGCAAAGAGGATGAAAAATCATTCATTTGTAGTGTTTTTATTTGGACCGACCAGCGTAGGTGTGAGATGGAACACCGGGGTGGTTTTTAGTCAGTACGAGTCTGACAGACCCTTCCGCCCTCCCCAGGGCGGAGGACATCCAATGAGGAATTTCCACCCCGCAACAAAAAAAAAAAAAGGTTTCCTCCCATGCCCTCTCGCTCCGTAACATGATGCGAGAGGTTGCCACCGCCGATCGCCTCCACGAGGACACGGCGGTGCCCAGCCCGGGGCAGATCTCCACCGTATGCTCCACCGTATCCTCCGGGCGATCCACACAATGGTGACACCCGGGCGTTTCCTCCCGCCTAATCCTAAACAGGATCCTCCCGTAACAGCCGGTGAGGACATACGTCAGGCGGAAGGTGAGGGCGCCATGGTGCCTCTCAAGCCACTCCTCAAAGAGGGGCCCTATCGCCGCAATTGTGGCGTGCCCATTTATTGTTTACTTAGGTTGATATTTGCGTCAAGTTTCAAGTTTATTAACCCAAGTAGTAAATCGTCTTTTGGGGGTAGTTTCGAAAAACTAATAATAACAACCTGTTACGGACGTCGTAGCTATGTAGTATGTAAGTTTGATATTATGTATAGTATGATTATGATGTAAATAAATAACCCAGATAGACTTAAGTAAATAGATAATTCAGATAAGGTATGATTTCATGTTTGTTTAAGGTTTAGAGTTAGGCATTAAATAAAGACAGATTTAAGTAGGGCTTTATATGTAAATAATTAGATTAGGTTTGTATTACTCCCTTAGATGTAAGTATATGAGTAAGCATAATTGTAAGGTGGCATAGAGCGCAGTGTAAACACCACGTGCGGATATCGGACAAGTCGAATCTTGTCCCGAGCACATGCGCAGACTACGGGCGGGGGCGCGCGAGGCACGCTCCGGTTGGCCGAGCGAAAATTACCTGCGCTCTACGCCACCCGTTTACCTGCACTAAGCAAAATTGTATAAAGGATGGGTGGCTTGCCGCACATTTGTCATTCAACATTTCGCCACTCAACCATCAGCAGCAAGCCACCCCTGGGAACAAGAATAAGAAATAAACTAAGAAACAAGAAGCCTGGAGTTTTACTCAACAACAACAAATATACAGTCCACCTCGACAGCTGGTCCTTCAAGCCACGGATATTAAGAAGAATTCGCGCCGACATCTAGTCAATCGAGCAACGGATATATAGAAAAATCCGCGCTTGATATCTACATCGAAGAAAGAAGATCGCCGATTGAAGATTTAATCAAGACTACATCGAAGACAGAAGATCACCGATTGAAGATTGAATCAAGACCAACTTCAAGACTGAAGATCGTCGATTTTAATCAAGATTAAACTTCAAGATCAAGCATGAAGACTAGAAGCGTTGCAGCCAAGGAAACCGAATCGGAATCGGGCTACGATAGTCGACGTCTCCGCACATTAAATGAGTCGCCTAGGTCGCCGTCGACCGTCGCGTCCGCGCTCCAGCGTACCCCGAGCGGTGCGCCCGTGGCTGGGTCCGACCCCGCCGCCCCCGCGCTCGCGTCCGTCCCCGCCGCCCCCGCGCTCGCGTCCGCACCCCCCGCCTCCGCCGCGGCTGGGAGGGTTGCGTCGACGACGAACAATGGCGCACCCGCCGCGTCGGCTCCTTGCCTACCTGCGAGTAGAGCCATCGCGACCGCGTACGACTATAGTGAATCGCTAGCCACGCCATCCGCGTCGTGTTATCCGTTGACGCTCTCTGCACTACGAACCCACGACTCGGCGAGAACTATGACAGCTGCACACGATACTTCTGTGAGGGATAAAGCAAGTACGATACGTTCCAGAAGATCGTATGGTAGTGACGTGGCAAGAGTGAAGAAGGCAGAATACGAGGCACAGAAGAGGATCGCTGAAATAAGGAACGAGCAACTTGAACTTGAAAAGGCGCTCGTCAGTAAGCGACTCGAATACGAAGTGTCGGCGATTGAGGCAGAGGCAGAGGCCCGTGAACAGGGCTCCGTGTGTATGAGTGTAGGCAGGGTGGACGAGTGGCTTCAGAATAATGACCGAAGCCGCCCTCCAGTTGCGGATCGGCTGCAGACAGAGCAGCCGCCACAGCCCGCCGCCACGTGCACCGCCCCAGAGAATGCCACCTACGTCGAACCCGCCACGTATATTGATGCCACCACACCTGCCAGGAATGACCAAAGAAGACAACGATCGGCCTCGCGTTCACCTACCAGAGGAGAACGTCGACTTGAAAGAGGAATCGATCAGTTGGCCGACACGTTGGAGAAAATGATACGCGTACGCCCGCCGCCTCGACAAGTGACCGAGCTCCCTGCATTTACGGGAGCGGCTACTGAATGGTTGCCATTTAAGGCGGCGTACGATGACTCATCGAGTCTATGTAAGTTCACCGCGTTCGAGAATTTGGCGAGATTGCGCAACTGCATTAAGGGTGAAGCGAGGGAAGCAGTGTCAGCGCTCCTGTACTCCGCGTCCGACCCGCAAGTGATCATGAAGACACTGGAACAGTACTACGGGAGGCCGGAGATACTAATGGATCGCGTAATGACGGACCTAAAGAAGTTACCTCGACTCACGGGAGCGGCCAATGAATTAAATTCGTTCGCGGTGAAATTCCAGAACATTGTGTGCGTGCTATCCAAGATGGACAACCGTGGATACGTATGGAATCCAATGTTAGTTCGCGAAGTTGTAGAGAAGCTGAGCCCGCACATAAAATCGAGATGGTGTGACTACGCTTCTGAAACCATGGAATCGACGCGTGAACCTGAAGTGATAGTACTATCCAGGTTCCTGATGCGAGAGGCCGACCGAGCCATGAGGTACGCCTTCTCGAATCCGACGCCCGCACCCGCCCCAAGGAAGGAAACGAGAAGTGTGTCGCAACTCAACACACGGAAGAGGTCGGGCCGAGAAGCAGTCTACACAACGACGTCGGGCAAGGAAGACTGCAAACAACAGTGTCCGTGTTGTGGCGGCGACCATGAAGTACCCAAATGCGCTAAGTTCCTGAGGATGAGCATTGATGAAAGATGGGAATGGGTACGTACCGCCAAGCGGTGCTTCAAGTGCGTAACAAGTCGCCATCGACGCGAGCATTGCCGAGCCAAGCGGTGCGGCAATGGGACATGCAGCCGCCCACATCACGCGTTGCTGCACAAAGAGCGAGAGGAGAGAGAGGCGCCGCCAAGTGAAAAGCCAGACAAGGCAACCGACGTCGAGAACCCGCACACACAGGAAGCAGTGATGACCGTATCCGCGCCAAGCAATGCATCGCAGCGCGTGTTATTAAAAATGTGCCCCGTGACACTAAAAGGGCCCGGCGGGCAAATATCGACGTTCGCCCTATTGGACGAAGGCTCGACAATATCGCTCGTCGACGAACAATTGATACGTCGTCTACACGTAAGCGGGCCAGTATCCACTCTACGCATTCAAAGCGTGACTTCGCAACAACGTGAAGAATGTAGCCAAGAGGTCAAGCTACAGATACGCGGCCAGGGCGGTGAATTCCAAGAACTACGCGCACGGACAATGAAAAACCTGCGACTTCATGGTCAGACAGTGGAAAGGTCGACACTAAGTAACTATCCACACCTGCGGGACATACAAAGAGACGCGTACTACGGAGAAGCCACACCAATGGTACTAATAGGTGCTGACAACTGGCACCTGATAGTCACACGTGAACTACGCATGGGTAAGAAGAATGAACCCGCAGCTTCTTACACTCAGTTGGGATGGGTGATCCACGGGACCGCACCGCGCGCCACGCTGAAGGAACAAGAGGGACAAGTTGTGCTACATCTATACGACGTGTCTGTAGCAAGACAGACAGATGACGTACGTCGTGTAGAAGAGCTGATAAAGTCGCACTTCAAGATTGACGCCCTAGGAGTTTCTTTGGCCCAGAAGGTCAAACCTGACGACCAGAAGGCGATTGACATGGTCCAGGGCACCATGAGAAAAGTCGGTGATCACTTTGAGGTCGGGTTACCATGGCGTGATGAAAATGCCTCGATGCCCAACAACTACAACTGTGCACTACGACGATTGAAGACGATAGAAAGGAAGATGGATTCGTCGCCGCAATTCGCAGCACAGTACAGCACCCTGGTCAAGAACCTACTTGACAAAGGATACGCCCAGGAGTGCAATGGAACAAAAGACGCGCAGCACTTCGAGGAATGGATACAAAGTTTGAACGAGGTGACGAAGCTTCGCATCCCGAGGTGCTACGACAAGGGTCCGTAAGACATCATGGATCTACATGTTTTCTGTGACGCCAGCGAGCAAGCGTACGCAGCGACAGCCTACTGGAGGATCCAGAAGTCAGATGGAAGAGTGGACATAAGGCTGGTCGCGGCGAAAGCACGAGTAGCTCCCCTGAAGCCGGTTACCATCCCGCGACTAGAGCTACAGGCAGCGGTGATTGGCGCACGGCTGGCGGACACGGTGATAACGGAGCACCGAGACAAGCCCAGAAGAGTGACTTACTGGACGGACTCACAAACAGTACTGCGATGGATCGAGAAGGACGCCGTGAAGTACACTCCATTCGTGCCGCATCGCCTGGGTGAGATTGCGGAGCTAACTGACGCCAGCCAGTGGAGATGGGTGCCTACCGACCATAACGTGGCAGACGACGCTACACGCCCCAACTACACCGTGCAAATGAAACCTGAGGACAGATGGTTCACTGGTCCCGCGTTTCTATATGACGAGGAAGAGTCCTGGCCTAAGGAGAAGGCCAAGAACGACACATCCGAAGACGAAATGACGTACGTGACAACGGAAGAAGATAGCGTACGAGAACGCCCTTCTCACCTGCCCGACATAAGCAGATTCTCTTCGTACGAGAAGTTGTTACGAGTGACGGCCACGCTTTTCCTTTTCAAGGAAAAGTGCAAGGACAGGACCAGCCAGATGACCGTTGACCTAATAGAAAAGGCCGAGAAATTATGGCTGAAACGAGCACAGCTCGAAAACTACGCCGAAGAAATACGGATACTACAGAAAGGAAAGCCGGTGCCCAAGTCCAGCGGCCTGTATAAACTGGACCCTTACCTTGAAGGTAACATCCTTAAGGTTAGAGGAAGGATTGGACACGCGGCAGTTATGGACGCCAAAAAGACGCCAGTAATTCTACACGGCAAAAACCCGTTCACGCGGCTATTGGTGGAAGACGCACATCGCAGAGCTGGTCACGCTAATAACGAACGCGTGATCAACGAATTGAGACAGCGATACTGGGTGGTCAACCTACGCCCGACGGTGCGAGCCATCGCACAGCGATGTCAGCTCTGCCGCATTAGGAAGGCTATGCCCGTGAAACCAACTACAGGGGACTTACCAATAGAGCGAATCACGAAGACACAGCGACCCTTCACCCACTGCGGGACCGATTATTTTGGACCAATGACCGTAGTCATAGGCAGAAGACACGAAAAGCGATGGGGGGCCCTGTTTACCTGCCTAACCACGAGGGCAGTACACCTGGAGTTGGTATCGAGTCTGTCTACCGACTCGGCGCTAATGGCCATACGAAGAATGGCAGCGCGAAGAGGTTGGCCCAGAGTAATGTACTCGGACAACGGTACCAACTTCAGAGGAGCGGACGCCGAACTAAGAATGGCGTACAAAGAATGGACAAAGGACTTCGCGCGACTTGGGCTGGAACACCGCATGAAGTGGAAGTTCATCCCACCAGGAGCGCCGCATATGGGGGGAGCCTGGGAGCGACTGGTGCGCTCTGTTAAAGCGGCGCTAGGAGCGACGCTGCATCAGAGGGCGCTGAAAGAAGAAGTGCTGTTGACGCTGCTGACAGAGGCCGAGCACTCTATAAATTCTCGGCCTCTGACCCATGTCTCTGTCGATCCCAAGGATCCGGAGGCCCTCACGCCCAACCACTTCCTCATCGGAACCTCCTCAGGCCTTCCCCGCACTGGGCCTTGTGATGAGGCCAGCCGCAAGCAATGGAGAGCTGCCCAGGCGCTCGCCGACCACTTCTGGCGGCGCTGGGTAGACGAGTACCTGCCCACGCTGGTGCCCCGCGGGGTGTCAGACGACCAACGACGGCCGCTGCAAGTTGGCGACCTGGTCATCGTCATCGACTCCTCACTACCAAGAGGAACGTGGCCTCGAGGCGTCGTGGAAGCAGTCTACAATGGTCCTGACGGCAAGGTGCGATCAGCAGACGTCAGAACTACAGCGGGCATCCTACGGCGTCCAGTTACGAAGCTCGCCGTCCTCTGCGTTGAAGATTAGGCTACGGTAGCCCTGCGCCGGGGGTAGGATGTTACGGACGTCGTAGCTATGTAGTATGTAAGTTTGATATTATGTATAGTATGATTATGATGTAAATAAATAACCCAGATAGACTTAAGTAAATAGATAATTCAGATAAGGTATGATTTCATGTTTGTTTAAGGTTTAGAGTTAGGCATTAAATAAAGACAGATTTAAGTAGGGCTTTATATGTAAATAATTAGATTAGGTTTGTATTACTCCCTTAGATGTAAGTATATGAGTAAGCATAATTGTAAGGTGGCATAGAGCGCAGTGTAAACACCACGTGCGGATATCGGACAAGTCGAATCTTGTCCCGAGCACATGCGCAGACTACGGGCGGGGGCGCGCGAGGCACGCTCCGGTTGGCCGAGCGAAAATTACCTGCGCTCTACGCCACCCGTTTACCTGCACTAAGCAAAATTGTATAAAGGATGGGTGGCTTGCCGCACATTTGTCATTCAACATTTCGCCACTCAACCATCAGCAGCAAGCCACCCCTGGGAACAAGAATAAGAAATAAACTAAGAAACAAGAAGCCTGGAGTTTTACTCAACAACAACAAATATACAGTCCACCTCGACACAACCTTTATAATTAAAAAACCTAAGGGGCGCACGGTTGGCGCAGTGGTTGAGCGATTGACTGCTGCGCTGCGTGTCGCGGGTTCGATTCCCGCACGGAACAAATATTTGTATGACCTACAGATAATTGTTTCGGCTCTGGGTGTTTGTGTATGTGAGTTTATATGTTTGTAAACGCACCCACGATATAGGAAGAAATTCCTAGTGTGGGGCAACGTATTTATAAGAAAAAAAGACAAAAAAAAAAGACAATTTATTTATTTTAGTATTTGTGCAATGTTTCAAGTTTAGTTACCCATGAAATAAGATTCTGCCATACAAATTTCAACACCCCTTAAATCGACTTGAGGGAGTAATTTAAAAAAAAAAAATGTCAATCTTTATTATTTACTTAGATTACTATTTGTGCCAACTTTCAAAAATATTAGCCGGAGGAATAAGATATTTCATACAAACTTTGCCCCTTTTTAATCCCCTTACGGGTAGAATTTCGGAAAATCCTTTCTTGTCGGATGTCTACGTCATACAAAGAATACACCTTTCAAGTTTCAGGTCTCTACGATCAGCCAGCGGTTTGGGCTGTGCGTTGATCCGTCAGTCAGTCATTCAGGACAAAGCATTTTATATGTATAGATTATCAAGAAATAACTAAGATAACGGGCTGACAATCGATTGTTTGTGTTTCATATGGACGATAGATAGTAATCACTTTGATGATATCATGGCGGCTAACCTCTAGACCTGTATGTTATTTGCGTGTTTCAAATTAATTTATTTTTAGTATCTTAATAAACAACAAACATATATTATTAAGTAACCCAAACATATTCACTAAAGTCGGAATTGTGATTAGCAATTTGACAGTGTCTGATCTAATGGTAATATTACTTCCTGTTCATCTTTACAAAGCCAGTGAATATTCTGAAACTCTTCACGAAGGAACCTAGCCATATAGTCATCTTAGCATTTCCTAAGTTTTAAAACAACGAAAAAAATGGAGGAGGTTCTCAATTCTATATACCAATTAGATATCTTACTTCATCATATCAGCCGAAAGACGTCCACTGCTGGACATAGGCCTTCCCCAAGCACCGCTACATTGACCGGTCCCGTGCGTCTCGAATCCAGCGGATCACCGCAATCTTCACCAGGTCATAGGTCCACCTGGTGGGTGGCCTTCCAGCGAAAGGTCCAGTTCACGGTCGCCACTCCAGAACTTTTCTGCCCCATCGGTCATTCGTTCTGCGAGCAATGTGCCCTGCCCACTGCCACTTAAGTTTGGCAATTCTTCGGGCTAGGTCGGTAACCCTGGTTCTCTTGCGGATCATTACATTTCTGATTCGATCACGCAAGGAAACGCCGAGCATAGCCATCTCCATTGCCCTTTGAGTGACTGTAAGCTTTCTAATGAGGTCCATTGTAAGCGACCACGTCTCAGAGCCATATGTCATCACTGGCAACACACACTAGTCATAGACTTTTACTTCGTTGATTGTTCGGTTCCATTTTTTTTTGTTAGAAAGTTTTTTTTTTACATTCACCTCTTCCAAAATCCCTTACATGAATTATCTAATAAATAGCCAAGCATTTATAAAGTTCCTTGGCTTCATAGCATCAACTTTCTGGTGGAAATGTACTAGGAGTACAAACACGCCCACAAGTCGCGTAAAGTTGCCTTTAATGGCTATCAGGCTAATTACTAGTAGCGGAGTATGTTTGTTGACTATGTCCCCCAAGTGATATCTCCCGGTCCTTGAGAAGTTATTAAGTAATTAATTTCATTGGGGATAGTGAAAACATCTTTGAGAGCGTGATACATTTTAATGAATTAATAAAAATGTTTGCGAATATGACTCAGATTGATCGACTTTTCAAACTACGCAAGTGAATATGTATTTTATACGTACATCCAAATCCTAGTTGTCTGGCATTTTGCTGAATTGGACCTATTTGGCGCAGCCGCGGGGGGTAATTGTTTTAAATTTAAGTTCGCTTTTATTTGCACCAACATTGTGTGTATCTGTGTGTGCCAAACAAACTTGTTTTCTTTCTTTCTTTATACGAAGTGATTGCCTATCTGACCTCCGCAATCCAGTACCGGGGTACCACGATGGAATTAGTTTCAGATTTCTGGCTTCTGGTTATCCGTTACGATTTTCAAAGAGTATATCTTACCATGTCAACCAAGACTAAAGCTGGTCCACACGGCGCGTTGCGATGACGTTGACGTTGCGACTACGCAGCACTCTTATGGGCCCTCTGTAAAACGACGTCGACTTCTGCGTCATAACGTGCTTTCTGAAGTACGGAGGAGACTCTGTATGTAATGGATGGTCACCCATCCACAGTCCGACTTCAGCAAGGGATGCTTTACCTCGAAGATCGACTAGTGTGGCTGGTATTATTTAGCCAAGAGGATTTGCTGATGTGAACTCCGGATATGACCATTGTCCACGCGGTATTTTACATGACTCATACGCAAATTCATCTTGGTCAAAATATTGACATTAAGCCTTTGTTTAACAACAAGCTCTGATTCTCGGATTTATTTGATGCCTCCATTGACTTAGTAAGCCGTAGTTTTGTTAAGGATCTACAAATATTGTCACGTCAATTTACAGCCCGTACAGGGCTATCGCATGATGTGGTAGCGACACTTTAACCTAGGTAATTTTAACAACGACTATGGCGTATAATGTAGGTACCTACTTAATTACTGGCCAAAAGATTAAACAGTCAGAAAGGTAATTTAAAGACATGTTTTTTACAAAATTGTGTGTAAGTGTGTTGTGTGCGTAAGTGCTCGGGAGCGCTCAATATCGCCTGAGCACATTTATTTGTTGTTATTATTTGTCGTGGTGGCCCAGTGGCTAAGATCTCGCCTCTCGTGCTTAAGGTCGTGGATTCGAATCCGGGCAAGTACCAATGTGACTTTTTCAATTCATATGTACTTTCTAAGTTTGTCTTGGACATTGCTGACAACGGTGAAAGAAAACATCGTGAGGAAACTTGGACTTATAGTGAGTTTTTTATAAGATTGTGATCCATTGGTGTATTGCTGCAATGTGTTCAAAAGTGCCGCTTATTGGCGTAGTTGAAATAAATATATTTGACTTTGACTTTGAATGCGTTCCAGTGCGAGGATAAACGAATAAATAAATAAAAAAATTATCATTTAAAATGATAACTCTATAACAATTTACCTACTTGAATTTTTAATTAGCAATTTGTTAACACGATTATTCGCAATCTATTAATCGTGTTTTGCTCATTTTACAGATTTTAATTAACATTTATTTTTTAAACAAAGGACGGGCAAGCGTGTGAATAATATGTTGTTTTTGATAAATCTCATAAATTGTGTTTAAATTTGTATAACCCTAATTAAGTTTTGTATTCAAGCAAAAATAAATTGCTGGAAATTTCTAGCACTTTTTTTATTTTTGTAATTATATTATAGTCCGTTACGGGCTATACCCAATAAATCCATGTTAACTTTTAAAATAAAAAACGCTTCAAGAAAACTGAATTCTAAAAATCTTAGTTACGTAGCACCCCTCAAAGTGTCCGTTACCCGGTTTTCGTGATCTCATCCATCCATGGTATTTTTCTAACAAAGCCTCATCACCATTATTTCTCAGTACCTATTCCGTATCAAGTGGACATCTCAGAACCGAGCTTCGTGCAAATAATTGAGCAAACAACGTTTACCAGGAAAATTGACAATACAATGATAATCTCCATGGTTTTCAAACACCGCTTTGTTGACTTGAGAAGGAAAAACAGGATGTTAAGTTTATTCTATGGTGACTTGGTATACTGGATTACGTACCAGGAATGCAGCAAGTTGTAGGTCATTTATACATCGAAATTGCTAATGGGGATTCAAACAACTGTCAGCGACATAGCAACCTTTATGAGATGCTATTATTGGCCGCGATGCTATCGAAGTATTCATGAGTTGGTATCTCTTTCCGCCATGTTATTCGAAAACCAAAGTACTAGGACCTCATAGAATTACAGAGAACTTTAATGCATCCGCATGATTTGCATTGTTTACTCCTTATTTCATTCGAAAATCCATGGGAAATCGCTTGGGCGCATTCAATTTTAACGTGATCAAAGTTTCAGTCATATTCATCCACTAAATATGTTCTAATACGGGAAAATGTTCCCATCCACCAAGGCTGTGTCTTGCAGAACATTCTCCAAGTCATCATGTATCATCTCAAAGCATATAGTGTTAGTAATAGTAGGTGGCAAGTATGTAGGTTGCTAAATATTATGTTTGTATAGTAAAACATACACATAATGAACATCAATGAGAAGGCGTTGCCGTTGTGTGGAAAACCCTCATTTCTTAAGGTGACGATCTGTTAAATCATAATCCGCTTACACGCTTTAGACTTCTGATAGCCTGGTCAAGTCTCTGCTCTCAAATCTTACGTAACCCTGCATTTATCCCAGTTTATTTGAGACTGACTTTGCAGAATTATTTTTTCTTTTGTATTATATCAGCTAAGATCAAAGCATTTATCGTTCAGCACATGCCTATATTGTTTTGATTTACCTCTACATGATTAATCTTTGATCAAATTGTGCTATCAGTTAACAATTGATAATCATGAATATTGGTCAGACAGTAGACGTACACTATCTGTCTAATCACGAACAGTTATCAATTGATTATCACCTCACCTCTGCCCTCCCGTATTATCGTACAAAAACTTGTGTCAAAGTATAATTTTAAATGTTTGATAGACACGCTTCACACGTATAAAATCTTTTGAGTATTTTGCAAAATTACTTGTAGAAAAAAACACCTAAAATACAGGATAAAATCTCCAAGTAGACGTGGATTGCCAAATCCGAAACTATGAAGAATCGAACCTGACGATTTTGGAAAGAAGGGCACGCTGCACGCAGCAAACACCGTCCGATACTGTCACTCGTTATTTTCAAAATCTGATTCAATTCTTGGTAAGGTTTAATATTGAATTTTCAAAAACCTTAAGATGCAGTTTTAGTTTTGTGCCCGAGATTACTTTGATTGTTTTTCGATATTCTAATAGTTTTGGATTTGGCCACCCACGTCCATTTGAAAAACTCCGTCTGTATATCACCACCACTTCAGTAGGTTGAAAAGTAGAGTATTCTTCTCGAAGATATTCTTATAATATTCTTTTCGGAGTTTTTGCCTTGGGCTAGCTTGAATCCCTCGCTATGTTCAGGATTGTATATTTCGTCGCACCGCTAGGGAGTTAAAACTGTAATCCTTCATTTCGTTTGGGATTCACACTGTTTTATCCCCTCTGTGCATGTTCTAATATTTAACATCTGCCTTGCTTCTTCATCGTTTCACTGGTTTTTTTGGCCACAAATTTTGCTGGACCTTTAGCTGGGCGCCTCTTCATATATCTTGAGATCTGTGAGAATGAACTAATCTGAAATTGAGAAACCGTAATGAACATAATGAAAGGTTTAGATAATATCTGCCTTCACCTATTGCTTGTTATAAAATTTTCCACACCGATCTCTGCAGAGGAAATTTCCAAGGGGCTTGTAACTAAAATTATAGCTTGGTTAATAAGATGTCATCAATCACTAAGTATAGAGGATCTGCACGTGGATGTGGTAATAAGTAAATACGATTTGATAGGTAAATATAACTTACCTTTGTATGACATAATAGCGCCTTTGTAAAGTTATTAATCTTTACAAGACGAAGACACCTATTTTTATCTCTACTACCTCTTTGGTCTAGTGGTTCGATTCCCGGGTCGGGCTAAGTCCCCACACATGGAGCCACCGGCCACAACCACAAAACGCCGCCGTCGGCATATTTCCTGTAGATTTCATACATTTTGTATGGACTCGCCGCACACAGTGGACGCTAAGTGTCATTGAGTTTTTCCATCTGGAATTTCTCTTTAGCAGTCTAGAGTTTGGATTTGTGCCCGGCTGAAGACAATAGACTCGCCCCCCTAGGTCTTAAACATGGCAGCATGAAGAAACTGGTAAAATAAGGGATTTTTGTGGGGGATGCACCTCTGTATAATTCCCCGAAGAATACAGACATGATGTTTTATTTTATTTTAATTTATTGGGACATAAAACAGTTACACATTACAATATTTGGAGGTATGTCGAACAGGGTGTAAAGTCCCACAAACCTCGATAGAAAAGGGAGGATCCTCCGACCAGACGGGTGTTGTGGTCCGGGCAACTGCCCGACGGTTATTGTCGTACTGTTGTGTGTTCAAATCGCGCCGAAATCTTTGATTGCGCGATGCAGGATTTGTGTGACGTCATGTCATTAGTTCGTAAGTGGCGGCGTTGGTGCCGCTACACACTCCCCTCCGGAGACCGGAGGTCGATAGCAGGTTGAGTCGTCCGTACATCATGCCTGGCCAGTAGAAGGTTGGTTCCCGTGAGTCGGAACCGGAAGTCGCAGAGTTCGCGGTGAGTCGGAACTGTTTGCGGTTGTGCCCCAGTGAGTCGGGGTGTTGATATCCCAGTAATTCGGGATAGTGTTGCTGGCTCCAGTAGTTCGGGGCGGTGATGAAAGAAGCTGGGGGTGTTGACCAAGAATGCGCGTCCGCTGCATGCTGGTGGTCAGGATACCCTCGTAGATGCCGTGGGTACTGGCTGGCTGTGTGACTCACTGCTCGAAAGGTTGAGGAAGTGATGCTGACGTCACAACGAAGTTGTTTTGCACAAAGGCTGCAATGACGTTCATGTTCGAGGGTCACCAGTTTGGGGGCATACGGAATATGGTGTAAAGTCCCACAAACCGGCGGCGCTACAAATATAAGTGCGACATAATAAAATTAAAGACTAGGTAAACGTGTAACCCACATCAATGTCCGCGAAATAATGGTTGATAGATAAATCTAATGCGTGCGTTGTTATTACAGGAAATTAAGTAATATAGTGGGTATAAAATGGCTATTCCAAAGATTCAATCACCATCTTTTTGAACTTAAAGTGTGTACGCGCGTCTATGTTATGTTTGTATCATGTCATTTGAGGGGTAAAATTATGGGCAAATTCAATGGGATGCAAAACATGTACCTAAAAGTGAATATTAAGGTAGATGTTGTATCTAGAAAGGAGATGGCCCCTGAAAGGACGAAAAATAGAGAGGAGTATAGAAGAAGCAGTCATATTGCGCTTACCTCAAATAAATTGGGAAAAAGTAAAATTAAAAAATAACCCCCGACCCATTTAGATTTTAGGCTACATAATGTAGCTAGTAGTAGACACACTTCGATCGACAACCTATTGAACACGTAATTATGACACAATATCTTGCGAAAGCATCTCGATTCAAACAGTAAAACGTCCATAACTTTAGAATGTCTGAACTGAGTTTTATCAAACTTAGCTAAAAAATCTCTCGACAAAGTCACCGTTCAAACAAAAACAAACGAAATCTACATCTACAATAGTCTAGATTGCGGTTTAGATTATGGCAATTTTCTTTTATCTCTTTATTGTAGCTGATATATTTTTGCAGATAATAATAGATGTAACACGTACTTATATGTTACACAATACTTTTGTCGGCAATAAGTAAGATGGATTAAAACTGACCTAGGCACGTAAAAAATAATATTTCAAATGTGTATAAAAAGTGATGAATGAACACGATTATCATTAAGATCTGGTGTAGGTGTCTATTTAATAGTTACTTACGGCTTAAACTCATCTGTGATATTTAATGAATGATATCATTGCTAGTTACGAATGTTACATAACCTAATGACTATGATGTCCTAGTAGATTTTGCTAGAAGAGATGATTGTACTTGGGGTAATATACAACACCAGCTTTTTACCCGCGGCTTCGATCCCGTGGACCTACAGGACCTATTGATTTTTGGGATTTTTTGTGATAAAATAGCCTATGACACTTAACGATACTGCAGCTTTCTGTTAATGAAAGAATTTTCAAAATCGGTTCAGTAGTTCCAGAGTTTTCTACAAACAAACTCATAAACTTTAACTCTGCATAATATTATTATAGATGTAGATGTCAATGTAACAGACTAAACGCGGGTTATTGGACGATTCGCCCGAATTTAACTAGTAGACAGCTATTAAAAATATTCATTTTTCTGTGTCGATTCGCCCGAAGTTAATTTTAGAAAACAAAAAATAAAAAAGTACAGTCGTGCACACCCGTCTCGGAAATAATATGAAGAATTAATCGAAGTTAATAGATATTATAATAGGGCGATTTTCAATTCTGAAGTCCTAGTACTCCGTTAGTCTCTACCGCTAATGATTCTAGCCCTGCAAATACTTCCTCATGATTCTGGCCTCCTGGTAGTTTGGGTATTGAATGTCTTAACTAACTGGCATATCTCCACGTTTTAAGTGGTAATTACTTATTTAATGAATTGCTTGCCTATTTTTTAGTAAAAATCGCAATGGGACTAACTCAACTCAACTGATTCCTTTGTCGCTTTTGCAGGGTTGGTTCCATAGAAAAAGTTTTTGATAATGATCAGTACAATTACCCCTTTTTAGGTTTAGTCTGTGGCACGTTGCATACTACCATCCGTTGACTTCGTAATTAGTCTAGCCAAGTTTAACCCTTTACTATTTTACTACTTTTCTACATTTCCCCTGTGACCTACATAGATTCATACTTCAAAATTACAAGTTTAACCCTTTATGTAGCTGGATGGCATAAAAACAGTGTACTAGGACCGCAGAGAGATAATAGAGGTTACGTTGCCCTAGTGACCTACATAAAATCATGCTCGCCACTGGTAAAACAAGCCTTTCCATTATCACATTAACGGCATGCAAAAGGACAGTGCCTCTCCTGGAAAAGGCTACACGGGACCTACATTTGAACGGTGAGACAAAGGTGCCTTTAATTATGTTTAGTACATTATTACCTCAATGCTTGCGACTCATATAAGCAGGCTTCATGTGCGAAGAAGATTAAGAGAATTTACCTATTAATAATTGTAGTCAAGCTTGGATGCAGAGAGAAGGAAGGTAAGTTTTCCACCCAACTTCTTGAAGTATTCATAATTTTCCTGCCCCTATCCCATGTTACTTGGGCTCGGCGCAACACGTTTTCTTCTTCCATACCTTCCTGTCCCCTGTCGTAACAGGGGACAGGAAGGTATGGAAGATTATTATTATTACTATTACTGACTCCCTTTTCTTTCATATTTTCCTCATACAGTTCATCCATCTTTTCTTTGGCCTTCCTCTTCCTCTCCATCCATCCACATTTATATTCATTACTCTTTTAGTAACATGCGTTTCATCCCTCCTCACATGACCATACCATGACAAACGGTTTTCCTTCAACTTTTCTGCCACTGGCGCCACTTTCAAACTGCCTCTAATATACTCATTTCTTACTTTATCCAATCTCGTCACGCCGCACATCCATCTCAACATTCTCATCTCTGCTAAATGCAATCTCCTTTCATCCATCTTTTCTTCTTGACTATTCAACATCCTTTTTTCTTCGGATTAAATTTCATACGTAAATCAAAAATCTTGAACATTTTTTCCTTAGATCAGAAAACAATACAGGCAGGTGTAGATTACGCAACAAAAAATACAATTAATAAATTTAATTGTTCAGCAAATAGACGAAATGACCCGGATAGCGATTGTAAGTGTGTTACACGAGGCTCTAGTTGCTGACTTCCGCAAATTAATAATTATACCTCTGCCGTGTTGCTAACTAGCGGATCTCATCTTCTTGCTTAAAATGTGATCTCCATATCACGTTCGTATGTTAATGTACCTAACATAAAGTGTCATTGAAATAAACATTTTTTAACTAATTATCATTTAATTCATTACATTTTGTCAAGAAGGAATTCGTCAATGCAATAATAGAATTTTTCAATAAAAAAGCAATAAATAAAAAAGAATACCAACACGAAATGTATTATTAATAAAATTCCAAGGTTATTAACACAATAGATATTAAAATAAACAAACCCGCAAATAGGTACTTACGAACCTAAAGTAAGAAACTATTATCATCTGTAAGGGCAGAGGTCAATTTTGTAAATGTCTAAATATGACATGACAGATGCCCTCTTCATCTCAGGAATCAAATAACATTGTTAAAATTAAAATAGGCAATAGGCTCCCCCCTACTTCATAGAACTTAAACATAACGTGTACTGCAGGTGCCTATACTTACGGAGAATACAGTCGTGGTGTTAAGCTAGGGTACCACGGCCCGTTAATCGACAGGCCACGCCAGACGTGGCACTCCTGGCGCGGCCTGCCACGGTCCGTGCCGAGAATTCCCACGGCGTGAGATGGCCTGGTGCGGCCTGCTGGCTGTCATTCAACGTTGTGCAATGTTGATCAGCTGACCGGCAATTTACTAGGTGCCGTGCCGCGCCTTTGAACTATACCAACTCCCGATGGATCGGGCGAACGACGTCAGTCTACTGCGGGCTTCATCGGATGCGATGGTTTCCAAGGCCTGTCAGCCTGATCTGGTGCGATCTGGCCCAGGATAAATCAGGCGGTGAGACTGCAACTTATGTACATTTGTAAGAGTGTCCAGGGAATTGGAAACCTATTTCTGCAATCCAAGCAGCCTTAATGTTTTCCGGTTTGAAGTTATTCTTATTCCCAATCACTGCAACAGTGGCGATCGCCAGAAAAGCACAAAGACATTGAAACTTGACTAATCCCGAGCGATTAAACTATCTTTGATGCCGCAAAGAAATTAATCAGAATAATGGCAAAATTAGAAAACATAATTTCCACTATTCTTCTTATCAAGCAGGAGACAGAACAGAGTTAGGTCAAAAGGCATAAAAGGACGTTTGAAAGGCATAAGTACCGGTGTAATTTTACAGGCACGTGAGATATTTTGGCGTTTTCTCCAGGGAACGCACGTGCGTAGCCTTCGGTATAATATTAACTCTTAATAAACAAAACATAATATTTTCGAGCGTAAAAGGTGAAAAGATGATATTGCGAGAGTACGATGAACCCCGTGAAACGTATTTGTTAAGATTCTGGGCATTCTGGCAGGAATTTCTGGTCTCGAATTCTTGATCAGATTTCCGGAGCAGGAACCAAGAGCTGTATTGGGAGCAATGTCTCGACTTATGTAGGCAACAATGTTATTTGAAAACCTAGATTTATGTGGAAGATAAAGAGAGAAGAGTTTCACTTAAAATTAATATTCACTTATTGGTAAATAATAAAAGAAAAAAATACAGTTTTTAGCATCTGCTCCAATTCTGAATTATATTCTTGAACCAAGCTAAAATCAACAGAAAGCAATCTCCCTTTAGGTATAAGCAGAAGTAACTGCATATCTTTTCATAACCAGTTTTCTTACAAGAATATGTTTTTCTTTCTTTACAGTATTACGTTTTCCGACGCCATATTTTAGATTAGTTTATTTTCAGTGTATTTTAGTGGTTTAGTTATATAATACTTGTAGTTTTGGATGGCCATTATTGTTTGTAGTTATAGTTAATTAAGTATTTTATACACTATATATTTATTGACAACTAATATTAAAAATAAATCAATGTCTAAAACTCTTTTGTCTATATATATAAAAGGCAAAAGTGATTGACTGATGTATCAACGCACAGGCCAAAACCCTTAGGGCTATAAACTTAAAATTTCATACACATATTCCTCTTATAAGGTAAGCATCCACTAAGGAAGGATCTTTCAAAATTCAACCCCTAAGGGGGTGAAATAGGGGATAAAAGTTTGTATGAAACTTTTTATTAAAAAGTCATCTGTAGGATAAAACACGGTTCACGCGAACGAAGTCGCGGGCGATGTGCTAGTTTTTAATATTAGTTGACAATAAATACATAGTGTCTACATCTTCATGGTATTTTATTTTTATTACATTTTGTGTTATTCAGTAAATCATTCAGCTCCTATTCATTCAATAAGTAGTGCATGAATGGCAGTGGTTATCACCTGAAGTTATTTTTAGCTCGCCGTTAACAGCCTAATAAAGTCATATTTTACGGAGCTGATCCGATTACCCAAAACCCCCTTTTCTTCATAATTTATAACGCCTGCCTTTAACAAATTAATGAAAACAAGTATATGAAAGCCACTGGGTCCAAATTGTGTAAGGGTTAAATTCTCGTAGACTCGAAAAAAAGAAGCAAAAATAACAACAGCAACAGCAATAAAAACAGCAACAGTTTCTATGATTGTTTCTATACTGTATATTCATGAAATGACGTCCAATATTCAGTAGTAGTGATCCACTGCTGGATGTAGCCACTCAAAGAAATCGCTCTCTTCACTTCAGAACCTTGGTTTTTCCACTAAAGTTTTCGGATTTTTTAGCAACTAAATAATAACTAAGAATACGAGAATTATAAGGAGCTACCGCCCGGGGCGCCACCCGCTTAGTATTAGTACATACTTCGCCCAATATATTTATAAATTATAGCCTGTTTTTATTCTGATGTATAAGCTATATTTCTGTAAAGTTTGATCAAAGTCCGTTCAGTAGTTTATGCGTGAAAGAGTAACAAACATCCATCCATCCTCACGAACTTTCACGTTTAATAATAATATGATGATTATTATTTGTTTCAAATTTTTCTTGATCCCTTCGTTTTTAGGGTTTCGTAGTCAACAAGGAACCCTTATAGTTTCGCCTTGTCCGTATGTCTGTTAGCAGCTCAGAGACTCTTTGTACTAGAAAACTTTTATTTGGCATGGATATACATATTAATCAAGCCGACAAAGTGGTAAGATAAAATCATGAAAAATATTTATGTTTTGGTACCTCTGTATCCACACATATCAGGGCCGTGACCGGGACGTGCACGGGACGTGGACAGACGTGGACGGTCCGTTCACGTCCCTGGCACGGCCCTGATATGTGTGGATATAAACCATAAATGTTCATGAAACAAAAACAAAAAGCCCACTTCTTAGTCCGCATTATTGTGCAACTACGGAACCCTATTACTACGCGTGGCCCGAGACGCACTTGGGTGGTTTTTATATTTTTTGTTTAAGGTTATCAATTTCTAAATAGTGCATGAATAAAATTCAATATAAGTAACAAAAGTTATTTTTAGATCGCCGATAAAAGATGGGCTGTATTTCATGGAACTCGTCAGATAACCCAAAACCCCCTTTTCACTATAATTTATAACGCCTACCAATATATGAATGAAACCGATACGATAAGTATTAACCATCCTATTTGACTTCTAGATCAAAACCATAAATCCACCATAGGTTATAAGGCCTGATTATTTTTAGTTTCGAGGTTAACAACGAAAAATCAATATAATATTATACTAGCTTCCGTCCGCGGCTTCACCCGTGTTTTTAACTTTAAACTGTTTTTAAGTTTTATTATCCCAAGGGAAAACACTACCGGAATACCACCAGCACTTAATCTATCCGTTTGCCAAGTTTCATCCAAGTCCTATTAGCCGTTAAGACGAGAAAAGATAACATATACGCAGAGTGACCTTTGCATTTATAATACTAGTTGCCACCCGCGGCTCCGCCCGCGCTTAATTAGTACTTCCCACAATACATCCTTATAAATTATAGCCTGTGTACTCTGATGTATAAGCTTATAATGCCCGGCACGTAAGTTGGCAAGGTTTTGGCGTAGTGGGGGTAAGTTCGCGCATATTCCGCAAACTGACCAACCACCATATAGAGTAAACGGAACGTGGACGCGACACGATTGGTCAGTCGATCCTTGTGTAAACTGACCAACCTACCGCGCGCTCGGAACGGTCCTAAACGTTCCCCGCGCCCCGCTTCACTACCAAAGAGACCTAAAAAACAACTTCTGCGCATCTGACGACTCTTGCCAACTTATGTGCCGGGGATTATACTGTTAAGTTCCATAAAAATCCGTTCTGTAGTTTTTGCGTGAAAGAGTAACAAACATTCATCCATCCATCCTAACACACTTTCGTGTTTATAATAGTAGTGGAATTAGTGTAGATAAGTCAGGAATTGAATTAGATTAGATGCCTCATATACTAACTCTAGCAGAACTGATAAAGATATAAAATATAAGCTCTAGAGGTTATCTACCTTTACTTATATAGAACCGAAGTGTAGGCTTGCTCTAGATTTACTAAGCTCCTGTGTTGCACCCAGAAGAGAAACTGGGGTTTAACCCGGTGACAGCACAGCGAATAAAAAATTCTAAAAACCCGACTGCTTAAAAACCGAACTAAAAAGAATGTAAACAAGAAGAAAATCATGCTGTGCAGTCGGAGGATACATGTTCGCGAGCTGGCTGACCAAAACCAGATGTATCCTCCGACTGCACAGCATGATTTTCTTCTAGTTTACATTCTTTTTAGTTCGGTTTTTAAGCAGTCGGGTTTTTAGAATTTTTTAATTAACTTTTTTTATATATAAATTTTTAATTATCTTTTTTTAGAATTAGGTACATTTTAACATACGAGTGTTATATATTTTTGAAATCAGCTCTTAAAGCCCTTTATTTTGATACCCCACACGTTAGGTTTGGAAGAAAAAGAAAATTTGGGCCCCCAAAATCCGCCATTTTTCCATTTTCCAAATTTAATGTAGTCAGTGTCACTCGCAGGGTTAAGACAAATCGATTGACGTAAAAACCATTAATATCGGCCAACGCGTTTGGTCTCTAGAACGCCACATAGGAACAAACATACATACATACATACATACATACATACATACTTACATATATACATAGACTGATAAACACATTACCCTCCTTCGGCAGTCGGGTAAAAATTGTAATATCGAGTACACGGTCCGGTCAGTATGACCCCTTATTATAAAATAAGTATTGCCAATATTTAAAGGGATTATTAAAAACTTTATCGTATGATGAATAATGTATTATTAAATGAGGGATTTTGATGTATGAGATTCTGAAATTATCACAAAATACGCTTTTGTCGAAAATCAACTAAAAAGGTTCATACATTAATACAAAATACACCTTCTGTCTTATGGCAAAAATATGTTAACAAAATATAAATTTACGTAAAAAAACAATTAACCAAGTAACAATAATTTTAAATGGGATTTTATTGTAATCACATAAACATACAAAAAAATTAAGTAAAAGTAAAAAAAAACACTTGCAAGTTGTACATTTTTATCCGTCTTTTTTTTCTTTGGCCAGGTCTACTCACCGGTGCAGGCGCAATACGACAGAATAGTGTCAAGAAACTAAAAGGGTGGTTTATTATCTCCAGCTACTGAGAAGTACAGAAACGTCACACAATATTTCTAGAAAATGCAAGTGTTTCAAAACTTGGAGGGTCTCACAGACCCAACTGTGCGCTCGCCGGTTTAAGAGTTTAAGCAAACCCACATATCTACATAACAATAATTAATAACATACAGCATACATCCCTCTTTCATTCGCCGAAATGTATGGCAGAGGTACCTACAATACTCCTACAGATTGCCAGTTATGTATTGCCATGAAAAGAAAGAAGGAGGTTGCGACGAAGAAGAACCGCATCCGCAATACCGCGCTGGTCCGGAGAGCGATGGTCGTCGACGAGTGCCTGAAAGCCCGAGAAGAATGTCCAAGTCACCAGTTGGAAGGAGTTTTGCCGGCAGCAGGATCGGGAAGGGGTTAGGGAGGGAATTTACAGGATCATCGGTAAGACCGCCAAAGGCTGGAAGAACTGACCCTATGCAGTGATGGATGCATTCCTTAATCCAAGTGAATCGGCCGCCCTACTAGCAGAAAAGTTTTACCCCGAAGACAGAGTAGAACAGGGCAACGCTGACCACAGGAGAATTAGAGAAGTGGCCGGCCATAGCCTGCCTGCTGGTTGATGCCTATTGCCATTAAAGGAACACAAATCCACACTACGGATTACTACTGAGAAATTTCAGATGGCAAAACCAATAGCACATTCTCGACCCAGGAATTGAACCCAGGATCCCATACTCATTAGTAGCGGTTGCGACCACTCGACCAACGAGGCAGTCTAACAAAAATTAATATAGGACTTAAGTCTCGACCTCATTATAATAAAAAACAATAAACCTAATTAACTCATCTGCCTAGCCTTTTTCCCAATTATTGTTGGGGTCGGCTTCCAGTCTTACCTGATTCAGCTGAGTACCACGGAGCGACTGCCTATCAGACCTCCACAACCCAGTAACTGGGTAACACGATACCCCTTGGCAAGACTGGTGTCAGATCTCAGGCTTCTGACTACCCGTAACGACTGTCAAAGATCTTCAAATGACAGCCGGGACCAACGGCTTAACGTGCTTTCCGAGGCACGGAGGAAACTCGGTATGTTGAAATGGTCACCCATCCACGGACCGACCTCGTCAAGCGTTGCTTAACCTTGAAGATCGACCCGTGCGGCTGTTATTATTTAGCCACGAGCTCCTCAATAAACCTAATTAACTGAAAAGAGGTACAACAAGACAACAAGAAAACAAGTACTAGGTTTAATTTATTACCCAGGGTCGTGCCCTAACAGGTGTTGCACAGAGGGGGTCCAGGGGTTGTCTTTTAAGGTCACGGGACCCCTTCTACGTGCTAATGGTGATCACCGGGATGGTTTTAGTGAGGTAAAAATACCACACTACCTGGTCTTTTCCCCTAAAGTCCAGGTCCAAGTTACTTTCGAAGGTTTCCCACAGTTAACAAAAAATATATATAATTGATTAAATTCTGTGAAATAATCTAGAATGCACCATAATAACTATAAGGTTTTGTGTCATATATATTCATGGAAATAGTGAATTATATTAAAAAAGACATTAAATATTATGAGGTGCTGCCAGCGGTAACAAACGAAGTTTTGGTAGGTTTTCTATTTTTTTATTTTTGCCTTCCTCAGTTGCGTAAAAAATGCAATTTGCTACTTGTATCATTGTTTGCTTAGTTACTAGCAGTAATATTTTTTCTTCAGTTAACTTTTTGGCCTTCACTGTGAATAAACGTGAAAATAATTCCAAGCGTTTTTTGAGTGTAGGAATAATCCTAATGTGCATATTGCTATGACACGACACACCTGTTCGTGACTACAGTTTGGCAACAATACACAACTTTGTAAACTTCCATGATTGTAATTATAGAAAATCTTCCATGTACTTTTATTAATAGGTACCTAATGACGGTTTCATTGCAGGGCGTAGTATTCTCTTTCGTATGATATAAAAAACGTGTATTGATTACTCTTGCTCTTTGCAATTTTAATTTAAGGTTGCCGTAATTGACGGCACAAACTATTTTGTCCGCGGGGTTAAAATGCATGTATTTTGTGCCAGGGTGGTGTCGGGTTTATCGTCCACAAGTGCCTTGGGCGCACGGTTGGCGCAGTGGTTGAGCGATTGACTGCTGCGCTGCGTGTCTCGGATCCAATTCCCGAACGGAACAAATATTTGTATGACCTACAGATAGTTGTTCCGGCTCTGGGTGTTGTGTATGTGAGTTTATATGTTTGTAAACGCACCCACGATACAGGGAGAAATTCATAGTGTGGGGCACCGTTTTACCGTAGTCCGCCCGAAGAATTGCCAAAATTAAGTGGCAGTGGGCAGGGCACATTGCTCGCAGAACGGATGGCCGATAGGGCAGATAAGTTCTGGAGTGGCGACCGCGGACCGGAAGACGTTGCGTTGGAAGGCCTCCCACCAGGTGGACCGATAACCTGGTGAAGGTTGCGGGGATCCGCTGGTAGCGAGACGCACGAGACCGGTCAATGTGGCGGCGCTTGGGGGAGGCCTATGTCCAGCAGTGGACGTCTTTCGGCTGATATGATGATGATTATACCATACTTTGCATGTCCTAACTAGCATCAAAAATTCGACATCATTTTTAGAAGTCGTCGATAGGCCATATCAAAGACCTCTCATTTTTCCGCAACTTTTATGACAAACTAAACTAATTTTATGAGATTTTGTGCGCAGAAGATTTCTGGGGACCTACTTCTTATGGTTTTGTTATGGAAGGAACTGTTGAGAAACTTCTGAGACACATTCGAATACAAGTCAATTTTAAAACTACGATATTGTGGAATTAGGATAAAATCCTCATTCAAAATCTAGTTATGTTTGTCCAAATTATCGTGTTTAGAGCTTGGAGCACATTATGCCCGGTGGGTGCGTGTATTTCTGCTAACAAGCAATCACACCCACGTTGTTATGTATCCCAACACTGACTATAATAAACTACCCCTATCCCGCTGTAGGGCAACGACCTCTGGAGATGGAACGATCATCCATCATTAGGTTTGCTCACCGCTTGTAGGCTGGTGTAGGATATCAGACCCAGTTTCCTTTTTTTACCCGACTGCCGAAGAAGGGTAATGTGTTTATCAGTCTATGTATGTATGTATGTTTGTTACTATGTGGCGTTCCAGAGACCAAACGCGTTGACCGATTTTGATGATTCATACGTCAATCGATTCGTCTTAACCTTGCGAGTGTCATAGGCTACATTAAAATTGGAAAATAGAAAAATGGCGGCTTTTGGGTGCCATATTGTGGGGAGGCAATTTTATTTTTTCTTCCAAACCCATCGTGTGGGGTCTCAAAATAAATGGTTTCAAGAGGTGATTTTAAAAATATATAACACTTATATATTTAAATGTACCTAATTCGAAAAAAAAATTAACTAAAAAGTTATAAATAAAAAAGTTTATTAAAAAAATCAAAAAACCCGACTGCTTAAAAAGCGAACTAAAAAGACGTAAACAAGAAGAAAATCATGCTGTGCAGTCGGAGGATACATCTGGTTTTGGTCAGCCAGCTCGCGAATATGTATCCTCCGACTGCACAGCATGATTTTCTTCTTGTTTACGTCTTTTTAGTTCGCTTTTTAAGCAGTCGGGTTTTTTGATTTTTTTAATAAACTTTTTTTTCTGATAATGTTTTCTTCAACTCATAATACTACACACTCAATTCGTTGTGGCAATATCTTGCATGAACAGTGCATTTTCCGAAGATAAAAGAGCCAACGTCGATTTACTTTCTGTAGCGAAATAATTTTCGCAATCGGATTAGCGCTTTCAGAGATAACATTTTACAAACTACTTAACAAATAAACCCCAAGCATCTTTAAAATATTGGTTTAGATTATGAAACAATATTGATTTTTGAAGTTTTATTCTCTATTTAACTTGACCGAGCTGGTGAACTTTTTGATAGACACCAAAAGAGAAGGTAGATTCTCAAAATACCGGGGAATGTTACTTGTGTCACGACCTACCTACAAATATTTCTGTAATGAAGATACAGGTCCAAATAATCTACTTAGCTGGTTTTGAACGAATAACCTAACAAGGATAAGTAGGTACTCCACAAATAGTTCCTAAAATACCTGTTTTACTTATACAAGTTCAAAGAGAATCGGTTAAAATAACATTCCTTGAGACAAAATTGCAGCATTTCTCTCTAGACAAAGACTGTTGGTTTATACAATAACTCATTGTGTCCGTACAACTGACGAGCCCTAGAAACCTAGTTTTTTTAATAGTACAACACAGATGAACTGATGTAAACACATGCATTCCTTTTTTTGTGGAATGTCGGGTCAGCATTGAAGAGATTTTTCTTTTTCAATAAATTTGCATATATCAGGTTAATTTTCAATGGCTAGCCAAATTTCTGCCAGGAATTAGGTAAAAAAATCAGCCGTTCTGTACATTTTGTCGAGTATAATGCGGGCAAAAATGTGCAGAAACGTTGATATTTTTATCTTTTTTGGGAGTTGAGTTTTGCATAAACAGCAGACTTATTACGTATCTTGACATTTGCGTAATAATTGCTCTTCAATACAGAAGTTTTAGAGTTTTTGGTGGTTTTTTTTTTAGAAATAAGTGCAATTGACAAATAGCGAGCGATTAGCAAACGATAGTGTAGGACCTACCAGGCTCCCCCCGGTGGGTTCCCGCATTGTTGAGGCGGAGGGCTCAGTAGCCAGTCAGTAGTAAAGCGAAGAGGAACCCGAGGATGGGCCGCTCGTCAGGCCAAAAAAGGATGTACAAAAAAAAAAGAAGCACCTTCCAGGCTACAATGTAGATAATTTCCACTTTTATGACCTAAAGCGTTTGATCGCGCGATGATTGCTGTTTACAGTTTCGTTATAAATCTAGTTATATACGTGATTCAATTATTTAATTTGTTAAATCGATCTTTATAATAAAATTTCGTTAATCCAATCAATCGATGACTAATTTCATCAAATGCTCACTAAAACTCTGACCATTGACCTCCACATATTGCAGAGACACAAATACAAAGTGCATGTCAAAACACGTTCTATAATATATATAATTAGTATATAACCGGCCAAGTGCGAGTTGGACTCGCCCACCGAGGTTTCCGTACAAAAAGCAACATTCATTAAAGTTCAAAAAACAATGAAAGCAACAAAAATTGCTCTAATGAAAAGTTCTTTATTACTTTTCCAAGTATTTTTATAAGTTTGTCGACTATTACTCGTAAACTTGTAAAGCCTACTTAGCTGTGATAGTTTTTCTTTAAATTTAATTATATATGTCATTATATGTGACCTAGTGATTAATCAGGGCACTATATATATTCCCGTAGTCGTCATTATAAATCTAGTCAAGTCAAATCGGCCAATGTAATGAATACTGATTTGAACATCTATATTTATCACATTGTCTGGTCATTATGAATATTGCTACGTAACGGTTGGGCAATTCGATAATTATGGTTAATGAGTTAGTCCAAGAGCGAGCGAAGCGAGCTCGGGTGCTTAGGACATCCTGACACGGAAAGGTTAAGTTTGGAGTGGATGACGGGAGCTGAAGTTAGCGAGCAAAGCGAGTGAACTTAGCTCCCGTCATCACCTTCATGTTAGATTACTTTAGACCCTGCAGACAGAAATAGGAGCGAGACAGCGGGATTCCGTCGACTTTGTTGCCTAGATAGTAATAATACTTACCTATTCTATATTAAAACCAATGTCAACATTGTTTTTTTTTTTTAATCCTATTTTTATTACCCTGCTTTATTGTGACGGGCATTATTCAGAAAGCCCAATCAATTTAATTATTTCAATAGTAATATTAGACATTATTCAAATTGCCCGGGCATTATGAATAATGCCGTATTATTCACTTGGTCCATAACATAATTATGTACTACTGCCGCGAAATTTTTATATATCCAAAAGCAACGGTTTAGCTGGCAGGGTGGGACACCTGCCTCTATCAAAAATTGACAATTTAAAACTTAATTTTACTCATTCAGATCCCTGCATCGAAAAGTGATTTTCAAATCAAATCAAATCAACAGACCCGTAATATTTTTATAACACATTTGCTCGTAAAGGGTCTCTTATATCACCAATTTCAATATCGTATTGTATCTCATTACGTACTTGTGCGTTATTGCAATGTAAAACGCACGAGTTTCTTTTTAATAAGGTAAAACGCATGGTTTATCAAGATGCTCCGTCTAAAACGAACGGTACTTTTTAAATTTTAGCAAAGACTTTTTATGTCAGAAAAGTGGTCAACATTTTATGAATAAATTTAATTTGGGAGATAAAACAAAATAAACATTTAATTCTTTAATTTAATTAATTTTGACCATAAATTACAACCATTTATCTGTAACAAAACTCAAAAATATTAATTTACTTTGTTAGTAATACTGGCTGTTTTTGTGCCTTTAAAAAAAATCGCTGATGCACGCGCATCGCTAGTTTGTGAACAAGTAAAAATTATTACGCGCGATTTTTCTTTTCGCTGTATTGTTTTTATTTGAAAATATCGTAAAGATTTTTTATTTTTTTTCCTCTTTCTTTACATCTGCAATCAGCCTACTAGCTATAATCAGATTGGTTGTTTCTTCAATTGGCAGTTCGAGATTCTTCATATCCTGCGATGCGTCATCTCGTTATGTATCACCAACAAAATTAAATTGACGCTATTCTTTTTCTTTTCAGTCTGTAGGTAGAGTCCGAGGACTCTAGTAGTGCAGCAGCGAGATCATTTTTGTGATTTTTTAGCCTCTCCTTATAAAACTTGTATGGCCAATGTAACGTGATTTCTTTTTGGGAACAATAAAGCACCAAATACTGGAATATATGTTTATTTAGTGAAACCCTCGAAACACGTCACAAAAAGTAAATATGTTTATAGGGTTGCAGTTGGCTGGTCAAACCTTTAACTCGGTTATTATCAGTATTGAGGGTGGAAGAATTGAATTAAACAAAAGCAAAAAAAAAAGGCCTGTCTCCCAGGGGCCGCCGCGGGGCCAGCCAACTCTTTGATATTAGGGATTTGCAAGTACTCATGTACTTTTATGTTCTTCGTGAACCAAGGAGCGCAGCTCAATATTTTTAGTGCTTTGTTTTGGAAGCGTTGTAGTATCTCCATGTTTGAGTGGCTTGCCGAACCCCAGAGTTCTATACCATACGTCCATATGGGGCTTAGAATGCATTTGTAGATCAGTAGTTTATTTTCCAATCTGAGTGATGACTGTCTACCCAAAAGCTAGTACATGTCTCCCCGTTTCCTGTTTGCCTGATCCCTTTTGGCCTTTATGTGCTCACGCCAGGTAAGCCTTCTGTCTAGGTGCATACTTAGGTATTTGACCGTACCTTTCTGTGGTAGAGCATTACTATCAAGTATCGCTGTTGGGCAGTCCCCTCTATCGTCAAGTAATGATGGATTTATTAATTCGACACCGTCAGAAGTCACAGATGCAGCGAAAAAGGCTAGCCTCTAGCCCGAAAAATCGACCGATAGATACTTAAAAGCGTATCAAAATTTCATCTTATGGAAAACAAGCAAAGAAAACAATATATCACGGGAATTTAACGCGATGATTTAGATTATTTATTTACCTATTTAACCCGACGTTTCAGCCGTGTTGCAACGATCGTGGTCCCGGGTAGACTGGTGTATCGGTGTACTGGCTCCGTTGGGGCAGAAAATTCTTCCTCTACCCTCACATTTCTACACACAACACTGACCGTGTCCTTATTCTGTAAGTTCACCGACTGCACAAAGCGAGGTAATGTTTTGTTTTGTTTTGTGAGGTGATGTTTTCCATTATGAAACGCGAAAGTTTTAAAGTTAATATAACAAGCAAAGATGCAAATTCATTTTTAGATAGTGTGTTTTTAGCCTATTTCATGGAACTTTCTCAAAAATATAAGTCAAGCTCATTGTGGTGCTACTTATTCAATGCTAAAAAGCAAAACAAAACATGGTATTGATATCAAGTAATTCTCCAACTTGCTATTTGCAGCATTTCTAAAAATACTTTCCTATTTGAGTAAAAAGTCGAAAGTATTTTCGGCTGACAATGTCAAGAAGTTCCTAAAAGAAGCTCCGGATTACCGATATTTGGCAGCAAAGGTCAGTTGAAACTAAATTATTGTTATTAACTACTTTCACTTTCGTATTTATTTACAATATAGGTGTTTAGTGCGCTGTTTTTATCTCTTTTCAGGTTGTATTAATATTCGGCATAAATGGTGCCATGTAGAAGTCAAGAGTTGGCAAACATCACAACTAATGATGTCAAGAACCATGGGCGGGTTCTTCTTGTCCAGGTCAAAAAAAAAAACCAAGATCGTTCACAATACAGGGGCCTTTTCACGACATAGTGAAGAAATACGAAGCGCTTCGTTCAACAAAAGCGATGTCTAACAGATTTTTTCAAAATTACGGATATGGAAAATGCACTAACCAACCCATTGGCATAAATAAATTTGAGCAATGTCGAAACAAATTGCCACTTTCTTAAATTTTGATTATCCACATGAATACACAGGGCACAGTTTCAGAAGATCCTCAGCTACATTGCTCGCCGATTCAGGTGCGAAGTTATTGACACTAAAACGCCACGGAGGGTGGCGGTCGAACAGTGTAGCCGAGGGCTACATAGATGACTCGGTGAAAAATAAAGAAGAAATTAGCGCCCGCATTACAAGGAATATAAATTTGGAGCCAAGTGTTGACTCTCGACCATCTACGAGCACACACGCGTACATTCCACTATCGTCGCCGCCGCTGCAGCCGCCTCCGTCACCGCCACCGACTGCAGAACTCTGTGGTCTCGTTTCTCCTACTTTCACTCAAGAGATTGAGAGAGAGAGACTGGTGAAATTGTAACTAATAATAATAACTTGACAACATTAAAAATGCCAACTGGCAAGGCAATAATCAATTTTACAAATTGTTCAAATTTTTCTAACTGCTTTAACAACTGATTAAAGATAGGGTCCCGTTTTTACCCTTTGGGTACGGAACCCTAAAAATAAACCTCGCATGTGTCTTTTAAAGTGGTGTTAAAATGGACACGAGTAATGAAAACCACTCGAATGTATCAGGTATTGGGTTTTAATAGGTCGGGCAGTCCTTGGTTGGGAAAAGGAGGTCGCCGAGTGATGTCTATGTAAAGAATATAGATTGTGATGTTTCATAAATGCTACCTGTGTTATTAACAGTTTTGGGTGTTGCATGTATGATGTGTTTGTAAATTAATACTAGAAGGTGAAGGCATAAGTTACTACAGGATCTACAACCTGATGGTTGATATACTTTTCTTTATCTCCGATATGATAGTGCTAGGCCCGTACCCACTTCTCCCCCTGCATTTCTCACAAATTTGTGCGTAGATTTACCAAAGATCGACCGAACTTCATAACAACAAATCGTCATTGGCAACAGACTGTAGACAGTCAAAATAATCCCAGGATCAAATACGGGCCATAACCCACTTAACAAAATTCTTTTTAACATAGGCGCCACAGACAGCTCGCTTTGCAGGGGATGCTTTGATGCCGAGGATTCAGCTGCCCACGTCATCCTGGAATGCGAGGCCGTGGCTTCTTCTCAACGTGAAGAATTCCTCGAAGCAATGAGGTCATTCCGCGAAGCCTGTGAAGCTCTCAGGAAGCTTCTGTGGTTTTGGGCGGAGCTGTGCTAGCTTTGTTAGCCAAAACCCCCACGCACAACCATCCGAATGAGAGTCTAAGTGTCATCATCATATACTTTTTTTATGGCACACTAGCTCTTCATGCGGCTTTGGTTCCGTGGTCCTACATCTCAAGAGACGTTTATTTTTTCGAGATGAAGAATAGCCTATGACTCTCAGCGACGTGCAGCTTTCTATCAATGGAATAATGGTTTTTAATCAGTTCCTTCAGAGATTAAGCACTACAACCAAACAGCCTCTATAAAAAAATATTAAGAAGAGTCTAAGGGCGGTGACGCACTACACGTCCGTATCCGTGATTCGAGTTCGAAGTTCAAATGTTCTGAATTATGACAGATTGTGACGGATAGAGTTCGGATGTAGTGCGTAAATTTACCTACAAAGAATACTACGGCTACTTCTGAACTGAAATTTCACGGACACGGGTCGGATTTAGTGCATAACCGCCCTAAGGGTATATGAACACTATTTATTTTCGAAAAATGGTCCTGCAGGAATTTTCTATAAAGCGCGGTAGTTTTAAGAAAAATATATTATGTTTAGATCAGCGGTGCGACGTAAGTACAATTTCAATTTAACGTTGCATTACTCAACATTTTATTTTCTACATACTTATAGTTTATTCTCGGTTGTGGTTAGGACTTAGGATTAAGTAAAAAAGCAATTTAGATATAACCTGTATCATAAGGAAACTAACTCTTGAATACGTGAAAGATTGAGTGGGTTTTAGTATTCTCACCAAAAACTTAAAGCTTTGTAAGACCTAAAAACTTAAACATACTTCCATCGCTCTTATTTCTAAGAATTGTGACTCCGTTTTGCCTTGTCAACGCTCTGTCTCTATTTCAGTGAACAGCGATACTGATAGATCTATAGATGCTCTGATATTTGAATCAACCACCGTTTGGGGCTTCGGACTTAAGGCGCAGATTCCCTTGAGTACCTGATTTTAAAATCAGAATCACGTCTAAATGGCTAGTCGTAATTTTTTGGAAAAATATATGTCATATTTGACCATTTTCTTAATGATTTGATATGAGCAAATTTTGAGTTTTATTCGTATAACATAGTGTAATTAATTTGTAAAGTTATGTCTAAAACGGACAAAAACACGACAATCGCACCAAAACCGCTGGGCTTATTTTAATGGAATCAACACCATCTCAAAGACAATTTAATTATCTAAATTTTGATCTGAGGCTTTTTTTTAAAGTCATAGAATAATAAGGAAAGTACAAAAAACTACAAAATTTTGGGTCGCGCGGGTGTGAAACGTGTGCGCGTTTTGTTATTATTCAAGTTATTCTCTATTTTTTAATCACTCAAAGTAAAGTTTTAATGTTTTTGGTACCTCTGCAGGAAGTGTGGCCGATGTATCTCACGAGTCACAACACGTTAACATAAGTAATTTTTTAAAGAAAGTAATAACAACAAAGACAAAACAAATGCATTCAAACCTTACTCGAAAATAAATTAATTACAAACTTTATGGTCAAACTCCATTAAAAAAGTCTTAAAAGCGACCACATATTAAAATCTCGAAGTTCTAAAAATAAGACATTGTGTATTCTATACCGACATCAAAGACGGTAGGTAATGAGTTCAACAATGCATCCCCGATCACATTGTTTATTGATTAATCAAAGATTATTATGTTTAGCTTGGTAGAGAAGAGCTTCGGGATTCGGCTTTTGTGTTCGACAAACTTCGGTAATTTTCGGAATTGCAAATAAAATGGCTCATTTCAGATGACGAAGTCTTGACGGCTTATACAGAGGTTTCTTGGTAGATATTTTATATTTTATGATATAAGACTATTGAAGATTACAACTGAACAAAGGACATTTTCCCTTTTAGATGTTATCTCAAATGCTACAGTTTATGCATTCGGTGAACTTCGGTAATTTTCGGCTTTGGATATAATGGCTGCTTTCGGCTCTTGACGACGACTTATACTAAAACAGGGTTACAACCTCATTGATGGGAAGAAGGATTCCCAGTCTCTTATTTGACTGATAAAGTTTAGAAACAAGGGCATTCAGTAGTAATCGCAAAATCGGATGTTTGTTGAATCTTATCTGCACCCTAATTGCGTATCAGTTTTAACAGCACGAAGTATACTCCTCCCTTTAATTTTGATAACTTAACAGTATTTATTGCGTGTTCTACGCTGTTGAGTAGATGGATTTTTTAACATATGAAGCAATGAATGCAAGGAGAGCATACCGAGCGTTATTCTTTGAACTTACTCAAGTAGGGTGCTGTCTTAAGGCAAATTTCATCAATTGAACTTAATATGATCTGCTGGTCTATTATACTTGTCATGCTAAAGATTGCTAGGGATTGACCGCTCCCTTCACCTAAGTTTTCACGGTGATATTTTTACAGTATAGCACTAAAGTTCATGTTTACCGAGGTCAACTGCTGTAAGGTTAAATAGTCAATTGCAATAATGATACTAAGAGCTATTCAACTCGACGTGTTAAATTTCATTTGTGAAATTGGCCCATACTCTTATATTTTATTAAAACTTATCCTTTTCTAACCCACTTGATAAGAAAAAAATAGAGTGAGTAGCCTATGGTCGATTCTGGCGGTCAAATAATAATGTATGTAGCAAGACTAACGATCCATTAGGATATCAGATAGTTACATTTAGCAGATCACGTTTTAGTACAGCGTCAAAAAGGAGGTCACCCAGAAACTGCGGCCTTGAACTTTGTAAATACGAAAGTTGCCGAAAATTACAGATCATGCATCTAGCAAAATATCGATCTTGAATATATTGATTATTATCTTTTCAGCCGAATATTCATTGGGGATTCATTGAATAGTCACGTCGACCGGACCTACTTACACTATCCCTTGCGCTGCGTGATCACCCTTAGAACATTTCAGCCACATTGACCATCTGTTCTGCGAGTAATGTACTTGTTTCAATGTCACTTAAGTTAGTTAATTTTTGAGATATCGTCATGCATTGTGCCTAACTCGTACAGGCATTTTCAAAAGTTACGCCGAAATTAATTTCGGCCAGATTTAAAATTTTGATTGAACTCTACATCAGATGAGTCAGACGAGGTTGCTTCTGTAAATACAAACCATTTGGTTTTAATCACTTTGTTTAGTCGTTCAAGGGTCATTGGGTAATTAATTTCAGTAATGAAAAGATTAATTACTTTTACATTATTGTATTATTACATGGAGGTGTTTGCTTTTTATTTGGGTTTTTAACGATTCTGGACTTCGAACTTTTGGGTTTCTGAACTACTTAAAAAATCTGTTTACTTACTAAGGCAACAGTTTCTTTAAGTAGTACCTAGCTACCTTATTATTGGCAAAGACTCGTTAAACTTCTAATAATTCAGAAATTAGGATGGAGGTGAATTAGGATTATGGTGAACCATAGGTATATATATAATTTATTCTTTAAAAAAAACTTTGTCTTTTCATCTCGATGACTCAAATTTAATCCAACCATTAAGTAGCCACCGGCTAAATCCGATGATAAATTCTAAATCCGCAAAAAACACAACTATAATTTGTAAGCAAAAATTTTTAAATTCCTTACCACAGACAGGTTTCCCACATTCTATGCGCAAGAGTTGCCTCGTGACAGAAACGCGTGTAAGTTCACGTGCGGTATCGATCGAATCGGTGAGTTGTGAGTTATCGACACTCGATACGAAGCATCGAATGTCGCGATGTTGCACATCACCTGAAGGCAATCGACCATTTGCAAATCGTGCATTTTTTACAATAAAATGAAGAAGATTTGTAAATAAAAAATTTCTAGGTTACACGAGGCTGGTTTAAGGCGATCTGGGTCTGTAAATACGGATGTTGTGTTTAATTGAGTTTCTGTAAAGCACGACTTTGTGGACTCTAGCCTCATTTGAATAACTACTGCAGCTGTATTACATTAATTTTATTTCACGTGACCTCTTCATGTTCGGTTTGCTTCATGGGCGGAAGCTAATTTACTGCACCCCAAGCATATTGCAAAACAAACGGACCCAAATGCCTTCCTCCTCTCTATTTTTAGATTGCATCCGCAAACGGAACAGCCCAATCAGTAAGATGACCGATTACCTAGTTAGGTGTCAGTGTGCTCGCTTGTGACATTGAACTGACACTACACTACCAATATAGGTTCATGAGAATGACGCGTGGTCATTTGTTGACACGTGTTATTGTAATTCCGCTGAACTGAAGTACTAGGGTAGTATAGATCTTTAGTTGAAAAATGTAGTTTAAAAATGTTGATGGCTGAATGCCATTATTTTGACAAAAACAAAATCCGGTTATCTAAAACTAATTTCAATAAGTTGTTTTTAGATGAAAATGATCCTGAATATTTTAGGTTTCAGATCAATTTTCTTTTTAAAGTTACTACTTACGTGCATCATACCAACATCTAGATGGGGGTGGATAATTAGTAAGTTATGGTTGAGACTTGCACACACCAGGGAAGCATATTCTTCTTCTTATTCGTTGTCTTCATTACTGAAGGTCGTGCCCGTCTTGGAAAGCTTTCACGGAGTCATTGACGAGCTGCTTCCAAGCCACTCTGTCTTCGGCTCTTCTCAGGGCAGTGGTCACCGTGAGGCCCGTAATCGCCCTGATCTGGTCTGACCACCGAGTGGGTGAGCGTCCGCGTGGCCTTTTCCCATCCACTTTTCCTACAACAACCAGTTTTTCTAGATTATCTGGCTGTCGCCGGGCGATGTGACCGAAGTAACCTAGGACTCTTTGGTAGCAGATCGTGGAGAGTCTGGTTTTGATATTTAACTGGTTGAGAATGGACCTATTTGTGCGTTTTGCTGTCCATGATATGCGCAACATTCTCCTCCAGCACCACATCTCGAAAGCCTCAATCTTTCTTCGATCTACCGAGCGAATTGCCCAAGATTCGGAGCCGTAAAGGAAAATTGAGAATACCAGGGTTCTAACGAGTCTCTTCTTGGTGTTATTAGAGATGTTCCTATCTTGCCATAGGGAAGCATATAGCATCATACAAAGTCGGGGTCCTATACTCAGCAGTTGAATGAATAGATGGATAACATTCATAATATCGTGGCCAATCGTGGGTAAACCTAGTTGAGACTTGTACATACCTAACCTTAACCTAACCTTGTTTACTAACCTTTAGTTGATAAGCTTTTACTAACCATTGGACCAATGTAGTTGTCTTTAAAATAAATCATATTATTATTATTATTATACCAGGAAAACATAGCACACTAGAGATGAGGCCTATACTCAGGAGTAGGTGGCACAGGACTCCCTATTGTGACGAAGAATTAAACCTGTTTTTTTTTCAAAGATTAAAATGTTCCTGAGTATTTTTAGGTTTCAGGTAAAATTTCTGCTTAATAATTACATACATTCAATAATCATATCAACATCCAGGTGGGGGTAGATATAATTATTATGACATGGTTGAGACTTGTACATACCAGGGAAGCATAGGCTCAAGGGTGGAGGCCTTACTCAGCAGTGGGACGATTAAGGATTCCTAAGATGATCAATAATACAGTAATCGACTGATCCTCTTTTCGACCGGTTATGGCTATATTGCGAACAGACAACTACTAGACGGACAGAAAACGTGACAGAAAAACACTGCGTCAGCAAGGTTTTTTGTCTGTAATACGACTTTCTGCACGTGACGTCATATGATACTTTTTAACAGACTACACACGTTTTGCACATTATAGGGTACCGACCTCTTGTGGCATCCTATACCAGTAGTAGACACTTTTAGTTATGTAGTACACCACGTTTGCCGTAGTTTCGGTTCTATGTTGGAGCTGTAGTTATGTAGTACACCACGTTAGCCGTAGTTTCGGTTCTATGTTGGAGCTGTAGTTATGTAGTACACCACGTTTGCCGTAGTTTCGGTTCTATGTTGGAGCTGTAGTTATGTAGTACACCACGTTTGCCGTAGTTTCGGTTCTATGTTGGAGCTGTAGTTATGTAGTACACCACGTTTGCCGTAGTTTCGGTTCTATGTTGGAGCTGTAGTTATGTAGTACACCACGTTTGCCGTAGTTTCGGTTCTATGTTGGAGCTGTAGTTATGTAGTACACCACGTTTGCCGTAGTTTCGGTTCTATGTTGGAGCTGTTGTTATGTAGTACACCACGTTTGCCGTAGTTTCGGTTCTATGTCGAAGCTGTGACTGCACTTTTCTGTCTAACATGAAATTATTCTCTAAAACAACATGAGAAACCACTCATTTGGAAATAAAATAAGTGAGTACGAGTTGTGTGAAAGTTTTTGGACTAAAAAAACAATAAAATATAAGATGAAGCTTGATTCCCCGAAATGTTAGGCAGTACACCACCACAGTTATAGTTCAAACAACACTAAAAAACAAACTTAACTTAATATTACGTTTTTTTAAACCTGCCTTACTTGTCTAGAAACTTACATCATCATCAATCAATCAATCTGCCTAGCTTTTACCCAACTATATTGGGGTCGGCTTCCAGTCTTACCGGATTCAGCTGAGTACCAGTGTTTTACATGGAGCGACTGTGTTCTACGAGATAGGCATCTGACCTCCACAACTGGCTAACACGGTACCCCTTGGCAAGACTGATGTCAGATCTCAGGCTTCTGACTACTCGTAACGACTGTCAAAGATCTTCAAATGACAGCCGGGACCAACGCCTTAACGTGATTTCCGTGCACGGAGGAAACTCAGTATGTTGAAATGGTCACCCATCCACGGACCGACCTCGTCAAGCGTTGCTTAACCTTGATGATCGACCAGTGCGGCTGTTATTATTTAGCCACGAGCTCCTCTAAAACTTACATCATCATCATCATATCAGCCGAAAGACGTCCACTGCTGGACATAGGCCTCCCACAAGCGTCGCCACATTGCAATGGGGATGTGAACTGCCACTTTTTCACGATAGGTGGCGCATCGTCGCTATGGCTATTGAAAGCTGTCAAATCCATACATTTTGTAACCTATAATTCAGTAAATTTAATATGCTTAAATAAATATGCTTCTGTGTGCTGTACTAGGAGGTACCAACCCCGTTGTTCATTTGTTGCCCAAAGATACAACTATAAGAAAAACTGGAAAAAGGCTATTTATATTTTATAGGTTATGTTATGTACCTGTCGGATTATGTTGCTTGTTAATCTTCGGCGAAATAGTGGAGCTATTAACGTATTGATAAAGTTCTACAGCAGGAATGTCATTAGCTTGGCCTTCAGAAGCTTGAGGGCTTTGATTGCCGAAAATAAAATAAAACTTCTGACCTAAAACGTAAATAATACAAACACATTAAAGTAATGTTCTCTCATTTTTGTAAATTTTCCTACCATGAGTCTAGTAAGAAATAACTCGTTAAGACTAAAACATAGCCATATCTAGAATATATCACCGGTGAAAAATATTTTATTATATAAAAGTCTGCCTCTCAATAAGATCTTTTTTTTTCCAGTTATCCTTGCACCTCATTTCTTTAGTACGTCTTTCAATTCTTTAAGCTTCCAGGGAAAATAAATATTATCAATAACGATGGTAGACCGGATAAACACAAAAATAATAAAAAAACGTAATGTAAACAAAGCAAAAATGATTTGACAGCAGCCATTGCGCCGCCAGCGACATCTGCGCTCAGCTTTGCGTTCACATCCCCATTGACCGGTCCCGTGCGTCTCGCTACCAGCGGATCCCCGAAACTTACAATTAGGTATATATTGAAAGGTATGTATAGATAGATACTCCAAAATACCGCGAGCGCGATTTTATAATAACAGTAATACCTATTGTCTCAACAACCTACATAACCACATAACAAAAAGTAGGTCAATGTACAAACTCTTTTCGGTCCGTAAATGTAAATTAATAAATTTCACCAAAGATTTATAGATTTACAATAAATTAACAAACCGGAACACATAAATCAGAAAGAAGACTGCACTGACAAGATAAACAATGGTTAGTACATAAATAGGCTATTAATTAAAGATGTAATGATGATTATGTCGACCACAGAGCAACGATACGTCTTTGCGGCCACTAAAAGAAAAAAAGATAGAAAGAAAATACATTTTCTTTCAACTACATAGTAATGTTATCATTAATCACTACAAAACCGATCACAAAGGACGTATTTTTTGCTTAGAACCAAAACAGTGCAGAAATTTTATATGAAATCTCATTGTTGCACAGTTTTTCATTAATGCACTGTTTTTTATTTTTTTAAATTTACCACAGAGGTTTACTGACTCCCTTTCAGTTTAATATAAAATGTATGCATTAGATCAAAAAGATATGCTAGCTGAAAATAAAAATCGGCTGAATAAAAACAACTTGATGAAAAAAAAACAAACGGCGGGCATTTTGTACCATAGTAAAACTTTGATACTTCTTATTTAGCAAGAAAAGTAAAAAAATATGGAAATAGACAGCGATAGCGATATGAATTCAACTCCAGAAAGTATAAAAACAGCTGCAAATGAAATTGTTCATAACCTTTTGCCGCAAAAGTCGTGGGATAACTTTGTTTTCATTCGCCTGATTTTTTATTTTGAGTAGGTATATTCTGTGACGGTAGGTAGATAGGTAGTTGAAAGAAAAGTAGATTACGCACCTCGCTAAAGTGAGTAATTAGTGCACTTGTGTTAATTCAGTGCCCTCGCATGCGCTCGAAACCAACATAACACTCGTGCATTAATAACTCGCTTTGCACTCGATGCAACAATCTACTATTATTTAGCACAGACTAAAAGACACACAATATGGGATACTGCCACTGCTTGGGACGGCATTGTCTAAAATTTTCATTTAAATCGAGCATGTTAGTGAGTGGAACTACTACAGGCATAAATCTAACTAGAACACGCGATTGTATGAACTTCGCGTGCCAAAAAACGGAGCAAAGTTACGATCAATGATCGTAATCTGAGGTTTTCATTTAGCATTATCGGCACCTGAAATCCACCGAAATATAGAAAAATGCCTTTTTATGTCATATTGAGCTGTAAAGAATGTATAGATAAAGTTGGCCGAGGCATTGGTAATGTTTTCTTTCATTGGTAAGTAAATTTGTTTTTAAATTGTTTGTGAAAAAGGGGCACATTTTGTTTACATATCGTATAATTTTTTTATTAATCTAACTGACGAACCAAATATAATTTTTCAGGAAAGTACTTACCCTATTCTGTGAAAATCCTATGTCTATGAAAGTCGAAATTGAGTTTACTGATCATTGCTCCAGCACAAAATTCTTAGCTTTATTTAATACTTTATTTTTAAGAACAACATTTATAATTAATAAATTAAGCCTAAAAGACTAATAAGCAATTTAACTCTAACTTAATATGTTACATTATAGATTATGTTAAAACTAAGAATAGTGTCCATTTGCACTTTTACACAAGTCCGTAGCTCTTAGAGTCTGATATAATTCATAAGAACACTATGTTCGTGTGTTATCTATACATACAAATAATTAAAATTAAAGTGTCTGTATGTAATATCAAAATAACAACGATTTATCGAATGCACGTGAAAGTATATACGGTACTAACAACAAATATGCAATTTTTAAGATTTTTGTCTGTCCGTCTATCTGTCTTTCTGTCTGTTTGTTCCGGGTAATCTCCGAAACGGCTGCACCGATTTTGACGGGACTTTCACTGGTAGATAGCTGATGTAATAACGAGTAACATAGGCTACGTTTGATCACGAGAAAATTCATAATAACGGCGGGAAACAAAAAAAAAAAAAAATTTTTACTGGTTTGACGCGGACGAAGTCACGGGCAATAGATATTATATAATATGTATAGCACAGCGTTGTCACTATTAATCATTCACTTTATATATTACACTAATTCAAAAGGTTTAGTTCTTTTTAGCCTACGCTCTAAGTCTGTATTGTCTAGCAGCTGAATAACATTCATGTGTCGATGAAGTCTGTGTTCGAAGGCTTCAGCAAATTTTTGAATGATGGTGGTGACGAATTCCGTTTTAAGGTCACGGTGATAGCATCCCTGAGCACTTTATTTTGGAATTGTTGGATTATTTTGACGTTGCTTTGTGTAGTACAGCCCCAAAGTTGGATACCATACGTCCAAATTGGCATCAGTATATGCTTGTATATGGTTATTTTATTGTGTATTCAAATTCTTAGTAAAGGTGTCTCTAGTCGCTGCCGGCACAACGTGTCCGTGCTCTGAGATGTCGACATTTACATTTACTAGAAAAAAAATAGGTATCTAATTACAAAAGTAATTGCAACTTATCTGTGAGAAAAACGGACGCTTTTAAACCAGAACTATTTTTATTGAAAAGAAGCTGATTATATCTACAAAAAAAAAACTAAAAATTATAAAAAAAGTTAATTAAAAATATCAAAAAACCCGACTGCTTGAAAAGCGAACTAAAAAATTTTGTTCTTTTTTTTTTGCCTTACGATTTGCGAATACAACGCCATCTCTGATACATGAATAAAAAGAAAGTAAGAAAAAATATTTATTTGTGACCCGCACAGGAGACACGAGAATAAGAGGTTTAAAATTTAAAATAAAAAAAGTTAATTCAAAAATAAAAAAACCCGATTGCTTAAAAAGCGAACTAAAAAGATGTTAACAAGAAGACACTCATGCTGTGCAGTAGGAGGATACATCTGGTTTTGGTCACCCAGCTCGCGTACATGTAACTTTTTTTATTTATAACTTTTTAGTTAACTTTTTTAAGAATTAGGTACATTTAAACATATAAGTATTATATATTTTTGAAATCACCTCTTAAACTCCTTTATTTTGATACCTCCACGATAGGTACAGAAAAAAAAAATTGGGTTCCCTCAATATGGCGCCCAAAAACCGCCATTTTCCTATTTTCCAATTTTAATGTAGCCAGTGACATTCGCAGGGTTAAGACGAATCGATTGACGTAAGAATCATAAAAATTGGCCCACGCGTTTGGTCTCTAGAACGCCACATAGGAACAAACATACATACATATATACATACATACATACATACATAGACTGATAAACACATTACCCTCCTTCGGCAGTCGGGTAAAAATGTAAACATTTATTAATCACGCCAAAAAGTAAACATACCTACGAGGTAAATGATTCGTTGATTTTTATCTTAAATCTATCTCTATCAGTAACCATCAGTTAGATCGTTAAAAGATAGACATTGAAAATATCTTTGTGAATGACTAAGCGACTGTTTTCTGGTAAGAAATTTATCAACACATCATAATATATAAAACAAAGTTGGGTTAGTCACGTCATTTATAACTCGAGAACGGCTGGACCGATTTACATAATTTTTCATTGGTTCGATCTATCTCCGCCCCGAATAACAGAATAACTATTAAAATATTGGACAAACTTCTGTCTTTTTTTTTAATTTTGCCTTACGATTTGCGAATACAGCGCCATCTCTGATACATGAATAAAAATAAAGTAAGAAAAAAATTTTATTTGTGACCCGCACAGGAGACACGAGAATACAGAGAAGGTTTAAAATTAAAAAAACCGGCCAAGCGAGTCGGACTCGCGCACGAAGGGTTCCGTACTTGGTAAATTGCGGTTTACGATTTATGAAGTATTAAAAAAAAATACTATTTATTAGATCTCGTTCAAACCAATTTTCGGTGGAAGTTTACATGGTAATATACATCATATATTTTTTTTTAGTTTTATCATTCTCTTATTTTAGAAGTTACAGGGATGGGAGGGGACACATTTTAGTTTAAGTGTCTCTAGCGCAAACTATTCAGTTTAGAAAAAAAAAAAAAAGAAACCTCAATATCATTTTTGAAGACCTATCCATAGATACCCCACACGTATGGCTTTGATGAAGAAAAAAAAAATGAGTTTCAGTTCTAATTATGTGGAACCCCTAAATTTTTTTTTTTTTTTTTCTATTTTTGTGTGAAAATCTTAATGCGGTTCACAGAATACATCTACTTACCAAGTTTCAACAGCATAGTTCTTATAGATTCGGAAAAAGTGGCTGTGACATACGGACGGACAGACAGACATGACGAATCCATAAGGGTTCCGTTTTTTGCCATTTGGCTACGGAACCCTACAAAAAGGTAGGGTAGAGTAGGTAGGTATGGTAGGGTAGGATAGGTAGGTAGCCAGTTGACGGGAGAAAAGCCGCGGGGACAGCTAGTAACAAAATAAACGCAAACCCAGAGAGGCAATTGTCTTCTGTTGAAAATTTACTGAATCAAGCACTCCATGTAACTAATGTGAAAAATATTATCACTCCGTTTGACAATATTTTTCACATTAATATTGCGATATGTTTCATTTCAAATCTGGGAATTTATTCATTTTACTAAACTACTCACAATACCATTATGTATTGGACAAACATAATTTACCGCCAAATGTTGGTCCATTGAGTGGCATCAAGGTTGGTCATGGTCAATGGTCATTCAGATATCCATTGAAAAATTACCGACTAAGTAAACTTTGGGTCGGCTTCCGCTCTAACCGGATGAGTACCAGTATTATGCATGTAGCGACTGCCTATCTGACCTCCATAAACCAGTAATTGGGTAGCTCGATATCTCTGGGGAAGACTGGTGATTGATTTTAAGGTGACAGTCAAACATCATCAAATAACGGCCGCTTAATGTGCTTTCTGAGGCACGGTAGGGCCGTATGTAATGGTCATCCATCCACGGACCAACCTCAGCAAGCGTTGCTTAACCTTGAAAATCAACTCATGTGCGGCTATTACTACTTGTTTTTACCCGATTGCCGAAGGAGTGTAATGTGTTTATCAGGCTATGTATGTATGTTTGCTCCTATGTGAAGTTCTAGAGACCAAACGTGTTGGGCGATTTTGATGATTCTTACGTCAATCGATTCGTCTTAACCTTGCGAGTGTCACTGGTTACATTAAAAATAGAATAATGGTGGATTTTGGGCGCCATATTGTGGGGGCCCAATATTTATTTTTCTTCCATATCCATCGTGTGGGGTATAAAAAAAAGGGTTTTAAGAGGTGATTTCAAAAATATATAACACTTATATGTTTAAATGTCTTCTTCTTATTCGTTTCGCTCTTGACAGAGCGGTCGTGGTCACTATGAATTTTGTCCGATCGCTGGTGTTCTTGTCACTCGCCTCACGATCTCTCTCCATTTGGCTCTGTTAGATGAAAGTTTAGCGCATTCATTGACTGGACCTCCTATCGCAGATTTAATTTGGTCGGTCCACCTCATCGGTGATCTCCCGCGTGGCCTGTTACCGTCCACTCTGCCCTGCACCACCAGGCGTTCAATGGATTCGTTATTCCGTCTTGAGACATGGCCAAAGAATTTCAGTATGCGAGACTGTACTATTGCTGATAGACGCTGCTTGATGCCGAGTTCTTGGAGTATGGAGACGTTAGTGCGGAATTCTGTCCAAGAAATGCCAAGCATTCTTCTCCAACACCACATTTCTAGAGCATCTATCTTTTTCCGTTCCAGTTCTCGTAGTGTCCATGTCTCAGCTGCGTACAGAAATATGGGGAAAACAAGCGCACGGACGAGCCTGATCTTAGTGGCTTTCGTTATACTGCGATTCCTCCATATCTTCTTTAACTTATCCATTGCCCCTCTAGCCATCGCCATTCGCCGCTTCACTTCATCCACGCAACTGCCATTGCTTGTTAAATGTACCTTATTCGAAAAAAATATTTTAACTAAAATATTGAAAATAATAAAACTTTACTTTTTTTTTCATTTATTTTTCAATACACGAGTGAGCACGTCTTCCACGTGCTAATGTAGGCAAGTAGCTAAGTATACCCAACAGGAAAAGTAAAATAAGTAGGAAAGAGACACTTAACCTAGTGTCAACTGTGGCGCCAAAACACTTGACATTTTTTATGATGATTGTATTCAGAGAAGCGAATGTGATAAACTCATACATTAATTGGGTAATACCAAATAATTGGGCGTGCAGAACAGTACACGTGTCATGAAAGAAATAAAACTTTATTATTTATTTTTATAAAAAATCTAACCAGATAACGCAAGTCCCTCCATATAAAATCAAGCGAGCAACTTTTTCACAAAAAAAATAAAAACAAATTTACTTACCAATAAAAGAAAACATTTTCAAAGCCTCGGCTATTCTATACATTCTTTACAGCTCAATATGGCTAAAAAATCATTTGCCAAAAAAAAAACAAAACAAAAAGGCATTTTTACAGATTTTGGTGGATTTCCGGTGCCGATAATGCTAAATTAAAAGCTCGGATTACGATCATTGATCTTAACTTTACTCCGTTTTTAGGGTTCCGTACCCAAAGGGTAAAAACGGGACCCTATTACTAAGACTTCGCGATCTGTCTGTCTGTCTGGCTGTCTGTCCGTCTGTCTCCAGGCTGTATCTCATGAACCGTGATAGCTAGACAATTGAAATTTTCACAAATGATGTATTTCTGTTGCCGCTTTAACAACAAATACTAAAAACAGTATAAAATAAATATTAAAGGGGGCTTCCTTACAAAAAACGTGATATTTTTGCCATTTTTTGCTCGATATTAATAACGGCAACAGGTAGACGCTTGAAATATTCACAGAATGTTTAGTTGTATATTTACTTCAAAAAATAATAATTAATAAAATAAAATAAATTAAGGGGGGCTCCCATACAACAAACGTGTTTTTTGTGCCGTTTTTTGCGATAATGGTACGGAACACTTAGTGCGCGAGTCCGACTCGTACTTGGCCGGTTTTTTGGTACGCGAAGTACATACAATCGCGTCATCTAGTCAGATTTATATCTGTGATCTCACCACCCATTCATATTTTTCAAAATATAATTGGAATAGTTATGTCAATTTTAATTTCAAACTTATTCAATTTAACCTCGTTTTACGGAGCGCATGTCAATCCCATATTTTTTTTTACTTTCTGACAATCACTGATATAATGTCACTTGTCTAAACCCTGAGCAGCTTAAAATGACAAACTGTCGATCAAGAACTGGGACGTTTACCTTTAAAAACATCTACAAAAATATTTGAGATGTCCATTTTTTTACAGCAGAAAACGATACTTTCTCGCCGTCACATGGTTTATAGTTACTAAAAGTAAACATAACAATAATGAGAAGATAAACACAACAAAACTACTTTCACAAATTTCAATATCGTATTACAAGTTAGAATATTGTTGCAGTGTCACGACTCCCGGTCTAAAAATAGGTACCAATTTATATAAAAACGTGCACACGTGAAAAGTTAAGTTACATAGCTTCAAATGTATCAAAAATGAATAAAATGTTAAAGGTTAGTGATCTATATGAATGTAAATAGATTCGTAAAACGTACGTAATCTATTAGGTGTTCTATAACATTTTATCGAGGTGATGCTTAGTGTTTTTACATAAGTAGGTACTAATTATTGATAACTAGACATCGAAAAAATATAGCAAAAGAAATAAAAAGAACAGTCATAGCCCGAAGAATTGCCAAACTTAATTGGCAGTGGACAGGGCACATTGCGTGAATTCTAATGAAAAATACTGTTTTTAGTGCATATTTGCATGCACATATTGGCATTTTGATATTGCATATTATTACCTATCAAAATGTCTATTGATAACGAATGAATACAAACGGCTGAAAATATCTTACTGTTCACTGCTGAAAATACCAACTTTTACAACCTTTAGACCTATTTGGCCACCAAGCAAAAATCGAAATATCAAATGAGGAGCTCGTGGCTAAATAATAACAGCCGCACGGGTCGATCATTAAGGTTAAGCAACGCTTGACCAGGTCGGTCCGTGGATGGGTGACCATTTCAACATACCGAGTTTCCTCCGTGCCTCGGAAAGCGCGCTAAGCCATTGGTCCCGAATGTCATTTGAAGATCTTTGACAGTCGTTACGGGTAGTCAGAAGCTTGAGATCTGACACCAGTCTTGCCAAGGGGTACCGTGTTACCCAGTTACTGGGCTGTGGAGGTCAGATAGGCAGTCGCTCCATGTAAAATACTAGTACTCAGCTGAATCCGGTAAGACTGGAAGCCAACCCCAATATAGATGGGAAAAGGCTAGGCAGATTGATTTTTGGCCACCAAGCAAAAATAGTGTTTAGGTTATGGGTGCTGAGGAACACATAAGACGTTATAGCTTTGCGTTTGGAATGGTATCTTGCCTGGCATACCTCTGATACAATAGCTGGAGGTGGTGACCACTTTTACCATCACGAGGGTTGACAGATTATTTTGCCTTGCAAAATCCAATGATTTTGTACAACTTATATTATTGAGCCCATTGCTCTATCCCTGAGAAATGACTTGTCGTAATCCGTAGGCGAAAATGAGCCCCCGTCACGATTATTTATTTACTAGCTGACCCGGCAAACTTTGTTTTGCCATAAAAACACCAAACATTCATCTACCCTACCTACCCTACCCTAACAACCCTACACTACGTACCCTACCCTACCTACCCTACCCTAACAACCCTACCATACCTACCCTACCCTACCTACCCTACCCTACCTACCCTACCCTACCTACCCTACCCTACCTACCCTACCCTACCTACCCTACCCTACCTACCCTACCCTACCTACCCTACCCTACCTACCCTACCCTACCTACCCTACCCTACCTACCCTACCCTACCTACCCTACCTAACCTACCCTACCTACCCTACCCTACCTACATACCTACCCTACCCTACTTACCCTACCCTACCCTAAACGGAATAAATGTCCTAATCCTATGTCCTTCTCCTGGTTCTTAGCTACCTCCCTACTAATTTTCAGCCAAATCGGTTCAGCCGTTCTTGAGTTATAAATAGTGTAACTAACACTACTTTTATATATATAGATTTATGCACACACATATTACTAGGCCATCATATACACAGCCATAGGTACGTTCTACCTTTGAGCGCTGCAGAAACAAATAGTGTTAGATATGAAATTAAAAACCGGCCAAGTGCGAGTCGGACTCGCACACGAAGGGTTCCGTACCATTATCGCAAAACACTGCAAAAAAAATCACGTTTGTTGTATGGGAGCCCCCCTTAATTTATTTTAATTTCATAATTATTATTTTTTGAAGTGAATATACTACTAAACATTCTGTGAATATTTCAAGCGTCTACCTGTTGCCGTTATTAATATCGAGCAAAAAACGGCCGAAAAATCACGTTTTTTGTATGGGAGCCCCCTTTAAATATTTATTTTATTCTGTTTTTAGTATTTGTTGTTATAGCGGCAACAGAAATACATCATCTGTGAAAATTTCAACGGTTCATGAGATACAGCCTGGTGACAGACGGACAGACAGACAGACAGACGGATCGCGAAGTCTTAGTAATAGGGTCCCGTTTTTATCCTTTGGGTACGGAACCCTAAAAAATATTCTAAATAAAAATAATTTCCTGTAGCTTCGATCACATCATGTGCTCCTAGTACATCATATACAGCCACCAATTATAAACAACAATAACCAATTTAAATAATTATATTATCTTCACGCACTGTTTACCTTTGAGTTAAACCTTGAAGATAATAGTAACAATTAAAATAAAAACCGTTCTCTTGACACCGGAAGTGACTCTAATTAACAGGATATCGCGGTACAATGCATCGTTAAATCATAGTGTTATGTATGGTGGAACTGATTGCAAAATGCTGAGCGTTGATTGGTCATGATTTGTAGGCGATCATTTCTTTGTTTCCGATTTTTCTGTTTGCCTTTGTGATGTTGACTTGATGATGGCTGCCTGCTGATGGATGAGGATGTATGGTCATGTAGTCGCAAGCGTTATTTGTGGCAGCGTATAGATCACCCGGGTTACATGTTTTGGAGCACAGAGGACAGAATAGGAGGTGGAGCATGCGTGGTTTGCGACTTAGCACCACAGGCACACCCTGCCGCTGGTCCATGGAGGTAACCCCGTTTTGCGAGGTTGGAGTTACACCTTCCTACCTGGGTTCTGATGAGGTTCAGGGACTTCCATGTAGACCACATCATCGCTTACCATCAGGCGAGATAGTGGTCAAACGCGAACTTTATACAATGTTACAAAAAAAAATGTATATGTAACTAGCTGACCCGGCAAACTTTGTTTTGACATAAAAACACCAAACATTCATGTACCCTACCTACCCTGCCCTATCTACCCTACCCTACCTACCCTATCTTACCTACCCTACCCTACCTATATACCTACTCTACCTATGTAGGTAATGTACCGTTTTTTTTGTCATGTGAGCCTTCTCCTAACAATTAACAAACACAACAAAAAAAGAATTAGCAAAATTGGTTCAGCTATTCTCGAGATTTGCGCTTAGCAACACATTTAGCGATTAATTTTTATATTATAGATTAATTAATGGACACCCATTGAAGGACCAAGCTCTCGCAAAGCGTTGCTTAACCTTGAAATGTGACTGTTATTATTATTAGATTGTTAGCCACGAACTCCTCACGTTTCTTAAACAATACAGTCTATAAATAAATTACAAGAAATTAATAAGTATTCATAATTCACAAGAAAACGATGACCTTGAGGTGTGGAGTCGCACGGAAACACAATACTGAAGTGTCGCGTACTCGGGTCCACGATCGATGTGGTGTTAAATATGATATCTATTAACTACCTACATAATACACCTGTCACTTACACAAATGGTCTCGAACTCTGTAAGAAATAAATATTATAAAACTATAGCTTCGACCTGTGATTTTGCCCACGTGTACAATGTTTTATTATTCCAAGGGAACATTATACAGGAATAAAAAGTAGCCTATGTGCTATTCCAGCCTATAATCTAAATATATTGGGCGCACGGTTGGCGTAGTGGTTGAGCGATTGACTGCTGCGCTGCGTGTCGCGGGTTCGATTCCCGCACGGAACAAATATTTGTATGACCTACAGTTAGTTGTTCCGGCTCTGGATGTTTGTGTATGTGAGTTTATATGTTTGTAAACGCACCCACGATACAGGAGAAATTCCTAGTGTGGAGCAAAGCTCTAAAAAAAAAAATGTATATATATATATATCTATATACGCATTGCACCCCATGTCGAAGCCTAGGGGAGACTTATGTCCAGCAGTGGACGTCTTTCAGCTGAAATTATGATGATGATGATTCCAAGGGCAGAAACTACCAGGATATAAGGTTTTTTAGGATCCTAGCCTACTGCCATTAACCAGGTAAAAATCCAAATCTGTCTGCAACTCGGAGCTGTTACTGACAGATTACAGATGGAACAACCCAATCACATTTGTTTTTCTTTTTTGAAATACATTGCCCCACACTAGGAATTTCTTCCTGTATCGTGGAAGCGTTTACAAACATTTAAACTCACATACAACGCTTCAAATACAATACAAATATTTGTTCCGTGCAGGAATCGAACCCGCGACATGCAGCGCAGCCGATCGCTCAACCACTACGCCAACCGTTTCGTAAATTTTCCCGAACTGGGCAGGGAATCCAGGACCAATTATTATGATGTGGCAAAGTGTGCTTCAGAAAAAAACAGTAATTTGGGTTGTTTTAGAAACCCTGAAATTTTAAAATGCCTTACTACAATTTCATGTACCGTAATCCAATGATAAAAGGGACTATTTATAAATATTAGAGAGACCTAATCTAAATTAATAATTAATTAATGTTATCCTTCGGCCTTGCTTCCCACACATAAAACCCTAATTATTTTATCACGAATAAATTACAGTGCGAACCACGAGATTTACTCGATTATTTAATTACTCATAATTAATATTGTAAATACCCTTATTTAAGTTATTTTTGCGTAACATTACCCGAGCTTAGTAAATAATTATGCTATAACTTTAATTAATTATTCATAACAGATATTTTGTTACTGAGTTTTCAAAAAACACAGTAACATATTTTTGAGTAGGACGTTATTTTTCATGCAAAAATAGTTTTGAAAGCTTGAAACATTCAGTGCAAAGTCCTAACCCACTCCTCTCCTTTTACTATAAGAAAGTATTTCCAGGAAATACCCATATAAATAATAATAATAATAAATAAATAATAAATAAATTTATTGTTTTCTCTCCACAAAGGTTGCTTAAAAATACATGTACTTAGACTATATTAAAACATTTGCAAGAAGCTCCTTTGTGAGAGACTGGAGTCCGTACTAGGGAAACCCTGTGTTACGGATCTCCAGGCCCTCCCCCTAGAGTACAACTTCCAGTATTTATTGCAATAATAACAATACTAATCAATTAAACTTAATTTGTTTTGGACTGATAATTCGATTCAATTATTCAGGTAATTTTAACTCCATCACATCACATTACATATCAAATTACATTAAATTACAATGAGATAACATGTCAATTAGATAAACAAATCATAATAATATACAAATTAAACGTAATGGAAATATGAAAACAACATGTCCTGATTATTAGGTAGGAGGCAAATAAACAATTAAACAACATAAATTAAACATTGTGAATACCTACGACAAAAAAGAGTAAAAAGATGAAAAGTGGTTCTGTGCTTGGGTTACAGTTGCGCATGCGTATATGTATGTCTGGTGTGTAGTGATGCTAGTATTCGTGCCTGAAGGGCGTGTGTGACGTGATAAATGCATGGAAACACCAGACTGTACTTAAGAACCAGTTTTTTCTGAAGGAAAATCATCATGAAATGAGTGTCCGTGGAGTTTCTTGTACGTTATTACCTGCACTTGCGAATGTGCTACTAGCTTTATGTGTTGTTCTGGCCGACTGCTTAATACTTGAAAAGTACCTTTAAATGGTTGTTTTGAGTTTGAGTTTAATACAGGCTTTCATAAGGTATACATTTTCAAACCATTTTCATAATATTGTTCTAATACCTCCACAAGTCATTGCCCCCAGTTTACATACAAACACCACCTTGACCGACCAACGTAAACAGATGTTCCTTCCGATGACATTGTACACGGTTTTGACAGATGTCAGGGCCAGCGTGCAACGTGACGTAACTGTTGCGTCATCTTTCACAATATGGCAGCGTCGAATTCTGTTTTTAAATATATTGTGACGCTCTTGACCAAAGACGCGACGACGGTTTGGGTATCTTGATAAGTGTTTCCGTTTCCGTCATCTGCTCTCGAATGGAAAAATTATGAAGCTATCTTGGTTCAATTTTTATTTTGTCTAAAACAAGCTCACATCGCGGTGAAACGATTACCAAGACAACTCGCTAGGGAGTCTCGAACTAATCCCCCCCGGTTAGTTTCCGCATTGTCGAGGCGGGAGGGCTCACCGTGGCTGACCAAGCCACGGTGAGCCCTCCAACCAGAAAGAAGAGGAATCGGAGAAGAGGCCGCTCGCCTTTTGCCGATTAAACCGACGACGTAGCGGCCAACAAGTAGGTTGCGGTACCGCTTGGGCGACATCTTGCGGCGTTGCTTTTACGGGGTCGTCTGGCGCCCAAGTGCTGGTTTGGTCTCTGGGATGGACACGGTGTGCAATGTGTTCTGGTGCGCCGGTGATGTGGGTACTCCCCAGATGAGGGTCCGGCCTATCTAACGATACCCTACACCATGGGATAGACGAGAAAAACAAAACTCACTTTACGTGTACAGGAGGTACCCTACCAGAAGATAGATAAATCCAATATCAGATTTAGGTACTTTACGTGCCAATAATCGACTAGGACCTCATGCTCAGTTGAAGCGTGAGTGACCAAGAGACTAAGGAGGATTTTAATTGCACCCTAAAGTGGCTATGAACATCACAGGCTCACTCATGGAAACTTCCATGAATTACCCAAAAGTAGATGGTTATATGGCTAATAAACCCTTATAATATATACTTAGTAGATTTAATTTATTATGTAGGTAATAATATTTTCAGAAGTCTGCTCACGATCTCATTGTGTTCCATTTACGGCCAGGTTTTGGAGCAGCTGTATGTTCTTAAGTTTCTATTGTTATTAATAAGCCTCATTAGTAATTAAAGAGGCGGAAACCGGTCTGACATAGCCCGGATAAATCTCACCGGGTGGAAGAAACGATGAGTACTACTCAAGAATAGACTTCACTGTTCACCTACTAGGAGAACATACATTGCAGTGGGTGTCAAAAAACAAATGAAAAATTAAATATTTGAAAGCAATTTCCGTGTATTCTTTCTTTCACATATATGATGAGTTCTATGTTGGTGCAATAAGGTTTAAAATCGTTTGTTATCCGTAGTAGATTTATTTTTTCATAAGCATGATGAGTTTTATGTTCGTACTATAAGGTTGAAATTACTTCGTTAATTTAAAAATGAATGATTGCCAAAAGACAATGATGACACGTCACGATCCAGTTACAAAGTTGGTATTTTAAAATATTTTTTGGCAAGCACACAAATGAATGACTTTTAAAAAGCTTTTTGAATAATTACGTGTGCAAATTAAATTAGTAGCAGTACTCAGTGGGTAGTTTAGTCTATCTAAATTTTGGCCGTGGTCGAAGCGTTGAAATTTATATTTCACTTCAGGAAGAAATGGCTCACCCCGACTCAAACGTAGTATATGTAACTTTGCCTAATCTTGTAGCAGTAGGTATTCCAAGTCATTACTTCAACTCGATGCAACTGAATGACTATTTTATGCACTATGGTCCTGAAATGATGGAACTGTAGAAATTACGCACAACATTATTTTTAACTTTTAAGTGTTTCAAATTTCGAGGCAATCTTTTTGTGACTTTATGGCCTTAATAAAGTGACATTTGATCAGCAAAAATAATATTACTGTCAAAAGATCCAAACTGCAGTAAGCACCAGAATTTCACGTTATATAAGTAATTTTTCAATGGCCTTTGTACAATTTTTTTCTATTCCAAGTACATTTTATAAGTTGGTCGACTATTACGAGACTTGAGGCTTTAGGATTAGAGGCAAGGCCCTTTCTCTTTTTGACAGTTATCTCCGGGGTAGGAAACAACAGGTTTAGATAGGCAATTCGTATAGCAATGAGGAAAATTTTGTTTTTGGAGTACCGCAGGGCTCCGTGCTCGGCCCGCCACTGTTTCAGGTGTATATTAACGAACTATGTAACCTACGGAACAGGGGCGGGAAAATCTTCCCATATGCGGATGATACGGCTATTGTCTACTTTGGTGACACTTGGGAAGCGGTACGTAATAAGGCCAAACAGGGGCTAGACGTTATAGGTAGATGGCTCAAAGCAAATCTGTTGACCCTTAATATTTCTTAAACAAGTTTCATTTGTTTCTCTCCAAGTGCAAGGTCTAAAGCAAGTACTAATTTCGATATTCGTCTCTATGTGTGTACAAATAGCTTGGACCAAAATTCATAAAAAAATAATTCATTTCATTGTTGAACTAATAACCTGTCCCTGTATAGTGGCTGTTTTGCAATTTTCCTTCTTGTTATGGTGTTTATTTCCACCCAAAGATGCGTTAAAATTAGTGTTGAATTATGGATTTTTCGACGCTCATAACTTTCAAATAATTTTCTTTTTTTGTTTCCATACAGATAGATAACGATGAGCCTAATTTATGTTTTTTTTTTACCATTATTCGTCAAACAGTGGAGTTATCGCCAGACTACGTTTGTATGGAAGAATGATCGACTAGTGCAACCTTAACTGAAATATTGTGATAAATTTTAGTAATTGTAGTTTTTAATTTATTTTAAATTGTATACAATGACATGCATACATGTAATCTGTATAATTGCTACGTAAATCAGGCTTTAAATGTATTCTTTTTTTTGGTTGTTGTTAATAGTTGTACTGTTGGTGTGCTAAATAAAATAAATAGCACATTGCCAATCGAGAGACAAGAAAGACTGCAACTTTGTCATATGTTACGTAGAGGTCATTTTAGCACAACCATACGTTTTCGTCTTTTTTATTCATTTACTTATATTATTTATAAAATCTCGACTGTGTTTACCAATAGGAATGTTTCCTGGGTAGAAAAATGATAATTCTAATTAGTCCGTCAATGAGATTATCAAATAATATTCGACCCGTATTTTTTGCGTTATAATAAAAATAAAAATTAATAAAGATAAAGTGCATCAAAGTTCTGGAGTGGGGGCCTGTGACGTCACTTTGTCAGTATAAAGTGTAGCACACCGTGACGTCACACGATATTTCAATGTATCGTGGTAATTTTTTGTTTACGTCGCAAAAAAAAAAATACGTGTCCAATATTTTTAGTTTATCTAACTGACGGTCTAAATATATATTTTTTGTCAACTACCCTATTGATTGAAATATTCTACAGGAAAAAGGATTTTTAGAATTAAACAACTGCTAAGCAAAGGCTGTTTTGACAATAAACGCAATTTTCATTCTTTCTCTCATCTTCTTCTTTTTCGTGTGAGGATGAATGTCAGAGTTAATTAGGACATCTCTGGAGTTTGAAAGATTTTAAGATTTTTATTAGATATTTTAAAGATTGAATGATCTGCCGAACCATTTTTGAAGAAGCTGATAACTGGTGACGAAAAGTGGATCACGTACGACAAGAACGTGCGAAAAAGGTCGTGGACAAAGGCCGGTCAGGCCTCACAGACTGTGGCGAAACCCGGGTTAACTCGCAACAAAGTGATACTGTGTGTGTGGTGGAATTGGAAGGGCATTATTCATTATGAGCTGTTACCACCAGGCAGGACCATCGATTCTGAACTCTACTGCGAACAACTGATGAGGTTAAAGCAAGAAGATGAGAGAAAGCGGCCGGAATTAATCAACAGAAGGGGTGTGGTTTTTCATCATGATTACGCTAGACCTCACACATCTTTAGCCACTCTGTTAATGCATCCTCCGTATAGTCCTGACCTTGCACCTTCAGATTTCCACCTGTCAGTCTCTTCAGAATTCTTTAGGCAGTGTCAGGTTAACATCACGAGAGGACTGCCAAAACCACTTGTCGCGGTATTTTGATCAGAAGTTCCAAAATTTCTATAGCAATGGGATCATGTCCCTACCTACAAGATGGCAAAAAGTTATCGAACAAAATGGTACCTACATTATTTAGTTAAATGTAAATAAACTATATAAAAAAATGTTTTGAATTTTCTTAAAAAATGCGAAGAAACTTTTTCCCCAACCTATATCCTCTGACTGCACACTATGGTATTCTTCTTGTTTACGTTTTTTTAGTTAGAACACAGCTAATAAGCTTGCTTCTTAAGCAGTCGGGATTTTTTATTTTTAGAATCAACTTTTTTTTAATTTGACTACGACTATTTGTTAAACTTTCTGGCTTGTAACTCCTATAAAGACCTTAAAATATCAACAAATGACATCAGTGTGCTTATGCCGAGTGTTTTACGTACTCACTCGTGAAAACGTAAACGATCTCTAATGTCAAAAGACAAAAAAAAAGAGGTTTCTCCTTACTGTCACCAGGCGGCGCTTATCCAATTTTAATAATAATGTACCTTTACGTTAACGCGATTGAGCGTGAGTAAAAACAGGCACTAAGGTCTCTGAGACCAAAAGATTAACGTGTTATCCGAGGCAGAAATAGATATCCATTGGTTATCATTGCGCTAAGTTTAAAAATGACTTAATCATAATTGAATCTAGATCGAAGTCTTTGATGCCAATCAACTTTGCAGAAAAATAATAGTGTTCATTTTTCTCATATGATTCTCTTGATTCAGAAAAATACGGACGATAAACAATGGCAGCATTTCTTTGATGAGAAATGAATACGATTTGATTTCATTCCTCCCCACATTCTTGAACTGAATGAGACGAAGTTTAAAACCTGTATAAAACGCACACTATGTAGGCTGGCATATTATAAGTTGGGGGATTACATCACTGATAAAAATGCTTGGCTCAATGCTAGTCCTGCTCCACAATCCACATCCACTAGGGCGTAATAACAAGTGATATGCAGAACATTATTGTTTTGAGGTATTGTTGGACCTGCTGAAGACTGTATGAATTATTAATATTTGCATTGTATAAACTCAATTTCCTTAGTATTGTATAACTGCACAGCACGTGTGTGAGTACTATGTACCCAACTGTAAATCTACCATTTACTGTACCTATGCGTCGTTCGTTGACTTGTGTGTGCCCTGGCCGTCGAGTGTGTCATGCTCTCTCAAATGTCTCTCTGATGGTGGCGCGTGGGTTGGATCATCCGGTTCCCTTCATGATGGTTGAGCTGGGTGGTGCCAATTCATGCGTCATGTTCGTGAACGGACGCCGTCAGTTGGGATTGGTCATAACTTGACTGCTTCGGATGTTAATTTTTTTCTAGTATCTATTATATAACTGCGCAGTACATGTGTGAGTACTTCTAATACTTTATGTCTGTAGGTGGTATAGTGGGTAGTGTTATTCTGGGTGCATTGTCCTCACATGTATGAATTTAATAATGTATGTATGTCCTAAATATTGTAAAAAAAAATTTTTTTTTAAAAGAGTAAGTATGGAGTTTCTTGTGCATTCTTCTCCATAACAAGCTACTTTCCGAATGCACGGTAGAATCATTTTAATGTAACGTTCAAAAGTGCCGCTTGGTGGCCTAGTTGAAATAAAATATCTTTGTCTTTGTCATAGTCAAGCGAGATATTAATAGAAACAAGACCCAGATTTTCATTATTTATCTAATTTCCAACTGGAAGATATATCATCAGTCGATCCATGTGTAAGTTCATAGGTAGGTCCAAAAGTTCGCGGCATATTTTCCTTAAAAAACTTTTTGCCAAAATAAAATGACTATAAAAGCAAAACACCAAAAAGTGCAAAATAACGTTCGTTTCAGAAGCCGGTGTCTTTGGTACCTCTTGTTTTTACCCGACTGCCGAAGGAGGGTAATGTGTTTATCAGTCTATATATGTATGTATGTTTGTTCCTATGTGGCGTTCTAGAGACCAAACGCTTTAGCCGATTTTGATGATTCTTACGTCAATCGATTCGCCTTAATCCTGCGAGTGTCACTGGCTACATTAAAATTGGAAAATACAAAAATGGCGGATTTTGGGCGTCATTTTGTGGGATTCTTTTTAAATCATGCTGTGCAGTCGGAGGATTTTGTCCGCCAGCTCGCGAATATGTATCCTCCGACTGCACAGCATGATTTTCTTCTTGTTTACGTCTTTTTAGTTTGCTTTTTAAGCAGTCGGGTTTTTTTTATTTTTTAACTAACTTTTTTTTTATCGGATGTGTCATTCTCATACATTGATTCGTTTTCTACAAGCATTATCGATTGTAGATTGTCAACTTGGCTACAGGTGCAGGGGCCGTACCGTGAAGTGTCAAAATATCATAGTGCGACTGAGAAAAAGGGACAGAGCTATTTGTCTTGTATAGCTGACCATGATAGTTTTGATACGTCATGGTAGGGCCCTTGATTGCCTTTTCTCAACTAGCCGCCTTTACGTTTGGATTAAATTGAATACAAGTATTTTATGAGGAACAGATTGTTTTTTTTTTTTTTTTTTTTAAATAAACTTTACCCCACACTAGGAATTACTTCCTGTATTGTGGGTGCGTTTACAAACATATAAACTCACATACACAAACACCCAGAGCCGAAACAACTATCTGTAGGTCATACAAATATTTGTTCCGTGCGGGAATCGAACCCGCGACACGCAGCGCAGCAGTTTATCGCTCAACCACTGCGCCAACCGTGCGCCCAAAACCCAATACATGCTTAACCGGTATTCGTTTCATAAGTTCAAAAACTAAAACCCGACTACTGAAAAATCGCACTCCAAAAAGTATGAAACAAGAAAATATTCTCATCTGAAATTGTTATGTACATTATGTTCGATATGTATCGGATATTAAATAAACGACTTACATGTATTAAATAATTCATTGTATTTCATACATATTATTATTCGTAGTGGTGTTCAGAGGATAAACATGGTCGTATGTCACCTACAATACATTATAACAATACAATACAATACATTTTGTATATATTTATGTTTTAATATAATAGCAGTTGTCCACAGACTACCCTCTTTTTTCATACTAAGTTCTTTCAGTCCATCCAAAGATTGTCTGGTAGTCTGTCAAGACCGCCTTTGTACCCGTATAATTAAGTTTTTCTTATAAAATAGATGTGTAACTTTTATGGTGCGTACAATAAAGTATATTCTATTCTATTCCATTCTCTTCTATTCTATTCTATTCTGTTCTATTCTGGTCTGTTCTGTTCTGTTCTGTTCTGTTCTGTCACCAACGCAATAGAAGTTAAAATCGGTTGAACGGGCTGTAAAACGGAATTATTTAAATGTCAAATGTTATCTCAAATGGAGTATAACTATCTTGAAGTCGGCTTCCTGGTTAACCAGATGCAGCTGGTGATCAGTGTTTTACACGGAGCGACCGCCTATCTGTCCACCACAACCCAGAAACTGAGTAAAATGATACTTTTTGGAAAGAATTGTGTCGGATTTCCCGACTTCTGACAATCCGTCAAAGATCTGCCAATGAGATTCTAAACCATGACCTTAAGGGGCTGAAGTGGAACAGTTGACAATCGACATCTGAGGTTTTGAGTCACGCCCACTGTCGTCAATATCTTAGGGCCATACTTAATTTCGAGCGAAAAGTATTTGAAAATTAAATACACAAGGTCGACCACAGAGGCCCACATCATAAACGGACTCTTCCGATGATTTTTAGAAAAACATTACCGCGCAAGTTCTTATTTCAAACTGGCGTCTAGTATCTGACAGACAGTTCACTGTAATTACCTATGAATCTCAAATCCCAACCTTATTGGTACGAAGATCACTAAAATAGGTAATCAAGCATGTGGTCAACCATCCATAGACTGACCTTGTCAACCATTCCTTAACCTTGAAGATCAACCCTTATTGATTAAAGATGAACCCTGATATTATTTAGCCACAAGTTCCTCATGAAGTGACGTCACGAAACAAATGAACGCATTCTTTATTTCTTTTTTGCGTTTAATCGAACAGCTGTACGTCTTTAAACGTTTTCACGAGACCGGCCGGAGTCATTACAGTCAGAAATAAGTATGTATTGTTGTACCACTTACTTTAGGTATTTCTTGAATTTTGTCAGCAATTAAAAAATGCTTAGCATACCTTTTTATTTTCTCATATTGGCACAAGGTGAAGAAAATAGCTCAAGAACAACTACGATCCGTGTCAACGATCCTGACATTGGAATTGGATTTTATTTATATTGTCCCTACGTTTTAACAAATAAATCATTTGAATTCGAACAGTGTGAGAAAAATTGATTTCGTTTTATTATTTTTTTTTCTTTGCCCCACATTATAAATTTCTTCCTGTATCGAGGGTGCGTTTACAAACACATAAACTCGCATACACAGCACCGACAGCCGGAACAACTATCTGTAGGTCAAACAAATGTTTGTTCCGTGCGGGAATGGAATCCGCGACACGCAGCGCAGCAGTCAATCGCTCGACCACTGCGCCAACCGTGTGCCCAAATAAAAATTTGTAATAAGAGAAAAATTATGCATACTGTAAATAAAATTACAAAAGGTATTTATAAGGCAGACATGTGTGGAAACGCTGGGAGTGGTACGCTCATGAAGCACATACACAGATCTTATTGGTGATGTATGCAGGTGGCGTTCTGTAAGTTTTGGCATACCACATGGCAAGTATATGTATGTGTAGATAACTTAAAATCTGCTTTTTAGCAGCTTTGTCAACCGGGATTGAACTTAAGGCGATATATACGCTCCAATGTTAACGCAGTCCTGGCCATGCTCGATGCCAAAATATCAATATTGAACCTCCTTTTGAACAGTTATTTTGCAAAATATTATATGATTAAAAATCCTATTTCAGTTATGAGGAAATTGCAGCCATAAATTTTTCTGTGTAAAAATATTTTTAAACATCCAAGTCGTTTTGGAGGAATATCCAAAAGTTGCGAAAAAATATTGAGTTGTTAATTTTTTTTTAAAAGCAAATCTATTAGGTACACAAAAAAACCTTGTTTCAAAATGATTTACATGAATCAATAATAAATAAATATTATTTTCAAACCTTTTAACCTAGCCGTTACTAAGGGGTATGTTTTAGAAAGTTTGCGTTTTACGGCACTAAATCGGTTGTAGGCCCTTAATAATAGCTCATCATCACTATTCAGTTAAAATATGTTTACGGCTAGACTTACCCCAAGAGCCGAAAGATCGATCGGTTCTAGTATTCGCAATCAATGGATTCCTGCAATCTTTACTAATACCGAGCCATCGGTCTACGCTGTGTGGTCTTTAACCAATGATAACTTTATTATGTTAGGCTAGCTTAGCATAACATTCCATGTCAGTTTAGTCAAGCATATTTTTTTTTATTTGATACCCGATATTTTTCTGGTTTTTCAACAAACCTTTATTTGACAGAGGCCAGACATTGTCACGTCCAAAATTTTGGCATTCAAAAGTAAAAAAATAAATATTTAACACCACGTTTTCACTTTCAAAACATGAAAACTAAAGTCAAGGAGCAATAAAACTTCGCATAATTTAAATAAAAAATTGTTTATTGAATAATAATTTGAATAAACAAATTATATTAATATGAAACTCACGTGGATTCCAAGATGGCGACTGTCACGTTGCCTTCAAATTATGTGCATATAACGTGTTCAATAGATTAGAAAATGCCAAAAAAAAACTGTATAGTAACTTTGAATAATAATGTATTAGCAAATAAATCAAAATAAACGGTTCTGGGTTAATAATAATGATATATAATGGTATATTGAACACAGGTGATGACTTAAAAAGTTAAAACGTAGATATTTAGAAAATTAGGCCCAGCTGTGTGATTATCGATATTTTGGCTGAATCATGGTGATTCGCTAAATTGCCTATTAGAGACTAGATTGAGCAATTTTTGATCATTGAGGTTTCGTTACTATATAGTTTTTTTTACCACGATTTGCTTGTCTAGAAATCGCAAACGTGAATTTGTATGATGGTTCAAGTTTGAAACTAGGATACCATGGACACGGGCACCTAACGCGATGAAAGAAAAGAACAATGGCGAAATTTTAGCTGACTTAAATTTGAGCGTCTGAAAGTGAGTTATATACGAAAGACATTCTATTAATTGTCTATATTTTTTAAAGTATAAATAGGGCTGGTCCAAAATAGATTAAAAAAAAACATAATAAATAAAAAGTTATTTGATTTTTTAGTTCATTTCTTTAGCATAGTATTGCCATTATATATTTTATCTGCTAAGTGACAAGTAGTAACTATATTAAGTAATAATATCATTATTGTATTTATTGCAGTAAATGAGTTAACAATACAGTTTATGTCTAAGTGAAAATGTTCATTGCAGGTAGGTAAGAATATTGTAGTGTAGTAGAAATAAATGAATTACTTTCAATTAATGATTGGCAAAAAGATTAGTACCCAAGTCTAAAAAAAATTTTGCTTGGTTGTTGACGACAACCTTTTGATACACGTCAAAGTCACTTAGTTTAAATAAATATACTCTTTCCAAAGAGTACTACACATTTCATGCTAAAATAACTAGGTTAGGGAAATACTAATGCGATATTCCCCTTTTACTTCCACGAAATTGAATAATATTACCTATTAAACACATTATTAAAAGTTACCCAGACATAACCTACAAAAGTTTATGACTGAATATCTATTATTCTCTACATTCTCGAACAAAAATTCTTGCACAAACTAATTCAGAACATCACCCTGAGTTAAACCAGATATTTTTCATTTAAAGACTTTCGAATTTAATCTCAGCTAAAACAATGTATGGGCACCTGCCATTGTTCTTTGATTCAAATAAATTGCACTAGATGGCGCGATAACCTTTGATTTGTTATTGAGTTTTGTTAAATATTAAGATTTTCTAGAGACGGTCATAAAAATGTATGTTCTTGTTTAATTAACTCTCCTAAGCACAAAATTAAGGAATATTGAGCTCTATTTTAAAGATTATTTGAATGGATCATTTAAAATTGATGATGTCGTGATTTTATATTACTAAGGCATCCACTCGATTTTTTTAATTTGATTTGTAACACATTTTGGTACAATAAAACTGTAAAAACTTGCAAAAAAATACTAAAGTTAGTTTAGTTTAGTTTAGTTAAAAGCACACTTTGTAAACAAGCATATTATAAATTAGATGATTGTATTCAAGATAAGAATGCTTGGCAACATGTTGGTCCCGCTCCGTAGGGCAATCTTTGGTGTGGACAAAATTAAATTTGCTTATTTATATTCCTATTCATAGTTATTGTACACTTATGTTATTTTTTATATTTTTCTAGAAATTGATTCACACACTGTTCCGTTGTTGGTGAATTAGTTTACCTATGATTGCAATATTTGTAAGTATGTGAGAACCATGTTCCTATTTATCAAATTAATGAATTTACCTGTTAGTGCTTTTATTACTTTATACCTGTACGTAGTATAGTGTGTAGTGCTATTTTTGGATGCATCGTCCTCACATATATGAATTTATTAATGTTTGTACATAAGTTAACTTTGTAAAACACCTATTTTTTTTTTAAAGTGTAAGTATGGAGTTTCTTGTGCGTTCTTCTCCATAACAAGCTACTTTCCGAATGCACGGTAGAGTAAATTTTTAATTTCGATTTAATAATGTTTGACCTAGTTGAAATAAATATATTTGACTTTGACTTTTTGACTTTAAAAACAAATTGTAGCTGTATTTAAAAAAAAAGTATTAACGAACTGAGTAAACCCAAAGGGTTTACTCGGTTCGTTAATTTAGCGACTTGCGAGTCACTGCTAACACCATCTATATCCGTGGATCAGCAACGAACGCTTTCGATTTTATTAGAAAAATTATATGTTTAATCAGACGAAAAACGCTAGCTACGTCGGCATGGTTTCTTTGTATGGGATGGGGCATCTGTATGCTAGTATTATATTATCTGTGTCATGGATGAAATGTATTATGTAAATAAAACATTAGTAAAGAAAAAACTTGATGATCTGGATGAGAAGAATCTTTTGTCTTTGCCTTTAGAAATTCTATACTTTACTCTGACACCAGTGAGAGCAGTGGTGGCCCAGTGGTATCGGCCGCGCCTTACAAGTTGTAGGTCGTGGGTTCGAGCCCAGGCAAGCGCTTTACTTTGTGTAAATTACTTCATCACCACTGCTCACAAAACGGTGAAGGAATACATCGTCAGGAAACCGGCATGTCCTAGAAGCAAAAATTCGAAGACATGTGGCATCTACCAACACGCACTGGGCCCGCGTGGTTACGGCCCATTCCCCTCTCACAGAGAGGAGGCCTGTGTCCCAGCAGTGGGAACAATTAATAGGTTGATGATGATGATGATGACTCTGACACCAGTCTTTCCAAAGAGCATCTTGTTACCCGGACACTGAGTTCTGGAGGTCCGATAAGTAGTATTTCCTTGTAAAATACTGATATTTAGCTGCTTCCGGTTAGACTGAATCCAACCCCAAATTAGTTTGGAAAAAGCTAGGCAGATTGATTTCTAACCGACTTCACAAAAAGGAGGAGGTTCTATGTTTGACTGTATATATGTTTATGTATGTTCATCGATTTCTCCGTCCATTGTGGACCGATTTTGAAAATTGTTTTTGCGCTTGAAAGGGTATACTCCCGAGGTGTTCCATTGTCACAAAGTCAGAATCTGAAGCCAGTGTCGAAAAACAATAGGTTCTAAAGACACCGACTTCTGAAAAGAAAATTATTTTTAATTAGGTAAGTAGTATTTTGTTTTGGAAGTCGGTTTAATATTATTGTTAAAAGGTTTTTTTAATAAACAACAGTTGGCGTTATTGCAGCAAAATGATATAACACGGTCTAACGATCTATCTACAGACACGGTCAGTCTTCCGGCTGACATAATTCTGATAAAGACATCAATAATATTATAGGCCACTTAAAGAAACGATGCCTGATTATCACAGTAGATACGTTAGTGCTACCCCCAAACCGTTGGTCTCACAGAGCTAAGAAAGTAAAGCGATATGCCATAAAAATATTCTAAGCATAGAAAAATGTAATTTCGATGAAATTACCTAGATATACAGTCAATCAGTTTTTAACTCGGTGCCAAAACCCTAAATAATAAGTTGAGAGATACCTAATCCAATAATAAAGAATGATTACGATCCGATAAGTAGTTTCGGAGAAATGCATGGACAAACATACTTAAATACAAACATACACTTATGAAATTTGGAACACATGTTTAGAAGCCCAATTAGAGTAATATACGTAAATATTGTGCAATTGCAACAATCTTACTCTTAGCAGTATTAAAAAATGATGTTAAAGTTTGGATATGTTAAAGTGTGTATGGAAGTATGTTTGTTACTCAGTTACGCTAGAACGGCTGTACGGATCTGGAAAAAAAATTACACAGACATTAGTCTGGAATACACTCTGGATTGCTGGAAGACAGATTATAATCTTGAATAGCACCTGCTACTTTCATCCCGGTATAATGTTCCCTTGGGATAAGAAAACACTTTTGATGCGGGTGAAGCCGCTGGCTGAAGCTAGTATTACTTATATATATATCAAATTGATTACCTCCTTTTTTTTGAAGTCAGTAAAAAGTTGCCCCACACTAAGAATTTCACCTGCATCGTGGCTGCATTACAAATACACAAATAGTCAGACCCTAAACAACTCCCTTTAGGCCATACAAATATTTGTTCCGTACGAGAATCAAACCCGTGGCACACAGTGCAGTAGCAAATCGCTCAGCCACTGCGCCAACTGTTCTGTCAAACTGGATCTCATTGGGATGTAAAAACCGGCCAAGTGTGAGTCGGACTCGCGCACGAAGGGTTCCGTACCATTATCGCAAAAAACGGCAAAAAAAATACGTTTGTTGTATGGGAGCCCTACTTAAATATTGATTTTATTCTGTTTTTAGTATTTGTTGTTGCAGCGGCAACAGAAATACATCATTACGGTTCATGAGATACAGCCTGGTGTCAGACAGACAGACAGACAGACGGACCGCGAAGTCTCAGTAATGGGGTCCCGTTTTTACCCTTTGGGTACGGAACCCTAAAAAGCAGCAGGTACTTATGAGAAAATTTTATGTCAAGTATAACGTAGCATCCTAAAAAAGGTTTGATGCTATAAAGAATATACTTCCCAGAAACAACCTGAAAACCTGGTACCTATTATAGGACTGAAAGTATGCCCATGTGGTTTCCCGTCAGAGTACAGATGTTTTGGGTAAAACCAATACGTTCTAAAGTAGGAGACTTATCACAATCAAACTATTTATAGAAAATCCGGCAAATATCTGACGACAGCCCATCACGTTTCCTAATCGCCATAGCAACAAAATTTACTTTCCCATTCCACAAATAAATCACATCCATCATTTCTCTAATCCTAGATTACATAACGTTACTCCATCGTTTTATCTAGGCTAGTACCAGGCAACCAGGCAATAAAAGAGCTATCACAGTAATCGGCCATCATACCGATAGGCTGCATGGAATATTTCTGAATTTGACATGGCGGACAAATCAATTGAACGATACAGTGTATTTATGGAAACGGTCCATTGTTTGATGATAATGACCGTATTGATAGTGTCAGTTGGAAAGATATTTCCAGTTGCACGAGAATGTGTGGGTTGTTTTGTGTTTTGAGCATCAAGGTACAAGAGAGGACCAGGCAGAACACATTGGCAAAAAGAGTAGTTAGGTACCTAACTAAAAATGCAAATACCTGAAGATGCTGTTGATGATACCTAGGTATAATTCAATAATAGTTATTTATGCTACAAGTGCGGAAAACACCTACCGTCTACCATCGGGAAACACCTGCCGGTGTTTCCCGATGGCGCGTAGTGTTCCACACGCGCCTCAAAGAGATATCAGCAAAATTGACGGGGCCCGAGAGGGCCGATGTCTGTCTGGGTCGCGGATAAATTTGAAAGAGTGTTACCGCGGCCCTGGCACAAACAACTGAAGGAACACGGGTGGGTTTTAGTCAGTAAAAGTCTGACACGCCCTCCCGCTTCACCCAGAGCGGGAGAAGTCATTGGATGATTTCACACCCAAAAAAAAAAAAGTTGTTTCCCGATGAGTGGATTTTTTATTAACTAGCGAGCGAAGAGTGAATAAATCGACGCGAGTCGGGAATCATCTTATGTACGTGTATCATACAATATTTTACTATGCATTGTGCGAGGAAATAAAAAAATATATCTGAACCAAGCAAGAAATTAATAAAATGGCGGGCTTATTCAAGCGCGCTCAGCATATCCACAGATTAACTTATTATTTAGTTACTTATTTAGTTACTCGGGCATATCTACTGCGCGTGTGCAAATAGCTGTCACGTCGTAACGCAAAAAGGCACGAGCAAAATATACTTTCTTCCAAACATATTTAATGAATATTTAGAATTAAATTATTGATCAAATTTAAATTTAGAGTAATTAAAATCGCCTTTATATTAGTTATATTTTACCTTTTCAATGTAAAACTTTTCCCAAAACTCGGCGACGGAGATAAAAATAAAAAAATACAGAAAAGTAAAAGCACTAGTGAAAAAAAGCGACACTTTCCGCACAGTTTACTGCTTGGAAAACGCTCTTTTGAAGGACATGCATTGTAAAATAATTACTGTTTCATTCGGCCTCATAGTTACTGGGCGAAAATCTTGCCTAATACTTATGTCAGTGTATACCTTATGTTAGTAGGTACGTCAATGATGGTTTATAGCACCTGTATTGGTACCAGGGTCACATAAAGACAGAGACGGTCAGATAAGTTGTTTGAAGTAACGATAATTAGAAAAACTACAAAAGAAAAACAGAAAGGAGACTAGGTAATCCGTATTCATTCTTATAAAATCAAGTTTCTTAAGGTTACCTAAACTCCATTTGAAATAACATTAGACATGTTTCCAAATCTTTTTACAGTCCGTTCAACCGATTTTGAGTTCTATCCCGTAAACATAAGGATGACATAAAAAGCATAAACCTGTTACCAAAACCAACTGTTTACTACAGCTACCATTTGTCGTATCACCAACGCAATAGAAGTCAAAATCAGTTGAACGGGCTATAAAATGGGCTAATTTAAACGTCTAATGTTATCGCAAATGGAGTATAGTTAATCTGAACTGTTGTTAAGACCTTCACTCCAGTCTCATAGTCTATTGTACTCGGCATTCAAGATCGCAAGCATATTATATCGGTCAACCGCTCTCGGTCAACTCTTAAGTCAAGGTTGCATCAATCAGTCATTCATTTATTCCATTCATATACTCATTCAATTTAATCCTTCACATCATATTTTATTGTCTTGGAGATAAAGCTGGACAGGAATCACAAGTAAAAAATGACGAAATAATATTCCCAGTTTGTGAGTCTCAAAACCTGATTGAAATTCGGGTAACAACAGCAAAAAACTGCACCCAAATCGGTTCAGCAGTTTCCGAGAAAAATGTTAATAGTCTCTGAGATGACTCCTAAAGAATGGATCACGCGAAGGGGGAATTTAAAGTGTTGTTTGGCCATGGAATAATCTTAGTTGAAAATATGGAACGATTTTGCGGGGTTACGTGTAATTGTATTCTTATATCATACCTACTTCTGATGTTTTGGTTGAAGGTTAGGTCTCTGTATATCTTCATATTTATCTCATTGTTTCCGTGTATATCATACTTCTGAGGTTTTGGTGAAGGTTAGGTCTCTATATATGTTCATGTTTATCTCTTTCTTGCCGTCTATATCTATACCTACATATAATAAAAATGTTACTGATCGCTTTCTATTTTTTAACCGACTTCAAAAAAAGGAGGAGGGGGGTTCTCAATTCGTCGGAATCTTTTATGTTTTTTTTATGTATTCCCCGATTACTGTAAGACGCCTGGACCGATTTGGAAAATTCTTCTATTGTTTGAAAGGGTATACTTCCCAGTTGGTCCCATAGTCATCAGGTCAGGATCTGATGATAGGATCTTGGAGAAATGGAGGGAACTCCTCAAATATTATAGGCATACATTTTTTTTTTTTTCTTATCTTTAATCTTGCAATCAGTCCTTCTGACTATGAGCAGATGTGTTTAACGGCTATTATTCATGAGGAGATGTACCCCACTGGGAACATGCTCCATATTAGTATATTGGCTTAGTCAACGCCGCCGAGATCCAAGGTTCTGCGCCGTTTCAGGCGATTTAGACAGTCAGGTAATGTGAGCTGGACAGCGAGCTGGTTAGGATGGTTGTCCAGTCTTGTTTTGTATTTGCCTGCAAATGTCTTTATCTCATCCGTCACTGTTGGCATGCTAAGGTATTTGTGTACTTCACTGTTTCTAATGAACCAGGGTGCATTGCTAATTTGTTTAAGGATGTAGTTCTGAGTTCTTTGAATAATATTTATGTTGGAATCACAGCAGGCCCCCCATAACTGAATCCCGTAGGTCCAGACTGGGCATATATAGGCATACATATCGCGATTTTGGTATGTTTATCAACAATGCAATCATCTGCACTCAGAAAGTAACATTTGGTGAAGTGGAACTGGTGAAAAAGACCACAGATGGTCAATAGAATTCCTTAATGCTAAGTATGTCATGGGTTATAAGATATCTCGAATAGTTTAACGACTATGATGAAGCAAATACTTATAAATACATAGTGCTGATGAAACCGATCTGATGATGAAGCCGGCAGGTAGACACTAGTACTCCGAAATATAATGTATCCTAGTCGTGTATGGGCTTATTGGAATCGTCATGAGATGTACTTTGGCTATAAATGAATTTTATGGCAATTGGAAGTACCTATCAAAACTAAAAAGAGATTAATAAAAAACTTTTTAACAATAAAACAAACCGACTTCCAAAAAAACACTGCAAAACGAAAAATAACTTTCTTTTCCAAAGTCGGTGTCGAAACACGAAAAACAATAGGTACCAAAGACACCGACTTCGGAAAAGAAAGTTATTTTTCGTATTGCAGTGTTTTTTTGGAAGTCGGTTTGTTTTATTGTTAAAAAGTTTTTTTTGTTTATCAATTTGTATGTGTTTGTGCGTGCTAATCTTAGAAAAAACTTAACCGACTTGGGCGCGGTTTTCACTAATGTAGGTATTGTGGTAAGCTTCACTTACAATTTAGTGTTTGTTTTATTTCAATCAGTTTATATATAAAAAGTTATAACGTCGAACATTTATTCGCTAAAAAAAATGCTATTTCACTTAGATTTTCCGGCGCTGACCATGCAAGAGACAAGAATCATGAAGTTAAAAAAACTGGCCAAGTGCGAGTCGGACTCGCGCATGAAGGGTTCTTTATTCTGTTTTAGCGGCAACAGAAATACATCATCTGTGAAAATTTCAATTGCCTAGCTATCATGGTTCATGAGATACAGCCTAGTGACAGACAGACAGACAGACAGACAGACAGACAGACAGACAGACAGACAGACAGACGGACCGCGGAGTCTCAGTAATAGGGTCCCGTTTTTACCCTTTGGGTACGGAACCCTAAAAAAGCAGGAAATCATTAGTGCTCTCAAACTACTAGGAGAACAGAAACGTAAAGAAAAGATGTACATCCGTTGATGAAATCAGGTAAAGACCCTCAAACTACCAGGTGATCAGAAATAAATCGATAACAGAATTGATTGACAAAATCTATATTAACGCGAGTGAACCGCTGGCAAAAGCTAGTTTACGAATATGATAGTAGATATAGAAGCAAGTTTTTTTCAATTTTGTAACCGACTGCCCGGAAAGGAGGAGGTTCTCAATTTGGAAATTTTCAATTTTTTTTTTAATTTATATTCGGGCACAACTCCGTCATATATAAACGGATTTGCAAAATTATTTTTATGTTCGAAAGAATTCTATTTTGAAATGCTCCCATTTCAATTTAGTAAAATTCTGATAAAGATCTTCGGAGATATACAACAGAACTCTTCAATAAATGACGGTAAATCTCTCGGGATTGCTGCAATCGCATGTCTGTTTATTGTTTACGCTATATCATAACATACCATCAAACCAGTATGCTCTAAACGGGTGCTCAGATGTGTACAGTTCACTCTGGTACACTCTCATTCCACCGGTTATGTTCAAGTTACATGTTATTCTGCTAATCTATTCTGGCATCACTGGCATTACAGGTGGTATATATAACACTAAAAAGTGAAAAATAAAAACATTTTTACAAAATAATACAACCGACGAAGTGAAAATTAACTTCAATTTCGAAAGTCGGTGTCAAAAACAAAGAACCGAAAACAGTAACGAACTTACTTGCATAGCTAACCGGCTTGAAGATATCACATTTTACTACTATCATAATTTCATCTCGGGAACACCCAACTGGTTTCTTTGTGGGTTCGTGCGTCCCTATCAAGTTATTTTTCACGAATTTCAGCACAACACAATATTTTTTCCCTTTTCGCAGAAGAAAAGCGTAGTTCTATATTTCACGTGAAGGAGGTGTGTCTAATTTTTTACCGATACACGCTAGACACGAAACTATATTAATATCCGTACGAATCTATTTCCAAACACCATGTTGTATAGAATTAATGCACCGTCATGTTTATCATTCATCAATATATCTATTGACGGATACAAATCCATTATTTAATTTTTTTTGGCACAAATAATTTAAAAATATACAAGCTGTGACGTACGTACCTATGCTTGAATGGTTAACTTTTTTTATTCTTACGTCAATATTGTTCTACAACCATTCATTAACTATCGCCCATTAGACATGGATGACGTCACGTGAGCTTGAATATTACTGTATTAGCGTAACTTACGTCGGTTAGGGTAATTCTTTGCTTCTGAGAATTTAATCAACTGGTTAATTGATCAACTCAGCCTAATACAGTCCACTGCTGGATGAAGATTGAAGAGCTCTTGGCTAAATAATAATAGCCGCACTGGTCTATCTTCAAGGTTAAGCAACGCTTGACGAGGTCAGTCCGTGGATGGGTGACCATTTCAACATTCCGGTATGTTCGTGCCTTGCCTTCCTCCGTGCCTTGGCAAGCACGTTAAGCCATTGGTCCCGGATGTCATTTGAAGATCTTTGACAGTCGTTACGGGTAGTCAGTGGGCTTAGTGTGAGTTTTTACTCACGCTCACTCGCGTTAACGTAAACTATCTCTTATGTCAAAATGTATACAAAAAAGAGGTTTTTCCTTACCGTCACCAGACGGCGCTTACCCAGTTTCAATACAAATTGATGTTTACGTTAACGCAATTCAGCGTGAGACAAAACTCGCACTAAGCCCTCTGAAGTCTGAGACCTGTCACTAGTCTTGCCAAGGGGTATCGTGTTACTCAGTTACTGGGTGGAAGAGATATCGGTAAGACTGGAAGCTGACCCAATATAGTTGGGAAAAGGCTAGGCAGATTTATTGATTTTGCTGGATGAAGATAAGTAGTTCTCTCCAAATCTGCTCAACCGCTACTGGTCTTATGCATGCAGCATTCATCCTGTTCCAGTTAACTAAGTTTTTGTCCACCCTGGAGAAAGTCCTACGTTAGGATTATTTTGGCAGGTTTAGTAGCACAAAAGTTTAATTAAAAACTGTAACCCGACTTTGGTTTTTTTAACCTGTAGTTACCCGAGCCGTATAATAAGGAATCGATTGACACCTTATTCATCAAAATCGGATGAATTGTTTAGGCGCTACCGAGAAACATACAACAATACAAACATATATACATAGACTGCTAAAATCATACACCTTTCTTTTGGTTTCGCCTTAGTCGGGTAAAAGTGATATAATAATTCTGATGGACTAAAACAAAGGTAGGAAGGGATGTAGTTAAACTCCATTTGAAATAACATTAGACATGTTTCCAAATCTTTTTACAGTCCTTTCAACCGATTTTGAGTTCTATCCCGTAAAAATAAGGATGACATAAAAAGCATAAACCTGTTACCAAAACCAACTGTTTACTACAGCTACCATTTGTCGTATCACCAACGCAATAGAATTCAAAATCGGTTGAACGGGCTGTAAAATGGGCTAATTTAAACGTCTAATGTTATCGCAAATGGAGTATAGATGGAAAGAAAAAAGATGCAGGAATGATCTAAAGGCTTCAGAAAAAATATTATTTTCCGGTCACGAGCAACATAATTCAAAAATATTTGGGATTGACCAAGTGACGTTTTAGAAGCGCATCATAATCCCAAAAACATTATTTTTTAAACTGCCCCACATTAGGCATTTCTTCCTGTATCGTGGGTGCGTTTACAAACATTTAAACTCACATACACAAGACACCCAGATCCGGAACAACTATCTGTAGGCCATACAAATATTTGTACCTTGCGGGCATTGAACCCGCGACACGCAGCACAGCAGCCGATCGCTCAACCACTGCGCCAACCGTGTCGTCTTTATTTTGGAAGGATTTTTTGCCCTTCGTTATCGCTGCTAAAATGTCACTTCATCTAGGCACTCTGGCGCTAATCAAAGAGGATTGTTCTCACCGCTGTCGGTACAAAACTTAATTTGATTACGTTGTTTATATTCCTGGCCGGATAACGTTTCTATTCCTACTCATGAAAGTATACCTAAAGATGCCTTACCATATGTGATAAGAAAAGCAAAGCCACATCACGCTTCGTCTATGCGAAAAAACGTTCTATTTTTAAAAGCTTCATAAACGGTCCGTCAACGCCATGTTAAAAAATAATAACAAAAGAATAGAGATCCAGGCATTTTGGCATTCAGCCTAGGAGGAGAGAGCTAAAAATATTCTTTGACAATACATGTCTATCAGTTTCAACTAAAAATATTATTAATATTGTACCTGGTCTATTATCGTCTTTGTACCTGGGGTTTTGGCTAGTATGAAATGCTTGAATCATCAAAGAAAAACGTAACAAAGCTTTTTGTATGCAGTGAAATGGAACTTTAAATGAGTTTTCTTTCTTTTTTCGTTGCGTTACCGCGGTTTTCGTGCATTTTCTAGGCAAGTCTATAAAAGCTTTAGCGATAGAGTAGCTTTCTATTAGTATAATAGTTTTTTGTAGGTAGGTACAGTACTTGCATAGAATAATAATAATCGGTTATTTTCAGGCATTGACACCCATATATTAAAAATTACAAAATAAAACAAACAAACATTAAATGGACATGAAATTTTCAAAATAATCATACCTTCAATTCATTAATTTAAAAATATTGACTTTCCCATAATTGTACACCTATGAATTAGCATTGGACATAAAAACTAACCTAAATAAATATGAAGCTTTAAAAAGTGCAAGACTTGCCAGTACACATGGAGAGGGCGATTGTCGCAACCCAGCGCTGGGCACGCCACAATTGCGGCGGTAAGGCCCCTCTTTGAGGAGTGGCTTAAGAGGCGTCACGGCGTCCTCACCTTCCGCCTGACGCAAGTCCTCACCGGACACGGCTGTTTCGGGAGGTTCCTGTTCAGGATAAGGCGGGAGGAAACGCCCGGGTGTCACCATTGTGTGGACCGCCCTGAGGACACGGTGGAGCATACGGTGGAGATCTGCCCCGCTTGGGCGGAGCACCGCCGTGTCCTCATGGAGGCGATCGGCGGTGGCAACCTCTCGCGTTCGGCCCTGGTGCAGGCCATGGTACAGAGCGAGAGGGCATGGGAAGCTGTCTCCTCCTTCTGCGAAGCAGTAATGCTCGCAAAAGAGGAGGCGGAACGCGTGAGGAAGACGCAAAGGAGACGCTCTAACGCCCCTAACCACCGCAGGAGACGCCCCGGGCGTCGGGAGTCGCAAGCCAATTCCCGGCCACCGTAGGCGCAGGCTTGCGGACGGAAAGTAATGGGTAGCACACCGTCCGATAAGGACCAAGCCCGAGTTTACGGCGCGTAGTGTTCCACGTGCGCCTCAAAGAGATGTCAGCAAAGTGACGGGGTCCGATAGGGCCGATGCCTGTCTGGGTCGCGGATAAATTTGAAAGAGAGTTACCGCGGCCCTGGCACAAGCAACTGAAGGAACACGGGTGGGTTTTAGTCAGTAAAAATCTGACACGCCCCCCCGCTTCACCCAGAGCGGGAGAAGTGATTGCATGAATTCCGAACCTAAAAAAAAAATTAAAAAAAAATACTTGTCAGTACACTCAGCGCAATAAGTCATAAAACGACTATGTTTGATAAGAGTGCATTTTGTGTGGGCCCTAGAATCTATCTATCTATCTATATAAATAAAAGAGAAAGATGTATGTATGATCCTTATAGACTCCGAAACGGCTGGACCGATTTTAATGAAATTTTCAGACAATCTTAAAATTTACCCAGCGGTAAACTTTGGTGGCGATCGGAGCATTTTTTTTTAACTTCGAACGTGGGCGAAGTCGTGGGCTGAAGCTAGTATATAATAAACTACAGTACATAAAATAATCTAATAATTTAAAAACCAATTCAAAAAGCTTATTATACTGTTAATGATTATTTAAATGAGAAAATAATGTAATGATTAACTTAAGTAATTGTCCAATAATAGAATTATGTAATGCATAGATGATGCAATTGTAAATTAATAATGCAATATTTTATTCATTGTATTGTAATATTTTGCATACCTGCCATGGTAAGATATGATCTGAAGAACTTTTATAAAAATGTCACCCTGAAAACTAACCATATTTCGCAAATAAATGATTTGATTTTGATTTTTAATTGATTCAATGAATATAAGAACAAGAATTGGAATTGGTGTTCAATTAGTTTTTATTTTGAGTACGAGTATCCTAGAATAGTACCTACCTTAAAATAATTAAAAGAAATTAACAAACTAATTTTAAAATCTGCAAGTCATTCAATTCACTGCCGTAATTATTTCCCAGCCCATTTCTAAGATCCGTTTTGCACAAAAAACTTAATGACGCAATCATTGTAGACAACAATTGGTCAAAGTGTATTTAGGTATCTACCTCCACATATTAGACTCCATCTAAAACGTATCTACGTAAGCATAACTGGTTATTTTTAAAATCATCATCATTATCTGCCTCTCCTTTTATGATTGATGTTGGGGTAGGCGTATTCGCGTTTAAGTTAATTAGAAACTTTTTATTTCCTTTTTAGGGTTCCGTACCCGTACCGTACGTAAAAACGGAACCCTAGTACTGAGACTTCGCTGTCCGTCTGTCTGTCTGTCTGTCTGTCTGTCTGTCTGTCTGTATGTCTGTCACCAGGCTGTATCTCATGAACCGTGATAGACAGTTGAAATTTTCACAGATGATGTATTCCTGTTGCCGCTATAACAACAAATACTAAAAACAGTATAAAATTAATATTTAAGGGGGGCTCCCATGCAACAAACGTGATATTTTTGCCGTTTTTTGCTCGATATTAATAACGGCAACATATTCTCTTCATAAAATTATGGTTCTGTCTTATAAACCGTGATAAATAGACAGTTGAAATTTCAATTCACAGATGATGTATTCCTGTAGCCGCTATAGCAAAAAATACTAAAAACAGAATAAAATAAATATTTAAATGGGGCTCCTATACAACAAACGTGATTTTTTTTGCAGTGTTTTGCGATAATGGTACGGAACCCTTCGTGTGCGAGTCCGACTCGCACTTGGCCGGTTTTTTTAAATTGGTAGGCTCGCGTTTGACCACTATCTCACCTGATGGTAAGCAATGATGTGGTAGACAGTAAAGCACGCTTGCCTAGAAGTAACCTATTTTGTCTTAACTTACACACCCCTAGCTTAAAATATTAGGAAACACAATCTCCGGCAGGGAATTCTAGCCCTTAGCTGTACGCGCAATAAAATAATTTCCAAAACGTTTTGTGCGTATGGATAGGATATTTACCATGTCAAATATCATTTGAAAAAAAATATTTATGAGACTGGTTAAACATTTACATAATTTATTATAAATTATTTATATAGGTAATCCTTGGAAGTACCTACATACCGAAAAAAGCTTAGTAAATACTGTAACTCGACTACGGTTTTTTCATCAAAATCGGATGAATAGTTTAGGCGCTACGGAGGAACATACATGTAAATACAAACATACATACATAGACTGCTAAAATCAAAACCTTTCCTTTAGGCTTCGCCATAGTCGGGTAAAAATACACAGTTACTATGGAATAGGCCACCGGGGAGAAAAGCCGTGGAAAAAATAGGACACATAGTACCTACTTTTAGAATATTTATATAGGTATAATACATAAATCAGGCGAAGTCGAGCGAGGGCAAAACTTGTTCGATGTCTAGGGACCACATTTCCCTTTTTTAACTGGTGAAAATTAAACTAAACAACCAGCTTCTCAGCAAGACAGTCGTCTGTGAATCATCATAAAATTATTTGGGAAAACAATTAGAGTCGGATTCAATTAGTGCTTATTCCGTTTTAAACGGCAACCTTTTCGTCAGTGTGAGGATTTCGCGGTCAGCAACCTGACTACCCACTATGGTGATTAAGGGCAACGCCTTCTTTTTGGGATAAAGCCATAATCTTGATATGTAGATAGCAATAATAATGAGTGACATGAACAGCACTTACGTTAAATTCCGGTATTTCTGGACAGTTCATAAATTATTCTGTCATACCTACAAATATATGCCGTATGGTGACGGACGTAAAGAATTTCACCATGCCATATCTTCCCGTGGGTGTCGTAAGAGGCGACTAAGGGACACACCAGAGAATGGGCAGTAGCGTTCTGTGTGTACTTTAACAACAAACTGCGATCGCCAACCCGATTGCCAAGCGTGGCGATTATGGCAAACCCCCCCAAATCAAAAGGAATAGCACACAGAAAAAACGGCCCCGAGTGCCCAGCAGCCCATCTACAGTCGTCTACGGTAGCGGTCGAGGCGATGGCGTGGCAAGGGGTGCGAAGTATTCCCGATGTGGACCCGGCTACCCCAATAAACACCGACGACTGGCCCTGGGAACATAATATAACACGCAAACACTCTGGACCGTCGAGAAGATAGCCAAACTCGAGGAAGAATTGAGCAGGTTACAATGGAGAATTATAGGGTTATGTGAAGTCCAAAGAGAGGGGAAGGACTCGATAATCCTCAAATCCGGTAACCTGCTCTATTTCCGAGAGGATGACCGGCAGTCCCAGAGTGTCGGTTTTATTGTCGACAAGTCCCTTGTGAACAACGTGGTGAAGATCGAGAGTGTGTCGACCAGGGTGGCGTACCTTATACTCAGAATAGATATCCGCAAGTTATTCGCTGAAGGTCATACAGGTCTACGCCCCGACCTCGGACACCCCGAATGCGCAATGCGCGTGATCGGATCAAATATGTAGAGATCCGCAAGAGAACCAGGGTTACCGACATAGCCCGAAAAATTGCCAAACTTAAGTGGCAGTGGGCAGGGCAGGGCACATTGCTCGCAGAACGGATGGCCCATGGGGCTGAAAAGTGCTGGAATGGCGACCGCGACCTGGAAGACAATGCATTGGAAGGCCTACCACTAGGTGGACCGATGAACTGGTTAAGATTTCGGGAATGCGCTAGATGCGAGACGCACGGGACCGGTCAATGAGGCGACGCTTGGGGGAGGCCTATGTCTTTCGGCTGATATGAACTACAAATAAGGTCGCAAACGAACTATACTGCTGAGCATGACATCCCCTCCAGGATTCGATTCCTGAGTCAGTCATAGTGTTATAGGGTTTTTCCTTGTGGCATATTTCAGCAGCAGCTCCGAGACTAGATTAGAGCAACATTACCCTCCCGCAGGTAATATTTTACGAGCATATGTATGTATGTATTTTATTTATACTATAATGTACACTAGAAAATACAGGAACAAAAGAAATTTAAAACTAACTAATATACAACGGGCGACCTTTTCGCTTGCCGCTATCTCTTCCAGGCAACCTGGAATGGACAGTGATTGCCTGGACATGACATGGGGTTGTCAGTGGTACAACAATACTAATAAAGAACATAAAGATACAATAATACTTAATAAAAACACAAAAATTGATAATTATATATGCTATAAAATATATACATAAATACATACATATTTAAAATATAAGCAGAGAAAAATAAAAAAAAAATACGTATGACAATCATAGACAAAATATATGTTAACAAACTAAGAGCACGATTACAGCGATAAGTAATGTTCCTTGATGAGTCTTTTAAATACAGGCAACGACTGAGCACGTTTAATTGGGTCAGGCAATGCATTCCACAGACAAGTAGCCTGGACAGTAAAAGATTTGTCCATGAAAGTTGAGGAATGCATTGGCATTTTAAGTCGCAAGTTAACTGATGACCTTAGAAATTTCGTGTGGGAATCGCAGATAAACTACACCAAGAAGACAAGTTCTCTCCGATGCATATACGTTGCAGGCGCCCGAACAGTTAACTACGAAACCAGTCAACCACCGATGGAGATATATTAAGAGAGCATAGAATTCCAAGCAAAACATGTATGTATGTCCATTTCTATGGCACGCTCTACTTACAGCACACACGATGAGACGCGGACTCTGACATGAGAGGTGTCGTTGGATTCGATTAATTTGTGGGAGTGACATAGGCGAAATCATTTTTAAATATGGTGCAACCCCTAATAAAAAATGCGGGTGTTACATTTTTTTTACGTTCCCTAACAATATGGGTAACAAATGAAAGCTATTAAATAGACCATTCTAAAAATATGTATATCAAAACACTTTTATGTTACTATTTTGGCAAAAATTCAAGATGGGCGTAAGTTTGATATCAAAATAAATACCACATAGTCGTTCTATAAAACTAAAACGTCTGTTATAAAAAATAAACAACCAAAAACAGACAAATACACACAGATTTTTTTTTATAAAAACATAAAACCCGACTGTTAAAAAATAAGGCGGGGCAAACAAAAATTATAGAAAAACCTACCAAAACTTCGTTTGCCACCGCTGGCAGCACCACATAATATTTAACGTATCAAGAACTTGTTTTTCTCGATTCAGTTAATTATATTTTAGCAGTCGGGTATTTTGTTTTACTTTAGCATAGGTTCACCCCGCCATACACAAGTGGCGAAATGTGTGCGTACTCAGTACAGTATGGGTTACTACAACTCTGCCTATACCATCGAAAAATACAAGCGTGGTCAATCTAATGTTATCTCAGAAAGTTAGGTAGCAATTCTGACAGCCACAAACACGCCATCTTGATTTAAAAAAGCGGTAACCACTCCTAAACGTGACATTTTACCCCCGAATGTTACCAAGGCACCAGAATAAAAAGGCGTTCTCTCTCTCTAAAAGCAGCCAATCACAGAGTTTGTTTCGTTCGCGTGCGGTGCACTGTACAAGGTCAGACGCAGGTAGGCTGCCGACAAATCACAGTGGACAAAGACTAAGTGCTTTCACTGTTTTCATATGCAGAAGAGACGAGTTACATAAGATTGAAATGGTTGCATTGATAATTATGTAAACTATGATTACGACTGGAGCTTATTTCCAAATTAAGAATTGTGGACAGTTTCCGAATTGGGAATTTGCAGTTTAAGCCCTATTTTAGTGCCTATTCACACGCCCCGGTTGCCGGGTAGCTGGTGCAGGGTACGCGGCGGCGAATGTATAGCCATGTACACCGGTACGTGTGAAAGCTAACATACATGCCTATACACTTCGCTGCCGGTTACCCGGTAGCGGCTACCCGGCAACCGGAGCGCGTGAAAAGGCACTATATGACAAAGTTTGACAGGTTTTCAGGATTATGTAGAGTTTGACATAATATACTCAACATCTCATTCTTAATTCATCCGTCCATTAGGCAACAATTGAGGTCATAAAAATATAGTTAAAGTAACCTGCAGATCGTCCTTACCTACTTTGATCACCTTGAACCTTCCCTTGCTCTTTTTTTGCCTCAATTTAGCAGTCTGGAAAAACCAATGTCCTTAAATCGTAATAAATTACAAAATGCTGAATGGCTATTTTAAGACCAAAACCGCAAACCTCTTTATAAATAGTCTGCAAAAGGAATATTACTAAGATACAACCCAGGTAGCAGAAGTTATAACGGATAAAAATATCTTAGACCTAAAACCGAAATTTAGGCACAAAACATCGCGAGGCATTCTTCATTTAAAATAATTGCAGACTGACCCGCCCCCATTCATTGACTCACCTGGCCGTTCAATGACCTCGGAAGTAGGTGATTCGATGATGTATTAACTTTTTGTCCGTCTGTCATCGTGAACTACTGTATTGATGACAATCATGTTTATATTTGGATGTTCAAGAATAGATTATGACGTCAGACCTGTCAGTTTGTATGACACTTTCACTGATGGTGGAAGGGTTCCAAGATGTTAATTAATTTTATATTAATAGTTTGTGAGTAAAGTATTGATACTATAAATTAGACTTAATGATTCCGTTGCCAGAAAAGAAGAAAAAGGAACCCTTATAGGATTATTTCGTTGTCTGTCAAGACCATTTTTCTGAGGAACGCGTGGTGCCATCAAATTGAAATCTAAATACTCTAGTCTGCAATATCTTGGAGCTTGTGTTAAAACTTCTAAGTCACATACTCGCAAAGGAATCAAAACTTTTACCCTCTTACAAATAAACGCGGAATAAAGTTATACCAGGTATAACAAAGGAGTAACCATACATTTTCATAGGTTTATACTTGGTATAAATTTATTCCGCGTTTATTTGTAAGAGGGTTAGAGTATTTCCCGTTGACCAAGAATAATTAAAGAATAGTCAACCCCTTCCCCACGGTGTCTGAAATGGGGACTAAAGGAAAAAATCAGAAGACTAGGCTGCAGTAGTGGCCTCGCCACTTATCCGTAGACCACGCTTGGTGATTATGGTATCTTCTTGTTTAAGAGTACCTAGCGCCACCAAGCCGACACCGCAGGCAACAGCGTCATGGACAGTAGCGACATGGAAGCCGGCGCGGGAATGGTGCGGCGCGCGCTTCGTCCTGACTTTCTTCTCCCGGTCATTACTTTACATTATAATCACGGCGACCGAGTACTACTCCCATAAAACAATTGTAAATTATAATAATTAAAATATAACCGTCCTTCATCATCGAGTTTCAATAAGAACTAACATCCTCATCACGACGATTGAACAACTCCTGCACATAATTAGGTCCTTCGAGCCGGAATCTTTCCACTTCTTTTATTCTTCGTAACCATCAATCAATGCACACATTTATTAAGGTAGTGAACCTTACCAGTGCATTGGAAAGTGGAAAGGCGGAGGAGTAGAATCACGCAGTTGATAGAACGTATCATTAATTCCTTTTGCTCTTCCGTGTGAACAAAAGTCGTTGCCACCATATACAAAAAGGCCTTTTTTTTCCAAGGGGATAGACAAAAACTACAGAACGCCATCTGCTACGATCCTTACATACTCCTTTTGCTTTATTTACTTACGCCAGTTATGAGAAGGGGCACCTGGCCTTTCTGAAGAACATCACCAATAAGATCCGTGTGTTCCCTCTAATTCACACTTCAACACTTCACCAATAATAGTACAGTGGTTGAGCGGTTCGATTCCAACACTGAACAAATATTTGTATGGCCTACAGATAGTTGTTTGAGTCTTGTTGAGTTTATATGTTTGTAAATGTAACCACGATACAGGAGAAGTTCCGTGTGAGAGGCAACGTTTTCGAAAAATTAAAAGAATGTCTTAGGTACCATTAAATTCTAAATATATTTTTTTAAACCAGTAACTCTTTAACTATTACCTATGTTTTTAAAATTTGAATGCACTAATACAATCGAATGGGCAACGTCAACAACGTTTCATGATTCTCTAAAAATGTTATGGAGAATTTAGAGCCTGGAAAAATTAAGACAATTGATTTGAAAAAATGTTATGAGTATTACACCTCGGGGTCATTGTGTAATAGTAATATTATCAAAAGTTAAACAGTCAAAATATTTTTTAACCAACCTATACTCCATTTGAGATAACATTAGACATTTAAATAATCCCATTTTACAGCCCGTTCAACCGATTTTGGCTTCTATTGCGTCGGTGATATGACAAATGGCAGCTGTATTAAACAGTTAGTTATGGTGACAGGTTTATGCTTTCTATGCCATTCTTATTGTTACGGGATAAAACTCAAAATCGGTTGAACGAACTGTAAAAAGAGGTTGTAATTTTTTTTGATGTTATTTTATATGGAGTATATTATGTCATAATGAATATATAGATAACTAGCTGTTGCCCGCGGCTTCGCTCCCGTGGACCACCCCACAAGACCCGTTTTCGGGATTAAAAAATAGCCTATGTCACTCAGGAATAATGTAGCTTTCTATTGGTGAAAGAATTTTTTAAATCGGTCCAGTAGTTTCGGAGCCTATTCGGTACAAACAAACAAACAAACAAACAAAAAAATCTTTCCTCTTTATAATATTAAGTATAGATGACTTATATAATTAAGTACCTATTGATTATCGCTACTGAACTTGAGGTACCTACATATTTCGTTATCCTGATCACAGAAACCACCTACAAAAGCTCGAAACGGCACACTTACACAAACATGCGCAAGGACGAGACCCCTAAGTGGTTGTCGCGATGCTGTCAGTAGTGCGAGCCGCTTAGGGGTCTCGTCGAGTCGCATGTTTGTGTAAGTGTGCCGTTTCGAGCTTTTGTAGGTGGTTTCTGTACTGTTCGTCCATATGTATACTGTGTCCTGGTGGAAGTATTACTATATGCGGACACAATTGAAACTAGAAGAGGGATACTTCTACGTTGTAATTACCTTAGGCTACTGTCATTCGATGTCAACGATGGCGATGGTCGAAATGCCAAAATTAAGAGATTGATCACGTGCACGTCACATTTCAATAGCGGACGACAATCCCATACATTTTTGATATTTTTGCAATCACTATAGCGACACTTTCGATGGTAGAATGTCACTTCTCTCGGGCCTCTTATCAGACAGAGTGTCATTTTAATCGCGGTTGACAATCCCATACATTTTTGATATTTTAGCAATCACTATAGCGACACTTTCGATGGTAGAATGTCACTTCTCTCGGGCCTCTTATCAGACAGAGTGACATTTCAATAGCAGTTGACAATCTAATACTTTTTTGATATTTTAGCCATCACTATTATTTAGCGACACTGTCGATGATAGAATGTCACTTCTCACGGGCCTCTTATCAGACAAAGTGACATTTCAATAGCGGTCGACAATCCCATACATTTTTGATATTTTTGCAATCACTATAGCGACACTTTCGATGGTAGAACGTCACTTCTCTCGGGCCTCTTATCAGACAAAGTGACATTTCAATAGCGGTTGACAATCCCATACATTTTTGATATTTTTGCAATCACTATAGCGACACTTTCGATGGTAGAACGTCACTTCTCTCGGGCCTCTTATCAGACAAAGTGACATTTCAATAGCGGTTGACAATCCCATATTTTTTTGATATTTTAGCCATCACTATTATATAGCGACACTGTCTATGGTAGAATGTGACTTCTCTCGCACCTCTTGTCTTCTAAACACCATGTTCTTAGGATAGCCACCATAAATTTTCAACATAATGCCTCGCCTTTCTTGGTTCTTCAGTATTATAAGTTTGACGAGTGTACCTGTGTGTTTGTGTATTTGCGTAGCTCCTAAACAGGTTAACCGATTTTAAAATCGTATTTTTATTTTTTTAAAGGGTTTTTATCGAGAGAGTGCTTAGCTATGTTTTATGAAAATCGGTTCAGCCGTTCAAAAGTTACGGGCGTTTACTGTTTGAATCGGGGTGTTTTCGCAAGATATAGTGTCATTATTACGTGTTCAATAGATTGACGATCGAAGTGTGTCTACTATAAGATACATAATGTAGCATGAAATAAAAATGTGTTGGGTTTCTTTTTTAATTTCTAAATTTTGCTTTTCAATACTTGTATGTACTTGCTCTTTGTGACCTCATTATCTCTGTTTCAATCAGCTTGATCCCATGATAAGATATTATTATTGATGATTTTATTATTATTTGATGGTATTATTGTATCATTATATTCATTGTTAGTATTGTTACACCCCCGACAACCCCATGTCATGTCCAGGCAATCACTGTCCATTCCAGGTTGCCTGGAAGAGATCACGGAATGCGATAAGGCCACCCGTTGTATATTTTTAGTTTTAAGTTTCTTTTGTTACTGTATTTTCTGGTGTACAATAAAGAATACATAAATAAATAATAAATAAGAGACCATAGCTGGTAGCTATTACCTTATTTCTATCTACGCAAGCTAGCTTCTCCGTCGATCACGTCATAACTTACCTTCAGGTAAGATCGTGGTCAAACGTGAATGTATCAATATTAAAATATTTGTCTGCCGATATAGTGTCCAAAAATAGAATATCTAAAAACCCATGTTTATTTTTATACCCGCAACAACCTTAATTTCCATGGGAAAATACAAATCACGCATTATTTAACAAAACGGCTTTCTCCTATAATAATTAACATAATTTTAAGTTATTTGTATGAGTCATATGTTGTTGTTTTGGTACAACAAAGTTCCCCATCCAAAAGCACGTTTGGAGAAATTTCCAGTTTGTTTGGTTATAGATACATCTTTATAACACGCTTTTATTAGCTTGGTATGTATGCATCTATGAATCAATGTAACGGAATCTTTGAACGTGATTTTCACCCCCTTCAAAACGTCGGATTAATTTGAAACTTTGCACACTTATCAAGGACCGATGACAATACAATAATTTAAATTGTTTGTCCTATTATCCTTACCAGGATCTTCATGAAAAGCGATAGAACTAAAAAGGAAAAATAAATATTAGTTTAAAAAACCGGCCAAGTGCGAGTCGGACTCGCGCACGAAGGGTTCCGTACTAAACCACTAAATTGTGGTTTACGATTTATGACGTATTAAAAAATAACTGCTTACTAGATCTCGTTCAAACCAATTTTCGGTAGAAGTTTACATGGCAATGTACATCATATATTTTTTTAGTTTTAAAATTCTCTTATTTTAGAAGATACAGGCGCGCAAACTATTCAGTTTATAAAAAAAATATATTAGAAACCTCAATATCATATAGATACGTATGTATGGGACGTATGAGTGTGACGAAAAAAAAATTTTGAGTTTCAGTTCTAAGTATGGTGAACCCCCAAAATTTATTGTTTTTTTTCTATTTTTGTTTGAAAATCTTAATGCGGTTTACAGAATACATCTACTTACCAAGTTTCAGCAGCATAGTTCTTATAATTTCGGAAAAAAGTGGCTGTGACATACGGACGGACAGACAGACAGACAGACATGATGAATCCATAAGGGTTCCGTTTTTTGCCATTTGGCTACGGAACCCTAAAAGACTAAAAAACACGCTTTAATAGATATCTAAACAAAAAAGTAGAAAAAATAATCAATAAATTTAAATTAAGAATAGTGTTATTACCAAAAAATAAAATAGTAATTGCAAAAAAGCGTGGGGTGCTTTTCAAGACATTCTCATTTTACCAATATCTGCCCAAAAAAATATAACAATTGACATCAAGCACCCCACGCTTTTTTACAATAAAATAAATTTTTTTTTGTTAATCACACTATTCTAAATTTAAATTTATTCATATTTTTTTCTACTTTTTAGTTTGGTTTTCTATTAAAACATGGTTTTTTTTAATCATAATTTATTTATTTTTGGATACTTATTTCTTTGATACAAATAGCCTTGGGGTCGACTTAGTTTGCAGTTGGCAAGCGTGGTCAGAAGACGGGTTTTTTTTGACGTCATGCTGTGGTCACTTTACTAAGGAGACGACGAGATTATTCTAAACGAAGGATTTATCGGATGATTTAGTATTTTAGTTCGGGGTGTTTGTATTTTAATGTTAATATTGTTTTATGGACTAATGTGGGTCTTAAGATTTCGAGGTTTACAAAAGCAATCGTGCAGAAGAAATTAGTCATTGAGTTTGAATAAGTTTTTTAAATATTAAATAAGAATAAGGAGTTACGTTTGGCGCTTGCATTAATTGCATTGAAATTAGATTATTTAGGTGTATGGGTTGGTGAAAACAGTACAGATTTTCATATAATAGCTCAGTATAACTTCTAACTATAGGTAGATCCAAATCAATGGCTACAATGGTCACATGAAATTGTTATGCGCGACGGAATTTCCAGAACCGCCATTAAGTATGAATCGAACTTTATACGATAAAAACTTTTTCACAATAAATAAACCGACTTCTAAAGCAAAACAATAAAAAATGCAAAAAGATCTTTCGTTTTGGAAGTCGGTGTCTAGTAGGTACCTCTTGTTCTCTTGTTTTTATTGTTTTTCAACACCGACTTTTGAAACGAAAGTTATTTTTGCACTTTTTAGTGTTTTTTGCTTTAGAAGTCGTTTTATTTTTTGTGAAATATTTTTATTTCTCTTTATTTAGGTTTTGTACCCTATCACTAAAAACTGAGCAAAGTAAGGTACCTACAGGATTCAAAAAAATACCCATAACTTAATTTACACATTCCAGCTGTTTGCCGCTAAGGTGTTCCGTTGTATGTTCCATATCTTGAAAACTTCTTAACAGTTTTTGATGAAACTTGCACTGTTCCCTAAATTGAGAGATACTTAATCCAATTAAAAAGATTGATCACGATCCTATAAGTAGTTTCGGAGAAATGCGTGAACAAACCACATATTCATACACTTAAGAAATTTGGCACACATGTTTAGAAGCCCATACAGAGTAACATATGTGAATATTGTGCAAATCCAGCAATATTACATACATACGTGTCGAATTGATTACCTCCTTTTTTTTTAAGTCGGTAAAAACTAAGAGGTAACCTATTTTGCCGACCTACAGATGAAAGAAATGACGCATATGCCTGTAATTACACCGTGTTCTTCCGAGTCATAATGCTAAGTGCATTACTACTTACTCGGAAATAAATACCGATGTATGTAATTGCTCAGAAATCTCCAATTGATGACGAAATCATCTGTTTTTGTGCCGCTATCGTAAAACCCTCTTTTGTCGTCATCGTGGACGACGGTCGTCAACCTCGCTGGCAACCTTTTAAAGGGACTGTGACGTACCATCAGCAACATAAGTGGATAAAGTCCGAACGTGTGATAGGTACTTTATGTATCTTCTAGGATACTGAACTGTTATTAAACTAGAATGTGTCTGGTCGTGTGTACGGAGAAGTGAAATGAGTAAGGGTAACTTTTAGAAAAATATATATGAAAGAAATCGGCACTATCTTGTTCCCATGGGAGAATTTCAACAGTGAACTGTATAGTGCGCGGCACGTAAGTTGTACAAAAATGTACTAACATTTTATTGAAATTAAACGATTTAAACCGAAATGAATCCCTACGTCAACGGTTAGGTCGTATAAAAAGAAGAAAGGTCGGTTTAAATCGTTTAATTTCAAAAAAACGTTAGTATATTTATGTTCAAATTACGTGCCACACACTATAAGAATAGTTGAAGCTCATGAGTTCAGCAAAATAATTGACGATAATAGGGATGTTTCCTGGGTTGAAAAATGATAATTCTATTAAGTCCGTCAGTGAGATTATCAAATAATATTGAACACGTATTTTTTGCTTTATCAAATAAATAAAAATTGACAAAGATAAATCGCATCAAAGTTCAGGAGTGGGGGCTTGTGACGTCACTTTGTCAGTATAAACTGTAGCACACCGTGACGTTACACGATAATTATTTCAACGCACTGTATTGTCGTAATTTTTTACGTGGCTAAAGAAAAAATACGTGTCCTATATTTTTTATTAATGTACCTGACGGACAAAAAACAATATTTTCAGTCAACTACCCCATTGTCTGAGTTCTAATGCATCCATACTCTCCAGAGGGATTTGTTTCAATCCCTCTGGAGAAGTGTTGTATGTGGTTGATAACCTTTTGTACATTCTTGTATAAAATTTTTAAATGGGTTTGCCTCAGAATGTATCGTGCTATAGGTTCTCAAAAACTTAACTACTTTCCTGAAAAACTGCAGTATAATTATTTGGTACTCTTGGTTGAGTCTGAACGTATCTTTGCCGTACAAGGCCGGTTTCTGGGAATAAATATTAAGTATCATCAATATCATCGTACTCTAAACTATACTTCTGTCAGTATCATTGTCTGAATCATCTCCATCATTTTATTCTCAATTCTATATTTTTTCTTCCATGTCTACTAAATTTTTGTTCATTTTGTGAATTTTGTTGCCAACCGTACTTTAACAAAACACTACTAGCATTATACTGCGGGAAGTAGCGGGATGATTGTGTGCAAATTAAATGAATAAACTAATCTATACTAATATTATAAAGCTGAAGAGTTTGTTTGTTTGTTTGTTTGAACGCGCTAATCTCAGGAACTACTGGCTCGAATTGAAAAGTTATTTTTGTGTTGGATAGTCCATTTATCGAGGAAGGTTATAGGCTATATAACATCACGCTACGACCAATAGGAGCGGAGCATAAACGAAAAATGTTGCAAAAACGGGCAAAATTATTCCTTTTTGAGAGTTTCCGTTGCGTGCGCTGCGTAAGCGGTTAAAATTTCATGTATGTAGGGTTGGGTAGGTAGGTAGCCAGTTGACGGGAGCGAAGCCGCGTGGGACAGCTAGTTAGTAATATACTTCTTAAGCTAAATAACCCTTATATGCAGTGACAGGTAGAATGATACGGGCTGCAGAAGTGATTGAAGTCAATATAAATGGTATTGACAAATTAATTGTCAATATGTTGATATGGGTTATGCGCACTTCGTCCCATTCGCAATTTGTCCCATTCGCACTTTGTCCTATGTATGGGCATAATTAAAATAAGTTGAGATGGTAAACTGACGTTTGTTTATTTGAATGGGTTCGATAAGTGTTTCTGTGGTGTTGATTGTTTTTAATACTCTTTTATTAGCTTGTTTAAAGACAAAGAGGCTGTAAACAATGTGACATACCTTTTTTTTTTGGGTGGGAACTCATTCAATGTCGTCTCGAACTCTGGGTGAAGCGGGAGGGCGTGTCAGACTTTTACTGACTAAAACCCACCCGTGTTCCTTTAGTTGTTTGTGCCAGGGCCACGGTAACACTCTTTTAAATTTATCCGCGACCCAGACAGACATCGGCCCTCTCGGGCCCCTTAAATTTTGCTGACATCTCTTTGAGGCGCGCGTGGAACACTACTCGCCGTCGACTCGGGCCTGCTTGGTCCTTATCGGACGGCGAGCTACCCATTACTTGCCGTCCGCAAGCCCGCGCCTACGGTGGCCGGGAATCGGCTTGCGACTCCTGCGGAATGTGACATACCTGCGATAACGATTGTTGTAAATTCATTATGTATCCCTCCTCCGCTCTTTGCATCATTTTCCTCATAACTGAGGTTTATGATTCCCTGGTCTTCGTGGAAACAACTTCTCCTTCACCAATTTGCGCCATCTGCTTCTATCTTTAGCGTCGTGGAGAGCATCGTGCAGCTTGGTATTTAACGATGTGCAGACTTGGTCTGACTATCTGATTGGTTTTTGACCTCTTGGAAGTTTCCCTTCGATTTTGCTAGTAACCATCAGCTGTTCGAGATTATGTCCATCCTTCCTGGCAATGTGACCAAAGAACACCAGAATCCTACGAAGACAGACCGTGGACAGTCTGATCTCTATGTTCAAAATGTAAAGCACTTAAAATATGGACTACGTGGCATTTCGGTAGCGCATGCCAATCCCATACATTTGGACTTTTTTGACGCTGATAGAATATCACTTTGGATAGATTCTAGAGTTCAAGGCGTAATTAAGATTTTGGTTCTTATATAGAAGCCAACACACGTTGGACTATGAATCAACTAATTAAAGATATAGACAAAAAATATTTACAAAAAAAAACAAGGCAAAATCAGGGCATTAGTTCTCCAATAGACCTTTGCTACTCAACATAGTTCTTGACCTTTACTTATATTCAAAGTTAAAGAAACGGAAGTAGATCTTCTGAAATCGGAGTAGAACCTTAAAGGTTACAGACGCAATAGTAATCAATATATTATAATTACGACAATAGTTTTGTAATTGATTCTTACTAGGGAGTAATTGCGGTTAGAGCCTCTATATATCACGTAAGTATAATATAACAATTACTACTACCGCAAAGTTTTAATTGTTGTGTGACAAATAATACACCTACATAATAATGATGTTACCTTAGTAGAAGGATGCGTTACGACGTTTTTATATTCCTAACCAAATTAATAACAATGAACCGACTGTAATGAAACTTCAAGAATTTGCGAGAAACATTTCTAAAGTAACGTGAAAACTTTTCGCAACAATTAATACATCACATCTTCACATCTATACCCGCCTAGTAACTACAGAGCGCATCCAGTATTCCCTGATAGTTCTTAGAGGCACTGAGTATTTCCTCTCATCTATGCGAACCTAGTAACGACACCGCGTACAGTATTTCTCACCAGTTCATAGAGACGCTGATTTTACTGTGAAGCTTCTATTTGCAGAACTTTCTCGCATTTATCCTAGCCTAGTACTTACAGCACGTGCAGTATTTCTCACCAGTTCATAGAGGCGCTGATTGTATGGGGATGCTCTGTATTTGCGAAACTTTCTCGCTTTCATGTTCGCCTAGTACTAACAGCGCGTTCGATATTTCTCATCGACTCCGCGAAACGGAAAAACATTCAACAAGTGTCAAAAACACTCGCTTTTCATTTGGTTTTCTTAGTTTCACCAAATATTAAGATTTAATGGAATTTATGATTTAAATTATCAATATTTTTGTAAAAAAGCAATTAAAAAAAGCGTTATGAATTAGTTTAATCACACTTAAATTAATTGCTCAATAAAATGTACGAATTTAGGCAAAACGAAACGTAACGCCGAAAAGGGGTAGAATTATAGGGGTGAGAGAGATGACGAATCGCGCATGCGCTAAAACGACCAAAGTGTAATATGGTGAGTCATTTGACGGAGAAAAATATTGTCATCGAAATCTTGTTCCGATTTATTTCTCTAAAACACAATTACGACTTTCAAAAAGGGATTAAAGTGAGCCAAAAAATGGCGCCTGTAGAGCGACGTGTAAAATCGATAAAGAAACCCGGTGATAACAGGATAGCAAAATCGAAGAAGCTGAAGGCATCTGCCTGCAGTAAGCAGTACTCCAGGGTTTCCATAAATAAGCTGTTGAAAAAAGTTCTGAAGCGGCGAGCTAACATGAACGATTCTGTGCATATCATCTACAAGACGTATCGTCGTATGATCAAGATGGCTTGCGAGTTGGTTGCCCGTCGTTACAGGAAGATTACCATCAAGGAAGCTCACATTGCCATGGCTAGGCTGATTCCTCGGGAGCTGGTTATGAACGCCATCAGGGAGTTTCGTCAGCAGCCCGCTGTTTGCACAGCTGGGCCATCAAAGGAAATGGTAACCTGTTCATCAGGTACCTCGGCGTCTACATCTTCAATCTCACCAATCAAACTTAAGCCAGACCTCGGAGTCTAAGATGGATTAGTGTGTAGTGTAGTGATTTTAGTTTTTTGTAGTTAGTTACCCTGAAGTAAATAGCTAGTATGCAATGAGAGTGGTGTTTTATTTATCTAGTGTTCAAAATCTGGTAAAAAGATAGATTCCTTTGTTTGTTTACCCTTCCAGTGCGCACGGAAAACATGTTATTGTCGTAAAAGAATTTTAGGTTTGAGTCCAATAGCCAAGCATAAGTATGACTTAAGTTATCCATATAAAGCATGTTATTGAATGTTTCAATTCTCCAGTTGAACATTATATTTGTATGTTTTATATTTTCCAGGACCTTAAGAACACAGGACATTCAGTTAAAAGTTGTCTCGATATTGGCGCCCAACATCCTATAGGAAATAATTATTTTTCCAGTTCATTATAGAGCAATTTATAATTATATTTTTAGCTTATTTTAGTTACTGAAACGTATTGAAATGCATCAATTATTTGCGATGGTTTTAGTCTATTTCATACCTCTTGCAAAGCGATTGATAAAACTATTATACCTACCTATTTCTTGGCCTAAGGATGAAATTTTTGTACAGCATTTAATTGGTTAAGATGATCATACAAGATATAATTATTGATAGGGCTGAGCAATTATCATAACAAGTTTTAATAGAACAAAAAATAATCTGTTACAAAGTCACCTTAACTTAGTAAGTAAATAAGTAAATATTTATTTCTAAGTTTCACTTCATTGAGGTCTTACATTTAACATTGTTTCATACATACTACCATTTGCTGGTGTAGAAATAATAAATAATAAGCTAGCATGCAAATCAAAACTTACATTATATAAATTTATAAAATTTTGTATAATGTCGAAATATAAATCATAATATCCAAAAATAAATCATAATATCCAAAAATAAATCATAATATCCAAAAATAAATCATAATGTCAATAAAATTAATCATAATGTCAAAAAAATTAATTAAAAATGTCAAAAAATTAATCATCATGTCAAAATATAAATCAATTAATTCAAAAAAAAAATTACATTGTTAAAGAATTCATAATAATGTCATAGTACTAATATCATTATTAAGATTTTAATTACACTATCAAAATGAATGATTTAAAAATTCATTGATGGAATAAAAACACATGTCTAAGAGCCAAGCAAACATTTTATATTTAAACTTATTAATTGGTAGCATTCTCAGGGCAGGTGGTAATTTATTATATTTTTTTTATTATGAAAACTTACAGCTACCTATCTATGAACAAGAATTGGACTTACAAGTCTTTATTGAAATATGGGCAGTTTCCATTTACCTATTTTTAATTTAAGAATCAGACAGAAGTAGATTTTTTTAGAACCTTTTCCTGCAACTGTATAATTATATAAATATTCGTTAGCGTAAACATTAAATAAATTAATTACATTCAGATTGGTATAGATACTTCACAGCTATAACCCGAGATAACATCTGACATGTTTTGTAACTGACTAGTTGATTCTTTATTCAAATTCTCTAAAGAAAATTTGAATATGTATATGTGCTATGCAATGAGGGTTTCCGTTTTTGTGCACACGAGTTGGCGCCACTGGCGAGTAAGGTCCTGTCGGGCGAGCAGCGTCTGTGATAGGCTTGAGTCACGCATTTTATCACGGCTTTTGCTCAATAAATTGATAAAAATGTGTGACTCAAGCCTGTCACAGTAGGCCGCGCTCGCCCCGCTGTTGTTATCACGCGCACGGAAGCAAAGTTTGAATTAAAATCATTTCTAATGCAAGAGAAGTGCGATAAAATTAAAATCGAGTATGCTGCAGTTTCGTGCAGCTCCTTTTTTTCGAAAAAGAGGAGTATAAAAATTGCCAATCATTAAAACTTTATTAAAGCAGTGGTTGGTAAAACGTGGATACCTATCTTAATCTGTCATATTTGGAAAATATTCACAACAATATAAAAGTAGTAAATTAACTCGCGCTAAAAGCCAAAAACCTATGAACTTTGACATTTTGAATACCTCACTCTACACCAGCGCCCCTAGTGGCAAATTCAAACGCAGTAGCTCTCATTGTACAGAGTCGAGTTTTTTATGAATAAGGGTGCTAATCTTGATTGTCAGTTAAATTTAATGGCTTATAAAAACCCTTATGACAACTCACGTGTCCATTGTATTACAATATGTATAATTAAAACGATAATCATTGATACCTCTACGTAACTACTGATGATGATTGCGTAACGACTTGATGAAGTCTCTCACTGCGCTGTAGTAATGATTTGAATGGCCATAACTTTGATATAATCATTTGCTTGTTTACCTGTGTCTCATCGTTCTAGGGTTTTCCTCTGCTTTAACTACGAGTAGTGTATACTATATATATATTCATTAATTGTAGGTATTTTCATCTGACTTCAAAAAGGAGGTTCTCAATTCGACTGTATATTTTTACCCGACTGCCGAAGGAGGGTAATGTGTTTATCAGTCTATGTATGTATGTATGTAAGTATGTATGTGTGTATGTATGTATGTTTGTTCCTATGTGGCGTTCTAGAGACCAAACGCGTGGGCCGATTTTGATGGTTCTTACGTCAATCGATTCGTCTTAACCCCGCGAGTGTCACTGGTTACATAAAATAGGCACGAGTGTCACTGGCAAATAGGAAAATAGCGGTTCTTGGGCGCCATATTGTGGGGGCCCAAATTTTTTTTTTCTTCCAAACCTATCGTGTGGGGTATCAAAATAAAGGATTTTAAGAGGTGATTTAAAAAATATACCACACTTATATGTTTAAATGTACCTGATTCGAAAAAACAAATAACTAAAAAGTTATAAATAAAAAAAGTTAATTAAAAAAATCAAAAAACCCGACTGCTTGAAAAACGAACTAAAAAGACGTAAACAAGGAGAAAATCATGCTGTGCAGTCGGAGGATACGTCTGGTTTTGGTCAACCAGCTCGCGAAGATGTATCCTCCGACAGCACAGCATGATTTTCTCCTTGTTTACGTCTTTTTATTTCGCTTTTCAAGCAGTCGGGATTTTTGATTTTTTAATTAACTTTTTTTTGTGTGTTTGTTAAGCGATTACTCCGCCAATTACGAACCGATTTTGATGATTATTTTATCTTTTAAAGCTGGTGCTCATGTGGTCCCATTTAAATTAGATCTAAATCTGACGAGTAGTTTTTAAGTTATCCTTAATAATGAATATTTTCATGGTAATTTAAGAAAACTTTTCGGAAGTCTGTGTCAAAAACGAAACAAAATAGGTACCAAAGACACCAACTTCCGTAAAGAAAGTTATTTTTCACTGGTGAATTTGTCACAGAGCAGTGCTGGCCAAGTGGTAACGGCCGCGACTTACAAGTTCTAGATCGTGGGTTCGAAACCGGCATGTCTTAGAATAAAAATTTCGAAGACTTGTGACTTCCACCAACCCGCACAGGGCCCGCGTGGTGGATTACGGCCCATTCTCTCTCACAGAGAGGAGGCCTGTGTTCCGTTCAGTGGGAACAATTAATGGCTAATGATGCTGATGATGAGTGTTTTGATTTAGAAGTCGGTTAATTTGTTTTGTTAAAAAAAGAAATCTTTTTAATTTGAGGCACAGTGCGACAGTATGATTGTTAGAATGTATGCTCAAAATTCTTACAGGGCGTTTGTAAAATACCGAATATAAAATCGCTTTGAATTACAAGCTTTTATTTAATTTGCCATATTAGCAAGTATGTGTGGATTCAATCTTGCAACTGAATTTTAAAACAGTTATCCCCAAGCTGAAATTTTGTATGCACATTTGGTTTGGAAGACAATGCACGGTAAACTAGAAAGCTTGATAAATAATGTTTTTTAAATTGCAAAATGTAGTTGCGATGTTGTACAAATTGATGAGAGCAGCTAAAAAACCAGATCAGTCTTCCGAAGGAGTATCGTGAGTTGTGCAGGTCAGACGGGCAATCACTCCGTGTAAATTCAGTTACATCCAGTAAGACTGAAAGCTGACCACAACATAGTTGAAAAAAGGCTAGGCAGATTATTAGAGTGACTTCCTGTAACTTACGATATAACCTCATTTATACATTTTAACAGGTGAGACGGGCGATGGAGCGCAGCATACTGAAGGTAAAACTGATTGACCGAATTAGAAACACCACATTGCATTCCAGAACGCAAATTGCCGACGTAGCTCAAAAAGCTGCAAAACTGAAATTGGACTGGGCCGACCATGTCTGTCGAATGCCGTCTAAGTTGTGGGCCAATAAATCGCAAAACTGGAGCCCTGATACAGCTAGATGGGGAGCCGGCAGAGTAAGAAAAGATGGCGAACCGCCTCGGATGACTTCCTCGGGAATTGGCGAGGTGAAGCACAACATCGAGAAAAATGGAAGGAATAGGGGCAGGTGAGACAGTACATGTTTTAGAAAAGATGTATGGACTGAGAGAGGAGTGATATTAAAGAAAAGGGAGTCAATGATAGCGTGACGGGGCACAGGATTGTATGGAGTAATAAAACGCGCCAATGCTAAGTATGTAAACAAAGGCAGGAAGATGATGGCAGTAATTTTACTATACAGGTATTCGTATTTAGTGTTTTACTACGTGCCTATGTATTAAAACAAAAACCTTCTAAGGTCAACTCAGAGGACGTGGTCATCATAGATTTACATACACTTAATGGCAGCGTGGAAATGCACAAGTATATAGCTAATTAGGTATCTTGCTCACGTGAGTAAGTAAACACTAATAAAATACGAAAATAATTACCTCTTAATAATTTTATTATGGTTACGTAAAAGCTAGAATCCTCCATTTTCTTGCTGCGTTAGGATGACTATGCAAATAATAAAACATGTGAGGTATTTAATTGTTTTGTAGGTTTCTTGGCAGAAAATTGACTCCTGGACTCTTACAATGCTATATAAGGTTACCTAGAAGATAGGATAGTAATAGATTCCTATCACCTTTCTATGCTGAATAACGATGGCTAACACATTTTTCTGCTGGTCATCACTCTCCTGTCTTTTTTCCCATTTATTTAGAATTGGTATAACATTTATCTTTGTCTTTCATAATTCCTATTTGACCGCCATATTATTTCTAACCATTGCAACTGCTGAAAGTCAGAAACAATACAACAAAAATAATGCCGAGGCAGTTTGAAGTTCGACGAGTTCCGGAGAAACGTTTCAACTGTCTTGGATCACGTAACGAAATTATATTATATTTAAGTATCCATATCGCTTGGGGGAGGCCTATGTCCAGCAGTGGACGTCTTTCGGCTGATATGATGATGATGATGATGATGAATCACTTACATTATAAATGATTCGTCATTCCAGTAGTTACTTTCTTTTTATCTTTCACAACGTACAACCATCGTTTATATGGTACTAACTGACCCCCGGGCCTCGCTCTCGTCTATTGACTATATACCTACCGTACCTACTCTGCCCACCTACACTACCTACCCTACTTACCCTACCCTACCTACCCTACTCTACCTACCATACCCTACCTACCGTACCCTAACTACCCTAACCTATCAACTCTACCCTACCTACCCTACCCTACCTACCCTACCCTACCTTCCCTACCTTACCTAATCATGTAGTACATATTTTTTATGTACCATCAATAGTTTTCTCAGCGCACGCCAAAGAATGAATTTTATATGCAACATTTTGTTACTTTGGATTATATTATTACAATTTTCATAAGGATCTCTAATTTTTTTGAAAATATGTTATAGCCTATGACACTCAGGAATAATGTAGCTTTCTACTGGTGAAAGAATTTTCAAAACCGTTTTATTTAGATCCAGAGATTACCCCCTACAACGTCACAAACTCACAATTCACAAACTTTACCTCTTTATAACACCTATTATTAGTATAGATGTCGTTTCTTGTTTGGAGAGATGCTGCATAGGCACTGCGGTATTCTCTCTACAGACTAAGACCCACCTTTCATTTTGCGACGTATCTTTTCATGTGAGGACTTAAATGAATTCGTCAGCGGATGTCATTTGTCATCGACACTATGAAGTTTAAGAAGGTTTTTATTGTAACCACTGATTGCAGCTGGTATTAATAACTTCAAAGGGACGATGAACCACACATACTGACTACTTATACATTTGGATTTTTCTAGTTTCCAGTCAATGAAGCAGTTATGAAATAGCATCAGCACACCAAAGTCCAGGAAACCTGCCCATTACAGCATACATATCCATCATCACACATCAAACATTTACTCCGCAGCTTCCCCGAAAAACAATGACCAATCAAATGAGTCTAACGCACTAATATTAATGTACCAACATGAGGTCACTTTATACATGGTATTATTTTACGATGCAACAATGACGCGAAGTCTTCTACTAATTGTAAGTGCATACAATGGCTATTTATATCTGAAATGTTTACTGGGGACTGGGAAAACCCAGGTACTATGATTGTCAGTAAATATAGTTCATCGGTCATTGGAAACTATTAATACCAACTGCATTCATAGTTTTCCGGAATATTAAGAACATACGACGGAGCAACGTCAGAGTCCCGCAGGCTCATAATAAAGTGACATTCTAGTTATAGCGATTGTCGAAATGCCAAAATGTTTGGGATTGTTCACGTGACGTTTCGATAGCGCGTGTCAACTCCTACATCTTTGTCTTTCTGACAATCGCTTCTTCTTCTTCGTTTCACTCTTGACAGAGCGGTTGTGGTGATGAATTTTGTCCAATCGCTGGTGTAACTCGCCGCACGATATCTCTCGAGTTGGCTCGGTTACATGAAAGTTTGGCGCACTCATTTACAGGATCACCAACGGCGGGATTAATTTGATCAGTCCACCTCATCGGTGATCTCCCGCGTGGCCTGTTACCGTTCATTCTGCCCTGCACTACTAGGCGCTCAATGGAGTCGTTATTCCGCCTTGAGACATGGCCATAGAATTTCAGTATTCGAGACTGTACTACTGCTGATAGACGCTCTTTGATCCCGAGTTCTTGGAGTATGGAGACGTTTGTGCGGAATCCTGTCCAAGAAATGCCAAGCATTTTTTTCCAACACCACATTTCCAGAGCATCTATTTTTTCCATTCCAGTTCTCGTAGTGTCCATGTCTCAGCTACGTAGAGAAATATGGGAAATACAAGCGAACGAACAAGCCTGATCTTAGTGGTTTTGGTTATTTTGCGATTCCTCCATACCTTCCTCAACCTAGCAGTCCATTTGCCCCTCTAGCTATCGCCATTCGGCGCTTCACCTCATCCATGCAACTACCATTGCCTACAATACAGACAATCGCTTACCGCTGATAAAATGTAACTTTGGGCTCTAGACTGAAGGTCGACTGCTGAATTAAACATTTGAGGTTGAATATTACTAAACCCGGTCAAATAAGACCAAAAAATTGGGGTAGGTTTACAATAATTCTCATAGAGCTGAAAATTGGTACGAATGTTCGTAATACCTAATCGAATGTTTATAATGGTATTCCCTTTTATCCCCTTATTCCCAGGTAGTCCCCATCGATCCCACAACTGAGATTTTGTTAAATTCAATTCTTATTCGTATTCTTTATTGTACACAAAAAAACATAAAAACACAGATACAATAGGACAGCTTATGTACAAAGGCCTGCTGTAAGAGAACCCAATTACCCATAATTGGGTTCTTGTACGGGGTGGACGTGATCGCTGGCGGAGGATAGGGCTTCTGGAGGTTGTAAGGCTCCAGCACCAGCGCGTTGACACCCTTGCACCTATAGTTCAGTTGTCATCAAGAATTCTCGCCTCTGTGAGCTGCTTGAGGTCTGCCAGATGTTCACGGGTGAAGATATGATGTCCAGGAAATAAAAGACTTTATTCTTCTTAGTGTTTTGCGATGTTTTCACAGGGTCTTCGTGACATAAAGTTGCGTGGATTCTTCTAATACAAATTTGGCTACCGAATTGCTCGATGCGCATGCGCACTATCGTACTACCAAACTTTACCGTCACGAGGACCCTGATTTTTTAGTCGCACAAGTTTTTTATTTACATAATTTTTTATTATGAACTTATGCTAGAAATCAGCAGAACCTCCCTTCCCGATGTCATGACCATGGCATGACCTATATGGTTGGAAGCGCCTTGAAATGGCCCATCCAACGGACCTTGGTCCAGGTCCCTGACTATCTCCTCCGAGGAGTTCTGCTAGGAAGAACGAGTGATGAAGGGAAATTCTGCTGGTTTTTCGAACTTATGGCTATTACATGCTAAAGTATACATTTTTCCACTACTTTCATCGCGAGGGTTCGAAAGCCCTTTCCCTAAGCTATAGGAATCCAGTGTTTCTATAGCTATATCTATAACCTTCAGGCGTGTAGGTGCCTGTAAGTGTGCGTGAGTAGTGAAAGATGTTATTTTCTAACATAAAGTTAGTTTGTACTCAAGGTATTCGTGGAATCCACGACCACCAGGCATTAATCGATGGCCATCATGATAGGCCACCCTATGGTGCCACTCTGGTGGGCGTGGGTTCAACCCTCGAGTCAGTATTCACCCTGAAGTGTCCGAAAATGAGAATGTCCCGGGGCCGGGCAATATATTTCGGTGGTTATCTCCCTGGTCACCAGAGCTGGGCTCCTTACAAAAGTGTGATCAGGGAGGCCATGAAACAAGGAATCGAATGGTGTGTGTAACTAGGGTATACCACCAGCCCTTCTGGTGGTTTTGGTGCCGGGAAGCGGCCGAAAAGGGAAATATTTGCCAGATCCAGGGAAACAAACAGGTTTTATGATATGCCCGAAGGTCAGAGGACCTGGGGCCTATGGGAGAATCCGAGCGCCTGCCTGCCAGTCCCCGATGGTATTGCTTCAGTAAGCAGATCTATATTCCTTCAGGCTCAGAAGGTACCTGAAGGCGGGCGGGCCGCCGACAAGCGCTCGAAAACCCTTGTGTTCTATGTATACAGACACATTATCTCAAGCAAGTGGCCTTTATGTACTAGAACTATGTGAGTACTATCTGTTTACATGTCCTAGGCAGATATCTAGGTTACCCAGAAGTGCTGAATCGCTTATAACGAGTTCATCTTACCACTTACTTGAGCGAAATGTGTATGTATCTAGTGTTTCAGGGTGATACTCTATAGTCCCTGGCTATGTACTGTTGTTAGGTATCATTTTTCAGTCATAGCCTTAGGGCATCCAAGTTAGAACACCTAGATTGTGTTTCCTAACAGTGTAGTGTATGTAAAGGTAAATAACACACATTGGTGCGTGAAGATGTCGCACCCGGCGCTACTTGCGCTCCCGCTTTTTAGGGGACCCCTAATCGAAAAGAATTAAATTCTTTATTTACCTATGCTATTACATACATTGCTTACTTAAATAACTTAAGTATTTTAACGGTATATAGGCAAGTATATAGACTATAAGCTATGTGTCGCTTCGTCGCGAACATCTCTCCCGCCGTGCAGTGCAGTGACGACACGTAGCGACGTCGGCGCGGCGCTGCATCACGCCGGTGAGCGACGACCGTCGGCAGCGCTCGTAGCCACGACGCTCCGCGACACGTCGCTCAGCTCTCGCCGCTGGAACTCTGCTACGCTCATTTAGGTAGCGGTATGAGCTTCTTCACCGGACGCTTTAGAGTGCCGCCAGTGGTGCGCACCTCAGCGGTCCGGACTTCACCATCAGGGCCAGGGTAGATGACCTCGATGCGGCCTCGCGGCCACGTGTTGCGAGGCAGTTGGCCGTCGGCTATGAGGACGGGGTCGCCCACCTGCAGGCCAGGCCCGCTGCTGTGGGGCTCCCGCCGGTTTTGAAGCTCCGGCAGGTACTCTCGCACCCAGCGGCGCCAGAACATGTCGGCCAGGATTTGTGACCTGCGCCACATCTTCTTGTGATCGACGTCTTGCTCGGTGAACACGCCGGGGGTTGGGAGTCTAGCCGAGCCACCAAGTAGGAAGTGGTTCGGCGTGATGGACTCGTCGTCTTCACCGTCGACTGACACATGAGTCAACGGTCGGCTATTTACTGTGTACTCTGCCTCACAAATCAGTGTGGACAACACCTCTTCATGTGGGTGTTTTTCTGTGAGCACAGTATAAAGTGCGGTTTTCACGCAGCGAACGAGGCGCTCCCACGCGCCTCCCATGAAGGGCGCTGATGGGGTGATGAAGCGCCATGTGATGCCTCGGCGACTGGCCTCCTCTCGGAAGGCCTCTCGGAGCTCTCGGTCGGCACCATGCATGTTGGTACCGTTGTCAGAGTGGATCTCTGTAGGACATCCTCTGCGGGCGGCGAATCGGCGCAGCGCTAGTATAGCGGAGTCTGCGCTGAGGCTGGCGGCGATCTCGAGGTGGACAGCTCTAGTTGTGAGGCACGTGAATAGAGCTATGTATCTCTTCTGATGCTGACGACCGACGGTGACGGATAGCGGGCCGAAATAGTCCAACCCGGTGTATGTGAACGGCCTCTGATGATGAGCGAGGCGCGTCCTTGGGTGGTCGCCGGTCGCAGGCACGGGTGCTTGTGCCTTACGAATACGACACTGAAGACATCTTGATAGTACCTTCTTGGTCGTTGGTCGCATCCTTACGACCCAATAATGCTGCCGCACCTCATTGATAGTGAGCTCCGTCCCGCTGTGTAATAGGCTGCGATGTGTCCAGTCTATGTAGAGCTGTGTTATGTGATGGTCGCCATGTAATATAGGTGGGCGCCTCACATCTTCTGTAATTTCGTCGGTGGCGGCTATTCGACTTCTAATACGTAGTAGGCCATCTACTATTTCTGTTTGTAGCGAATGTAGCGGGCTATTTTTCTCCACTACCTTTTGTTCGTGCAATCTAGCTATCTCTTGAGCGAACGATTGCTGCTGTGCGACTTGTACGAGTATTTTCTCAGCCTTTTGAAGAAAATTCGCTTCTATAGTCTGTTTCCGGGCTTCTGGCTCTCTATGTAGAGTTGGTTTAGCTGCTGCAGTCGCTGTCTTCTTTTTCTTTCGCCAGTCCGGGTCGTCTTCAAGTTTCTTTGTTCTCTTATAGAACGTTTTCTCTGTTTTTTGTTTACAGAGATATATGAAACGTAGGACGCTTGCAGTCGCACGTAATAGCCGCTCCCATCTCGAAAAGTTTGCGGGATTAGGTATAGCTTCAGTGAGCTTTACATTTGTTTCAGCTTTTTCTATGAAAGCTTTCTCTATGACAGTGAGAGTTCTTTCTTCTCCTGTCTCTTCAGCGATTAGAGGCTTCTCGGATGGCCATGAAGAAGGGTCTTCATACAGGAATCTGGGGCCACTATACCACTCGTGCTGTGAGTCGAACTTCTGTGGGACGTCACGAGTAGCGATGTCGGCGATGTTCAATTTTGTAGGAATCCATCGCCAATCCTCTACTTCGCTGCTCTCTTCTATGGCAGCTATTCGATGAGCTACGAAAGCTTTATATGTTCGTGCTCCTTTTCTTATCCATGTCAGTACAGTTTTGCTGTCTGACCAATATGTGACCGACGACGGTTTGCAGTCGTGCTCACGTATAACAGCTGTAGCTACGCGGGTTCCCATCACCGCTGCTTGCAGCTCGAGGCGAGGTATCGATTGTAGCTTCAATGGGGCTACTCTCGCTTTAGCCATGACTAGGCTGACACGCTGTGTGCCTTCTGCTGTGGTGGCTCGCCAATACACAGCTGCTGCGTACGCCATCTCGCTTGCATCGGTAAATACATGTATTTGTATTTCTGTGGCATCGCTATAACCAGGGTAACATCTTGGTATGCTGATCGCCTTGAGCTGTCGCAGGTGCTGTGTCCAGTTCTTCCACTGGACTGCCAGATCTTCATCTAGTATCTGGTCCCAGTCGACCCCTCGCCTCCAAGCTTCTTGAAGTATTTGTTTAGCTCGAATCGTTATAGGTGAGGCGAGTCCGAGCGGGTCATATAATGACATGACGATCTTGAGGGCCTCTCTTTTTGTCGGGGCCTCTTTTTCAAGGATTCCCTGCGGCAGTCTTGCAAGCGTTAGGTTGAAACCTAGCGTGTCCTCACTAGGTCTCCAAATCAGGCCGAGAATCTTCTCTGTGCCTGCTGTGTCTCCGATGTTCACAACCTCTGTATAGGTTTGTGACGGATCTATATTCGCTATCAGTTGCGAACTGTTTGATACCCATTTCCTCAGGTCAAACTTCGCCTGTTGGTGTATTTTCTTCACCATAGTCGCGACTTCTGTCGCTTCTTCGACTGTTCTATAGCTGTCCAGATAATCGTCCATATAATGGTTCTGTACTATTGCATTCACTGCTACTGGATGCTTCTCTATGTGCCTTTTTGCGTTCCAATTCTTCGCAAAAATGGCGGTGCACGGTGAGCTGGCCGCGCCGAATATGATGGACGTCATACGGTACTCTTCTGGGGCTCCTTCCCTTCTATTGCCTCTCCATAGGTAGCGGAGTGAGTCTCTATCTTGACTCCGTACCTTGACTTGCATAAACATCTCAGCTATATCTCCCGAGATGGCTATGTTGTGTCTACGAAATCTCATCATGACGCCGGGCAGCGACTGCAGCAGATCCGGTCCAGTGAGCAGGAAGTCGTTGAGGGACTTTCCTCTCGATTTTGCAGCGGCATCATGAACTATACGAAGTTTCTCTGGCTTCATTGGGTTGAAGACATCGAAATGAGGCAGGTACCAGGTTCTTCCTGGAGTACTCGACTTGGGAGCCTTCTCAGCATATCCCTTTTCTATAAGGGAGTCCATCTGTTGTGTGTATTTCACACGAAGAGCGGGATTTTTATCCAGCTTCTTCTCGATAGAGACTAGCCTTTTGAGGGCTGTCTCATAACTATCGGGCATTTCTATGTTTTCATCTCGCCATAGCATGGCGGTTTCTATGTGCCCGTTTCCTAACTGTCTTGTGTGACGGTTCAGGATCTCTTCTGCCTTCTTCTCTGGGTCAGAAGCTGGTCGTCCTGGATTGATGACCAATGATTCGATAGCGAAGAATTCACGGAGCTGCTCGTTCAGATCCGCATCTTGCATGTTGTCAACAGTTTGGTATCTGTTGACATAGTGCACCCGTTGTCCCAGGGTTCTGGTGTGCGCGCCGTGTAATGTCCAACCCATCATGGTTAACGACGCGATGGGTTGGTTTCTCGGACCTCTGCGGATCTCGCTGGCCAGTAACAGGTGCCAGTTATCTTGGCCGACGAGGATCTTTGGCACTCCAGTGGGGTAAGTAAGCTGCGACGTCAGGTCTTGAAGGTGTCTGCATCGTGCTACATCTTCTCGACTGACTGCCTGTGGTGACAGGTTGAGCTTCGGAATGGTGCGCGCCTTGAAGGGCACCCTATTTTTCTGTTTACTATTGAGAACGACTGTTATTCGTCTCGATGAGGGAGTGTCGATCATGGTGTCACCAATGGCACCGATCTTCAGTGGGTCTATAGGTCCCACTGCTCCCACTCGCTGGGCGATGGCTTCATCTATCAGCGAAACGGTAGATCCGTCGTCAAGGAGTGCATAAGTGTCTGCCTCTCCCGCCGGTCCGATGACTCGAACCGGTATCATTTTCAGGAAAGCATGACTCGAACTAGTTCGCGAACTAGCCACCGTTTCGTTAGGTTCCTTCTTCTGATCCTCTGGAGCAGTGGTTTTCTTAGACCTATCTGTCTGAGGCTTCTTACTATAATGAAGAAGTCGATGGTGCGTGGCTGTACATCCCTTGAGGCCACACTTCCTCTTGGTACATGTGTGGCCTTCCCGACGAAATCTCAGGCAGCGATAGCACAAGCTATGTTTCTTGGCTAGCTCCCATTTCTTGTCACTTGCTGCGTCTCTGAACCTGGGGCAGTCAGACGAGTAGTGACCTTCCTTGTCGCAGACTCGACATTTGTTTACCGGCTTGTCGGTAGCTATGTGTGTCCGTTGTATGACACGTTTCCCCACCAGAGTGTCTGTCTCCTTGATGGCCTCAGGCGGGGCGAATGCACTGCAGAAGTGAGCTTGTTCCGTTATAAAGTCGCTGAAGAGTGATAAGTCTGGCAGCGACTGATACTTTTCCGTGAACGTTCTGTACCACTGTACACGTAGAGAATTGGGCAGCTTTTCGGTTAATAATCGCATTAATTCAGCATTGATCAGGTAATGATCCTTCTTGAGTGCACGCAGGGTGACCACTCCGCTTCTGACCCGACTTGCAAAGGTACAGATGTCCTTGGGCGACTCGCTGCATCGTGGCAGCCCTCTAAGTCGATCTGTCTCGGCCTGGGCGATTGAATCAGGACGTCCGTATTGTAGCTCCAATTCTCTCATGATCTCATCCGGTTTTGCGTTCCCGATGAGTTCTGAGCTCACTGTCTCCAGTGCGCGACCACGCAAGCTCCTTCTGAGTCTTGCCGTGTTTTCTATGTCGCTGAAGTAGGCACGAGTTGCCTCATATATGGCTCGAAAAGATAGCCATTCGGTATGAGCTCCACCAAAGTTCGGTAGAGTCATGACAGCCTTCGACGCCGAAGGGTTGGGCGTCCATGGCTCGATTTTCCTGTCGGCTAGCGACGCTATAGCGGATGTCAGCTCCGTTAGGAAGGGACGGAGTGAGTCTTTCGCTTCTATTTGCCTTGACGGCTCTGTGTTAGCCTTCACTTCTTTTGCTGTAGGATCGTGCGTCCGGGAGTCCGCTATAACGTCGACAGTCGCAGGCGGGGGCTTATTCGTCTTGTCCCCTTCGGCGGCGTCATCCTCCCTCAGTGGCTCAGGTTCTGGTGCCTCTTCCAGCCAAGAACGCACGTACTCTTCATTAGAGTCTCTGTCATCCATATATTCGGCTTCAGAAACTTCTTCTTCTGCCTTTTGAAGTGCTAACTTGGCAAGTTCCAACTTAATCTTCAATAAGTCTTCACGTGCCCTCGAAATTTTCTTTTGTGACCGGGTCGTCCTGGTCGACGGCGGTCTGCTTTGGACGTTACGGGCGTCCCCCCGGGTAGCCATGGTAGTGCCTCTATCAAAGGTCTTATCTTGAATCCCTTGTATTCTATCAGAAGGCTTCAGTGTTCTATCTGAAGATCCTTCCCTCCTGGGTGCCTTCCTGCATGTGCTGGGGCGATCTGTTTGTTCCTTATCATCTATATCTCCTGTAAGTCTCTGTGTGAGCGGGTCGTCACCTATATGTGACGTCGGTGCAGACTGTCCCGTCCCTTCGGTCGTCGTAGGCGAGCGTGGGGGCAGTTGATGACGTAGGCCTGTTGGGTGATCCATGCCTACTGTCCACGCCTCAGCCTTCCTGTCCTGTGATCTGGTCATCGGCATGTTGACTTCTGTTTCAATACTTCAATTCGAACGGGCTAAGTCCAACTCTAGACTTCAGCTCGAAAGGGTTAAGTCCAAAATCCAAACTTCAACAGGAACGGGTTGACTATTCAAGACGTCAGCTTGAAAGGGTTAAGTCCGATTCTAGACTTCAGCAGGAACGGGTTAAGTCCAAATCCAAACTTCAACAGGAACGGGTTAAGTCCTAGACTTCAGCACGAAAGGGTTAAGTCCAAATCCAAACTTCAGCAGGAACGGGTTAAGTCCTAGACTTCAGCACGAAAGGGTTAAGTCCAACCCTAGACTTCAGCTCGAACAGGTTAAGTCCAACTCTAGACTCCAGCACGAACGGTTAAGTCTATTTTCAAGTCTTCAAACAGCTATGTCCAAGCTTCAAAGAATTTCTTGAAAACTGCTAAGTCCTAACTCTGGGTTAAGTTCGGTCCCAGACGTCAGCTTGAAGTGGATTCGCTTCCTTTTTCAATTTTCGAAATTTTAACCCCGGGTTAATTCTTAACTCCGGGTTAGTCCGATCCTCTTAACTCCAGGTTAGCTTCCAGGCTATAACGTTTCAATCGAAAAATCCAATCTTGATGGTCAAATCCAGACTGAAGGAGTTAGTGTCCCTGATTAGGGTCGGGTTCTCTTCCACACTAACTCTTATTACCCGACTGCCGAATGAGGGTAATGTGTTTGTCCTCGTATGTGTTTGTTTTCGTTCTATCTCATAGAACAAATCTTCGCCTTCACACGTTCGAAACTTCTATGTTTTTTCTTAGGGATAGCGCCTCGGTGATAATCCTTCAGCTATAATTCTGCAGGACTCGATGAACGTCGTACTTGTGTTCTATCTCCGAAACAAGCTCTCAGCACGCTATAAAAACTTCTATTATAAGTTTCTTCTAGCGATAGCTCTCTCAGGGATAGCGCTTTGGTGATAGTCCTTCAGCTATAATTCTGCCGGACTCGATGTACGTCGTATGTATGTTCTATCTCCGAAACAAGTTCTCAGCACGCTATAAAAACTTCTATTATAAGTTTTTCTAGCGATAACTCTTCGCGCTATTTCCTCAGCAACTAGGTTACCAGGACAGTAATCTCCTAGTTTCTTCTCAGGTTCACAGCCCAGGGTCGGCAGCTGTCTCCCAGGAACGGGTAGTCACGAAGACCGGCTGGTTTCACGTCTCTTGACGACGGTAACCCTCCAAAACGCAGGTTCACGCCACTGGATCGCTTCAGGGGCGTAACGAAAATTTCCCAGGAATGCGGTTGTCTCCCAGGAACACGGTTTCCACCCAGTATCTGGGTTTTTCCACCCAGGAAAAGGGTTTCACACGTGGGGCCTAATCCACGTGTGAGTCTCTTACCGTCTGTGACACGTCACTGGCACACGTGGGGCTCAATCCACGTGCGTCTCTTAGCGACGGTAGTCGTCTGCTATTCAAACGGGACGCGTGGCGGGACGGAATCCTGTTGTCGACTGCCCTGATGTCATACGATACTGGAAATCCCACCTTCCTTTCTTTCTTTCCTGGAAAGTGTTCACAGGAACGATACGTAACGTTTTTGACTAATCTTTAAAGAAATATGATCTTAACCTTGACACTTGTAAGGTTTACGAGTGGGACGTCAGGCTTCTTTATTCCCAGGAACTCTTCACGGGAACGTGATGGTTTCGTACCCCAGTCGGTACTTTAAGTATGGGAATATATTTCTTACCAAATTTGTTTATGGGGTATGGTTCCCAGGAAACGGACGTCAGGTTTCTTTCTTCCCAGGCACTAGGTTCTCAGGAAATGTTCCCAGGCGTGGGCATCAGATTTCTTTGTTCACAGGTACGGTTCTCAGGAACGGTACGTTACGTTTTGACTATTATGTGACGTGTTAAAGAAATAGGAATGTACCCTCAGTTGACGAGGTGTACTGGACATCAGGCTTCTCTGTTCACAGGAACTGTTCTCAGGAACGGTACGTTACGTTTTGACTATTATCTGACGTATTAAAGAAACAAGAATGTACCCTCAGTTGACGAGGTGTACTGGACGTCAGACTTCTTTGTTCACAGGAACTGTTCACAGGAACAGGGCATCAGGCTTCTTACTTCACCGGAACTAGGCTTTTCGTTGGCCTATATGTTCACAGGAACTGGACGTCAGACTTCTTTCTTCACCGGAACCAGGCTTTTCATTGGCCTATATGTTCACAGGAACGGCTTGGTTCTTGAAAATTCGGCTCGAACGGACCAGTAAATGTACGGGGTGGACGTGATCGCTGGCGGAGGATAGGGCTTCTGGAGGTTGTAAGGCTCCAGCACCAGCGCGTTGACACCCTTGCACCTATAGTTCAGTTGTCATCAAGAATTCTCGCCTCTGTGAGCTGCTTGAGGTCTGCCAGATGTTCACGGGTGAAGATATGATGTCCAGGAAATAAAAGACTTTATTCTTCTTAGTGTTTTGCGATGTTTTCACAGGGTCTTCGTGACATAAAGTTGCGTGGATTCTGCTAATACAAATTTGGCTACCGAATTGCTCGATGCGCATGCGCACTATCGTACTACCAAACTTTACCGTCACGAGGACCCTGATTTTTTAGTCGCACAAGTTTTTTATTTACATAATTTTTTATTATGAACTTATGCTAGAAATCAGCAGAACCTCCCTTCCCGATGTCATGACCATGGCATGACCTATATGGTTGGAAGCGCCTTGAAATGGCCCATCCAACGGACCTTGGTCCAGGTCCCTGACTATCTCCTCCGAGGAGTTCTGCTAGGAAGAACGAGTGATGAAGGGAAATTCTGCTGGTTTTTCGAACTTATGGCTATTACATGCTAAAGTATACATTTTTCCACTACTTTCATCGCGAGGGTTCGAAAGCCCTTTCCCTAAGCTATAGGAATCCAGTGTTTCTATAGCTATATCTATAACCTTCAGGCGTGTAGGTGCCTGTAAGTGTGCGTGAGTAGTGAAAGATGTTATTTTCTAACATAAAGTTAGTTTGTACTCAAGGTATTCGTGGAATCCACGACCACCAGGCATTAATCGATGGCCATCATGATAGGCCACCCTATGGTGCCACTCTGGTGGGCGTGGGTTCAACCCTCGAGTCAGTATTCACCCTGAAGTGTCCGAAAATGAGAATGTCCCGGGGCCGGGCAATATATTTCGGTGGTTATCTCCCTGGTCACCAGAGCTGGGCTCCTTACAAAAGTGTGATCAGGGAGGCCATGAAACAAGGAATCGAATGGTGTGTGTAACTAGGGTATACCACCAGCCCTTCTGGTGGTTTTGGTGCCGGGAAGCGGCCGAAAAGGGAAATATTTGCCAGATCCAGGGAAACAAACAGGTTTTATGATATGCCCGAAGGTCAGAGGACCTGGGGCCTATGGGAGAATCCGAGCGCCTGCCTGCCAGTCCCCGATGGTATTGCTTCAGTAAGCAGATCTATATTCCTTCAGGCTCAGAAGGTACCTGAAGGCGGGCGGGCCGCCGACAAGCGCTCGAAAACCCTTGTGTTCTATGTATACAGACACATTATCTCAAGCAAGTGGCCTTTATGTACTAGAACTATGTGAGTACTATCTGTTTACATGTCCTAGGCAGATATCTAGGTTACCCAGAAGTGCTGAATCGCTTATAACGAGTTCATCTTACCACTTACTTGAGCGAAATGTGTATGTATCTAGTGTTTCAGGGTGATACTCTATAGTCCCTGGCTATGTACTGTTGTTAGGTATCATTTTTCAGTCATAGCCTTAGGGCATCCAAGTTAGAACACCTAGATTGTGTTTCCTAACAGTGTAGTGTATGTAAAGGTAAATAACACACATTGGTGCGTGAAGATGTCGCACCCGGCGCTACTTGCGCTCCCGCTTTTTAGGGGACCCCTAATCGAAAAGAATTAAATTCTTTATTTACCTATGCTATTACATACATTGCTTACTTAAATAACTTAAGTATTTTAACGGTATATAGGCAAGTATATAGACTATAAGCTATGTGTCGCTTCGTCGCGAACAGTTCTCTTACAGCAAACCTCAGTTGCATTAAGAAATTTGCATATGAGGACAGTACATCCAAGTGGACAACAAAAATTTATAAAAACATTTAATATCAAAAATTCTTACATACTAAATAAACTTAAAAAAATACGTATTCAAGGTCAAAGTTCGCAAATATTGACGCAATATTGTAGATTATGATTATTATATAATTATCTATAAAAATTGTCTCTAAAATTTTTCTCCTAAACGACACCGTTTCTGAGATATAATGGTTTAAAAAGTTGAAAAGTTGTATTCTTCATAATATGCAGACGTTTCTACGCAACCTGAGAGGTAGTGTACTTGGCGCGTTATTTTTAACGTGGTTTCCCCGATAGGCCTATTCCAAAATCTATTGTGACCCTGTTTAATTCAATACTATTCAAAATTATGTAAAAACTGGTGCTATTGGCAATTATGAAAGACTTGTGAATTCTTATTTCTCTCATAATCATTTGATAATTCTGCTTCCTCTTCTTCATTCAACATTCATTTAGAAACCCTTCAAATCTTTTTTATGTTGGCAGTCCTTAATGGGCCCATATTTGGCCTTGGAAGTTCACAAACTCGTAATTGAGGAAGCTATTAAAAGATGGCCAACTCATCGCATATTTACCTACTAGCAGAATTTTACGTAGGATAAAAATACTTCATTAACTATGTTTATCTTTTAGGTAAACAGAATAATTAATTGGATTACCAATGTTACTACTACACCCGTTAATGAGTAGTAAAACTGGCTTATTTTTACCTATGGCCACTTTTACCGACTTTTAGTGGTTTTGAGAGTAGAAGCAGCTGGTACAAATACTATGTCAGAGATTGTGAACTTTTGGGGCGAATGTTAAAGCAATGCGTTTTGTGTTTGGCGAAACGCTTGTAGGCTTTTGGTAAAAAACCATAAGCATAATCATAATGGCGACGCCTAATCATAATCATAATGATTTATTGCATTCATTTAGTTTATAAAGTTGTTACAAATATAAAGGTTTCATACATGAACCCTTCTAGGGCACAGCAATATAAATAGTTTAAAATGCTACAGTGTCACAAATAAACAAACTACTGTTATTTACAATAATTATTACATGTTTTTCAAGTGTCCAACATTTGTTTTTTAAATAAGTAACAGTCATGTTAAAATATAGGATAGGTGAAAACAATTTGGTCATCATGTCAATTCATAAATTAAAATAAGATAAATATTAAATTGAAAACAAACAATTTGGTTATCATTTCCATTCATAAATTAAAATAAGATAAATATTAAATTGAAAACAAACAATTTGGTTATCATTTCCATTCATAAATTAAAATAAGATAAAAATTAAGCCAAAACATACACCGATAACAATAATAATTATACAACAACATAGGTAGGGCATAAGTCAAAATTGTAAAGTTTAGTAAGTGTTGTGTGTATTGTGTTCAGGTATGAATTTCAATGTCAAAATTCACTTATCGTCAAAGAATGCCTTTAGATTGTAATACGATTTTAATATAAGGTATTTTTGGAAATTTGCTAACTTGTAAAATATAGATACCAGTTAGTGTAAGGACTATCTTACAAAGAATGGCCTGCAGCTTTCCGCGTTATCTATATTGGCAAGAATTCGTATGCATCTCTTTTGTAGAATAAAAAGTCTATCCCTGTCTACACCATTCCCTTATGCCTATGTCCAGCAGTGGACGTCTTTCGGTTGAAATGATGATGATGATGATGATAATCATAATAACATTATGGCAAATATATATAACGTAATGTACTGTAAATTATTCTAGCAATAAACATTATATTGTTTTTATCTGCCAGTCTTTTGGGCACAATACCAGTGGACAACAATGTGGAGGAGCTTTTTGACGCCATATTTTAGAATAGTATATTTAAGTGAGTACTTGTAGTCTTAGTTAATGACATATTTTATACACTGTATATATTTTTATCTATTATTTATTAGCTTATCCTCGCATTGGACCGCCTTGCAGCAATTACACCAATGGATCACAATCTTATAATAAACTCACTATAAGTCCAGTTTTCCTCACGATGTTTTCCTTCACCGTTGTCAACGATATCTAAGATTAACTTAGAAAGTACATAATTATGAATTGAAAAATACACATTGGTACTTGCCCGGATTCGAACCCATGACCTCAAGCACGAGAGGCGAGGTCTTAGCCACTGGGCCACCACGACATACAAATTAAATTTATCATAAATTTAGTATTACAATCTATGTAAATAAAAGGGCTTAAACAAGTATTATAATAAAATATATAGTCAGCAATTGTCAAATCCATATGAGTATTAAATTAGCCAAGATAACCAACTTTAAGTTTTTGATTTTGCTTAAGAACATTTTATAGTTTTTTTTTTAAAGAAACAAGCTATTTATGGATTCTAAAAGGTTTGGCACCCCTTCGCTACATTTCAGTCAATCCCAAACCGCAATGTAGTCATGAATCATCCAAGAATATTTAGATAGAACACGTAATACCTTACTAGTTTACTAATTTATATAAAGACGCGCCCCCTGAATTTCGAAATTAAAATACTTATAAACTGCCGAGCAATAAAAAAGTTCCACCCACAAAATGCCGACAAACACCTTAATTTAATTTATTCACATTTAATTTAAAATTTGAACACAATATTTAAGTTTTTAGTTGGTAATTTTCTGATGCACTGTTAAATGTACTTCAATATTGCAGACGGCGTCATTAAGCTAGCCTTTCCCGTTTAGGAGTAATTTGGTGCTATGTCACTTTTTCATTGTTCGTAAGTGTATTTTTTTTTTACATTGATAGTTTCTTTGTGCAATTTTGCAGAGGTATGACAGATCTATGCTAGGTGAAAGCGCAGATTTTTGCATAGAGAGTAGACAAGAATCAAGAGAAATGGCGAGCGATTGGATAGGCCTATGTCAGGTAGTGGACTGCTTCTTCTTCTTCTTTCGTGTCGATAAATTCAAACCATTCAGATTTAGTCCGACCAGTATGTAGAGCTACTCGGACAACTCTGTCATTTGCTACGTTCAATTCTCGTAACGTGCAGGTGGTCAGGCATGAAGGGCAGACAAGGAGGTGGGCCATATCTTGCGAAGGCGCTGGCACTGTGTTTTGGATGGGTCTATGATACTCCATTTGGCCAGGTTGTTTTCAGATCCGAATGAAACCAATGCGAATGGACCGCTGGATATGAGAAACACAGGACCGTTTGGTGTGATGACGCTTAGGGGAGGTCCATGAGAGGACTATGTCCGGTAGTGTACTGCTATAGGCAGATGATGATGCAGATTTTAGGTCTGTTTGAAATAGATGAACCGCTGGAAATGAGAGGTACAGTACCAATCGGTGTGATGACGCTAAGGTGACGCGTAAAGATTATTATTCTATGACTTTAAAAAAAAGCCCCAGATAATTAAATTGTCTTTGAGATGGTGTTGATTTCATTAAAATACGCCCAGCGGTTTTGGTGCGATTGTCGTGTTTTAGTCCGTTTTAGACATAACTTTACAAAATAATAAAACTATGTCATACGAATAAAACTCAAAATTTGCTTCGATCAAATTATTAAGAAAATGGTCTAATATAACATATATTTTTTCCAAAAAATTGTGACTGGCCATTTAGACGTGATTCTCATTTTAAAATCAGCTACTCAAGGGAATCGGCACCATAACGCACTACATCCCATCCGTGTCCGTGAAATTTCGGTTCCGAAATAGCCGTAGTACTTCTTGTAGGGAAGTTTACGCACTACATCCGAGCTCTATTCGTCATAATTCAGAACATTTTGAACTCGGAATCGGACACGGATTGGACGTAATGCGTATCCGCCCTAGGACTAGCAGTGGACATCTATTGTCTGAAATGATGACGATAATTATTCCAAATCTGGTGTTAATCTCTTGAAATTACGTCTAAAATACAGCATCTGATGATTACATGTCATCTAAATATGCGCATCAACCAAATTAAATCCAAGAATTCTGACTAGCATAATTACTATCTTGAGATAAAACAATGTGTGAGAGCCAAGTTTTCCCTGTTACACCATTTGAATGCAATCATTTAAACAGAATAGATTCAGAAGGTCAACTCGGTTTGGGTTTAGAAGATCTGTTTCGATAACAGACTTTTAATTTTTTTAATTACGGATTGGCTCGCACTTGATCACTATCTCACCTGATGGCAAGCGATGATGTGGTCGACGGTGCACGCTTACATGGAAGTAACCTATTCACTCATTACTTAAAGACCCGAGGTTGTAGCTATCAGGAAACACAGATTCCGGCAGGGAATTCCACTCCTTAGACTGACCCATAAAACCAATAAAACCCACCAAGACCAATAAAATGTTAGAATACGGGCCTAACAAAGCTTTGGGCAAACAGACATAGCCCAAAGAGGCCATAAGAAAGGCTTTAAACTGAAAATATAGATTGCGAGCCAATTGGTCTCTCATACCATATTAATGAGTCAGGTTCCTGTCATCTGTATACATGAGGACCTAATGACTGCTATAGCGAATGGTTCATTTGCTGCCAAAAGATTCAGTTGTAAAAAAATTTAGTCTTCAAAAATATTCTATCTTCTAATTTTCTTATATATTTGTCATCGACAAACTAAGAAGATTTATGAATTACTATAGCATCTGCCAGCGGCTTTACCCACGTTAATGTCGAAATATATCTCAAGGAAACATAATTCCCGTGATGAAAGTGTATCATATGTGCTATTCCAGACTATAATCTATCTCTGTGCCAAATTTCATCCAGATCTGTCGAGCCGTTAGAGCGTGAAGAAGTAACATACAAACACACACACTCACAAACTTTTGCTTTTATATAATACTAGCTGACCCCCGCGGCTTCGCTCCCGTCAAAATTATGGCTTATGTTACTCGGGAATAATGTAGCTTTCTATTGGTGAAAGAGATTTTTTTAAATCGGTCCAGTAGTTTCGGAGCCTATTCGGTACAAACAAACAAAAAAATCATTCCTCTTTATAATATTAGTATAATTAGTGTGATTGATTGCTTTCTAATACCTTTAAATGGATTTTCTGTTTCTTATGTTTTTAGTGTAACTATAACCCCTGACTTTGATAAATTGTGCAGCCGTAATAAATTAAGATGTCTACAGTGATAGGTAAGTACACCTGTTTTAATGTTAATTTCAGTTATGTTATTAATTTGATGATAATATCTCTTACCACGTCTCGGGAATCTTCGAGAAACTTCGAATATAATAGAAAATTCTATAGTAATTTTGCCAAATTTAGTGATTTCATGTTTTGATAGCCAAAACTACAATGACGTAGAAATATTGAGTCATTGCATGTTTTGTAATTATTGTTAGCTATCACCAGCTTCACATACTAATAGAAAAAAATACCATTTTTTTTACTTTCATTCAAACCTTATCCTAGCCAGTGGTGCAGTGGTTGAACGATCGGCTGCTGCGTCACGGGTTCGATTCCCGCACGGAAAAATATTTGTATGGCCTACGGATAGTTGTTCCAGGTCTGGCTGTTTGTGTACCCATGATGAGAGGGAGAGGAAGGCCAAAGAAAATATGGATGGAGAGTGTGAGGAGTGATATGAAAGAAAAGGAAGCCAGTGATAGCGTGACAGGGGACAGGACGGTATGGAAGAAGAAAACGTGTTGCACCGACCCCAAGTAACATGGGATAAGGGCAGGAAGATGATGATAGATAAATTTATTTTTAGCTTGAGTTGTCCCACTGCTGATCAAAGGCCTCCCTTTCTTCCTGTCATTCCTCCTATTATCGCCAAGTATCCACCAATCCGATCAGGTGTCAGGTGTGAGTCTGCCGGGATGTTGCAAAACAATTTGTTATTATTATATGGAAAAACCCTAAATGATTGCAAACTGAGATTACATTGCAATTTTTTGGGGTTTTCCATTCAAACAAATCTGCAAACAAGCACTGACCTAGTTTACATAATCGTTTCAGTAGGTATTTACCACACTATTTTACTTGTTTGACCTTCATCAAAGACTCTGCATTCGTCGATAATTATTAACCGAGTTCAAAAAAAGAAGGAGGTTCTCAATACGTCGGTACCTTTTTTATGTATGTTCCCCGATTACTCAAAGACGGCTAGACCGAAAAATTCTACGTTTGAAAGGGTATACTTTCCAGGTGGTCCTAAGGCCATCAGGTCATGATCTGATGATGGGATCCAAGAGAAATCGAGGGAACTCTCCAAATATTATAGGCATACATATAGCGATTTTGGTATTTTCATCAACAATGCAATCATTTGCATTCAGAAAGTATCATTTGGTGAAGGGAAACTGATGATGAAGACCACAGATAGCCACTGGAAGTCCTTAATGCTAAGTATGTCGGGGGTGTAAGATATCTCGAATAATTAAACGACTATGATGAAGCAAATACTTAAAAATAAATGGTACTTTCGCTTTGTAGTGTTTTGTTTTGGAAGTCGGTTTGATTTTGTTGTATTTTTTTTTCTGTCTTTCAATTGACATGGCACTCATTTATGGTACCAGTTGGCTATCTTACATCTATCCTGCTTCTCCAATATCCAAAACGTTATTGAACGTATACGTTGAATATTTCTGATTAAATGATTTCAGACTACAATTCCTTATGATTATTCTAATGCTATAAAATAATACCATTATTAACTGACTGACTGGATCAATGGACTCATATTTACATTGATGATATCCAAGTTTGACCATAGGACATCCTTCTCTTGAGGTGACTCCATAAACCTTCGAGCATGCACCACCTCGGGTCCTGATGTTTGGGGGGCGACGGACGTGAGTCCTTATCCCTGATCTAACCCAATGCAACTTATCTTAGTCCACACCTGGACTTAGACTGCTTATATTTCCACCTATTAAGGCGCTGCACATGATCCTATCGCCACCACAAAACATAAACAACACTGGGCTTAGTGCGAGTTTTTTAACTTACTCGATCGCAATAACATAAACGTTATAATATGTTAATTTGTATAAACAAGCTTTGTGAACTGAAAGTAACTTTTAATATCACGATGGAATGCTCTCTTGTCTGGTTGAGGAGTTACTATGGCAATCTTCCGGCTCCTAAGGACTAAGGTTATTTTGAGATCGCGTAAGTGACAGATGTCTATACTTCTATAAGTCATATACATCTGTCCCTTACACACACTCAAAATAAGCTTACTCTAAGAGCTTATGGTAACCACCCAGCTCCATTCTACCTTATTATTTCAATGTTGCCAGTTTTAATTTAATTATTTTCACATCAACATTTGTCTAAAATCGAATAGGCTGTATAAACTGTTTTCGTTGTAAAAAATGTCCAGTTGCAAAAACGCGTCTTTAGTTAGAAGTCAATTTAAAAAAGTTTAGTTGCAAGGAGTTTTCATACATAAAATAAAATGGAATAGATTTTATACGAGGAAAAATGAATGATTCCGTACGTTTTAGCATTTAATTCTCAAAAGTCTTTTAAATGGTTGTTTAATATATTTAATTACCAGTTTTAATTTAATTATTTTCACATCAACATTTGTCAAAAATCTAATAGGCTGTGTAGGCTGTTTTCGTTGTAAAAAAATATGTACAGTTGCAAAAACGCGCGAATTTTCTTTTTTTGTGAATTAACAAATCTAATTCTTTGATTGGTTTTTACTATTTCCTACAACTGTATTGAAAAATATCGTGTGATACACGGGCGTGTAGGTTATTGCAAACTCGTGTCATTAAAAACCCTCGCCTTCGGCTCGGGCTTGTTAATAGCAGCTCGTTTGCAATAACCTACTTTCCACCCTTGTATCACAATGTACTATTTTTGCATTCAAGCAATTTGTTTGTTTATTATTGAATAAAAGTGATGTAAAAGTCAGGGTACCTGCCATTAATCGGATACCAGTAAGAAAAATGGACTACTAGTTACCGGACACACAAAACGAAAGCAAAGGCAAATAAAAAAAAAGGGTTTCCCCTTACTGTCACCAGACGGCGCTTATCCAGTTTCAATACAAATTGATGTTAACACGATCGAATATGTTAAAAAACTCGCACTAAGCCATCAACATCAGAATAATATATACTTCTCCCAACTTGTCAACAACTGATATCTTACTACGTAGTCACATACCTACTCTGTTATCTCATGAATGGCGTGACGTAAGGCCAAGCCCCCCGCTTATCACGAGTAGGCATGTATGTACTCTTGTAGTATGTGTGTATGACACGGTTTATTTAACACCTATATATAATATGTAGGTGTTAACTTTAGTGTGAGTTTGAGAAGGTGCTGATTTGTCATTGGAATTTCAGGTGTGAAAATTTTTTGAAAGAGTTTTTCAGAAGTGTAAGATTGTTTGTTATTTGTGGATAAAGAATTTTACTATTTCGTCTTGCTCATAGTCATGGCTTTATGATGGTAGATACTCATGGCCTTATGGTGCTCCACAGTCATGGCCTTAAGGTGGTACATAGTCATAGCCTTATGGTGGTACATAGTCTTGGCATTATGCTGGTACATAGTCATGGCCTTATGGTGGTACATAGTCATGAGCTTATGGTAGTACAGAGTCATGGCCTTATGGTGGTACATAGTCACGGCCTTATAGTGGTACATAGACGAACTCATACCACAAAGTCCTATTTTCTACCAGTCAATTAAGTATAAGTTTTGTTGACACATCGTTATCGGACTGTTGCGTGCGACCTGTCTGTCTGTGGAAACCTTTATGCCACCATAGCTCCAGGATCCATTCTCATTGTGCCTAGGACGATTAATATTTGGTTTTAGTTGGTAGAAACCCAACTTTATTTCACCTGCCTGTGAATAATGGTATCCTTGAGATGTTTTAAGTACATTTGGCATATTAATTGGCGATCTCAGTTATACATATTTACACTTCTGTTTAATCCTTCGAAGAGCACAGGCGTGATGGTATGCTATGTACCAAATATTACAGTTGGACCCTTCTAGAGATGCCGCCAATAGTTGTTATAGCGAATAGTCGAATACCGATTAATCACCATTCCCTAAGACAGTCGAATACTCGCCATTATTACTCGACATAAAAAAAGTTTATGTATTCTCAAATAATATTACACTTGTAGTAGTCTTTTAAATTTACTTCATGTATACTTACTGTACAGAAAAATTAGTTTTTCTGACCACAATTTGCTCCTTTTGGACTTTAAATATTAAATTATTAATTGAAAAGCCTAACTTATTAACTTCAACATGACTGTTGTTTGGCTAACTTTTTATATAAATGATAATAATACTGTGTATTATTTTTAATGATAAATAAAAGTTTAATTATTTTTAAGTCTATAGTTTTTCTGTTCACTAAAAGTTGCAACTATACGCCTAATGTCGTATATTAGACAGAATTATTCGGTATTCGACTAATACAAAAAAAAAACGAGTAATGCCGAATACCTAATAATAACGAGTATTCGCGGCATCTCTAGTCCATTCTGCCTATTCTCTAGCTGTAGTCAGCTGTTTATAGTTTATATCACACCCATCCATATATTGTGAATCCAGCTTTGGTGGGAACCACCCAGTTAATTCTGATGCAATGAATACAAAGTATTTCTCGGAGTGTACGTTTATCAGTAGAGGAAAGAAACCAATGATAATAATATCATACTATTTGTACATTTGTGGCGTTATTTACATTTGTAGATTATTTTACACATCGTGGAGTTATTTTTACACTGATGATAGCCGTGGATTGATAGCTGGTGCCTTGTGGGCCAGAGTTAAGGGCGCACTACACGGTATTCAGGGCCCTAAACTCTAATTTAGGGTAGTGTAATAGCTGTTAGGAAGTTAGGGTTCTCAAAATATCGACCTTATTGACTCGGAATGGTGAAGTGACCCGGTATTCAGGGCCCTGAATACCGTGTAGTGTAATAAGCCCTTTACACGAGACCGTGACAAATGGAGAAGCCTGGGGGAGGCCTGGGGGACGCATACGTCAAGGAACGCGCTGATGGACAACACCGAAGTGCAATAATTCCTTTTATTTGGTTATAGATTATATTGTAATTAGTTTGTATATCAGTAAATAATGGCTATTTTATTTTTTTTATTTTTAGCCGTTGATTTGAATCAGTCAAAATAAATGATTTATAGTATAGTGTTGCAATCGTGATTGTTGATAAGGACTTTTTATCATACACTACGACTTCAGATGCACATGTGAGATATGATCGTTTATCTAACACTAGCCTTTTCCGTTGACTTCGCTCCTGTAGCATATTTCAAAGAACCATGCATTTTCCGGGATAAAAGGTAACCTTTTACAATCATGTAGATAAAAAACATAAAAGAGAGAGGTAACTTATGGATACCCGGTTGGAACGGAGTTCGATTCATTAAATTTACAGTCTTTTAGTTTCTTAAAATATGACGAAATTGACACACAATAGCGGCTGTAAGCGTAGGTACTGTATGTGTCTAGTCAGCGCGCGCTCGTACGTCTTCGTTTTATTCGTGCGCCAGCTCTCTCCTCGGCGTCTCCCGTTTTTGCGGATCTTCGCTTGTACTATCCAGCATGCAGTACACAGTGCCTCGCACAATTTATCACTCAAAAATGATTATTTTTATTTATTTATATTAATAAACAAAGGGTATTTAAACGTTAAAATTATAAATATTTTGCTTATTCTCAAAATTGACGGCAAGTTGAATCGATTGATAAATGTTTTAATATCCTAGGTGAATGGGAAGTGCCTCAAAAATCACTTCAAATAGTGTCTAAATAGTCAAACAAATCAGAACGGCGGTAAGGAAGTCCGCTCCAAAAACAACTATTTATACTAATATTATAAAGAGGAAAGATTTGTTTGTTTCTAACGAATAGGCTCCGAAGCTACTGGACCGATTTAAAAAATTATTTCCCCAATAGAAAGCTACATTATTCCTGAGTGACATAGGCAATTTTTTTATCCCGAAAACGGTTCCTGTGGGGTGGCCCACGGGAGCGAAGCCGCGGGGAACAGCTAGCTTATAATATAAGTGAAGAATACCTCGTTTTTCTCGCGATCGCAAGAGCGACTGATGATTGTGAGGTTCCGAGTTCGATTCCCATACCACTCTAAGGGTTTTACTATTATATTTTAGACATCGTCATGGGGTTATTTTGAATAATTTGGCACAGACTGGTAAACATAAGTAACTCGTAATGCTATCGTGATTGCTGATAAGGAGTTTTTATTATAAAGTACAACTTCTTAGATACACGAGTGTGATATGATCGTTCTATCTAACAATAGCATTTTCCTTTGGCTTCGCTCTTGTGACATATTCCAAAGGAACCATGCATTTTCTGGCATAAAAGGTAATCCATGACACTTAGCAATAGGTAGCTTTTAATCAGTGAAAGAGATTTTGTAATTGGATCGGTTATAGTTACAGAGATTACGTTTAAGACGACGACTAACGCCAACGATCTTGAGGGAACAAAACGCGCACTCGCTTTATACCCGCGCGACCCAAAATTTTGTAGTTTTTTGTACTTTCCTTATTATTCTATGACATTAAAAAAAAGCCTCAGATGAAAATGTAGATAATTAAATTGTCTTTGATACGGTGTTAATTTCATTAAAGTACGCCCAGCGGTTTTGGTGCCATTGTCGTGTTTTTGTCCGTTTTAGACATAATTTTGCAAAATAATTACACTATGTTATACGAATAAAACACAAAATTTGCTCAGATCAAATTATTAAGAAAAAGGTCTAATGTAACATATATTTTTTCCATAAAATTACGACTAGCCGTTTAGACGTGATTCTCATTTTAAAATCAGCTACCGGGTGGAAGGCCTCCCACCAGGTGAACCTATGAGCTGCTGAAGGTTGCGGGGATCCACTGGATGCGAGACGCATGGGACCGGTCAGTGTGGCCACGCTTGGGGGAGGCCTATGTCCAGCAGTGGACGTCTTTCGGCTGATGATGATGATGAAACAAAGAAACAATTTTACCTGTTTACAATACTACGCATAAATACTTCTTATTTACGCAAGAGATAGACGTGATCATTCGTTTATTATGCATGATCATGAACTTGTTCTTATCTGTCATCACATGATACACTTATTCTGAAGCAAATACCACTCTTCGACCGACTTTATCTACTTACGCCATTTGACTAATAACACATTATAAGCACTTACCGCGTGTCTTGATACCCATGACTTTCTAGGCACGCGTGAGTACCATCAGAGGTCTTAGTGCATTTCTTTCTTTCTTTCTCCTGACTGTTGTCCCAGTTTATTTGGGGTCAGCCCTCCTAGTACTTCTGCGCCACAGCGTATGGTTGCGGGTTGTCTCTTCTGTTGTGTTGCTTGTGATCATGTCATTCTTGATTGTTCGTAGCCAGGTCATTGGTGGTCATCCACGGCTTCTTTTTCCGTCACTTGATGTTCATGACTCTTTTGGTCATATGGTCATCCTCTCGCCTCATCACATGTCCGTACCAGCGCAAGCGGTTTTCGCTAAGTTTATCGTGTATTTTAGTGACTTTATCAGAGGACTTAGTGCGAGCACAGATAATATAATACTAGCATACAGATGCCTCATCCCATTCAAAGAAATCGTGCCGACGTAACTAGCGTTTTTCGTCTGATTATGCTGATTATTTTATAGGTACTTCGATCGCGTTCGGTTCCATTTCATGGCTTTAGATGGTGTTAGCAGCGACTTGCAAGTAATAGTGTATTCTCGGTTCGTGACTATTTTTTTCTTTAAATACAGTGACAATTTGTTTTATAGTATTTTTTTGCACGTTTTTACAGTTTCATTTTACCAAAATGTATTACAATAAACATTTAAAAAATGGAGTGACATGTCTCAGAAATTTAAAACGGCGCCATCTTTTGGGTTCCATTTTTAAATGATTCGTTCAAATAATCTTTGAAATTTGAATTAAGAGCCCAATATCCCTTTAAGTTGTGCTTACGAGAGTTGATTAAATAAGAACATGCAATTTTCATGATATATTCCAGTAAATGTTAATTTTACACACAATTCAATAATAAATCGATGCATATCGTGCCATCTAGTGACATTTATTTGAACCAAATTTTCTTTGTTAGCGCTTGGGACCCACGAGTTTTTACCTCATGCTCGATCGCGTTACGCAAACGTTCCCTTATATAAATTTGTACAGGTAAAAGGTCAAACGGGTACCTGTACCTAAACATAAAAAAATATTCTATTAGCTATGTTCATTTATACACACTTCAGTCACGTCACCGTCACGTTCGACGATCAGTCACTGATTGTATGTGAATGACTCGGTCATGACGTGACAGACTTCTGAGGCTGATGTCCTGGAACACCTAAAAACTATATTAGTTTAACGTCACTGATCGGCGAGACCAGATAACATGGAAAAATCTTTTCAACAAAAAAAAAATACTGACTTATAAAGCAAAACACTATAAAGGTTTAGTTTTTTTTGTTAAAATGTTTTTTATCTTACTCTTTTGAGGTTTGCTACCTCATAAATATTACCATGAAAATTATTTATAGCCAGAGTACATATAATTTCGATTCCAATAAGCCGAAACACGACTACGACCTTATTTTGTTACAGAGTTCCAGTTATCAGTTCCATACCATACCACTTTCATCAGTACCATTTATTTATATGTATTTGCTTCATCAAAGTCGCTTAATTATGCGAGACATCTTATATCTATCCATGACATACTTATTAAGGTGTTCCAGTGGCCATCTGTGGTCTTCTTCATCAGTTCCACTTTAGCAAATTATACTTTCTGAGTTCAAATGCTTACTACGTTATTGAAAATACCTAAATCGCTATATGTCGGCCTATAATATTTGAGGAGTTCCCTCGATTGCCATGGGATCCCATCATCAGATTTTGACTTGGTGACAATGGGACGACCTCGAAAGTATGCCCTTTCAAACAAAAAAAGAATTTTGCTATGCCGTCTATATATGACGGAGTTATACACGAGCATACATAAAAAAAAAAACATCCGAATTGAGAATCTTGTCCTTTTTGGAAAGCCGGTTAAAAACTGGTTGCAGTGGGCAAAGTGGGCGAAAAAGACCATACAGCTATCATCAAGACCATTCATCTAGGCGCTGGGTAGATCAAATCAAGGGGCCTACCATGAGCTCTTAGAGCAAAGTTATTTCCATTGTGAGGACTGATTGGCCTGGAAGCAGCTTGTCCGAGAGGTCCAATTTTTAATGACTCTGCTGCATAGATCCGGCTGAATCAGAACGATGGCCTGCGTTATGTTGGCTTTCAGGGAAACGGTCGAATGTGATTTATTGGCATAGACCATACAGCTATCATCAAGACCATTCATCTAGGCGCTGGGTAGATCAAATCAAGGGGCCTACCATGAGCTCTTAGAGCAAAGTTATTTCCATTGTGAGGACTGATTGGCCTGGAAGCAGCTTGTCAGTGAATCCGTCAAAGTTTTTCAGGACGGACATGACCTTCAGCAATGAACAAAGCAAATATGAAGAAGATTGGCAAGTTGACGGTAATTTATGACGGATGTGTATATTATGTACTTTGAATCGGGTAGAAACAGTCAGTGGAGTGTAAATACACTTCATCAGCAGCCTATTCATGTTTCCACTGCTGGGACACAGACCTCCTCTCTGTAAGAAGAAATGGACCTTAAACCACCACGCGGGCCCAGTGTGGGTTGCTGTATGTCACATGTCTTCGAATTTTTGGTTCTAGTACATGCCGGTTTCCTCACGATGTTTTCTTTCACCGTTTTGAGAGCAGTGGGGATGAAACAATTTGCACAAAGCAAAGCACCTGCCTGGGTAATGAACCCAAGACCTACAACTTGTAAGTCTCAGCCGATACCACTGGGCCACCACTGCTCCACTTAACATTTGTAATTTATTATTTGTACAAGGGCATCTCCTTCTCACAACATCGTACGCCTCTTTTTAGTTCAAAGTTCAATAATTATCTTTGAGGCGCCAAGTCATACGAATTGTAATGTTGTTGTTATAATTATATTGATTCGAGTAAAAGAGACATTGTGCTGTTTATCGCTCCGTCTCTTTTCAGCAACACCCTTTTGAAGCTGTAAAGGATTTTTTTTTAATGACAAACATTAAAAAAAGCTGTAATAAAATAAATTACCTATGCCAATTTGGATGGTGATATCCTTAAAAACCGGCCTAGTGCGAGTGGGACTCGCGCACGAAGGGTTTCGTACCGTTATCGCAAAAAAACGGCAAAAAAATCACGTTTGTTGTACGGGAGCCACACTTAAATATTTATTTTAATCTGTTTGTATTTGTTGTTATAGCGGCAACAGGGAACAAACATACTTACATATATATGTCGGGTTGGGTTCAGACATCAGGATTGAAACTCAATTATGGCAATATACAAATTTATTTCAGTTGAACAATCAGTTATCTTAACCTAGAAAATGTAGATTCAATTCAATTAATTAATAATGGTAGTGAAGGCGGTCACATAGGGCAGTACTAGCTGTCAGGGACAGCGTTCCTTGCACCCACCGCAATAAAGATAGTACTACTTGTCGGAGACAATGTTCCACATCCAATATTACTGGGCAGTACTGACTGTCAGGGACAGTGTTCCTTGCACCTACCGCAATAAGGATAGTACTACTTGTCGGAGACAATGTTCCACATCCAATAACTGGGCAGTACTGACTGTCGAGAGACAGTGGTCCGTGCACCAAGACGCATCCGTTTGAAATGCGTGCCGACTGAACAGTGCAGCGCCTTATAAAGGCGATCACCAGTAGGGGGGGTAAACGTCACATTATTATACTTGATTTGACTTCAATTCTTTTTAGTCAAATGAGAGATAGTAAACTATTTGTCCAAGATGCGCCTGGTGCACGTTCCACTAGCGCCATGCAGCCGCAGTCTCTCACAGCTGCTAAATCATATGGCTGCCGTCATATACATAGATAATAAACACATTATCCTCCTTCGGCAATCGAGTAAAAAGTCATGACGTTTCGAGTATTACTCAACATTACGCCTGTTATTCACGAAGGGTCGGGCAGTTCTGCTAAAAGGTGCACCTCGAGGTGCACAAACCCACAGTTCGCCATTTATATTTAAACCTACTATCTATTTAATGCTGAAAAGGTGTTCTAGTCCTGCCACTTTCCGCCGACCCGTATAAGAAAGAGGCGTAAATTTATATATGTGTAATAAATAAATCACAATATACGTCAGTGATATATTTGTGTTAAGCAGAAACTCCCCACTGGTACCGGCAGAGGTCGCGGGGTTATCTTAGTGGGTTAGTAAATGGGAACTGACACTAAATTAGGAAACAACATTGAAAACGTACTGGGGGAATCGTTAGTGGAAGATTTATAGAAGTTTGTGATCGATTTGGAGTAGTTAGAGATGAAGTTCGCCAGGCTCTCTGTATTAAGTAAAACTAGATCAAGTGGCATTCCAACGCATCAGCAAGTTTAACTGTTAAAAGTTCAAAATATATGAGGTTGACTCCGTAACGTTTCGTTAATTCTATGCTCTTTGGATTGTTTAAATCAGTGGTGTCTCATCCCATACAAAGATACCGTGCCGACGTTCTATACTGATTATTTTTTGTACATCGATCGCGTTCGGTTCCGTTCCGTTGCGTTCCGCGGATTTAGATGGTGATCTATCTATCACCGTGGAACGGAACCGAACGCAATCGATTTACAAAAAAATAATCGGTATAATCAGATGAAAAACGCTAGTTACGTCGGCACGGTTTCTTTGTATGGGATGAGGCATCTGTATGCTAGTATTGTATTATCTGTGGTTTAAATAAAATATAGTCAAACTCTATCGATATGTAAGCTACTGCCAATGTCTTTTATTGGGCAGAGGATTCAATGAATAAAAAAAGTTAATAAAAAAATCAAAAAACCCGACTGTTTAAAAAGCAAACTAAAAAGACGTAAACAAGAAGAAAATCATGCTGTGCAGTCGGAGGATACATATTCGCGAGCTGGCGGACCAAAACCAGATGTATCCTCCGACTGCACAGCATGATTTTCTTCTTGTTTACGTCTTTTTAGTTTGCTTTTTAAGCAGTCGGGTTTTTTGATTTTTTTTATTAACTTTTTTTATTTACAACTTTTAGTAATTTTTTTTTAGAATTAGGTACATTTAAACATATAAGTGTTATATATTTTTGTATAGCCAGTGACACTCGCAGGATTAAGACGAATCGATTGACGTAAGAATCATCAAAATCGGCCAACGCGTTTGGTCTCTAGAACGCCATATAAGAACAAACATACATACATACATACATACATACATACATACATACATACATACATACATACATACATACATACATACATACATACATACATACATAGACTGATAAACACATTACCCTCCTTCGGCAGTCGGGTAAAAAGGCGCTGCATTAGTACTTGGTTCACTCATACCAGGGAAGCATGGCACTAAAGGAAGGAGCCCTATCCTATACTTGGCTGTGAGTGGAACAGGGCCTTCCTTAACCTTAGACTATATATTATACTACCTTCATAAGTAGTCACTAAAGTCAGTAGCAGGACGATACTACAGCTCGTAAGCCAGTGAACACTCATGACAAAAAATCAACCAACATTTTTAAATAAAAGAGTCTTGAATGGGAAAGAGTCCAATAAAAGTCCAATTGCTTAAAATAATGATAAGTGGAAGCGTGGCGTCTCCTTATACAAGCAATTCCTTGCTTAAAAGTTGATCTTCCAATAATATGTATCCAAATGACCTTTGTAATTGAAAAAACCTTTTTCTTTTTTTAATTGAAAGCTGCAAGCTGCTGTTGGGAAATATGGTAAATTCTTGTTGTTAGACAGAGCCACTCAACATTCTAGGAATCTAGCGATACCGATAACCCGCGGTTTAACCCGTAGATAAAAATCTTTGATATAATACTTATAAACGACGACGACGTTCATACTGTCCATAGTCTTCGTAATATTTTCACGTCAATTTCATATTGACGAGTTCTCCAATAAATAATCTATGGCATACTTGATTCGGGGAGCAGTGGTGGCGCAGTGGTTGCCGCCCCGATTTACGAGTTGTAGTTCGTGGGTTCGAACCCGAGCAGGCGCATTACTTTGTGTAACTTATTTCATCACCACTGCTCTCAAAACGGTGAAGGAAAACATCGTGAGGAAACCGGCATGTCCTAGAACCAAATATTCGAAGACATATGACATCTACCAATCCGCACTGGGCCCGCGTGGTGGATTATAGCCCACTCCCTCTATGCGAGGAGGTCTGAGTCCCAGCAGTGGGAACATTGAAAAAAGGCTGTTGATGTTGATACTTGATTCATCTGTTATCCAGTTTACTCTGAGTTTTCTTGAGAAAACTCACGTGTCTCTTTGTATGAGCTGTCACCTATGAAGTTGAGCATCATAACAACTATAGTAAACACGTTTAACATGTGAAACTATTGCGCATATTACGTGTTGTCGACTTGACAACATAAACACATAAACTATATTTTATGTGTTTTGATTCTGTTCTTAGTTATTTAACTATGGGGTTTCTTCCACGTTCTTCTGGATAGGAAACTACGCTTTCAAACGAGCATGAATATACTGCAACTTGCCGAGTGACCGACAATTTTTTTTAAATACCAAAAGTAAGTATGTACTTAATAACTAAGTAATAAAAGTCACACGGTTGACGCTTCCCTCTCCTCCTTTGACGATGTTCTGGTGCACTGGGACATCACCACAACTCCAGGGACCATGCAGCGTGAACCATAGAGTCCCCGATCTATCATTCGCTGACCCCTCTATGGAACGTTTCTACGTAAAGTCGGTTCAACCCCAATACCCTAAACACATAACTATGTGTTTAGGGTCTTGGGGTTGAACCACTACACTAATGAGCAATATGAGTCTATAAGAAACTTCTTATAGACTCATATTGCTCATTAGTAAGTGCTGTAGGTCATCCACAACTCCACACAATCAGACAAGATAACTTTTTTCATAAGGAACGCAAACTTATTACATTATTCTTCTTCGTTTCGCTCTTGACAGAGCGGTTGTAGTCACCATGAATTTTGTCCAATTGGGTTGTTGAATTTAAAAAAAAATACGATTTTAAAATTTATTTTGAAATTTTACATATCATAAATTATATTGTCGTTGCAAAAATCTCTTAAATATTTTTTTTCAATTTATTATAAGCAATTGAAAATCGATAAAATTTTAAAAAGAACCACCTGTCTACGAACGGGCCATGATTGGTCGCCATGTTGGTGACGTCATAACGTTCAAGGCATTTCACCATAGTACAGTGTCACGTAAATTGACTAAAAATATCCGAAAATTAGTGCAAAAATATTATTTATAACAGCAAATTTTATTTAGACATGTGTGATAAAAGATTCATAAAGGCAAATTTCGAAAAGATATCCATCTGATGGACGATCTGGAAAAATTGAGCATAAGTAAAGTAGTCGTAATGAATATTAAGTGATAGTGGACCGCGACCGGTGTTTGTCATTGTTGTTCATTGTACCTACACATCACATTTAGAAACATTATTGTCATAATGTAATTGTTGTTACATATGGGTAGGTGATATTCGTGTAAAATAAAAAGCTAACAAACACGATTGGCGCGCAACTTCGACTTTAGATATCAAAAAACTTCATAGGTACCACTAAATATTATACAACCCGAAATCTGTGGAGCCTTTATTTTTATTTATTTTTTGCATAACATCCTTAAAATTTTCGGTATTTTAAATTATTTGCATATCCCTTTATAATATTAAACACAAATATCTATATAATATAATTACAAACACTAAAAAACTTTGTAGAACAAAAACGTGAAAATATTAATTCGGTACATTTTCAAATATCTCTTAAATGCGTCGACCGATTTTCACAATTCAAACAGAAATATTAGTTTTACGCCTATATCCGTCATTTAAAATTAAAATAATGAATATATCTCCATAAACAAAAAATCATGTTTTCAAGTTACGTAATTATACAAAAATGTCAACTTTGCTCGAAAGTTCCCTTAAAAGTTTACTTTTCTCAATCTTTAATGATCAAATTAAGAAATTAATCAGAATCTAATACTAAATTAGAACAAGATAACAACATAATTAACATATTCTAATTGGAATCTAGTTAGACATAGAACATTTCTCAAAACTTTAGTACAGTTGTAGGTTGGGTATTGCGCGAATCACATAATAATGGGGAGTTATTTGTAATATTCGTACATAATGATGCGAAGCAAGCACAATAACTTTTAAGGTTCGATATTTATGATCAATGTATTCGATATTCATCAATATATTGACAATAATAACAAGATGTAATTGGTTATAAGTCAAAACACTGTATAAGCTATGTGCCACAATGAGTAGAAATGAACGTTGTGACGTCACACGGGCTCGGCTTTGTTCGGAAAACTGTCGGGGTGTTTTCGGTACTGGATTCAAAAAAATATTTTCGATTGGATTTTACTTTGTAATTACAATGAAAAAAAAAAACTAAAAATAGTTTTATATGAAAACTTATATATGATCTTTCCATTTATTACAAAAAAAAAGTTGGTTCAACAAACCAATCTCTCTCCATTTGGCTCGGTTATATGAAATTTTAGCGCACTCATTTACAGGACCACCAACGGCGGACTTAATTTGATCAGTCCTCCTCATCGGTGATCTCCCGCGTAGCCTGTTACAGTCCACTCTGCCCTGCACCCGTGCTTGGACTCGTTATATTCAATATTGTTATTCACGTGCATGCGATTATAGACTAGAAGCCGACCACGGCTGCAGAATAGTTGGAAACAGGCTAGAGAGATGATGATTTTAGTTCTAGAGGAGATGAATTCTTGATGATTTTCGTATGTTTGTAGGTATCACACCTTCGATTCTGTAATCCCATTACACATATAAGTTACAAACGATCAATATTGCGCACTAAGTCCGTTGACATCGAAACCACGAACAGCTGTGATGTGATAATGACTAATGACTTAACGTTACAAAATATTGATTTACTCGTACGAAATATTTACGTGTAGTACGCATCAGCTGTCTCGTCAATATTGTTCAATGAGTAATCTATATAATTATTAGTATTATTTACTTTAACTCTTAAGTAATATTGAACATTACTATAAATACCTAAGTCGTCATTGAATAATCCAAAAGTAGTCAATTGTACTATACAATAAACCCGAAAGCTTGTGAAACTGATGGATTGGTATTTGTTACTCTTACACGGAAAAAACTACAGAACGGATTTTGATGAGTAGGTAATATGTATAGCTTATGTATCAGAAGATTAGCTTAAGCGTATGTAGGAGCAGTGGTGACCCAGTGCTAACGGTCGCAACTTACAAGTTGTAGTTCGTGGGTTCGAAACCAGGCAGACGCTTTACTATGTGTAAATTATTTCATCACCACTGCTCTCAAAACGGTGAAGGAAAACATCGTGAGGAAACTGTGTGACAGAACCAAACATTCGAAGGCATGTGACATCCATCAACCCGCACAGGGCCCGCGTGGTGTATTACGGCCTATTCCCTCTCACAGAGATGAGGCCTGTGTCCCAGCAGTGGGAACATTAATAGGCTGATGATGATGATAATGTATCAAAATCAAATTGTACATACAGTGCAATGCATCAATAATGTACATACAGGTGGTACATATAAGTTACAGAAAAAAATGAACCCTGTCGGGCACAGCAACATTCTAGATACAATCAAGTGTCTAGGAGAGAGGAATAGCGCTTAATATTTTTCTTATTAATAAAAATTTCAGTTATCCATTTCGTAACTATCTGCTTTTATATGGTTTAAATGTATTAATATATGTGTGCCTTTCTATGTTTATATTAAGTTATGAATTATAGTTTATTATTTTTATTGTTATTTTATTATTGTGTATTACAGTAAGTTTACTTGATAGAAATTTTTGGATTTCAATTAGTTTATTCATAGTTATTATATTACAGTTTTTCATTTTTTTGTATTTTCTTTTAAGTATGTTTTTGTTGTATTTTTTATTTCGTGTTTTTATTTTTTTTTATTTTTATTTGTGTATTTAATTTTGCCAAATCCTTATGTTTCGTTTAAGTGTTTTTTTCTCATTGTTTAACGCCTTAGGTATGACCTGTAAAGTTATACATGTATACTTAAAATAAATAGTTTATATTTAATAAAAAATAATGCATAGTGTTCAAATTATATTTTAAGTCAATTAATTATCAATGTAATAACCTATCGAGTAAACAGTTATATTTATTGCTAATAAAATTAGTACATATTACCTAATATTTTCATATTATATTTTGAGTTAATTAATTATTTATGTCTTAATAAAACATGGCCGTAAATTGCAAAGATTGTGCGTTGTCCAAAACAGACAGTGGTTTCGGGTGCCATACAATTCATGGGCACCTAGTAGTACTCCTCCTTCAACCTCCTCCTTCATTATAAGCTTCCTAAATCGAATAAAATACGAGTATCAACCTGACCTTAGATTTTACGTAGCTTATATTTTATGTATCTGATCTCACTAAAATAATTTTCCATAAATCTACTTGATGGGTTTTCCATGGAATATTATTACGCAATAATACCAGGCGATAATGACCGTCTGAAGTCTGATCTAATCATCTACACTGTAATCATTGTACAGATATAGTAAGACTTCTGTTTTTCCACTAGCTAGGCAATTGTCAGTAGCACACGCCCCCTATATTAGATATATGACACATAACATTACTAGCGATGATGTGGTTCATCTGCCTTATCCTTCGGAGGTTACACCTACCAGTTTTGTAGTTCAAGAAGAGCTACACTGCAATTAGATCGACAAGGTTAGACAAGAATGGTAATGGTAGTTTACTAGTTTAGAAGTATGGTAAAATAGTTAATAGTTATCAATGGGACCAGGCCCTTATAGATACACATTTGAATACATGTGACATAATGTTCTATATTGAGGTGAAACATTGTTAAAAAGTAACGTTGTTAGCAACTGGGCATCTTTTCAGCTGAGCGTTGGCTAAGCTGAAATCTCTATTTACAAGTAATTTTTATTTTATTTCTTGCTACATAATTTATCTAGTAGTAGACACGCTTCGATCGACAATCTATTGAACACGTAATTATGACACGATATCTTGCGAAAAAACCCCGATTCAAACAGTAAAACGCCCATAGCTATTGAACGGCTGTACCGATTTTCATCAAACATAGATAAGAACACTCTCGATAAAGTCACCTTTCAAACAAAAAACTAAATAAAAATCGGTTCATCCAAGCTATGATGCTATAGACAGATACACAGGTAGCAGGTTAAACTGCTAATAACCATCTTTTTCCGTCAGGGAGGTTATAAATAATTCTGCTTTTCGGGTAACAAGTTACTGACTATGGGCAAGCAATACTTCGAATAATTTTGCAGGCATTTAACATTGGCGAATCTGCCACAAAGACCATAAAATATATCCCGAATCCGGGTTAATAACTTAGTAATGAAAATTTATTAATTTGCTCGACAATTGAATTGATCAGTTCGATGTACCTAGTGAGATTTCCAAATATTACATTTACCACATAGTTGTACCTGAAATCCGGGCAGCTACAGTGATTTTCTTAATTTGCTCGACACGATCCCACTGTCGACTAAATTAAGAAATCAGTAGTAGTTTGGGTTACCTATCTAGTCATATTTCCAAAATTTAAATACTCTAAGCAGTCATATCGTTGTCAATGATGATCTTGATGTAATAATAGAGACAACAATTGACCAACGCGGCAATGATTCTACAGATACGATGCAAATCTTGGTTTATTCCACTATCAACAAGACTACTATTTAGAATTTTCTGTTTACTACACATTTCCACAATTGATTGTTTACAATTTACTCTGATTGTCTTAATGGAAGCTGTTTTATAATTAGAATAATCATTATCTTATCCTGTCTATCGATTTCTGTGTTTATTATCGTTTATTATTGTGCAGTTAGTGGTTTATTACTGATTGAACTTCTAATTGTTTTTCGAATTAGTCTTTGATAATACGCTGGATATTATGTAAGAGAATCTTGTGATGGTGTTATAGTTGTTAAATGTCTCCCATATTTTGATACCGAAATTCAAAATGTAAATAGCAGTTACTATATTTGGGCAATTAAAGTAAGCAGTTAGTACCTACAGGAGATTATTATTGCAGTAATATTACTCGTATATTAATTTGTTTAGCCAATGGCCATATTTTTTTACGCATTGGAGGAAGCAAAAAGGTTTGCAGAATGCACCTTCGTTTGTGGTTCATATTATCTGAGTAGCAATTTTTATCTATAATATTCTAAATTTTCTGCATTCTGCTAATATACGTAAGTAACTCTACCTGTCTGTCTGTTACCTTTTCACGCTTAAACCGCTGAACCGATTTAGATGTAGTTTGAGACCCTGGGAAGGACATAGGATAGTTTTTATCCCGGTAATCATCCTTTAGGAGATGGAAAGGGGGGTGGAAGTTTGTATGGGAACTAATAATTTCTCAAGTAAGGCGGCCCCACCCGTCCAATATTATTAAGCGATATAAACAAAGGCTGTTCGAAATACAAATGCTACGCAGAAGAAGTCGCGGGAAACAGCTAGTTGTTCATAATCTCGCCTGAGAACTCTAATTTAGCTGAAAATATTTGCAATAGGTACTAGGATCTTAGGAGCGCAGACGCACCCATTGGTTACGTTTGTTCCCACTATACTCCATTTAAAATAACATTAGACAAGTTTCCAAATCTTTTTACAGTCTGTTCAACCGATTTTGAGTTCTATCCCGTAAACATAAGGAGGACATAAAAAGCATAAACCTGTTACCAAAACCAACTGTTTACTACAGCTACCATAAGTCGTATCACCAACGCAATAGATGTTGAACGGGCTGTAAAATGGGCTAATTTAAACGTCTAATGTTATCGCAAATGGAGTTTAGTTCTACTGAACAGTTCTACGGTAGAACTAATGGGTTTTTTTTTTATTAGTACTACGATTTTAGGTATCACAAAATAGTAGAACTATTGGGATTACATCCATCATGCATTCACTGCATGCCTGCATTCTGTATTCTGCATTCCTGTTTTCCACCAATCAGTATGGAAATATCTAGGATGAGCATAGCAATGTCCATCAAATGTAGTACCTAGGTGTATTCCGCAATAAAAGTTACCCATTTAGGTATTACAATATAGATAGGTACAGAAGGTCAGTTTCATAATACGAGTATATAGAGCAAAAATGGTGAATTTTCACGCGTCTCCTTCATCATCATCAGCCTACTGCAGTCCACTGCTGGATGTAGGCCTTTCCAATCGCACCCCGTATATCTCAAGTCGCTCATCCAGCTGTTACCAGCCACCCTGCGAAGATCGTCGCTCAACTTATCCTATCCTGACCTTACATTTGCCGATTCTGGGTCTCCACTCAAGAACACGTTTACCCAAAAGTTTACTTTTTCTATGGCAAAATTAGTCTTAGACAGTACAGTTAGTACTTTTACATAGTTTGCTACTTTAATTATTAAAAATGGCCCTGCCGTAAAACCTGGTTACGGAATAGATGCCTCAGAGAAACACCAACCATGCACCAAACATATCCCTTTCCATTGCGGTATTCGTACGGCGATCTCGAACAAATGCCTATCGTGAATGCGTTTGCACTCGCTGTACATGAAGCGGTCTGTGCGTTTTTTTTTTTTTTTTTTTTTTAATTTTTTGCCTAGCTGGAGGCTAGCTTAGTCTCCGTAGGAAAGTCCGGTTAAGCAGCTACCAGTCATTCTGACTGAGCTGTGAGACGCCCCGCAGAAAAAAAAAAAAAAAAAAAAAAAAAAAAAACGGTCTGTGCGTTCGCGCGGTTTCGCTCTTTGTATGGAACTGACCTTTTTAGGGTTCCATACCCAAAGGGTCCAAATAGAGCCTTTTACTTTTACCATTGCTGTCACTTACGTGTCTGTCTGTCCATCGTCTGTCACACAGGTTTAACAGCCACATCTTGTTGACCCAAAGATATACAAATTGTCAAATAATGTTAAAATGTTTTTTTATGTAAATACAGTTAAAGGGTGGCACGTTTTATTTTATAAAGTAACCCATCGAGTAGGGTATCGTTGTTTAGAACTCGTTGAGTAGATAAATACGTTATTTCGAATATATTGGAAAACAAAGGAATGAGAAGCAACCAAAGTCAGCTTTTTTATAAAAATTTGTTCCGAAGAATTGTTTAACTTCCCATTGACCTATGAAAATGACATATGAATTGGGTGATGATGTTTATTATTACGTATATTTTACTAAAATACTAATATATTGATAAATTAGATTATTTCTTTGAAATTCCCTCATTTTTCCTATTACAACCAATCTGATTTTGCGGTTTGGTACGGAACCCTAAATATGCGAAGTCCGACACGGACTTGGACAGTTTTATTTTTATATTTAGGCTTGCAAATTACCACAATCCCACCTGATCAGTGTTGCCAACGTCCATGGTCTGAATTCCCCAAAAACCTGACTGAAAATTCCCAAATTTGGGGAATGTAAAATCAATATTCCCCACATCTACCCCATATTTTTTTTTGATTTTAATAAATGTAATGTTGATATAATCAAACTGTCAAACATATTTATTACAAAAATCTTCATATCAGTATGACAGTGATCAAGAAAGAGCGTATACAAAAAAAAAAAGGACTACTTTGTGTGTTTATCAAATTATTTGAAGGATCAAATTACAAGCTCCCTCCTTTCTTCTTAATACCTTCTATAGTGGCCATAAGCGCTAGCGCTACTACAGTGAAGTACAGTGTCAGTGTGTAGGCGATTTCGATGCTCTGTTTTCGAATTCTTTAAGACGCTAAATTTTCTTTCGACAGATGCGTTTGAGAAAGATAGAACGAGCAATAGGCTTATTTTTAGCTTTTGGTGGTCATGAATTTTGCCATAAAATAAACTCTAAAACGTTCCTGCCGGATAAGTTGGGTTAAGCTTAAATTAAATATACATATAAATACTTCTAGTGCTACTTTTATTACATCTTAGTTCAGTTCGAGTGCAAATGTCTAAATTCCCCGCATTTTCCCCACATAATGGCTCTCCCCACAAATTACCCAATCGGACTGAAAATCCCCGCATTTTGGGGAATTCCCCACAGATTGGCAACGCTGCACCTGATGCAGTTGAAGATGGAGCACCCTTGCCTAGAAGATATTTTATTTACTCTCATAATATTAAAACTTCCAGGTTATGTCTAGCTGAGAACACATACTCTGGCAGGACATTCCACTCCTTAGCTGTATGCATAACACAATGATCGTTTTCCCAAAACTGTTATTGCGTATGGGTGGGATGTACATACGTATGTACATACTGGTATGTACAAATGGCACATCACCGTACATCTTGTTCTCAGTTAATTAAATTATTACTACTATTGAATTGTTATTGTTGAAATATTATTATTTACTTATAAAGATAAATTTATTTGTTTCAACATATGTAACATATTACATGATTATATAGATGGAAACATAACTTTACCGGACCAACATGTTTTGCCTCACTCGGCGTACAAAATGAAAATAATTTGTTATTAATTAAAATTAAATTGGCAATTATAAATTGAATAAATTAATGTAAATTTCATATATAAAATTAGAGTCAGTGGAAAATATTATCTATAATTCAACATACTAGCAGACTCAGTACAAAATGTAGTCAATATTAATTAGATACAAAATATGTCAATGCAGAATAAAATTAAAACAAAATAAAATTTATCATTTAAAAAATCAACAATGTTATAGTTGCACTTATCAGTAAGCAGCTTGTTTAAGTGTTTTCTTAAATAATTTAAAATTCAATTATTTAATGTCATACGGAATTTTATTGTATATTACTGGCGCATACAACACTTTTTCTTAGAAGTGCTGTTTTGGCCGAGTGTGGCTTCATCAAAAGTCAGTTATGATTTTTGTTTTTGTTTAATTATCAGGAATGTAATTTAATTAATTTGGTTGATCGAGAATTATTATTGTGTTGTTTATAATGTTGGTATGTGTAAGTCGTAAATTATTTTTGTGTTTGAATTGTTATTGTGGAACTATTATTATTGAATTATGATTTTTTTGCTTAAGTAGGTATGTTAATTTAGCGAGAATGTAATTTAATTAATTTTTGGTTGACTGAGAATTTTAATTTTGTGTTGTTTTAATGTGGTATGTGCGAGTCGTAAATTATTTGTGTGTTGTTTGTCTGTTGTAAATATAGTAATTATATAGCATTGAAAATTATCATGTGATTAGGAAGGATGAAACGCATGTTACTAAAATAGATATGAATAAAAATAGGTATGGATGAATAGGGAGAGGACGGCCAAAGAAAAGATGGATAGACTGTATGAGGAGTGATATGAAAGAAAAGGGAGTCAGTGATAGCGTGACGGGGGACAGGATGGGAAGAAGAAAACGTGTTGCGCCGACCCCAAGTAACATGGGATAAGGGCAGGAAAATGATGATGATATAACATTGATTCTCTGCACGTGTTGGTCACTGTTAGTGCAGGGAGTAATTTAAATAAATAAATAAATGGTATCCGGACCTTCTGTTCTCTATCTACCACGTACATGTAAATGTACGTGGTAGATATGACGATGACTTCTCATTTCCACCATATATTACCTACTTCACAGAATATCGAGTTTGACAGATTATAAACAAGATATTTATATTGTGGCTGTTAGTTGAATTTGGAGTATAAATCAATTTAATTGAGAAGGTTTGTGTTTCGTGTGTGTTTTAGTTTAGATTAAGAATAGTATGATATGCTTCAAAGTTTATAACTAAACTAAATAAATGTAAATGTCGATAATTATCCCGAGGAAAAATATTCCCGGAATAAAAAAATATCCTGTGTGCTATTCCTGACTATAATCTATCTCTGTGCCAAACTTCATCTAGATCCTTCGAGCCGTTTGAGTGTGAAGAAGTAACAAACATACAACATACAAACACACACACACACACACACACACTCACAAACTTTCGCCTTTATAATATTATAGTGTGAAATGTGTTAGTGTGATAACTCAAAAGAGAGAGAGGGATCGCCGCAGATCATGTAGGAGATGGCGGGATGAACTAAACAGATTTCGCCAGAACTGCAAGAAGGAAGCAAGGGCTCGTGAAAGGTGGAAGGAATGAAGGCAGGGCTTTTGCCAATGACTGAGACCGAAGGCTAACAAGAAAGAAAACTCAAAAGATTTTGTCATCCCTAAGTAGAATAAGTTCTTGAATTTGTTGTCGCGTGAATTTAATTCGCCTTGGATTACGCAGTCATTCTTGTTTGTAGATTTTTTGCAGACCTTGGATGGATAACCATTATTTACATAGCTTGCATGACTCACAAAATACATTTAACTGTTGTTTTTTTTTTATTTTATTTTTTTATCTATTATAGGCTCGCGCTTGACCACTATCTCACCTGATGGTGGTGTTAGTTCCAGTTTTGTTCGTTTGTTTGTAGAAGATCATCTCTGGAAGAACCCATCCCAGAAAATTGTTTCCCTAATAGAAATTTACGAGTACACTGTTATTGAGTTTCTGTACTTTTTGTCCTGGTCAAATACTCTGGTCCTGAAGTATAATTGACGACAGTAAATCCGCGAGAAAAAGCTAAGTACACAATGATATTCTTTAAGATAAGACGGGAGTACCAGTATGAGAAAATACAAGTGGAAAGCCTGAACATATGGCAACCGTTGAAACCTGCGACTTTCTGGCATTTCTCAATGGTTGGACTATGAAGGTGCGTTAAAATTTCTGCTGCTTCCAGGAATCTCAAGCACCAAGGAAAACCCCTTTATCAAGACACCCACATAAAACAATTATGTCAGTATTCTTTAACCGCTACAACTATTACTAAGTCACCATGAACATTAGGTATCATAAACACGTTACACTTACTCAGTATTGTACAGTTGAATGGATTCGAGCCGCTGACGTCAGAACAGCTGGTACAATGTACTTGTGATCTTCACACTTTATGACGTCCTAGTAACTACATAATGCTTATGTATAGGTATTTGTACAGTTAGGTAAATGCGTGGTATTGTTGTAATGTGACGCGTGAGAGGTTTTGATTTACTTACGGTTTTGATATCGTGATGATTAGGCATTTTGCAAGTCTTCACGTGGTAAGGTCAACCATCAATCAATCATCATTATCTTCTTGCCCTTGTTTCATGTTACTTGGGGTCGGCGCAACACGTTTTCTTCTTCCATACCGTCCTGTCCTCCGTCACGCCATCACTGAATCCCTTTTCTTTCATATCACACCTCACACAGTCCATCCATCTTTTCTTTGGCTGTCCCCTCCCTGTGCACCCATCCACATTTATATTCATAACTCTTTTAGTAACATGCGTTTCATCCCTCCTCATCACATGACCATACCAGGACAAACGGTTTCCTTTTAACTTTTCTGTCACTGGCGCCACTTTCAAACTGTCTCTTAATAGAGGCATTACTCATTTCTCACTTTATCCATTCTCGTCACTCTGCAGTCTGCACATCCATCTCAATATTCTCATCCCTGCTACATGCAAACCGTCAATCAACTTGGCTAGCCAATTCCCGAATATGTTGGAATGGATATGTGACCTCCACAACCCAGTAACTGGGTATCCCTTGGCAAGCGTTGCTTAACCTCAAAGATCGACCCGTATGGCTGTTAGCCACTGATCCTCATTTATTTCATATTCTTTTTACTTTCTACATTTATAAATATATAAAAAACATAAACAAAATAGAGGCCCACCGGTATCGGGAACAGGGTCCAAGCTATCGGGCGGTCAAGGCTCCAGAGAGAGGCACCTCCTAACAATACAAGCCGTGTCCAGAAGTACTGCTTTCTGAATCAAGCCTTTGTCCCAACCACCTAACGAGAGCTTCCTAAGGTATTGGTAGAGAAAGCCTTAGCCACTGTTTATCTATTGTTAGCCTATATATTATTCCTTAACCTACTTCAACCCGAATGACTTCTAAAGTCTTCTTTGACCCTAAAAACACAACATTGCTGCACACCACACACTATCCCCTTATTGTTTTAAGATCTTTCAGTTCATCACTAAGGCAAAAAGCATAAGCCAGGCATAGGCCTAAGGCATTAACACATAGTACAGTCAAGGGTCTAAAGTGCAGTCATACTCTCCCAAAACTCAAATGGCTAGTTTTTGTAGAAGAAGTTAAATTATCCACAACTGATTTAATATTTTGTATCGAAATTAAAGTATAGATTATTCCTACTAACCGCGAAAAGTTGAAATTCTGCTGCCTACAAAAAAATTGCCTTTTCTGGTTTGTTAGAGTGTGACTGCACTTTTGACCCTTATAGTACGTTTGTGTGCATGTAGTATAAAATAAATAAATAAATCACTCCATCTTCAGGTTGGATAAGACGGGATCAGCGATAAGACGGCCAAATGTAACCGTAAAATTAAGAATTTTGTAAGAATTGTGCAACTATGTATTTGGATGTACAATAAACAAAGTATGTTCTATCTATGTAAAAAACGCTTGTCCGAAGATTTAGGCTGAAACCATTCAGAGTTCGGTGACCCTTATTTCAGGCTGTTAGTGCTGTTACCTAGCAGCTAATCTGCTCAGCGTTTTTTCGGGGCAGTGTTACGGGTTTTCGTTTTTGAGTATTATTTCATTAAATTTAGGTTAATATTTTGGGTTAATGAGGTGTATGTTCAACTGTGGAATATTTAATTTCATCCTGTAATTTTTGCCGTAATAGGGATGATGACGGGGTACGAAACATAAAATTCTATTCAGTCCGCTGACTAAATTATCAAAAAATATTGGACACGTATTTTTTGCTTATTCAAATTAATAAAAATTCACCGAGATAAAGCGCATCAAAGTTCGGGCTTGTGATGTCACTTCTATGTAAAAATTGTACCAAGGCGTGACGTCATGCGATATTTTAACACACTATCGTCATATTTTTTTGTTAACGTGACAAATGAAAAAATATATTATTATAAAAAAATATATATAATGTTTGTTGCTGTTACGTACTGATTACCGCGCCTTCGATCAAAGTCCATGTTTTGACTAGAATTGAACTATCTTTTTTAGTCTTACATAATTACATGACAAAAAATGCCTACCGGTCTAAAAATATAACATTGTTACATAAGCTTATCAACGCATGGCCAATTTATCTTACACAGCACTTTGCCCTCGACTTTGCCTGCGTGGATTTAAATTTTTCCTTCAGGTACAAACTTGGACTCTCTTTTTCAGAATTTTGTTTGTTTTTAGGGTTAAAAACGGACCCTATTACTAAGACGCCGCGTTCCGTCTGTCTGTCTATCTGTCTGTCTGTCTGTCTCTCTGTCACCAGGCTGTATCTCATGAACCGTGATAGCTAGACAGTTGGAGTTTCACAGATGATGTGTTTCTATTGCCGCTATAACAACAAATACTAAAAACAGAATGAAATAAATATTTAATTGGGGCTCCTATAAAACAAACGTGATTCATTTTGCCGTTATTTGCTATAATGGTACGGAACCCTTCTTGTGCGAGTCCGACTCGCATTTGGCCAGTTTTTAATTCTTCTTCCGTACTTATGGGGATGATAATGTTGGTCACAATGGTCTTCCTCAGGGTTAAAGCTAACTCTAAATAACACATAATATAATAATAAGATAACATCACGCCTGTTCCCAAAGGATTGGACAGAGCTGCAGCCACATTTCACCCGTTATGTTTAACAGTTCCTGACAAGCATGTGGTTCTGGGATCAATGCCTGGGTCGGACAATGTGATATTGGGTTTTTCCATCTGGAATTTATCAGTAGTAGCCCGCATTCTGGATTTGTGCAAAATCCGGTCAGCAGTTTAGCAGGGTATCAAACAGACAGAGATTCCTTCGCACGTAGAATAATCTACACATATAACAAATCTGTTGAAAAGTCGTTTTTGTATATCGAAAATATTAAAAAAAATACCGGCCAAGTGCGAGTCGGACTCGCGCACCAAGAGTTCCGTACAAATCTCAGCTTAAAGGTATTATAGACCTGAGTATTTGATATGAATTTCAATTTAATACCTCTACGCGTTCATGAGGAAAGTACCCTGTAGGTTTTGATTCCCTTGCGAGTGTCGAAATTTGCGGCATAAACGGCTGTATCTTTTGATTGCGTTGGCTTAGAAGTTTGATTTTTTCACAGCTTTAAGGGACAGTAGATTTGAGTATTCGATATAAATTTCAGCTTGATACCTTTACGCGTTCCTGAGGGAAAGGGTCTTGACAGACAGACGGACGGAAAACAAAGTGATCCTTTAAGGGTTCCGTTTTTTCCTTTCGAGGTACGGAACCCTAAAAATAGTCATGGTGTTACAAGATAACCAACAGAACCCATTGCCAGCATTTTTAGAAATTTTGTCTATTTATTTGTGCACGCATCACGTAAAATGTAAGATAACTTTTATACATAAAATTGTGCGTAACTTGAAGTATTTCATTGCAATCGATTCGCACAAGTGTTCATGAAGTAAAATTATCACAACACACGCAATTCAGATACTCGGACAGTTGAACTTCATATTCGATAAATGGTGTTTTGTCTTTATCTGAATGGTGGTGTTAAGATTCGCTGCGAAAGAATGACTCTCGAAAAAAAATGGTAGGTAGGTAGGGTAGACAGGAATGTAGATAGGAAGGTAAGTAGGGAAGGGTAGGCAGTTGACGGAAGCGAAGCCGCGGGCACAGCTAGTTAAGAATATAATTGATAATTATAATTATTATTCAACATATGAATAGTATTACATCACTCCACGAATATTACATATAACATTTACCTCTGGATCATGCAGAAGATGTTTGACACCTCATGACACGGGCGTGACACTCGTAATTATGACACTCGCGGTAGTGGCGCCGCGTTTGATACCGTTTGTTACGTTTTAATTGATTGTCGTGTTATACAATTTGTGGTATTTATATTTTTTTATAAATATAATAAGCCTAATTAAACGAGGCAAAATTAAGATAAGTTTTTTTATGGGTTATCGTTAGGCAACTGTATTTTTAAGCTGGGAAAAAATTTGGTCAATTCAATTTTTTTTATCTTCTTTAATAAATTGCCTTTGTCTATCTTTCTATTGTCCGCTGTGTCCCACTGCTGTGCAAAGCCCTTCCTCTCTTTTTTAACCCCCGACGGAAAAAAAGGGGAGTTATAAGTTTGATGTATGTATCTGTTTGTCTGTGTATCTGTGTGTAAGACTGTGGCGTCATAGTTCCTTAACGACAGAACAAATTTTGATTTAGTTTGGGTTTGAAAGTTTTAGTTATGTTTGATAAAAATCGGTTAAAGCGTTAAAAAGTTATTCACATTTTGCTCTTTGAATCTGGGTTTTTTTCGCAAGACATCGTGTCATGATTCCACACACGTTTACTTTGTCGTCAGTTATAGCGAGCCAGTCTTTTCAGTAGATGTCAAGTTTCTCCCTCCATCTTCGTCTTCGTCTGCCGCAATTTTGTCTAACATTTAATGGATCCCCAAATGGCCTTTTTAGTAAAATATTCTCAGGTATACTTTTGTATTTTTTTTGTATAGAATATTAAATTCTAAAATCGAACTTGTATAAACACCAGCCACAGCCCGTTACAAACATAGATACCTACCTACCTGAACCCTAAGTTCTTAAAAAGCAAAATCATCTTAAGAAGCAAAATCACATTAAGAAACAAAATCATCTTAAGAAGCAAAATCATCTTAAGAAACAAAATCATCTTAAGAAGCAAAATCACCTTAGAAGCAAAATCATCTTAAGAAGCCAAATCATCTTAAGAAGCAAAATCATCTTAAGAAACAAAATCATCTTAAGAAGCAAAATCATCTTAAGAAGCAAAATCATCTTAAGAAGCCAAATCATCTTAAGAAGCAAAATCATCTTAAGAAACAAAATCATCTTAAGAAGCAAAATCATCTCAAGAAGCAAAATCATCTTAAGAAGCAAAGTCATCTTAAGAAGCAAAATCACATTAAGAAACAAAATCACATTAAGAAACAAAATCACATTAAGAAACAAAATCATCTTAAGAAGCAAAATCATCTTAAAAAAACAAAATCACCTTAGAAGCAAAATCATCTTAAGAAGCCAAATCATCTTAAGAAGCAAAATCATCTTAAGAAACAAAATCATCTTAAGAAGCAAAATCATCTTAAGAAGCAAAATCATCTTAAGAAGCAAAATCATCTTAAGAAGCAAAATCATCTTAAGAAGCAAAATCATCTTAAGAAGCAAAATCATCTTAAGAAGCCAAATCATCTTAAGAAGCCAAATCATCTTAAGAAGCAAAATCATCTTAAGAAGCTAACTCATACTAAGAAGCAAAATTATCTTAAGAAGCAGAAACATCTTAAGCAGCAAAATCATCTTAATATAAAAATAGGTAGCTATATTTGTAATACAGTGAAACTTATTATAGCGACATCGCTTAAAACGACGTACTGGATATTAAGACGCAATGTAAAGTCCTGTTACAAGGCCCCATGTGCAATAATTTACGTTTAATAACGACTATGTTATAACAACGGTATTTGAGCGGTCCCTTCAACGTTGTATTAAACGGTTTTGACTGCACTTACTATAGGTTTTTCGATTAGTGTTATTATTGAATCTTTTTATGGTAATACGCTGCTAAATAATTACCTATTTATTATTATTTTTCTAGAAGGATCTGTGAATAATTATAATTAAACAGTGACTCAATGTGGTAATCTTGTTTACTTCTAAGTTATTCTCGGTAAAATGTATCTAAAATAGATATGAACGTAAAAACTTATTTTAATTAGACGAAGAAACCCACTTTTTTATTGAATATTAATGTATGAAAGGATTCTGTTTGTCATTTGTTGTTGTGTGAGATTCCAAAGTATGGTAAAGTTTCCGCTATGTTTAAAGTACAAAAAGTAAGTAAGTTCATTTAGTTATTTTTTTAAAACTACCAGACAATTGGCTGCTGCTTTGTTAAGTGTTTTTATCCATGTATCAGGTATAATTTATTATTATTTTTCGTGTCAGGATGTGGCCACAACTAGTGTCAGAGTTAATTAAGCCGCCACTGGGTACCCCACAGGCCTCTGACTTGGCTATTTCAGACTTCCATTAACTTTATAAGTCCAGGTACACTATGTTTTCCTTCACCGTTGCCTGTGATGTCCAAGATAAACTTAGAAATTACATATGAATTTGTAAGTCACATTTGTACTTGCCCGGATTTGAACCCATGACCTTAAACACGAGAGGTGAGGTCAAGGCCACATAAAAGTATAATAGTTATTTATGCTAAAAGTGCTGAAGGTAGATGATTCCCGATGAGTGGATAAATCGACAGGAGTCGGGCATCATCTTACGTACGTGCATCATTCAACATTTTACTATGCATTGTGTGAGGCAATAAAAATAAATATCTGACCTAAGCGCACTCAGCATATCCACAGATTAACTAATAGTTCCTCGGGCATATCTACTGCGCATGTGCAAATAGCTGTTACGTCGTAACGCAATAAGGCACGAGCAAAATATACGTTCTTCCAAACATATTTAATGAATATTTAAATTTAATTTATTGATCAAATCTAAATCTAGAGTAATAAAAATCGCCTTTAATGAAATATTAGTTATATTTTGCCTTTTGTATGAATGATAATCTTTAATTCACTAATTCGTAAAACTTTTCTCAAATAATAAAAACTATATCCGTCTGGCTGACGACGGAGGTAATTTTATTTTTAAATACAGAAAAGTAAAGGTTTTTACTTTTCTGCATTTTTAAAGTGTCATTTTAAAAAAAATACATATTAAGTTTTCTAATGTGTATGTAGTACCTACTTTAAATAAATTATTTTCATTACTCTCTTAAACGTAATTGGGAATTTTATTACGTACTCGCTTCGACGAGCGAATGTTGGAAGTTATCCCAAGGGAACATAATCTTAACAAACATACATCCATCCAAAGTTTCGCATTTCAAATATTACTAGCTTCAGCCAGAGGCTTCGCTCGCGTGAGAAGTGTGTACTTATCCCAGGATGAAAAGTAGCCTATGTGCTATTCTATACCATAATCTACGTCTGTGCCAAATTTCATCCAGATCCGTGAACGCCTTTCTAGCGTGATTGAGTAACAAACACACATCCATACACATATCTATCCAAACTCTCACATTTATAATATTAGTAAGATAAAACAAAACAATTCTGCTTCAATTTACTCTTCAGTTTCAGGGTACGGCGCTATATTGTATATCATATCTATGCTAATATTATAAGGTTGAAGAGTTAATTGTTTGTTTGAACGCGCTAATCTTAGGAACTACTTGTTGGAATTGAAAAAATATTTTTGTGTTGGATAGTGTTTTTATCGTGGAAGGTTATAGGCTATATAACATCACGCTACGACCAATAGGAGCGGAGAATAAATAAAAAATATTGCTAAAAAGGTAGATAGTAAAGGTAGGGTAGATGTACCCATCTATCCTACCTACCCTTCAGCTTCGCTCCGCTTCGAAACCGCGTGGGACAGCTAGTATCAGATATAACAGCCTTGATGGTTAAGTGCTTGCAACCGCTACTGCTAAGCATGTGGTGGGTTTTTCCATCTGGAATTTTTCACCAGCAGCCCCTTACCAGCCCGCAGCAGCCTCCAAACTCCAGTCTGGTTTTGTGCCCAGTTGGCCAATAGGCTAGGCCCTATTACATGGGATTAAAATATAGCGGGCAAAGCGTGGGTGTACTATGTATATGCCCATCCGTTCGGGCAATATTGGCGTGTGGGTTTACATTTAACCGTATAGTTCGGAGCCGGTTCATTTTGGGGCGCGAAGAAAGAGAAAGAAAAAAGAAAAAAATATTTATTTGTGACCACAGACACAGGAGACACGAGAAATAAGCATAAAAATTACACAATAGTCAAAATAAAAAAAACCCCGTGCGAGACCTAAAAGGCTCCTATCTCAGCATTTGCAGCGATATCCAAAAAAGGAAATAACGCTGCGCTGATATTCTGATAGGGCCCACTGTTCATGCCACGGACATACGGACGGAAAATACAATAAAAAAAATAAAATAGTATATAAAAATAACAAAAGAAATATAATAAACACAGAAAGTGGGTCAAAATATGTGTACGTATATAAATAAAACATATTAAATGTAGGTTAGGTTGTAATACCTATTATAGATTATTTGTCGAAATCATAGACAAACGAAGAAATTTATTAAATATGGAAGAAATCTATTAATCTATGGTCGGCTGTCTGAAAAGCATATCTCCACTAGTTCAGCAACGGTTCCATTTTGGGATCCCGGATTTATGTCATGCCATATCCTTATTAAAAACGTTATTATTGATTAAGTTAAGAGCAGTGGTGGCCCAGTGGTATCGGCCGCGACTTACAAGTTGGAGGTCGTGGGTTCGAGCCCAGGCAGGCGCTTTACTTTGTGTAAATTATTTCATCACCACTGCTCTCAATACGGTGAAGGACAACATCGTGAGGAAACCGGCATGTCCTAGAACCAAAACTTCGAAGACATGTGACATCCACCAATCCGCACTGGGCACGCGTGGTGGATTACGGCCCATTCCCTCTCACAGAGAGGTGGCCTGTGTCCCAGCAGTGGGAACTTTAATAGGGTAATGATGTGATTATTGATTAAGATACCAAAAGAATCTTATTTTGCGGCGTTAATTATAACAGTTGGATAAAAAGCTTACATGTTAGCGAAAATATTTTTTTTTAGATTTAGCGCGCAAGTGTATTTATATACTTTTGTTAAATACAAGTGTGTTAAACTTGATTTTTACCATAAATGTGAATAAAAACATCATCACGTGTGGAATAAGGAAAAACATTTAGAACATTGAAATAACAACTATCTATTAATAGATTTCTAATCATTTATCAAATCTGATGGCTCATAAAAAGAAAGCTATGTTAGACAGCTTTTTGCATGTTTTTTATACTTTTTACTATACATAAAATAAAGTTGAATGATCGAGTTGCATTAATCAATCATTTTATCTAATAAGATATTCATAATTATTATTACTTATTATTATAAAACGTGTTACATATTAATACACATAACATCAAGCCTGTATTTCTAGAACGGTTTGGCAGAGTACCTAGAGTACACATATATTTGAATAAACATAAATATATAGTATCATATATATAATATGAGTGTACAGCTGTAGGCAGTCCCATGTAATTTGGGACGAGCCGGTTGCCGTAAAATACACAGTAATTTAAACTGTCACCTAGAGTTCAGGCGTATTATTACAGTCCTAAATATGATTTTTCAAGATATTATTCTGTTTATTCATTAAAAGTGCTGCACGGGGCAGGCCGCCCCTGCCACCCCCACTACGCCACGCCACTGGCTAAAAGCACTTGGTCTGGTCGATCTGCTTTCCTTTGCAAGGTAGAGACTATGCCTCGCCATCTTCTTCCCCTTGTCCCACGTTATTTGTGGTCGGAGCAATATGTATTTTTTTTGTGCCATACCATTTTGTCAGGCGTCACGCTATCACTGACTCCCTTTTCTTCCATACTCCGCACATAGATAGACTATACCTATTGAGTAAATAAAATTCTAAATATACACTGTAGGCTTATTTATAGTTCCATTATACGGTAATTAACGCCTAAAAAAAACGATTAATTAAAGCGTATTAAAAACATTTAATAAACGGCTCTAAAAGCACTTATTTTTAGAGTTATTTATTTACGTTTTCAATTCAAGGTCTTTGTAATAAACTTAAAGTTATTTGGGACAAACACGAGTTATTTCACTTAATTAGGTAGGTAAAAATAAGATTTCAAACATGTTTAGGGTCTCGTGACTGACATTATTGGGTCAAACACTTTAAGAACGATATTCTAGAACGATCACAAATCTTGTATTTCAAAGTCAATTCACGAAGTTTGATAAGACAGAGGATGATCATGCGCGTAGGTGTAAAATGGAGGGAACCAAGAACAGTCAAGAGAACTAGAGGACCTTGACGAAGAGACTTTCTATCAGCGAAAACGATTGTTAAATCTAAAATGAACATAGTAACACAAAATATAATAACCAGTAATAACTACATAAATAACCAGCAATAACTATATATATAACCAACAATAATATAATAACCAGCAATAACTACCTATATAACCAGCAAGAATATAATAACCAACAATAACTTATCAATTATAAATAACTAAAAAACATTATATTTATGGTTATTATATTATAGCTGGTTAAATAGGTAATTATTGCTGGTTATTATATTATTTCTGGTTATATAGGTAGTTATTGCTGGTTATTATATTATTGCTGGTTATATAGGTTATTGCTGCCTTAGTTATTGCAGATAGTATAACACTTTGTCTAGGGCCCTGGATGGTGAAAGAAGAAGTAATACAAATTGTAGTATTACTGTTCACTGATTACAGGATTACCGGCAACTCCTCAAGGTATACCGAATCATGTGGGATTAAATCACCCTTTCTTGGCCAAAAACTGACATAAAATGGCACTCGAGACCTTCAAATTTAAAAAGTTCACTTTAAAGGCTAAGAAATATATTTCTAGAATACTTAGCATACCTGCCTAATTACTTGATTGATTTTAGAGGTCAAAATACATGTTTCGTTTTAGTTAAATCTAGACAGGTCGGTCTGTCGACATTTGTAACTGCGCCATTTTTACGAGCTATGATTATAATAGTTACCCAATTTGCATCTAACCTTCGTTAGTTCTCGATTTTTAACTATAGAGGATATGGCTATTTTTTTGAAGTGAAATCTTCTATAGCCACGTTGAACGTTTTTGGTAAGGGTTTGCGTCAGCGACATTCTAATGTGACAGCGTCATCAACGTGCTAATGTGACGTGTGATGGAATAATAGGTAATCCAAAGTTTTACGTTTTCATCTGTTGACATCTGTTGACAGTCTTAACTCCATGGAAGTCGCGTTAGCGGTCACGGAACACTATTCCCTGGCCGCAGGTGCAGCACCGGGGCTTGCAACAGTGAGCCTGTCGTTGGGTGGTATATATACATTCTATCGACACTATTTATTGAGTTTCTTGTGTGTTCTTCTCCATACTTTTCCGAATGACCGTGCATTCGGAAAAGTATAAATTTTTATTTTTAATTAAATTGTTTGACGTTCAAAAGTGCCGCGTATTGGCCTAGTTGAAATAATTATATTTGACTTTGAGTCCTTATGACGAACTATTTTATACCAATTATATTTATAATCTTAAGAATATAGGAATCTATTTACATAAATGTACACAGTGTATATAAAATACTTAATTGACTTTAAATTTATATTATATTTACCGGAAGACGTTGCATTGGAAGGCCTCCCACCAGGTGGACCGATGACCTGGTGAAGGTTGCGGGGATCCGCTGGATGCGGGACGCACGGGACCGGTCAATGTGGCGACGCTTGGTGGAGGTATACGTCCAGCAGTGGACGTCTTTCGGCTGATATGATGATGATATATTTTATACTATAATACTCATTTGTACACTTAAATCAAAAATCACTTACTTGGTTATTTTTAGGGTTCCGTACCCAAAGGGTAAAAACGGGACACTGTTACTGAGACTTCGCGGTCCGTCTGTCTGTCTGTCTGTCTGTCTGTCTGTCCGTACTAGTGTCTCATGAACCGTGATAGTTAGACAGTTGAAATTTTCACAAATGATGTATTTCTGTTGCCGCTATAACAACAAATACTAAAAACAGAATAAAATAAATATTTAAGTGGGGCTCCCATACGACAAACGTGTTTTTTTTTCTTTTTTTGCGATAATGGTACGGAACCCTTCGTGCGCGAGTCCGACTCGCACTTGGCCGGTTTTTTTTTTAAATAGATCCAGGTTAAAATCATACCCATCCATTAATCTTCGCCGTAGTCGGGTAAAAACAAGAGGTATGATCCGCAAAATGCGGATATATCTACCTATTACAGGACACAGGTAGACCCCTACCTGACCCTCCGGGGCATACATAGGTATGTATATATGCTGAGTTATGTAAAGATGTTTTCGAGAAAAGTGAGTCAGACATTTTCGCTTTTACCAACATAATACATATCATAGTCTTATGATTGGTAGGTTTTCCAAAAATATGTAAGTTATGCTAAAAGCGAATGCAATAAATGTTTACATTCTATCGGTTATAAATGACTTTTTATAATAGAATCGGGCTACTTCTGCAATTTATTTTCTGTTGTTGCAAGGATTTCGTCAGAAACGAACAGAGTTTTCGGTCTGTAACAGTTTTGTATCCCTAATGAAGTAATTGACCATTAGAAACAATAATGAATTGTTGTTTTTAAACTAACTCCTTTTTAGTGATAAAAATCGGAGATATACGCGAGAATATAATAACATAAATCTTTAGAAGTTCGCTAATTTAGAAATCAAACATCGATGTGGTCAAGGAAAAAGATATATGTTTGGATTTAAGCGTAGCTTTGGACCTCGTATTGACATCGAAAACATTAGGAAAAACAAATGGCCATAACTAATAATTACAATTCTAACAAAACTATAATAAGTAAACTTTTACTAAACTAAACACGGAATGAGTATTTTACGTCTAATCGGTCACTTAAAAACAATAATAAACTCTTAAACGATTAGGTTTATAATATTATATTATAGTTTGTTTATCTTTTTTCAACTAAGAAGACCGCTTTCTCCAGTTTTGCATGTTTGAAATTAGAATATAATTCAATGGTTTTTTTTTAATGGTTGTAACTCCTTTTACAGTTTGTTTTTTAACATGACTGTTATTTAAACGAATATTATGTAATCCTAAATCAGTTGATGCTTGTCCTATGCTCGATTTAATAATCCAATCATGGCTGAGAGATTTTTAAATGAGCTATGTCAGTAATCACATAGGAAGCGATTAGTTGAACGCAACTTAATTTGACACGTGTCTGAAGTCAAGTTGACATTTCTTTTTGACAGTGACATCCAAATCATTTATGACGTTGACAACTAACGGTTCTTATCGGCGCAAAAGATGGACCTGCTTGCAGATAGGCCCATTTTTTTTCAAGTTTCAAAAACCCTGAAAAGGAGGCATTTCAGTTACCGGGCAAACTTTAAAGTTCCTAGTCAGTTTGAAGGACTCAGTCACCACGAAAACTATTAAAAGAAACCTCGATTAATGTCAACAAATATTATATTGTCAATTTAATGATTTGAGGTGGAGTCGAGTTGAAAGACATGACTTGGAATATAGGATATAGGCCTTAGCATCATATCCTCTTCGCTGTCCATCTTGCAGCTGGGGGATAGGCCAAATGTCCAATACATTGCGGTTTCGACCCGGGGTCTCAGTAAAAACCCATTTTTTTGGGTTTTTTGTATGGGAACCATGTATGAATGTTATGTTGTTAGAATCGTTATGAAATAAGCTATAATATTTCACAGGGATTTGCCCAGTTTTACCTTGTAATTAATTTATAAAAATTGTGTTTCCCAGTTTTGAGTAAATTTGAGTAAAAAAAAATTAATAAAAAAAAAACATACCATTATTTCATAAAGTTTTAATTTTATTTACAGGAATACACCCTATTACACAAGAATCAATAAAAATATCACACCTCCCCACACATTTTTTATTAATTATTTATTATTATTAATTACGACGGAAAAAAATAACCCGGCCGGCGGCACAAAAAAGTTTTTGTTTTCACTTAGAATCGAATTTGTTTCGTTTAGAACTTCATTGTTTCGATAGATAATTAGCGTAGCATTGGTAATTACAATAGTTTGATGAGTATTAAGCACAAATAAACTTCGAAACACGAATAAATAAAAACGGACACGAAAAAGTCGGAACGTGGTTGATGAAACACTATTTCGGCTCGAATTTACACCAAATACACAAAAAAGCTATTAAAAACAGTTCAACACTCCCCCTTGGAGCCCTACATCAGGGCTCCAGGGTCTGCACTCAGGATCTAACACAATCTCGTATTTTAAACGTATTTGTAAACACTATATGGCGACTAATTTTGTGCACTGACTTTGACAATAAATATAAATGTCATTTGACGGATCCACAGACCAAAATATTTTTATTTCTTATAATTGTCTATGAAATAATCGACTAAAACTAAAAGTTATCGAGAATACCCGCCTTACTGACATAAAATATTAAAAAAAAACACACAACTCTCACCTGACCAAACCGACCAATTGACCAGATTGACATTGCCGCGATGGTCAATCGGACGCCTTGACAATGGTAAACTACTTGCTTTGAAACATAGATAATTGTGTAAGTAGTTGGTTTTTCATGAAATGGTACTCCCAATTGTTTCAGTTTAAACAAATTTTTGCTTTCTTCTTAAAATCACCCTGCAATGAAAGACGGTCGTAGATATGCTCTCAATACAACCATGACTCATACAAATGAAAATGACTGTTCCAAACCCTATCTCTTTCTTCCTAAGTTAAGATTACACTAGTCGATTATTCTTCCATACAAACGTAGTCTGACGATTACTCCACTGTTTGACGATGTACGTTCACTATAAAAAATCATATCAATTTGTCTCATCATTATCTAGCCCTGTATGGAAACAAAAAAATAAAAAAAACGAATATTTGAAAGTTATGAGCGTCGAAATTTCCATATTTCAACACTAATTTTAACGCATTTTTGGGCGAAAATAAATACCATAAGAAGAAGGAAAATTGCAAAAAAGCCACCATACAGTAACATACACAATAATTTTATTTTGAACAGATTCATTTAGTCGTTTTTTCATGATATGCAGACGCCCTAAGGTCTGTTTACAAAATTTCACGCGCTCGTTTTCGTTCTAAATCATCGTCCATTTCGCAAAAAAATTGCAAAAGTGCTAATTCGTACGTATTGTCGGTTGATATAGCATGCATTTTAACCCCGCGCACAAAATAGTTCGTGCCGTCGACTAGTGTAACCTTAAGACCAAAGTCCGGAACAAACGGGCAGGTGCATTCCATAGCAAGAATTATGTCAGTAGAGTAGTTTAATACCCCCATAACTTAGGAACTTTATTTTCAACATACAGCAAGCAACGTTCTATTAGCAACTGAAAACACTAGAAATGCACTGTGTAACGCCGAAGTTATGTGCATAATATTATTGTGTGTAAATTGTATTCTTATGGGAGTATACTTGTCAAATATAACCTATTTTGAAATAGTTCTGAAATGCGGCAAATCTGTCTGTTTTCAGTTTTCATTTACTTTATACCAGTGTCTGAAAGGCAATTCATTACAAAAACCTAATAATAATAATGCTCCTCTCTCAGGATCCCTGACCACCGGTAGCTTGGACCCTGCTCCCGATGCCTGTGGGCTACTATTTTTTATATTTTTAAATGTTTTTTTATATAGTAATATATAAAAACGTAAAAAAAAAAGTATAAAAAAAAAATTGAATAACAATAATCAATTTATTTCAGAAGAATAGACAGTCAAACTTATGTAGGACATGATCATCGTCATTATCAGCCCACGGCCAGTCCACAACTGGACATAGACTTCTCTAATCGCACTTCAATTATGTCGATTCTCGGCAACTGTCATCCAGTTGCTACCAGGCATCCTGTGAAAATCGTCGCTCCACATAGCTTGAGCGCGCCTACCTTACGTTTGCCGATTTTCTGTATCCAGTATAAGAAGATTTAAGAATAAGAAGATAAATGATTGGATATGATATAAACTTGGAAAATAAAACAACGTGACCCAGAGATCCCATACTAGGAGTTAGGTATATTATTTTTCTCACAAAGGAGATCTAACGCACGGTCATTACCGCAAGTCCTAAGAGACACGGCAGACAATGCTCATTGTTCTAAAGTTTGTAATCCAAACGTTTGTTTAGTTTACATAATACACAAGAAACGAAAGCGGAATAAACTTGTGTTTCAGCTGATATCTTGTATTAATTTAAACTTGGCATTTCAGTGTTTTTTCTACATAGTTTCAGGCTGCCTAGGAATTTATATGCAGTGGAGATGGGTCCCTAAGCATAATTTTTGTTTTGGTTTCTCTTTCTGAACATAGTATGGTATTAAAGAGGAAACCGTTCCATGTTCTGGAACTAAAACTCGAAGGCAAACGCGACGTCAACCTCTGGGCCTGCGAGTTGAGATATGGGTCACTCTTTGATTACGTAACTAAATATCACTGTTTATACTCCAGGATTCACCCTACATTCCCATTCTCAAGCGTCAGAAAATTTACAATTTATAAGACGTCGCATTTGGATATAGCCCCTCCCCAAAGCATCGCCACGTCTCGACTCGCCCTGTGCTTCCCGTGTCTAGCGACCTTCACGGGTCGTCGGCCTACCTTCTGGGTAGGTCTATTGTAAACCGATCATAATGATAAAATCCTTTACATCACTCAGGCATTTAGTATTATGTAAAGACTTTTTATTGTTACGGTCTTACAATAAAGCTTGCAATCCATCAAATCCATCAAGTACTTATACGTTTTCAAGGTCGGTCACTGACCTAGGGACTGAGGATTGTTACCTCCTTTAAGACATAAGCGCCTGGTACTTAGTAAGCCTAGCACGAACATAGGGTCTACGTTTGAACTATATTTTACGTTATATAACGCAAGTTAATGCTGACTACATTTGTCCAGATTATACTGTGTATTTTATCATAAAAAAATACTCTATTTATGTCATTTTCATGTTTACTTATAAAGAGGTAAGGCAAAAGTAAATACTAGGATAGGTATTTTTAGGTTCCTTCCTCAAAAAGTCATCGGTTACTTATTTATTAATTCCATATAATTGTAGGAAAAACCGATTATGGGTAATTCCAAACTCCACTGTACTATTAATAAAATGGATACATTTAATTGATTAATTTTCTGGTAAAGTTTAACCCAAAATTTATTCCTGCGCAACTAGAACTTTAGGTTTTGCAAGCAGTTTTTTTTGTAATTTTCCAGTCGCCGGAATGTTTCTTAATCCTAGTGATTAATCAACCGACGACTAATCAAGTCGTTTTAGTGTCCAGTGGATTAACATATCAGTCATTATAAACGTTTTCTGATCACAACGAATACAGATTTCTTATTATTATTTATTATATTCTTTATTGTACACCACAAAAATATATACACAGGAAAAAAAAACTTAAAAGCAAGTGTACAATGGGCGGGTGTTGGTTGGGTGGTCTTTATAGTCATTTTTAAGCATAAACCACAGCAAATAAATGGATTAAAGGGATTGTAGCATATTTTTATGTTACTAAGGGATGCAATATAAAATTAATTTTAAAGCTTGATGATCTTTGGGTAGTTAGAAGGCAGAAAGCTGTGCCCACAAGTCTGACAATAAGTCTTACCAAAAGGGGCTCGTGTTGCCCAGTTACCAGGTTGTCCAGTTGCCCAGTTGTCATGGCGATAGGCAGTAGCTCCAACTTAAATACTGTAATATTTAGCTACATTCGGTTATACTGGAAGCCAACCCCAACATAGTAAAAGGCTAGGCACATGTATGTTTTGGAACTAAGTCGTAGCCAATAGATAGTACCTACTATCTTTTGGCTACCTACCTAGTTACTTCTTTTTTTTACTAAAATACAGATAGTGCACAGAGGAAACCTTCAAACGGCACCTGGACTTTTGGGTAAAAGATCAGGAAGTGTTGGATTATAACCTCACTAAAACCAACCCGGCGATCACCATCAGCAGGTAGAAGGGACCCCGTGACCGCTCAAAATACCACCCTGGAACTACTCTGCCGCCGTCTTCCTGGAGTCACTTGGTAGGCGGACATAGTCCTCAATCTGAAATCCCGCGAGCCCGGAGGGAGACTAATCTACTTATGAATATGATGCAGGCGGGACCTATCTATTCACCTACTTGCACTTACATAGTATTCATTCAACAGGCGATATTTAAAGTAACTATAACAGTTATCAAAGTAGGTACGTTTGCAATCCACGTGGGTGCTAACAGCTGGGTAATGTCCATATTAAATACTAAAGTGCACAGTAATGCACTCTAGGCAGTTTTATTGTTATAGCTTTGAGAGTATTAATCTCAAATTGGATTGCAACTAAGTCATATGGAAAGTGGTTTTGTGTACCTACTTTGTATGAGTGTTTTCATTGTCCATCGGTAACAATTATTAGTTTTTCTTTACTACAGTTACTTTTACTTCCTTGTAACTGTAGTCCCAATAGAAATTAAATTATTTTGTAAATAGTAATGGTATTAATAGCCTGTACTGCGTTTCGCAGTTCTGTGCAGTATTTCAAATAAACTCATTAATTATTTAATATGTATTTATTTAATACACAGCTACATATGATATGTTAGGTGATGGTAAAAGAGAGAGAGCAAAAATAAGTGTGACTGAAAGAGAAAATAAGATAAACTCCCCTTCCAAACGAATTAAATAACCAAATTAACTTAGCAAGTATCTACAGACTCTAAGCAAGTTACAATTTGGTTAACATGAGTTTTTATCTTAGACCTTCTACATCAACTATGTATGTAACTCCTGGTACGTAGTCTTCTAGAATTATTCCTTAAATCCATGGTCATCTGCCTTGCTTGTGGTCTTTGACCATAACCTTTTAAGCTATTTTCCATTGAATTTCCCTTTTTCCTTGATATCTTTTAGTTTACTACTTCCTGAACAGTGTCAGACAATTGCGGTGGATGCAATAAACTGAACCTATTCCTGCTTTCTCTCCCTGACATGAGACGCGCTGGAGACATCCCAGTAGTACGCTATGGTGTACTTCTATAATCAAACAGAAACAATTTGATGGCTGAAATAAGGCTACTACCACTCCAAAAAAAACTCGACTAACTCGTTATATTTATTAGACTTGTAGCGGCACTTTTATCGGTATCTACATACAAATAATATACAAATCCGACATCCCGCGACGGATCCATAGGTCTATGATGCTTGATATCATAATAATAGTCTGCAGGTTTCAGGAATTTGCCATAGGAACCCGGAATAATAATTAGATTTGTGAGCTGTTGAAGGCAGTAGCAGCCATTATGGTTTGGCACCCAGTAGGAGGCACGGCACTTTCTATAAATTGGCGAAATACTCGTATATATAATATAGGCCAATTCATCAGATTTTTTCACTAAATCCTCGAATCTCTTTTATACAAGCCACGCCACGGGATTTACCCTGTTTCACCTGTTTGTATGTCAGCCGCTAATATGCCACTCTTTTCTCATGTACAGGCCATAAGAGGGTATTACGGTATTACTATTATCAGTAAGATAAGCATGCACTTGTACGTTGATAACATGATTCGATCATGAATCTGCTTGCATACTCATCGTGTGTCTAGATAAAAAGTTCTTTGCTTTTATACTTTTCTTTATTACTTGATAGGTTTACTTTTTCCGTGGCTTATTCTATAGGAACCGTGAAGGTTTTCAAAATGTATTTTCTTTCTTTCAAATAAAAAGCGATAGTGTTTTTCTATCAGTGTAAGAATTTTAGTATTCGGTTCAGTATTTCCAGAGATTACCTTCTACAATTTTACATATTTATACTAATAGTTTAGATACGTCTTGGTGCTTGTTTAGATTTTGATTCTTTGTTTTGCCTCTTTCTTTAATACTCATAAAAGATCTCCTTCCTTTTTACTTATAGCATGTTTAGTTTTATCTGTTTTGTCTTTTTCTTCCTCTATACTTACGTTTGTTTTGTCATACTTACTATCTTCATCCTGATTGTTGTCCATATCATCAGCAGCACCTGTAGTGTCTCGTTCCACGCTCAGTTTTCATGATTTTATTGGTATTTTACTGTTGTTCAGTCACCATTTTTACTTTCTATACTGTATAGTCTATCATTCGATAAAGAGTAGTAAGCAATTACGTGTGTTACAATTCCGTTATCAATTTCTACTATTGTACTTCGATGTTTCTAGGCAATTACCTACTACTAGTGATAACTGATAATTGCTCTACACTTACTTTTAGTACAAACTTAGTATCTTCATTTCGATCATTATTTGTAGCTATCGCATTTATAGTAGACAGTTCTGTTTCATTTTGTTTGTGTTGTTTTGTACTGTTATTTTCTATAGGGTGTAGTGAAAGTTTATCATGAATATAAAAGGCTTGGTAATAAATTGTGTGTTACCATTTCTTTATCAGCGTCTTTCGATGCTACTAGCCTTGCAATATTGTGAGTTCAATTAAATGTGCTGTTATATATTTGTAAAATATTTTGTTCCTTTTATATGTTGCCAGGTTCGATCTTGAACTCTTCTGAGTTCTGAATTGTGTAAAGTAATCTTATATTTTGTAACCTAGTATGTAATGAGTCACTGTCTCACTTGGTCTCAACCTTCACATTTCTATTTCACTCGTGTGTAAACTAATCGTTGCGGTTCGCCACCAAACCGCGACGACTATTAGGGTCATGTGCAATCAAAACGACAATTTAATTTCACTTCAATACGATTTATTTTCTTTTCTTACATTTATCAGGTAATAAAAATTGGCTCCGCTCAGCGGAAAGGTACATACGGACACATTAATAAATTAACTTAATACTAAATCAGTCTAACGGTCGCGCCGAGCGCGTTGCGGCTTAGCCTAGTATCACAGATGAGTAGAGCGGTGGGACGCGGGGCGAAGCGCACCCGCGAGGAGAGGTGCGCGGGTGCGCGGGGTGGCGGTCACTCGTCCGACGCTGACGACAGCTGCGTGCTTCCACCTGAGCTGAACGAGCCGCGGCAGGCTTCCCCCGTGCCCGCCGCGCCCGACTCCGGCGCAGTGCTACCCGGGGACAGCGTGCGCAGCAGCTCCAGCGCAGCACGCGCGCGCTGCCCGTCCACTGCCGCCGCAGACGCGACCCCCGACGCCCTCTCCCACGCGCTCTTCTCCGGCATAAGAAGTCTCCGCGCCTCTCTCTGCACTCGACGCGAGCGCAGTGCGAATAGGAACGGTGACAACGCCGACGCCAGCAACAAAAGCGCCAGCGAGGGCGTGCGCGCGCAATCCGCCAGCCCCGGCGCTGCCGCCGACACTACGGCCGCCACGGCGTGCGGCACGTGCAGCATCACTAGCGCGCCAGTCAGTAACCCCACACGCGCCGCGCGAGATTCTTCTCTATATCTAAACAGTGATGCGTTTGATATACGGCATCTGAACGATGTTATTCTGGATCCATGATGGCTAGGCTGCGGCGTACGTGGCTGCACGGCTAGCAACGGTGCGGCTAGCGAGGGAGCCGAGCTCACCGCCGGCAGCCCCTTCCTCAGATCCTCGTTAGACTTTCCTTCCTTACGGGAATTGCGTAAACTTGCTACCGATGGGCAGCGAACTGGACGTTCAGGCGGTAGTAGGAATGGCCCGAATTTCCTGTCATTTTCCATGGTTACGGAGCACTCAGGCCCGTCAATCTTAAGAGTAAGTCCCTCCCCTTCCTCGGCGAGATCGGGTAGGATCGTGGGAGGTTCGTGTAACTGCAGTGCGCTGGCACCGTGGGCTCGCGCTCTCAGGCCTGAGGAGCGCGCCGCACGGTAGATTCTGGCGTACATGAAGCAGACGATAGCGATGGGTGTGATGACTCCTATTATTAAGTACACGATGTAGTAGGCCAGCTCGACTCCCTGCACGATGGGCTCGAGTGGGTAGAAGTGGCGCACGCCTGCGATAGCTGCGCGGATAGCTGCTGCGCTTGCGGCCGCAATCCAGGTGCCGGCACAGAGCACGACGGGGCGGCGCTGCAGCAGACGCGTGTGACAGCGCAGCGGATCCGTGACGGCGTGGTGTTGGTCCAGTGCTATAAGCATGATAGACAGCAGCGAAGCCAGGCTACAGGCCGCGGCCGCTGCGTCGCCTGCCTCCAGCCACGAGCGGATGTCCTCCCTCGCCGAGTGCTCGCCGAACAGCGCGGGCGCCAGCAGGGAGGTCGTCAAAAGATTCGTCGCAAGTAGATTGATGACGAACCTGCAACAATAAAAAAGTCTACGTTAGCATGCTTTTGTAAAGTGTACATAATGTAACGGGTCGTGTTTACGCGGCCCGTCACGTCTGAACGTCGGCGCACCAAGGTTGCATCAGAAAGGCCATATTTCGTACGTTTTACAGATTCGATTCAACAGCAATTAATTTGACGTTCGCTTCAAACGATAACATTGGGAACCGATTAGGTAGGCGGTGGTGTTGTTTATAAACATTGCCTTTGCCACGTCATTCGACATTGTTAGCAAAAATAGTAACCCATGAACTCGGTATCGTGAACCTCGTATTGCGACACGGAAGCGGCTAAACAAAGCGATTCCGTGGAAAGATATTGATTAGCACTCAGTGGCAATACCAAGCCTGTCTTACGTAAGTCTCCATTAATCCTGATAATTCGAACTGTCGCAAGAATTAGATGTGTTGGCAGATTATGTTGAACATTTTGAGAGAGCAAGAACTTTCGTAAACTGGCCACACCGCAACGAATGCGCAATCCGACCGCGTTGCAATGTTCACGAATTATTTGATAACAAACTTATAATTACTATTGTTAGTACTAATAATGTGAATGTCAGACAATTGATAGCTTGCAGTGGGTTTGTACATAAATATTTCTTAACAAAAAATGTTAATAAATGGCACTAGTTCTGTAGCCTTAGAACCTGAAGTCATCAAGTAGCAAATGTAAAAAACTGAACATTTCCTAACCTAAATTTAATTTTAGACTTCAAGACATTATTAATTAAACATCTACAGTAGACACAAATGAATTGATATAGCTAATAGAATTGATTTATTTAATTAGTATAAAACTGCCAACAAGTTGAGACGAAATCAGAGATATGTCTGTAAGTAGGTATGTATCCAATGTTATAGGAGTGTTTTGACGACTCCGTCTAGACACGAATTTCGAGACAAGTTTACCGAATTCACTAAAACAACTTGATTAAATTAATTTGCAAGCACATCCTTAATTACCTCTAGACGCTAAGTTTTTAATTAAATCACTAATGCAGGTTGTAAATCTTTAGTTCACGATTTATTATTGTTTGTTCGTTTGTGTACTATGTAAATTATTTCTGTTTGCAAAGCAGTTACTTTATAAGCCGAAAATATTTGTTGTTATAGAGCAAATAGATCGTATAAATATTGATATAGAACGTTAAATTGCAATGAGGTAAATATTTATTGAGAAAAATGTGTTGATAGCCCTAGGGTTACTTCCAAACAAATCGTAAAAGTGTCCGTAAACTACTTAGTATAAAAATACTCAATGAAGAGTGTTGCTCAAAGGAGCATCGTAAGTATATCACTCCATATTTCAACAATCTTCAAGGGAAGGTTGTCTATAATATTAACAAACAAACACATGAAGATTGACTAAGGTCTAATAAACAGTTAGTCACTCCTAAACATTCGGGAAGTACTTCAATGGATTTGTAAAACCACTTGATTTTCACGTGCTTGAATGATGCGTCTGTTGAAAGAGAAGCAGGTGATTCAGGTGTAACTGGTTATTGATGTAACATGGAATTTTGAATCGGAATATTTTTCCTACCAGTCGAAAACATGGAAAAACCATTTCAAATGATTCCAACTGTGCCGTTTATACGTTTCTAAATTCTGTGAATTTTCTTTGTACAACATGTTGATCAGTTTGAAAATAGACATGAGTTAAGCAAGGCGGCCTTATATGCTAGAATTAGCGGCAAATCGAATCGATCCAATATCCCATTCGAACTCATTATTATTCGATTTGACGTCGTTTGTATAATATTGTAAAACCAGTTGCGGTCTGATTCACTAGAGACTCGATCTAAAACATGTTCATCTGTGTTAACATAAACACACAAGTTTTGAAATATATCAGTAGTAAATGGGCAAAAAAACTCAAGTCTTGGAATTGTTTTTGCATCACCATGTGGGATAACACCACTTCCATTTGTTTTGGGGTTTCCAAACTTATCCTTGTCAGTATATTATGATTCATCTAAAAATATTCCGCTACAAAAATTTTTTGATGCGCAATTTGTGTGATTATAATTAGAGTCAAATTTCATGGTTTGCTTTGAGATGATTTTCCCTAGAAAGAACATTGGAAATAGTTACTTGTTCCTAATATACTTGGTCATCTAGCAATTCTATCTCCATAACCTTGTATATTATATCCATCTTTATTTATCAATCATCCAGATTGTACCTGTATTTACATAAATGTTAAACAATGCCCTTGCAGATTATATAAAGCATGATATTGTCTCCTAAATGGCCTTAGAATGCATGAGAATTGGCATTTGAAAAACAAATCAATTGAAAGATGCAAATAGTCAAGCAATTTTTCTCTGTACACGGATGCGATATCGAAAATGCATACATTGTTTATTACAGTCTGATAGTGTAACCAAGGATTAAGAGTGCTCTTGAATAATGTACTTAAAGCATAATTTCTTTCGATAGAAGAAGTAAACAAAGGCTTCATAAGTTTTGAAGTTAAAGATTGTTTGTCAACTGTTGATACTACTGTTGTATCGTTGTTAGTTAGAGACTTGGCTGGTTCGGGTTCCATACATATATACAAAGACTTAATCGGGCAGGATAGTAACAAAAGACAGACGAGATCATCAGTCAGATTAAGCTAGCTACGAAACCAACCTTCCCATATATACAAATCTAATGTATAAATTATGTGGGCCGAGAAGTTGGTCCTAATGGCATATGACTATAATAAAGGTGAAATCATTCTGCTATGTTAACAACAAAAGGTAATTCTTTATTGTGTCGAGGACAATTACGTATGAATCGTACTCAATGTAAAGTTTATTATCTTGATTTGCAAAATTTTTGGAAGCAAGGGCAATTAAATTTTATGCTCAGATGCACATAGTTGAAGTAGTAGAGTTGGTATTAATGACGATAGAATTGTTATATATGAACAGATTAAAGATATAATCGACTCTATTATGGCAACACCTAAATTGGTTGACGGGAAATGAAAGTTTGAAGAAGAAACCAGTCTAAATAACAAGTCTGAAGTGTCCAAAAAACACACTTGGATAAAATTACCTAACGGTCCTCACTTAATAGGAACTGGCAACCGAAACAACGTTCTAAATCTATAGGAAATCTCCTACTATTGCGAATGTAATCATTTGATCCGGAAGTTAGTACTACAACTCTATCAAAGCCTTGAAATCATATTATGTATATGAATGTGAATATTAAAGATCACTCAATGTCACTTCCCAGATTTGCAAAACTATAAACCTTTGCATCCGGGAATGTGCGAAAATGTGTGTCAAGTGAAGTATCAAGATTTATTTTCTTCATCATCAAATTCAATCATCAAATTTTTATGACGGCAATGAAATTTATTTTTCATTATTATTTCTTCTAGCAATGACAGCTTCATCTATCGATGTTTATTTTTCCTTATCGTTATGTTTTCTCTGAAATCACAAGCCAGCAGTAGATTTTTCATTCTGGTTGCCTTGTTACTTATCATTATTTACTTTTGAACTATTTAGTTTTAATCGAGGGTTATGAAAACAAGTGTTAAGATGTGCGTATTTGCCACAATTTCGTAAACACAAATATTTATTTGTGTTTTAAGGTCGATATTACCAAAAATAAAAGTCCACAAGGTCGGGGAAACCCCGATATAAGATACAATCTAAACCTGTTAAAGTTATTTGCCCATTACTTGTTGCAAGCGACAATCATTAAGTACCTACCAAGCCAGTTATTTTTAGACCTCGTGTGGTTCCAAGAATGTTATTATTATTACAGAATAAAATCTTGAACTGCTTATTTTTTTCAAATCTTTTGTTCATACTATTCGTTCAGCGTTCTTAACAAAACAAAACAATGTCTACAAGCCAATGCACCTTCCTGCTGCTTTAGCTATTAAGGTTTTTTCTGAATCTATTTTCATATAATCATGAAACTAAACACCTCAGGAAGCAGACTATAAAATCAACACCGGATTTATTAAAAAAAAAACAACAGCAAAGCTAAAAAGCTTGTAATCGTTTGACACAAATGAAGGTCGCTCGCAAACTTCAAAATAGACAGGTGACGTTTTTAAGCGCTTTCAAACGTCTAGCGACGATGGTTATTGCTAGGTTATATAATTATGAAATGTGAGCACTTAATGTTTCCATGCATCATTGCGAAGAATAGTTTGAATATGGAACTTAGCTGTTAGCTCAATGAATGAGGAAGACACATCCTTTGAGATTAATTCAATTCTATATCATGCATGTAGTTCGTGCCCGGCTGTGACGATGATGATGATGATGAGGGGTCCCCCTCTATTGGGGATGTCATGCAAAAATAGTTTCTTAAACGGAAAATTCCTTTGCAACTCACCTGTTACTTACTATATATAACTATTTTCATTAATACTAGTCGTGATTCGCAACTTTCTCGCGGCAACTGAACTATAAATATCTAACCATAAATCTTTTCGAGTGCCAATATTTTATAAACAAAAATTTAAAAAATAAGAAACTTTATATTAATAAAAATGTAGCGGAAGAAAGATGCATGAGGACGGGGTGAGGTAAACTAAATTATATTTTATAATTCTACTTAGTGACGCGCGGAGATAATCGTTTGTATATCAACATACATCATAAATATATGATTAAAAATTATATAAGAGGTAGACGTAAATACTTTCGCCATTTTTTCCTGCTATCCCGTTTCGCTTTAAATAGGGCGCTTGCTGATGCAATACACGTAGGTATGGTATGTGTCGCCAAATCTCGAAAACAGCTGAACTGATTATGATGGATGTGTTGAACCTTGACTCGTATCAGGAAGTTAGATGACATGTCGCGAATATATGATTTTTGTTAACAAATGTTTTGATATTAATTCGTTAGTGTCTGTGTTGCATAACAGAATTTTGACTTTGAAATTTAGTCTGAGTTTCATTTTAATATAAAATGGTCTTAATTTTTTTTTGACACTTAATATAAGTGCATGTTTCTTGAAATTTACTCTCTAGTAAATTGCTTTAGTAATTAAAAGAGATTAATGGAAAACACTGGCAGCTTTTTAACAGCTTCACAGATTTTTTAAGTGGAAAGCTTTTGTTTAAAACGATTAATTATCAAGCAATCATATAACTCAACAAACACAATAAAGTTACCCTGGAGTATTCTTAATAATATTTTTGTTTGAATTTTTCCTCTACGCTCATAATTTTGTTTGTAAACATCACATTTATTTTATCAGTGGAAACGACATCTCATATTCTGAATGGATTGTCTGAGGACTGATTTATTATTTTTAATATTTGTCATCTGTGTACAACAGACCACAAATTCGGAAGTCAGAAATGGCCAGTGTGGTTTTGTGATAAGCAAAAACAACACACTCTAACACACGTTAGTATTATTTCCGCACTACATAAAGAATAAAATGTGCTATTTTTTTACACAGGACCGTTTCAAAATCTATTTTGGTACATATTATATTGAACTAGCAACTTCCCTATTGACACTACAACTTTATTCGACTCTATTTAACACGATTTAATTAGATTGACAACATTTAAAACATTTATTTCAGTATATTTTTTTATTTAGTACCGTTTCTATAATTACTTAAATCGTTTTCTAACTGACCTTGACTATATTTAGTTAACACATTAACATTACCCTTAACCGTGTCACTAGTAAAAGTGGTATCAACAAGTCACTCAGCTTTAGCCATTACCCGTTCAAATTCACAAGTAAGCTCATCTATCTACGACAAAGAGATTGTCCTACTTTTCAAATTAGCCATGGTACACGTTCGCAAATTTTTATGTTCCATGACGTCATTTTAAACTTTTACTATGAAGGTGTGAGTAAACACTGGAGATCAACGTACTGGCCGCTAAAAATAAATTTGTGCATCGGAAGAGATCGCATTTCGAAAAAAGAATTGGAACAGGTTTACGATCCACTGTCTTGTAAGAGGAGTCCTTTTTTGCCGAATGCCGATAATGTAAAAAGTAAATTAATATAATACATATCCGTATATTAATTAATATCTAGATAAAACCCAACATAATTCTGAGTCATCCAAAAACTGATATTAAGAACGATTATACTTTTATTAACAACACAATAAATTGTAAAAAAGACTTTGATTACAGGAACCTGTTCTACTTACTTAGTACTACTAATACCTAGGAACTAGGAAACAGTTTCAGTAGTTTACAGCCCACAATAAACATAAATTTTACAAACAATAACGATGTTGCAAACCAGTTAAATAATAGTACTTGTTTAGATAATAATGTTGTGGATGTGGGACGTAAGGATTTTCCGTTTGTGTATATCCGTATAGATGCATGAATTAAGAATAAACAACCGATATGTCACCACTGCTAGGTACAGTTCCAGTGGGCTGTAATCAAACTAGCGGGACCAGTGCAGTTTGGTAGACGTTACAAATCTTCGAATTTTAATTTATAGGACAAGCCAGTTGCCTCATTTAAATGCATAAAGTATAAAAAAATTGTACTTAGGACCATATTACACGGCCCACTTAGCCAATGTTTTTTTTATCTTCTCAAGCGTTCAATAAAAATAAATCTAATTGGTTGAACCAGCTATATATAACCATTAACATTTTCTAGTGCAGAAAAGTTCATTGCTCTACTCATAGACAAGTCCTTTATTAAAATAGCAAGCTACCAACCAGATCTACTTGAAATTGTGCCAAAGTCGGACAACAATTTTAAAGGTTTACAGTCGTAATTAGACTGTAGAAAATAAATTAGGAAGACTTTACTCTCAATCAATTTCAAGGAAAAATGGCTTAAACGTTTGAAAAATGATAGCCTTCTCATGATTCTGACAGAAAGATACTAGTGGCTAATATGTAGAAATAATAATTTATGTACCGAAATTAGTATTGTGCCAAGAAACTGAAAAGCTATTTTTTATCAGGTTGGTATAAACTATAAACTACATTTTTCAGTGACATTTTTATTGGGTGGACATCATGTTAATGGGTACTGCCAACGTGATAACAAAAACGTTTCTTTTTTTGAATATTTAATTCACAATTCTAGGACTGTACCAACGTCACAACACTTCAATTTTGGTGCCACTGATCCATAAAATGTAATTGACGACTCCTTCAACCTTGTATGAACAATTCACTACCATCCACCCATCCATAAAAATGCAATAAATAATATGGAGGCTTCCAAACGTTTGCCGAAAGCTAAATGGCCAATTAACTTTGCTATGGTGTCATGAAGTGTAATTGCCAGCCGATTTGGCGGTAATATGCCATTATGAGCCAAATGTCTTGATAGTAATGGCAGAATTATTGGGTGGATTTTGGCAGCCGGGACTCTAGTGAGAGTGGATTTTTTTTGTCTAGTCTGTGTACGGTTCTATAATTTATTTAATTTGCACAAAGACGACCCCACTGAAAAACCCCTGAAATGTTTTAAACAAAAGTAATCTTGAAATAAAAACTAAAAAAGATTTATGAAAAAATCTGTGACGCACTAGAAGATTTAACGGCAATTCATAATTGTCACAAAAATCTGAGTGCGTAAAAACCAGGATAAAACAATAGTCTATTAACGTCACTTACTTTAATTAAATATCTTCAATTAACATTATAATTGTATACATAGTTAATTAATTAAATTTTCCACTTTAACGTCAACAGTTTTTTTTGAGGACAGACAATTTATTCTTTTTTTTTCGTCGGTTAAAAGTCTGGCTGAAAAGATGACGTGTAGACTTTTTCATTGTTACGTATTAAAAAAAGGTGTTCCGTTTGTTTTTTTTTTAACTAAGCTTGGAATGCTTACGTAGTGATGCTTATGTTAAAACCTGTTTAGATTCTTGCGACGCAAGTCCACACTAGAAACTGCACTCTCTCTTGAACTATCTGTGGGTTAATAAACTTAATGGTAACATAACGAATAAACGTTTATCGTAAGAGCAAAATATCCATTCAGTATACCTACTGAAATAAGATTATGTTTGATGTTTCAATCATATATGGAATAAATTAATATGACATTACGCTCTTCAAAGAATCAAGTCTGAAAATCTTTTTTTATTTTTTATATATTATAGATAGGCTCGCGCTTGACCACTATCTCACCTGATGGTAAGCGATGATGTGGTCTACGGTGGAACAGACAAAAAAATAATTCATAATAACTTGACGTATTTTTCTTGACAATTTTCATTTGTTTTTCTCAGCCATTACGTGATTCAGTGAACTACCGACCTTATCTGTTAACGTACTAATAATGACGTCATGCTTATATTTTGACACGAATCGCTAATGAACGAATTTGCAGCGCAAATGCGCGTAGGTACCAACGTAAAGTCTGAAGGTTATGCGTGAGAAGAGATCGTAGCGAAAGTGAAAAATGTGAGACAATAATTCTCCACGATATGTCAAAATGTAATTTCGCAGCAATTTGTAGTTTTGAACTTGGAACAATTCATATTCTTTTTATTTTCGTTTTAATTTGTTTTTGTGCCTATAAATTGTTAACGCCATTTGTCTTATTGAATCTTTGAAAAGTTATAGAAAAATATGGAGAATAAAATGCAGAACACGTGCGTACGTTTGACGCATAAAAACGGCCTATATTTTTATTCTTCTTTCAACACGTAATAAACATATTCATGAAATATAAGAAGCCTTTGCAGTCAACGATCTTTGTGTGATATTTAAACGCACGGCTATCGAATACTAATAATTTTAAACGTGTTAAATATCGTTGTGGTCCTACGTGAGACCTTCAGTGGGCTCTACGTTGAATAATGTGGATATTTTTATTATCTAACTTCAGTAGACAAAGCATTACGTGCCCCATGAATAGGCTTTCTAGACAAATGACTATATCTATCAATTTTGATAACAAATTCGTTGAAACCCACTTTTAAAATCACCAATTTTCTGCAGTTTAGATTGGTAACACTACGGACTATTTTTTTTTTTTTTTTTATTAAGCATTTATAAATATTATTTTAACCTAGCAAGGCTATGCGACTGTTAGTAACAGCATAGTACAATGTATTTATAAACTACAACGTTTACTGTTTATTTTATGGAATGTAAACAGTTGTGCAAGTCAATAAATAATATTATAGTATACAAGTAGTCATGCATTATCGGTCAGCTGTTAAAACATTTTTTTATTGTCTATGAAAATGTAAAATCTTATCATCCACATCAAAGAGTAATTATATGTTAATAAGAGTTCAATGTACATTTGTTAAAATATAAAGAATTTATTTAAGACAATTCAATTCCAATCCAAAGGCATATTTTTTAGTTGCATAAATCCCAAATGAATCATGAATAATTAAAATGCCAAATTACAAAAGCCGCAACGCAACTCATTGCATTAAAACAAAATAAATAATCTTATTCTATAATCTACCAAAGATCCAGAGACAATATCGTTTTATTTGACAAAGTGCAGCACGGAAACGTGATCGAAAACTTTTCAATTAAGGACACTGGCAACACTGCGAGCATGGCTAATAATAACACACATTCGATCTTATCAACCTATTCGAATACAGTATTGAGTATTCAGTGGTACTGAGAGTGTCTTCACAAAAGCAATTGAGCTGGGGAATACCGATTTAGTTAGTACCCACATCTTTTCCTGTTGTAAGTTCAATATTCGGTCTAGAACATGATAGCAATCAGTTGGTATGTGTTGATCTGTCAAGGTAACGGTTTGGCCTTACATGTTAGACTCTTTAGAAAGATGAGCATTCTTAGTTTGGGTTCCATATTTTAAACCTTAACATGATAAAAAAGGCATTTTTTAATAGTTTCAGCATGAAACATTAACTACAACATTCTTAATTCAAAAAATAATTTTACATTTAGAACTAACACAGATTAAAAATAGCGCATTTAATATGTCAATCTATTCGTTCGAAAACCTGCCTGGATCAATGTCGCAGACATTCTACCATGTTCTTAAAATTAAAAGGGTTAAAGACCTTCGTAGATACAGATTCAAAAAAAGAATTGAGGAAATATTCAGTTTCGGTATTAAAATCCTGTATGAGATATGGACAAAGGATTTTTAATTATCACAAGAGTGAAAGGAACTCTGCAATAGTGTTTGTTTAGCAGTTTTAATTTTTTTAATTGTGTGGTCAATAATTTATTGTAATACTTTTAATTCGAGTTACACATAAAATTTTATTTACTTAATTTTTTTCGGTATGTAAAAGTAAGCTTACCAAAACAAACTAATCTGGTTTTTAAAAAGTTTTGACAAAATACTTTAACTGGTTACATCATAAATGCGAATTTAATTAAGCCATGACACTGACGGCTCTATAATCTTAAAACTTTGTCGTTTGTTCCTTATTATTTATGGCTCATACAATTTCACTGTGACTTTCTGGCTACAAGCCGAAACGTCATTAACTGGTCCACTCGTTTTATTATCTGTGACATTGTCATTAGCGAGAAGAAAAACAAAATCTTGACATTGCTCTTAAAAAGGAAAACATCTTTATTTTAGGAAGAAGTAGGTACCTTTTGGTATATTTCATTTGGCAAAAATAAAACTATGATTTATCTTCATAAATCGAAATTGTTTACCATTTTTCCGAGAATTTTCAACACAGTAGCTGAAACAATGGACAATCGTAATTTACAAGCAGTAAACACTGGTCAAAGTACACGAAATTCTGTACGTATGAGACAATCAGCATAATATTGTGACATAGTGACAATCCAGGAATCATTCTACCTCAACGTGTTACTACAACGGAGCGGAAGCCGCCATTGTTAAGCGCAGCCGTTTCAAGATGGCCACTGATGAAGGATAAAAAAATCAAAGTAGGCACTATTTTTACCCCCATTGTGTCCAATGTTATGGGTGACACTGATCGTGGAGATATTTGCTTGTTACCGTCTGGAAAACTTTGAGGATAAAATGGTAATTGGCACCATAGATAAATCTGGGATCGAAAGTTCAGTTTTGGAGTTTCCTCTTTGGTTATTTCTAAAGTTAGATTTTGACTGCAAATTGTGATTACAAAAATATTTAAGAAATATCTCTTGGCTTGCCTAATCTCCTAACATCATCAAATAAAGTCCCTGAAACTCTTCAAAAGCTGTCCTATCAAATTGAATAACTGCATGCATCAAAGCTTTTACTCTAATAATTGTTATTGTTTGTATACGATGCATTCACCTTCACCTGGTAACATGAATAACAGTTATAGGAGCTGACCTAATTCTGAGGATGTAGGGTTGAACTTGTTTGACTGGCTGGAAATTTATGGACTCCTGGCATTTGATAAGAGAAAAGAAAACAAAAAGTTAGTGAAAAGAGTAAATTTATTAATACAGTCTGTCTCGATTTTTTTTTCTACTTCATACTTAAACCAGATAGAAATGAGTATTTTTTTTAAGTTTTTCCTCTGATTTTATTCAGAGTATGTGTTCTGTCTGCCCTCTGTTTTAGAAAAATTAGTCTTCAGAACATTATATTATTTTCGCCGGAATTTTCTTTATTCACATTTTTTTTGCCAGCCCTTTGTAATAGTAGGTAATGTAAACTTGAGTGTTTCCTTTTATACCTACTGCGTTCTCGGTGCTAGTGAAGTGAAATATTTACGGGGAAAATATTTATGGGGAAAATTTTCCTCTCGTAGTAAACTGTTTGAGAGATCATATAAAAATTACAGATAGTCATTTATGAGTAATTTCATCGAAATGGTAAATTTACCTTTGTGATATAAAACCACAGTCCATTTTGCAGCGACCTCTTGAGTTTTTTTATGATTTTGATTCAAAAGTACTCAGGAATGTATAAAAATAAATACCCCTTAGGTACAACCAATTATAATAAATTATTTTGCAACAATAACAATTTATAGTAATAACTGACTTTCTAGAAAGCGAGCGTTCATTTGGGCAAGTTATGTTTACGTGGGAATTTTCGTTCAAATCCAATTATTGGAAATAATATCAGCTTCAACAGCAAATATGTGAAAAACCCGATTATTATATCAAGGTTAGTGTGGTTAGCAACCAGCCTATAGTCTATACTCATTCGTGACCGCATGTCTGTGGGTTGTATATCCATACCGAGATGCCTTTACAAAAACTTGTCTGAGCCATTTTAAAACAAAACAAAGCAGTCTATATTCTCTATGAGCGCTGGAAAATTTTAATGTCATATGAATTTATTGGCGCGTATGCAAAGTTCTAGAATCTATGGTGAGCACTTGACGTTTAATAGGTTGTGTCATTTATTTATACTGCCTCTTGAATGCGATCATAATTTATGAAAACAAAGCCGATATTGATATATTTTTAACTTAAAATTGCTGTACTGTTCACGAAAAACTAACTAGCTAGTTTAAGAATACAGCAATTATATCACTTAACCCAAATACCGTAACTAGCATTTGCAAAAGCCACTAACTTAATGCACATAGCAGTTTAAATAGGTCAATGGAACCGGCCATCAAGGCGAAACCTACATCTACCTGGTGCACGAGACCTTACTGTACACGTGGAATAGAGTAATAGAACTTAAATGAGTTTTTTTTTCTGGAACGTTGGTTTAATTTAAGCGGTTGAGCCGTGGAGTGTTAAAAAAGGCTTTTAGTGTCATTCTTTAAAGAGAAATGGCTGTTCTTTTATTAAAACTTATATTTATTATGGGATGTTTATAAAAACTACTAAAGGTATTTTTTCATCATTTAATAATGATACAAAACTTTCCTACAAAGAAAAGCGTGTCAGCCGATGACAAGTTATTGGCAATTGTAATTTCAATTTTAATTGACAACGTTTAGACGACACGTGATCGGGTCCAATTCTATTGTTGAATGTTCTCACGATCGAAAAAAGAATCCATTGAGGTAATTACTGGACTCTTGTCAACTACTGGTATTCGCTATAAGAAGTTTTAAAACTTATATTTAGTTGGCATCACACAGTTTGCTCAGAAACAATAGTGTTTAGAATATTCCAAGGTAGATCATTTGTTTCATAATAATGAGTGCTAGTTATGCTTATTGCTTGGTAACTGATTTGCATTATTATCTCCTGATTTAGATATCTATAAATAGTAGCATTATTTTTGAAGTTAATACACAGATACACTTTCTTTAAAACTATCAGATGCTTAAGATTCGGGAAGAACACAATTCAATGATCAACACTATCATACACAAAAAATAAACAAATCAATAAAAAGCCAATAATTGACAATGGCGGAAAACGCAGCTTTCAATTTCCGTCCTCCGTCAATACAGACACAAATAGTTTTTTTTTGCAGTCCGTATTTGTTTTACTTCCCATTTCAAACGATGATTTTCACTAGAAGAATGCTAGTGTTTTAATTGTGTTTATCTTGTTTAAGGTGAAAAAAACTAGTCACAAATTTATTGTTATATTAGAGTTCAACAATAGTTTAATTTATGTTAATCATTGAAAATATAAATTGAGTACTATTACTTATTTTTTTTCAACTAGTAGGTAGTAACTGTATAAATATTTTATTCTGTAGTAGTAATATTATCAAAGTCGCCATAAAAATTGTTAAAACAATGTGACAATTAAGATTAATTGTTTGAATAGCTCTAATTACCCAGTATCTAAGGAAAAAAAAGATGACGTGACGGAGATTGGACCATAAACAATGACCACCCGGATTTATTAATGACGTCAAACTTACATGTCCAGAGATTTTACTGCGTCAAAGATAATTGCTGACACAAGTACAGAATATTGTATAACTGTGAATGCAGGTAAATTGATTTAACAGTGATTTTTCTCACGAGAAAATCTTTTCCTGTAAGGCATTTTAACTATCAAACAGTGAATTGACGTTGAGGTTGACAGCTCCTTTTATGTCTATGGTAAAGATGGCCCAATTTCAGATCATTATTTGAATGAAATGAGAGAGTAGGAATATAAACTAGTCTACTAAGTGAAGCAATAATTGTTTTCATCGCTGCCAAATTATTCAGCAATGACAATGTGTGGCAAGAACAGCTGACTAATCTAATTAGTAGAACCTGACTATACGCTTTACAAGTGACAATTGACAGTTTCAAATACATTAAGCTTACTGGCAGTTAGAATACAAACTGACAGTGATGACTTTAGGTGTTGTTTTGATAAAGGGTATTATACAATTGAATATAGAACTACAGTGATTCAACACATTTTTTTTTATAAATTAATTAGTTTGTTATAAAAATAAACTTTTCCTCTACGTTATGTTTACTATGGAAAAATTTTGCCATATAGATAATTGTTTCTGCAATTTCAGTTAATAATTAATTAAGTTCCTATTCCCGTTGTCAACTGTCAAGAATAAAAACATGAACTATTTAGTTGATCTTGTCTAATTGCCATAACAACAAATAGGAAACGATTTACACCACTCCCTTCAAATTGTGCAATTACATGGACTACAAAATTATTTAATTGCGTACACAATGTCAGCCAAAGGCTATATGAAAGCGATTCTAGCGGCATGATTGTAAGTTTAAAGGCCGTACGATACGGCAATGGTGTAAAAGGAAATTGGCTAATCGTTATTTGAAAAATATTAGAAATAAAATAGATTACCAAGAGGTTTAAACCTTTTGTATCAATACACAAGACAGCAGTTTTTTATCTCAGTAACAATAAAGAAAGTAGAGAAGACGAACCTTAAAACTGTCGACGTTATCAAATTTATTGAATGACAGTTATACGACCATACGCCATGCAAACCCCGATATAGACTGAAGTTCGTGACTGCACCGCCATCTTGATTCATTGCCTTCCATATTCGAATTTGGAATAGGATTTGCCAATGCCATACTTTCTTTAAAGTTATTACCGTTTATTTTAGGCTTTTTATGGCTATAGATGCGAAAAGCGCCAACTGTAGCAAAATTTTATAGGCTCAGGATATTGTCAATATAAGACTGACATGACAAAATACAGTTGAAGTTGATTACAAGATGTCATAGATAAAAACCTTCAATGACTGCCAAGTTCACGACCTTTTGGCTTCAACTTGACTTTATTAACGACACAAACAAAATCTGCTGTATTAAAATAATAAGAACGTGTAGTATTTCTGTAATTGAATACAGAATACAGTATTCAAATAACTTGTAAACTGCCCGAGGTTTCAACTGGAAGCGATAAAACTAGATGAGCATGCAAAAAGTAATATTTTTCAACAATGGCGTCTTGACCGTGAAATCGGCAGCTAATAGCCTTGTTACTTTGTCAGACGATATTAATTACTGTAATCAATGTAAATGGTTTCTTTGCGAAACGTAATTGTATGGATTAGGTACTCTTTTACTCTTTTCATTCATCAAGATAATTGCTTTGTTAAACTGATTGATCTTTGGATAATACTTTGTTTCGAGTTTAAGGAATAAGAAGGTTGTTTACTAATCCTACGCAACCTAAGTGCTTGGATACGAGTAATCATTGCATTTGATGTCATAAAATCTAAGAATAACTAGCACAAAAACTTAACCTTATTATAATTTTACATCAAACGACAGTCTAGTTTGAATGGAATGGTACCATAAACACATCTTTAGGTATTATTTTTACAAACAAATACATTATGAAGTACCTCGACTGTCCTTTTCAATCAATCTATTTATATCCTCAAGTATATTCTAATAATGCATCATAATATAATAGTTAAAATCGATGTACATTAGTAGAAGTGAACGTAATTGCCTCAAACAAGTGGTATTGCCCACGCCATTAATAAAATAGAAGCAAAGTCCAAAAAAGTTGCCCACCTACAGACGTTACTATGGTAAAGTTAAATTAACCGCGGCTAAAATATCTAGATTCTCGGCAATGGAGATAAGTTCATTATAAAGTTCTGTATTCAAAATAATTTGACGTTTGTTTGAGCGGGAGCGCCATTTTGAGTTGTCAAATTATACCGGGTATTGGCACAAGAAATTGTCTAAAAACCTAATGATATTGTCTATTCTCGGCGTGGTTTAATCAACCAAAAGCTGTATATTTTTTATGTGATGGTTTTTCCCTGGTGGAAAATAATTTAGGTTAAGAACGCCGCAGTTATTTTTTACAATCAAATATTACAGAGCAACAAAAAGCTAAGTCATTGGGATATTTTCGGGTTACATTAATGTAAGTAAAGTGATTTATGAATGATGACTCTTTTAGAATTAAAGCGAGTTGTGACCCAATTATTTTTACTCCTTGTCTTATAATCATCCAAATATCTAATTTACACAGATATTTCAATGCCATCTGCTAGAATGCTTTGTTCTACATGAAATTGTTAAGAATTACAAGTAATTTGTTCACTAAGATATTTTACCTATCTACAGTAATTTTAAGTTAAAGCCTAGTTTTTACTCAAATAAACAAGTTTTCTAAAGAGTTAAATCTTGCAACAGTTTCCATAGACAAAGTGCCAACTGACATAACCTTCTTCATAATGCATAAACACAACATTTTTTTCTAACTCAGGGTCGTAATTACCTTAATTACAGACAAAGTAGTGTATAACGATAATTCTCGAGCACAAAGTCTTTATTTTACCTTCATGCATTCCGAAAATGTGGCTCTAGCCGTTTCCGTTGCTACAGTAAATCAAAGCATCCTGTATAGTACGAAAATAATTTCGATTGAAGTGTTAGTTAGTGTGAGGCTGAATGCGATAGTCGTAGACTTTAAATTGTGTTTTATAAACTTTAATAACCGAGTAAAAATAAACTGTTAAAATGCAATTGACAGTTGGTTTTGTTTCACATGGTATCTTACTAATTCCATGCAATGACAGATTGTAAAAAAAATGGTTTACGAAGATTGGTTAGAGTTACACACTAATAGTTGCAGTAATCTTGTAAAGCAAGGTCAACCTTAATGTAAGCAAGGGAACGATATACCGTACGTAATTATAGAGGCCTGGGTCGTCTGCCTACCCAGTAAGCAATAAGAGCATGACGTTCTAATTACTTACAAGTACTACCAATATCACGTTGCAGTTTATTTTAAACCTGCGTCCATTTTTTTTCGTTTCCATCAATTATTGATTCAATTATGATTTTTTAAGAAACTATTTAGACTTTTAATTTGAACGCATTTTTTTTTAAATGCCTTTTATTCCAATTGGGACATGTAAGTACACTGTATCTTAATGACAAAGGGCTTTCTCGTGGAATCTAGGTAGGTAGGTACTTATACAATAGAGGTCACAAGTCAAATAAATTTTAATTGTAAAACAACTCGCCAAGTTCTTCGAACCTAGCACGAGGGATGTTTGCATATTTTTTCATCGATTTTTAATGTCATTGATGACATTAATAGGCATTAAAAATAACAATGTCGCGTTAGTTACGTAGTAATATTAATTACCTTTGTCGTAATATTATATCTACGTTCGCAACAAGGAATTCGAGACATATAAATTTTATTCTATTTCGTCAGTCAGTGTTGCTACGTAATTAATCTAACAATCAAGGCTAAAACAATACAGTCGAATTCTAAAGAATGGAAAGTGGCTAACCAATGAAAGCTACATCACTCATTTGTCGAACGACTAGTTTCACTGACGAATTGATTAATTAATCTTAATCGATATGTAATCGATCAAAATAACTTCTGTTTTTTAATAAAGAAAACGTTCCTTCTAATACATTGAAGGTTATTTGGATTTGCGAAGCGAACGCGATATTCTCTAGCTCGTTCCCATTAAGTTTACGCGTGCCAGTTCCTTTGAAAACAAGGAGATCATTATTATTATGAATGTATAATGAGTATTGAGAATCCGCGCGTAAGGAAATGAACATTATTCTGCGTTTTGTTTTTGCTCAGTCAATCGAGAGGTTGACGCCCACGACTGAAACTTTATGATCTAGGCGGGTTACGCGTCACGGTGTCGTTAATCATCCGGCAAATTTATAAATACCTCATATCCATACATGAGTAGGTCTGAAACAGATAACCTGTGACGTCTTTGTACGTAGGGTTTTAGTTTAGTATCAATTTTCATGATTTATTCCAAAGTCATGAACCTTTAAAGTCAAAGTTAATTTTGAAGCGGATTATATAAAGCTGTTTCTAGACCAAAGCATGTAGATTTAGTCCAGAAACCATTAAAATGTTATTGCTGCAGCAATGATGCAGAAGTAACAGTTCTATATTTAAAAAATATAGTTAATATATGACAGTAACTCCGTATCTATGGTACTTGCCCACTTTTTAAGCTGTCACATGGATTTTCTTTTTCGATTGCACGTTTTTGTTTCCGTTGAGTTGTCAACGCGTTCTACATTTGAAAAAATGTTGTAGTCATTTACATATTGTACGAGTATCCAGCCAATATATCACTAACTGGGTTCTACACGGTGCCCATTTAGATAGTAAGAAAGGTGAAAATGTCTTAGAAAGTCACTTTAGTTGATAACGTCATTAGTGTTACTCAACGTTACGGCTGCACTTAAACGTTTACATACATTTACGGGTTCTTTATTGGCTGTATAGAGGGAATTTTGAAATAATGTCCTCAGTCTCTTAATGTTTTAAAACTATAAGCGCAAAAGCAATAAAATATCGTGCCAAGTCCCGCTTAACAAATTTAATGTAGGGAAGAAAATATTTTAATTTATCGCCGTAAATCTTCCATTATTTAAGAATTATAAAATGCTTTTTAGTAAGCTATAGGCGTAAAAATTAATTAGAATATTATACTTGACATGTATGATATGAGTCAATATTTATCAATGGAATTTGTTATTGAATATTTATATGAAGTGTTATCATTTTTACCGCCTACCTCTAAGCATCAAAAATATTATACCCACAATATAATTTGAATGCCAACTTTTAATTAGCTCTGCAATATTTAAATTTAATTAAAAGTCATAAATCGACTAGAGTGATCTTACACATTATATGTAATCTTCGACATTGACATAAATTTTTGACTTCAACGATATCAAAATCACAGTAAATCTTATTTAAAAAAAAAAATCTTCTTTCAATCTAGATAATTGATAGTCTCTGGCCTCATTCATATTCATATATTATTGTAAGGTCAAAACAGTAATTTTACGTTTAGTCATACTGACTGGGAGCTGCCAAAAATAGTATTTTGATCTCCTTCACTTAAATTAATAATAGGCCAATTAATAGTTGATTCATCTAATTAATCATCCAATTATTAAATAAGAAATATTTTCATAAATTATTCGGTTATTATTGAACTTGGCAGCACTTCCAATAGTTATTTCAAGTAGTTAGAAGTACTTGACATAGTCTACATAGCAACATCTATCCATGCGTTCTGCACAATGTCAGATGATTGATTTCAAAACTACTCTATGATATTAATCTGTTGCACGAAAGATGGTCTGTATCATCACTTGTTTATCTATGCAAATATATATTTAAAAAAAAAACAAGTGAAAACAGCACCACAGACAACAAATTAGTGTTTTCACAAGTTCCGCTGACAACCGGATTAACAATCCTGCCTAACATTTTTAGTGAAATCTCTTGGCAACGACTGTATATTTCCACCAGACCATTCACTAGACGTAAACTAGGCACTGCTAAATGTAATGTTTCATTTAGAAGTAAATTGGACTAAGCTGAATATGTGACGTTCTGTGCCTGTCTTAGAATTTATAATTTAGACCTGTCAAAAATAGTTTTGACGCAGGTGTCTATGATTTTTAGCAAAGCACCCAATGTAGGTAAGTTATTTTTTAAATGTTTCAAGTTTACTAGGTAAGGGGAACAAAGCGTGATCAAAGATACTATATTTCAGTTGAACATTACCAATTGAATAAATATTATTCGGTCTAAACCAAAAGGTATTGAACGCTGACGTAAACTGTTATTAATTATAATTATAGTTGATCAAATAGATCGCATTGATATTAAAACTGACATGTTATACTGTTAGTATTTATTAAAATTACCGGCATTGTGTTCAGAAAGTTTGCGCTGAAAATTTATTTCCCAAACAGTTCATTACGCTAATCGGTTTGGGTGGTCTTTAAAAAGTTACCATCCAAAGATAGACGTAATGTCTCTTTTTAAAACTTGCCAAACTGCCAGCCATTGAAGTTGACAGTTGGCCAGTTTTCGCACTAGAATTGCTCAGCACTAATTTTGCCATCGTCAAAATAAGCGGTCAAGTACAAAGTTTTGAAATATGTGAGACTGAGCGTAAGTTTAACTCTTCTTTTATATTAAAACCCAATGCAATCTATTGATCTACTAAGAAGGAAATGTTAGTAAACTCCTTTGTGGTTTCCTAGAGCTGCAAACTAAACTGTATAATAATATCCTGTACCTAATGTCATTTTTACTTCAAACGCTTGTCAATCTAGAATTTAATAGTCACGAATACCTGTGATAAAAACTTAAAAAAGAAACCGTTTTCCATCACATGTCTCGGTATCACAACACCACATTTCAAGTTCACCTTTAAAAATATAAAAACAAACATTATGTGTACTGCTCTGTTTTCTTCTTTAATCTTTTGTCGTTCGAAATTGAAAAGCTGAACTTTTTCAAACAATGGCTGCCTGACTTCATCGTGTATCGTTCCACCAATCAAAATCTAGGTGGCATTTATTAAGATAAGACTGTAAACAAGTGTGGGATTATCTTATCGTGGGTTAGCCGTACGTCTGCGGTAACTTAGGTTTCTTCCATTCAATAATAACGGTTACCCGGCAAAACATATATTGCATTGATTTACAATATGGCGGCTGACTCATTCGGTACAATCTCGCTTTATTTGTAGAAGGCGTGAGATAAATTGATAATTGTTGAAAGAACGGTCGGTTTGCATAAGAATGTAATCTTATTAAAAAAGCTGAGGTTTTGACAGTGATATTTACGAAAAAAATATTTCGAATCACTCAAAAGGTTACTGAAGAGTGACTCATAATTTGCAGTCGGTGACAAAACATATTTTAAAGTCTAGAAAACCAATGGCACAAAGCCAGAACTAATCGCCTCGGCCTTTTAATACTATTATTATTACAGTTTAAACTCGTTACTACCTATTATGCAAGTAATAAATATTATCATGCTTTTATCACATGTGGTGACTGGTGTAAGCAGAGTTCAATGTGACCCACGTGAGGTTAAATTAACTAATTATACCCGTATGAACTATTAATATGAGGTCATAATATTGTGAATTAATAATACCACCATGCGCTTAGTGATAATCAGAGTATGAACTAGTTTCCTTAATACACATGATTTAAAATCCGCAATAACAAAAAACAGATGTTAAACCTTGAAACAAGAACCAATGACAGATAAAATTTATAAGAAACTCAATCCAATTCTTCCGTTTACTAAGAGATTAGATTAAATAAATTGCAATACTATCAAACTGCCGGTTGAAATCGAGGAAATTACAATCGTAATCAGTTTTACATTTAATTGTAATGAAATATCCGTGTGTAAGCGTTGGAAACGGGTTAGTATTTCAGAATAAATTTAATTACGTATGTAATTAGGGATTTGATTTCATCGGAACTTGAAGAAATTAAGAAATTTTCGATACACACTTACTTAAAGTTGCACCTAGCCCTTTTAAACCAAACCGAACCATTTTTTGTCATTTTAGCTTACACGTGAGTTGAAATTCTTAAGTCGTGATTTAACAATCTTCTTGACATATTTTCTTGCATAGTTTTGAAACAATGTATCCAAGAATTAACAATAAACGTTGAAGTAAGAAGCGATAAAGTAAATTTTTATAGTGATTGCGATTTGTACGAAGAAACAGATGTAACATAACATCAGAATGTAGAAGGATAGCTGAAAGTTCATAATATTAAAGTATCAAACTTTGTATGCACGGTCATTGTACGGGCACGTGCCAAGAATTGCTATAAATGTAGTACAGAACTTGATATAAATTTTGCGCATAAAATTTTTCGGAAACATATTTATGATCTGCAAGATTTACGGAAAGGAAATTCCATTGTTTATGTGAACCCTCACAATCAAAAGCATCGGTGATTTTCCATCAGATCCAATGTTATCATTTAATTATTGTCAAGGAAAAGTATACGAGTACTGCACAAGAGGGCGACAGTACATTTATTGCCTTTGAACCTTTAGATTGCGATAACCCGGACATTTGCGAAACTACATCCAATGTTGTAGGTACCCACGCCTGTTGAGCCATTCGTAATTGGCTGGGTAACCACTTGGGGTCAGGATTGAATGAATCATGGTGACGGTTCATGAGAAACTGTTTTAGATGAACCTATGTTACTTACCTATTATGGGATATTAATAGATGTCAACTGTCAAGTATTTGAATGGTTATCTAAAGAGGTTATCGAATTAGTTACGAGGTAGATGCATTGTTTGATGATGTTTAGAAACCTTAGCATAGCAAAGTTAATAGTAAATATAATAAATACAAAAGCGATTAGAATGACATAATACTATATGAAGGAGGCGCGGTTTCCAGTTTTGACTTCATAAACGAAGCAATAGTTTAGATGAGGAAAGATACGACTAGTTTAATCAAATCCATGATCGGATAGCGTGATCCATCTCAGAGTGCTGATTGGCTAATTTTTTCAAGTTCTCCATTCGACCGTTAAATCGTTTGACACCAAATTGAGCAGGATCATTATGATTACTTTTAAAAGAATTGTTTGTTTAGGTATAAACAAGATCGTTAATGAGTTCTTTAGTAATGGCAGAAGTAATTTGTTCTTTTTTTGATTAGTATCTCGGGTTTATGACACAGCACGTACTGAGGTCAGTATCAAGTGTATCAAATACTGTAATCTCGATTAGATCTTCGGGATTTCGTTTAGTATTCTAGATTATTCTATACTTTGATGTAAATTGGAGTCACGGTCGGACGAGATTTTAAACTTTCACGCCTTTTAGATGTTACTCATCGGCATTGTTAGATGCTCTTTTAAATTAGTATGGAATCCTAATTAAAAGGCGATTCGATTCAATTCAAGGAATACGGAAGAATTAATTCGGTACATTTGATGTTAGAACAAATAATCTAGAAGATAAAAAAACACGAGACGGATTGCGGTAGCACGCAATTTTATTTCTGGTGAAAAATCACTATTTTATATTTTAATCAAACATCCGTGTAGATTTAAAAATAAAATTTCTGCCAAATCAAAGTGACCATAAAACGTCTGAATACAAAAAAAAACATCGTTTTCTCTAATCTCAATCTTTGATACCCAAATCTCAAACTAGGTGCAAATAAAATTACTAAAGACTTATAGACTAACAATGAACGATACGTAACTTCTAGAGACGGAAAAAATATGTAAACACGTATAGTTTTTGTTTATATTATCATCAGGTAGTGCAGTGCCGATTTTTTTTGAAGATCAAGTTTGTTTGTTTGTTTTATTTCAAGTCAATAAAAGACCCAAAATTTACGAGTTCTATGCTTCTGTGATGTGTTTTGTGAAAAAATATGTTTTTGTCAGTGTTGATGATTTTTACATCCTCCTCTCCAGAATGATTTCTTTTGGACTCAATGAATCATCTTCATTATTCGTCATGACCCATTTTACTCTGTAAATAATGAATTCTTACGAACACGCGTATATGCAATTTCAAGTTTATGTTCTAAGCAACCCATAAGACTATCGTCCTAATTATCTTCAAAGGCCAATGATTTCTTATCAGCCTTAACAAGCATTGTTTTGCCGTGATATGCTACTGTAAATATGGAATTGGCATTTTGATAAACTGCTGCAATTACTTTTCTATGTCCATTTCTCACTTCAACTTTTGAATTATTGATCTGGCCCGTAATATATAAGACTCGATTTTCGTATTGAGCAGTCTTGGCTTGTTGTCCTTTCTTGTATGTCATTGGGTTTCAGTTATCTTTTATATCAGTCAGCACTTGAACTAAGTAACGGCCTTAACCGGAACCAAAGGCCAATTTTATTACCCGAGTGTGTAATCAGCTGGGAATTTAAGTTTTCAAGTATTCTGATAATAATGTTGCGGAGAAACGATTATTTTAATGTGTTTGAGGAAAAGTTTATTTAAAATTACATCTATATTAGAAAACATTGTTTGGGTATTTTGTTACAGGTATTGGCATGTTAAGTATATGTAACGGCCTTTCCAAGATTTACGCTATTTTCCTAACATTGGTTTTTGTTCGTCCAATTATGTTGTTCTGAAGTAAAAACAATATTTAGTCAATTGATTTTTAAATTCAACCTATTGCTACATGCTACAGAAACAAAAAGCTAAGCAAAGAATCAGAAAAAACGCCTAATCAAAAAATGTTAAGAAATAATTTTGATGGGACCCCAAATGATGGAAACACTTAAGTTTTGGCTTCTTTACTACGTTTTGAACTGTGCAACTATATATTATAAGTTTGACCTTCTGTCGAAATTTCTTAGCTAACTACTCGTGGGGAAGGGAGTTGAGCAAAAAACTTTAGTACATCAGGCAAAACTTTAGTGCTTTGTGTAAGCAGTGGCCCACATTTTTATTTTTGGGATGTTGCAAATAAGATTAGAATTTTGAAGTTAAATAACTCTTTCATGACCCAATAGATTTTGGTATTCCTTTTTTAAAGTAGAACAAAGTCATATTCATTCTTATTAGTCTAGATGTAAATTATGTAGTAGGTAAATGCAAAAACAAGTTTTGGAAGCCAGTTTTAATTTTATCAAAAAAAAATAGTTTTTTTTCATTCAAAGACGTCAAAATGTACTTACCTACATACTGTGGGAATTACTGTATTAAGGTTGTTTGTTTATCATGGATTTAGTTTAAAATATTCTTAAATTCTTGTTAGTGTGCAAATTATGAATTTTAATACACTTGGATGAAGATTCTCCATGTTGAAAATATTTTCAGTTATGTGATGAGGTTAACATTTATAAGAAATCGATTATGCTCGATAAAATAAACGTGATGGAATTTTATATCTTACATGATAGTATATTTTACAATACTTTATGATTAATGATTGACATCAATCAATGTTACGATGCTATTGTAAATTTTGTTTTGCAATATGCCAAAATTTGTCTTTTCGGATCATAAATCATGCATAACGGCCACAAAATAAACGATTACAGGTACAGCATCAGGTAGAGAGACTACAGCACTAAGTCTAATAATACGGTTGGTTTTGGCTGATGGCCCAACTTAGGGAGAGCTTTCATAAAAGTACACTTCTAATTTCAAATTACAAGTCATTTGAAGTTTCATTGCAATGTTTTATGGTCCTTTAGTACTTGTTCAACCAGTCCAACTATTTCCAAACTACCAACCCTAGCTTTTGCATCATCAACATTATCTGACATGTTGAAAGTCGATTATTGCTATTGCTTTCGCCAGTAACGTTCATGTTTAATCTATTTAATATTATTATTTACGACATCTACAACTCTCTCTTGTGTTTGTTCAACAGTTTCTGATACACCATCTAAACTTGTGAAACTTCAAGTTTGAGTAACGATATTAATACTTAACGGTTTTGTATTTAGGAACCTGTTGACCTTGAATTCTGATAACTCAAAATCCTGATGCCTTTTTTCAAAAAATGTTTGCACAGGTGATATACTAAGATGACATAAAAATAAACGTGAACTTACCGATTTGATATAGTTCTAAGTCCCGGTCGACGGCAGAAAACAAGTAAAGCCAACGAGTTGGCCGCAGTTGACACCAGGAACAGCGCTAGGAGTACAATCTCCTCCACAAGTCGGTCTCTCAAATCCATCCCTGACATCAAAGTTTGTCCAGGAGACATGAGAACCGAATATTCCGAGACAATGTCATCACTATCACAACACTTAAACTTGCAACTGAACACTCTCAGTCAATAATGTTTTTGTATACTGCAGTTGTTAGTCGCGTAAAGTTTTGAGAACACGCTGGTCGTTTAGGCCGCGTCTTTCTCGCTCGGCTGTCGTGTGACAACTGGCTGGCCGCTCCGCCGGAGCCGCCGCGGACGGCGCGTGGCGGCCCCCTCCAACTGCCGCCGCCTGTACTTCACTGGCGACAGTACATATAAATCTACAACTAATGTCGGTCAACATCCTGGCTTTTTGTTTTATCGCTTGTGAAATTTGCGGTGTGCGGTTTGTTTTGAGTTTTGTTTGCATCGTTTTTTGATTGTCTTAAAGATGCTACCAATTGCAAGTGAATTGGTATGAGATAAAACTTACGATTTCCTCTTGATTTGCTGATTGAACTACAATTATAGAAATGCTATATATTTTTTATCTTCAATTGTTGGACCTTTCCCAATCATCATTGGATTAGCCCATTCGACATTGGTGTCGGTTTCATTACTCATTGTTTTGATCTCAAATTTCGGATGTACTCGTTCTCCCGTCACAAATCATTGCCAGTCCTACTCTTAAAATTGAAACTTCTAAAGTTAGCAATCATGAGACTGAAGTGATTGCAACAAAAGATTTATATTGTTGGGACAAAAGACTGGCTGAAGGTCCTGAGAAACCAATAAGGATTGAAGCGAAGGTTAATTAAATATATAGCAAATTGATTGATTGGTTTAATGATTAAAACATGAATAAGAAGCCAGGTATTCAGCTGATTGAATCAGTGTTTGAATATAAAACAGTAACGGTTTTAGTTGTTTTGAGACTGATTGGTTTATTTAAAGTACATAATTGGAATAGGTAAGTCTATTTCAGGGAATTTCCAATCGATTTCTCAACGTTTCGAGAAGCTACATAAGATTGTTCCGTTTCTGAAATCTGTGTGAATCATTGAAATTTTTTCGTCTTATCTACCTTGATATCTTATTATCAATATTGCTGATGAATTGTGATTCAATTTAAATCTCGAAAATATCTACTTGATATTGATTAAATGATGTGATTTTCTACATATCATACCAATCAACACCTGTATTTCTAAAATTTCATCGATCATCTTTCGTTATGGCCTTGACCACTACTTTATAATCTATACTAATATAATATTATAAAGAGGAAATATTTTTTTGTTTGTTTGTACCGAATAGGCTCCGAAACTACTGGGCCGAATTGAAAAATTCTTTCACCAATAGAAAGCTACGTTATTCCTGAGTTACACAGGCTATTTTTTTATCCCAAAAACGTGTCCTGTGGGGTGGCTCACGTGAGCGAAGCCGCGGGCAACAGCTAGTTATTAATAATTTCAATAAATGTAAATGTAAATATTTTTTTAATATTTTAATGCCATCAAGATTCAAGAGCACCTTTATGGTCCTGAATTATTTTTTCATTAATTACCAGTCATTCTATTTTAACTAAGTACCAGTTTCAAGGACAACATTTTTTTTACTAATACGTGATTTTTATCGTTAGTATTAGCAAGAACGTGCTGAAAAAATATTTTTTATAGTTGTTGCTTATCTTCAGAATGAAATCATAAAATGAGTGAGAAAAGTGTGTCGTTACAGCTCCTGTGTATTGCACCTGTTGCAATCGATTTCCTACAAACACTGTTACATACATTTATATAGCATGTTGTGTATTAAAATATTCGATATCGTTAATAGGAAAATTAATGATAACTTTTTCTGTAATTATCTTTTCAAGAGCCTCTTGTGGCATTCTAACAGCGATTATTTTTTTAATCACCGTGGTAAATTGCTTACATTTTGGTCCTTTGACAATTGTTATCTCTGATTTATATATTTTTTTATTGTTGATAGGCTTGCGCTTGGCCACTATATCACCATGGTAAGCGATGATGTGGTCGACGATGAAGCCCGCTTGCCTAGAAGAAACCTATTCACTCTTGACTTGAAGTCTTCCAGGTTGTAGCTATCAGGCAATACATGATACGTATAATGAGACTTAGTTAATAAATAATCTTATTACGAATGTGTAATAAAAAGGCAGAATGTAAGTTATCGTTATAGTCATTTATATTTTATTGGTAAAGGACAACATTTATTAAAACTAGAGTATAATAGGCGGTCTTATCGCACAGGGCAATCTCTTACAGACAACCTTTGGATGGCTGAGTGAAATGAGACGGATAAAGAGCTGTTAGTGTACAAATCATTATAAATAATATAACTTGGATATAATAAGATAAAATACTCACAAACAACACTAAATAATAAACTAACAAATATATTTTCCTCTATTTTTTATATCCTCATCGCATGCAAACCATAAGATTATATTCAACCGATTTCCCAAAACGGAGGAGGTATCTCAATTCGACCGTATATTTTTTTTTGATGTATTTTCGCGGATAACTTCGTCGTTTATGAACCGATTTTGATGATTCTTTTTTGTTGGTAAGGAAATATCTCAAGGATGGTACCATGATAAGGAAACTAGGATCTGATGATAGGATCCTAGAGAAATTGAGGGAACTCCTCAAATATTATAGGCATACATATAGCGATTTTGGTATTTTCATCAATAATGCAATCATTTGCACTCAAAAAGTATCATTTTGTGAAGTAGAAGTGATGAAGAAGACCACAACGGCCACTGAAACGCCGAAATAAAACAATGTATCCTAGTAGTGTTTGAGCTTATTGGAATCGTCATGAGATGTACTTTAGCTATAAATGATTTCCTTGTTAATTATCGTAAAAATATATTAGAATTTGATCAATACAAAGTAAAAGCAGTTCGTAACATAATTTATTCCACTGTGTTATGAACGGTTTTCATGAAGTCTCAACATCCATAACCATCGGTAACCGGTACAAATAACCTGTTTTTGTCATTTTCTTTACAAAGGAACGAGACGGCAAGACCGAGTTTCAGTTATATGACTATAATAAAATATATATATAGACGAAGGATTTGTAAAGAAAATTCTATGATTTCATGTTATGTAACCTAAGTTAGTCCAAATATAAATAAACGTGGTTTTGTATAAGGATAACTTGGAATTTGTAACTTTTGCAAGGAAATTTTCTTGTCCTTCTCGAAGCAGACGAAAAGTTTTCTTAAAAAGTTATTTTCATACGAAAATGTAAGTCTGTCGTAATTTGTGTAATCCAATTATTTTTTACTAAACAAGTTGCGTATTTTTAGGGTTCCGTTCCTCAAATGGAAATAACGAAATAGGATCACTTCTTTACCTTATTACCTTTATTATTCATTACCTTCGTCTGTGTGTTAAGATTTTTTCTCTGGAACGCCAACAGGTTCTAACAAGCTGAAATTAATATCATACACTCGTGTCTGCAACCTCTTGGTGCTGTAAAATCAAAAATCGAAAATCAAACTTCTAAATCAAGGCAATCAAAAGATACAGCCGTTTATGTTTATTTGACATTCACAAGTGAATTAAAATTCTGTTGACCTAAAGTCATGAAATTTGGCAATGTCATATAGCAAAAGTAAAGGAAATATCCGAAAACCGTAAATTTGTACCTACATAAAAATAATACTTATTTGTAGTTGATTTTCCAACGACAAAGTTAATTTTGTCCCTCAATCCAGTTTATCTTTTCGTCAGAGCAATGTTCGGTGTTTTGATTGTTTATGAAATGTAATAGTGTACAAAATGTACTTAAGCACATATTTCTTCTAACTTAACAGAAATATGTGTTACTAGGGAGTTTGTGGTGCCAATTCAATTTCTTTTAATTTTTCGTGGTAATTTTCTAAAGGTACCTGGGCTTTTGAGGAAAAGACACAAAAAGTGTGCTTATTTTACCTAGATAAAGCAGTATTGGTAGTTGTGGCGGGCAGAAGGTACGGGGTCTGTCTTTTACGACGCCTAAAAAGTTGAGATTTTCAGCTATATAATGAATACATCGTTTTTGAAATTGATACCAAATACCGATACTTGTCTTGGAACGTTTCCAGCCTTCTGTCACAGAATAAATAATAGTACAAGTATTCTGTTGACATCCAAGATATATACGGACAATGGACTGATCAATTTACTTAGGAACGTAAGGTCAAAAGAACTCACAATGTGTTGTTTACTTAAAATATACGGTATCCAATCTCATCAGGTGAAACTGAAAACTGATCTCAATGTTCTTGGGATTATACTGGGTGTCGAATGACTTGCAGAGGTGCGATATAATTAGATACAGACGCGGATAGTTGCAGTGAACTTTAAAAATAAATATTTGGAAAGCGGTCCAGAGGATAACTGAAGACGAGTTGGTTGTGGTCAGGGAAGTGTTTGTGGTAAGTGAAGTCTTTCAAGACAAAGAGGAAATCAAAACAGAGTAGAGAGAGAGAGAGAGAAGACAAGGAAGTTTTACCAGGACTATAGTAAGAAAAGAGGTAGGAAGAGACATAAACTACTGTGAGTAGGTACTGAGATTTGGGTTTAAATTTTTATTGCGTTCGATGTGGCGAGTGTGGTGGCACTTGCGAAAGACTTATTTTTAGGAGTGGACGTCTTTCGGCTGAAATAGTGATGATGAATACCTTATATGCACTGGTATTATCATATTGAAGAAACTTTTAATTATGAGCACTAAACACCGTTCATCAAAGAAAAGTGATAGCTATAAATAAAATTTTCCATTACCTAAATCTTACAAAAGTTCGAGAAACCCAAGTTTCTATTAAAAATGAAATAATTAGATATTATGACATCACGTTTCATAACTATTGTTTTCATTCGAATTGTACTAGGAGCCCAAGAGTTCAAGGAGTTATGTCACAGCGTCTGGAACAAAATAAACTTTCGCCCGTAGCAACAACGCAATGTGCCTCTGGCTGGATGAGAGTGTCTTGTTCGTTGCGAAAACTGAGATAGTTTGTTTCTAAAATTAATATTAACTGTTTCGTCCGATCTTATCAGAAATTCTTTAGAAGTCAGCTTATCTTGTTTTTAAACTTTCGCGATTTTAACACTGAATTCTGATGCATCATGCATTCTTGGTGGCATTTTGCCTTAATTCACCTTTAAATAGACCTAAATCTTACAGTCTGATTTACTACCTCCTGATTCGTTCTAGTTGCCTTAATTAATAGATATTTGTGTACAAATTACGTTTGATTTATAACTTAAAAACAGGTGACTAAAATAGCCTAGAAGGCTGTGAAAAGATCGATTTACTTTTTCTACAGAATAATTATGTAAGGAAAATTCTTTTTAATAAGGCATGCTTGAGCTATTCACGAATCACAAGTTTGTTATAATACTTTTACTCAAAAAAGCCGTGTTGCTAGCCTAATGTCTATTTTAATTCCCCTTTTCAAAAAGGGTTAAATTTTCCATGACGTCACATAACTCAATCTACTTACTAGGTATTCTTTACTTTTGATATAATTCTGCTTGCTACGGTATTTTTAGAATTACAGAAGTTATGTCGGGCTCCTAAATAAGAAACCTTAAGAATCATGTACTTTAAGGGTCAAAAGTGCAGTCACACTCTACCAAAATAGAAAAGGCATTTTTTTTTGTAGGCAACTGAATTTCAACCTTTCGCGGTTAGTAGGAATAATGTATACTTTAATTTCTATGCAAAATATTAAATCAGTTGTGGATAATTTTACTTCTTCTACAAAAACTAGCCATTTGAGTTCTGGGAGAGTATGACTGCACTTTTGACCCTTGACTGTACGTTGGCTCATTTTCTTTGCACTTTCAAAGGTTATTAATTAATAATATAAATTGGCTTTGCTAATCAAATAAGTAGAGTTTTGATAATGAAGTAAATTTTCAATTATTTTCTCCTTTTATGTTTGTTGTGTTCTCACAAATTCTGCAGTCTTCTGGTTCCATCTGGGCTTACAAAAATTGACACAATCTTATGTAATTTTGGAACAATAATTCTGGATGTGTGTAGTTTTTCTTTAGATTTATGAGTATGTTAGTATTTTTTTTACTTTTTTTAAAGAGAATGTCCATTGTATGTAGACTATTGAACTAAATTCTTGGAATAAACTGGTATTGCTAGGAGGACGGTACACCATACAGGTCCTCTGACGGTCTCACTCAAATCTGCATAGTTCTTTTCTCAAAAGAAAATTTCAGGGGCCGTCCGTGTGACACAAAACTATCATGATTACGCAGTGAAAAAAAAGTTAATAAAAATATTAAAAAAACCCAACTGCGTGAAAAGCAAACTAAAAAGACGTAAACAAGGAGAAAATCATGCTGTGCTGTCGGAGGATACATCTTCGCGAGCTGGCTGACCAAAACCAGACGTATCCTCCGACTGCACAGCATGATTTTCTCCTTGTTTACGTCTTTTTAGTTTGCTTTTCACGCAGTTGGGTTTTTTTAATATTTTTATTAACTTTTTTTATTTATAACTTTTTAGTTATTTTTTTTTTCGGATTAGGTACATTTAAACATATAAGTGTTATATATTTTTGAAATCACCTCTTAAAATCCTTTATTTTGATATCCCACACGATAGGTTTGGAAGAAAAAAAAAATTTGGGCCCCCACAATAAGGCGCCGAAAAACCGCCATTTTCCTATTTTCCTATTTTCCTATTTTCATGTAGCCAGTGACACTCGCGGGGTTAAGACGAATCGATTGACGTAAGAACTATCAAAATCGGCCCACGCGTTTGGTCTCTAGAACGCCACATAGGAACAAACATACATACATACATACATACATACATACATACATACATACATACATACATACATACATACATACATACATATATACATACATACATACATAGACTGATAAACACATTACCCTCCTTCGGCAGTCGGGTAAAAAGAGACAGTGCTCTTCATCCTTAATAGTTCCGTCTCTCTCTCACAGTGGAACCATGATAGTTTCGATATGTCAGAGTAAGGCCCCTGCCCCCCAACCCAAGTTACAAACGTTTCGTATCGAATCTCTTTACAATCGTTTACGCCTTCTATTTGTATCGTCAGACCACGTGAATTAACGTTCAGTTGTGTCATTACCATACATTGATGCGATTTCTACTAGCGTTGTCGATTGTAGATTGTCAACCTGGTCCTCTGGACTTTAAAAGAGACTGTGACCTCCAAGTTTGTTTCGGTAGCATAAACACGCTAGAGTAGTTAGTAACGAAAAACCTACCTCTTGTTCTTAGTTTTGTTTTTAACCGACATCTCAAAAAGGAGGAGGTTTCTAAATTCAACCGTATATGTTTTTTTTTATGTGTGTTCGCGGATAAATTCGTCGTTTATAAACCGATTTTGATGATTCTTTTTTTGTTGGAAAAGAGGTATCCAAAGGGTGTTTCCATGATAAGGATGACCTAGGATCTAATGATGGCATCCCAGTGAAATCGAGAGAACTCCTCGATTTTGGTATTTTTATCAACAATGCAATCATTTTCACTCAGAAAGTCTCATTTGGTAAAATTAATTTGATGAAGAAGACCACAGATGGCCACTGGAACTCTTTAACGCTAAGTATGTCACGGGTATAAGATATATCGAATAGCTCACCGATTATAATGAAGCAAATACTTATAAATAAATGGTACTGATGAAAATTGTAACATCGAACTGATCTGATGATGAAGCCGGAAGTTAGGCACTGGAACTACAAAATAAAACAATGGATCCTAGTCGTATTTGGGCTTATTGGAATCGTGATGAAATTTACTTTGCTATAAATGATTTTCATTTTATTTGGAGGTATCTACCAAAACAAAAAAGAGATAAATAAAAAACTTTTTGACAAAAAAATCAAACCGACTTCCAAAACAAAACACTACAAAGCGAAAAATACCTTTCTTTTTTGAAGTCGGTGTCGAAAAACGGAAAAGAATAGGTACCAAAGACGCGGACTTCGGAAGAGAAAGTTATTTTTCGCTTTGTAGTGTTTTGTTTTGGCAGTCGGTTTGATTTTTCTGTTAAAAAGCTTTTTTATTTAATGTGTTTTTTTTTCAACATTGAAATTGTTCTATCATTTATCACAAAATGTATCCCTCACACCGCACATGCAACCATGCACATGTGTACCTCGCTTGTCTGTACCTACTTCATTGGTAAATACCGACGAATATTGAAACTTGTAGGAAAACATGGACTTTGAACTATCAACATCGGCTTAGTATACAAATGCTATCGTTGTTGCTATTTTCTCAGTAACTCATGAACTTGAGGCGACAGTACTCTGCCTGACGTTTCTTAACGCTAAAAATTTGTTTACTCGATTTTATTGATTAATAATACAAAACATTGCCACCTATATAAAATCATGGACTTTGCACTCTGAACAGACTTATGACAATCCTGGCGATCTAATTTTGTTTACAGTGGCAAATCTGGACAGAGAAAAACCAAGACAGGGCATATTATAGTGCACAAGTGTGTGTGGCGTAGGTGCACTCATTGTTTCTTTACTAGTCCAACGAAGTGGAGGGGAAGGGGGAGGGGTAAGAGATCAGGCACAGAACCAATGCCTTTACGTCCCTTTCTGAGGTCCTATGGCTGCAGCGGCTCGATGATCTCTGTAGAGCTTCCGAAAGAGTGGGTCTTAGGATGAACATGGACAAAACCAAGGTGATGTTGAATGCCCATGTTACACCCACTCCTATCAAGGTCGGAGACTCTACAGTTGTGGGCGACTATGTCTACCTGGGACAAACAATCCAATTGAGTAGGGCCAACTTTGATAAAGAGGTCAACCGTCGAATCCGACTCGGCTGGGCAGCGTTCGGGCAGTTCCGCGGTATCTTCTCGTCCAACTTACCACAGTGTCTCAAGACGAAAGTCTATGACCAGTGTGTGTTGCCAGTGATGACATATGGCTCTGAGACGTGGTCGCCTACAATGGGCCTCATCAGAAAGCTTACAGTCACTCAAAGGGCAATGGAGAGGGCTATGCTCGGAGTTTCCTTGCGTGATCGAATCAGAAATGTAGAGATCCGCAAGAGAACCAGGGTTACCGACATAGCCCGAAGAATTGCCACAGAACATTGCTCGCAGAACGGATGGCCGATGGTGCAGAAAGGTTCTGGAGTGGCGACCGTGAACCGGAAGACAATGCGTTGGAAGGCCTCCCATCAGGTGGACCGATGACCTGGTGAAGGTTGCGGGGATCCGCTGGTTGCGAGACGCACGGGACCGGTCAATGTGGCGGCGCTTGGGGGAGGCCTATGTCCAGCAGTGGACGTCTTTCAGCTGATATGAAGATGATGATGATGGCTCCAACAGCCTTATTGTGCAAGTGAATTCGACAAGGCGAATGATTTGACCGCCATAAATCGACAAATCACATAAACGGCAATCCACATCGCCTCATTCATCTCACATGTTATTGGTCGATTTTGTGTAGGCTCCAGGACCTACGACCTATATGCGTATTTGCTCATGTTGCAGCCTTTTCTACGTAACTAAAGGAATTAAAGTCATCAGCTGGTTTTCCTAGCGTGTGTCATCCATTTCTGATTTCTGTGTCTAAAAACAGACGCCTACCTGTTAGGAAACAATTACCCACCATATGTTTCTACCTTAAGGATAACTAATACATTTACATAATTGGTGTTACTTAATAATAGTTAATTATTTATGTATTTTCCCTGAGTCAGTTATGTTTTTTTTGTTATGTTATTGTTATTTTTATTAACGTAGGTATTATACTATTTTCGTGTTTTAATAAACATATAGGTGAATATGTGTGTGGGCGTACTACAGGCGCACTTTTGCCTTACCCTTCGGGCAATATAGTACACAATACAATATTGGCGTGATGTTATGTTATGTTATTAAGTGTGACTGTTTTATTTATAAAAGCTTGAGTGTGAAATGGTGTCCCCAAATTATTGCATGGACACATTGTCGAATCAGAATCTTCTTTCTGCTCTCTTTATTGGTCATAACTTAGCTACCTTGGCCTGTTATTTTATTGCTTTTTTAATTGTTTTTAATTCTAACTGCTTTTGCGTGCAAGTCTTTTTACGTCGTTCTCACATATATGTATTTTTCAACAAGAATGATGTAACCAAATACTTGTAATTAAAACTGATTAAAAAAGAATGTCCAAGGAGTTTCTTGCAAATTCTTCTTCATTGAGACCTACTGACGCTTGCGAATTTGCAACGAGAATATTTTTTTTGTTTAACTATTCAAATGTACCTCTAAGGTTTATTTGAAATAAAGTATTTGATTTTGATATCCCTGTGTTGCGTACCGTCTCAATGGAAAATATTCATTTCACTATAAATCAGTTTGGGATTTTCCATAATTATCTTTCTACCTCACAACGATTTGCTTTCCAACAAATACATTATGTTATGGAAGGAACTGTGACGCGTCAATATTATATCCTTTAAAATGAACTGCGATGGCGCCAAGCAGAATTCTGAACGAACTATTGTATTTAACCTCGGTAAAGCTCCAAATCCAATTTAGAAATTTCCTGATAAGTAAAGAGGTTTTATTTGCCAATTCGATATCAACCTTATAAAAGTCTTGTTCTGCCTGGCCATTGATGACGTCACGAACCTTTTGATTGACTGATGATGCTTCATGGTCTGTGTAATAACAGGTTTGATTGTCCAGATATCACCAATAACCTATGTTACACTGTACCTAGAACTGTTAAGCGTCGAGAGGTGCGTGTGCACTCGCTTTTCCATACCGCAAGGTGCAGGCAGAACTCACGCTGGTACACGGGCGCCTCTACGAAGCATTATTGATACGTATAACACCCAGTTCATTGATTTGGATATTTTCCCGCTTACACACTTTAGGTTCAAAAAGATGGCTATTGAATCTTTAGAATAGCCATTTTATACCCATACGTAAGAGTACTTCTGAATTTTCTGTAATATTAACACACGCATTAAATTTACCGCGAAATAATGTTTTAACCATAATTTCGCGGTCATTAATGTATGTTACACGTTTATATTACGTATTTTATCCTACAGATGTTTTTTTAATTTCCTTAAATCCCTTCTTAGTATTCCCCTACATCATAAAAAGAAGCCCTGTACAGTAAAATTCTTCAAAAATCTTGAATACCTATAAATCGTCTTTTAGGAGTAGTTTTGAAAAACTAATAATGAAAACCTTTACTATTTACCTAGGTTAGTATTTATGCCAAGTTTCAAAGCGTAAATCTTTAATTTTACGTGTCACACTTATAAGCGTAGAAATTTCACACAAACTTTCAACCCCTTTTTTACGCTCTTACGGGTGGAACTTCCAAAAAGCCAATAAATACATGAATTCTTTTTATCAACCAAGAACGTAAATCTGAAATTTCATGTGTCCAATTTACAAACTGTAAAAATTTCATACAAACTTTCAACCCTTTTTTTAACCCCATAGAGGTGAAATTGCCGAAAATCCTTTCTTAGTGCGCACTTACGTCACTTGAGAAACTTCCCTGCCAAATTTCATCTTTATACGTGAAGCGGTTTTCGATATTTCGTGATGAGTGAGTGACCTTTCGCTTTTTATATATATAGAGATAAAGTAGAAAAAATAATAAAGACTGTCTATGTTAATGTTAATATGGGCGCACGGTTGGCGCAGTGGTTGAGCGATTGACTGCTGCGCTGCGTGTCGCGGGTTCGATTCCCGCACGAAACAAATATTTGTATGACCTACAGATAATTGTTCCGGCTCTGGGTGTTTGTGTATGTGAGTTTATATGTTTGTAAACGCACCCACGATACAGGAAGAAATTCCTAGTGTGGGGCAACGTTTTTTAAATAGAAAAATAGAAGAAAATATGACGTTGTGTATGATACGTCACAACAAACTACATGGCGTGGCTTCCCACCCATATAGAGGAAAAGCAAGGCTATAGGAATAACTACTAAGAAGTATTATTACGTATGTCTTATCATTATGGAAACACGTAATACTTATAGTAAACATTCTTGGACTCTCGTGTCGACACGAGAAGTGCGAGTATAGCTCATGCCGTGGTGATAAATAGAGCTAATATATTAATAGGTCAAATTTGATTATTAGGGCGTCAGACTGGCGAGTAGTTGAACGATGGATGGTGTGGAGTTGAACCCTTCTCGAAGCGTTCCAGAATTCCAGATATGAACTGTGAAAGAACAGCATCATTTCAGCCGAAAGACGGACATAGGCCTCTCTCAAGCGTCTCTAATTATAGCGGTCCTGAGAGGCTTATTCTGATTAGACACTCTTAGACAGAAACCTTAGTTGATAGGACTCCTATGGCTTATAGACACCTACATTTAAATTGTAAAATGCTAAGTTACTAAAGTAAAATAAAGGAACGGCAAAAATCTCTAGGAATTTCTGATGCGCTGATTGTTTTGGTGCCATAGCTTCAATTGTATTGACATATCGTAGAAAAGTGAAATAAAGTACTAATAAATTCGATGTACCAATTCTGACACCAATTGTTCAGCTATGCTTCATGACAACAACTTAATACTTTTCTGGAAGAACTCATTAACAAAGGCTTACTTTCTACCAAGTATCTGGCATAGCAATACCGAGTAATACTCGTACTCTGTCACTCAGTAATCCGTGACACTGATACCAGGGTATTATAAGATACGAGATACTCACGGTATACACTCGATCATATTTTGGAAACAACAATACAATTATGACGTCAAACGTAATCCTGTAAATCAAAACAATGTTATTTTTTGTTTAAATGAGATAATAGTGATATTTTTTGTTTGAAGAGGACGTGATTTTCTTACGATTGAAGCACTCGTTTGTGATAAACAAAAATTGCTATTGGTGTTTAGGGCAAAAATATAAAAAACAGGCAATTTGTAAACAGAATCCACAATATGTATTGCGACCCTTACTGCACCTCGAAATAAATTGTCTGCTTATTTTTTTGTGTCATTTCCTTTGTAATGGCGACTGAGTTGGGCGGAGGTCCTTCAAACTGTTTATGGCAACACGAAGTTACGATTGTTTTCTTTATCTGTTGCATTTTTTAATCTATTGTAAAGGTACGCCAAGTGCTCTCTGCCCTTTGAGTGCTTCATGGATGTTCTGTGTTCATGGGCCAGCACGTTTTCAGTTATAATATTCTGTATCAGTGGTAGTAAGCAGTAAATGATTATTGAATCTAGCAAATCGTTTCCATCTATGTAACCTACCAAGAAATACAGTCCACAGAAAACCAAGATGAAAACATTGGTCCTTCAGCATATACTTGCGATAATTTTCAAGTATTGCTTCAGCATATACTTGCGATAAGATTGCTGCGAGAAATATAAACTATGTTGAAATATGGACCTAAGTCGGTGTTTTGCTACTCAGTGTTTTAGAGATCAATCTCACTATCTATTCCTCTCAACATATATCTATGTTCTGCTAGTCTGATGCCGTGATAAAAAAACAAATTTAGTATTTTTTTTTGTTTCTTTTTTAGGTTTTAACTATTTATTTAAAACTTTTTGTTACATTTTTTTTTTCAAATTAGTTACCAATAATATAAATTATATATTTTTGAAATCACCTCTTAAAATCCTTTATTTTGATAGGTACCCCACACGATGGGATTGGAAAAAAAAATTAGGCCCCCAAAATATTGCGCTCAAAATCCGCCATTTTTCTATTTTCCAATTTTAATGACACTTCGATTGACGTACGAATCATCAAAATCGGCCAACACGTTTAGTCTCTGGAACGCGATATAGGAACAAACATACATACATAGAATGATAAACACGTTACTCTCCTTCGGCAGTCGGGTAAAAAGACTAAACAGTTAGAATTTTTTAAAGAATATTTTCGCACAGGGTATTGTCAAATTGGCATATCTTCTTACAATACGGTATATTGTGTAAGTTGAGAATCTTCAGTCGTATATTATTTCCATGTTATCAATAGATGAGAGCAGTGGTGGCCCAGTGGTATCGGCCGCGACTTACAAGTTGTAGGTCGTGGGTTCGAACCCAGGCAGGCGCTTTACTTTGTGTAAATTATTTCATCACCACTGCTCTCAAAACGGTGAAGGAAAACATCGTGAGGAAACCGGCATGTCCGAAGAGAACCAAAATATTCGAAGACATGTGATATCCACCAATCCGCACTGGGCCCGCGTGGTGGATTACGGCCCATCCCCTCTCACAGAGAGGAGGCCTGTGTCCCAGCAGTGGGAACATTAATAAGCTGATGATGTGTGTGATGTGTATCAATAGATTAGGCTTGGCATATATTTGGTCGACCACAGATTGGACAGGCACATGTCCAGCACTGGACTGATAATGTCTGACTGCTAGAGCAGCTACTAAGGTATTGGTGTAGGTTTTTTCCACGTCACCAATGAAGCTACCTGTCATACATTTGATCGACCAAATCGATCTGTTATTCCACCAGACCTAAATTATAATTACATTTGGATGTCGTAATTATTAACAGTTTTGACACCTGCGATAAAGTTTTAATGTAAGCAGTACCATATTGGTATTGAAGAGTCGTTACATGTGACTCAATGACTTCTATGTAAGACTGTAAGTATTACGCATTCAATTGTTTTTTGTTGGAAAACATGCTGATGGCCTACCTGATGGATGATAGGTAGGCACTACCTCTTAAAGAATGCGTCACGATCTTTTTGGGACAAGCCCGCCCTCCTATTCCCAATCACTGCAATTCCTGAAAGCCAGTACCAAAAAATTAAACAAATAATTTTTTTAATTATTTACAACTTTTTAGTTATTTTTTTTTTGGAATTAGCTACATTTAAACATATAAGTGTTATATATTTTTGAAATCGCCTCTTAAAATCCTTTATTTTGATACCCAACACGATGGGTTTGAAAGTTTTTTTTTTCCCCACAAAATGGCGCCCAAGAGCCGCCATTTTTGTATTTTCCAATTTTAATGTAGCCAATGACACTCGCAGGATTAAGACAAATCGATTGACGTAAGAATCATCAAAATCGGCCAACGCGTTTGGTCTCTTGAACGACACATAGGAAAAAACATACATACATACATACATAGACTGATAAACACATTACCCTCCTTCGGCGGTCGGGTAATAAATGTGTGTTGATGTTTTCGAGCGTATGGCACTCGTGGGCTGCAGCTGAAAATCAGCGTCAGGTGGATTCCCTGTATTACCATTTGGCATTACGCTGAGCTGAGGCCCTTTTAGCATTGATAGTTCTAATTATTTATTTTGTTTAATTTTAAAGTGCTTTTGTTTTTAATGCCAATAAACACATTTTTCTTTCGTTCAACAGTGGTGACTAAATAAAGCTCGACGAGTCCCGGAGAAACGATACCTAAAACTGTCTTGGATCGTGCAACGAATATCGCGTCGGGATTGTCAAAAAAGCCACATGTCCAAAGAACGTTTAATCGAGTAAATGTTGGTTGAAAATTCGAAATCACAATTCCCTGAAGAATGTTTGTCTGAAAGGACCATTTATCGAAGAATATTTGACCAACAAAAGCCTCGTCTTGCTTCACGTGAGATACTTGCAACATAATTATGATATTATGCCCGAGTGGAATTAGTATCTTGTATTATTCTGATGCTATAGACATGTAACCGATTGTTTTCCGTTTTTCGACACCGACTTTTGTGTGTTTTTTTTTGTTTGTAAGTGTTTTTTATTTATCTTTTTTTTTGTTTTGATATAAATTGCGTTTTCTGTTTTGGTAGAGTGTGACTGCAATTTTGACCCTTATAGTAATAGTAGTAATTGAAGGCAATTACCATGAAAATCATTTATAGCTTAATTACATCTCATGAGGATTGCAATAAGTCCAAACACGACTAGGATATATTGTTTTTGTTCGGCGTTCCAGTTACTATTCCAAGCTTCATCATTAAATCAGTTCGATGGTACCATTTTCATTAGTACCAATTTTTACCAACTATTGGTGATATCTTTTACCCGTGCCATACTTAGCAATAATGAGTTCCAGTGGCCATCTGTGGTCTTCTTCAATAGTTCCACTTCACCAAATGATACTTTTTGATTGCAAATGATTGCATTGTTGATGAAAATACCAAAATCGCTGTATCTATGCATTTAATATTATAGAAGTTCCCTCGATTTCTCCAGGAGCCCATTATCAGATCCTGACCTGATGACCGTGGGACCACATGGAAAGTATAATTTAAAAGTCGGTTTAAAGGAATAAAAAACAATTTACCAAATCCAGGCATCCTTGAGTAATCGGGGAACATACATTAAAAAAAAGATTCCAACGAATTGAGAAACTCCTCCTTTTTTTGAAGTCGGTTAATAAAACCTAATAACCCGTTTGTTGACGGTTGAAAAAGGCTGTTGTAATACTTCTTGAATTCTTGCAATTGTATAACCTCTGATGCAATAAATGGTTATGTCAAAGAATAGTGTTCAAAGCCATCCACTAATATAACTATATCTGTCTGTTCGTTAGCTTAACGGCTGAACGGATTAAGGGAAAATTAGCTCACGAATAGACCCATATCCAGGTTTAGAACATAGGATACTTTTATGCTGGGATTATGTTCCCTTGGAATACATTTTGAAATTCACGCAAACATAGCCGCTGGTAGATCTCTAGTTCATTTATTATACTTAATTTTTTCATTAAATTAAAAAAAAAAAAAATGAATAATTCTAAAAGACTCTACAGTTGAAAAATTACGTTCAAGTCGTATTGTCACAGTCGCGCTTATCTACGGAACTGTTTCTCTGATTCTTGAAAAATAAACAAGGCAAAAATAGATCCATGATGCATAGTTTATTCTAAAAATAAAATATCTACATATTTATTTTTAGCAAGTATAAGTTTAGAAATCACTACCCGATATAAAATATACTGTCTAATTTTAGATATCTTTGATAGTAAATATAATTTTGATAATATGAGTAATACAAAATACCAAAACATTTGATAACCATCTACAACGATAAATTAAGAACATACACGCTTTTGAAGACAAACAATTAAACATACATAGATACTATTTGTAGTACTATCAAAATATTGGTTTTGATCAGAATCTTTTTAGGGCACTTGTTACATATCTTTTGTGTCTGGTCACTTAATTATTATGCTATCTTGAGTTACGGTTATTTACAAGTGAATAAAACGAAATACTTACTAATTTTGGAATTTGGAAACTCGTGAATGAATAGAAAATAAACTTTGATTGTATCACTTGTTGATTAACAATCATGATTTCATCACTGGAATCTACGATATTATTAACAATCCATGTCTTATTAGCAGATAGGCAGTCGCTGCTGCAGCAGTCACAACTGCATCAGGTTAAACTGGAACCCTTCCCTAACATAGTAGGGAAACGGCTATGTAGATTGTCGTGGCTAAATCACTCCGTATCAACCCATCGGCTTTCAAAATTGGAGAAAGATAAAAAAGAAATAGCAAGGTTTGAGACTCACGGAGACCAGGAAAACATGGCACATAAGAGTAGAAAACATAAAACTCAGCAGTGAGTAGAACAAGGCTGCCAAATAATAATTAACCACTGCAACTCCTGTAAACCAGATTCTATAATGACAATTGGAATAACAAGACGTACACTGGGACAATGAACTAAAAGATATAATACCTAACAGAACCCATGATTGGGAACTTTTTGTGATTTGAATATATCTTACAACACATCAGTCTGCTTCAATTTCATTCACAGAAAATACATATTAATAGTTCATTTTCAATTCCAATAATGCTGTCTTTGAACCACCAGATATTGCCTAGTTTCACTTCATCCTCATAAAAATTAAATGAAGCCACCTACATAAGAGTCTAAACCCCCCCACAAGTTAAGATGTTGAATGAACGGGTATTATATGTTCCAAATAAGTAAGTCATACTTAAAGTAAGCCTTGAAGAAGGTATTTCTATCAACACTAGCAATCTAACTTAGGAAATCACTTTAGTATTTGTAAGAAATTGCTTGATACATCATCCATTTCTGGTATTATACTAAGCTATGGAGACATGTCTAGAAGAAAACGCGCAATGGATAGTCAAACTGTAAAATTTTAGACTTTAAAAAGATAGAAAATGTTAATGATTTACATAGATTGCGGTTTCATCGCTACGTGAGAATTTCTTGTATGTAATCAGGTCAAACTATTTTAATTGAAATTTGCTAGAGATGGCCTTAACTAGTGGCATATGATATCCACTATAGTTCTCATAATTATTGTATCGCTCAAATTCAATTGTTTTATATTCTCGTTATGAAACCTTACCAGTGTCATTGCACTACGCCTACATAAACTAAAACTGTAGGCGTATAATAGTGCAATAATCTAGACTATAATTTAAAAGTCTCAAGTGCCAATTCTACAAGAGCTTGATCATATTTCCTCGGTTTTCCTAAGTATGTGATATCTCATGATTGTTCGTCGAGTGAGATCGAAATAGTTTTATCTGTCAGCCATTAATAACATTCTTAATCTAATAGACCTTCATTTTGCCCAATGTATCAGAAATTAATATCCTATACATATTGTTATTTTCTTTCACCTGCTGTTCTTCTCAGCAATCTAATAATCCCCTTTTACACAGTTCATCCATCGTTACAACGCGGGCGGAGATGAAAATTAAGTCTTTACTATATGATACATAATATCACGCCTGTAATCCCTGAACTATTAAGCAGAGGTTCACCAGTTCACACCCACAGGCTTATAATATTAGAGGGAGTGAGTGAGTGAGTGAGTATATTAGAGGAAGTTTGAAACTGGCACCAGTGACAAAAAGTTGAAAGGAAAATGTTTGTCCTGGTATGGTCATGTGATGAGGATTGAGGAGGAATGAAACGCATGTTACTAAAAGAGTTATGATTAGAAATGTGGATGGATGGAGAAGGAGGGGACTGTGTGAGGAGTGATATGAAAGATCAGGGAGCAAGTAATAGCGTGACGGAGGCAGGACGGTATGAAAGAGGAAAACGTGTTGCATCGACCCCAAGTAACATGGGACAAGGGCAGGATGATGATGTACCTAAAAGAGGGCCAGCCTATTGCCGTCAACCTGGCATAAGATAAAAACTGCGGGCTGCTTCTGAGAAATTCCAGGTGGAAAACCTAATAACCCTTTGCCTGATCCTGAAATCGAACCACCACCACCGCCTCCGTTATTCTTTTCTAAATAGTTTTGCCGCGGGAACCAAGACAGTTGAATCGCATCTTCGGGTCTCGTCGAGCTTCATGGCCTCGGTGGTAATCTGGTGGTTGCCACTGTTGACTCCGGTTTTCTGGCGTTACATTGGTTGGTAATACCATGGCGGGTTTAACCTAAAAAATATTTATCTATCGTTTCAAGCTGGGTACCTCCTAAAATATATGGTTCATCATCATCGTCATAATCTGCCTGCCCTTATCCCCTTGTACTTGGTATCGGAGCAAAAGGTTTTCTTGTTCCATACCTTCCTGTCCCCTGTCACGTCTCCCTTTTCTCCTCACAAAGTCCATCCATCTTTTCTTTGACCTTTCTCTCCCTCTACATCCATCTACATTTATATTCATAAAACTTTTAGTAACACGCATTTCATTCAAAAATATATGATTATTCCATTATAATTACTCATATAGTGTTTTCCAGACTGTAATCTAGCCTCACCCTAGACCTAGTTTTTGAATACCAGCCGTTAGTCAGACTGGCTATCGACTTATCAGGTTTACTCATCAAGTGGCCACTGATAACAAAAGGATTAAGTCTTGGAAAGATTTTAACGATATAGACGGAGATTTTTAGATTCTAGAAACTGTTTGCGTGTTAACAGGTCGAAAATTATGATGGTTTTAGGCCTGTGTCATAAAACTAATTCACCTTTTCAAACAAACAATGACATAGTAAAGAACACTATAAAATCACTCATGGGCCTCATGTCAGTATCATGGCGCTATAGATTTACTTAAGGCGTAATATTCCCCAATGTTAACGTGGTATGGCCTTGCGCCCGCTCGGTGCCAAAATATCAATATTGGACCTCCTTTTAGTCATTTTTGTTTGCAAAATATTTTTTGATTTACATTATCTTATGTAGTTTAAGAAGAAATTCTAATCTATATTTACGTGTAAAAATTTTTTTAAGCATCCAAGTCGTTTAAAAATTTCGTGTTGTTATTTATTTTTTTAAAGCAAATGTATTCGTCACACGAATAAAACATGTTTCAAAAATAATGAACATGAATCAATAATATTTTTTTTTAACCTTTTATCCTATAATAGCCGGTAGTAAAAAGTACGCTATAGAAGAAACCGGGGGAAAAGTCTGTAAATGAAAAATAATGCAAGAATTTAATCGCTAAACATTTTAACATATTTTTCGGATTCTTACTCAGATATGCCACGTGGGATTGATTTATTTACACATCGTGTTTCGGGCAAAAGTGTGATAACAGTAGCGTTTACCAACAAACCAGTTAAAATAGACTCATTTATAAACACCAGAAGTTCAAGAGTTCATTTTCATCATCCGAAATGATGTAATTAAATCTAAAATTAAAAGAAGACACAATTGAAATCTCAGCTTATAAATTGATAATACTTATTTCATCATAACATTATGAATTGTGGGGCTTCAGATATCTCAATACGAGATTTTTTTTGCAGATCATTCTGTATACAAACACGGTCCCCTGGTAGGTACAAATGATTTGTAGGTAATATTTACACATTGGACGATAATCCACAATGGAATTCCCTATTCGTAAATGGTCTAATAATATTCAAATCACTTAAGCAAACATCTAAACGCTGATTTTATAATATTATCTAATACAAGCACATACGACAACATAATATATGTACCCATAAGTACTTATGGGGATCTCCATAATGTTACACAAAGAACGACCATGAATGGAACTAAAATGTCAATAACCCAAAGTTTGAGGTGCGAACTGGCCATCTGGCCACTTCTGAACTGGGTTTTGAACTTATAACCTCTGGTTAGCCGGAAAGAGTTTAGTCATGATACACTTTTGTCATGAAATCTGTGAACCTACTCCTTGTCCACGCAGAAGTAGGTAACTGAGTATGAAGTATGCAGAGGCATTAGACAAAGTGAAATTCCGTTATCAATATTGACTGTTGGATTGTCAAAAAACTGGTCAAGAGCGAGTCGGACTCGCGCACTGAGGGTTCCGTATATAATATATAAATATTTTGGATGTGTTTGTTTATGTATAGTCCTTCAAAAGTAGGATAGACGGGCGGACAGGTAGATGGGTGAACAGGCGAACAATACTTTACTATATATATCTTTATAGTTTATTTTGATTTCTGAAAAAGTGTGCTATTTAGACACATCGTTTTATTTTGCCTGTAATATTTACATAAACTTCTATCACATAGAATAATTTCAGATTTTTCTCTAAGCAAACTTCGGAGTAAAGGGTGGGGAACGGTATTTTTTTATAATTTTTCCTCAAAATTCGAAAACTGCGCGGTCTATAAAAATAAACAAAAAAGGTTTGCGAATGTGCAAATAGCGCTCTTTCATATGGTACACACACACATCACATGCCCTATAAGCCCCACTTCGAATTTTTATAACCCTAGTTTCAGAACCAGATGCAAAAAAAAACTTTTTAATTTGCATAATAGTTAAGCAAACGTCATCTTAAACCATTCCAAATTCCAAGTTTATAGCATTAGTAGTACTTGAAATATCCGGCTGTGACAGACGTGCAGACGGACTGAGTGGGTTACTATTTACTATTTTGGTAAGGAACCCCAATGACGGACACCAATTGCCATTTCGGTAGCGCATACCAATCTCATACATTTTATTAAGCTTTTTGATTATAGCCACTCATACTTCGTAAAAGATAGCTTGATATCTGCCTTAGATAAAGTACCTATAGATGTAGCCATGGCGTGGCCGCACATGAAACAACAATAGATATTTCTGGTGTTACAACAAGAACAAGAACACTACAACCCACCATCGCACTGACACTTATTATCTATAAATAATCCAATTCCTTGTCTCAATAAACACATAATACCACGAAATTACAGAAAATCAAACACGACCGAGTTTGTTTGTCAAACCTGCCATAGCATTAGAGTTTGACAAACAACAAAAACCAGCCATGGTGACAAGGACAAAAAATCATCTTTTGTCCTTATTATTTACATGGGGCTCATTTTATGGCGAAATCTATAGGTACTTTATCTAAGATCTCTGCAAAATATTATGTCAAACTGACGTATACGTTATTGTTAGCCTGTCCAGCGCTACTGTTACTGTATTGATACTGACAGCTGTCACTGTCAACGTCACTTTTTTAGAGCTTACTAAGACACATACTTACTACCGTAACCACATACAACTACCGATTTGTCTGCTATGATAACTATTACTATGAAAATGATTTCCTACTGTTATTTGACGGATCATCACAATCCTAATATATCTCCGTTAACTTTTGTTTTATTCAGGTACTTATTAAATTTGATAGAACAGACATTATTTTCATTATATCTAGAAATAACTTAGTCTAGACTAATTTCAGCATTTTATTAGAAACTAAAAATAGTCAAGTCAGTCCGTTTCAAAGGAATAAAGAATATGTAACTCTAAACTGCGTAGGTATTAAGATATTTGGGTCAAGTCTGAAATTAAAACATTCCTAAAATAAATATTTTGTTATCGAAAAAATCTTATCAAAGAAGTAAAATTGTTTCATTGTTGGTTTATTTGGTTGTAATAGGTAACCTACTGATCCGGTTACAAAAATCTTTCATCATCATATCAGCCGAAAGACGTCCACTGCTGGACATAGGCCATAAGCAAATAGGCAAAAATCTTTCATTAATAAAAAATTGACTGAGAAGTGGTGGACCAGTGGTATGGTAACGGCCCCGATTTACGTGTTGTGTGTGTGTAGAACCAAAAATTCGAAGCCATGTGACATACACCAATCCGCACTGGGCCCGCGTAGTGGATTATGGCCCATTCCCTCTCTCACAGAGAGGAGCCCTGTGTCCCAGCAGTGGGAACATTAAAAGGCTGACGATGAATAAAACAATTACATACACAGGACGGTACGAAAGAAGAAAACAAGGGAGAAGACGAGGGCATGAAGATAATTATTATTCTATCACTGATTCTCCTAATGATACTTTTTATCCTGGAAAAGTTCACAGTTCCTGAGGAAAATGGCCATGACCATGAGCGAAGCCGCGGGAAAAAGGTTAGTCTAGTTTCTATATTTTTAGAACATAGTAAAAATACTTGAGTTGCTTGAGCTTATGGCAATTTAGATTCAGATTTATTGTGTTCTATTTATAGACATAATGAGAACGAAACAAGCAAGCAAGGCTTTTGAAAACATTACTTAGAAGCACTTACATGTTCAGCTTCAGTTACTTTTTATTAAGTTCTAAGTTATGTGTTCGATTATAAGTAAGTTGGAGGTTGGTAAGGCTGTTATTTAATGAGAAAAGCAAGGAGTATTTTTATTTATAATTTGTTTTATTTTTCTTCATGCTGTAGGCAAACTCTTACTTCTTGTATAAAGTTCAGTTTTCTTATAATTTTACACCTTTTATGGAGCTCGTGGCTAAGTAACTGTACGGGTATCCCTAGCAACTTGTGCCTAAGGTCTAGTTTTGATGTTTAAAAACCAACCAGGTTTAATATTTTGGTAGAACGCATTTATTCCTTCACCGTTTTCAAAACGTTTCCCTTCGACAAAACGGTGAAAGAAAACATCGTGAGGAAATCGGCATGTCCTAGAACCAAAAATTCGAAGACATATGACATTCACCAACCCGCACTGGGCCCGCGTGGTGGATTGCGGCCCATCCCCTCACACAGAGAGGAGGCCTGTGTCCCAGCAGTGGGAACATTAATAGGCTGATGATGTGTGTGTGTGTGCATTTATTCATCAATTGTTAGACTAACAAATAGTAAAATAATTAACTCTACAACGTATTTGACCATTTGTGATAAATATGAAATTGATGAATAAACGCGTTTTAACGAAGTTTGAAACCATTGGTTAGCATATTATTGAACCATTGGTTCAGTTAATTACGGATAAAAAAGTGAACCTAAATCGGACCGTGGATGAGTAACCATCCAATAATTAACGAGACTCCTCCGCTCCTGGAAAGCACGTTAGGCTTTGCCACACTGGATGCGTTCTGCGTCCTGCGGTCCGGTCACTCGAACAATAGGGTAATTTGTTTTTTTGTCCTTCAGGTAGATTTATTAAAAATATTGGACGCGTATTTTTTCTTTTGACACGTAAACATAAAGTGACGACGATATGATGCGTTGAAATATCGTGTGACGTCATGCCGTTAGTACACTTTAAACTGACATAGTGACGTCACAAGCCCCCCACTCCTTAAAGATGCGCTTTATCTTTATCAATTTTCATTGATTTGGTAAAGCAAAAAATACTTGTCCAATATTATTTGATAAACTCACTGACGGACTAAATATAATTATCATTTTTCTACCCAGGAAACACCTCTATTGGTGCGGGAAATGTTCGCGTGATCGGACCGCAGGACGCAGAAGGCATCCAGTGAGAAAAATGCCTGAGCCCATTAGTTAGTTCAGAATCCAGAAAACCTGATACCAGTCTTGGCAAGAGGTGTCGTCTAACCCAGTAGTTGGGTTGTAGAGGTCAAATAAATAGGCAAGTAATATACAATACCCATCTGCGCCAGTTTGGACAGGAAGCCAACCTCAACATAGTTGGAAGAAAGAATGGCGGATTGATTTCCATGGAACTTTTACACTTTATTTATAATATTTCCTAGCTTCATTAAAACCAAAAATCATTCCAAATAAACAATCTGTAAAAACTATATATAAACTTATATTTCAACTGTCCCAAATATAGAACATAGACCTACGAAATGCTTGTACTGTTTTAAACGTAATACCAAAACAAAAGCACGCACAGCAATTAATACACATCCAGCGAAATTACTTAATTACACTTGCCCTTAAGAAAGGGTAGGTACCAGGTATTCAGGTGTAGGTAGAGGTCTTTGAACTTTGAGCAATTCAATGTGAATGTGACTTGAAACTATTCGTCTTAAAGCTCTATTACGGCCATCAATTGCCTTTATAGGCACTTCGATGTTCTATAAATTCCTGGTACAGTGACTGAGAAACTAAATTCGTTTAAAGGCTAAAGAAAAAATACCTTTTGCAAAATCTAACTCATTGCTTGATTTCTTTACGAGTAAGACGTTTACGGTATGAATTTGAAATTTTTTTAAGAAAATCCCATTTTTATTTTGCACTAGCTGTTCCCCGCGTATCGCTCCCGTGGGCCACCCCACAGGACCCGTTTCCGGGATAAAAAAATAGCCTATGTCACTCAGGAATAATGTTCTTTTTATTGGTGAAAGAATTTTTTAAATCAGTCCAGTAGTTTCGGAGCCTATTCGGTACAAACAAACAAACAAATCTTTCTTTCTTTCAGTAGAATTTATAATATATTAGACTAGCTGTTCCGCGCGGCTTCGCTCCCGTGGACCACCCCACATGACCCGTTTTCGGAATAAAAAATAGCCTATGTCACTCAGGAATTATGTAGCTTTCTATTGGTGAAAGAATTTTTCAAATCGGTCCAGTAGTTTCGGAGCCTATTCGGTACAAACAAACAAACAAACAAACAAAAAAATCTTTCCTCTTTATAATATTAGTATAGATTAGTATAGAAGACAAAACTAGCCCAACCCGTTCATAATCTGTTAGCTTATTTCATAGCGATTCCAACGACATAACTTTTAAACAGCTCCCTAGGATAGTTTGAGATATCGTCATTTTAATGACACGCGGCCATATCGCAAAAAAACACCCAGAAGTACTTGACGGTTGCACTGACAGCTCCAAAATGGCCGTGACGTTTCAAGGGACCACACGCGCCTTCTCTTAGAATGGAGGGGGGTCTCCAGGCCCACCCCCACCGGCATCTCCTCAATGTCCACGATGTTGAGTCTAAAATTCAAAACGATTCTATTGTACTTACAACATTTGATGAAAAATAAATACAAAATAAATAAAAGTTAGTAAAAAAACCAAAAAAAAGCGTTAAAAAAGCATGCTAACTCTTCAATTGTGCTCGGCCCAGGTCGCTCATGGCGGCCTCGGTTGCTCGCTTGGCCTCCTCGGTTGCTCGCTTGGCGTCCTCGGTTGCTCGCTTGACCTCCTCGGTCGCTCGCTTGGCCTCCTCGGTCGCTCGCTTGGCCTCCTCGCCCTCGGTTGCCTCGGCCGCGGTTGCCTCGGCCAGGCAGCCTTCCGCGACCTCGAACTGGTTGGTGGACCAATGGTTGGTCGCCCGCCTCAGTCACCACGGGTTGACCGGCCAACTCAATAGCCACCGGTTGACCGGCCAACTCAATGATAATTTTATTATTATATTATCTATACTAATATTATAAAGAGGAAAGATTTTTTTTTTTGTTTGTTTGTTTGTTTGTACCGAATAGGCTCCGAAACTACTGGACCGATTTAAAAAATTCTTTCACCAATAGAAAGCTACGTTATTCCTGAGTAACATAGGCTATTTTTTAATCCCGAAAACGGGTCCTGTGGGGTGGCCCACGGGAGCGAAGCTCACTCACTTACCATCAACGCACAGGCCAAACGGCTGAAGCTTCATAAATCATAAATCATAAATCATAAATCATTTATTTATTTGCAAACATGGGTACAAATTTACATTGATGTTTTCAGTTTATATAAGTAATACAGTTCTCCATGTTTAACCATCACATGGGTATGCAAATAATGAAAAGTAGGTACAAGATAAAATTAAATTAAATATGTCAGTCTCATGAAATAATTATTATAATATTTAAATGTCAGAATAAAAAAATAAATAAAAATAAAAAAATCAATAGAAATTTAAATTACACACAAATAAAATTAAGTTCGAAACAATTGAAATACCAATTCAAATACCTATTCAATAATACATTACAGTCAGATTTAAAACTAATACAAACTAAATTAAATATAACAAATTGATTATTCATAAGACTAATGTTGATTTTCCTCTAACATAATAAATCGGATGTAGTAGGCCTAGCATTTTTCATTTAAATAGTCATTAATGTGATATTCAATCATGAAACTTGGCACTTAGGTTCTTTTGGTAGTGTAGGTGAGCACTAAGAAAGGATTTTTGGAAATTCCACCCCTAAGGGCGTGAAATAGGGGATGAAAGTTTGTATGAAAATCCGTCAGTTTTAAAGTCAGGATCTTCATATTTTGGGTTTAGGCTGAAGATTAAAAAATGACTTACACGTGTCTCAGCGATTTTGAAGATTCCACCCCCATGAGGGTGAAAAGGGGGATGAAGTTATGGGAATAATTAAATCGTCTAAAGACTTGAAATTTTGCACATAGATACTTTATACTGTGCAGGCATCCACTAAGAAAGGATTTTTGTGAATTCCACCCCTAAGGGGGTGAAATAGGGGATGAAAGTTTGTATGAAAGTTGGTCAGTTTTGAAGTTAGGATCTTCGATTTTTTCCTACCCTACCCTACCTACCCTACCTACCCTACCCTACCTACCCTACACTACCTACCCTACCCTACCTACCCTACCCTACCTACCCTACCCTACCTACCCTACCCTACCTACCCTTGCCCTACCTACCCTAGCCTACCCTACCTACCCTACCCTACCGTACCTACCCTGCCCTACCTACCCTACCCTACCCTACCTACCCTACCCTACCTACCCTACCCTACCTACCCTACCCTACCTACCCTACCCTACCTACCCTACCCTACCTACCCTACCCTACCTACCCTACCCTACCTACCCTTTTTTTCATAAGATCCTTCTAACAATAACAATCACAACAAAAAAAGAATGAGCGAAATTGGATCAAAATTGAAATAAGCATAAAATGAAATGCTATCATGGATGGTATTAAATGAAAATTATTTTGTATGAATCATATTGAAACAATCCAAACCATCCATTGGTTTTTCACCGCAGATTCGATTGTTGTAAAATGGTCGTAATAAGGTCTACATCTCTTTCGGGTATCTCTGAACTTGTGCTTTGGCTTTCTTTGTGCATGGAGCCCACGTCATCGTATTGATTATCAGTGCTGGGCTTGCTAATCATCTCTTTTATAATTTGTTCCCGAAATTCTAAAATACTTTCTTTTTTTTTTCCTTTCCAAATTTTTGGTGAATAACCCAAGCATTTACTAACATTGTGCCACAGACAATCTCAATGATCAGCTTGCGGTACCACTTTAGGGTTTTCTAAGGCTGGTATAGTACGACGCCGTCTGATCAGAAATATCTACCCCCTTTTTCGCATTATTATAATCCAAAACAAGAGAGAGAAAGCATAATTCCTGTCCGTGTCTACCGGTGACGCACCCCGTCCGGGCAAGACTTTTGGTTCATGGGTCGGTGATGTACCACCGGTGGCCAAATAAAGATTTGCGCCGTAGGATACCAAGTACCTACTCATGAGGTGCCAGTCTGAACGTGTTCATAAGGCTCAAGGACAAACTCTGACGTATGCTGGTGTAGATTTGAGGGAGAATTGCTTTTGCCATGGACAGTTCTATGTAGCGTGTTCACGTGTTAGCTCATCAAATAGTCTGGTGATAATGGCGTGGACATGCAAAATGGTTTAAAATGTTGTTTATAAGGAAATACTTTAATTTAATTACTTACTTATGCGTATGATTACTTATTATTAGTCATGGATAAACACAGAAATAGTGAAGGGATAGGGACGGGACAAAGATAGAGCGTATTGATGATAAAGTAGGTAAGTATAAGTCTGTCCTAAGAAACACTTTCGCATTACATTATTTTTTACTTTTTCTCTACATAATGTTAAAATATGATAAGGAGAAGCATGTAGTCTACGCGTGCGAAGCCGCGGGCAACAGCTAGTAGTATAGAAAAGTATAGATACAAATACAAAATCTTTATTTCTGAACCAAATAGTTTTACATTCGTTGGTGATTGGAGCCTCCTTTTAAGCAAGTAATGCCTGTGTTTTAGGAGACTCCGCTCTTCTACAGCAATATACAATTCATTCAGTACCTTAGATATAACCAGTATGTTTGTGTGTGTGTATGTATGTGTGTGGGTGGGTGATTTATGAGTGCGTGTGTGTGTGTGTGTGTGCGTGTGCGTGCATGTGTGTATTTCATTTTGTATGTTGCAATAGTGCCTCAGTGCCTGCGTAATTTAGTGTCTTTATCCAATTTGTTAAAATCTTTTTACATTCGTGTAATTGTTTATTGTGTATAGATAGTATAGATAATTTGTCAAGCAGTTTATTTTTCTGGCACCCTTTGTCAACTTTTTCAGCGGTTTGTAGGCATTGTAAATATTGATTAAAACCAAAAATATGACCAGGTGTATTGTCCATATGTCCTTTATAATACTTTAAGGATGCTTTTTAATTGAAACTATGGTGTGTACGCGCTATCGACCGATCACATACAAGACGATAGATGCACTCGTTTCCTTTTCAGTGGAAATACACCCATAAGCTCCCTCAGTACAAATCTTGACAGATAAAATCTTGTAAAGCAATTTATTGAAATCGAATAAATTACTAATAAATTTACCTTCAACATCGATGACGAATTAACATTGAAACAATATCAGACGATTTAAAATATGTGAGTAACGTCAATAAATCTAGTTAATAGCTTCTTATCAGTCTGCGAAGGTTTGATTCTAAGTTTGAGGACAGCTAATTATTATGATATAAGTAGCTAGGTTCGGTAAATCCCTGTTGTTATCGACTTAGTATGTAATAGAAATAGATCATTTACTAATCACCATCTCTATCTATTTTAGTTTATTTGAATTAGCTGCCGGACTTACAGTGTAGGTTAATTACGTCTCATCGATTTTTGGAAAGACAGATGATACGGTATCACCTCAAAAGAGGGTACTGTGAGGATCTAAGGCAACTGACGGTACTGGATCTTTTTTACCCGACTGCCGAAGGAGGGTAATGTGTTTAACAGTCTATGTATGTATGTATGTATGTTTGTTCCTATGTGGCGTTCTAGAGACCAAACGCGTTGGCCGATTTTGATGATTCTTACGTCAATCGATTCGTCTTAACCCTGCGTGTGTCATTGGCTACATTAAAAAAGGAAAATAAAAAATGGCGGATTTTGGGCGCCATTATGTGAGGACAAAAAATTTTTTTTCTTCTAAATCCATCGTGTGGGATATCAAAAATATATAACACTTATATGTTTGAAGGAACGTAATTCTAAAAAAAAAATAACTAAAAAGTTGTAAATAAAAAAAGTTAATTAAAAAAACAAAAAACCCGACTGCTTGAAAGTTTTTTTTTTTTTTTTTTATTATTGATAGGCTTGCGCTTGACCACTAGCTCACCTGATGGTAAGTGATGATGTGGTCGACGATGTAGCACGCTTACCTAGAAGAAACCTATTCACTCTTGACTTAAAGACTCCCAAGACTTAAGTGAACTAAAAAGACGTAAACAAGAAGAAATATACATATTCGCGAGCTGGCGGACCATAACCAGATGTATCCTCCGACTGCACATCATGATTTTTGACGACCCGGGTAGGGTCGTCCAGCTACTTATGAATTATGGTGTGAAAATAGAGAAAACGATATTTTCTAAAAATTTAACCTTAGCTAGATCGATTTATCGCCCCCGAAACCCCCTGCATAGGTACTAAATTTCATGAAAATTGTTTAAGCCGTTTCCGAGACTCAGATTATTTATGTATACATATATACAAGAATTGCTCGTTTAAAGGTATTAGATTAGATAGATTATATTAGTGATACAGTGAAACGAACAGCCGAAACAGAGTCAATCGTAGTTCTAGAACGAACGAACGTTCAATTGTCAAACGATAACAACGATAAAGATTGTCTAATCCTCAATGTTTGAGCCGTTTCATTCTGTCGATGTGATGACAGAATTTCGGTAGTTCATATCAATACCATACATTTAGAACTTTATGTCACTTTGTTAAGACCCTAAAAGGTCATTGTGCGAACTTCGTCGATCGAACGTCTTTTAATTTTTGATGTTAAAAACTTTTTACGATAAACTTACGAAACTGAAACGCTAGACTTTTGACACCAATTTTTAACAACCGTATCAACTATCGAGCATTGACTTTTGAATAGAAAATTGGAGTAAATAACAACACGTTAAAGTAATGGAAGTTTAATGTTTTAGCAATCATTTAGTTTGTTTTTCTTCCTATTGGCTATATGTAGGCTATCTTTTAAATCATCATTCTGTTGCCCTTATTCTAATTTATTTGAGGTCGACGTAATATAATTATGTTCTTCTTCTAAGCTGGCTTTTAAATGATCCTTTGTAGCTGGCAGTTTTCAATTGATTTAAGCCCATTTTGCCCGAATAGATCCGCCGATCCAATCGGGCGTCTGGAGTGGCGATCGCGTACCGTACGATGTAGCCTTGGCCTCTCTCTAGGTGGACCGATGACCTGGTTTAATAATATAACCTTTATTGGAACAATAAAACACATATACAAGCTTCCATAATGCCATGGAAGTTGGGTAGGTCTTTGGTGTGGGATGCAACTTGCGTCGACACCCTTGCACCATCCCATCTTCCTAGCACGGTGGGCTGCGCTGGGGCGGCTGCTGCAGGTGCTGAAAACCTCAAACGGCGCAAATACAACAACTTAATTGGTAATTATGTTTTTGAGCCGTTTGGGGTTGAAACACTAGGGCCATGGGGTCCGAGTGCACACCTATTATTTCGGGATATCGCCAAGCGGTTGGTCGACTCTTCACGTGACCAGAGGGCTGGCGTTTTTTTTTGCCAAAGAATCAGCATTGCCATCCAACGTGGCAATGCTGCCAGCCTTCTGGGCACTTTTCCTGTTGACAGCGATGTGGACGAATTTTTTGACGCCCCGTAATTGTACATATTAGTTTTTCTTATTTTAGTTCTAATATTAGTTTGTAAATAATGTACATTAGATATAATTATTAATTAATTTCAAATAAATGATATTCATATACAATTATTTTATTGTGTACGGAAATAGCTGCATTAGTGGAACTGTGTCGCAGCCATTAACGCCCACCTCCAGAAGGGAGACGCAACGTTCTAAAATAAATAAAAATTAAAATTCAATTAATAAAAATACAAGTCAATATAAAAATGAGAATAAAAATTAAAAATCAATTAATCAAAATAATAGTCAAAATTTTTAAATTACTATGGTTAGTCAATTATCAAGAAATAAATTAAATTACAAATTAAAATTCAATTACCTATTAAATAATAAAGGCAAAATTCTTAAAATTAAATTAATTGTTCAGAATTAAAATTAAAACAAAATTTCAAATCAAATTCAAGCATTAAAATTCAAATCTAAAACAAACACAAAAAACGAGCAGAATAAAAATGAGAATCAATAAATAAAATTAAAACGAAACACAAAATTTAAGAAACTTAAATAGGAATAAAATAATAGGTTAAGACTGTGGTAATCCGCTGGTTGCGAGAAGTACAGGAAGCATCCTTAATTTTTTTAAAGTTTTTTTTATTTCGTTCTTTCTTCCTTTCTTACCACTTACCTTTCATATTCCCCAGCAGCAGCAACTGAGTTGTGGAGTTCGGATAGGTAGTCACTTCATGTAAATAATGGTTTTCAGTTGCATACTGGAAGCTAACCCCGATGTAGTTGAAACAACGCTAGGCAGATAACGATGATGATCATAGGGAGGTCCAAAAGTTTGCGGCATATTTGCCTTAAAATACCTCTTCTTTTTGTTGAAAATATTCTGTGAACTTTTGGACCATCCCTTGTAAGATACACTAGACAAATTTATTACGAGCCAATATTGTTTTCATAGAACGCAAGTCTGACAAAAGACATCCTGATGCCTGATTCTTGTCTACACATTTCAAAATATCTTTTGTTTGTGTCATACATTATTTTTCCTCAATAAATAAATTCTTTAAAGAGACATTTCAATGATCTAGGTCTATAAAACAATGCATTACCGATGATTGTTATAGATACTGAATTGTATTGCATACTGTAATTCCTAGAATTTGTTTACTATAAACAGAATTCATTCACTAGCGTCCTGACGGATGTACATTCAAATAAAATAATTTGATACTGACGTCATAACACTCTGTATAGTTTTTGCATGCACTTGGTTTTAATCAATGGACTGACCACACACCATCGATGACGACAGAGGATACCACAAAACCTTAGCATCCTGTACCCAAATTAGAAATACATATGAAAACAAAACAATTATAATTATTTTCCTAGTTTGATCAGACTTCCTGTGAGATAAAAATATTCGAGTTATTACTTAACATACCAGGGGTTTAGAAATTTGTGCATCAAGTTCTTGATTCAGTCGCCAAACTGTTACTTTTTGGTGCTGGTCGAAGCTCTTGACCATCTACCTACCATTTACCAGACAAAGATCAAATCGGCCATATCGACAGATTTTGATGCCAAATCAAGATATCCGTATCTCCGGTAACATTTTCCGTTCGATAGTACGGCTTCAAAAGTACCAGGAGAGCAGAATCTGCAAGGAGATCTTACGATAAGAAAGTTGCCTGTAAAGTGAAAACAATGGAGTGATTCTTCGAAAAATCTGAACATTGTTTTAACATTATGTCATAATTAAGCGTTTTCAACGCTAAAGGAATGATTTATCTTTATTACACGACGGCCCAAAAAACAATGTTATGCTTTCAGAGTTCATGTACGAGTGTGTGAGTTTCTTTTGTATTGACATAATGGAAATAATTTTACTTGAACGTATTACGTTCATTTGTTTTTTTTCTGCCAGCAGTGATGTGTGAATGTTACCAAGCTGTGAGCTTGCATCTTTTCATAACATCAAAAACAATATTGATGGAGTGACGAGTGACTCCGATGTATAGATATTAATAAAAGGTACAAGCAAATTAACTGTATTTGATCGGTCTCAAGGTTGTATTTTTCAAATGATGTTTGGTTGAATTGTTGTGTGATGATTTGATGAATAATAAATAAGAAAGAATAGAAAGCCGGTGATAGCTTATCGGTGGTTAACAAGTTGGAATTGTAAACGAACGCCTGTTGCAAGTAATATAGGACGAAAACAGAAATATGATAATGATGTCTTGACTTCATGGTAGCTGCATAAAATGCCCTGTAATTATTTCAAAGTTAATATAATTATGAGACGAGTGAAACTCTAGTTTTATCATGCAAATCCTTATTTTTGTATATTTGTTTTTTCTTGTAATCACAAATATACATACCAGGAATGCAGAAATAATAAGAACCATCTTCGATGCGGCCGAAAGCCTTTCTCGGAAATCCGAAAAACTCAGAAGGTGTCCTTCACATCAGTACGGACTACAAGGGCAATGTTTGGTTGTTTCAATCCACTTTCTTAAATCTAACTGCTTCCTTGCTTATTTCTCCGGATTAAAGTGAGTACGCCCGTCCTGTTTTTTAGGGTTCCGAAGTCAACAAGGAACCCTTATAGTTTCGCTCTGTCCGTCCGCAGCTTAGCTCAGAGAATCTAAGTACTAGAAAGCTATAATTTGGCATGTATATACATATTAATAATTCCGACAAAGTGGTAACATAAAATCATGAGAAATATTTTTTTTTATACATGCCGTATATAGACGTAAAGTGAGTATGTATTTTTTTTCTCATCTATCCCATGGTGTGGGGTATCGTTGGATAGGCCATTCAAAAATATTATGGGTTTGTTAAATTCATTTTTCGATTCAGAGATTCGTTTGCGTAAAATTAAGCTTTAAATAGAAACATTTTGTTAGAGTCAAGTGGCTATGTGAAAAAATTCACGACAGTAGTAAATGTAACGAAATTAAAAGGAAAATTATCACGGATAATAAGGCATTACAAGTTTACGAGTAATAGTCGACCAACTTATAAAATGTACTTGGAACAGTAAAAATTTTGTACAAATGACATTGAAAAATTACTTAAATAAAGTTGATAGCTGTGTAAAATAGAGTAAATATAATGCTTACGAACCATGTAAAAATATACAAAAATGAAATCATAACAGGCTTTACAAGTTTACGAGTAATAATCGACCAACTTATAAAATGTACTTGGAACAGTAAACATTTTGTACAAATGCCATTGAAAAATTACTTAAATAACGTTGTTAGGTGTGTAAAACAAATAGTAAATATATGCTTATGAACCATGTAAAAATATACAAAAATAAAATCATAACATCATTAATAATAATTATTTCTAAATTAATAATGTTTAAGCTCGAATAACGCATTGGAGTGGCCGGAGTCGTTGGCAGTACCAGTCCATAGTCTATACAGCGCATGCGCGCGGTGGACTCTATTTTGTGTTAGTGCAGAAGTGTTTTCGACGTTTTGTAATTAAAACGTAAGAGTAAAGTCAAATTAGATTCGATTTCCAAGCAAATTACTTATTTTCTTTTATCGATATCCTTTTATAAAGTCTGTAGTAATTGAGTGGCGTAAAACTTTCCAGAATGAAATAGTGAATACCGCAGATTCACCTCTAATCTGCGGTATTAGAGGAAATTAGAGGTGAATACATACAATTTTTTTCTAATTCCGAAAGATAAATAAACAAGGAGCGTGCACGCAAGGATCAAGGAACGAACTATACCATTCCGCGTGGGTCTAACGCGCGCTCGTATCGGCTCCTTTCGCAATTGGCACCCGCGGTGGTACTCAAATAGATAATATTTTTCTAACTTCAGTTGCGAAGTTGGATTTTATAACTCCTTTTTCAGTTACCAGTTAGTCCTTATTTAGTTTAAGTCAAGAGTGAATAGATTACATCTAGGCAAGCGTGCTTCACCGTAGACCACATCATCGCTTACCACCAGGCGAGATAGTGGTCAAACGCGAGAATATAGATTTAAAAAAAAACATCATCCTATGTGGGCCCGTTTTTAGACTTTGTGAGCCGCTGAAACCGTTCTAATGTTCATGTAAAAACAACAAAACCCTCTTTTTAGTCCGCATTATTATGCAACTTCAGAACCCTATTACTGCGCGTGGCCCGACACGCACTTGGCCGGTTTTTATTTGTTTATTACTAATAATAACTGCTTCGAAGTCAAGAATAATAACATTCTTTGATAAACTTGACCTGGTTCAGGCTGCGGGCATTAGCTGGAATTGGATGCTAGACGTGCAGGACAGGTCAACTTAGCGGCACTTGGGGGCGGCCTATGTTCAGTAGTGATCGTATTTCAGCTGAAATGATTATAACTTGCTGAAAAGTGCCTCGTGACTACTAAAGAGTGCGCCATTTTAATTGATAAATTACTATAGGAAGAAAATAATTATCAAAAACATTCTTACGTCAGATTTTTTTTATTTTGTTATTTTATCTGATGTATAATATTATGTTGTGTGTCTTTTAGTCTGTGCTAAATAAATGTATTTTGTTTCTTTCAAAAACATTATCTTGTAGCAATCAAGGGGGTGCTCTTAGAGCAAGGTTATTTTGAGTGTGCGTAAGTGACAGATGTATGTGACTTGTACACATTTGTCTTTTTTTACAGTCTAATTATGATAGTTTTGACACGTCAGGGTACGGGGGCAGATATTTTAGATTTTACATCCAGTGGTGTTCCGGTAATCCTTTGATATTTTTTCCAACAAAATAAAAAGACCCAATCTATGTAAGGAAAATTCTACTGCTGAATTTTTAATGAAAGAAAATTGTTTTCTTTTTTCTTAATTTTACTATTTTACATAGGATATGAAAACCATAGAAAAGTTCAATCTTTCTATTTTTTATATTCCGACTTGCAATATACACAGATAAATTTTGGTCTTTACAATCCCGTGGAGGGTCGATCCGACACAGTATCGCGATTTGTTAAGATAAAATTAAAAAACTAATAAGAAAACACAAAAAAGTAATCCGACTACCTACCAAAGCAAAACACAAAAAAAAATGCAAAAATAACTATCGTTTCGGCAGTCGTTGTTGCAAAATGATAAAACAAGAGGCAAAGTCACCTACTTCCGAAGCGAAAGCTATTTTTGAAGTTTTTAAGTGTTTTGCTTTATAAGTCTGTTTATTTTTTTTTGTATAATATACATATTTATTATTTTTTAATTTTATCTTTACAAATCGATACTGTCTCATGTACCGGATCGACCCTCTACGGGATTGTAACGAGCAAAATATATAATGTATTGTCTCACAGAGAATCTTACCTCATATAAACTAGACAAGTGAAATTCTATCCATGAGAGAATCGCCATAGCGAGTGGAAAAAGTCAAAAATGTATACGCTATCAAAATGTCTGATCAAGCTGTTGTTACATTTTGGCATTTCAACCGTCCGTCGCCATCGCTGAATGAATTTTTAGAGCCTCTTATCGTAATTGCCTAACAATATTTCCAGTATCGGTTAAATCGAACTGGTAGGTACCTAGATTATTTGATAATAATGACAGGCTTCAAGAACCTGTAAAAATATTATAGCACTATCATCGTGATTTTAACGCTATCAACAGTCACTGGTTAGGATTGTGCAATATTTAGGCACGTTTTGTCATATTTTATCATCCGACTTTCGGTACAGGTAGTGTAAAACCCGGCAATCTTGTGGCAGTCAGATAGGGAGTTCAGCTACATCAGCTTACTGCAAACTGACACCAATACAGTTGGGAAAAGACTAGGCAGGTTGGTTGATGATTTACCTTATCTCAAAATGGGGGGTCAACGTTCAGACTAGACAGATCAGTATTAATATTTTTCATAGAACGGGCCTTATGACCTTACGGATGTGTGGAATGTCGAGAATGGTATAAATTGAGAAATGAGTATATTAAAGGAAGTTTGAAAGTGGCGCCAGTGACAGAAAATTTGTTGAGGAGGGATGAAACGCATGTTACTAAAAGAGTTGTGAATATAAATATTGATGGATGGAGAGACGACGGCCAAATAAAATATGGATGGACTGTGTGAGGTGTGATATGAAAGAAAAATGAGATGATGACGTGACGAGGGATAGGACGATATGGAAGAAGAAAACGTGTTGCGCCAAACCCAAGTATCATGGGGCAAGGGCAGGAATATAGAATGGACCTTATAAGTTAAAAAGCTGTAGGTAGGCATTTTCTAAATGAAAATATGTTGAGCTACATTTATTATACGAATGCGAACTACATTTATAGTTATGTATATGATTTGTACAATAATAAAAAATTGCTCTCTAGTACAGGGAGCAGGGTTCAAGCTACCAGGCGATCATAGCTACAAAGAGAGTACGTAACCTTCTAACATTATCTAAGCGCTGTGTCCAAGAGTTCCACTTTCTGAAACAAGCCCTTGACCCAACTTCTTAAAAAAGATTATTTATTCTGTTATTGTTTTAAACAAATCGGAATTCCCGATGTCATGATTCAGTTTTTTTTCGCCTCGTTTGTATCTAAATAATGCCCAAATTAATCACCGATAGGTAGTGTCGTACTACGTTATATGATTGCGATATCATACTCGTATTGACGTCAGCCTGTGTTGTTTAGGAATTAATTTGATAACGTTTACGAGAATTTATTTTACACCAAGAGATATGCGAGAAAATGTAGAACATGTAATACGAGTTTCTGTAGCGAAAAGTAGATAAAGAATTGAAAATCCTTACCGACAAACTTTCGAGAAATTTTTAATTTCAGCTAAAAAACGTCTATTACTGGACATACATCTTCTTTGACTACATGCATCCACAGGATACCCGTAGCATCCCAAAGTCATCGATCTTCCTGTGTGAGGCCTTTTAACGTTACACTTTAGGGTACTCGGTCGCCTGTCCTGAATCTGCCGGCTACATCAACCGGCGTTCTGCTAGAAACACGTATATGGTAAAAGACATCAAACTACGTATTAAGAAACTACGTATACAAAACTAAAGCCAGCATATGTAGTATGCTGGAAGTGTCTTCTGTAGATAGGCATCATGATTTACAACAGGCAAGAGAAGGAAAAAGAATTAATTATACACAAAAAAATAAAAATCCGAATCAGAACCTCCCCCTTTTTGGAAAGTCGGTTGAAAATCGAAAATGATGAAAGGTTACAGTAAAGTATATTTTTAACCGACTTCAAAAAAAGGAAGAGGTTGTCAATTCGTCGGAGTCTTTTTTTTAATAGAATCTATTCTTCTTCTTAGCGTGTCAGTGGAAAATATTGTTTTTAAATATCATATACATAGTTTTACAATACAGAGTCGACTTGATCACTCCCCTGATTCGTGCTGATAACCACATTATTCTAGCAAGATTGGAAAATTGCTAATCTTAAACGCAAAGATATCTGTTACACCAATAGGTCTTTTGTTATTAATCATAATTCTTAGATAATTTAGATTATCAACTAGGTACAATTTATGAATGGATTTGGGTTTTTACAAGAAATATTAGGTACAAGCCTGCTGTTTACAGGGTCAAATTCAATTTGATAACCAGCGGAATTCCGCAGATATAATATTTAATGATTTCTTCTTCTGTCGCGACCTAATACCATTTATTTGGGGTTGGCCCTACTTATCAACCAAGCGGCAGCTGACCTTCCGCGGTGCAGATAGAGATACCTCTCAGTAGCTGATTTTAAATTGAGAATCACGTCTAAACGGCTTGTCATATTTTTTTTGGAAAAAATATATTTTACTTAAGACATTTTTTTTAAGAACTTGAATTTTATTCGTATAACATAGTGTAATTAATTTGTAAAGTTATGTCTAACACGGAGAACAACACGACAATCGCACCAAAATCGCTGGGCGTATTTTAATTAAATTATCACCATCTCAAAGACAATTTAATTACCTACATTTTGATCTAAGCCTTTTTTTAAGTCTTAGAATAATAAGGAAAATACAAAAAACTACTGAGCTTGAGGTCGCGCGGTTGTGAAACGATTGCGCGTTTTGTTCATTCAAGGTCGTTTCAAAATAAAAATCCAATGATTTTTATTTTTTGGCCTGCATGCGCACTTATAAAACGTCGACAAAAGGTGCACGGTTCGGGTTGGTCGTTTCCTATGGAGAAGAACCGGCAAGAAACTCCATGATTACTTTCTCTTTTAAAATAAATTGGTTTATAATATAATATATTTACCTTTGTATAGATTCTTTTACCGATTGTTTTGTGAATGTGTGAACATTGTATTTTTTTACTTACGACTTACTGTCCCATTTCTAAGCACTAATGCTGTAACATGGAAATATCGTATAAACAAACCAATTTTGTATATATATATATTTATATATAACAAGACTAAATTTAACATGTGGCACAAATGTTGTTATCAGTGCTGTAACTATTCTTAGCAAAGGGCTATAAAGATTATTGAAATCATTGTAAAACTTCTAATTAAAAGAAGGAAAAAAAAATAAAAGATAAAAATGAGATTGAGAATAGTTAGAGACATCCACATATTTGTGCCGTTTATGAGTTACCAGGGAAGCCGCATGCGCAGAAGGAGCTAAAATTTTTATCTTCAACGTAGTCCTTGATTTTATAATATGCTTTTTTAATAAGGACACGTTTGATGTAGTTTTTGAACTTTCCATCGGTCAATTCTATAACTAACTTTGGCAACTTGTTATAAAAGCGTATACTGATAATAAGAAAAGACTTGCTAGTTTTCGTTAATCTGAATTTGGGTATTACAATTTCATGCTTACTGCGTGTATTTAAATTTTGGTATTTAAACGTTGGCGACTTTCGTCGTCTTAACAGCAAGTTCCACCATGTGGTCATCTGGCCGTCTCTGGATTTGGACATACCTACATAGATATACTATTTAGTGACGATGAAATAAAAAAATATTATCTTTAATTTCAAGTTATTGCAGGTGATTAGGAGGAACTGCAATCAGTATTTGGTGGCTTTTGGCCCTGTATACAGCTGTTGCAGTTGCAGTAGTGGCTTAGTGGTATCGATCGGCCGCGACTTATAAGTTGTAGGTCGTGGGTTAGGCAGCCGCTTTACTTTGTGTATCACCACCACCACTGCTCCCAAAACGGTAAAGGAAAATATCGTGAGGAAACCGGCATGTCCTAGAAACAAAAATTCGAATACATGTGACATCCACCAACCCGCACTGGGCCCGCGTGGTGGATTACGGCCCATTCCCTCTCACAGAGAGGAGGCCTGTGTCCCAGTAGAGGGTACATTAAAAAAAAAAAAATACAATAAACCCTACTGCTTAAAAACCTTTTAGCGAACTAAAAAGACATAAACAAGAATAAAATCATGCGGTGCAGTCAGAGGATACATATTCGCGAGCTGGCTGACCAAAACCAGATGTATCCTCCGACTGCACAGCAACTTTATTTTGATACCTTACACGATGGGTTTGGAAGCAAAAAAAAATTTGGCCCCCCACAATATGGCGCCCAAGAACCGCCATTTTCCTATTTTACAATTTTTAAGAAGGGTTAAGACGAATCGATTGACGTAAGAACAATCAAAATCGGCCCACGCGTTTGGTCTCTAGAACGCCACATAGGAACAAACATACATACATAGACTGATAAACACATTACCCGCCTTCGGCAGTCGGGTAAAAAGGCTGTTGATGATGATGATATAGCTGTAGATACCCATCACGTCAGCTTCTCCCGAGCATTGCAATTGACACGACGACCAGTCCAGATTTCTCACATTACTGCTGTACAGCTGACTCAATATTTGATAAGCCTTCGTACATATTACTCAAGTGAAAAGGAGAACACAGGACATCCTTTTGACATAATCCCATAATTACCTTTTACGAAACAAAGGAGAGCACGGGACCAGGCCTTCAGGGAATAACAGAGGCCTTAATAAGTATTATGTTAGTGACCTGTTTCATCAGAGGCGAGATACATTTCGTAATAATTAATAACAAGGATCCCTTGGGGTATGACTTGTACGGAAGGTACGAATTCCGATGAATCACCATGATCTTTGTCTCAAGTTTAGTATTTTAAATTATTAATTATTATTATTTTTTAATTATTAATTTTAAATTACATCTGAGTAATCCCATGCTGTGATACTTGTATGTACTGTAGGGATTGCAGGAAATTATGGGAAGATTTGAGCCTGTGTAGAATTTATTTATAATACAAAAATTACACACACATCATTTGGAAAAACGGCTCAGACCGAGTTCTACTCTTTTAAACTCTTACTGAATCTGTGTCACTATTTATAACCAGCCAGAATTCGTTTTGTGCCAGTTTGCACCCTCGCTGTGAAGTTACCGCATGGGTTTCAGTATGCCACTTTCGCAACACCTGTGGGTTCTTTCTGCCAGGTGGACTGAAAGCCAGTTTTCAAACCTAACTATATTGTGATTTATATTTCGGAGACTAAACTGATAGCTGCCAATGACCATATTTTTTTTAATGTTGCAAGCGCGAAGAATTGTATTGCAGGTAGGCTCAATCATATGTGATTCATCGATGTGACATGACGGCTCAATTTAATTTTACTTATTGGTGTAAGTAAATGTTTTATGAACATAAACGTAATATATTTAAATATAACAGTATTTATACACATCGCGTACACAAACTTGTATTGTAATAAATATGAAATCAACAATAAAATAAATACGGTCGATAGAATAAAATCTAACATATATGAAGAAATTAAATAAGGGCCGCTAGTTTCTTAACAAATGCATTGTCTGTACCGTGAAATAGTTTCATTTTGGATCTGATTTGATTTTCGTCTATCATTACGATTATGACACTATTTTTAAGTAACGATAAAGTGGCAACGCCCCGAATATCAGTTGAGTCGACGAAATAAAAAAATCAGAGATTAGTGTAATCCTCCAATTTTCGTTTCTGTCGAATTTTGCTTTACATTTCAAGTCAGCTGAGCCATTTCTCGGAGACCTATCAAGAATTCTCTAGGTGACTTTTTCAGTTGGTCGCTACTTGCCATCGTTGGTCGCCACTGCCCAATATTGGTCGTCACTTAGCAATGTTGGTACTCCCTCAAGAGTCAGTGTGTGGCAAATTGTGGCTTTCTTGTTTTAATAACCTTGATATTAATGATAACAATATATCTCAAGAACATTTTTTCATTATATACCTCAAGAAAATTATGTTATTGGGACAATAGACGGAAACACCAACACCTGTTGCCTCGTCTACCACATCGTATTTAATAACATTCACTTACCAATTTCCACAGCGGCAAATGACCTACAGAGGAACTTTACATTATCTTGTACCACTCAAGGTCACTTCAAGGTCACTTATGGTTTCAACTACAATATAGGCTGAGAATTTTAAAAGGCATATAATGTAAACAATTGAGTAAACAAATAAAGGCGTGGGACGTGGTTTGAATTAATTGAAACGGTAATCATGTTTCTAGGTACCGCTTTAGAAAAAATGTAGGCAAGTACTATAGAGATAAATAAACAAAGCAATCATGTCATATCTCTTTTTAACCGACCTCAAAAAAGGGGGATTTTTTTTTAGGGTACCCAAAGAGTAAAAACGGGACCCTATTACTGAGACTTCGCGGTCCGTCTGTCTGTCTATCTGTCACCAGGCTGTATCTCATGAACCGTGATAGCTAGACAGTTGAAATTTTCACAGATGATGTAATTATAACAACAAATACTAAAAACAGATTAAACTAAATATTTTAGTGGGGCTCCCATATAACAAACGTGATCATTTTGCAATTTTTTGCAATAATGGTACGGAACCCTTCGTGCGCGAGTCCAACTCGCACTTGGCCGGTTTTATTATGTTTTTACCCGATTACTCAAAGACGCCTGGACCGATTTGTAAATTTCTTCTTTTGTTTGAAAGGGTATACTTTCCAGGTCACATGGTCATCAGGATAGGATCTGATGATGGAATACTGGAGAAATCAAGGGAACTCCTTTAATATTATCGGCATACGTATAGCGATTTTGGTACTTTCATCAACAATGCAATCAATTGAACTAAGAAAGTATCATTTGGTGAAGTGGAACTAATAAAGAAGACCGCAGATGGCCACTGGAACTCCTTAATGCTAAGTATGTCACGGGTATAAGATATCTCGAATAGTTAACCGATAATAATGAAGCATTTACTTATAAATAAATGGTAACATATAACTGATCTGAAGATGAAGCCGGAAGGTAGGCACTGGAACTACGAAATAAGACAATGTACCTTAACGTATTTGAGCTTATTGGAATCGTCATGAGATTTACTTTGGCTGTAAATGTTTTTTTTTTGTAATTGGAGGAACCTACCAAAACTACCAGAACTATAGATAAATAAAAAACTTTTTAACAAATAATTCAAACCCACTTCAAAAACAAAACACTACAAAGCAAAAAATAACTTTCTTTTCCGCAGTCACTGCCAAAAAACATCCAAATCCAAGTCGTTTTGGAGTGAGTATCGTGATGTAATTTTTTTTTTAAAGCGAAACTATTAGATACACAACAAAACCATATTTCATAAATCATATACATGAATCAATGATAAATATTTTGTTAACCTTTTAACCTAGTTGTTACTAAAGTTTAAGATTTAGAAATTAACCGTTTTACGGCACTAAAGCGGCCACATCGATCGTTCCTGTGCTTTTCTTAACCAGCAGATACCCGTGAACTGTTTTTACCAGACTGCAAGGAAAGGGTTTGTTATGTAATATTCTTTATTGCCTCATATCTTTGAAACTGCTAGACGGATTTATATAATTAAGACATCGGTAGATACGTCTCGACCGCCCAAGTGTTCTTAGATAGGTGAAGTCAAAAAAAAAAAGTTAATAAAAAAAATCAAAATACCCGACTGCTTAAAAAGCGAACTAAAAAGACGTAAACAAGAAGAAAATCATGCTGTGCAGTCGGAGGATACATATTCTCGAGCTGGCTGACCAAAACCAGATGTATCCTCCGACTGCACAGCATGATTTTCTTCTTGTTTACGTCTTTTTAGTTCGCTTTTTAAGCAGTCGGGTATTTTGATTTTTTTTATTAACTTTTTTATTTATAACTTTTTAGTTAACATTTTTTTTCGAATTAGGTACATTTAAATATATAAGTATTATATATTTTTGAAATCACCACTTAAAACCCTTTATTTTGATACCCCACACGATGGGTTTGGAAGAAAAAATAAAATTGCCCCCCCACAATATGGCGCCCAAAAGCCGCCATTTTTCTATTTTCCAATTTTAATGTAGCCTATGACACTTGCAAGGTTAAGACGAATCGATTGACGTATGAATCATCAAAATCGGTCAACGCGTTTGGTCTCTGGAACGCCACATAGGAACAAACATACATACATACATACATACATACATACATACATACATACATACATACATACATAGACTGATAAACACATTACCCTCCTTCGGCAGTCGGGTAAAAATAAACATGGCGGCTTTTGGGCACCGTATAGTGCGGGTCCCAATTATTTTTGCTTTCTTTCTTATCAAAATGAAGGGTTTTAAGAGTTGATTACAAAAATATATAGCACTTATATGTTTAAAAGTAATTTGAAAAAAAAATATAACTCAAAAGTTGTAAGTAAAAAATGTTAATTTAAAAATAAAAAAAACCCGACTGCTTATCACCGAATGCGGATCAGAGGATTAGTCAGTTCGCGAATATGTATCTTCCGACTGCACAGCATGATTTTTGCTTGTTTACAGCTTTTCAGTTCGCTTCTTAAGCAGTCGGGTTTTTGATTTTTATATTAATTTAATAATTGATATAAAATATTTCTTTAAATAAGCTAAGTAATAAGTTTTAACTTGTAATAAAAAAAAATAGCTGAACTAATTGGCAAAACTCATATTTTCCTTGATTAATTATCTGTAAAAAAAAAATTAAACTGCTAAAAGAACGACAGTTTTCCTTCTCTTTGTAAAGCCCTGTGTAAAATATGTACGTTGACCTATTTTGAAAATTCTCTTTGTGAGAAAACAAACTAAGTGGAAAATTAACAATTACAGTCTGACCCGTTTCCAAAATGGCCTCGCTTTGTTTTAAGAAAGGTAACTTAAGTGGAACTAATATAAATGGACTTGTTTTTTTTTGTCCTGAATAAATTGTGTTTTTTCTAGAAGAATGTCCGAACCAACTAAAAGGATGCCATAATATTTCAGTTTGAAAACGTGAGATAGATGCTTCGTAAATACTCGTATTTACTTTAGGAGGCATTTCTTACAATTACAATCATTATATAAACTGCCCGAATTTTGGATATTGATAAAACACTCTTTATATAATATGATACTATAATATTTTCCTGCGGCTTCGTTCCCTTCCATGGCATATTTATATGCTTTATTGTACACCTTAATATGTATATGTTATGGACCAAGTGATTCATCAGTGCACCGAGCATTATAAATCAAGTCAAGTCAAATTTGGCAATGTAATGAATACTGATTTAAACTTCTATATGCGCCTAGGTACTCCCAGCGGAGCCCCACATCGCTGTCAATGTGGTGAAGCAGTCGACCGCCTCGGACACCATGGTCTATCCTGCAGTAGGAGCGCTGGTCGGATAGCACGGCACGCCAGCATTAATGACATCATACGTCGAGCTTTTGTCACCGCCGGGGTGCCAGCTGTTTTAGAACCCAATGGCTTGGCACGCAACGATGGGAAGAGACCGGATGGGATGACCATAATGCCTTGGAAGTTGGGTAGGCCTTTGGTGTGGGATGCAACAAGTGTCGATACCCTTGCGCCATCCCGTCTTCTTAGCACGGCGGGCTGTGCTGGGGCAGCTGCTGCTGGTGCAGAAAACCTCAAACGGCGCAAAAATAACAAACTTATTGGCAGTTATATGTTTGAGCCGTTTGGGGTTGAGACGTTAGGTCCATGGGGTCCGAGTGCTCATCGAGTGTTTCGAGACATAAGTAAACGGTTAGTCGACTGTTCGCGTGACCAGAGGGCTGGCCTTTTCTTCAGCCAGAGAATCAGCATTGCCATTCAACGTGGCAATGCTGCCAGCGTTCTGGGCACGTTTCCCATTGACATCGATGTGGACGAATTTTTTGATGCGCTATGAGCCATTTTCCCTCTCCCTTTTGTATGTAAGTTTGTTTTGTTATTAGTCATAAGATTAGGAATAGTCAGTTGTACATTACCAAGTTGAAATAAAACTGTTTTTTTTTTTTTTTTTTTTACTATTTATAGGCCTGTGTTTGACCACAATCTCACCGTGGTCAGTGATGATGTGGCCGATGGTGGTAAGCACACAAAGCCTAGAAGGGAACTGGCTCTCAAGTGCTGCTGTCGGAACACACCGGAAGGTGCTTGGCGACAGATTTTCAACTTGAGGGTGGTTGCCAGCCAGGCGGGTACTACAAAGTACCCTACCACCGTGCTATGGTTTCCTCACGATGTTTTCCTTCACCGAAAGCTCAAGCTCACTGTAGGATTCGAACCCGCGACCTTCATCTCGGTATCCGACGTCACTACCACTGAGCTATCATCGCCTTAAAATTGTAATCTCTTTTAGAGAATAAATCCAGATAATTGAATGGCAAACTTCGATATTTATCACATTGTCTGGTCATTTTGAATATTGCTACGAAACGGTTGGGAAATTCGATAATTATGATTGATGAATTAGTCCAAGAGCGAGCGAAGCTAGCTCGGGAGCTTAGAGCACCCCGACACGGATAGGTTAGGTCCTTCATGTTAGGTTACTTTAGACCCTGCAAACAGAAATATAATGCCTCGGCGAATTTGTTGCATAAATAGTAATCGTACCTATCTTTTCTATTTAGCCTATTAAAACCAACTTCAACATTACAATAATATTAAAAAATCCAAAAAAAAAAAATGAGCCCCACTCATCAAACTATCTATTTCAAAACTCCTAGCCAAGCAATTTAATTACTCCCAAACAAACAAAGCCATATAAGACAACAATAAAAAAACAAATGAATTAGAAAGTTATATTTAAATTACATTAAACTGTCCCGGACAAACAATCACGGTTTAAGAATAGGTATCGACTGGTGCGGTGGAGTCCGTGGTAGCGAGTGATCCTCGACCTGCGCCGTGCTGCGTTGATGTCGCGCCGCTCACCCACACATCGATGCCGCGTGCGCTGCGTGCGAGTGTGCCAAGTGCAGACGGCGTGCGCTGGCCGCGAGTGTTGGGTTCAAATCCCAACAGTACCCAAAGAGTAAAAACGGGACCCTATTACTGAGACTTCGCGGTCCGTCTGTCTGTCTATCTGTCACCAGGCTGTATCTCATGAACCGTGATGGCTAGACAGTTGAAATTTTCACAGATGATGTATTTATAACAACAAATACTAAAAACAGATTAAACTAAATATTTTAGTGGGGCTCCCATATAACAAACGTGATCTTTTTGCCGTTTTTGCAATAATGGTACGGAACCCTTCGTGCGCGAGTCCAACTCGCACTTGACCGGTTTTATTATGTTTTTACCCGATTACTCAAAGACGCCTGGACCGATTTGTAAATTTCTTCTTTTGTTTGAAAGGGTATACTTCCCAGGTCACATGGTCATCAGGATAGGATCTGATGATGGAATACTGGAGAAATCAAGGGAACTCCTTTAATATTATCGGCATACGTATAGCGATTTTGGTACTTTCATCAACAATGCAATCAATTGAACTAAGAAAGTATCATTTGGTGAAGTGGAACTGATAAAGAAGACGCACAGAGGGTCACTGGAACTCCTTAATGCTAAGTATGTCACGGGAATAAGATATCTCGAATAGTTAACCGAAAATAATGAAGCATATACTTATAAAAGATAGTTAAACATCTCTTTAAAGAAACGTGTAACTTCATTTTTTGGTGTACAATAAAGTATATTCTATTATATTCTAAACTTATAAATAAATGGTAACATATAACTGATCTGATGATGAAGCCGGAAGGTAGGCACTGGAACTACGAAATAAGACAATGTACCTTAACGTGTTTGAGCTTATTGGAATCGTCATGAGATTTACTTTGGCTGTAAATGTTTTTTTTTTGTAATTGGAGGAACCTACCAAAACTACCAGAACTATAGATAAATAAACAACTTTTTAACAAATAATTCAAACCCACTTCAAAAACAAAACACTACAAAGCGAAAAATAACTTTCTTTTCCGCAGTCACTACCAAAAAACATACAAATCCAAGTCGTTTTGGAGTGAGTATCGTGATGTAAATTTTTTTTTAAAGCGAAACTATTAGATACACGACAAAACCATATTTCATAAATCATATACATGAATCAATGATAAATATTTTGTTAACCTTTTAACCTAGTTGTTACTAAAGTTTAAGTTTTAGAAATTAACCGTTTTACGGCACTAAAGCGGCCACATCGATCGTTCCTGTGCTTTTCTTAACCAGCAGATACCCGTGAACTGTTTTTACCAGACTGCAAGGAAAGGGTTTGTTATGTAATATTCTTTATTGCCTCATATCTTTGAAACTGCTAGACGGATTTATATAATTAAGACATCGGTAGATACGTCTCGACCGCCCAAGTGTTCTTAGATAGGTAAAGTTAAAAAAAAAAACATGGCGGCTTTTAGGCACCGTATAGTGCGGGTCCCAATTATTTTTGCTTTCTTTCTTATCAAAATGAAGGGTTTTAAGAGTTGATTACAAAAATATATAGCACTTATATGTTTAAAAGTAATTTGAAAAAAAAATATAACTCAAAAGTTGTAAGTAAAAAATGTTAATTTAAAAATAAAAAAAACCCGACTGCTTATCACCGAATGCGGATCAGAGGATTAGTCAGTTCGCGAATATGTATCTTCCGACTGCACAGCATGATTTTTGCTTGTTTACAGCTTTTCAGTTCGCTTCTTAAGCAGTCGGGTTTTTGATTTTTATATTAATTTAATAATTGATATAAAATATTTCTTTAAATAAGCTAAGTAATAAGTTTTAACTTGTAATAAAAAAAAATAGCTGAACTAATTGGCAAAACTCATATTTTCCTTGATTAATATCTGTCAAAAAAAAATTAAACTGCTAAAAGAACGACAGTTTTCCTTCTCTTTGTAAAGCCCTGTGTAAAATATGTACGTTGACCTATTTTGAAAACTCTCTTTGTGAGAAAACAAACTAAGTGGAAAATTAACAATTACAGTCTGACCCGTTTCCAAAATGCCCTCGCTTTGTTTTAAGAAAGGTAACTTAAGTGGAACTAATATAAATGGACTTGTTTTTTTTTCCTGAATAAATTGTGTTTTTTCTAGAAGAATGTCCGAACCAACTAAAAGGATGCCATAATATTTCAGTTTGAAAACGTGAGATAGATGCTTCGTAAATACTCGTATTTACTTTAGGAGGCATTTCTTACAATACAATCATTATATAAACTGCCCGAATTTTGGATATTGTTAAACACTCTTTATATAATATGATACTAGATATTTGCCTGCGGCTTCGTTCCCTTCCATGGCATATTTATTTATTATTTATTATATGCTTTATTGTACACCTTAATATGTATATGTTATGGACCAAGTGATTCATCAGTGCACCGGGCATTATCAATCAAGTCAAGTCAAATTAGGCAATGTAATGAATACTGATTTAAACTTCTATATGCGACTAGGTACTCCCAGCGGAGCTCCACATCGCTGTCAATGTGGTGAAGCAGTCGACCGCCTCGGACACCATGGCCTATCCTGCAGTAGGAGCGCTGGTCGGATAGCACGGCACGCCAGCATTAATGACATCATACGTCGAGCTCTTGTCACCGCCGGGGTGCCAGCTATTTTAGAACCCAATGGCTTGGCACGCAACGATGGGAAGAGACCGGATGGGATGACCATAATGCCTTGGAAGTTGGATAGGCCTTTGGTGTGGGATGCAACATGTGTCGATACCCTTGCGCCATCCCGTCTTCCGCCGTGCTAGGCGGGCTGAGCTGGGGCAGCTGCTGCTGGTGCAGAAAACCTCAAACGGCGCAAATATAACAACCTTATTGGCAGTTATATGTTTGAGCCGTTTGGGGTTGAGACGTTAGGTCCATGGGGTCCGAGTGCTCATCGAGTGTTTCGAGACATAAGTAAACAGTTAGTCGACTGTTCGCGTGACCAGAGGGCTGGCCTTTTCTTCAGCCAGAGAATCAGCATTGCCATTCAACGTGGCAATGCTGCCAGCGTTCTGGGCACGTTTCCCATTGACATCGATGTGGACGAATTTTTTGATGCGCTATGAGCCATTTTCCCTCTCCCTTTTGTATGTAAGTTTGTTTTGTTATTAGTCATAAGATTAGGAATAGTCAGTTGTACATTACAAAGTTGAAATGAAATTGTAATCTCGTTTCTTTTAGAGAATAAATCCAGATAATTGAATGGCAAACTTCTATATTTATCACATTGTCTGGTCATTTTGAATATTGCTACGAAACGGTTGGGAAATTCGATAATTATGATTGATGAATTAGTCCAAGAGCGAGCGAAGCTAGCTCGGGAGCTTAGAGCACCCCGACACGGATAGGTTAGGTCCTTCATGTTAGGTTACTTTAGACCCTGCAAACAGAAATATAATGCCTCGGCGAATTTGTTGCATAAATAGTAATCGTACCTATCTTTTCTATTTAGCCTATTAAAACCAACTTCAACATTACAATAATATTAAAAAAACCCAAAAAAAAAATATAATTGAACCCCACTCTTCAAACTATCAATTTCAAAACTCCTAGCCAAGCAATTTAATTACTCCCAAACAAACAAAGCCATATAAGACAACAATAAAAAAACAAATGAAACAATAAAAAAACAAGACAAACAGAGATTGGCGTGCGTCGAATGAGCTAATAAGTTGTTAACTTCAATAACGCGAGGTCGACGCCGGCGCAAGTGAACGTGTTTCGTTTATTATAGTTACGCTACTTCCTTCATTACTTTTACTAGTATTTGTAATATTTGTTTGACGTTGTACGAGATATTCAACATCCCACTACGTCAAACAGTAAAACAGATGTGAATGCCTGATGAGCTGGCGATTAAAGGCTGATGCAGATTTGGCCAGATTTACTGTACCTATTTAAAAAACCTACAACATGTTTTTAGTGCATTTTCTATGAAACATTCTACATTACGGTGTGATGAGATCATGAGCTGCTTGTGTAATGTGCTCTTAAAGCAACAATTTGCCAGAATTTGTGGTGATTACAACACCATGCGACCTCGAGTACGTCTGTTGGTAAACAGAGTCCTACGCGACAAGCATGTCCCTTGGATACGAGATCTATCACTGGGAAAATACGAGAATTTTATGTAAAGTATTACTGCGCAGTGCGCATCTTCGGGCAGTAGGTTATTGACCTAGTGTTTCCTATACCTATGGCAACACTACACTGCATTGGTTTTCCTGTTTAGGGAAAAAAAAAAAACAGTCAAAAGTTTGCCGAGCGAAAACTAATTTTTTTGTTAAGCTCGCTTTTCTACATACCATTTAACAACAATTTATCGCAGTGTGTCAAGACACAAGTCTGTTGGTCACAGACTTTTGTGTGTGTTGCCAGAAATTACCTATGGTACGAGACGTGGTCGCTCACAATGGGCCTTATCAGAAAGCTTAAAGTCACCCAAAGAAAGAAAAAGCCACAAAAAGGACATAAAAAAATTTCGACATCTTAAATTAAACCCTGTACTAGTAAGTACTTAAATTATGTTATTAGAGAAAAGTAAGATTTAAAAAAATACTAAATTTGAGTACAGTACAAGTATGATGAGTAAATACAAGCAGATGCATGTCGTGACAATGGCAAAGGGCAAATAGAGAGGGCTATGCCTCAGAAAATTAAATGAGGACATCCGCAGAAGAACCAAATTTACCGACATAGCCCGAAGAATTGCGAAACTTAAGTGGCAGTGGGAAAGGCACATTGTTCGCAGAACGGATGGCCTAAGGGGCCGATCAAGTGGCAACAATCCACTACCACAATCAAAGTGGCAGTGGGAAGAAGATGCGGTGGAAGGCCTCCCACTAGGTGGACCGATGACTTGGTTAAGGTTGCGGGAATGCGCTGGGACGCAATGGGATCGGTCAATGTGACGACGCTTGGGGGAGGCAGCAGTGGCCGTCTTTCGGCTAAAATTTTTTGTTTGTTTTTTTTTTTTTTTAAACTTTGCCCCACACTAGGAATTTCTTCCTGTATCGTGGGTGCGTTTACAAACATATACACTCACATACACAAACACCCAGAGCCGAAACAACTATCTGTAGGTCATACAAATATTTGTTCCGTGCGGGAATCGAACCCGCGACACGCAGCGCAGCAGTCAATCGCTCAACCACTGCGCCAACCGTGCGCCCAAAAAATGATGAATGATGATGATGATTTAACAACAAAATGTGCGAATGCTAATCACTTTGTATACAGAATTTAAATTAGGATAGGCACGTTTGATTAGGCACCGTAACAAGCACAACCCATTTGAAGCAGTCTCTGGCAGCAATCAAACAATACTTTCTCAAATTACATCAACTGCTCATCTCATTTATATGAATGAACCATACCCAGCACGTGTTTCAGACGCATCTCGACACATGTGTCCAAGCACGTGTATTGGGCGCGTACGCACTGCCCGCACGGACATCGAAGCGGCAACCAAATTGTCAAAGCCGTCCAATTAATCCGGAGTTCATTGATGATCGAGTTAATAAAATTTGATGTTCTATGAATCGTTTAGCAATTGAATTGACTTTTCTTATTTATTAGTAGATTGCGTTAAGGCTGTGGCCGCGACGATTAGTTTTTGTGAAGACACGTGCCTTTCAATGCTTATTTTATTAATAAGTAATTACAAAAACGTTCCTAAGTTATAATTTATCTGGAACAACGTTATGATTGATGAAATCCCCTAATCTAGACATATCAAGACTGACTCGTGCTTCTAAAGGGCCACTAGGTGATCAAGATTTTGTATATTTATCTTTAAATCCCCAGATCAATTCGATATCATCATTGTTTTTTAGGGTTCCGTATCCAAAGGATAAAAACGGGACCCTATTACTGAGACTCCGCGGTCTGCCTGTCTGTCTGTCTTCTGTCTGTCACCAGGCTGTATCTCATGAACCGTGATAGCTAGACAGTTGAAATTTTCACGGATGATGTGTTTCCGTTGCCGCTATAACAACAAATACTAAAAACAAAATAAAATAAATATTTAAGTGGGGCTCCCATACAACAAACGTGATTTTTGTGCCGATTTTTGCTATAATGGTACGGAACCCTTCGTGCGCGAGTTCGACTCGCACTTGGCTGGTTTTTTATACACACCCACTCAGAAGCACAATTAATTGCAACATTGAATTTAATAAATTCCTGGGGAACGACTCTAGTTTATTTGTTAGTCACATCCTTGTCATCTTCCCCTCATTTCTGATGTCATTGAAGTCAGGAGAACCGAAAATAACAGTATATCACCGATTAAAGTTGTCAAAGTCCAAAATGTGTGGGATTGACATTTGACATGCGCTACCGAAATGTCACATAGTCATTTCCAAACATATTAAACTTTTGACAATAGGGTAATTGGCAAAAAATACCTATTTAGTCCGTCAGATAACCTAAAAATATTGGACGCGTATTTTTTCTTTTGCCACTAAACACAAAACTATGACGATACAGTGCGTTGAAATATCGTGTGACGTCACGGTGTGCCACTTTATACTGACAAAGTGACGTCACAAGCCCCCATTACGAAACCTTGATGCGCTTTATCTTTGTCAATTTTTATTTATTTGATGAAGCAAAAAATATGTGTTCAATATTTTTTGATAATATCAGTGACGGACAAAATATAATTATCATTTTTTTACCCAAGAAACATCCTTATTGTTACAGCAGTCCAAAGTCTGGATTTGTGCCCGGTTCATGACTATAGACTCGCCACTATTATTACTTAACTGAAATAGGTGTACTATAGATGCACGTGTACCTCTGCCTTACACTTCGGAGAACAAAGGCGTGATGCGTTGTTTATGCAATGGGAGCTGCGTTTTATTGCTCACCAGTTGGCGCCACTGTTGAATAAGGTCCAAAAATATAGCTGTTAAACGTTGTTATAACACGCACGGGTTGAATTAACATTAATTTCTAATGCCGTAAAAATGCGATTAAATATAAAATCGAGAAAGCCGCAGTTTTACGCAGCCCGTTTTTTTTCTAAAAAAAAGTGGATAACATTTTCCGAAACCTTAATCTCTATTAAAGCAGTGTGGTTGGTTAATCCCATGCCTCTCTTAATCTGCCATATTTGAAAAATATTCACAACAGTAAAAAAATAAATTCACGCTAAAAGCCAAAAATCTATGAAGTTTGACATTTTGAAAACCTCACTCAACACCAGTGCCCCTAGTGGCAAAATCAAACGCGGTAGCTCCCATTGTTAGTGCTTATAGAATGTCATTAGGTTTAAGGTAGGTTAGGTTAGGTGGTTAGGTGGGTTAGGTTTAGGTTTGTCGTTAGGTTAGTCTTATTAGGGATAAATTAATAATAATCCCGAAAAGCACATGTTCAGCAGAGGGGTTATAATATGTAGTGATAGTGATAAACGCACAGCGGGGTAAGCTCTTAGAGTAAGGTTATTTTGAGTGTGTGTAAGGGACAGATGTATATGACTTATTTACATCTTTCCCTTATGCACACTCAATATAACCTTACTCTGAGAGCTTATGGTCGCCCTCCAAGACTCGAAATAGATAACCCATAATCATAACGACCATCCCGTGTAGATGCGTGCGCTAGTGATGCGCTGACACGCACATGTCAATACAGTTGTGATTAATTCGAACTACGTTTTTCTATACATATCCTAATGGGCAGTGAGTAATTTGTAATCAAGCAGAAGTTATTTTGTAAACATGGCACAAACACGTGCTTTTAAAGGACAAGATTTCGCAAGAGAATAATCATCACACGCAGTGTACTTCTGACGCTTAGTAAAAAAATATGATAAAATCATGACAGATGACTTTATCAAGTCATGACTTGTTAGTTTATTTATCTGAAATCTTGATGATGCTGTTACGATAAACGTTGTCTATTATTGAAAAATATTTGGGCATTCCGCAAGCTTATTTCTATTTAACACCCAGATATCGGCTCTAATCCATTCTCTCAATCGTGCCCTGATTTTAATTTGTATTTCTAAGTTTTGTTTTGTTCTTCAAATTCAAATAATTTATTATGGGTCATAGATTCATAAGATGTTGTGTTGGTTACAGGTAGATCTGCTATGTCCCGCCGTTGGGGCATAAAAAATTCATAATATCAGTCTAGTTAAAATACAATACATCAAATTGTTATGCAATACAAATTAAAATTAAATTAGGCTAAAATAATAAGGTTTGTTGTAATACACCGGCTGTTTCAGTGTCTTGTCATTTAAAAATTTCATTTTTAAATTTTAATATTCGTGGAGTTTTTTTAAAAGCATTAATATCGCTTATAGTTCTGAAAAACGGCGGCAGTTTATTATATATACGTGGGCCCATACAAAAGATGCTTTGGTGCAAATGTAGGTTCTTGTTACCCTACATTGTTTCGCACTGCTTCGCAAAGGCCTCCTTTCTCCTTGCAAATATTTCTATCTTGGGTGATATACGGCCAAGTTTGAACCGCAATTATCAGAGGACAAAGTAACATTGTAACAGCGATGGTGGTAGTCGAAATGCCAAAATGTAACGCATTCATCACGTGACTTTTTTGTCATATACTTTTTGATGATTCTTTTTTATTTGAAAGCTAGTGCTTGTCATGTGGTCCCATTTAAATTTCATCAAGATCTGATAAAGAACTTCGGAGATATACATCAGAACTCTTCAATAAATGACGGAAAATCACTTGGAATAGCCACAATCGCATGTCTGTTTATTGTTTACACCATATTATAACATAATATCACATTGGTACGCTCTATAGGGGTACCCAGGTTTGAAGTGGAGTTTCAGAATGCACGGTAGAATCAATTTTTATTACTTGTAAATTTTAATTGTTGCCGTTCAAAAGAGCCGCTTAATGGCCTAGTTGAAATAAATATATGTGACTATGACTTTGACTTCGAACAGTTCACCCTCGTTCAGTTCATACTCTCATTCCACCGGTTTTGTTTAAGTTTTATGTTATTGGGTTAATAGAACTGGTCCATTAAGTACCACAACTAAAAAGTGAAAAATAAAAAACTTTTTACAAAAATGGTACATAATGGACCAGTTCTATAGGCTAAGTACTTATAATACCCAAAGTGATGTCAGAGTTTTTTATCAACTGCTATCGCGTCGCTATCGTTGAAAGAATCTCACTTGTCTAGTCTCTGATCGTCTCACATACGCAGCGGAATCATTCGAATTTCGAATCATTTCTAAGTTCACGAATTAAATAATGTTCTATCATCCATCCTTTTTAATCACGCGTGTTCCTAATCAGATACAACAAAGAACACGTCATGGCACGTGTATAAAAGGACCAGATTTCGCAAGTACATCTCACGCATATGCACAGCTATTCATACGTCATTTACGACCGTTAATATAATATTATGCGCCAGAATGACCCTGTTCTCGGGTTTTATTGTTTTAAGGTGAATTTTCGGCAGCGTGTGCGCATTGATGACTCCATTCTACGGTTGTGACGTCATAACGCGCTGGAGGTAATTCCTATGATATCTCTATATCTTGATAAAGATTTGAATAATGTGACGTAGGTCTCTCTCTAAGACACTTAATAAACGCCAAGGTTTGAAAATGAGATTTGTTGAAATAATGATGTTTTAATAATTATATTATATACAATATAATATATTTATTTCCTTTATTCATTTATGTACATACTTTTTACATTTTTAAATATTAGCCTATAAAAAATATTTAAAAATATAAAAATAGTAGCCCACCGGTATCGGGAACAGGGTCCAAGCTACCGGTGGTCAGGGCTCCTAAGAGAGGAACCTCCTAACGATACGCGCCGTGTCCAGGAGTACCGCTTTCTGGATCAAGCCCTTGATCCAGCTGCCCAACGAGAGCCTACTCAGATGTTTTGGCTATTATACCATTGGCCGTAACGACTATCGGCACAATGACTGCTGTATTCACATCCCACATGTCGACAACCTCGCGAGCCTGATCAAGATATTTGCTTTTCTTATCTCTCTCAGCCTTCACGAGGTTCTCGCGCTTGCACGAGGATTGCGCGATGCTCTAGTCGGTCTATCACCACTATGTCGGGCTTATTGGCAACTATAGTCCTGTCAGTGACGATAGACCGATCCCAATACAACGTGACATTGCCATTTTCGAGAACTGGGTCGGGCTCATACTTATAGTAAGGCACTTCCGTTTCCACAAGATTGTATTTCAGAGCAAGTTGCTGATGGATAATCCTGGCTACAAGAACAACCGGAGATAATGTGACGGATGGATTCCCCCGGCCGGTGACATGCCCGACAGATGTCAACCGTGCCGTCTTTCACAATAATATTATATATTTATTATTATTATTGTTTTTAAACTTAAGTTTCTCAGGTAAGAACCTAGTAGTTTTATAGGATCTCACGGGTGTGAACCAAGATCAAATCCTAAATTTTCGTTTCGGTGGTGCCGAATGGTGATCACGTACCGAAAGACACAAGTGTAGGTGGGTCTATCACAAGTTGAACTGATAACCTAATTGAGGCCTATTGAGGACCTGGACTGGATGCGTAAAGCACAGGACCAATTGATAGGGCGAAGGTTGGGTAAGACCTACATCCAGCATTAGCCATCTTTCAACTGAAATAATGATGATAATATCAATCACACTAATATTATAAAGGTGAAAGTTTGTGAGTGTGTTTATTATTTTTTCACGCTCAAACGGCTGGACGTATCTGGGTGAAATTTGGCACAAATATAGATTATAATCAGGAATAGCACATACAATTTTATATCCCGGGGATATGTTCCCTAGGGATAATTTTCGACTTTCACGCGGGCGAAGCCGCTGTCAGAAGCTAGTATCCACAAAAGATTGAGCCAGATTATACCTTAATAAAAATCTATTAGAAAGCAGTGATTGAAACTTGATGAAGATGGTAGAATACCGTTAACATGTCAAACTAAAAGTCTATTATTAGGTGTTAATATATACAGAATACCTAGTTTTCTTGTTTAAACTACCAAATCTATAATACATCATAACTGCAAAATATTCGATGATGAAGTCATCCTAAAATAAACTAAAAACGACTGGACTCCATTAGACAAACAAGATTTTAAAATCGGTACCACTTGTAACGCCAGACATAGCATAAATATTTAATGTCAGTAGTACTAACCTAAGTAGTAAATTATATTTTTAGCATAACAGAAGCACTAGTCAATTTTAATTTTATTATTATAAACACAATAAAATAATGATTCATACCGTGTGAAGAAAAACTCGTATTGCCACAAAATTGATAGATACAGAAGGTAAAAATATGCTAAACTAGTACGTGCAGCCAAATCATTGACCACTGGCGATGTTTTTCGTAAGCCTGAAGAATCTGTGGTAAGAACTGGTTGAACAGATTACTGCACACTTAGCAAAGGAGGACTGAAATTATTTTAATTTTATTATTATAAACAAAATAAAATAATGATTCATACCGTGTGAAGAAAAACTCGTATTGCCACAAAATTGATAGATACAGAAGGTAAAATTTAGCCAAACTAGTGCGTGCAATCAAATCAGTGTCGTTGTTCTTCGTAAACCTGAAGAATCTGTGGTAAGAACTGATTGAACAGATTACTGCACGCTTAGCAATGGGGGACTCAAATTAGAAACTTCATCCGCAGGAGAACACAGGTTACCGGTATGTACTAAAGAATTGGCATAGGTACTTATGCATAGGTCGGTACTTAAGTGGCAGTGGACATACCGCTTACATTACGCTACTACCTAATACTGCCGGTAAATGGATGGATGATGAGGTCGAAGGGTACTTGACTGGCGACCGCTTAGTAGAAAACGCAGCGTCGGTAGGCTATGGTGGACTAATGACCTGGAGAAGGTTACGGCAATCTGCTGAATACAAGAATCACAGAACCGATAGACATGGCGACGCTTGAGGTAAGCCAACGACGAACGACGTCCAACTAAAATAATGATCACTGATCCTATAATCACAAATGTTTCTAAATTAACCTTCTGAAACAAGTCTATATTGTGACATCGCACTCTTTGTGTTGCCACTCGGTCACTTATAATTCCTATCGCACTAATGAGTACATTCATTCGCATAACTACAGTTAAGTACACAAAGAATTCGCGGAAGTAAGTGACGAGAATAATTTTCAAATGCTAAGAAAAATATCTCCATGTTAGATGGAGCGGCAGGGCCGGATTGGGGTGGTTGCGGGTTCAACCCTTTACAACCCTTTTTATCCAAAAACAACAACACACAAGTTGGTATGCAAAAAGTAAGTAAAAATTGTGTTGTTTTTGCTAACAGTCTGACATAACCCCACACAAACCGTGGAGGGAAGTAAAGATAGAAAAAAAGTATTTGTTGCCGCACAAACTGACATGTCTTTATATTATGCATGAACTAAAAGCCTTGACGACAGTATTAGTAGTACTTAAATTATATAAGTGAAGACAAGATTATGATATACTAATTATGTACATTTATACAAAACTAGCTGTTCCCCGCGGCTTCACTCCCGTGGTCCACCAAAGAGGACTCGTTTTCGGGATTAAAAAATAGCCTATGTCACTCAGGAATAATGTAGCTTCCTATTCGTGGAAGATTTTTCTAAATCAGTCCGGTAGTTTCGGAGCCTATTTGGTACAAACAAACAAACAAAAAAATCTTTCCTCTTTATAATATTACTAGATACCCGGCGTGTGCCAAAACGCAAAAAAAAACCAGCCGGCGTATATATAACTAGCTGTTCCCCGCGGCTTCGCTCCCGTGGGCCAACCCACAGGACCCGCTATCGGGATAAAAAAAATGCCTATGTTACTCAGGAATAACGTAGCTTTCTATTGGTGAAAGAATTTTTTAAATCGGTCCAGTAGTTTCGGAGCCTATTCGGTACAAACAAACAAACAAAAAAATCTTTCCTCTTTATAATATTAGTATATTATTATATAAATAGTATAGATAAAGAAAAAAACTAGCCAAGTGCATGTTGTGCTTCGCATATTTAACGTTCCTTACCAAACAGCAAAATCTAGTTGGTTCAAAGTCAAAGACAAATATAATTATTCAACTAGGCCAATAAGCGGCACTTTTGAACGTCAAATAAAAAATAAAATTTACATGTAATAAAAGTTGATTCTACCGTGCTGGTTGTAATAGGAAACATGAGGGAATTTCAAAGAAACCATCTGATTTATCAATATACTGATATTTTTTGGTAAAATATATGTAATAACTAGCTATTGCCCGCGACTTCGTCCGCGTCAAACTCGTAAATAATATATTTTTATTTTTTTAGTTTCCCGCCGGAACTATGAATTTTCTCGTGATCAAACGTAGCCGTAGTATGTTGCTCGTTATTACATCAGCTATGTACCAGTGAAAGTCCCGCCAAAATCGGTCCAGCCGTTTCGGAGATTACCCGGAACAAACAAACTGACAAAAATCTTAAAAATTGGTTATTTGTTGTTAGTACCGTATATACTTTCACGTGCATTCAATAAAACGTTGTTATTTTGATATTACATACAGACACCTCAATTTTATTAATTTGTATAGATAAATATTATCACCAAATTTCAAGTTAATAGATCAACGGGAAGTTAAAAAAATCTTCGGAATAAAACTTTGTAAAAAAAGCTGATTTTGGTGGCTTCTCATTCCTTTGTTTTCCAATATTTTTGAAAACAAAAAATACATTATGTATCTACTCAGCGAGTTCTAAACAACGATACTCCATTCGATGGAGTAGGTCATATTTTTCTCACGCTCCTGTCTGTATAGAACATATTTAAAAAGAAATCGATGATGAAAGAAGCTTATACTGTGAAAATTTGAAGACTGTAGCTCCAATCGTTTGGCAACAACCTGTGTGAGAGACAACGGACAGACAGACAGACGGACAGACAAACACGTGAGTGGCAGCAATTTGGCTCCGTTTGGACCTTTCCGCTACGGAACCTTAATAAAAAGGATGGAACAGAAACAAGTCAGATGCACGTAGTGACTGTAACAAGAAGTGAATGCCCGAAGGTTCTACTTGAATAGCTTCTAAGACAAACATTAATGGACCGTTTGGAAACAAACAGCTATTAGCAAAAGGAAAATTAGGAAATTCAAATTTGTCACCATTGATAACAAGAGGAAAACTATATCTTTTATTGCCATGATTGTGCAGAATAATGATACTTAACTAAAGCAAATCTAATTGAGTTACATTTGCTTCTAGACAAACGAAATAAATTGCTTTATCAAAGGCCTCGAATCCTCAATGACTGACCGTCGAACGGTATCGTTCAATGACTTATCATAACTATCTATTACTGTTTACGGATACTGATTAGAAAACAATTGAAAAGCGTACGGTTAAAATATTATATTCCCTTTACCTAAATTACATACGAGTAGCTTGTTAGGTTGCTTAACTTCTCTTAGTCTTGTATCCGCCCCTGCCTGAGTAACCTATCCTCTCTTTACATTGACCCTTGGGTTTTAGTTATTAGGAAACAGACTCATGCTGATAATTTCTCTCCTCCGCACGCCGTGTGCATAATGAAAATATTCCCAAAACATTTTATGCGTATGGGTGGGATGTTGTGGTATTCATTCCTCATCTCTTAGTGCCGATATTTCAATAGTCTGATAACTTTTAACTGAGGAATAAAAAGGCCGTTTGACAGGTTTTGTATAGAAAATATGTAATCGGCCCTTAGTCTACTTACGTTTTATAACACACTTTACAAACCTCATCTTCATAACTTTTGAAATTGTATCAACTCATGTTACTCATTTTTATGTATTCTTTGTTAATGTAAACACCTGAAAAGCATACGATTTGTTTTAACATCCAAAACTTATTTTTACTGCTAATTTGTAAAAATCATAGAATATTTTAAATTATGACATTTTTATCTGATACGACATATCTCTATTTTATTTTCTTAAGCCATAGACATATTATACCATGGACTATACCTTCTTTAAGCTCGTTGTACATTATAATTTTCATAATAAGGACAGCGGCAGACTGCCCCCTCTGTAAACTGTTTTTATTCGTTCGACATGATTTCTTAATTGAGATTTTGAATTTGAATTCCATAAGACATGACAGAGAACGAAGAAAAACGGGAGTCACTTTTTTAATTTTGAATCTGGACTGAACGCGAAAAGTCAGTTGACTACTTAATACTACCAAGTATACTATTGTATCTGAAAACTCTTTAAACTATAATATATAAGGCCTGTGAATGTTATCAAATCATTGAAGTGCAATAAATATAATTTAATGAGTGTGAAATTTAACTGTGAGCATTTTTACTGGTTCATTAACCTCGTCGGTCACCGCTTCATATTAAAAGGCTCGTTTGAACGGCGTATGAAGCCACAGCCCGGCCTCCACACTCCTTGCTGCCTGTGCCTGCACCTGTGCTACTGCCTACCTGCCCGTTAGCCTGACTATTAGTTCAGCTGCCTTGACCATTTATCTGTGTGCCTGTCTATCCGTCCTGCTGCCTACTATACAGCCTACCTATCCGATTGCTTGCTCATCTACCTACCTAGGGCACACCATGTCTTCCTGTCCGACCTGCTGCCTGGTTAGCTACCCACGTCGTGCGAAGCCGGAGCTTAATTTTATTCTTCTTCTTCGTGTCGATGATTCCTTCATTAAATTTTCTTCGACCAGTATTCAGCCACGTCGACAGCCCTAGCGCTGGCCTCGCAAGGTCTTGCAAATTTTATTATCTATATCCTTTTTCTTAGTTTTAATTTATAATTACTTATATTAACGTGGCTTCTTACGTTTAGCTGTATGTGCTAAACGTAACGCTTCAATGTCCACCATGAAACTATGGCAATAAATATATTATCAGGACACAAACAACTATTTCTGAGGAGCTCATGGCTAAATAGTTCTGGTTTCACTGGGTATAAAAGTTTCTATGAAAGTTCTTAAAATCTAATAACGCACACGGCATTTACATTCGTTAAACTATACAGTATACACGTCATACTCATAAAACAAAAGGTACTACAATTAGAGCTCATGGCTAAATAATAACAGCCGCACGGGTCGGTCTTCAAGGATAAGCAACGCTTGCCAAGGTTGTTCCGTGGATAGGTGACCATCTTAACATACCGAGATTCCTTCGTACCTCGGCAAGCACGCTAAGCCGTTGGTCCCGGCTGTGTTTTGTACGAGAATAGTGTTACCCAGTTACTGTGGGTTGTGGAGGTCAGATAGGCAGTTGCTCCATGTTAAACACTGGTACTCAGCTGAATCCGGTCAAACTGGAAGCCGACCCCAATATAATTGGGAAAAAGGTAGCCAGATTTATTCACATAATAAACTATTTGTATTTAACATAACGGAAACAACATCAATTAGCAACAAAGCTGTTAATGGAATATATAAATTTACAATCACCAATAAATACATAAACAGAAATACATAAATAATTGTTTAAATATTTATGTTCCGATCATACAAAGATAGGAAGATTGAGATTTAAATTAATTTTATTTAATTGTGTGAGCGATGAGTTGTGTCGATGCAATTGTTTCCTTGACATAAGGAAGCGAGCCAGAAAATATCGTCGGTGCAATGTAATTCTTTATATTCTGACCTTATGACCGCGTTCGGTTGTTATTTATAAACAACTTTTTTATTTTTAGAATGATTTCATGGACGTCGTTTTGGCTGAAATTATGATGCTTTCATAGAGATTTTTTTATTCAATTTCTCAACATCTATAGTCCAACTGCTTAGCTTTTCGCAAATCAAGTTGCGGTCAGCTTCCAGTCTAATTGGATTCAGCTGAGTACCAGTATTATACAAAGAGTAACTACCTATCTCAACAACCCAGTAACTGGGTAACAGATCAAGGGCAAGACTGGTGTCAGATGTTCTGGCTTCTGACTACCCGTAACGACTGTCAAACATGTATTATTTTCCTTCAAGCCTGTTGCCTCGCCTTTATGACAATGTTCTACATCTGACTGCGAATATGTACAATCTGCACATCATATCTTTACGAGTGTATTCTTAGGCAGAATTAAAGCAATATTATATTGGATAATGTACAGGCTGCATCCAGAGATATGGTTGTGTTAGTGGAAACTATTATTGGAATAAAATATAACAGCTACGGACCCAATTAATGATAATTTTTATCCGTCGTGCTAAGCAACTGAGCTTATCTCAGTTTTAAACGACCCTTTGTGCATATTGTTGCTATGCTTGATATGGAGGGAAGTGGAAATTATGTTTTTGTTTCCTACTCCTTTTTTATTACTTTCTGATTAATTTCGTTGCGGGCTCCAAGACACTTAAATTCATTATCCGAGACTTCATTGAGCTTTATTACCTCGGCGCTTTTCGGTCGCCACTGTTGATTCTGGCTGTCAGGAGTTGCAGTGGTTTGGGGATAGTGCGGTGGGATTGTCCCAAATTTAAATGTAGAAATGACAGCTGGCAGAAGTCTTGGTATGAAAAGGATCGTCACCCATCCACGGACTGAACTTGATAATGCTTAAATTGAAAGATCATGCAATACTGTGAGACCAACGTTAGTAAGCGATCATCCAACACTCACCTAACTTTTCGGGACAAATTTATTCTTTGAAAAATTGCCATTTTAAAAATCAAACTAAACAAACCAACCGTTTCTGTAATCGGGTAAAAAATGGTTCCACCATATAGGTAAGAAATAATTAAAAAGAGTTTATTTCACGAGGCCCTAAACAAGTGACATTCTATCATCAAAAGCGTGGCGATAGCGATTGTCAAAAAGGCAAAATTGTATGGGCTTGACAAGCGATATCGAAAAATCACGTGATCAATGCCCTTACATTTTGACATTTTGAGTAAAGCCTTCGCTGACATCGAATGCCACTTGTCTAAAACCTCAGGTATGACATATATTATAAAAAAGAAAATAAACAAAAGAAAAACTGGGGAGGCAGGTGAAAATTTCGACAACAATCTTCTTAGTTAAAGTGCGCATTTTCTTACTGGTTTTTGGGTTGTTCATAAATATACCAGCGGAACAGGACCAGCATCAAGTAATATAATGCATTATTATTAATTTGTTTTTGGCGTTTCTGAACGCACCGTCACCCAAATAACTCAAGATAATGTGACAGCAGCTTAATCTTCAAAAATTGTTGAATAAGAAATAAACAAAGAATAGGTGGCTCGTTTAGATGTCAATGTGTACGCTTTTATAATAAGCTTCCAATTCTGAGTTGAGCTAAACGGTTATTGACAAATGCGTGCACTGACTGGACAGGTCCACTCAATCTGGCTGGTTCTTTCCACAAAAGACCATTTCAGACATCAGTCTACATGATCTAACCAAGATTTTGTCTGGACTTTAAAAGAAACTGTGACTTCTGAGTTTGTTTCGGCCTTTCTTCTCAGAGTAGTCAGACAGGAAACGCCGACCTCCTGATGAAATCAAGGAAAAAATATTAGTTATGCTGACAACATTAAGCACGCCACCATTCGCGCTCAGACTAAACTTATCTTGCGCGCACTCTACATTTTGTTTAGTACCTACATTTTATTGTCAAAAATGCTGTCTACCTGGTTATTGTTATATCCCCATTTATCCATGACAAGAGTCACGTAACTGACCAATCCAATATCCCATTGACAACTTGAAAGTTTAGTAAATTAATTTACAAATACGTCATCATACTTTTTAAATATCTCTCGGACGACACGAATTAATCCCAACGTCACACTAACGGGTGAATAAATAATTTAATTATTTTATTTTAGTAGTATTTACCTTCAGGATAATTTGACTGTAACCGCAAATACAACAGTTATTCCTTCCTTAGTTTCATTAATTAATTAAGTTTTGCTTTTATTACCTACGTCCGACGTTTCACGTCATTGCGGCTTAGGGAAACATAAAATGCTTTTTCTGTGAATATGATTATTATTATCAAACACACCTACGTACACAAACTCTCGCTTTTTCCCACCAAGAGAGGAAGAACAGAACGCCAATTTGTTGAAATATTTAGCGAAGTACTTCGAGTAATAATCACTTAAAAATTACCTTAATCAATAAATCTGCCTAGCCTTTTCTCAACTATATTTGGGTCAGCTTCCAGTCTTACCGGATTCGGCTGGGCACCAGTATTTTAAATGGAGCGACGGTCTCTCTGACCTCCACAACCCAGTAACTGGGTAACATGGTACCCCTTGGCAAGACTGGTGCCAGATCTCAAGCTTCTGACTACCCGTAAAGACTGTCAAAGATCTTCAATTGACACCCGGGACCAACGGCTTAACGTGCTTTCCGAGGCACGGAGGAAACTTGGTATGTTGAAATGGTCACCCATCCACGGACCGACCTCGTCAAGCGTTGCTTTATCTTGAGACCAGTGCGGCTGTTATTATTTAGCCACGAGCTCCTAAAAATGACCTTAATGTACATTCATAATATTGACTTTAATAAATCAACACAGTTGCACCTTTTGAGCGACCTTAAGTCCGACCCTGGCTAAACCCACATAGAATTTGTGTGTGTGAATAATGCTTGCCACTATAATTATGGATTTGAAATAAGAACCTACCTTATGAAATTATTTTAACTTCATCTTTTTGTGTCTTGACCAATAGCTGAGTGTTTTATTAAAAGGAAAAAACCAGCCAAGTGCGAGTCGGACTCGCGCACGAAGGGTTCCGTACCATTATCGCAAAAAACGGCAAAAAATATCACGTTTGTTGTATGGGAGCCTCACTTAAATATTTATTTTATTCTGTTTTTAGTATTTTTTGTTATAGCGGCAACAGAAATACATCATCTGTGAAAATTTCAACTGCCTAGCTATCACGGTTCATGAGATACAGCCTGGTGACAGACGGACAGATAGACAGGCAGACAGACAGACGGACCGCGGAGTCTTAGTAATAAGGTCCCGTTTTTACCCTTTGGGTACGAAACCCTAAAAAGATATCAGCTTTCCCATAAATTTATCTTCATAGAGCTACTACAAAATGAACTGAACATTACTGAACATTTGATTTAAAAAAAGTTGTTTAAATGAAAAGGGGTAATCCCCTTTTCAAGTTGTGCAATTATTCTGTTACATCTACACTAATATAATATAATAATTTATAATAATAATATCCTCACCGCAGTACGTTGACATTGTGGTGGGAATTGCGCGCTCCAATGATTCCTAGATCTGCTGTGCCAGTAGTTTCTACTTTGCCGCAATATGTCTATTGTGAAGTGCCAGACTAAGAGAGATACAACCCGCAGGGCAGCTTTGTATCGAGCTGGTGGGCAGTGGTGACCACAAGGGTTGATCTCCTGGGGAGACGTCTTGATTCTCTTCTCCGGCTTGCCTTTATTGGCCAGTTGGAGTGAAAACTGACGGGGAACAGAGCTCCCACTTCTCTCTTTTTTTTATAGCCGTGTAGGTCAGGCAGGGGCCAATAGTCATTTTATTTTAGGCAATCTATCCACTAAACCAATAGTCCAATTTGTCTCCATAATTAACAATAGTTCTGCACCAACTGGGGATTGTCCTTGGGTGCACTTACCTTAGTGCATATACAGGGATAATCGTCAGTTGGAGTTACGTAATATCATAGTACATGTCCTAACAAGGCCTCATCCTAAACCGATCGAACTAAAAACTTGTATACAAAATAACTTTACAAGACTTAAAAGGATTTCTAAAAATTCACCACCAAAAGGGTATAACATCGGGTATAAAAGTTTCTATAAAAGTTCGTGAAAATCCAATTACGCGTACGGCATTTACATTCATCAAACTATACGGTATACACGTCATACTCATAAAACAATAGGTACTACAGTACACACTTGTACCGTTATCCGACTGCAGTCCTGCACTTTATCAATCACATGTTAATTTATGTATAACAAACATTAATTGATTACACGTTGTTACGATTGTTTGCCCAATACTGGCGCGTGTTACCTTATCACGTGTGTAAGGCACCAACTTGGCCGATTGAACCGTTTGTTTTAAATTAGGAGATGACCGCTCTTGACATCTGCTCGCCTGGTGGAAAAAGTGTTAAGTTTTTATTATTATATTGATAGGCTCGCGCTTGACCGCTATCTCACCTGATGGTTAGCGATTATGTGGTCGACGATGAAGCACACTTGCCTTGTCACCTTTTTACTCTTGACTTAATTAAAAACTCCCAAATTGTAGCTATCAGGAAATACAGACTCCGGCAGGGCATTCCATTCCTTAGCTGTACTCATAATAAAAGCATTCCCAAAACGTTTGGTGCATATGGGTGGGATGTCCACCATGTACCGATGACGCATCGCCGTACGCGTTGTAACTTGTAGTCCGATGCCGGAACGGGCTAGGAGGAATTAATTTATGCAATTTCTTCGCACACTACACAAAATGTAACCATTGTATGAGGTCTAAGATGGAACGAGCGCTTCCTCAGAAGATGCTTATTGGCTCTTATCTTGGATATTGACGGGTGGTAGAGAACATAGGCGCTGCCTAGCAGAGTTCCATACATTGGTTTTGGGCATATTTACCTATTTTCTATTTATGTGTATCTTTTTATGTAACATAAAATGTACAAATATTTGTTTATCTTAACAAAATAAATAGCAAAGGTAGAAGAAAACCCTTGGAAAGGTGTAACTACTTTTTAACACAAATATGAAATGTTTCTACTAATAATAAAAAAAAGTTGGTTTGAAAAGCAAGAATAGGCAAAAACAATATCAATTCAAGTCGTGACAATCTGAGAAATAAGATTTGACAACTATAAAATACCGTTGTTTTAGAGTATGAGTAACATAGTATAATTAATACAAATTCATAATCCTAATGATTATGAATTTGACTTTTCAAACAGCCGCACGGGTCGATCTTCAAGGCTAAGCAACGCTTGACGAGGTCGGTCCGTGGATGGGTGACCATTTCAACATACCGAGTTTCCTCCGTGTCCCGGAAAGCACGTTAAGCTGTTGGTCCCGGCTGTCATTTGAAGATCTTTGACAGTCGTTACCGGTAGTCAGAAGCCTGAGATCTGACACCAGTCTTGCCAAGGGGTATCGTGTTACCCAGTTACTGGATTGTGGAGGTCAGATAGGCAGTCGCTCCATGTAAAACACTGATACTCAGCTGAATCCGGTAAGACTGGAAGCTGACCCCAACAATAATTGGGAAAAAGGCTAGACAGATGTAGACGTTCATACAAAGTTATGGTGGTATGGGTTGATCTATTCAGATAATCACCAAATTTTTAGGGTTCCGTACCCAAAGGGTAAAAACGGGACCCTATTACTAAGACTCCGCAGCCCGTATGTCTGTCTACCTGTCTGTCACCAGGTTATATCTCATGAACCGTGATAGCTAGAGAGTTGAAATTTTCACAGATGATGTATTTCCGTTGCCGCTATAACAAAAAATACAAAAAAAAAATACGTTTTACGTAAAAAAATATTTACGTGGGGCTTTTTGGCACGTTAAATAATTTGATGTCCTTTACAACGAAAACGTATGTTCGCTGACGCGCATACTGACGATTATTTTGCGATAATGCGGAAGAAAGTTGCCGTATTAATATCCAGAGTGCATGAAGCAGCAACAGCATTCTGAGGATGTTTGCAAAGAGTCTATATGGGCCTACGATGGCAAGGTTTATCAGGCAACAAAGCCTGTTAAACCTTCCTGTGATTGTAGTGTTCTTTATTATTTTTGAGTGTTCCTGCCTGTTACTAACATAGTTTTTAACTAAGATGTAATACTAATACCCTATGGGCCTTGATGCCTGACAATAAAATGTTTTTAATTTTATTTTTTAATATACTGATGTTGATAATGATGGAGAGGTCCACCAAGTTAGCCTCAGGATACTTCAATTGTTATTCGTCACCGAATACGATGATAGTAGAGTTAAACAACTTATTATTGATATATAAATGCGATTACGTGACAAAGGTCTTCACCTTGGCCCACATTGAGGTAGGCTTAATGATCACTAACCTACTACCAATTATCATCATATCATAAAACATTGAATTATTGTAAACATTACCAGCACTTGGATATTTAATATTAATAAGAAGGAATTTATCCGCTTGCGCGCCCAAAGGGACATATGGTACTTAAAACAGTATATATAACTTGCATAGATTCTTTTACCGATTGTTTTGTGAATGTGTGAACATTGTAGGCCTTCTAGATTTCTAGACGCTTGTTAACATTTGTTAACTCTTTATCTCGTTTAAACAAACTTCTTTTTTTAGTTTCTTACGACTTATTGTCGGGCCTACGTTGTCCCCCCATATCTAATCAATAATGCTGTAACATGGAAATATTGTAAAAACAAACCAATTTTTTAAAAAGAGTAACCGTGGAGTTTCTTGCCGGTTCTTCTCCACAGGAAACGAGCAACCCGAACCGTGCGCCTTTTGTCGACGTTTTATAAGTGCCCATGTAGGCCTATGTTAAATAAAAAACATTTGATTTGATTTGAAACAATTGTTTTTCAAATTGTGTCTGCTAATTAGCCCTCTTATAATTAAAATCTAAGAGTGAAATATTATTTTTGTCTTAGTTTTTGTCAAAGGCAAAAATCATACTTTTCACATCGTCATCATCATCATGTCAGCCGAAAGACGTCATCTGCTGGACATAGATCTCCTCTAAGTGTCGCCACGTCGATCGGTCCTGTGCGCCTCCCATCCAGCGTATTGCTGTAGACCACCATTTTCACTCCAAGCTTGCAGTAGTAAATATGTAATATATTCAAAAGACCCAAATTTACCGACATATCATCATCATCTTCCTGACCTTATCCCATGTTACTTGGGGACGGCGCAACACGTTGTTTTCTTCCATACCGTGTTGTTCCCCATCACGCCATCACTGACTCCCTTTTCTTTCATATCACTCCTCACACAGTCCATCCATCTTTTCTTTGGCTGTCCCTTCCCTCTTCATCCATCCACATTTATATTCATATAACTCTTATAGTAACAAGCGTTTCATCCCTCCTCATCACATGACCATACCAGGACAAACGGTTTCCTTTCATCATTTCTGTCACTGGCGCCACTTTCAAATTTCCTGTAATATACTCATTACTCACTTTATCCATACTCGTGACTCCGCACATCCATCTCAACATTCTCATCTCTGCTACAAGTAATCTCTTTTCATCCATAGAATTATCAAACTTAAAAGGTAGTGTGCATTTATTTATTTATTTATATTTATATACACTTTATTGTACACCATAATAAACAAGAAAAAAGAAACTTAATACTATAGTATACAATGGACGGCCTTATCGCATTCCGCGATCTCTTCCAGGCACATGAACCGTATTCAGCAGTTGATATCTTTCGGCTGAAATAATGATGAAATGTAGAAAATGCTAGTTTTCTTGTATCCAGAAATGGGTAAAGAACTGTTCATCATCAGCCTTTTAATGTAGGGTACATTGTTTGTACACTGCTGGGACATAGGCTTCCTCTCATAGAGAGCGAATGAATGAGCCCAGTGCGGGTTTGTAAATGTCAATGTCATGTCTTTGATTTTTTTTTATTCTAGGTCATACCGGTTTCCTCACCATGTTTTCCTTCACCGTTTTGAGAGCACTGGCGTTGAAATAATTTACATAAAGTAAAGCTCCTGCCTGGGATCGACCACTGGGCCACCACTGCTCAAAGAAGAGTTACTATACTATATTTTAAAAGCTTACCTAAAATTCTCAAATTACCCTGTATACATCACGTACTGGTACAATCTCAACACTCATATTATTTCCCTGTTTGACATTCCAAATGCGTAATAAAACGCGTAATATTACTTGAATAACTGGAAGTGGGCGTCTATCATATTGTATTACCCTTTCGGAATTTCATCAAATCCTACTGCGTAGTGCGTATGCAATTGACATTTCGATCAGTGTTTACCAGCTATCAATTTACACAACAACATCTAAATCTGTTCACAGTATTTTGATCTGGGGACACGGCAGTGCCCCCGACAAGTCGAGCAAACAAAGGCACACCCGTACCATCCTTTTCTCGAAACCATTCAGGACATTTTCGACTCCCCTGTAACTACATTGTTGATAAAGCTAGAAGACTGAATTAAATTAGAAGAACACAATAAAGTCGACCCCTTTTGTAAAAGTAAAACCAAGTTGATTAATCTGTCCAAATTAATATAGCGCGGGTGAAAGATAAGCTATTGAAAATTATAAAAGTGATAAGTTGCTACCGTATTGACTGCGAGATGAGGTCAGTTTTATTTGCTTATTGAATAGTATAAATACTTAGGTAAACTCATAACAAAGCCGGAAGGTATAATAATTTACCATGATTAATGGCTATAAATTGCCGAATTCTCAGTTTTCTGAAGGCCCACACAAAAATAAAAGAATCGCAGCCAGCGCTCGCGTATAGGCGACTTGGCCCTATTGGCCAGCCCGCACTAGAGGTTAATAAGGTACCTACTGAATAAATTATCTGACTAGGTTTTACATATACGATCTCTCTACTTTTTGCGGTAGAACAACTGCACTGCGAGACTTGTGTTTTTTACGTGTTATGTTTTTGACGGGATTTGATGTTTTCTGGGTATTGTTAAACAAACATGTTGATTATTTTTATCGAGTGTTTGTCATCCTAGGCTAGGATCGAGTTACATAGAAGGCGGATAAGGGTTACTCATCAGCGTTGTCATTTTTATCAGTTTTAACGCCCAAAAAAGGTTGAAGATACGATCATCATAGCGGTAACATCACGCGCACGCCTGTTTCCTATATCAAAATATCGGGCAGACGAGTAGGTAAGTTTATTTGTTCTCCCACATTTCGCTGTTATGTTTTCAAGTCCCACGTAATATCCAGCTTATCACCATCAATCGGGAACAAATACTGTTAAATTGTAAACGGAAAAGCCAAATAACGCATTGCCTGGCCCGGGAATCGGACCAAGGACAGTAGCGATTTTTTTTGGGCTATCCCACCGCACTATTCCCAAACCACTGCGACTCCTGAAGGCAAGAATCAATAGCGGTGACCACCAGAAAAGCGCCGAGGCAATGAAGCTCAACGAAGTCCCGGTGAATGAATTTAACTGTCTTGGATCCTGCTATGAAAACATAATTTCCAATTCCCTCCTTATCAAGCAGGAGACAGAACAAACAAGGCCAATAGGCATAAAGGGTCATAAGTAGTGCTTGCTACCAATAGACGAACGAGGCAGTTACAATTTCGTCATCATCATCATTAGTCTAATAATGTTGCCACTGCTGGGACACAGGCCTCCTATCTATGTAAGAGGCCCACGCACCGCACGCGGGCCCAGTGCGGGTTGGTAGATATCACATGTCTTCGAATTTTTGGTTCTAGGACATGCCGGTTTCCTCACGATGTTTTCCTTCACCATTTTTAGAGTAGTGGTTATTAATAATTTACACAAAGTAAAGGGCCTGCCTGATTTCGAACCCACGAACTACGACACGTAATTTGGGACCATTCCCACAGGGCCACCACTGCTGCCTAAAATTTCGTAATTGACAAAAATAAATATGAGTCAAATTGTGATAAAGGTGTCTCAGCCACGTGTATATTCGACAAGGTCTTGCCAAATTGTTGGCATTGAATATAACACGTTGTTCCGATAGTTGAATACAACGTGTGTGGCAGATGGCATGACACAGTGGCGCAACAGTCGCACTTATTGCGAATGGTTGTTGGTAACTAAAGGTAACGTCTACCTACTGAAAACATCAGTCCTACGATATGCGACTGGACAATGCTACAACTCGGGTAACACCAGGACAGATGCCCCAGGGGTTGGTATAGTTGTCCCGCGGGCTTATTACGTATATTTTGCAAGAGCAAAACGATAGCGATAAAACGCTTTATGCCATCAAAACCGGAATTACCTGCAGTGTAGGTATGGTACGTCCTACACAATCGTTTGCTAATCGTTCGCTGTTTGTGAAATGCACTTATTTAAAAAAGACCGCCACAACAACTCTAAAACTTTTGTATGGAAAAGCAATTATTGCGCAAAAATCGCTATCGTTTTGCTCTTGCAAAAGTTACGTAATAAGCCTGCCGATTGTAATTACTCTAGTTTCACGGATAAATAGCATGCTATTTTATTCATTAATGTAGGTATCGAAAGATTCTCCAACTACCACTAAGTAGACCCGTATCTCATTCTCATGTCTCTGTGCATTGCATGGGAAGGCAAAATACAATCAAAGTTTTTGCTGGATAGATGGCCTGTTTCTCGGTATCTATATCGATATATATACTACACATCATACATGGATTAGCCAACTATCCCCTATATGGGATAGATGTCCCAAAATATAGAGGCTCGCAAGAATCACTAATCATCATCATCTTCATCATTTCAGCCGAAAGACGTCCACTGCTGGACATATGCCTCCCCCACGCGTCGCGTCGCCACATTGACCGATCCCATGCGTCTCACATCAAGCTGACTTCTGCAACCTTAACCAGGTCATCGGTCCACCTAGTGACAGGCCTTGCAACGCATCGTCTTCGAGTTCGCGGTGGCCATTCCAGAACTTTTCAGCTTCATCTGCCATCCATTCTGCGAGCAATGCCCTGTCTAGAATTGCTAATACTCTGGAAATAAAAAAGATAATGTTTTTAACTTTTCATAAATTTGTAGACAAAAAACCAAAGTACCGGCCAGTTTTACAAATAATGTATTTTGGTTTTTGTACTGAGAGATATAGAGTGATTTCAAAAAGTGGTGGCAACTATCCGGCTTGTAACCTATGCGACGATAATTTTTCTGGAACCTTTAGACATATTTAGTTTTGAAAGCTGGGTAGGACTGAATTTTCCAGAATTGGAAACAAAAAATGTGCACTTGCCTCTATTTTTCTACTTGACACTGAAACCACAATCAAACAAGTAGTCTGAATTAAAATCATATTTCATACTAAATTAAAATAGTTGTGAAAGTGTGTTTGGATGTTTGTAAATCAATGTCAATTTCGACTGCCCGGGTAGACCATGGCCTGAATTAGGACATCGTATGCTTTCTATCCCGGCAGTAGGAGAGTTCGCGAGGACTTATTTTCGATTTTCACGTGGGTGAATCCGCTGAAAAAATATGCTGGTTAATAAATAAAAATAAATAAAAGTTGTTTATTCCAGTAATTTTTCAAACCCATTTACAATAATTATACATATCAGAATAATAATAAAATAATATCAAATAATTATAGGTCAAAACAAAAATAAAATAAAGAAAAGTCAAATCAAAATAAAATAAAGTTAATTCAAAATACTATATACCCTATCCGCTGGACGCTAAAAATGCGGAATCAAAACACAATAGAACAGAAAATACTTTAGACATTTGTGTACACATTACGTCAAAGAGATAGTGCGTGCGCGCAGTCCACAAACGTCATTCATTTATTGCAACAACCAAACAAAACTGAACTTTATCACCTTAAAAACAAGGTTTAAAATTTAAAATCATTAAATATGTGACGTTTTACTGAAACAATCAAGAAAAATGAATCTTATTAATACATAGCTTCGGTTTAACATTGATATTCTTAATGTAAGTGACGTAAAAATTTACATAAGGAGAGTGATTAAAATCGACAACGCCCAAATAAGTCTGAAGTGGGAAATAAAGTTAATGAGACATAATAACGTTCCGGTCACTGAGAGGAATTTTTATCTACCCATATGCTTATTTCGTATCATTTTGAGTGTCTGTTTGTCTTATATTTCAGTTCATTAAATGTTCAATCACACTATTATATATCACACAAATATTATAAAGACGACAGTTTTCGATTGTGTATTTTTGTTACTTCTTCACGCCAGAACGGCTGTACGGATCTGGATGAAATTTGGCAAAAAGATAGTTTTTAGCCTGGAATAGCAAATACGGGCAAAGCTGCTGGCAGAAGCTAGTCATACATAATTAGATAAACATCTTTTTTCCATGGGAACTAGAACTCACTTTTGATATTATCAAGTGCAACTTGTATCCCTTGTCTTCCATACAAAATTTCAACCCTTGTCTAACACCATCAAAAGATGATAATTAAAAATTCTTCCTATAGTCTAAATAGTAGATAATATTCTAGATACTTCATATTAGACGTGTTCTTAGTTTTCACATACCCATCTCTACTGAAATCAAAGGAGATTCTCTCAATCCTTTGTACATATGTGGACACAAGAAATTCTCCAACCTTACAGTACAAAACACTCCGTCTTATGACGAAGGGTTCCATACCATTATCGCAAAAAATCTGCGAAAAAATCACTCATCAATCTGATGTATGGGAGCCCTACTTAAATACTTATTTTAATCTGTTTTTAGTATTTGTTGTTATAGCGGCAACAGAAATACATCATCTGTGAATTGAAATTTCAATTGTCTATTTATCACGGTTCATGAGATACAGCCTGGTGACCGACAGACAGACAGACAGACGGACCGCGAAGTCTCAGTAATAGGGTCCCGTTTTTACCCTTTGGGTACGGAACCCTAAAAACTACTAGTCTTGTGACTAAAAACCTACTTCCTGAACAAAATTGCTTCACTATTCGAGAACAGTTAAAAATATACTTCATTTAACTGGCATGCTCTTATAAGGTTAATGGTGTCCCTTAAAATAGGTCAGATTAAGATCACCGGAGGTACCCTGTGTTGTAGACGTTGTAACTGTTGTTTTCCTAATAAACGAAACGTAAAGCAAATTATCATTTTAATTGCAATAAAAGCAGTATTCCAGGTGTTAAACTAACGCATAGTGTGAAAACACAAATACCCTTATTTATAAAATCTTGACGCTGAAGCGACTAATTATTAGCAGATGTTTAATATTCTTCTATGTATAGAGAATTTGAATTTAGAATTAGAATCTGCTGTAGATAGTTCGACTCATCTTTGCGTGCGGCGACTCATTTTTTTTTCTTTTTACCCGACTGCCGAAGGAGGGTAATGTGTTTATCAGTTTATGTATGTATGTATGTAAGTATGTATGTATGTATGTATGTATGTTTGTTCCTATGTGGCGTTCTAGAGACCAAACGCGTGGGCCGATTTTGATGGTTCTTACGTCAATCGATTCGTCTTAACCCCGTGAGTGTCACTGGTTACATTAAAATTGAAAAATAGGAATATGGCGGTTCTTGGGCGCCATATTGTGGGGGGCCAAATTTTTTTTTTCTTTCATACCTATCGTGTGGGGTATCAAAAGAAAGGTTTTTAAGAGGTGATATCAAAAATATATAACACTTATATGTTTAAATGTACCAAATTCGAAAAAAATTATAACTAAAACATATAAATAAAAAGTTAATTAAAAAAATTAAAAACCCGACTGCTTGAAAAGCGAACTAAAAAGACGTAAACAAGGAGAAAATCATGCTGTGCAGTCGGAGGATACGTATTCACGAGCTGGCTATCGTATCCTCCGTATGCTGACAATGCTGGTATTATGCTATATTTAGAGAAACGTGTTCACCTTTTAAGAAAACGGAAGTGGTTTATGCCTGAGGGACTCTAATCTCGTGGCTTTAAGTGAAACTTTAAAATAGATTTATCGATGAAAAAGCAATCTCTAATGCACTGCGCACTGAAATTTATGCAACTATTTTCAGGCAGTTTTATTGAACCTTTAATAACAGTCAATAATTAAGTAACAGCGATCTCTAACATATTGCCAAGATTAGAATTAGTTTTGGTTACCTTTGACCTGCAATCAATATACCTGGATACTGGCAAAGTTTTAGGGGCAAAAAAAAATGATAAACCTACACAAAATTATGAATGGGAAGAAGTTAAGAATTCTTAAGATTAGGCTCCCGCAAGTGCTAGTTTGGAACCTTCTCACCAACTTTTTTCTGGCCATCTCGCACAACCACCTGAACATTCCAGGTCTTGAACGAATCAGTCAGAGCTCTTTAGGTGACTACATGCTGGTTTGAATTTGAGTAGCAGATAGTTATTCGTAACGAAAAAATGAAGAAGAGATATGAAATATAAAAAAAAATATTCACGAGGGTCATTAAGATCATGATCTATCATTGAACCTATTTATCATTTCAAGGAAATCTCTTGCTGACTGATTGACACTTTGCGTGACCAGAGGGCTGGCTCGATCTGTGCCCAAAAAATCAGCATTACCATCCAATGTAACAATGCTGCCAGTCTTCTGGGCACGTTCCCGCATTATAACAATATGGAGGAGTACTTCGAAACCTAAATGTAACTTTTAACCTAAACGTTTATGTATAATGTGCGTAATTTAATTTAGTATAAATGTATCCTTTATATGTAGATGTTCATCAAAAAAACACATTTATATTGCCTGGGAAAACAGTGAGTTACGTAACATTGTGCGGTTGACGGAGTTTTGGTAGTAAATTCTTATTATGGAACAAATTCCAAACATGAAGTTACATTAATAATAACCACAAAACAATGTGTTTATATGTAAATAACATACATAACAATATGCCCGTTACCCTATAGTTATAGGTAACAAACATTTCCTCGTTTATAACCTCGACGTCGACATATAAAGGGGGGCAAGCCTTAACCGGACTCGAATCCAGACTCGGGGACATGGAAACTTTTCTTCGGGAAACCCGGGCATAAAACTGAGGACCTATTACTCAGCACTAGTGCAAGCGACAAATTAATGGACGAGTCTGTCTTACGCATTTGCAAGATGATATCTTATTTATAAATTATTATTGGTCTCATTTCTCAAAGTGTTTGCTAAATCGAGACCCTCTTTTTACCCGGCTGCAAGGAAAGGGTTATGTTTTTCGCGCGTATCTTGTATGTTTGTATGTATGTAATATTCTTTATCACCTCATATCTTTCAAACTACTTGGCGGCTTTTTATAATTTAGACATCGTTAGATAGGTCTTGACCGCCCAAGTATTCTTAGCTAAGTGCCTTTAAAAAAAAAAGGAACATGGCGGATTTTGGGCGCCATATTGTGGGTGTTCCAATTTATTTTTTCTTCCTTACCCATCGAGGAGGGTATCAAAATGAAGGGTTTTTAGAGGAGATTTCAAAAATATATAACACTTATAAGTTTAAATGTACCTAATTCGAAAAAATATGTTAGCTAAAAAGTTATAAATAAAAAAAGTTAATTATAAAAATCAAAAAACCCGCCTGCTTATAAAGCGAACTAAAAAGACCTAACCAAGAAGAAAATCATGTTGTGCAGTCGGAGGATACATCTCGTATTAGTCAGCCAGCTCGCGAATATGTATCCTCGGACTGCACAACATGATTTTCTTATTGCTTACGTCTTTTTAGTTCGCTTTTTAAGCCGGCGGGTTTTTGATTTTTTTTATTAACTTTTTTTTGCTATCTTGATTTTGTAAATTTTTGGCGTTTCTTGTTTTAAGGCGACGACAGTCGCCAACGACCTTGAGGGAGCAAAACGCGCACGCGTTTCACACCCGCAGGATCCAAAATTCAGTAGTGTTTTGTACTTATGAAAATGGTCCAAATGTATTATGTATTTTGCAAAAAATCACGTCTTGTCGTTTAGACGTGATTCTCATTTTAAAATCAGCTACTGAGGGGTATCTGCGTATTTTTAACAACGAACCTAAATTTGTTACAAGATTTCATGTTATTCTTGTACTACATCATCTAAGCCCTATATTCAGAGGCATTTCCTCCATTCGATTCAATCTTTAAGGATTCAATCAAGTTGACAGTTATAACTTGTCATTTATTGTCATTAATGGGATTTTCCACTGTCATGGCGACTAAGTCGATCAGACTAGGAAATTTCTCTTAAAAGAACTAAGAATACATAAATCCCTAAGACTGTTTATATACATCTTCATCTACACAACACACTACATTCCTCGCAATACACACTATACTACAAATAAATTATTCATGGCAACTTGCATTCATTCACAGCACATGGCACATTGTTATCTCAGTTCCCAGAGCTCTGTCTGCCCCACTTTCGTTAGATTGCGTCATGTTCAGCTCAAATATACTGTTTCGCGATTTCCGTGTTGTGCGACAAGACAAGAGATTTGATTGCTGGGTTGTTGATAACGTAATCTGTTCAGTACTTGATTGGGTACTTGCAGCCTAATTGCGTAAGTGAATTCTGCAAAGGAAACAAGTCGATTCTTTCAAAGAATCAGAATCAGTTCTTTCAACTTTTTCGGTATTGCGAAACTAATTTGGAAATCTAGTGTTAGCTTTGCAAATCCTCCTTTGAGTTGAACACAGACTACTTAGAGATACTACGGACTTGAAGATATTAGACATTTGCATTACACAATACCAAAAGTGAAGTTTTATCTCAATCCTTCCGCTTTCATTTATTCTTTTACAATCAATTCTACGTCAAAATATTGGTAATGAAAGGAGCATAACCTTTCCGTTTCAGAGTGTAATATGCAATACGAAAAGCCGTTTTTGGGAAGGTTCCAACTTGTTTGCTTTGCAGAATTCACTTACGCAATTAGGCTGCTGTTTTTTAAACCTGTTGGAATTGGGTTTTCCTTATGGGTCTAAACGTAATCAAAATAAGAGTAGGTTGGTTAAATAAGAATAGGTTGAATTAATCGTGGACCATTGATGTTTTTACCCGTGTTGTGTTTATCAGTCTATGTATATATGTATGTATGTATGTTTGTTCCTATGTGGCGTTCTAGAGACCCAACGCGTTGGCCGATTTTGATGATTCTTACGTCAATCGATTCGTCTTAATCCTGCGAGTGTCAAAAATGGCGGATTGTGGGCGCCATTTTGTGGGGAAAAAAAATTTTTTTTTCTTCCAAACCCATCGTGTGGGATATCAAAATAAAGGATTTTAAGAGGCGATTTCAAAAATATATAACACTTATATGTTTAAATGTACCTAATTCTAAAAAAAAATAACTAAAAAGTTGTAAATAAAAAAAGTTAATTAAAAAATCAAAAAACTCGACTGCTTGAAAAGCAAACTAAAAAGACGTAAACAAGATGAAAATCATGCTGTACAGTCGGAGGATACATCTGGTTTTGGTCCGCCAGCTCGCGAATATATTATTTTTTGATTTTTTTATTAACTTTTTTTCTACAAAGATATTTTGGGGACCGGAGCTTTGGGTAAGGGCTCGTTCACTAGGAACTGTCGGATTTACAGTACCGTTTTAACGGATCCGTCGCTACGGGGGGAAATTTTCACATCACATTTACAGTCATCTTCATCATCAGCCTTTTTAATGATCCCACTGCTGGGACACAGGCCTCCTCTTTGTGAGAGGGAATACGCCGTTATCCACCACGCGGGCGTGTGTCCACGGTGGTATGGGTTGGTGGATATCACATATCTTTGAATTTTTGGTTCTAGGATATGCCGGTTTCCTCACGATGTTTTCTTTCACCGTTTTGATAGTAGTTAGTGGTGATAACATAATTTATTCTTATTCTTATTCTTTATTGTACAAAAAACATAAAATGAAGATATAAATACAATGGACAGCTTATGTACAAAGGCGAGCTTAACCCATAATTGGGTTCTCTAACAGCAAACAACAAATTTACACTAAGTAAAGCGTTTGCCTGACGCAATTTGTCACCACGCACCTAATTATAATTTTGTAAGATTTGCTTTTTATTTGAAACCCATGCTTTTTTTAATGGAACTGTTATTTACCTGCCACATTGCCATTCTAAAGTAGCTTTAAGTTTTTGGAAATAAAAAAAATATTTACAAAAAAAATATTATTATTATTACCTAACATCTGTCTGTATAACCTATGCATACATTAAAAAAGTTAATTAAAAAAATCAAAAACCAGATGTATCCTCCGACTGCACAGCATGATTTTCTTCTTGTTTACGTCTTTTTAGTTTGCTTTTTAAGCAGTCGGGTTTTTGATTTTTTTAATTAACTTTTTTTATTTACAACTTTTTAGTATTTTTTTTTTAGAATTAGGTACATTTAAACATATAAGTGATATATATTTTTGAAATCGCCTTTTAAAACCCTTTATTTTGATACCCCACACGATGGGTTCGGATGAAAAAAAAAAAATTTGTTTCCCCACAAAATGGCGCCCAAAATCCGCCATTTTTGTTTTTTTCAATTTTAATGTAGCTAGTGACACTCGCAGGATTAAGACGAATCGATTGACGTAAGAATCATCAAAATCGGTCAACGCGTTTGGTCTCTGGAACGCCACATAGGAACAAACATACATACATACATACATACATACATATATACATACATACATACATACATACATAGACTGATAAACACATTACCCTCCTTCGGCAGTCGGGTAAAAAGATTTTATTTGATTTGAAGTCGTCAACTGCTGAACATACGTCTTCTTAAGTGACGCGACGTCTTGTCCTGCCTCCGAACGCCGCATCTTTCGTAACATAAGATGTTTCCTGTAACTTTCTTCATTTAAAATGCATCTTCGAACATAATTAGATTACCACATTCTTACATAGAACTTTTCATCTATTCTTGTCTGTTCCAGCCGTTACTGACATCACATGGTATAAACTTACAGACGAAATTAAAAATAACTGTTTATTTTTAACATCACGTTTTGGTAGGTGTGTTTCAACAGACTGACAGATTCTTTTCACTCTTTTTATGTAAATATTATGAGTACAGTCCTGAAAAAAGGTTACGGAATTTGTCTATTACTCATTTTGTTTTAGAATCAATCAGTTGAACTTATCAGCAACGTATGACGTGAAAAATCGGAAACTAGTAAGTAAAACATAGTTATAAATGCTGTTGTGACTTCAGAAGCGCATATCTCAACAAGTATTAACTTTATGTGCATTGCCGTTTATTCATTACTAGCTGACCCGGCAAACTTTGTTTTGCCATAAAAACACCAATCATTCATCTACCCTACCTACACTACCCTACCTACCCTACCCTACCCTATCTACCCTACCTAAGCTACCTACCCTAGCCTACTTACCCTACCCTACCCTAAACGGGATAAAAACTCCTATGTCCTTCTCCTGGTTCTTAGCTACCTCCCTACCAATTTTCAGCCAAATCGGTTCAGCCGTTCTTGAGTTATAAATAGTGTAACTAACACGACTTTCTTTTATATATATATGTCGGGTTTAGTCAATAGTACGGACGTCAAAACAAATCGCAAGCACGCCATCTGGCGGCAAAGCAAGAACAACTACGCTTTGGCGCGCTTTCTCTAACCACTTGCGTGGTGGGGATAATAGAATGTAGCAGTTGAGCTAAAATGTACTGGCAGTTGAGTACTGACAGCCGTAGAGCTAACACGTCGTAGAATCAGTGTCGATCCGTAATATTAGTAAGCAAGAATGTAACTTGTGTCTATTTGAATATACTCAGTGTATTGAATAATTTGTGTGATTTCATTTTCACGATTGTACCCACCGACCTGCCCACACACGATGTCTTAACCTAAGGGAATACAACCTGACTTCCCGATGGTTTACATCTATCGGCCAGCCTTGATGCGACATATAGATATTCATTTTATGATTGAGTAAAACGATTTCAATAATCTATTGCTAATGGTAAATTCGGTGGTTTTGTAAATGCACCTACGATAGAGGAGAAATAAGAAGTGTGGCGCAAAGTTATAAAAAAGTTAATAAAATCAAAAAACCCGACTGCTTAAAAAGCGAACTAAAACGATGTAAACAAGAAGAAAATCATGCTCTGCAGTCGGAGGATACATATTCGCGAGCTGGCTGACCAAAACCAGATGTATCCTATCCGACTGCAAAGCAAGATTTTCTTCTTGTTTACATCTTTTTAGTTCGCTTTTTAAGCAGTCGGGATTTTTGATTTTTAGTTATACTTTTTTTTATCGACATATTCTTTTTTATATTTTTGTAATCACCCCTAAAAACTCTTCATTTTGATACCCCGCTCGATGGGTTTCGAAAGAAAAAAAATATTGCAACCCCCAAAATATGACGCCCAATATCCGCCATGTTCCTTTTTTTAACGGCACTTATCTAAGAACACTTGGGCGGAGAACCTATCTAATGATGTATTAGTTATAAAAATCCGTCAAGTGGTTTGAAAGATACGAGGTAATAAAAAATATTACATACATACATACAAACATACAAGATACGCGCGAAAAACAACACTTTCCTTGCAGCTGGGTAAAATTTGATAAGGGAGGTTCTGCCAAATGTCATCGATATGGTGCCAATTGTGTAACAAATGGTCAAACGAACAGAATGAAATTGTGATTTGGCCACAGGCTACAGAACCCTAAGCCTGTTACTATTACGAACTAATTAATAATTGTGTTATAGAATTAATCAGTTTAGTTTATCATCAAACTATAAGAGCAGATGCAGATGGAATGTTGTGATGTGTGGATGCGGAAGGCAAAACGTTTATTTAGATTTTTAACGCTTTGCAGTACATGTTTGGCGAAAATGATTTGTTTATGATTTCATGAAATATCGATCCTTCCTGGTTAAATTTTAGGAAATTGCGCTGTTGAGGTGTGAATTTGATTTTGATGATGATGATCTATTTTACAATAACCAACACAGTTCTTATGACATACAGAATAAATAGCACAGCACTAGTGCTAAATACGAAGACACGGTTGGCGTAGTGGGTGAGCGAACGGCAGCGCTGCGTGTCACGGGTTTAATTCCCGCACGGAACAAATATTTGTATGACCTGTAGATAGTTGGTCCGGATCTGGGTGTCTTGTTTATGTGAGTTTAAATATTTGTAAACGCACCCACGATACAGGAAGAAATTCTTCATATGGGGCAAGGTATTAAAAATAATAGTTTAAAAAACTAAAAGACACGATTTAAAAGAAACCCAAACTAAAAAGTAGAAAATAATTTTCAATAAATTAAAAAAAAAAATGTGAAAAAGGCAACGGCCCTAGCGGACTCCATCAGTTTATGCTGACATCTGCTTGAGGCGCGCGTGGATCACTTCGCGCTGTCGATTCGGGCTTGGCTCTTATCGGACGGCGAGCCCATTACTCGTCGTCCACAAGCCCACGCCTACGGTGATCGGGTATTGGCTTGTGACTTCTGAAGCCCAGGGTGTCTCCTGCGGTGGCTAGGGGTGTGAGGGCGTCTCCGTTGCGTCTCCCTCACACGTTCCGCCTCCTCCTTCGCAATTACTGGTTCGTAGAAGGAGGCAGCTTCCCATGCCCTCTCGCCCCGTACCATGACCTGAACCAGGGCCGGACGCGAGAGGTTGCCTCCACGAGGACACGGCGTTGCACTACGATCATCTGTAACTAACTAAGGGTAAAGAATACATTCAGACTAATAAACTTCACAATAACTAGACTATCCTTACAATATACAATATTTCTACACGTGTAAATATTGCGTAAATAGTTATTAAAAATCTAGTAATGTGATATTAATGAAGTATTGGTTTTATTTTCCTTTAAAGCAAAAGTTTTATAAATATGTAGGTACAAACACAACGGTAGGTAAAACGCACATTTACACATTATTTTTGTGGAGAGGCACAATACAAGAGAATTTTAAAAGGTTGAACAAACGTACAGAGTGGTCCGGACCCGGACCACCAATCATAAGTAAAAAGTACAATATAATTTACTAGTGTTACTTGAATACGTATATACTAATACTAATATACTAATAATATAATATTATAAAGAGGAAAGATTTTTTGTTTGTTTGTACCGAATAGGAAACTACTGGACCGATTTAAAAAATTCTTACACCAATAGAAAGCTGCGTTATTCCTGAGTAACATAGACTATTTTTTAATCCTTAAAACGGGTCCTGTGGGGAAACAGATACTAATTTATAAATTTACCACGCTTTTTGTCTTAACTACCGTCGCGTAGATTCGATAACGGACGAATCATCTCCTCAAAAAGTTCATTGATATTGTATCTTTATTTCAATTTTAACAATGTAAATACACGTGAATTTATAAAGGTGGGGGTGGGGGGTAGGTGGTTACGGACTGCGACGGTCATATTATTTAAAAAAACGGACCCTGAGTGAAAATAATTGGTGACCCCTGCTAGATCAACGAGGGAGTTGTGTATAGTTTCAACAGGCAGGTACCTAATTTAAAAGTCTGGTCCTACTGAAACTTCTGCACCATCACATCTCCCATCACGTTGTGCCAAGGCCGTAAAGTGTCTGATATCAACTCCGGTGGCCTACCATACGTCATATACATGTCAGACTCAAGTAACTGTCATGTCTCTAATAAGAATCGCTCTCTGGTTCCTTTTACAAATAATCAGTTGTTTTTGTTATTGTAGTTCTTTTGTTTTTTTTTCGGGTATTTCTAGCCGTGAAATTATTTTAGGAAGAACGTAGGCACCTACTTTTATCATTTTTAGTTCAATAACGCTGAGCAGAATGTGATCTATACCACGCTTTGTTAGTGTTTCCTTAATATTGTTCTAGAGTAATTCGATTAGCAAAGCATGGGAAATATGTAGATAAAATCCTGTAGTCTAATTCTAAATCTCGTTAAGGTTCTTAGATGGAAAATCAAAGACATCTACAGCTGCACACAGCTGCACATAGGACTATCTAAGCGTCGCCGTCGCCACATCGTCGATCTTGTGATTTATTTAATTAAGCATCGACGATCTTGTGATTTATTTAATTATGGTGACGACTTTTAGGGTTACTGTAACAAATTAACCTTAAAATCTAGAGTAAATTTGTCACTTACAGGTGTGCACAGCGTTTAAATGTAAATCTAGGATCTAGTGGATTGCCTCATTTCATTAGTTCTCAACACCTCATAAGGGAGATAAGAGAGCTTCGAACGCTTAAGGTTACACTAGTCGATCATTCTGCCATACAAACGTAGTCTGGCGATTACTCCACTGTTTGACGATGTACGTTCAAAATTAAAAATGATATCAATTTGTCTCATCATTATCTAGTCTTGTATGGAAACAAAAAAGTAACAAAGAAAGTATTTGAAAGTTATGAGCGTCGGAAGTTCCATATTTCAACACTAATTTTAACGTATCTTTGTGCGGAAATAAATACCACAAGAAGAAGGAACATTGCAAAACGGCCACCATACAGGGATAGATTGGTAGTTCAACAATGCAAATAATTTTATTTTGAAAATATACATTTAGTCGTTTTTTCATGATATCTAGACTCCCAAAGATCTGTTTATAAAATTTCGCGCGCTCGTTTTCGTCCTAAATCATCATCCATTTCGCTACAAACTTGCAAACGTGCTAATTCGTACGCGAACTAGCTTCTTACTGCTTATCACGGCATCTATCTCTTTCGCACGTGTTGTCGTATGAGACAGCAGGCATTTTAACCCCGCGCACAAAATAGTTCGTGCCGTCGACTATGGTAACCTTAAAGACACCAGAAGCATCGAAAGAGTTGTTACGCTAGAAATAAGTATGATGGTCTTGATTTTGTCTGCCTCATAGGCCTCTGCATCTTACTAGTTGCACTTGTTGCACCGAGCTTGGGGTCCCGGGTTCGCTTCAAGTTAAGTCAAAAAGTGTAAGTCTAAGTGGCAGCCCGGAGTTTGGAAGTTGCCGATGGTAACGCCGGGGCCTGGAAAAGCACGTTAGAAGCATTGTTCTGCGTCAGATATCTCTCCGGACGTATCGGATTGAGGAAAGTGCACCTTGGGGGGTGGCCCGTCATGGTACGGGAGCAGCATTATACCGTCTTTCGTGCCGAAGGCCAATCACTGCTGGGATTAGCCCTAAAGACCAAAATACGGTCTGAAGAACAAGTTGAGTCTTAAGTCTGTAAAATAGTTTACTAAGTTAAAAAATTCTAGTCAAAATAGCATGTCTGGCAAGAAAGTCACGTGTCCATTTAGGCACAAAAATAATAAAATATACGTAATAATATAATACATCTATCACGTTATACAATACGTTATGTACCTACTAAACAGTAGGTACCGTATGTAAGTGAGCCGACTTGAATTACAATAGTTGATAACTTGCATCATCGTTAGGTAATGATAATGACATTTGAGGTGTTATGAGGATCAGACTGAACTTTGAGACTTGTGCCACAGAATAAGTGGAGCAGAAGGTTTTGACCTATTTGTTTTCTTTTTTTTTTTATCTTTGCCCCACACTAGGAATTTCTTCTTGTATCGTGGGTGCGTTTACAAACATATAAACTCACATACACAAACTCCCAGAGCCGGAACAACTATCTGTAGGTTATACAAATATTTGTTCTGTGCGGGAATCGAACCCGCGACACTCAGCGCAGCAGTCAATCGCTCAACCACTGCGCCAACCGTGCGCCCAAACCAATAATTTAAACGCCAAAACCTATAAATCAATAATTTAATCAACTTTTCAACAAATCAATAATTTAATCAACTTTTTTCAGAATTCACTGACTATGGCTATACATTTTTGGGAAGTGAATTTAAATCATTATACCAGTTAGCACCCGGTATAAAAAAATATATAATGTATGTACCCTCGAACTTGTTTTGAGGAGTGTGCCCAAGAAAGCTCTGGAAGGGTTTATGTGAAGTGATCCTTCGGTTTTCTTTCTGATTCTATGAATTTTGAAACCGATACTGTTTTCAATTCACGCACGTTTTACTTAGGGGTGGGCAGTCTGTCAGGTGGTCTCAACTCAAGGCTAAAAAACACTCAAGTACCAAGTCTTTAAAAAAATTAGATTAACTTACATGTCTATGAAATAAGCGCATACCTATATATGTAGAATCTATCCAGATTAACTGATGTTTGTCTCAGACTAACACGTCTACGAGTGCAGATTAACTGATAACTGTCTCAGACTAACACGTCTACGAGTGCAGATTAACTGATAACTGTCTCAGACTAACACGTCTACGAGTGCAGATTAACTGATAACTGTCTCAGACTAACACGTCTACGAGTGCAGATTAACTGATAACTGTCTCAGACTAACACGTCTACGAGTGCAGATTAACTGATAACTGTCTCAGACTTACACGTCTACGAGTGCAGATTAACTGATAACTGTCTCAGACTAACACGTCTACGAGTGCAGATTAACTGATAACTGTCTCAGACTTACACGTCTACGAGTGCAATTAACTTACAGTCTGCGTCAAACTCGTTTGCAGTCCGCGTCAAACTCGTTTTTTTTATTTTTGTATCTAGCCGCAGGAACAGTGAATTTGCCGGGATAAAAGTAGCCTATGTTACCCCTTATAAAATTAGCCAACCAGTGAAAGTTACGTCAAAATCGGTCCAGCTGTTTCGGAGATTACCCGGAACAAACAGACAGGCATAAATCTTAAAATCTTGCGTATTTCTTATTAGTACTGTAAATAATTTCACATGCATTCAATAAAACGTTGTTATTTTGATATTAAATACAGACACATTTTATTTATTTGTATGATTATTAGACAGCTACTAAAATAGAAGTTGTAATAACGCTTACCCAATTCTTTTGTTACCGCTTTGCTAGGAGAGTAAAATATCACGTCATAAAATACCCCAAAGAGTAAGGTAGAGATGATAGAACACATTGCCAGTTATGTTTAAGTACGATGCAATAAGCAAAGAGCCTACTGACATTACAATGGCACGAAACCAGATTCTGGGTTGCTACTAAAAAAATGCATTTTTAACCAATAGCAATTTGCCTGATTTGAATTGAACACAGGACCATATTCTTCTGATACCTCATTGTTAGTGTCAGTACTTCAAATCACGATCAGCTAGGATCCGCCTATAAGTAATATCTTTAAATCTACACGAATATATTAAAAGAAAACAAATACATTGATTAATAAAGCACATATTAATCAAATGCAAATGCAGTTAATAAGTTAGCAACAGCGAATACTTATATTTATGTTAATCAAAGTACACTATTATGTACTGTATAATATTATATTGCATTCATTTATTTATGTTCTAGTGTCACGTTTGATTGGACTAATTATATCAGGTTCATCACAAAAACTTTACATCCGTTACTTTGGAACCTAGTAATAGAGCTTTAAAGAGGGTAAACTGCCTAGAGGACGAAGTAACCTTCAAAAGGCACTTGAACTTTTGGGGAAAAGACCAGGGAGTGTGGGGTTTTTACCTCAATAACACTACCCCGGTGATCACCATCAGCACATGTAAGGGGCCTTTTACCACTTAAAAGACCACCCCGGAACCGCCTCTGTGCAACGCCCGTTAGGGCACATCCCTATGGAGACTACGAAGCGTCTTCTCTGACCCTCGCACGGCATCAAGTGACCACTGTGCTACCGTTTTAACTGGAGTCACATGCTGGACGGACAGAGTCCCCAATCTGGCCATCGGTAACCCCGGATCCCGCCTGCCTTTGTTGCAGACGGAATGTGGTCACGACCCCCAGCATTGGATAATCGACGCAAGGAGGCGGAATAGAAGTCTAGTCTATAGTTTTTTTTATTGGAGAACTTTTCTGGAGAAGTTCTGCATCACCAGGGTTTGCGAGGTACCTACTGGCTTTGTCTCTGGTATATTTTTTATAGCCGACTATCTACGTACACTCATCATCAACTAACTAATTTATCAGGTAAAGGAGTGTGTAAGGATCATAGCCTACAAGCAGCGTTCTATAGTTTCTGCCTACTGCAAGTAAAAAAGGCTCGAGTTTGCGTGTGAAATTATATTTTTATGTAATTTGATTGGTGCGTTTTTATGTATGGATAGTGGAAAAACTTTTTTTTTAATAAAAAAGAAAGGAGAAAGATCCCTAGATAAAAAATCTATGATTTAGATTGTTTGTCAAGGGAGCAAACAACTATTTTAAAGGCGCGAGGGTTTTTTTTAATCCTGAGTGCAGCGTGGGATTCAAAGTACGTCAATCGAGCTTAAAATAGTGTTGCTCTCGAGGTGGATACTCTACTTTTTATCACACTCTATGAGAAAATAAGTTAGTGTTGCACTAACTTATTTATGAACAAGAACGTTACGTTTATTTATTTCCATACAATTAGGAACCATAAGACTTAACATAGAAATAATTAGAGGCTAATGTTTATATTAGAACAATTATGGAAGTGCATCGTAACAATTTTATTAGTATCATCCGTTACAGTTGTAGATTTATTTTTTAATTTGGCTCGCGCGCGTTTTTCCAGCCAGTCACTTGTTCAATACAATGTTCCTGTGCGGTCCGAAATAGAATTACAATCGCTCATTAGCCATTCACCTCATACATTTGTCGTAATCAATTTTAGAGATGTATTCCTATTTTGGACCGCATGTTTTGTGATTCATCTTTTTACTGGTTGGAACATTTACTAAAAATATCCACATTCCAAATTCAAATCACTTTTAGTCCCTAGGGATTAATTAGCTAGTACCTTTAGTCCCTGTTTACGAAGAATAAACTAGCTATTTTTGAATAGATGTGATAAAAATATACATTTGTAACCCGCACAGGAGACAAACCAAAACTAAAGTCGGCGAAATATAAAAAGAATTGAAGATAAGCCAAAATTAACCAGAACTGCTGTTGTCTCCAACTGTACCACCATTTTACTTTTAAAGCAATTAAACACTTTTGTTGTCTACTGATGTTAGTTAAAACATTTACCCATTGTTTTAAAATATAAGTCAAGCTAATATGAGTCTTATAACTTCAACAGATGATCCATTCTAGAGTGGCAATGTTCTCAGACTTTACTTGCAAATTAGACTCCACGTGGGGCATTCTTAATGAAGATGGATGAATGGTTTTAAATATTTAATTAGGAGTTTATTTGAAGGAGATAATTGTTTTTGTAAATAAACATGCAAACGAAAATCTGTACATAGACATTCCTACAATACTTACCTATAAACATATTGGACAATGCGTGGGTTTGGCCTCTATGTCCAATAGTGGACTGTCGTAGGCTAATGATGATCACGATAAATAGGTAAAGGAGTAGAACAACACAAATTTGGATGGATTTTCTAAATAATGATTTCTACGACTTTTTATTTTTCATACTGTTTGATGATTTTAACCGACTTCAAAGAGGAGGAGGCTCTCAATTCGACTGTATTTCTTTTTTATGTGTGTCACCTTAAAACTTTTTAATAGGTTGACCGATTTTTGTGATTCATTTTAAATTTGATCAGGATCTGTTGAAGAACTTCGGAGATATACAACAGAGCTCTTCAATAAGTAACGGCAAATCTCTCGGGATTGCTGCAATCGCACGTCTGTTTATTGTATAAACCATTTCATAACATAATATTACGCCGGAACGCTCTAAAGGGGTACGCAGACTAATTTCATCAGTTGTGTTCAATTTCATTTATTTATTTATTAAAACTTCATGCAACATAAAGATACATAGGCGGACTTAATGCCTGAGGCATTATCTACCAGTCAACCAAGGGTGGTGGAGAGATAACATGGAAGGTGCATAAAAAAATTGATTTTGTAAAATGGGTACAATAGTAGATATATATATAGCTAAAATAAACATACACAACTTACTTATATATTTACTAAATTAAATACCATATATTTCATGTTATTCGAGTAATCTATTATCGTATAACTGTGGGCATTATAGATACCTAAGTATCACAACTAAAAAGTGAAAAATAAAAACATTTTACAAAAAATACAACCGACTTCCAAATAAAAACTACAACAACGTGAAAAATAACTTCAATTTCGGAAGTCGGTGTCAAAAAAGGAAAGAAACAAAAAAAGAACTTCCCAAATTTAAGTTATTTTTTACTTTGTTGTAGTTTTATTTGGCATTCAGTTGTATTCTTTTGTAATTATTTTTTTTGCATTTTGCCACGCTCCTCCTGTCAGGTATTGCCACGCTCCTCCTGTCAGGTATTGCCACGCTCCTCCTGTCAGGTATTGCCTCGCATGAATCAATGCGGGCTCTATCACTCTCTTCAGTCTCTCTGGTTCCTCTAGAGAGGCGTACGCGGAACACGGCGCACCGCTGTCTCTGATTAGGCAACAGGCCCTATGGCGGACGGGGATCGTTATCCACCATCCCGCACCCAGAATATTCTATAACGACCCACAGTGATAACTGCTGATACCTAAAGATACTCCAAAGAAAAAGATAAAAAATTTACAAAACCCCGGGCATACTACATAATATACTATTAGTAGACACGCTTCGATCAACAGTCTATCGAACACGTAATTATGACTCGATATCTTGCGAAAATACTCCGTTTCAAACAGAAAACAGCCCATAACTTTTGAACGGCTAAACCGATTTTCACCAAACATAGCTAAGAACACTCTCGACAAAGTCACCTTATAAACAAAAAAATCTAAATCAAAATTGGTTCATCCGTTTAGGTGCTATGATGCCACAGAGAGACACACAGATACACATATACACAGATCCCTCTTTTTCCGTCGGGGGTTAAAAATAGGTTAAGAACAAAAAGACGATTATGAATAATTGAGAACATTGGCCCAGGTCTATTTGAGAGTAATAATTTTATATTCATGCCAATAAATTAGAAATATGTAATGGCAAACAATAACATCTGAAACCAAGTAGATATTTCTGTTATGTGGGTAGATTATCCATTGTCTATGAAAATTGTTCCAATAGTAGGGTTACCAGGTGTATAACTGAAAAGTCCTGACTGAAGGACTAATTTCTATAAAAATATCCTGACATATTAACTACGACAGCGCGCGATGTAATATACCTTCCTTTTTTTCTAGATTTTTTTTTTTTTTTTTTTTTTTTTTTTTTTTTTTTTTTTTTTTTTTTTTTTTTTTTTTTTTTTTTTTTTTTTTTATAATAATATTTGGCAGTCTATGTTATATGTTTGTATTTACGTATTTTCCTCTGTATCGCCCAATCTATTCATGGGTGTGGTCTATTAAAGGTGTCAATCGATTCGTTAATATGGCCCTGGTAACAATAAAAGCTTAAAAAAGGTGTAATCGGGTTACAGTTTTAAACTTTTTTTAACATGTGGAAATCATCTTAGATGTCCTCCGCCCCGGGGAGTGGAACTATCTATCAGACTCCTCCTACTCCTACCTACTCCGACTCTACCTACCTACTCCGACTTTCGATGTAAGTGACTGTCTTTTGTGTTTTTGATTATTAATATTATGAATGTAATTAATATTATGAAGAGGTGAAATTGTACGAGTATGTTTGTATGCGATGCGTAATCTCCGGCAGTTCTGATCTGATTTCGAAAATTCTTTCGCTGATACAAAGCTACACTATCGCTGAGTGTCATTAGCCTAGGTTTTTATCTAGAAATATTTTATGACGCGACGGGCGGGCGTTTTAAGGGACTGTTTTATGAAGAACTTTGACGTTCCGTTCTTTTGATTTCAGTATTTATTTATAAAACTGAGAATCCTGTAAAACCTAACATGTCAGGACAAACCCTGATGACTGATAACCCTCATCGTCAGTCACCCTGCGAAGATCTTCGCTCCGCCCAGCCTGAGGGCTTCCTGCTTAACGTTTACCAATTCACGGTCTCTACCTAGATCTCTACTCAAGAACACGAGTAATCCAACGGCCATCAGGGGGATGACCATAAGCTCTTAGAGTAAGGTTATTTTTAGTTTCTGTAAGGGACATATGTATCTGACTTGTATACATCTGTCCCTTACGCACACTCAAAATAACCTTACTCTAAGAGATTACGGTCACCCTCCTGTTCTACGGCTAATATTTAAGCCCGGCTCATTGCCACTAAAGCTTGGTTACCCTAAAAAATAGATATTATCTAGCTCTCTCTGGTAAATACATTTTCTTCGAACGAATCCAGTGATGACATAATAACGAGATGGATACAATGGGACGTAGAATAATAAGATTGTAAATAGGCATTGTTAGTTCAATGGATAACCTATTTGTGGATTTTTATAAAATGTCTGCTATTGTCTTGAATTATCTCATTTGTTTCGGTTTCAGCCAATATTTCATTTCACCACCGACGATCAGCGAGTAGCGAGTAAAGCTATGAACTAAAAAAACCGGCCAAGTGCGAGTCGGACTCGCGCACGAAGGGTTCCGTACCATTATCGCAAAAATCGGCAAAAAAATCACGTTTCTTGTATACCACTTAAATATTTATTTTATTCTGTTTTTAGTATTTGTTGTTATAGCGGCAACAGAAATACATCATCTGTGAAAATTTCAACTGTCTAAATATCACGGTTCATGAGATACAGCCTGGTGACAGACAGACGGACCGCGAAGTCTCAGTAATAGGGTCCCGTTTTTACCCTTTGGGTACGGAACCCTAAAAACGAGTTAGCGGGCAGCGAGAAGCGAGTGTGTAGTGCCGATAGTTTTGTCGCTCGGCTATAAGCGAGTGTTCCTTACGACAGGCGATTACTCGCACCACTCGCTCGCGGCGGCCGCACTGTAGGTAGAAATGTCCGCTGGTTGGTCTTTCGGCGTGAGTTCCGACCGCCAAGCGCACATCACTGAGCGAGTATCGTAGAGCGAGTATAACTTTGATGAGCCGGCAGTGTGAACAGCCAGCGATCAACTATTACCATATGTGTCACTTTTATTGACACGGAATCTTATATCTTTTGTACGTTTCTACAGCGAGAAAATAGTCGACAGCTAATGCTTAATCGTCGGTGGGGGCACAAGTGCCTACGCCAAATGGTACACCGGTTGAAGTTGAAACACCACTTGAAACTGTTGAGGGCACAATACCCTGCACGGTGGATCAGACGGGAATAAACAAATATTATAAAATAAAACTGATCCGCCAGCGTATCAAAGAGAAAAGGTTTATTCTATTAGAAATCAGCCCCTAGCCAAGTTACAAACGCTTCGTATCGAATCTCTTTCTACAATCGTTAACGCCTTCTATTTGTATGGTCTGACCACGTGACTTATCGTTCAGATGTGTCATTTCCATACATTGATTCGTTTTCTACTAGCGTTATCGATTGTAGATTGTCAATTTGGCTACAGGGGCTGTTCTTTGTCAAGACTGATGATCGCAAGCGTTACTGCTAAGAATGTGTTGAGATCGATTCCCGACTCGGGAAAATGTTTATTTGGTTTTTTCAACTGCAATTTCTCAACACCAGTCTGGAGTGTAGCATTGTGCCTGGATGGCATTAAGTTCGCCATACATTCATCATGAGCGGTTTCATTTTCAGCTGAGTACCAGTGTTTTACAAGGAGCGACTGCCTATCTGACCTCCACAACCCAGTAACTGGACAACACGGTACCCCTTGGCAAGACTGGTGTCAGATCTCAAGCTTCTGACTACCCGTAACGACTGTTAAAGATCTTTAAATGACAGCCGGGACCAACGGCTTAACGTGCTTTCCGAGGCACGAAGGAAACTCGGTATGCTGAAAATGGTCACCCATCCACGGACCGACTGCTTAACCTTGATGATCGACCCATGCGGCTGTTATTATTTAGCAACGAGCTCCAATAAGTTCGCCATACATAGAACATAAAAAATAACTTGTGAAATGAAGGTGTACTACTACATAACTCTTCGGGGAACAGAGGCCTGTTATTAAAGTATCTTTAATGATTTAAATTTTTAAAGGATTTTTACTACGAGACAAATATTTGAAGATAATTCTCTAATACATTTACTACTACATCTAACACATCGGTAAGTAAACAGGTTTAATACAAAACATCACAAAAGAATATTAATATATTATCTATAGATGTTACATACATCACAGTAGACGAGTCGATGTACCGGAGCTGCTGATCCGCAGGCTTATTACGTATCTTTTGCAAGAGCAAAACGATAGCGATTTTTGCGCAATAATAGCTCTTCCATACAAAAGTTTTTGAGTTGTTGGCGGTTTTTCTTTCAAATAAATGCATTTGGAAAACAGCGAGCGATTAGAAAACGATTGTGTAGGACCTACCATACCTACACTGCAGGTTATTCCGACATTTATGACAAAAAGCGTTCGATCGCTATCGTTTTGCTCTTGCAAAAGATACGTAATAATCCTACCGGTTTGGTTACGTCTTGCTAACGTTGTTTGACGCCTGTTTGACGGCGAGGCGAAAGGCGATACGGTGATGATCCCTTTCCGAGTTGTTATGTGTGCTATGACCTTTAGCCAGTAAAGCCAATGGGTAAGCCCCATTGAAACTCTAGCCTTTACTAGCAACACTGGCCCTAAATCCAAAACTAGAACTAAGAACACATTAAAGGACCACAAAATCAAAAACTTTCTCCACCACGCTAAAATACTGTTTTCTTTTTCACTCCTATCTCTCACAACTCCTACCGTTTCTCTACAACATAAATTAATCATTAAGGCACGTGCCCAAACGATTTCATTGATAGAGCAGTTCGTCTGACCGTCTGCACGTGCTAAAGAAAGACAAACAACTCACTCTTGACTATCCATTTTCACATCGGTATGGAAAATTTCAAAATAAAATATCTGTCTTGGCTTGTGATTGACTGGGACACATTAAAAGTAATTTTTGAAAAGGTTCAGTTTAAGCAATTTTGGGAAGTTAAAGTTCTTGAAAGGTAACGGCTGCTTTTATTAGCTTGGTATGTATGTATCTATGTAAAGGAAGCTTTGAACGTGATTTTCACCCCCTTCAAAACGTCAGTTTAATTTCAAACTTTGCACACTTATCAAGGACCGATGACAATGCAATAATGTAAATAAAGGGTCTTTCAACAAGGACGGGTCGATGTTAAAATTGAATAAAACAAGATGTGTGTGAGATATTAACGAAATTTATTTTTTATTTAAAAGGCCCATTTATGCCAATTATGGATGGAATATGACATCGTTCAAATGTCCGCCGCGGCTTCGTATGGTGGCACGAATCCGAGAGGTCCAATTTTTAATGCTAAATTTCGTTAATATCTCACACACATCTTGTTTTATTCAATTTTAACATCGACCCGTCCTTGTTGAAAGACCCTTTAGTTTGTCCTATTATCCTTACCAGGATCTTTAGGATTAGCGATTTTATTAAATCCGATACCCGGTAGTATCTTTGTGACAAGTACCAAGACCAAGTACATGTATTAAATAAATGTTCCGGAGAGAGAGCCTGAGAAACGGCTATCACATCCAGGGAATGCAGTAGACACGCTAATTACCCACTCCATCACAGGGTGATGTAATGGTAACATTAAAGCGTGTTTTTAGGGTTCCGAAATCAACAAGGAACCCTAATAGTTCCGCTATGTCCGTCTGTCCGTCCGCAGCTTAGCTCTGAGACTCTTAGTACAAGAAATAAATTGGCATGGATATACATATTAATAATGCCGACAAAGTGGTAAAACAAATCATGTTTTTTTTTTTCTTGTACCTCCTATAGACGCAAACTATTTATGTTTTTTTTTCTCGTCTTTTCTATGGTATGGTGTATCGTTGGATAGGCCATTCAAAAATATTACGGGTCTATTAACACCATTTTTCGATTCAGAGATCCGTTTGCGTAAAATTGCCCCCTGCACGAGTAATGGTTACTTATGGCTTTGTGAAAAATATCATGGCAATAGTATATATTACGAAATTAAAAGGAGGATATCACAGCTAAGTAGGCTTTACGAGTAATAGTCTACCAACTTATAAAATGTACTTGGAACAGTAAAAATTTTGTACGAATGCCGTTTTTAGACGTTGTGAGCCGCTGAAACTGTTTTAATGTTTATGTAACAACAAAAAGCCCTCTTCTTGGTCCGCATTATTATGCAACTACGGAACCCTATTACTGCGCGTGGCCCGACACGCACTTGGTCGGTTTTTTTAGTTTTATAAACGATAATCTATTAATGCAATTACTACCACCCTGTGATAGAAGTGCGGGCCCAGTTCGGTTTGGTGGATGTCACATGTCTTTGAATTTTTGGTTCAAGGTCTCATGATGCTTTCCTTCACCGCTTTAGAGCAGTGGTGATGAAGTAATTTACACAAAGCGCCTGCCTGGGTTCGAACCCACGACCCACAACTTGTAAATCGCGAACGTTACCACTGGGCCTCTATCACTGCTCAATGTAATCATAATTATATTTTATCATATAATTTTGTAGCCGTGTATAAGTTATGGGCAATGTGATTAATACGGCATTATTCATAATGCCCGGGTAATTTGAAAAATGCCCAATATGAGTAGGCAATATGATAAAAACTATTGAAATCCCATCACTTATTGGGCAGGGTAATAAAAAGATGTGTGTTTTTTAATTATTTTAAAGTTGACATTGGTTATAATATAGAATAGGTAAATCCGATTTCTATTTAGGCAACAAAGTCGACGGGGCTTCTTTTTCTTTCTGCAGGGTCTAAAGTAACCTAACATGAAGGAGATGACGAGAGCTGAATTGCTTGCTCACTTAAGCTCCCGCCATCTTTTTCGAACCTAACCTATCCGGTTCGAGGTGCCCTAAGCTCCTGAGCTCGCTTCGCTCGCTCTTGGACTAATACATTGACCATAATTATCTAATTGCCCATCCGTTACGTAGAAATATTCATAATGACCAGACAATGTGATAAATAAAGAAGTTTAAATCATTGTAGGCCTTCTAGATTCCTAGATGCTTGATAATATTTGATAACTTTATATCTCGTTTTACTTTTTATTTTTAGTTTCTAAAGTTTTATTGTCGGGCCTACGTTGTCCTCCCATATTTAAGTAATGCTGTAACATGGAAATATTGTAAAAACAAACCATATTTTTAAAAGAGTAACCATGGAGTTTCTTGCCGGTTTTTCTCCATAGGAAACGACCAACCCGAACCGTGCGCCTTTTGTCGACGTTTTATAAGTGCCCATGTAGGCCTATGTAAAATAAAAAAAAAATGATTTTGATTTTGAGTATAAATTATATTGTCCGATTTTACTTGACTAGATGAATAATCACTTGCATAACATACATGACATACATAACACAAACAAAAATTTATTTTTGCTTGATCAACAGTAATTTGACTTCTGCGTTTTTATCCAGCATAAATTGTCACGTGCGCCTTGCCCGAATCTTTATGAAAACACAAATATCTTTCGAAAACGTGACCTTCGAGCATTCGATAGAAAACTTCCATACCTACACACAGTACAAATTTATATAATGTGTTGTATTTCAATCTTGGATATTGGTATGCAGTTTTTCTGGCGTTACATACCAAATTGAATTTGTAAACGATGTTTTAAACGTTAGAAAAAGTTTATGAAACTTTAATATTTGGAACGAATTGTATAATCAATGATTCTAACCTTGACCTGCCCTGTTTTTTGGGTCCCTGGTGATTTCCATTTTTTTTTTAAGTAGGCAATGTTAGGTAAATCTTATTGATTTGATACGGGTCGCTTAGAAACAACAAGTAACCATTCAAATTCAGATAAAAAAGTTTTTGTTATTTTAACCACTGCCTCAGATTTGTTTCTATTTTCAAAAATACATAAAGATCACAACTAATGCTTATTCCAATAGTTCCCAGCAGAATTGCGTCAGAGATTTGGATGAAAAGTGAAAAATAATACGAATGGAGGTTAGACCAAAACGCACTAACGGACGACAATTCAACAACTATTTTGGTGTACAGTCTGTAAAGTACACTCGCGAGCAATGAAAAAGTTCCAGTGACAGCACCAAACGAAAAAGGACCAAATTACTCCTAATTGGAAAAGGCTACCTTAATGACGCCGTCTGCAATATTGAAGTACATTTAACAGCGTTCAATGCGTTCACCAACCTTCACTGAACGTGAACGAATGAATGGTGAACGTTTATGTTCACCGAGCGTTCTATGTCTTAGGAGATATTAAGGTGTTTGTCGGCATTTTGTGGGTTGAACTTTTTCATTGCTCGGCAGTTTATATTCTGTCTATGTATCTAGCTAGACCTTAGCGCCTCACCTGGCGAAAAGTAAAATGAAATAAACGTTGTAAAATGTTCGTAACAGGCCGCGTAGCGCGCTTGGCGCCTTCACAACTTGCCCAGCATGTCGTCGCTGTCATTTCAAAAAGTCGTATAAAAAATTAAAAACACATTTACAATTTTTTTTAATAGCTGTTTTTTTTAGTTTGGAACGTAAAGATTCATGACGTGTCAAAATGCCATAGTGGGTTGTGATTGAATTTTTGGACTCTATTGTAATAATTATGCAAAAATTCTTATTTTTAATATATTAGTCAAATTGTCCTATGTCAATCATACACCTTTTTGATTGCATATATTCGCGCCTTGATATGTCCATTTGACGTTTACCAAAAATCGAGATGGAAAGAAACCTTTCAGTGAATATATTCACTGTCATCAACAAACAATAAAATACCTTTTTAAGTAAAAGTTTTAAGACAATAAGTCGCCTTTAAAATTTCGTATATTGTAGTAATGGCAAAATATCGTTTTTTTCTGGTCCTGAAAACAGTCTGTGTTTACATAAGACTTTTTGAAATTTCAGCGACGATGTATCAATGCGTCCTGCCTGACCGCCTCGTTAATCTTGCAAGCGTGAGGCCCCGGCTTCGATTCCTAGGTCAGTTTTTCCATTAGAAATTTCCTAGTAGCAGCTCGGCGTTCGGAAGTTGGTGGAGTGACATCCCCGTGCCTCGAAAAACACGTTAAGCCGTTGGTCCTACACCAGATCTCTCTGCGGTCGTGTCGGATGGCAGTCCCAATGGACAAAGAGAATAAAGTAACAGTGCATCTGTGCACAGATAATACAGGGTGTCCCAGAAATCGACGTCAAGCCGTAAATGGGTGATAGACCAAGTTATAACAGTTCTCAGAAAAATACGAAAAAAAATCTATATCATGTTTTTAAAAAATTATGTTCACTTTAAAAATTTACTAAAAAAATCAATCCCTGTAATGGTTCTTTAACTCCAATTGCTACAAATCCCATAATTTATCAATTTTTTTTATTATTATGTAATCTTGAATAATGCTTGTGTAGATTTTTGCCTAAAATTTAAAGCCAACTCCTCCTACTTAGAAGAAAATTAAACTTTTTCAAAACCAAATTATTCAAATTTACTGTTTCGCCCAACTTTAACTGACTACTGAAAAAAAAATGTACTACGCTAGTTTGGCAAGTAACATGAAAAATTGGCGCATTTAATAAGGATTCAAAAATGGTGTAACACTTGCTAGATTACGTTTTCAATAATTGGTCAAATTTTTTTTTGTAAATATTATCGGTTTTTACCCAAAATGTCCATACTTCCTTAAAATGACTTTAGCTTACCTAAAGCTTTGCTAAACTCCGTTTCTAGTTCGATAGAGACGGAGAGAGTCATTTTACGAAGTGTGAGCGAGATAAGAAATCGAAATTTTACGTAATTTAAGAGCAAAGTTATGATAGTGACTCAACCTTTTTACTTTAAGTCAGGACCAGTTTTCTCATCTTAGAAAAAAAAAACAAATTATCAGATTTAATTTTTTTTTATTACAATAAATGTTCAAACTGCCTTCCTTCGACGGCAATGCAAGCACGACATTCGTGAGAGGTACCCGAACAATCGTCACCCAGATCATCGAGTTTTTATTAATGTGCACCGTTCACTATTTATTTATTTATTTATATATGCTTTATTGTAGGTACACCAAGTTAATACATAGAGCAGGAAACTTAAAACTAAAATACATACAATGGGCGGCCTTATCGCATACCGCGATCTCTTCCAGGCAACCTGGAATGGACAGTGATAGCCTGGACATGAAATGGGGTTGACATTGGTGTAACACATAAAATTAAGAATATTTATTTTAAATCATATTATAATAGATACACAAATACATACATATGTTATATAATAAATACATAAATGCATACATACTCCAATATAACGAAAGTCAATAGGCAATTAAAGTAAATGTTGTAACAACAATCACAGTGAAAGGTAGTGTTCTTTTACAAGTCTTTTAAATACAGGCAACGACTGGGCGCGTTTTATTGGGTCGGGCAATGCATTCCACAGACGAGCAGCTTGGACAGTAAAAGATTTATCTAAGAAAGTAGTGGAACACATTGGCATTTTAAGTCGCAAGTTATCCGATGACCTAAGTGATTTCATGTGGGAATCGCAGATAAACTGAAAACGATCCTTGAGATAAAGAGGGGTGGAAGGAGTAAAGAGCACATTATACAGAAGAGAAAGAATATGAGCATTCCGGCGAAGGCGAATTGGCAACCACTTGAGCTTCACACGGAAATCGGAAACATGGTCATATTTGCGCAAACCGAATATGAACCGTATACAAAAATTTTGAAGACGCTCAAGTTTATCGAGTTGTTCTTGAGTAAGGTCAAGATAGCTGACATCAGCATAATCAAGGATGGGAAGAAGAAGAGATTGTGCAAGCGCAATCTTGGTGGCAGTCGGAAGAAAATTCCGTAGTCTCCTCAAAGTCGCAGCAGATGCAAATAACTTGCGGCTTACTTCCTGCAGTTGGGCAGTCCAAGAGAAGTTCTTGTCAATGAATATCCCCAAGTTCTTAACTTTTTCACTGAAGGGAATAACTGAATTGTCAAAAAGAACTTGGGGAAGTGACGTCCAGTCGATCCTTGAAACCATTCTCGAACTGCCCACTACTATAACCTGCGTCTTGATAGGATTGACCATAAGCCCGTACCGCTTGCTCCAATCGCAAATGCGAGCCAGATCCAGATTGATGGCAACGATAGCCTCAGACAGATTTCCGAGAGGAGATCGCGAATAAATTTGAAGATCGTCTGCATAAAGATGGTAGGATGAAATGAGTTCATTGGAGATTGAGTTTATAAAAACTGCGAAAAGTAAAGGGGATAAAACGCCACCCTGTGGTACCCCGGCAGAAGTACTACACCAGGAAGATAAGTTCTCCCCGATGCATATACGTTGCCGGCGGCCGAACAGGTAACTTCGAAACCAGTCAACCACCGATGGAGATACATTAAGAGAGCGTAGAATGCCAAGCAAAACATCGAAATCAACAGCATTAAAAGCATTACTGAAATCTAGCAATGCTAATACCGTCAGATTACTGCTCTCTGCACTATCAGAGGGACGATTCCCTAACCAAGTACATGGTGAAGGAAGACATCGTAATCCGTACGAAGACGTCGTACTACAAGCAATCCAAGAAGACCCAAGTGCTTCTGTACGTGGAATCGAAACAAGCACAGGTGTATCTAAGAGTACCGCCCACCGAATCTTAAAAAAGAACGAGTTCCACCCGTATCATGTACGAAACAGTAAATTTGAATAATTTGGTTTTGAAAAAGTTTAATTTTCTTCTAAGTAGGAGGAGTTGGCTTTAAATTTTAGGCAAAAATCTACACAAGCATTATTCAAGATTATATAATAATAAAAAAAATTGATAAATTATGGGATTTGTAGCAATTGGAGTTAAAGAACCATTACAGGGATTGATTTTTTTAGTAAATTTTTAAAGTGAACATAATTTTTTAAAAACATGAGATAGATTTTTTTTCGTATTTTTCTGAGAACTGTTATAACTTGGTCTATCACCCATTTACGGCTTGACGTCGATTTCTGGGACACCCTGTATAATACTAGCATAATCTGTGTTTGTGCACACATTTAGTCTTGTGCACTATAATATCTACCGTGCCGTTTGCCAGTCTCCACTAAGACTGGCCGCCGCCGTGGCCGTTATCGATCAGGTGGTCTGGTTTTTGAGTTTATTCATTACAAACAACTATTCAAATCTTTTATCTTTATAATATTAGTGTAGATGATCATCCGCACGTCAGAACACTTGGACTACGAATACCGCCCTTATTGCTACCAAAAAATGTGTACGTTACTCCAGCAGGAAAACGGCCCCTAGAGTGAAATGGGTGGAACGTACAATTAGTCTGTTCTATTACCAGTGCGGCCAAGCAAACCGCCTGTCAGTGCTTGTTCGGCCTTAGACAGAAAAGTTACTATAACAAACACAACTACTATAGATACGACGTGTTCACTTAGTGTACGTCCTCAGCATTAGAATAAGACTTTTCCGTCATTGGACGCTGATGAACATCAACACAGAATACTAATCACTAGATTTTCAATGCAATGATCATCTTTATCTCCGAATTATAAAGAAAAACCAATGATAAACATTGCATGACTTAATAAACACTTTTGGGGTTTGCCTTGTTGACAAATTATAATCGAAATACGTGAGTTTGATCAGGTTGTCTTTTGGTGGACTACAGGCTGACATCCCTACCTGAAGCTGATGAATCTATACCTTCCTGTTTGTTTGGTACCGAATCAATGAAAATGGGGTGGAGGACTGTTATGTCCTTCTTCTTTTTATAAACTATCACACTCTTAGATTCGACACGTCCGACGAGTGTGACACATGCGACTCGTGCAACACTTGCGATGCACGCGACGATTGCGATACATGTAACACCTAAAACATGTGAGACACATGCGACATTTGTGACAACTGCGAGACACGTGACACTTACGACTAGAGTTGTAAAAAAAACGTTTTTTTTCTGTGATGAAAAAAAACGTTTAAAAAACATGAAAAATACAGTTTTTTTACTGGAGTAGGTTTTTTTTCAAGAGTACGAAAATAAAAATATGGTAAGGCGGTTATCGTATATGAGTTGATATTATTTTTTTTTTGTTTTTTAAGAAAATACCAATTTATTTTTGTTAAATAGTTCATAAATGTCTTAAAATAATTGGCAACACCTACTGAAGTTCTTTCTCTTTTCTCTCTTTCTTCTCTGATGGATGGGATCTTTTTTTATTATTATTTTGGATAGGCTTGCGCTTGATCACTATCTCACCTGATGATAAGCGATGATGCGGTCGACGGTGTAACAAGCTTGCCTAAAAGTTTTTTTTTTTTTTTTTTTTACTTTGTATAGGCCTGTGTTTGACCACAATCTCACCGTGGTCAGTGATGATGTGGCCGATGGTGGTAAGCACACAAAGCCTAGAAGGGAACTGGCTCTCAAGTACTGCTGTCGGAACACACCGGAAGGTGCTTGGCGACAGATTTTCAACTTGAGGGTGGTTGCCAGCCAGGCGGGTACTACAAAGTACCCTACCACCGTGCTATGGTTTCCTCACGATGTTTTCCTTCACCGAAAGCTCAAGCTCATTGTAGGATTCGAACCCGCGACCTTCGTCTTGGTATCCGACGTCACTACCACTGAGCTATCATCGCCTTAACAAGTAACCTATTCACTCTTGACTTAAAGACCCCGAGGTTGTAGTTGTTGTAGTATTTTCCTAATTACAAAGAAAAGATGATTCTGGATATAACCAATTAAGTATTTTCTAAGTTCATTATAATAGGTACCCATTGATTTAAACATAATTTGACTTTAATTAAAACAAAACAACCAAATTTAGTGTTCCACTTTTTCTGAAAAAAAAACCAAATGTAGAAAAAAAACGACAGTCCCAAGTTTTTTTATCATGTTTTATTTCAAGATTGTGAAAAAAAAACATTTAGTTTTTTTTACATCTCTACTTACGACACATACGAAATTTGTAACTAGTTCGACAAGTACGACAAGCTATCGAAGCGTGCGACAGAAACATTACATTTTTTACAAAGTTTTTATGAGAATTCTTTATTTTTGCCGTCGAACACTCGATATTGAACAAGCATGCATTTAAGCATATTGCAAAAAAAAAGTTAATTAATTAAAGTCTTCGCGAGCTGGCTGACCAAAACCAGACGTATCCTCCGACTGCACAGCATGATTTTCTCCTTGTTTACGTCTTTTTAGTTTGATTTTCAAGCAGTCGGGTTTTTTGATTTTTTTAATTAACTTTTTTTATTTATAACTTTTTAGTTAATTTTTTTTCGAATTAGGTACATTTAAACATATAAGTGTTATATATTTTTGAAATCACCGCTTAAAATCCTTTATTTTGATACCCCACACGATAGGTTTGGAAGAAAATTTGGGACCCCACAATATGGCGCCCAAAAACCGCCATTTTCATATTTTCCAATTTTCATGTAGCCAATGACACTCGCGGGGTTAAGACGAATCGATTGAAGTAAGAACCATCAAAATCGGCCCACGCGTTTGGTCTCTAGAACGCCACATAGTAACAAACATACATACATATATACATACATACTTACATACATACATAGACTGATAAACACATTACCCTCCTTCGGCAGTCGGGTAAAAAGGTTCTCTACCAACATTAACTGTTTCGAAAACTACCGTCCAATAACATATGGTTGTCACGTCCGTCCTACTTAGACACCTTCTGTCTCTGCCGCACACTCGCAGAAGGCGTGATAAGACGCTCAGGACATTCCTCTGATTTCATACCTACTTTCTGTAGCCTGTATCAATAATAATAACTATGATTGATATGTAATAAAAAGTACCAAATAAAAAAAAAACTACAGCAAAATACCTACATGATATTTGCGCTGTGTAGGTAACAAAATTAAATATTGATCTTCTACCTGAAATTATTGACAGACAACAGACGAAATGGCAATACCGATGACAGAGTTTATTTCGTCAAGGCATCTTGGTAATAACTGTGAACTCTCTTAGAGCTATTTTTTACATGCAGAAGCTCATTTTTAGCAGAGCCAACTACTAAAATATTTGGAGATGATATCTTTCCTACCCAGAATATCCTATGATTTGGCATCGACCTTGAAAGTTAAAACACCTCATTCACTTACGACCATATTAATCCAACCATCCGTAAAACGACTCCATAAAACATGTAATAAATATTTATATGTTTATTTAGTAACGTTCCTCGCTGCATACGAAATGGATAAAACAAAAGAAAACCGCGTAGATTTCCACTGGCGAGACATAAAATTTAACAAGGGCCACGGGTGGACAATAAATGGACTATTTTTAAGGGCAATAGGTGTATTGAACTTTGCCAGGGCAGGCTATGGATATGAAAGACCTTTTTTCTAGATAGGTAAGGTGATATTTTACCTTTTCATTATGTTACTCTTTCGACTGTCCCAATTATGGTCTTTTTAATTAAATATCGTGATAAAATAATTTTTTCGCATTTTAAGTAAGGTCGGGGAATGAACGGGTTTCCACATTTGACAAAAAATCCTAGTGAATTGAAACTTTACATATGTCCATACGACGAAGTGGTCGTGCACTTTGTACTTCACTTTAAATTGAGTCAATAAGCGATATCGTACAAGTATTTTCTAATGCAATTTCAATTGCAAAAACCGGTTGAATTTGCATCGCATTACGTTACGTCCATGTGTAATTTCGCTAAGTATAAATCGCTCATCGGTGAGATTTAAATCGAATCATATCGAGCCATCAAGGTCGCTAAGTGATTCATAATGATTATTTTTCGTTTCATGTCATACAAGAAACATTCAACCTTGAGTTGGTTAACAAATAATTTCATTGACTGTACATGTTAACTTAGAGATATAAACATATTACGCATTCTTTATAAAAATGAAATTATAACAAAGGTTATTTCATATTACTGAAAACAAAATAAAATGTGCGAACGTAATGTGAGTACAAAAAAGGTCGCAAACTTTTGGTACCAACCTTTTTTATACAAACAATAGGTTATTAATATCATTTATTTTTGTAAAATTAGGCACATTCTTAGCAAAGATTAAATACTGATTAATAGTACTACGAGTACTAGTAGCACTGATTAATTTTATCATTGAGCCACGCTTATAATGCATGCTTATCATGACCTACCTACAGTTTTCTAAATGTTGTTTATTAACAAATCAATTAATCTGCTCGGAGTTTCCTTGCCTGATCGAATCAGAAATGTAGAGATCCGCAAGAGTACCAGGGTTACCGTCATAGCCCGAAGAATTGCCAACTTGGCAGGGCACATTGCTCGCAGAACATATGGCTGATGGAGCAGAAAAGTTCTGGAGTGGCGACCGCGAACCGGAAGACGTTGCGTTGGAAGGCTTCCCACCAGGTGATACGTTGACCTGGTGAAGGTACCTGGTGCGGGTATCTACTGGATGCGGGACGCATGGGACCGGCGACGCTTGGGGGAGGTCTATGTCCAGCAGTGGACGTCTTTTGGCTGATATGATGATGATGATGTTGAATCAATCTGCCTAGCCTTGTCTATACTTCTATACTAATACTAATATACTAATACTAATAATACTAATAGTAATATTAATCTATACTAATATTATAAAGAGGAAAGATTTTTTTGTTTGTTTGTTTGTTTGTACCGAATAGGCTCCGAAACTACTGGACCGATTTGAAAAATTCTTTCACCAATAGAAAGCTACATTATTCCTGAGTGACGTAGGCTATATTTTTATCCAGGAAACTGGTCCTGTGTGGTCCACGGGAGCGAAGCCGCGGGCAACAGCTAGTCTATAATATAGTTGTATTGGGGTCAGAATCCAGTCGAATCGGATGCAGCTTGATGCCTGTATTTTACATGAAGGGACTACCTATCTAATCTCAACAACCCAGTAACTGGACCCAAGATTTTGGTTTTGGTTGGTAAGACTGGTATTTTGGCTTCTGAATTCACATAACTACTGTCAAAGATCTACAAAGTGATAACCGACACCTTATCATCATCACCTCAGACAACGTCAACGGACGTCAACGGAGCGACCTTGTCCAGCGTTGCTTCACACCTTCACAAGTAACATATAAAAAAATAAAAATACATTTTTATTTTTATTTCATTCTTATTAAACTAGGTATATATTGTATCTAATAGTAGACACCCTTCGATCGACAATCTATCGAACACACACGATATCTTGCGAAAATACCCCGATTCAAAAAGTAAAACGCATATAACTTTTGAACGGCTTAACCGATTTTCATCAAACATAAATAAGAACTCTCTCAATAAACCTATCTTTCAAACAAAAAAAATTAAATCAAAATTGGTTTATCCGTTTAGGAGCTATGTTGCCACAGACAGATACACAAAAAAAACAGGTACACACGCCAAACTTATAAAAACCCTCTTTATACGTCGAGGTTTAAAAATTGACCCGTGCATTATTTATTACTTATTTACGAGCTCCTCTTTTGTTTATTAGTTCTTAACAAATTAATTAATTAATTCTTAAGTACAAAAACAAAGCATTAGTGATGTCTATAAAACGGATTAAAAGGGATTAAAAACGGATTAATGAAGTCACAGATTTTGACTTTGAACTTTTAATCGTTTTGGTTCGACTTCATTGTACTTGAATTCCTATCTGTTTGTTGATTGGATTACCCTAATTTGAGCCCTATTTGACATTGTGACATTGTCAAGAAAATACATAATCATTGTCACATTTTTGCGACTGACGCTATTTATAACAAAATAGTATGACAGAAAATTTTCACCTGTCATCTGTCTGTTCTACCTTTTTTTTTAGCTATCGGGGGAAACCTTCAAAAGGTGCCTGGACATTAGGGGAAAAGACCAGGGAGTATGGGTTTTACCTCACTAAACCACACCGGAGATCACCATCACCAGCACGTAGAAAACCCCGTAAACTCTTAGAAGATCACCTCGGAATGTGTTAATTAGAATGGACGTTGGACTGGACTTACGCATTTATTTATACAAGCAATAGTACACGCACATAACAACAATTAAATTCACATGTACCACAATTTGTAGACTGCCAATAACCCGGTTTCCCTCAATCAGCACTTTAACTTGTATGATAAGAAACCGATAAATACGTACCTCCTTTGTTTCCAAGTCGGTTATGGGTCACGGAAACTACATACATATACTCCTTGTTAAGATTAGATACTAGGGTCAGGACGTTGCATATCTTGAAAATATATTTTATTTTTTATGTATTTTCCGTTTCTGTAAGTGTGTCCGTGGCTTCAGTAGTGGGCCTTATCAGAATATCAGTGCAGCGTTATTTCCTTTTTGGATATCGCTGTACATGCTGAGATAGGACATTTTTGGTCTCGCACGGGGTTTTATTTTTTATTGTTTAATTTTTTTTTTTGTTTATTTTTCGTGTCTCCTTTGCGGGTCACAAATGAATATTTTTCTTTTCTTTCTTCTATAAAATAACTTTGCTATTGGCCGTACATCTTTACAAAAACCGGCCAAGTGCGAGTTGGACTCACGCACGAATGGTTCCGTACCATTATCGCAAAAAACGGCAAAAAAATCACGTTTGTTGTATAGGAGCCCCATTTAAATATTTATTTTATTCTGTTTTTAGTATTTTTTGTTATAGCGGCAACAGAAATACATCATCTGTGATTTGAAATTTCAATTGTCTATTTATCACGGTTCATAAGATAGAGCCTGGTGACAGACAGACAGATAGACAGACGGACAGTGGAGTAGGGTCCTGTTTTTACCCTTTGGGTACGGAACCCTAAAAACAGCCGTAATACCTTTATGGTAAGGCCGTCCAAGCGTTTGCTTAAACGCGTTCACCGTACACCGAAGATATCCGACCGCGCAGCATACCCATATGTGACCAAAATTGTAAACTGGCGTAATTCACTATTTATTTTTAATTACCTTTTCTTCTCGGACTGACAGGATATATTGATAATCTTCTACCAAATAACTGTTGAAAAGCGTGTTTGAAAATGGCAAGCAACAATATAACCATGGCTATTTCAATTCTTCTGCGAGAACGGCAGGAACCTTTCCTTATCCTTCGGGTACGTGATGTACTACGAGCAGACGGGCGCGCTGGAGCTCGCGGACGGCATGCCGCTGCGACTGAGCTCTGTCAGAGACACCAACTGTCGTTTCCCTACCATGCAACGGTTGCCGTGCGACAGACTGGAGGACTGGGCAGTTGTGCAAAGACTGGGGTCAAGCTAATCATAAAAAAACATTGTCGCTGACAAGAATGTATGCATCATGAAACAAATATGATATCAGTTGAGCCGACATCGGCTTTTACCCCTGGGGCAGACCGCATGATCCCTGGTGTACCTGCTGTCTTCGGGATTTGAACATCTTTCAACGGATTCCGTACATAATTTTATTTGGAGTTTTTGGAGTGGTACTACCGAAGGTGGTTTTGGTCGTCCAGCGCGGATCCCCGACGAGTGACTGTTACTCGTATCATTTTTTTAATCAGTTTTTTTTTGTTAGAAGTACGTAGCTTTTAAGTCTCCATAATTAAAACTTGTATTAGCGTAATTTATTTATTTATTAAAAAAATATACAAAAGTACAAAGGCAGACTGAAATGCCTTAGGCATTTTCTACCAGTCGATCTTAGATCCTTATTTCAGAAGATTAAAGGTCAGACCGCACTAGGCGTAACTACTCGTCAGCGGAGCGACGCGACGCGACACGACCAAATATACTTTGATATATTATATGTATGAGATATAACGCACTACGCAGCAGCGGAACTACGCGACGCTACACTGCACGACAAAGTAGCACAACTTACCAAATTTGACACGCCGTGTCGCGTCGCGTAGTTCCGCTGCCGCTAGTGCGGTTATAGCAAACGGCGCGACACTGCAAGCTACTGCAAATCTTACGTGTTTGGTGCGTGAAAAGTTTTTACCCGACCGAGGGTAATGTTTTTCGAGCGTATATATGTATGTTTGTATACTTTTCTATAGCACGCTCTATAACCCAAATGAATTGTCGGATTATGACATATGAAGTTTCATTGGATTTGACTCAATTGTGGGCGTGACTATTCGTTCTAATACATTTAATGTTTCAAAAGATAGCGATCGCGGGATTCACTACTATCATAATGTTACTTTGAAAGTAGGCAAGTGAATTAAGATCTAAAGATGAAAATATATAATTTAAAAAAATCACCTCCCCCTCAAAAAAAGGGGATGATACAATATTTTTTTCGTTTTCGGGTATCATATGAAAGCTACTAAATATACTATTCCAAATATATATAGTTACACTTTCAAGTTACTATTTTTGCACAAATTTAAGATAAGCGTAACTTTGATAGCAAAATAAATAATCTTTTAAATAATTACTTTTTTGGAAAACTCGTTCATTAATAAAACTAAAAAGTCTGAAATAAAATAAATTATTATAAAAACAAAAAACCCGACTGTTGTTTTTATTTTTTTTTAAATGACATTAAACGAGGAACAATTAATTATTATTGTTAGTCAATATCCAGAAATATTATATATAATATTATATATGACCTCCAAAATTAGCATAACATGAATATTACCAGGCAATACAATGGAAGGAAATTGCCGAGCAATTGGGAGTTAAAAGTAAATTAATTTCGTATTTTTCTGTGTACAAGTATTTTTTTTCAACTCATTCATAACATAGGTACAAGTAAGCACAAATAGCGTTCTTCCATCTTGCTCAGATGTTGCCGATGGACTGACTCTGACTGACGAGCAAATTTGCAGCGTAGTGTAGCGCCAGTGCGGTTTAGAATATTTTGTCGCGTCGCGTCGCGTCGCTCCGCTGACGCGTATTTACGCATAGTGCGGTCTGACCTTAACACGAAAAGGCTATTATTTATGTACCTACCTAACTTTTTTGTTACGGCATTTTTAGAAATTTATAGCGTCATGGGAAGAATTCAAGATTACCTAAATCCTATTAAACTTGAGTTATTCTTCTTGAGTGACTCAAGTTTAGTTGGGTACATTTAGAAGAAAACAAAAATGAAAACGAAATCCTCTTTTTACCGTTTTTTATGGACCTTTGTTACATTTATTTTCAGCTGTGGTTTCAAAAACAACAACGGCACAATGTCAGCGGCAGTCTAGAAAATTATTCTGTGTTTTGACATTATAGTGCGGTACTAAGTTTTGAATACTAGTGTACAGTCATGGGTCAAAAGTGCAGTCATACTCTCCCAAAACTCAAATGGCTAGTTTTTGTAGAAGAAGTTAAATTATCCACAACTGATTTAATATTTTGTTTAGAAATTAAAGTATAGATTATTCCTACTAACCGCGAAAAGTTGAAATTCTGCTGCCTACAAAAAAATTGCCTTTTCTGTTTTGGTAGAGTGTGACTGCACTTTTAACCCTTATAGTACAGTAAATGCTGTAAATAAACGGCAGGACGGTTATTAATGAAATGTAACTTTTTTTCGCGGTTTCATTCATGTGATCTATCCCACAAAAAATAAGGAATAGTGTGATTAACAAAAAAATCGGTGCTTGATGTCAATTATAACAATCGACATCAAGCACCCGACGCTTTTTGAAAATAAAATGTTTTTTTTTGTTAATCCCACTATTCTTAATTTAAATTTATTTTCTACTTTTTAGTTTGGTTTTCTATTCAAGCGTAAACATAGTTTTGTTAAACCATTTTTTTTAAATTTTTTATCAATCGCTAATCCTGAAGATACTGATAAGGATAATGGGACAAACTATTTAAATTATTGCATTGTCATCGGTCCTTGATAAGTGTGCAAAGTTTCAATCTAAGCCGACATTTTGAAAGGGGTTAAGATCACGTTCAAAGATTCCGTTACATAGATACGTACATACCAAGCTAATAGAAGAGTGTTAAAAACAATCAATAACACTCAGCAATTGTATAGTATTCTATCAGTGTAAGAATATTTCGAATTTTAATAAGAATTAGTAAAAAAAGACAATTTTCTCATAAAAACACAATGTAAATTATAATTATGCAGGGGTTGACCTTAAGGACCTCATGTAGAACAATTATTTGCAGCTGATGACCCCATCTAATCCCTAGTTGCGTTTGATCCACGACTTTTTGGGCACCCTGTATAAGTTATATGATTGTACCGCTTTCTTAGGCAACCCCAGCTCAATACGGTTAACTACTGACGATGGAACGGCCAAAGAAAATAAAATAAAAGATAAACAGAATATTGCTGCGGGGAAAACAGAGAATTTTGTGGAAACCACAAAACCACGGGAGCTCCAATGATTCAAAAAACCACGGTCAACAATTTTTGTTAGTATCTTCCTTTAAATTTATCCTATTCAACTTGAGTCATACATATTTTTCGCATCTATATTCTTCCCAAATGATGTTATAGATTTCAAAGAATTTCATTGGAAAAAGATACATAATTAGTCGTCCATTGACTTTTAAAATTAAATTCCCGTACGATATGTAAATTAGACCAATAATAAAACTCACAAACCTAAGAATTTTAACCACAATTAAAATAAAAAATTTGTAAATGAAATAATCTATACTTATATCTATACTAATATAATATTATAAAGAGGAAAGATTTTTTTGTTTGTTTGTACCGAATAGGCTCCAAAACTACTGGACCGATTTAAAAAAATCTTAATAACCAATAGAAAGCTACGTTATTCCTGATTAACATAGGCTATTTTTTAATCCCGAAAACGGGTCCTGTGTGGTGGCCCACAGGAGCGAAGCCGCGAGGAACAGCTAGTATAATATAATAATCATTTCACCCGAAAGACAACCCTGCTGACATAGGCTTCCCCCTAGCGTCACCACATCGATCAGGGGGGTAACTATAATCACTTAGAGAAAGGTTATTTCAAGTGTGCGTAAGGGATAGATGTATATGACTTGTATATATCTGTCCCTTTTTCGCAGGCATGCTGAGATAGGAGCCTTTTTGGTCTCACACGGGTTTATTTTATTTTTTTTATTTTTATTATTGTTTGTGTTTTTCTTATCTCGTGTCTCCTGTGCGGGTCACAAATAAAAATGTTTTCTTTCTTTCTTTACTTTTTTTTTCTTTCAGTCGCACCATTGTAGTTTTGACACGTCATGGTACGGGGGCAATTCGAAAGTCTTTATCGCTGTTAGAAAGCCATTGTATCTAGAGTCCGGGGTGCTTCAAATCAAACATCGTTTTAAAATTCAATGGTATAGGCCAGACATCTTGGCGGCGTTTTATTTATAAACTGGTCAAACTGGATTAGTATTCTAATAGAAATATTTGAAGGGAAACATAATAGGCGGATTTTAAATGAGTTGGATCAGGTCATACTCATCTACATAATAATTGATTGGAGGTTTATGTAAATAAGTTCATTAATGGTTGTCAGCCAGATATTTGCAAATACCTATCAGAAATCGGAAGACATTTTTATCTTATCATATAAATAATATTTCATTAATCCAGTGTTTTCTGGTCATCGGGCACACCTTTTTTAAATAGCTTGGGGAATTACCTCAAAAGAATAATAAAGATAATGCGAACGAAAACCACTCACTCTATTACCCAGTAATTTTTACACGACTGCACAAAAACGAGTGTTATGTTTTCAGGGTTCATATATGTTTGTGAGTTTCTTTATTCCAATATAACTTCTAAACAGCTTAACCGATATCATAATAATATGTGGTATGTTAGAAGCGTTGCGTTATCCCGGGTAACATAGGCAGGTGAAAATTTAAAAAAATATAATGGATTCGTGAAAAAAATACGTTCCTTTTTCATATTTTTTTTACTAAATAGACTATCACCGCCTAGAGATTACTTAGTACATAACAAAAATATATAGCAGTAGTATTAAATATGCATTCGTTCACTAATAACATAATAAAATAAATCGAATAAATATACCAAAAACAATTGGTTTAGCAATAAAATTAAGCAATTCACGTAAACTTGAGAGCTACAAATTAAAATATATTGACAAATAATTAGGTATGTAACCAATTAGTATTTTTCCTTGAAGATTAACAAAAGGTATGTGATTGCAAAATGTTATCTCTTGTAATATCATTTACATAATATACAAAAGATAAAGATTAATCAATAAAAAGATTCCACTACGAATGATTTATTTAGAATCGATAAGGTAGTGAAAAGGTAACGACCATTGCGGCCATATTGTTGTACAATCAAGCAATCATAATGTCTATTGCAGGTCATTATTACTGCATCAGCACACACATAACTATAAATCTAGGTATGTGTACTAGTACATGTTATTGTAGATTACAAAAGAGTGTTCACGGAATCGCAAATCGAAAGGTAGGTCGCCTTTGGGCTTGGCTAGGTCCCCAGGAATGTGCCCTAGTAGATGTGCCTAGGCGTTGCCCAGAGGGGGTTCCAGGGTGGTCTTTTGGGAGGTCACGGGGACCCTTCTACGTACTGATGGTGACCACCGGGATGGTTTTAGTGAGGTAAAATACCACATTCCCTGGTCTTTTCCCCAAAATTCCAGGCGCATTTTGAAGGTTTCATGTTTCCCCCCGTAAACAAAAAAAACCGGCCAAGTGCGAGTCGGACTCGCGCACGAAGGGTTCCGTACCATTATCGCAAAAAATGACGAAATAATCACGATTGTTGTATGGGAGCCCCACTTAAATATTTATTTTATTTTGTTTTTAGTTATAGCGGTAACAGAAATACATCACCTGTGAAAATTTCAACTGCCTAGCTATCACCGTTCATGAGATACAGCCTTGTGACAGACGGATAGACAGATAGACAGACGGACCGCGGAGTCTTAGTAATAGAGTCCCGTTTTTACTCTTCGGGTACGGAACCCTAAAAAAGGCTTAGCTAAGTGGAGCGACGATATTCACAGGACTTATAGAAGCTGCTGGATGAGCGTAGGTATCGAGTAGATTAATGGCTTGTTCGATTGTAGAGGTCTATGTCCAACACAAGATTGGGTACCAAAGGAAGTGGCTTGTGAACAAAATAATGATTGATTTGTAATAAAACAATTTATAAATAGATCATTATTTTAACGTCACCCGACAATTCTGCCACCTTACTGCTCCCACCAATCCGTCTTTAGTCGAAAATTTCAAACGGATAAATGTAAAAATATTACCCTGTTTTATTATTGAAACAATGGTGAAATTTGGATTTATTTATTTAACCATTTATGCACACACACATAATATACAGACAAGAAGAAGAAACAGAACAATAGGTACATAGGTGAGGCTTATTTATATAGAAATCTCTTCCAGCATACCTGCGAAAGGAAAGATGAAAAAAAAGAGATATAGACATAGTTGAAAAATAATAAACATAAAACGATTCATAACTAAGTAATAACTAATAAACAATACCTATAACGAATAAATATACCTACTATCATAACAATATATATAAACATATTTGTAAAATAAATATTAAAACAATAAATACCTACACACTACAATACCTACCTATAAATATATATAAAATATTTATATGGTAACATATTTATATGGTTAATTAAAGACTTTTTTTTTAACCTTTGTATAGATTCTTTTACCGATTGTTTTGTTAATGTGTGAACATTGTATGCCTTCTTGATTTCTAGATGCTTGTTAACATTTGTTAACTTTGTATCTCTTTATTTATATTTTTTTTTAGTTTCTTATTACTTATTGTCAGGCCTACGTTATCCCCCCATATCTAAGTACTAATGCAAAACATGTACATGCAAATACATGCATGTACATGGAAATATCGTAAAACAAACCATTTTTTAAAAGAGCAACCGTGGAGTTTCTTGCCGGCTCGTCTCCATATGAAACGACCAACACGAACCGTGCACCTTTTGTCGACGTTGTATAAGTGCCCATGTAGGCCTATGTGAAATAAAAGAATTTGATTTTGATTTTATGGGGTTAATTAACTCTGACACCAGAGGTGACCACATCTTCAAACGAAAAGAAGAAGATGATAGTAAAGGTGGTGATCAATCATACCGAAATAGTTGAATGAAAAATCGAAAGTAATGTTCCCAGGCAAAATGGTAGAAGACAAAATCTCCAATACAACACAAGCCAATCCATTATGTAATATCAAAATAAATAAATCGCCTCCAATCCTAGCATAGAAACAGCCACACATAAGGTCAGAAAACGTGAGCACCTAATTATTCACCCCAAGCCATCGTCTAAAACCCAAATGTATAAATCGTCTGTGAATAATCGAGACACACAAACCTATAGAGCTACTAACATAGCTTAACCTCCATTAAATAAAACATAAAACAACCAACCAGGATTAAAATATGTTCCACAAAAAATTTAAAAATACCCGCGACTCTAAAAACTATAAAAAAATTGGCTTCGTACTCGCGTCGGGAGACCGCCGAAGTTAAGTATTTATTATTTTGGTTATTTTATTAGTTAGTTAACGGTCCCCCGACCCGAGTACAAAGCTTATTTTTACTTGAGTCGCAGGTTTAATTTTTTTTTAATTTAATTTTTATTTCATGTTTTTAATCAACAATTATATGCCTATTAGTAGACACGCTTCTATCGACAATCTATCGAAACACGTAATTATGACACGATAACTAGTGAACAAACCCCGATTCAAAGAGTAAAATGCATATAACTTTTGAACGGCTAAACCGATTGTGATCAAACATAGCTACAACAGTTTCGACAAAGTCACTGTTCAAAAAAAAAAAACCGGCCAAGTGCGAGTCGGACTCGCACACGAAGGGTTCCGTACCATTTTCGCAAAACACTGCAAATAAAATCACGTTTGTTGTATGGGAGCCCCCCTTACTTTATTTTATTTTAATTTAATAATTATTGTTTTTTGAAGTAAATATACAACTAAACATTCTGTGAATATTTCAAGCGTCTACCTGTTGCCGTTATTAATATCGAGCAAAAAACGTCAAAAATATCACGTTTGTTGTATGGGAGCCCACCTTAAATATTTAGTTTATACTGTTTTTAGTATTTGTTGTTATAGCGGCAACAGAAATACATCATCTGTGAAAATTTCAGCTGTCTAGCTATTACGGTTCATGAGATACAGCCTGGTGACAGATGGACAGACAGACAGACAGACAGACGGATCGCGAAGTCTTAGTAATAGGGTCCCGTTTTTACCCTTTGGGTACGGAACCCTAAAAATGACTAAATAACAAAAGGTTCACCCGTTTAGGAGCTATGATGCCACAGACAGATACAAAAATTCACAGATACACAGACACACACATCAAACTTATAACACCCCTCTTTTATCCGTCGGGGCCGCGGGGGTTAAAAAGAAGCGAAGCAATCATCACCAAGAATAATTTTAAAATTTTCCAATTTTAATGAGGTCATAATATGACACATCCTTTTGCATCCAAGTACAGAAGTAATTATATAAAAACCCTTTTTAGGCAAATCGTCTAACAATCAATAATATAACAAATAAGAGGATGGTTATTTATCTTCCAGACCATCTCATCCATACTTAGCATACTTTCCTGCTAATTTCTTACGTCATACTTTATTAAATTTTTATTTTATTTGTATTTTATCTGATGTATTAAATATTATGTTGTGTCTTTTAGTCTGTGCCAAATAAATATATTTTCTTTATTTCATCCTTTGCGTGCATATACAGAATGAGTTTGAAGTCCCCAATGTACCACATCTGTATTTTCAAAAAATGAATCGTAATCATTTGCTCAATATAGTTCATGTTTGCATAGCATTTGTTTCGCGATTCTTGGCCCTGTAGCCAATGTTTCATAATACGCACAGGCAAAAATCTAACTAGATAACGCAAGTACTTCCCTCTGTATGAAAACCAAGTGTGCCACTTTTCCAAACACAATTTAAAAACAAATTTATTTACCAATGAAAGAAAACATCACACACACAACACAAGTTGTAGGTCGTGGGTTCGAGCCCAGGCAGGCACTTTACTTTGTGTGAATTATTTCATAACTACTGCTCTCAAAACGGTGAAGGAAAACATCGTGAGGAAACCGGCATGTCGTAGAACCAAAATTTCGAAGACATGTGACATCCACCAACCCGCACTGGGCCCGCGTGGTAGATTACGGCCCATTCCCTCTCACAGAGAGGAGGCCTGGGTCCCAGCAGTGGGAACATTAATAGGCTGGTGATATGATGTGATGTGAAAGAAAACATTTCCAATGCCTCAGCCAACTTTTTCTATTCAGTCTTTACAGCTAAATAAGGCATAACAAGGCATTTTTCTAGATTTCGGTGGATTGCCGGTGCCGATAATGCTAATTGAAATAATCGTAATTTTACTCCGTTTTTTGGCACACGAAGTACATACAATCGCGTCATCTAGTTAGATTTATATCTGTGATAATACGAGTAATTCTCCCCTTAAAAGATTGCCAAAAACGCTGCTGAAAATTCTCAATGTGTACTGGTATAGTTCTCGCCAAACTTCTTGGCCGCCCTGAAGTTAGCTACAATGGTTGCGCAGTAGAAAATCTCATACAAAAACAGCACCGTTTCGTGCCTCGCGCATCCGGTAAACCAACTTCAGGGCGGCCAAGAAGTCTCTATAATATGCCGGCGACCTTGACCGTGCACAGGGGAACACCTCAAGCAGTATGAAGATAAAATTGAGCCGGAATGCTCGGGTTTGACCGAAGCTTGTCGGGATTTTAAAGGTGACATATTATTATTGTGTTTAAATCAAAATCATGGAAACTTTTAACTGGATACGGTACACTGAATCATAATATGCTAGGAAATCTATCCTTACTTATATAATAAATGGAAAAGTAAATAACGTGTGAAACCCCACTTTAAAGCCAAATTCTGACAGGATTTCAGAAAGTAGAGTTTACAAATACGTAACTTGCAATACTTAATTCAGAAATCAGGTGTCTCTTTTTAGGGTTCCGTACCTCAAAAGATAAAAAGGAACCCGTATAAGATCACTCTCTTGTCCGTCTGCCCGTCTGTCTGTCCGTGTGTCACCACCGATTATCTCAGGAACGGGTGGACCTAGCAAGTAGAATTTTTTTACCAGATACTGAGGTCTATAGACCCTATAAGGTGTATAAAAATCAAGGTGAAAGATCGCGAAAACTTGTAAGTACCAAAATTAACCTTAATTTCAACTTTTTTATTTTTCTGATTTTCCCCTTTACTTGTGCTGTAAGACCTTGCTTTTAACCAAAATTTACAATTCTAGGTCAACCGGAAGGACCCTTTAGGTTTTGGGTCAAAAACCTATTTGGTAGTTCCCGTTGACCGAGAATCATGAAATTTGACAAAAAATTAAGGTCATATAGCACTATTAAAAAAAGGAAAAACACAAAAAAAAAAATAGTTAATGGTTGTCCCTATACTTACATAGTTGAGTCATCACCCTGGGTACGGAACCCTTCGTGCGCGAGTCCGACTCCCATTTGACCGGTTTTTATTTTCAATGTTGAGTTTTCAGTTTTCACGTCTAAATCGCTGTGCCAGTTTTGGTAAATTTTAATGAAAGATTAGTATAGGATTTATTTTATCCGGAACTATATATACTAATATTTTAACACGATTAAAGCAGCTCGCAGAAGCTGGTAATATTTTTAATGCAAAATTGTTACGTTAGCTGCTGAATGGATTTTAATTAAACTGTCAAGTTTTATGTCATAATTTATCTGCTTTTCATGCGGGTAGTAGCTAATACAAATACATAACCGGTACCAAATAAATACGCAACAATGTTAAACCAAACCAACTCCATATTCAAACCAACTTTAAATTGGATCTCTCATCCCCATACACGCAACCTGACCTGACCTGATCTGACCCCCGTTCTATATAAAAACGAGCTGATTGCAAAACAACTGCAGGCCACCCTAGGCAATTGTCGTCTATGTCATTTTTATAGCACTAGGCAATCATAAGTTCACAACTTTGCCCCTCCCTAGGGCGTGGGCAGTGCATTTGGACACGTGCCCGGGTCAAGTCAACGAACTGTGCTCTTCATCTGTTTACACGTGTTTTTCAAGGCTAAGCCTTGCTGTAAGTCAGTGGAAAAATATGCCTCGTTGTTTACCAATTCCTAACATGAAGTGACTGTCTAGCTGTGTTCAATAAAGAAAGAATAATTACGTAAAATTATTTAGGTCAGTAGCCAAACCCTTTCGTTTCAACCCCATTAAGCTAAAACAATATCACTTTGATAAACAAATAAGGTTTTGAGTCAATAACCAATGGTCTGATGAAACAAAAGGCGAAGGACCTAATTCCTCACCTATGATTGTCAACAAAGTTCAAGTCTTTATTATATTAGGCGAACATGTTATAAAGTAGTTTAGTTTAGACAAGAAAGTAGATACAAAAGTTCCAGTTCAAAAGTCCATGATAAGAAAGAAAGACAAAGGAACTCGCAATTAGGGAAAAATAATCTTCGTCAGCAATAAACAAAGTGAACCTCAATCTTCAACATTCGGCAACATGGCGGAACACCGCCGTGTCCTCGTGGAGGCGATCAGCGGTGGCGACCTCTCGCTGCCGGCCCTGGTTCAGGCCATGGTACGGAGCGAGAGGGAAGCTATCTCCTCCTTCTGCGAAACAGTTATGCTAACAAAGGAGGAGGTGGAACGCGTGAGGGAGACGCAAAGGAGACGCCCTCACGCCCCTAGCCACCGCAGGAGACGCCCCGGGCGTCGGGAGTCGCAAGCCGATGCCCGGCTACCGTAGGTGCGGGCTTGCGGACGGAAAGTAATGGGTAGCTCGCCATCCGATAAGGACCAAGTCCGAGTTTACGGCGCGTAGTGTTCCACGCGCGCCTCAAAGAGATGTCAGCAAAAGGAACGAGGTCCAGTAGGATGCCTGTCTGGGTCGCGGATAAATTTGAAAGAGAGTTATCGCGGCCCTGGCACAAGCAACTGACGGAACACGGGTGGGTTTTACTCAGTAAAAGTCTGACACGCCCTCCCGCTTCACCCAGAGCGGGAGAAAGGTCAGGCAACGTGTTATTGGGGTTTTCACTGGCATTTCTCAATGCCAGTCCGAAGTTTGGAAGTCGGCCTCGGAAAGCCGTTTGGTCCAACGCCTGACCTTTCTCGGGTTGTCGGGTCACCGTCCCATCGGACTATGAGGAATAAGAGTGCACCTATGTAACGCACACTTACGCACTACAATATATCCCGCGCCGATGGTCAGTCTCCGTTAAGATTCGCCACCGTTGCCAAAATTCGGGCTGGCTAACTATTTATTTATAACACTTAACAGAGAAAAGGAAGAATACAGTTACAAGAGCACAAACTTACTGCTTATTTCAATAGAATATTCTTCCAGCAGATCCCCTTTCCTCTAAATTATCTGAACCTGAAATATCTTAATCGAATCGGTTGTTCTAGAGATTCATCATCATCATCATATCAGCCGAAAGACGTCCACTGCTGGACATAGGCCTCCCCCAAGCGTCGCCATTTTGACCGGTTCTAAAGATTACCTCCTACAAACTGTAGCGTCACCTACGCCGGCACAAACGAACTAATGACCTGACGTCACAAAATCGTGCTTCGCGCAAACAGTCGGCGTGATTTGAACGTATACAACAGTCAGTCATCAACCGTCGGGCAGTTGACTGGACCAGATACAACACCCATCTGGTAGGAAGATCCTCCGTTTTCAATGGAAGTTGTGGGACTTTACTTTCTGTACCGCATATCTCCAAACTGGTGACTCTCGAACATGAACATCAGTGCAGCCTACGTGCAGAGCTATTTCATCATGACGTCATTCTCAAACTTTCGAGCAGCGAGTCACACAGCCAGCCAGTACCCACGGCATCAACGGAGGTATCCTGACCACACGGCATGCAGTGGACGCGCCAGCCTGGTCATTATCACCCTCAGCTTCTATCATCACCATCAACCACTACACAAAAAAATAACCTTCATCACATCGCATCATCAGCCTAAATGTTCCCACTGCCCCAGCAGGCTGATGATCTGATGATGATGACACAGGCCTCCTCACTGTGAGAGGGGATGGGCCGTATCCACCACGCGGACCCAGTGCGGGTTGGTGGATGTCACATATCTTTGAAAAAAAATTCTTTAAATTAATAATTAGGTAATAATAGACGATAATAGTACATAACATGACATAAAAATAGAAAAACATAGACATATTAGTAGGTACATTATACCAAATAAAAACATAGGAAATACAACTGAAATGTTATTATGCAAAAATATTAAGCGCTATTCCTCTCTCCTAGACACTGACTGTATCTAGAATGTTGCTGTGCCCGACAGGGTCCATAATTGTTTCTGTAACCTATATTTAACACCTGTATGTACATTATGGATGCAATAAATTGAATTTGAATTTGAATTTGAATTTCTTGGTTCTAGGACATGCCGGTTTCCTCACGATGTTATCCTTCACCGTTTTTGAGAGCAGTGGTGATGAAATAATTTACACAAAGTAAAGCGCCTGCCTGGGTTCGAACCCACGACCTACAACTTGTTAGTCGCGGCTGTTACCACTAGGTCACCACTACACCACACCACACAAAAAAAACCTTACCTCTTTGTAATATCAGTTTAGATATTTTACGGGTTTCCCTCCGCCAGAAAACCCAAGAAAAATCTCGCTATCAAGAGTCCATAGCTCTCAAAACTTTCTCTGCCATTGACCGGCCTACATTTCTGCTTACCAAACTTTAGTTATAAGCTCAATGGTCGGTAAAGTTTGCTTTATTCGGTCACAAGGAGTTTGTAATAAAATTGTATTGGCCGACGCAACAATTTATTATTGGAACGGTACTTAGGCACACAACGCACTGTGGTTTATGATTTCAGTTGAAATATTATTTTTCTTATCAAAGAAACGAGAAAATTTCTCTCGGATTACTGACCCACATTTTGAGGATCGTAATTTAGAAAGGAGTTGGTTGATTTTTGTAAAAAATTACTGTTTTCTCGAATTGTGCAAATTGCTTTTTAGGGTTCCGTACCCGAATGGTCCAAACGGGAGCCTATTGCCGTCACTCACGTATTCGTATATCTGTCCGTCGTCTATCACACGGGTTTTCCAGCCAAACGGTTGGAGCTACAGTCTTAAAATTTTCTCAGTATAAGCAACTTGTTGACCCATAGCCAAAACACAAACGCCAAACATAGACAAATTGTCAAAAAATATTTTTAATCGTTTTTAAGAGGGTCTCCCATACAGCTAAAGGGGGGCCTGTTAAAATTGTTTAAATTTTTATCCTGGTTCGTTGTGGGTATCGTTGTTAAGAGCTCATCATCATCATCATATCAGCCGAAAGACGTCCACTGCTGGACATAGGCCTCCCCCAAGCGTCGCCACATTGACCGGTCCCGTGCGTCTCGCAACCAGCGGATCCCCGCAACCTTCACCAGGTCATCGGTCCACCTAGTGGGAGGCCTTCCAACGCAACGTCTTCCGGTTCGCGGTCGCCACTCCAGAACCTTTCTGCCCCATCGGCCATCCGTTCTGCGAGCAATTTGCCCTGCCCACTGCCACTTGAGTTTGGCAATTCTTCGGGCTATGTCGGTAACCCTGGTTCTCTTGCGGTTAAGAGCTCGTTTAGTAAATAAATACTGTATTGTTTGCTTTAAAAAATATTAGTAAACGAAGGAATGAGATGCCACCAATGTCAGCTTTGTTACAAAATTTTGTTCCGATGTTTTTTTTTATTTCTCATTGTCCTATGAACTTGAAACAAATACCAATGCATTAATCAATCAGATTTATCTTTGAAATTCCCTGACTTTTCCTATTACAACCAAGTTAATTTTGTGGTTTGGTACGGAACCTTAAATGTGCGAAGTCCAACACGCACTTGGCCGGTTTTTTTTTTCATTTTCATTTCTGTCAGTTCTAAATATACCTCAGTATTTCTGTCAGTTCTGACTGCTCATATTTCTCTTAGCAATCTAACTGATCATATTTTATTGTAATATGAAGCAAGAATATTTCTAAATTACTATTTTTTTGTTTGAAAATGGCAAATTGTATGACTATCTTACGCTCCGCTTTTCAAATACATTACGCGCGGTACATTCGTTGAATATTAAAACCCGGAAATACAAGAAACTAAACTGAAGAGGCATCTTATCCTAGTTTAAATGTTTAAAATATAAAGATTAACAATAAAAATAAAAACAAACGACAGTCGCAAATGAAACTTCTGAATGGCACGCGATTGACCTCAATTTGAAACTGAAGCACCTAAATTGTTTTTTTTATTTTTAATCTGGTTTGTCAATTTTCACAATAACGGTAGATCTGGGACCGGTATTTTATAATTTAAATTAGAAAAGTAAAACGATGAAACGGACCGAACGATTAGTCAGAATGGGCTACGATTATACGACACTTCAAACTGCACCCTAATTGCATAACTTTATTGAAAGCTCAAAGAACGCGCGCAATCTTTCAATACTTGAATTGTCAAGTGAAAGATTCATGCGTCTTTTACGCTATCGAGAAGATGGATTTTTTAAAACATATGAAACAGTTAATGAAATTTACGCGCGAGACCCCATGTTTTTGATTTTTCAACAAAGTTATTCAATTAGGGTGCTGGTGTTGCAGATCTATCTAGATATCAACTGGGTAGATAACCACTTCCTATCGGGTTGATTAACAACCTGTTTTCCAAGAAAAATACCTCTTATGTAAGTACCTATTAGTAAATTTTCCTATCCAATCTAGACCTCATTTAAACTCAGTCCAGTTACAGACAACCACAACCGTTTACAACCCATAAAAACCATCATAAACTGGATCGTTACACGTGGAAGATATTCACGTGAAGATCATAACGAGAGTCGGTATTTGCCCTCTTTAGTATCCAACTACGAATGATATTAATATGTTATAGGAAACACATCGGTTTGTACGCGTGTTTATCGAAGTTTACAAAGATACACGGGTATGGTTGTAACTTACACGTTGGTGCTACTGCTATGCATAGGGGTCGGGATTTTAAAACCATAATATTTTATGAATTGAATAAAAGTAAATTATGTTTGAGTTTAGAATTCGAGAAAATTATCAATTTTTGTAACACATGACAAACACACTAGTTACAATTAAAAATTTGCGAGACATGACAAACAAATGAATAAAAAGAAAATATGTGTTTCTTGTTTTATCTTTTGCAACACGGACTTAATGTTTTGCTTAGGACGTCGATTTATTTCTTCATAATTTGTTAATTCGAGGGCCAAAATCTAACAAATTATGAAGAAGCAGGTGAGAGGCAGGAGGAGTGGCATATTTTGACTTCCGGAAAGCCTTCGATACTGTGGATAACGATGTACTTTTGTGCAAGCTCGCTGCTACAGGATTCACGCCGCACTTGCTTAAGTTCTTTGCTAGATACCTTGGCGAGCGCCGACAGTACGTCGAGTATGCAGGACATGATTCCAACCCTTACTACACGTTCTCAGGGGTGAGTCAACGGAGTAATATCGGGTCATTAGAATTTATATTGGTAATCAACGATCTGCCAACAGTAGTCAAAGAGGCGAAGTATCTGCTGTTTGCTGATGACTTAAAGTTATTTTTTGCTGTTAAAGACGAGGCAGTTGCAGTTGAAGTGAGCGGCAGGCCTTTCAGAAATCTCGGTTTCATTTTGAGACAATGTAAGGATTTTAGCGATACGGCGCCTGTGAAAGTTTTGTATGATGCACTGATACGGAGCCACCTGGAAACCAGTGCTATTATTTGGAATCCTCATGAGGTACAGCCTCATGTTAAAAAAAATACAAAACAAGTTTGCTAGGTTTCTATATTTGAAAGAATATGGAGTTTACCCTTTTTATCCCCTCATGTACCCGAGTCTGTTCGTCCTGGGCATGGTTGGATATACCAGGCTGGCAGTTAGAAGAGATGTTGCGCTGGTCAAGTATGTGGCTAGCGTACTGCTAGGTTTGTTGCACCACCCAGAGGTGCTGGAGGCGTTGAGGCTGTGCGCACGGACGGGTGCGTGGGCGCGCGCCGCTCTGTTTGTTACCGTTGGCTAGGACTAACTTGCTTAAGTTTACCCCTTTGACACTATTCATACCGGAAGATATATTTTACCAAAACCTGCCAAGATTTGACAGTCGCGCAAAATTTCATTGAAAATGGTCTCACCATTTAAATAATGATTAATATATTGGAATGTCTTATTACGATTAATGTATTTGTATTGTAATGTTTTATATGCAAGTTATAACATCGTCTTGAAAGTTTCTGTAAAGGTGTTTTCATACTTGAGTAATAGGATTCAGAGCGTTGACGTTAATGGATAAAGATCTCCCGGATCTATAGTAACAATGGGAGTTCCGCAGGGCTCAATTCTTGGCCCTTTCTTGTTTCTTATTTATATTAATGAATTGCCTTACTTCATAAAGGATAACCATGATAAAGTGTTGTTTGCGGATGATACTTCACTTTTGTTTAAACTTAAACGTCAGCAGCTGGTTACTGACGATGTAAATAGCGCGATCTCAAAAGTAGTTCCCTGGTTCAATGTTAAAACATTACTTCTTAATGAAAAAAAAACCAAATGCATTAAGTTAACCCTACCTCACGTTAGGCAGGTGAAAACTGATGTGATGATAAAGGGCAAAAAATTGAATCCTGTAAATAGCACAGTATTCTTAGGCCTAACTTTGGATGCTAAGCTTCAGTGGGGCCCATATATAGATCAATTGTCAAAGAAGCTAAGCTCAAAGCATATGCTGTTAGAAAATATCGTAATTTAACTGACATAGAGACAGCCCGTTTAGTATATTTTAGCTATTTTCATAGTGTAATGTCGTACGATATTCTGTTGTGGGGAAATGCCGCCGAAATCCAGACTTTCATTGTTTTGCAGAAAAAGCTGTTCGATCAATTTATAAATTAAGCCCGAGACACTCTCTCAGAGAGAAATTTAAGGAGATTAATGTAATTACTGTGCATTCTCAGTATATTTACGAAAATCTTTTATATGCCCATAAAAATATAAAATTGTTTAAAAATACAGTGATATCCATAACATAAATACTAGGAACAAACACAAATTTGTAGTACCTACAACAAAGCGCAAGAAAATAGGTGGCTCGTTTAGATGTCAATGTGTACGCTTTTATAATAAGCTTCCTAGCCACGTACAAGATGTAAGTGTTAATAAATTCAAATCATTCCTTAAACGTTAGTTGTGCCAGAAAGCGTTTTATACCATTAAAGATTACGTTGAGGACAAAAAGGCTTGGGATTGAGCTGCTCCAATTGATTTTGATTTTTTATATTTTGCACGGTGAATTTAGTTTTTTAATTATTTTTTTTTGGTTTTCTTGCAATGACAAGAATATTTACTTTTTAAAGTATTATATTATTTTGTTTTAATTATTGTGAATATTAATTTTTTATTCTTATTTATATTAGCTACTCAAGTGCATTAGGTCACGAAAGTTACAAAAAAAAAACAGTAATGTGCTTCTGGCAGCTAGAGCTACCAAGAGGACTGTGTTTCGATTTTCGGCTCTATTTCAGTTGTAGTAAGGTTGAACGGGTCAAAATTTGTTTATAATATTAGTTGAATAATGTAGCAACAGCGTGTGTGCCATTTGTATTCAATACAAACACAAGCTGACTAGCTTGAGTGAACTCAGTCCGTCCTGCGTCTGGCAGCGACATGAACGTACGTTTGAACAGTATGTTTATCTCTTTCTGACGACGGGGTTGTCAGTAAGAGATAAATGATCTTTTAACCTACTTAGACTTAGTGATAGAAATAAATTTCCAAGTTCCATAGGCCCTATTTAGGTAGTTATAGTAAAATATCATCATGTTTTTATTTCTCTAAAATTACTATGATGCCTCTATTGGTAAAATCTCATTGACTATAACTGTCAGTTTGTTAACCATGACAAAATAAAATATAGTAAAAAACTTGACATAAGTTATACTCCAGTCTAAAGTTTATATTCTAAACTAGCTTCTGCCAGCGGCTTCGCCTGTGTGAATGTCATTAGTTATCCCAAGCGAACATATTCCCGGAATAAAAAGTATCCTATGTACTATTCCAGTCTATAATCTATCTCTGTGCCAAACATACAAACACACACACTCACAAACTTTCACCTTTAAAATATTGGTGGGCAGTGTGATATGATAGTTTGATGATGACGTCTGCAAGATGACTTATATCACCATCTATCTAATGTCACATTCTAGCCTCGTGCGAAAACATATGAACTATTCTGAGATTAAAGACATTTCATGGTCTAAAGATATCGGAAATTGTCGCATTACCGTGGTTTCCAGAACTCCTGCTGACGGAATAAGATGACTAATATCATTACACTTGCAGACAGATGTACATGAAGGATATGTTTCACGTCAATCAAGTGTAATTCGAAGTAACTGCGCGGAGATCTGGAGCCGATGATGAAACTTTAGAGATGTGCATATAATATTGTTCGTAATTCGGTTGAATCGTAAAATGTTCGGGCGTTCTGCAGTTTCAATGTCTTTGGAAATATCTGTGAATTTGTTTAGCCTTCTGGAAAAGTAGGTACCGAGTACCGTGAACATTTTTGTATTTTAGACAAAATCAATAAAAGCAGTGATAGCGATTGCCGAAAAGTCCAAATTGTTTTGGAAATAATCAAGTGACTTCTAGTTAACACAATGACGTCATGTTCTCTATTTCTCTTACATTTTGGTATTTTCGACCAATGTTATCACGGATACAATGTCACTTTGGATTTTGGATCCACTATTTTAGTCCAGTTTTTTGCAGCATTACGGATGTTGAACTATATTAGTATACTCAGATTAGAGACAATTATAAATCAAAAGGGTGAAGTCAAATATTCTATGACAAAATACCTATTTATAAGCTAACAAAGTAAATTTTATTACGTTCAAATATTATCTGGTAAATACGTAGCAGTAATGGGCCAGTGGTATCGCCGGCGACTTACAAGTAGTTGGTCGTTGGTTCGAGCCCAGGCAGCCGCTGTACTTCGCGTTAATTATTTCATCACCACCACTCCAGGGCCCACTGCAATGAAAACATCGTGTGGAAACCAAAAATGTTCTAGAACCAAAAATTCGAAGACATGATCCACCAACCCGCACTGGGCCCGCGTGGTGGATTACGGCCCATTTCCTCACACAGAGAGGAGGCCTGTGTCCCAGCAGTGGGAACATTAAGAAAAGCTGATGATGATGAATTACATAGATGATGTACCAGGACTTGGCACTGGATCTATACATACTTACGGACGGACGGATGGACCACGTGAATATGATGATAATGAACGATAGAAGCTTAGTTATGTTAGCTGCTTGTATATTGTTTATAAACTGCGTTGGTTCAGTGGTAAAAAACACTAACGCTGAGCTTAAGGACCTGGGCTCGATTCCCGGGCTAAGTGCGACACAAAGTGTTATTGTGTTTTTCCATCTGAAATTTCACAGTAGCATCTTCAATTTAGGGGAGACCTTGAAAAATCACAATTTCACAGATAAAACTGCAGTACAAGCTAGTTTCAGAACACTCAATGCCAAAACATACATAGTAATGAATGGGCGATACACGAGAAGCTAATATTTCAGTCTACGACGCATTTACTTGGCAAGCGGCGTAGGTAGGCTGATACGTCAAAACTACAGGTCTTCCTACTCATGGAACACGAAGGAACGAAGGTTGGAAAGAACGAGAGCGGGTAACAGATTGGTCATGCGATGGACCGACCAAATTAAGTCTGCAGTAGACGGTCCATTGCATGAGTGCACCCGAGTGACAGCCGATAGAGAGGGTGTCGCATCATGAGGCGCCCGAATAAATTATGGCAGCCCGAAGTCTTGCTGGAACATGATGACCATGACCGCTCTGCCAAGAGAAGAAGAAGAATACTAGTTAATACTACTAGCTACGTGAAACGCTAAAACTAGGTCATTTACATGATCTAAGGGGCTTTACAGGAACCGATTAAATGACAATTGAAATGAAATGAAAATGGAGAAATGCATGGTTTCATAGATTTTCTTTGAGTAAGCTACCTAGTAGGGTGTAATGGTGGTCTTCTTTTTCTTTTTGTTGCCGGAGGAGAACCGAAAGGCGCTTGGACATCTGGGAAAAAGACCAGGAAATGTGGGCGAAAAGTTCTGGAGTGGCGAACGCGAACTGAAAGACGCTGCGTTGGAAGGCTTTCCACCAGTTGGACAGATGCCTTGTTGAGGGTGGCGGGAGTCCACTGGATGCGAAACGCACGGGACCGGTCCATAATGGCGACGCTTGGTGAAGGCCTATGTCCAGCAGTGGACGACTTTCGGCTGATATGATGATGATGATGTAACATTTTATCATCTTGGTTTATTTTGTATATATCATACCGTAAATTATAAGAAGAAAGGGTAACATTATAAAGGAGCTTATAACTCAAGCAGGGTATTTGAATAACTTTGTAGTGTGCTTCTGGCGGCTTCTAATCTATATTAATACTAATATTATAAAGAGGAAAGATATTTTTGTTTGTTTGTTTGTACCGAATAGGCTCCGAAACTACTGGACCGATTTGAAAAATTATTTCACCAATAGAAAGCTACATTAGTCCTGAGTAGGGGTGGGTCGTAACGTCTTTCAGGCGTAATCGGTTATACGTAGTTTCGTGGATATGAGTAACTAGTTTCAAAACTGCTTATTTTTGTAACTAGTTATTTCCGTATACAGTAGAGCGTTGGTTAGTTTTGCGTTTGTATTATGGTATGATTACGAAAATGTTGCTGGTTATAGATATTATAATATTAGTTTTAATCTTGTGTTATGTTATGATTACGAATATGTAACAGTTTATAGTCATTATAATATGTATGCTAATGTGTGTATTTTTTGGAAAATTTATAAAAATACATAGAAACACGGTCTATATCATCGGAATAATCATCTGTTGAACGAAACGATTATGCGTGCGCCGTCGTTGTTTGAGTGTCAATGTCAATCTGTCAACTGCGTACGTAAAATAATCGTTACATTTTTGTCCACGAAACTAGTTACACGATTATCAGCCTCGTAAGCAGTTACTGAAACCGATTACGTTAAATAACGCCCACCTCTAGTCCTGAGTGATATAGGCTATTTTTTTATCTCGAAAACGGGTCCTGTGGGGTGGTCCACGGGAGCGAAGCCGCGGGCAACAGCTAGTCGTCTATATAGTGAGTAAGAACTATATTTACATATCCTAGATCGCGGTGTTAAAGTTATACACGCGTTCAATATAACACAAACCCGATAATAACCGCCAAGCAGTAGCCCATCGTACACGATACAAGTCTGGTCGGAACATCCTCCGTTTCCTACTGTGGATAAGGAACTCTACGCTCTATTTATCATACCACTAAAGTTTAAATGGTCCAAGAGTGTCAATATTTGCATAAATTTCATTGACATGCCCGATGCATCCAGTCGTCTTATTTGCTAATTATTCTTTTCACAACAGAAGATTAGGTATAACTTTAAAACATTCGCGTTTCATAATTGAAAAACCATATATCAAGGGAATTAAACGCGATGATTTCGTTTATTACTTATCCGGGATCACGGTCATTGCAACACGGCCGAAACGTCGAGTGAAATAGGTACATAAATAATAGAAATCATCGCGTTAAATTCCCGTGATAAATAATAATTTTTCGAAGTAAAAAATAATAATTTAAGTAAAAATTAAACGGGAATATAACGCGATGATTTCGCTTATTATTTATCCGGGATCACGGTCATTGCAACACGGCCGAAACGTCGAGTGAAATAGGTACATAAATAATAGAAATCATCACGTTAAATTCCCGTGATAAATAATAATTTTTCGAAGTAAAAAATAATAATTTAAGTAAAAAATAATAATTTTTCGAAGATTAGGTAGCTCGCACTGAGCAATAAAGTGAAGATAATCACTTTGTTTCACTTCAGTAAATGAACACTTCAAGACCTTAAGACATCCTCCATACATCCTTGACATTTATTTGACGACTTCCTTGGCATTTTGATCGCCCTTTATTGACAGCACCAAGCTGCAAAATTAAAAAACCGGCCAAGTGCGAGTCGGACTCGCGCACGAAGAGTTCCGTACCATTATCGTAAAAAACGGCAACAAAATCACGTTTGTTGTATGGGAGCCCCACTTAAATATTTATTTTATTCTGTTTTTAGTATTTGTTATTATAGCGGCAACAGAAATACATCATCTGTGAAAATTTCAACTGTCTAACTATCACGGTTCATGAGATACAGCCTGGTGACAGACAGACAGACAGACAGACAGACAGACAGACAGACAGACAGACAGACAGACGGACAGCGAAGTCTCAGTAATAGGGTCCCGTTTTTACCCTTTGGGTGCGGAACCCTAAAAAAAGAACATCTGAAAATGAATTTAATAAAACTGTTTACCCACTACCTTTTTAAGTCTTAGTTTTAGTCAAAAGTATGTACTTATTAATGCCATGGTTTTCTCGAAATGTTAAGGTTTGCGCCCACGCCTCGTTGTTTAGCAATTCCTAACACGAAGTGAGAGTAACCAGATGATACGCAATACTAAACGCCGCCACATTTTGGAAAATATTTCTTCTTCAACTTCTGCTGATATTTGGAAATTCCTAGGAACTCTTGGTATCGGCAAACCGCGACATTTAGACCTGCCAAATTCTATTGACTTAGACGATCTCAACCGTCATTTCTCCACTGTGCCTGCCATGGATCGTTTAACCAAACAACAAACTTTGTCACTAATTTCTGGTCTAACGCGTCCTCAAATTAATCCTTTTCGTTTTGTTCCAGTTGAACCGGGAGAGATCAGAAAGATCATTCTATCGATAAAATCCAAAGCGTTAGGATGTGATAATATCACCCGTGGTATGATCACGACTATTTTGGATCACCTCCTATCTCCCATCACACATATTGTCAATTATTCCCTGTACACTGGTGTATACCCCTCCTTGTGGCGTAAAGCCTATGTTCGTCCGCTACCTAAAGTTACCAATCCAACTCTTCCAGCACATTTCCGCCCAATATCTATCCTTCCTTTCCTATCCAAAGTGCTTGAGGCCTGTGTCCACAGACAACTTTCTAAATTTGTGCAGTGTAATTCACTGATCAGCCCTCTACAATCTGGGTTCAGACCCGGGCACAGTACTGTCTCCGCACTACTAAAAGTGATTGGCGATATAAGGGCAGGACTGGAAGACACCAAAGTCACTGTATTAGTGTTGGTCGATTTCTCGAACGCCTTCAATACCGTCAGTCACGACATCCTGTTAGCCATTTTATCCTATGTGATGGTCTCTCCTGAAGCACTGGAATGGTTCACCTCCTACCTTCGGGAACGTCAGCAGTCGGTTCACGTTGGTGATTCTTCGTCTCGCTGGTGTGACTTGGAAGCTGGCGTTCCTCAAGGCGGCATTCTTTCCCCTCTTCTGTTTTCTATCTTTATTAATCTCATCACTTCCGAACTTCAGTGTGCGTATCATCTGTATGCAGATGACCTGCAATTGTATTGTCAAGGTAGGGTCGATGAAATATCTGACGCTATCGACAAAATAAATAAGGACTTGATAGCGATTAAAACTTGGTCTGATAAATTTGGCGTTGCAGTAAACCCCAATAAGTGTCAGGCAATCGTCATTGGGAGTCCTCGAAGCATCGCCAAAGTGGACGGTGCAACTCTCCCACCTATTTTATTCGACGGTACGATCGTCCCGTTTAGCACTGACGTGAAGGATCTAGGTTTACGTATTGATAGAACCCTGAGCTGGCATACTCAAGTTGTTAGTGTCAGTCAGAAGGTTACTGGAACGCTCCGGGCTCTGTATCGTCTGAAAAACTTTCTACCATCGAACACAAAGACAATGCTTGTGCAAACCCTAATATTTCCTATCATCGATTATGGTGACGTGTGCTACTATGACCTGAATGCAGATCTCCTCAACAAACTTGACCGTCTTCTAAATTACTGCATTCGATTTGTTTTCAATTTACGTAAATATGATCATGTCTCTGCGCATCGGTCGCTTCTAAAGTGGTTTCCCATTCGCCAGCGCAGAGAGCAAAGGGCACTAACTACATTGTACTCATTTCTTGACTCTCCGAATTCCCCTAGTTATCTGGCCCCTCACTTTCAATACATCTGCGACAACCACAATAAAAATCTACGATCATCAAATAACCGCCTTCTTCAATGTCCTACTCACCGCACTGACTTCACTCACTGTTCTTTCTTCATTCAGTCTATTTCTCTGTGGAATTCTCTCCCCCAGGAAATCAGGATGGCAACCAACCGATTAACCTTCAAAGTCAAAGTTCGTGAACACATTCGTCAGAAGTTGGCAGTAGTATCGGCACAGCGCTAATTTTTTTCCTATTGTCTATTTCAACTAATAGTTTAGTAGTACCTGTATTTAGTTTATTTGTTATAGTATTTATTGTATAATTAAATTGTATTGTATTTATTTATAGCTTATATTTAGGCCTTGTATTCAAAATCATTTTACTATCAAAATTGCACCTACCACTATTTGTATCTCCATCACCCAAAGGTTGACTGGTAGAAAATGCCTAAGGCATTAAGTCCGCCTCTGTACGTTTATGTGCTTAAAGTATTAAATAAATAAATAAATAAATAAGTGACTGACTTCAATAAAGAAATAATAATTACGTAAAATTATTTAGGTCAGTAGCCAAACCCTTTCGTTTCAATCCCATTAAGCTAAAACAATATCACTTTGATGAACAAATAAGGTTTTGAGTCAATAACTAATGGTCTGATGAAACAAAAGGTGAGGGACCTAATTCCTCAGCTATGATTGTCAACAAAGTTCAAGTCTTTATTATATTAGGCGAAAATGTTACAAAGTAGTTTAGACAAGAAAGTAGATACAAAAGTTCTAGTTCGAAAATCCATGAAAAGAAAGAAAGACAAAGGAACTTGCAATTAGGGAAAAATAATCTTCGTCAGCAATAAACAAAGTGAACGTCAAATTTCAACATTCCTGCAAGGATCTGAAGATAAAATTCCATTATAAGCTTCGCTGACAAAAACAATTGGTAAGCGCAGTTTGTAACACTGAATGATCAATCAAAGAATTATATTGCTGGCATCATTATAATATCCTATAAACTACTGAAAACAGCACAATCAAAACGTTATTTAAGAAGAAATACAGTCGCAGACATCCGGTCGATTGGAAGTCAACATTTGTTCCATGGGAATGAACTACCAGGATGAAAATATCCCATGTCCTCGCGCACATTTGGAGGGATTTGGCACGAGGAGGCGAAACGCCGGGGCATAACGCCGCTGCCGCTACAAATCGCGGCTCGGCGGACAGAGCTCCGGCAGGATCTCATGGCGACATTGAGAGAGCGACTGTCGCAACCCAGTGTTGGGCACGCCACTTTTGCGGCGATAAGGCCAATCTTTGAGGAGTGGCTTGAGAGACGCCACGGCGTCCTCACCTTCCGCCTGACGCAGGTCCTCACCGAACATGGCTGTTTCGGGAGGTTCCTGTTCCGGATAAGGGGGGAGGAAACGCCCGGGTGTCACCATTGTGTGGATCACCCGGAGGACACGGTGGAGCATACGGTGGAGGCCTTCCCAGCTTGGGCGGAGCAACGCCGTGTCCTCGTGGAGGCGATCAACGGTGGCGACCTCTCGCTGCCGGCCCTGGTTCAGGCCATGGTACGGAGCGAGACGGAAGCTGTCACCTCCTTCTGCGAAGCAGTAACGCTCGCGATGGAGGAGTTGGAACGCGTGAAGGAGACGCAACGGAGACTCCCTCGCGCCCCTAGCCACCGCAGAAGACGCCCTGGGCGTCGGGAGTCGCAAGCCGATTCCCGGCCACCGTAGGCGCGGGCTTGCGGACGGCAAGTAATGGGCAGCTCGCCGTCCGATAAGGGCCAGGCCCGAGTTGACGGCGCGTAGTGTTCCACGCGCGCCTCAAAGAGATGTCAGCAAAAATTGACGGAGCCCGCTAGGGCCGATGTCTTTCTGGGTCACGGATAAATTTGAAAGAGTGTTACAGCGGCCCTGGCACAAACAACTGAAGGAACACGGGTGGGTTTTAGTCAGTATAAGTCTGACACGCCCTCCCATCTCACCCAGAGCGGGAGAAGTCATTGGATGATTTCAAACACAAAAAAAAAGAAAGGATAAAAATATCCCAGGTTATCGAAATCCGTTTGTCCCAAATAGGACAGCAACGTTAAAAAGGAGACTAAACATAATGTGCAAAGTACTTATCTACTCTACCAAATAGTAAGTAGCGTATATTATATATTAGTTGGATCTTCTGCATCTTTCTGCTCAATGCCTTATTAGTCTAGGATTTATAGTAAATCAGATTGTGTTAATTAAACTTGCTTCATTGGGTCAGTCCGTCTGAACTGATGACCTGTCTGGTGGTCGGTAGCTGTTCAGTCACCCCCACGGCTAAATATAGCTACAACTCGTGTATGGAATACTAAGGACCCACTTTCGTTTATTGTGTGGTTGATTACAGCATGCTCGTTTTGCCATTCACGTTTAAGTCCCACGGCCCAAGTTATAGGGAGCTTCGAGGATTCAGGCTTGATATTATGTTATCTAAGACGCCTATCTTCTTTTATTTTTGATCTAGAAATGGATCATTAATGCTTGGTTTATCATTAAAAAAGCTAATTCATTTGTTAAAACCTTTTTATTCTAATAAGTACACCCTGGCCATTACTGTTTTGACAGCTATTTAAATTATCTGTCACTGCACTTCTTATATCTATGTAAAATATAATACACGTTACTTTTTCCTGCTAAAAATAGTTTTTCCTTATTAGCCAACTCCATTGGCTCTGCTAAATTAATCTAATATATAAATAAGTGGTTATGGTCCCTCCAACGTCCACCACGGTGCAGCAGTCAGGAGCGGATTCCAGTACAGCGGTAACAAATTCTTCCAATATGACAAATGCAATAAGCATTAGTAAGCTAAATGGTCACAACTTCAACACTTGGGCATTTAGTTTGGAGTGCTATCTGACGGACGTCGACTTATGGGACGTTGTGATTCAAGCGGTCGATCCCGCCGATCCCATCGCCACGCGCAGAGACGCGAAGGCACGAGCAAAGATTTGCCTCACGTGTGACGAGTCGGTGTTTCCAATAATCAGGTCAGCAAAAACCGCATACGATACCTTTAATTGTATAAAGGAGACTATACACCTCAAACTGTCATACAAACCAGGTCAGTCCTATCCAACAGGATATGCCGATGCGGACTATGGGAATAATATTATAGATAGGCGATCCTTCACAGGATTCATATTCTTAATGAGTGGAGCTCCCATCTCATGGGAAGCGCGCAAGCAACGCACAGTCGCTCTTTCCACGACAGAAGCTGAGTATATGGCTCTCGGGGAAGCTTGCAAGGAGGCAATATACCTAAAATCGCTCATTTCAGAAATATTCGCCATCATTCATCCTATCGTCATTCATTCAGACAATCAAAGCTCAATTAAACTGGCCCACAACAACACATATCACGCACGCACTAAACACATAGACATCAAACACCATTTCATTCGAGACTCACTTGCACATCACAATCTAACCCTGAAATATGTACCAAGTAATGATAACATTGCCGATATCCTCACAAAACCTTTACCAAGGATTAAGCATGATAGATGTGCAAATCTCTTAGGTTTACTTTAGTGTAGGTTTTGTACAGTGTTTTAAATTTGTTGGTATGTATATAGTTGTGTTTTATATAGTGAGTAATAGTTAGGTATGTACGTTTATTTTTCTTGTGTGTTAGTGTTAAGTGTACAGTGAACTTTGATATGATGTTTATTTTTTGTAAATTCTCTGTAAATTTTATTCCTTATACAGGGTGTCCGTATTACGGGGAGGTGTTAAAACCTTTTTATTCTAATAAGTACACCCTGGCCATTACTGTTTTGACAGCTATTTAAATTATCTGTCACTGCACTTCTTATATCTATGTAAAATATAATACACGTTACTTTTTCCTGCTAAAAATAGTTTTTCCTTATTAGCCAACTCCATTGGCTCTGCTAAATTAATCTAATATATAAATAAGTTCATTAATAACTGATGCTTGTTTAATTAACTCTGTGTTTAAGGGCTGGTTTCTTTTTTGAGTATTTGGAGTTAAGATCGTGTCAAACAAATGTCAAATTTTGACGTTCTTTTGATTTTCAGGCTAAAGTATAGGTACTGCATTTGAGATAACATTAGACATTTAAATAATCCCATTTTACAGCCCGTTCAACCGATTTTGACTTCTACTGCGTTGGTAATGTGACAAATGGCAGCTGTATTTAACAGTTGGTTTTGGTAACAGGTTTATGCTTTTTATGTTATCCTTATATTTACGGCAGAGAACTCAAAATCGGTTGAACGGAACGTAAACAAGGGTTGTAAAATTTTCTAATGTTATTTCAAATAGAGTACCTATAGAGTTATACTAATACTTAACTTCAAATGTTTAATTCAGAAATCGGGGGAGGGTCAAAAACAACCTTAGATTTTGTTTATTCCTCTGTCCTAGTTACAATATTTCAGTGTATCATATACTAACTACCAAGTGGGTATAGACTTTTGTTACATAGGCTCCCATCTACCTACGTAAAGCTATCACATCATAGGTTTTGGGCTATTTTCATTCCATCAAGTGCCAAATCAAGGTGTACCATCTTTCCCAGTTACTGGGTTTTGGAGGTCAGCAATCACTCCACGTTATAGAAACAAAAAGTGTTTAGTTGTCACAAAACGACATACAATATATTATTTTATAAATTTTATAACTCTGTAATACATATACTGTTATGACATTTTTGCCGACATTTTAATATTATTAAGACAGTGTTGCTGACAGTTAAATTATAACTTGGATGGATTTAATTTTAATGATTTCAGTATTATTTTATTTTTCTCTAGTCTAATGCTAATGAATGACATTTTATTTTAATTACGAATGGATCAATTTTTATGTATCTAATGCTTATGAATTATGATGGACTACTTACTGTGTCTGAAAATAAATGAATTATTATTATTATTAATAAACTGCCGAACAATGAAAAAGTTAACCTTAATTTTTTCACATTTATTTTAAAATTTGAACACAATATTTACGTTTTTAGTTGGTAATATTCTGATGCGCTGTTAAATGTACTTCAATATTGCAGACGGCGTCATTAAGCTAGCCTTTCCCGTTTAGGAGTAATTTGGTGCACTATGCCACAATATGTCACTGGAACGTTTTCATTGCTCGTTAGTGTATATAGTATGTAAATGCATAGTAGATTAAATGTGGTTATCAAATGCCTTATAAACCATAAAAGTTATTGCACAATTTTATTTTTAGCATGACTTCATTAAGGTTCCACGTGCCTTCATGACACAACATTGTCAATAGTTAAGTCAATCGAAGCCCTTAACCATTCCCACACAATAATAAAACTAAGTGCCGTTTATTGCTATAGACTCGTGGACGATAAAACCGATGGTAAGGCAAATTATTTTTATCTATTCACTACACAAATAAATAAAATTGAAGTGTCTTTATAATACCAAAATAACAATGTTTTATTGTATGCAAGTGAAATTAAATACGATACTAATACACAATTTTTAGGATTTTTGTACGTCTGTCTGTGTGTCTGTCTGTTAGTTCCGGGTTATCTTCAAAATGGCTGGGCCGATTTTACGGGACTTTCACTGTTAGACAACTGATGTTATAAGGAGTAGGGTACTTTTTATCCCAGCAAAATTTACACATCCTGTGGAAAAAATAAAAAAATATTATAAAAATTACGAGTTTGACGCAAACGAAGTCGCGGGCAATAGCTAGTTCCCAATACAATTGAGTGTAACGATTGGTTTGAATGGTTAGAAATGATGGCGGTATTGTTGTAATGATGGCGGTCTTATCGCTGACAGCGATATCTACCAGACAATCTTTGGATGGATTAAACAACTTAAAATAAAAAAAGCTAAACATTCAATGAAAAAACGGTTATGAGTACCAGGAGTATATGGTGCGTAGGAGTTAGTTCCTAGCGAGATTGGTTTTGTCATCGTGGTGACGCTTTAGTGGAGTTCTCGGAAAGCCCTGTTGTTGCTTATATTTATTTTATATTCAGCCAGCTCTGTCCCACCGCTGGGTTTTAAAAGCCTACCTTTGCTTTGAGTTTTTTATATTAATCTATTTGGATCTATTATAGGAGGAGCTCGTGGCTAAATAATAACAGCCGCACTGGTCGATCATCAGGGTTAAGAGCTTGACGAGGTCGGTCCGTGGATGGGTGACCATTTCAACATACCGAGTTTCCTCCGTGCCTCGGAAAGTACGTTAAGCCATTGGTTCCGGCTGTCATTTGAAGATCTTTGACAGTCGTTACGGGTAGTCAGAAGCTTTATATGTGACACCAGTCTTTCCATGGGGTACCGTGTTACCCAGTTACTGGGTTGTGGAGGTCAGATAGGCAGTCGCTCCATGTAAAACACTGGCACTCAGCTGAATCCGGTAAGACTGGAAGCCGACCCCAATATAGTTGGGAAAAAGCTAGGCAGATTGATTGTGTCGTATGGTAAAAAATATGTAAATGTATACATTATTTTTCTTATATGTATAGAGAAAACTTTTTTAGCTATTGTGCGCATGTGTGTAAGATTTGGCAAAAGCAAAAGGTTATAGGGACGTAGACGGAGCGCAGAAAGTTAAAATCTCTGAATAATACTACCGACATATAAATGGTTCAATAGTCACCCAATATTGGTTTAATGTTTAAAACTGTGACACTGGCACTTAGAGGAGAAGGAAAAAATGTTTTGTAAAGACACGAGATGCCGAAACTATTTTCTCGAATCGTCAATTTCAGCATCTTTGAAAGCCCTAAGCTTACTACCAATTTCATCCTTTACTTTTGACAACTTAAGCTATCTTGGAAAATAGCTCATGCCGTGATGGTTAGAGAGACAGTAAGATTAGTAACGGGGTTCATTGTATGTAGTCTGTAATCTTTAGTCGCATTATGTTTGCCTAGTATAATTAATATCTCTCTATTTCCAAGCAGATTTCTACCACAGCTGAATTATTCAACGTGCGTGGGCGACTGTCCCGTCACTTCAGCATCATTGCACTGCAATACAAACATACCGTTACGTGGTCTGTTATCATAGAATATTAATTTATTAGCTCAATATTATTGTTGGCCATATTTTTGCGAAGAGAGACATCCGTCTGGCGCTAAATTGTCGGTTTGGATATAGTTTTAGATCTTTCCAGATTTTTCTATTTGATGATTTTTCCACTTACTTTATGAGTTACGTATATAGTACAATCACCCTATAATGTTCTCACTGCTGGGACACAGGCCTCTTCGCTGTGAGAGGGAACGGGCCTACAATATACCACTATATCACACACTATACATCATAAGCTTCCACGTGAGCCCAGTGCTGGTTGGTAGATGCCACGTCTTCCAATTTTTGGTTGTAGGACATGCCGGTTGCCTCAAGATGTTTTCGTTCACCATTTTGCCTCTCATTTGTGGACCGCGCTTCAGGAGCGTGACGTCAGTAACGTCGGATCTCTGTTTCCCTCTCCTGAAGCTCGATGAGTCATCGACGTGTTTGTTTTAACCGTATTAATTCGTAAACTGATATTTCCTGCGCTAACTTACACAAAATCTTGCGAAATAAACAAGATGGCATATAGTCCCACTTCAAATCTTTAGAATACACCTACGACGATTGCTACAAGTTTCAAATGTCGCCTCTCAGTTTCTAATTTAAAATTCTATGGCCTTTTCTACTCCTTAGCGGCATGATCGTTTTGAGTTGCATTTGAACTTAATGCGATTGAATATTAATGCCTTTTCCAAGGCAAGTCTCATGTGTTTATTTATTTATTAAAAACTTTATTTTACACCACTTAAATAATAACAGGACAATATTTTTTAAAGATAAGTTTACAATGGGCGGTCTTATCGCACAGGGCAATCTCTTACAGACAACCTTTGGATGGACTGAACGAGAGGAGATAGACATAGGGCTGTCAGTGTACAAAAACTAACTTAATAATATTACTTAGATATTACATAAAATACATACATACCAATAAAATAATATACTAATAAATATAAAATATAGAACAGAGAAAGGAGAAGAATATAGGTAATGCATTCCACAAACGAGCTGCTTGAACCGTGAAAGATTTGTCGAAGAAGGATGTGGCATGCATACGAATGCTTAATTTTATGTTCATTGTCTTCTATCCTTTAGCTTTTTTATCGACTTCAAACACAACGTTAACGTATAATTTTGTATTGGAAGATGGTTATAAAAAAGGAACTAGGTAGAACACATTAATAAAAAAACAGGAAAAACCGCAATTAAATTATTATATAAATATTTAATAAGATAAAAACTTATCAGTTGAATTTTGGCAAGGTTTAAAGATATTAAGCTGAACACACATGTTTATCCTCAACGCAGTTGCAACTGGATTAATGACGGCTTGAGCATTCACGTAAAGTACGATTCCATAACGACATATAGAAAAGGTAAAATAAGTTTTTAACCACGGCAACTTAAAAGGTACGTATACGTAATTCTACGTAATTCTAACACAAAACTTAATGTGAATAAAAATAATGATACTTCTGTTATTCGCCGGAGATCCGCGCCAGACGCACTAAACCGCTTTCAGTAGTACATCTCCAAAACTAGATTACGGTCTAAGACCGCTCTCCAGTTCTCGTACCAAAACTCAGGTCGTTGAAAAAAATTTACGGAACGCGTTGTAAGATGTTCGGAATCATGAAGACTGCAGGTACACCAGAGGTCATGCGTTCTGCCCCGGTGGGTGAAGCCGATGTCGGCTCAACTGATATATAGACAAGGAAACAACCAATCAAAATTATGGAACGACTGAGATACCAGAAGAAAACGACATTCCCAAGAATAATAAGGAAGAAATAATATTCTACTTATACTTAGATTCATGATGCATAAACTCTTGTCAACTCTAATCAAGCTCAAGCGGTATGCGGTCTGCGGTCCGTGGATTCTGTCGTGCTCTCTGCCCGACGACAAGAAAAGTGTTCCTACCGTTCCCGCACAATATTGATAAAGCCATGATCGATGCTGCTTGCAACATCAAAAGTTAGAGTCACTTTTTAGCAGTTACTATAAAAACTACCAAAAATTCGGTAGAAGATTTCAATCGCCTGAAAATGTGTCACGAAAAAACACTAAAAAAATGTGTCTTGTATATCTTCCACTCTCTCTCAGTATTATCTTCTCTAAGACTTTTGTTTCTAGGAAAACTTTTACTTACTAAACAGTCATTATCTTTTCTAAATTATGAATTAACTCATAACAACAGTAGTTAATTGAACAGGAAAAAAATAGTATAAAGAAGAATCATCAAAGATTCAAAGGGTTAACGACTCCAAATAACACAATGCCCCATTTTCTCGAGATGACTTTTACAAATTACACGAACTAAAATTAGAAAAATTCAAATGTGCTAGTTATGTTTATTTTCTTGCATTTCCATTCAGGAGCTCTGATTGATAATTATGATTCATCATCTTTTAGTGGTAAACAGACATACAAAAAAAAACTGTTGACGAGTAAATATTTTTGGTTAGTTATTAATGTGGGATCTTTTTTTGTTTATGTGCCAATTTTTCTGCTCCTACTGGAGGTTAGGAAGTCGGAACATCTAGGGTGATGAACTCCAGACTGGGGCAAAGTGACCTTGTATTCAGGGACTAAGAAAATATGGTTTGGCTTACACGTGTTCGCCAAGAAGAGATCGAGTCCTGTGATCTACTTCAAGACATATCCTATTTTGTGTTTTTCTTTCAGTATCCTTGGGAACAGATCTTTGTTGCTGGTTCCTTCACTAGAAATACCACAGCGCAGTATTCTTGGCAACAAATATTTATTGCTAGTTCCTTTACTAGAAACACCACAGCGCAGTATCCTTGGCAACAAATATTTGTTGCTGGTTCCTTCACTAGAAACACCACAGCGCAGTATTCTTGGCAACAGATATTTATTGCTGATTCCTTCACTAGAAACACCACAGCGCAGTATTCTTGGCAACAGATATTTGTTGCTGGTTCCTTCACTAGAAACACCACAGTGCAGTATTCTTGGAAACAGATATTTGTTGCTGGTTCCTTCACTAGAAACACCACAGCGCAGTATCCTTGGCAACAGATATGTGTTGCTAGTTCCTTCACTAGAAACACCACAGCGCAGTATTCTTGGCAACAGATATTTGTTGCTGGTTCCTTCACTAGAAACACCACAGCGCAGTATCCTTGGCAACAGATATTTGTTGCTGGTTCCTTCACTAGAAACACCACAGCGCAGTATTCTTGGCAACAGATACTTGTTGCTGGTTCCTTCACTAGAAACACCACAGCGAAGTATCCTTGCCAACAGATATTTGTTGCTGGTTCCTTCACTAGAAACACCACAGCGCAGTATCCTTGGCAACAGATATTTGTTGCTAAATACTAGAAACACCATAGCGCAGCGTTTGAAAATAACTTTTTATGATCATCATTATGTCAGCCAAAAGACAGCTAGACATAGGTCTTCCCCAAACAAAAAAAGACGTGTGGCACTCGGGGACTGCCGCGGTAAAGCTATTGCATAGCATTTTTTATCAACTTATGTAATTATAATTATTTATTTATTTATTCTAAATCTCTTTTAAAAAAATGTTCATCCATCAGTTGTAAAAACTTCTTTTGCCACGCGAAATTCAACCTCCAAATTACAAAAACAAAAATATCTCGGAAACGGAGCGAGATAGCCCGATTTTGAGGTCGACCGACCTATCATTGCTTGTCTGTTGTTTGAAACTGTCAGATACCTACAGGATAATGTATCCAACCTGTTTAGTTTAACAATGAACTAGTATATGTGCCGAGCCCTCAGAACACCTCCTCCGGAACGCCCCCATTAAATTTTAATTCGAGCATAATTATACATTATCATACAGTCAGCGAGAATAAAAAGTTCTTTGTCAAGCGGAACCGAACCTCCGAACTGGAAAACGCGGCACCAAATTCTAAGTGATCCTTATTACCACTGGCATAAGGCCACTTTTAATTGCCACGCAAAAGTGACCCGTATTCTTAGTGGTATAAGGTCGTTTTCTTTGAATACCAATATCATTAAACGCCAGATGTACAAAATCCTGCATCACAGGACAACCCGAGCCGACACTTTTCTAGAACCGACCTCGAGCCGCCACCAAGAACGAACCGGCGACCAAATCATAAAAACTAAAAAGTCCCATATCTTGGAAACGGCTGGAGCTAGCTCAATTCTAACAAAAATTTGTCCCCCTGGCCGCCGTCACTTCAAGCCGGAGAACAAGATAGCTCCCGTAAATTTTTTTTTTACTTCAGTCTAAAATTATCAAAATAAAACTTCTATAAAATCGCGCAACAAACCAGCAGGTGTTTGTTCCCCTCCTCTCCCCTCCCCACTACGTGAAATCGTGGGAAATCCTCAAATATTATAGGCATACATATACCGATTTTGGTATTTTCATCAACAATGCAATCATTTGCACTCAGAAAAAAAGATGGCCACTGGAGCTCATTAATGCTAAGTATGTCACGGGTAACAGACATCGCCAATAGCTAACCGACTATGTTCATCATAGCAACTACTTATAAAGAAATGGTACTAATGAAAATGGTACCAACGAACTGATCTAATGATGTAGCCGGAAGGTAGGAACTGGAACTCCAAATTAAAACAATGCATCCTTGTCGTGTTTGGGCTTATTGCAATCGTCATGAGATTTACTTTGGCTATAAATGATTTTCATGGTAATTAGAGGCACTTACCAAAACTAAAAAGATATAATTTTTTTTTTTAATAAACTGGTCAAACTAACTTCCAAAACAAAACACTTCAAAGCGAAAAATAACTTCCTTTTCGGAAATCGATGTCGAAAAACGGAAAACAATAGATACCAAAGACACCGCGTAGTGTTTTGTATTGGAAGTCGGTCTGGTATTTTTTTTCAGAATAAATTCGATTTTAGGTGTATTTAACCTTTTCAAAACAAAGTTTAAAACGTGGGCCTTTGAAGCCAACATCACATGACTAATGACACCGTGTCAAACAAACAAAACATTTTTTTGTTTAAAACTGGTGTCCTTAAACCCATTACGGGAGTCAATTTGTCTATGGTCGTTAATTGACATTCATTAACCTCTTAAAGTTTGGACAATGGAATTTGTTACAAATTAGAGTGGGGTTCCTCTAGCTTTATTACTTTCTTTAAAATGTTTCAAGAAAAGAGGGCAATGGTCTTCTTTGTCAACCAAATGGTTCCGCTGACCTGTATTTAATCGAGTCGATTTTTCATTCGTTTTCTATTAGAGAAGTATTTATTTTATTTTTTCATTCTAAATATTGCAACGTCTTTGTTAGAAATAGAGTTGTGAATATGGAGCAAAATACACGGGACCATTAGTATTTTAGCGTTAGAATAATATGACTTAAATTGGTCTGACGTTAAAACTTTTAAAGCAGTTGCAAAGTGAAGAATTACACCGTACCGGTTTTATGTCAAATTCATACGCTGTCTCAACAATAAAGCTCTGGAACGCGCTACCCTTTGGAATTAAAAAGGCTGAAAGCAAATTCACTTTTAAAAGAAAAGTTCGTGACCACTATTTGAGTCAAATTAAATAGCTCACAGAAGTCTAGTCATAATAATTATTAATAGGTTTCTCATTTTTTTTTGTATTTATTAGTATATGTTATTTGTATATGTGTATTATAATATATATGTAAGTATATATATTTTCGTATACAGGTTGTTATTTTTAAATTTTATTTTGTACCCATTCACAATGTTGTCCTTTTAACCCAAAGGTTGACTGGTATAGAATGCCTTGTGGCATTAAGTCCGCCTATGTACCACTATTGTACATGAAGTTTAAATAAATAAATAAATAAGAATTAGAGTTAATATTTCTTTTTGACCTACTTTTAAAAATGTAGATGGTTATAAAAGAGTAGGAGAAGACCAAAGGAACAATAGGTGGACTGTGAGAACACAGAATGTCTAGAAAGGGCATGGCTACCTGTGATGACGACTAATAAAGAATTATGGAAGAAGAAGACGAAACGGATAAAGCAATGATGAAAATTATGTTATCTACTAATCCGAATAAACGGATAAAGCAATGATGAAAATTATGTTATTTAATAACCACATCACAAGGCTGAAACGATGGCAAATATTGCAACTGGACCAGAGACACTAAATTGAGGGTTGACCATTCTGAGGATGGGAGGAGAGTATTTGCTGAAATACCTCCTGAAACACAAAAAGAAGACAGAAAATCTGATTATGGCTAAATAGCCGATGGCAGATATGAAAAGTGTGAAAAAAAAAAAAAAACTACTTATCCGTATTTTAAGCCCCTGCGCAGACGGCGTCTTATCGTAGTACGCGCGTAGGATTAGAGTAAAACGATCACGTATATTATGTTCAAACAAGTCCGCATACGAAGCGGTGCTGCAGCGAATCGTATGAGATTTTTAGTGTCATTACGATAATTGTAGCGTGCTGGCGTAAAAAAGCAAACGTAAAAAATACTTTCTATGAAAAAATTATAACTTTTAATCTCTGATTTTTTATGTCGATTGCCATTTTATCGTAACCTTAAAATTGTGTTGTATCCTGAATGAATTGGTTTCAAATATTGTGATAAAATTTTTAGAAGCTGTAGAAAAAGTAAGATCAAATATGTAATCTGTCTTAAAGCGAATCTGTCATAAAGCGGATCTGCCTTAAAGCGAATCTGTCCTAATGCGATCAATAAATCCATCGAAAACATCTGGTTCCAGTGACGCCATGATTTCAACTAATGAGATTTCGCTTACAAAACGATACGACGATTCGTTTTTAGAACTCTGCAGGTCTCGTACTCGATGCGTCATGACGATACGCTTACGAGACGACTATGCTTACGATCCGTGTGCAGAGAGAGGGGCTTACGTGTCTCAAAGTGTAGTGTTGACGTGTCTCCACGTCCATAGATTATCAAATATCGATAGGCATAGATCATACAAACATACAGCCATGTTTTCAAATTAAACGTCTTCGATATCACAAGACATTCGACCAGTGACGACCAGTGTATAGTCACGTGTCCACACACGATGGCAAAACGTTTATAAATACGAGTAACTAGCGGTCATTGGCTACTGGACTAATTGACATTGTTATGATTGGTAGTTAGTAATACAGAGAGTCATACATTTCGTAGACTTCTTGTTATGAGTGTCATAGTTCGTGGTGACGTCGGTGCTGCGTTAGGAAAAAATCAAAGGTGCAAATTGTTCCAATTCTTATTACGTCGGTTTCTTAGATGTTTCTCCCCAAAAGGGTATTCTCGGGATCGGGACATCGGGGCATCGGGACTATATTACAAAACATGCGCTGCCTGTCTGTCTATCACAAGACTGTATCTTCAACTCCCTTTCGGAGTCTTTGTTCCCTGATAGCTACAACCTTGGGGGCCTTTAAGTCAAGAGTGAATAGGTTTCTTCTAGGCAAGCGTGCTTCACCGTAGACCACATCATCGCTTACCATCAGGCGAGATAGAGGTCAAACGCGGGCCTTATGACTATAAAAAAAATAACTGTAATAGATAATTAGGTCGATAGTTCGTTGAAATTGTAGAAGCTTCGCCCGTGAGTCAGTCGAAAATTGTACCACGGGAATGTACTACGGGCATAAAAGCCATTGTCTGCCTGTGTACCATATTACATCCAAATCTGTTTAGCCTTTGAGGCGGGATTGATTAACAAACATCCAAAGGGAGGAAGACTTTCGATTTTACAATATTTGTAAGATCAGTAGGATACGATAAAATGATGGTGTTGTTTCTTCTCGATTTTCCTCCGTAGCTGATTACATTTTTTTTTTTTTGAACGACACCCTACTATTATAAAAGCGAAAGTTTGTGAGGATGCGTGAATGGATGTTTGTTACTCTTTCACGCAAAAATTACTGAACCGATTTTGATGAATTTTTGCAGTAATTTATAGAAAGTAAGAAGAAAAGAAAGAAAAAGAAAACGGCTGAATGGATCTGTATGAAATTTGGCACAAAGATAGATTATAGTCAGAAATAGAACATGGAATACTTTTTATCGAAGGAATATGTTTCCTTGGGATAATTTTCGACATTCACGCGGGCGAAGCTGCTGGCAGTAGCTAGTAGGCCATAATTTATTAAGACACTAGGTCTAGTACTAATACCGTTTGGGCGGAGCCGCGGGATGCAGCTAGTTGTTTATAAAAGCAACTGACACGATTAAAAACAACAGCATGACATTCCAATTTTCATTTTAACTTACACTTAATTATTTATGCAGTCATCGTCAATTTTAATAACTTTACGGTATCTTCCAATTAATCTTAGTGTCGGAAGTATACAGAGGGCTTCCATATTTGTATGTAAAAGACCCTTCCTAAGAGATAGCTTGGAGTCATTTTTGTGAGTGGTGAATGATGGCATAGGTACTCTGAACTGAAACCTTGACTTTTTGATAGAGCGTAAAAATTAAAGGTAAAATTCCATATGTTTCTGCCGTACTACTCCGTTGAGCGTAATCTTCGTAATGTATGGAGCTTCCGCAACCGTATCGTGGCAACAATGTCCTAGGTAAGTACTACTTGAGGGAGGTCCGGGGTGGTATTTTGAAAGGTCACGGGGCGTGTTGTGTGTCGTGCTGATGGTGATCACCGAGGTGGTTTAAGTGAGGTAAAAAGCCAACCCTGGTCTTTTGCCCCCTGAAGTTTTCCCCCGTCAACAAAAAAAATGGGAAGTATTACTTAGAGAAGTGACGCCTTTATCATCTCAGCAAGATACAGGACTCCACCAAAGATTTTTACAACGACGTCGTCCTGCACTCCCCGCGTTCAATATATCGAGGGCCTAGACAGTGATATTTTATAAGCCATAGTAATTGTTATAAAATCCAAAAAGTTTTGAATTGATGTGCGCCATACTGTCCCGTGATTAATGATTGTTGATATAGCGGTCCCCCATGACGAGAACCTCGTGAAGGCTGAGAGAGATAAGAAAAGCAAATATCTTGATCTGGCTCGCGAGGTTGTCGTCATGTGGGATTTGAATACAGCAGTCATTGTGCCAATAGTCGTTACGGCCAATGGCATAATAGCCAAGAGCCTCGACGAACATCTGAGGAGGCTCTTGTTGGGCAGCTGGATGAAGGGCTTGATCCAGAAAGCGGTACTCCTGGACACGGCGCGTATCGTTAGGAGGTTCCTCTCTCAGGAGCCCTGACCACCGGTAGCTTGGACCCTGTTCCCGATACCGCCGGTGGGCTACTAATCCAAAAAAAAAAGAACTTTCTGAGATGTCTCCACTGTGATGTTTTAAGAGTCTGCAGTAGACGTCCATTGCATGAGTGCACACGAGCAACACCCGACAAAGAGGAATGGATTCGCATCGAGAGGCGAATTTTGCCAATCCGAAGCCTCACTTCAATATGATAACCACGACCGCTCTGCCAATAGTGTACCAACAAACACGAAGAAAATATAACAGCAGAAGAATGCCTGAGATAAAGAAAAAGTTCACTACACTAATAAACGATTCCTGAGAAAGACACGCGCAATCCAGGAATACGTACAGCATGAGTACAACGGTTCCTTTGAACAAGATATAGGTAATCACTGTTTGTGGGCGATTAACGAGGCGAATGACCGGCCAGTCGTTCCGGTTGTCAATTAGTAAACAACACTGACCTATCATGGACGAAGTGCCCGTATTTTGTGAGTAAATGTGGTTGACTTTGATCCTTTTAAGGCTCCTGCAATACAACAAATCACTCAATGCTAATGTTAGACTAATATTAGACTCTTAGAGGCTAATGTTAGACTCTAAACGTATTTAAAACATTATCCTGCCTCTATCACCTTTATTTTATTTTTCGTCTTCAAACGATTGATATAAATAGAATGATGATTTGAATTCGCCTAGCGCTAAATGCATTTATTTAGAGGTGGTGGGCCTTAAAGATCGTAATTCTCCGAGTTGCCGTTGTTGTTGTTGTTGAGTTAAGACTAAAAATTTTGGATTGAAGGGCCCTAGATAAAGTAATTTATTCTATCAGTGATAGCGAGTGTCAAAAGTCCAATATATTGGGATTTGATAACATGACAATTCGCAGCAATAAGTTTATAAAGTCTTTGGGGCCCAGTGGCTAAGACCTCCCCTCTCATTTGTTCTTCCACCCTCAATGTGAAAATTATGTAATAAATATTCCACTTATAAATTTGACCAGCCAACTGCAACCAACAACACTATATTTTTGTTTTTTTTTTCAAATTCTATTTCGTTTATTTAACGTGCACAGTTATAACATGATGACAATACACAGTGTGGAAAGAAATTAAACTAACTATGACCACAACAATTTCGCAACGGGTCCCAAACTAGGCAAAGCCTGTGTCTTGGTGACCCAATCATTACACTTAGTTTTTGTGTATACAAGTCCTGCTAGCGCTACGTGGCAATTAATTACAAAAAATAATATTAATAATAAATACAAAATGGATAAAATAGAGAAACATATTAATAAGGACAGTGCAGAAAAACAGTTAAGGTGGGTAAGTGTGAAGTGTAAGTGAGGGTGTGTGTTTTATCCAAATGATGATAACCTTAACATATATTTTTATTGTCACGTGTTTCGGGGAGATTAGCAGAATAAACCACTTGTATATTGGGATCTTGCGCTTTATTTTTCCCAAAGCGATGTGACGTTACATTGGTCGTGGGTCCAAATCTGGACACGAAACAATGTTAATTTTTTCAATTAATATGTACTTAATAAGTTTATCTTACGCATCGCTGAGATCGGTGAAGCAAAACATCGTGAGAAAACTTGTCTAAGTTCCCCGCATTGAGTAACCGTGGTGATCAATGCTCGTGCCTTCTCTGTATGAGAAGAGGCCTTCTCTGTATGAGAAGAAGCCTTTGCCCTGCAGTGGGACAGCAAAAGACCGGTATTAAAATATGATACGTATTTCTTAAAAGACAGCTAAACTTACATCCTCACTGAACTTAGCTTCAATTCAACATTGCAATGCAAAAAAATACAATAACGCATTATTAAATTCACTTTTTGAGTGACGTTTTCAGCCCTGAGATTTGCTTGAAAAGTGCCTGAAATTTCCCACCAAACCCTACTCAACACCGTGAAGAATAAATTCATGAGAATACCTATTACCTTTTACCCACGTCTTACCCGTCAGTTCGCCGTCCTTACCTCTTAATAAAAAGCTTTTCCACAATATCCATGAGTAGACAGGTACAGTCAGCTTCAAGTATAGCTAAGCAATGCAGAGAGCCTTGCTTAGACTAGGCCAAAAATATTTTAGGCTCTAGACAAGAGTCATTCGACATCAGTGATGGCGATGGTTGAAATTCCAAAATGTAAGTGACATTTCGGTAGCGTTTGACATTCCCACATATTTTTGACATTTTTCCAATCGCTATCGCCACGGCTTCGTTGTTTTTTTTTTGTGTGTGTTTTTTTTTTTAAATGTTGCCCCACACTAGGAATTTCTTCCTGTATCTTGGGTGCGTTTACAAACATATAAACTCACATACACAAACACCCAGAGCCGTAACAACTATCTGTAGGTCATACAAATATTTGTTCCGTGCGGGAATCGAACCCGCGACACGCAGCGCAGCAGTCAATCGCTCAACCACTGCGCCAACCGTGCGCCCAAAGAAGAAGTTGTTAGAATGTCACTTGTCTAGCCTTTTTGAAGATCGCTATCGCCATGCTTTCGATGATATAATGACACTTGTCTAGGGCCTTAGGGACTTTTATCAGCGATAACGGTCGCCAAAAATCGACAAGAGCTCCCGTGATCGCAAACACTTTGTACTTTAGACAGTCATTTTCGCTGATAGAGAATGCCATTTTGTCTAAAAGATCTGATTTCTACACAGTGCTACTAATTGATCACAATCAAGTATGCAACAAAAGTTTTCAGATTGTTATGAGCATCCAGTGTTTCAATTATTACCCAGCACAGGCACTTCTTCTTCTTCGTGTCGCTGGCACGACAGTCGTTCAAATATTGTTTGAGTGTTTTGGGGCACTGAGGACAGGACAGGGTGGTGGAGCATGGATGGCGACTCAACATCACATGCCCTGCCGTTGTTCCATCGTGGTAGCCCCATTTTACAAGTTTGGAGTTGAGCTTCATAAAGAACCCCAAATTACATCGTCTAATGACGTCTAGGGAACGTGTCTCGTTAAAACCACCCCAAGCCAATTGTAAAGGCAATACTAAATCGTAACTATTTAGCGAGACACTGACACAGGCTGCCGCTCCTACCGGCCCCGAAAATCCACGCAATGGGCAGATTAAGGAAATGAGAAGCGACGAATAAATCCGCTCCGACGTACAGCAAGTATCTGTCGCAATAAGTTCTGCTACAGACTGAGTCTACGATACGCTTGCATTATTTTTGTATTGTCTTTGTAAAGGGTGTTATGTCGAGGGAGAGCTATTTACCATAGCGCGCGTCCAATAATTCTGGTAGCATGTCTCGCTCAAATGGCAGAGGCAATTAGGCACAAAACTGACCACTGTCTTAGGTCTGGGCAAGGCATGCTAGAGCATAGGGAGCTTGTACTCTTGGAACCGCAGCAGATTCTCTCTAGAACCAGCAGTCTAGGCCCGGCAGTACACGTTACGACGTGCCTGCTGCTGCAAGGCGGCCTCACGTCACTTGGATGGGAATCTAGACTATTGTCAAGGAACTCATTAACGTAATTCAAACCAATGTTCCTCTGACCTTACGTTAGGTATATAATGCACTTTGCAACCCCTTTGTCTAATTAACTTCATACATCACTATTGTTTTACTAATATAGTCCTTATGGCTAACAGACAGAAAAGTGTGCTGGGAAGTTTGTTTCATCTTTTCTTCTTACCAGCTATTACACCTAGGAAATGATGGCGGGATGGGCGGTTTTTGGGGCTGTCTGTAGGAGAGTTGATCTAATCAATTCCAGTCACTTCTAGAGTTAAAACTCTCTGTCAATTTAGTTACTTGTATTTGTATTAATGCTTGAATGTATATTCACTATCAGCGACCACTATTCGGTCTTTGGTTTAATACTCTATACATTAGTGTAAAGAGATTCTCACACAAACTTTAGTTAATTATAATAATTTAGTTTATATCCCTCTAGTTACATTTTATCCTTCTAAACCACTTCCAAGTTATAATTTTATATCTGTGAATTCCAAAACAAAAAACTATAATTTGGAATTCACGTGTACTCGGTGGAAAGGTGTCCAGGTCAGGAAGACGAACCTTACAAATTTGTGCGGCTGGATGGGGCACAGATTCTACTTCTTCAGAAGTAGCCGACCTTTTACTCTAAATCTAGGGCAGTTTAGGAAAAACGAAATTTTTATCAGCCTAGGGTCTTTTAGGAACAGTCACACAGTGTTGTTAGTTTCGCATTGGGTTCCATTTCTAACAATTATTTCAATATTTTTTTGTATTTAGTTAAGTAATATAAATGCTTATAATAATTATTTAATTCAAGAAGGTATAAAAAGTAGTTGGTAAAACACATTGGGCATCAAAAATTCGTGCACACTCCGGCTGTCAATGGGAATGGTGCCACTTATATATCTGCTGTTAACTGTACTTTAATAAATAGTCACACATGATTGGCTGAGTGGAATGACCGGACAACGCTGGGCGGGACGGAGCCCTGTGGAAAACTTACGTTGTCGCGTACCTTGGTATTATTAGAATGGGAAAATTTCAAGCCCGTGCAATGCACTGAAAATTTGCCTTAACGTTCGATTTGAATAGGAAAGTTTTGAAGCCTGGAAGATGCATGAGAAAACTTGATTTTTGAATGGGAAATACTTATTCTTATAAATGAAACGTCTTATATATGCAATCATCTTACTCGTATTAATCATTTCGTTCAGGTTACAATTACAAAACTGGTATGACTTTCTAGCGGATTTGAAAACTCAGAGATAATATATTTTTTAAATATAGACTACATTTCAAAAATTAAGTCACTTTATTTATAGTTCTTCTAGCTTCCACCAACACGTAAAAGTTGAATATTATCCCAGTGGATCGTATGTACTACCGGGTTATAAAGTATACCAAACATTCACTACAAATTATCCGAACATAGAAACTCACAATTTAGATGATAGAATACAGACCACATCATCGCTTACCATCAGGTGAGATGGTGGTCAAGCGCGAGCCGAAATAAAAAAAAAAAAAAAAAAAAAAGTACCTAGGCCCCAAATACATTGTTCTATTAATAAGCCCCTAACATCACTGCCGTAGACTCTGATTTCACAAAATTAAACCGGTCTTCACCGGTAACCATCAAAATTGATTGAATCAAAAAACCACTTACGCACCATAACCGTGTTTACAATGATAATAGCACTCAACGAAGATTCATCACCAATCTATTATTATGAACTCTAATTGACACACATTTCCATTGTCATTGTCATTGTTTGTTTTACATTGTCGTGTCACTAAATTAGATTTGTGTATACGGTGACATATTTTAAGAGGGGTTATTTTTAGGACAATTTAAATACTTTATTGCATCATTCCATGAAGCTAGAATTGGGTACCTAGCTATAATTCTCGACAAAGTTCTTGGCCGTCCCGAAGTTGGCTTTCCGATGTGCAAGGCATGGCGCGGTGCCTTCCGATGCACAAGATCCACGCCATGCGCACAAAAAAATTCATCCCACTTTACGTCTATAGGAGGAAACCCAAAAAAAAATATTTTTCTGTTTTTTATTTTACCACTTTGCCGGAATCATTCATATGTATATCCAGACAGAGTGAAACTATAAAGATCTATCCACACATATCAGGGCCGTGCCCGGGACGTGCCTGGGACGTGGACAGACCGTGCCCGGTCAGGGGCTCAAAAAAATATCGGTGGGAACATTTTATATGAACTCGTTCACACACGTCCCCCCACCGAAATTTTTTTGAGCCCCTGACGGGACCCGGCCCTGTCTCGTCCCGGGCACGCCCCTGATATGTGTGGATAGACCTTAAGGATTCCTTGTTGACTTCGGAACCCTAAAAAGGAAGACATAAAGAAAAAAAAAGAAAAAGGAAAATATATTTATTTGTGACCCGCACAAGAGACACGAGAAATAAGCAAAAAATTAAACAATATTAAAAATTAAAACCCCGTGCGAGAACAAAAAGGCTCCTATGTCAGCATGTGCAGCGATATCCAAAGGTCCACTGTTGATGCCACGGACACACTTATGGAAACGGAAAACACTCAAAAAAGTAAAATAGAATATATAAATAACAAACAAAATAGAATAAACACAGAAGGTGGGTCAGAGTATGTGTGTTTGTGTAAACGTCTTTCATCATCTTCCTGCCCTCATCCCATGTTACTTGGGGTCGGCGCAACACGTTTTCTCCTTCTAAACTGTATTGCCCCTGTCACGCTATCACTGACTCCTTTTTCTTTCACATCACTTCTCACACAAATCAAATCAAATGTATTTATTTCAACTAGGCCATTATGCGGCACTTTTGAACGTTAAAACATTTAAAATTTACATGTTATAAAAAATTGATTCTACCGTGCATTCGGAAAAGTAGGTTGATATGGAGAAGAATGCACAAGAAACTCCATACTTACTCTTTTAAAAAAATAAAGGCTTTTTACAATATTAACATAAATAGAACATACATTAATAAATTCTTATACGTGAGAACGATGCACCCAGCACTACTATACTAAATATAGGTATAAAGTATTACAAGCACTAACAAGTAAATTCCTTCACTTAATAAATAGGGACATGGTTCTCACATACTTACAAATATTGCAAACATAGGTAAATTACCTAATTCAACAACAACGGAACAGTGTGCGAGTCAATTTTTTAAACAAATTGAGAAGAAAATAAATAAAAATAAAGCGTTATTATAATAATTATGAATATACCGTACACAAATTAACCATTTTGATAGTTTCTAGACTAAAGATTGCCCTACGGAGTAGGACCAGCATGTTTCCAAGCATTCTTATCTTGAATATAATCATCTAATTTGTAATATGCTTGTTTACAAAGTGTGCTTTTAATTATTGTTTTAAATTTTCTTTCATTAAGTTTTAATATCTCACAAGGTATTTTGTTATAGAATTTAACACAGTACCTCATGAACGATGTGTGTACTTTCGCTAATCTATAAGATGGCTGATCTAACTTATCTTTATTTCTAGTATTACAATTGTGTCTATCACTAATTTTACTAAAGAGATTTAAATTTTTCCTTACATACATAATATTTTCATAAATGAATTGGCAAGAAACTGTCATAATATTAATCTTTTTAAATAGCTCCCTAAGAGATTCTCGATGATTTAACTTATAAATGGCTCTCACAGCTCTCTTTTGCACTATAAATATTGATTCAATGTCAGCCGCCCGACCCCACAGTAAAATACCGTATGACATAATGCTGTGAAAGTAACTAAAATAGACCAAACGCGCGGTCTCCACATCCGTTAACTGTCTTATCTTTCCAACAGCATACGCGGCCAAGCTCAGGCGACCCGCAAGAGATGTTATGTGAGGCCCCCATTGCAATTTATCGACCAGAGTGATTCCCAGGAAAACTGTTTGATTTACATAGTCCGGCTTTTCCCCATTCAATATGATGTCGCATTCGCTACTATTGACATTCGGCAATGTGAATCTAATACATTTGGTTTTTTTTTTCATTTAGTACCAAATTGTTTGCCGTGAACCAAGTTTGGACCTGATGAATAGACTTATTCACATCATCAAGATTTTGTGACCGCCGATCTATTTTAAATATCAAAGATTTTGCAATAATTGGGGCAAATCGTTTATGTAAACTAAAAAGAGGAATGGACCCAATATAGAGCCTTGAGGAACGCCCATTGTCATTTCAGACCCTAGAGAGTTTACGCCGTTTACCTGAACTTTAAATTGTCTGGCTTTCAAATAAGATTTAAGTAATTCAAGGGCCGTATGTCTAACCCCATAGTGCTCGACTTTCAATAATAGTGTCTCATGGTTAACGCAATCGAACGCTTTCGAGAGGTCGCAAAAGATTCCAATGGCGTCTTGTGCTTCTTCCCAGGCGTTAAAGATGTTCTTTATTAGGGTCACACCAGCGTCAGATGTGCAACGCCCTTTGGTGAAACCGTACTGTTGATCATGCAAGATGGAATGTTTGTTAAAATGATGCAACAGTTGGTTGAGCATTAACTTTTCGAAGACTTTACTAAGAACCGGCAGAATTGACACTGGCCTATAATTATTGGCTTCTTTGCTATCCCCGGATTTAAACAATGGAACTACTTTACTGTGTTTCATAAGGTCCGGAAAAACTCCTTGATCGACACTAGTGTTAAATATAAAAGCTAAATAGGGCGCAATAGTTTCAATGATTGATGTACATACTTTTACAGATAGTCCCCAAAGATCTTCTGTTGATTTAATTTTAAGATCTTTAAAAACTTTTAAAATAGCCTGAGGGTTTGTATGTTGAAACTTAAACTCCGAAGGGCACGCATTTACATTCTTTCTAAGTAAGGCATCAGAGAGCGTGGGTGAGGAGTTTAAAGCTGCTGTAGTTTTAAGAGGAATATTAACAAAAAAGTTTTCAAATTCCTGAGCTACCTCGACATCTGATTGTATGGGACCATGTGCAGTCACTAAAATAATTTCACTATTACGCTGTTTTTTTCTACCTGTTTCATTATTTATTCTTTTCCAGGTAGTTTTTATTTTATCGCGTTTTTATTTTACACAGTCCATCCATCTTTTCTTTGGCCGTCCCCTCCCTCTCCATCCATCCACATTTATATTAATAACTGTTTTAGTAACATGCGTGGCACCCCTCCGCATCACATTACCATACCAGGACAAACAGTTTCCTTTTCCTTGCCGAATTTAAGGGCCTTCCACCACTTTAGTGCCATTAAACGGTTACTTTCTAAAGCATACTCCTTTAAAACGGCTAGGTTAAAAGGTTTGAAAAAAAAAAAAATATTATTGATTCATGTTCATTATTTCTCAAACATGGTTTTTCCGTGTATATTACAAGTTTTGATTTAAAAAATGATTAAGAACATTATATTTTTTGCTACTTTTGAATACATCAACAAAATGACTTGGATATTTAAAAATAATTTTACATTGTAAAATTGATGGCAAGAATTTCTGCATAACTGAAATAGCATATGTAAATCAAAGAATATTTTGCAAACAAAACTGTCCAAAAGGAGGTCCAATTTGATATTCCGGCTCCGAGCGGACGCACGGCCAGTACTGCGTTAACATTGGGGAATATATACGCCTTAAACATCTTTCTTATACAAACTAGAGTCAGAAGCACAGAGGTTAGAAAAGTTTTGCCCTAGGATAAAAATATAAGATAGAATTTTAAATACCCTTGTCACACAGGGAGGCGGATCCAATAGACTACAAATAGGTCATGATTCGAGACAAAAGACGTCCACTGCTGGAATAAAACTATTTAGACGTTTTAGTGACCTTCGGATGGTCAATGGGGCAGAAACGTTCTAGAGTGGCGACCGCGAACCGGAAGACGTTGCGTTGGAAGGCCTCCCATCAGGTGACCTGGTGAAAGTTGCGGGGATCCGCTGGATGCGGGACGCACGGGACCGGTCAATGTGGCGACTATGTCCAGCAGTGGTCGTCTGTCGGCTGATATATGATGATGATGAAGATGATGAGTGATTCGGGCTTTAGGGAAGTTTCATCTGATGTTAACGATGGCGATAATCGAGATGCCAAAATGAAAGAGATTGATCACGTGATTTTTAGATAGCGTTTGACATTTCCATACCTTTTTGACATTTTTCAATCGCAATCGCCACGCGTTTGATAATAAAATGTCACTTGTTTAGGGCCACAGATGGGTCGACACGATTCGACTTATATCTCACTGATAAGCAAAATTACAAGTAGATTCACATAGAAGCAATGCGATATAATTCTACCGATTTGAACTAGAATTTTTTGTAGAATACTTGTGCAATATCGCCTATTGGCGCAGCTTAAATTGCATCGCACAAACAGAATGCTCCCTTAGAGAACGCGGAGAAATCGCCCGATATCAGCTGACGAATGCGCAATATCGGCGCGAAAGTAGATAACTTCCCAGTGGTAAAAAATATAGTGGTAAAAGTTATTACCATGACGTTTTCAACACCTGAAAATACACTTAACAAAGTCCCACCTCATATACAGACAGACAATGCACCGTATTTCTATTTCTGTCTCAAGAGAGGTGACGTTGGCATTGCACACGATGCTACTGTCAAATTAGAATCTCGTTATAAGATATATGACTGCCACGCTTCTGAAGCATTTGAGCGGTCAAGGTGAAGGGAATTACTTTCTAGTGAGTTGTGTCTAAATATGGACATGATTTAGAGAATTCGATTGTGTGTATTTTATCAAAGATTACAATTTATGGAATATAATGAAAAACTAAGATCTGAGATGGTATTGTAGATTGCACGTGTTGGTAACTTTTTCAACTAACGAAAATTTTAGCAGACAGGACGGATATAGCCTTTCCATGTTGGGGTTGGTTTACAGTATTTACTGGTTTTCAAAGAGAATCTGCTTATCTGATCCAAAAACCCAGTTACTGAAACCGTTATCAAAACCTCTTCATAAGATTAACGGTCAGACTTTTGGGCTTCTGACTACTCATAATTTAAGTGTCAATGACCTATGAATGACAAACAGGACCAATAGTATAATTTACTTTCCAAGATATGGAGGGACTTCGATGTGAAACCCATGGACGGCCATCCACGGACCGAACGTGGCAAGCCTATCTTAACTCTGGTTGATTAATCCGTACGAGTGTTACTGCTACAAGAATGGTCAGAAGCCTAAAAAGCATGACTTCCCAAGGGGTATCGTATCGCTCCGTATAAAATACTAGTGTGTCACTGCATCCAATAAAACTTGAAGCCCACCTACATAGTTGGAAATAGGTAGTTTGACTTCTACACCAGTTTATTACGTGGACTATGTACTAGGAGTGTATAAATGCGTACTGTTTACCTTACCGTATTATGCGTGACGTCAATGTGAACGAGGGCAGGCACACTGAACTGGACCCACCCTCGCCGTCTGCGGACATCTTGTATGGAAAGTCACAGAGCCTAATTAGCGTAGAATGTCCGGGAAAACTGTATTTTGGTGCAAGCTTGCGTACGTACTATGCACTATCGTACGTTTTACGTGGGTACTGTCAGGCCTCCTCTTTCTACATTTTTGGGGCAACCAGGCGTAATATTAGGTTAAACTAGCTGGTCGCTCAGGTTAATATAGTTTTTGTGATTTTCGATCTACTTCTTCATGATTCTGATTTCCTGGTAGTCTTTACCACACATGATTGCATTCCCAGATATACTTCTTATCTTTATTTTTCTGTTCTGTTGGTAGTTTGAGAGTCACTCATGAGTGCAACCCTGGTATTTTTTACTCCGTGATTTTGGTCTCCTGGTCAGTTGTGGCAAATCTAACGGAGCCCCCAGACAGTTTTAGAAGTAGAAAAAAATTACTATTCAAACTTTCACCCCGTATTTCACCGCTTTAGGAAATTAATTTCGAAAAATTCTGTCTTAAATAAACCAACAGTATAGAATCAATGTCCTCTCAAAATATCTCACTTTTATCATTTGTGGTTTAGGCTTCTATCATTTGATATGTCAGTCGGGACATTGCCTTTTATATATAGAAAAATATAGAATATCAAAATCAAAAAAAAAAAAAATTTTCCTTCACAAATAACACTTATTAACTAAAAACTTAAAAACGGAAAAATCATAATTACGATATGCCACAAAGTTATTTGCGGGAGACTGGTATAGAGGAATATAGATATAGATTATTCTGTTGGTAAAAGTTATGAAGCTTCTTCACACATCGCTTCATTATTCTAGATCATTATCTTTCTGCCCATAAGCCAAGTTATTTGGGGTCGGCGCAACACGTTTTCTTCTTCTATACCGTACTTTCCCCTGTCACGCTATCACCAACTCCCTTTTCTTTCATATTACTCCTTACACAGTCCATCCATCTTTTCTTTGGCCTTCCTCAGAGTTATGAATAAAATTGTAGATTAATTCCATCTACATAGGCCATTCCATCTACATTTTTATTCATAACTCTTTTAGTAACATGCGTTTCATCACTCTGCATCACATGACCATACCAAGACAAACGGTTTCCTTTAAACTTTTCTGTCACTGGCGCCGCCGCTTTCAAACTTCCTCTAATATACAAATTTCTTACTTTATCCAATTTCGTCACGCCACACATCCATCTCAACATTCTCATATCTTCTACATGCAATCTCTTTTCATCCATCTTTTTCATTATTCTAGATAAAAGTAAATAAATTAATCAATATATCATTGCATAACGATTAGCAAGCCCATACTTTTTTGACGCTTTTCCAATCGCTATCGCGACACTTTCATTGATCAAATGTGACTTTTCTAGCAGTTTAGAGTCTCAGGTCTAGGATAACCATTCGTCCGACTTTATTCGGATATGGCCGGATATTTGGCTTTCTGTCCGGACCTTGTCCGGCTTTCTAATCTGTTCGGATACGGTTGGACAAAATTTTGTATTTTTTCATACCATACTGTGGCTATCCTTTAAGGATATTTTCTTGTTTTTACTTTCCAGATCGTGACTTTTATGTAGTCGGGTTTTAAATTTTAGACAAAAACATTTATCGTATTTAAAATGTCCGTGTTGCCAGTGTTAGGACCTTTCAATTTTCGAAATGGTAACCCTACTCAGGTCTAACTTTCTTACATTTCTTAATTCAGTCCATTTATCTCATTCTCTTGCCAATTTGTAGGTATTTAGGAGCGGAGAAACATTTATTCTGCTTCTGTACTTTGCACTCCTTTTCTAGACATGCATTCACACAGTTTGCCCATCGTTTCTTCGTTGAACCAATTTTCTTTTTTTGAGAATTTGCCCTTTTTGACTAGATATTTTGATAAAGAGATATTGTGTAGCACCACAACACATAAAACCGACCAAGTGCGTGTCAGACTTCGAACATTGAGGGTTCCGTACCAAAGAAAAAATCTAATTAATCAATGTATTTTATTTGTTAGTAAAATATACGTAATAATAAACATTACCACCAAATTTCAAGTTCATAGGTCAAAGGGAAGTTAAAAAATACTGTGCAATAGAATTGTGTGACAGACGACGGACAGACGGACACGTGAGTAAATAGGGTTCCGTTCAGACCCTTCGGGTACGGAACCCTAAAAGGGACAGGCCTAGGGTATGATTAGCCTGTTCTTTGCACACGAACCGTTTGGATTCCTAGCCAGACAGAAAAACACTCTCACTTCTCTTTAAACTCATTAAACATCACGAGAACTGCTAAAACAACAGTTTACGAATACATAACTATTGACAGGTATTAAACTTGGATTATTTCTCGAAGAAACCCACACCTGCTGGTATTAATAGTAATAGACGTAGGTCGGACGCCGATTCTATAGAAAATAGACTTGAATGGAGAACCTTGTAGATTTGAAGACGCGTCTATTTGCGAACTTAGTAATGGTCATTCATAAGCAAAAGGCTACCGTAGACTGCAGACTTCGTTTGTTTGTAGTAAGTCCTACTAATCTATACATCTATCATCATCATCATCATCAAAAGCCTTTTATGTTCCCACTGCTGGGACATAGGCATCCCTTCTGTGAGAGAGGGGATAGGCCATAATCCACCACGCGGGCCCAGTGCGGGTTGGTGGATGTCACATGTCTTCGAATTTTTGGTTCTAGGACATGCCGGTTTCCTCACTATGTTTTCCTTCACCGTTTTTAGAGCAGAGGTGATGAAATAATTTACAGACAGTAAAGCGCCTGCCAGGGTAACCGACTTAGCCCGAAGAATTGCCAAACTTAAGTGGCAGTGGGCAGGGCACATGGCCGATGGGGCAGAAAGGTTCTGGAGTGGCGACCGCGAACCGGAAGACGTTGCGTTGGAAGGCCTCCCACCAGGTGGACCGATGACCTGGTGAAGGTTGCGGGGATCCGCTGGTTGCGAGACGCACGGGACCGGTCAAATTGGCGACGCTTGCGGGAGGCCTATGTCCAGCAGTGGACGTCTTTCAGCTGATATGATGATGATGATGAAAGCGCCTGCCTGGGTTCGAACCCACGACCTTAGATACGTAAGTCGGGGCCGTTCTGGGCCACCACGGGACCGGTCAAAGTGGCGACGCTTGCGGGAGGCCTATGTCCAGCAGTGGATGTCTTTCAGCTGATATGATGATCATGATGAAAGCGCCTGCCTAGGTTCGAACCCACGACCTTAGATACGTAAGTCGGGGCCGTTACCACTGGGCCACAACTGCTATACAAATCACACATCAGCAAAAAATACAATTAAACAAATAAAATTAAAGTTTTATTTATAAAAAAATTAAGATCTTTGTCTGTTTATCTTCTGTCTGTTTGTTCTGGGTAATCTCCGAAACGGCTGGACCAATTTTGATGGGAAGGAGCAACATAGGCTACTTTTTATCCCGGAAAAATATACAGCTCCTGGGACAAAATTAAATAAAAATTCTACGAGTTTGACGCGGACGAAGACACGGGCAACAGCTAGTATTTAATATTATTAAAAATAAGTATATGGAGAAAAATCAGTACGATAGTATTCTCACAAATTCTTTTAATAGCTACAACCAAAATTTACTAATGATACTTCCTAGCTTTGGCTAGCAAATATACAGCATATCAAGAAAACAAACATATTTAGCTCAAGTGGAGAACTTAACAAAAACTCTAGTCTTATGCAACCCAAACCGTTAGCGAGCTTGAAGAAGCCCTGCAAATCTACCGTAATAAGGGCTTCCTTGAATGTATTTTAATATTAGCAAACCAATTATATGCCCACACAAACCAAACTTATTGAAGAAGGCGAAAAAATCGTAATAAAAGTGAGAGCATCGCCTACTCATCATCTAAACATGTTAATAAAAATTACTTATTTTACTTATGTACCTTTTACTTTTACCCCTAGATTGGACCCGAGTCCACCGAAGTCATCCATCGCGTGCGGTCCATATCATTCCGATGGTCGTCGCTTAGCGTCAACAGGTGCGTCGCCAGGTTTGACAGAGACGGGACAAGCTTTCTTTTCCTTTTCGGATTCCAATCACAAATAATATCAGCGTCTCCATTGCAGTGCAAAGCTCTTTTCATATAGTGAAGGTACGAGTATTGGTTACCACGCTTCTTCCAGGGATATGCAGAAACTACAGAACGACCTGCTACGTTTCTGCTTCCTTTGTCTTATGACTCACACGCCGGTCGTGAGTACTACGTACCTGACCTTATTGAAGAATTTCACCAATAAGGTCAGTGTATTCAAGTGTGTGTCTAAGTGATCCTGTATGCAGAAAAAGATAGATTACCCCAGGTTTCCGTACAACACGTGCTAAACGTTAAACTATCCGAAACATTTCCTCGTTTTTATGCCTACAACAGATGAGAGAAAAACAAACTTATTGTAAGAAAACAATATTGGGTTTAACTAATAGTTTGTTTACGCGACCTTATCATGATGTTTACTATAGTGATAGGAAGTTATTATTTTTTAATACGGAAGTTGAGGTTCAATGTCTGTTTTATGGCAAAATTTCTAGCGCTGATGGATTGATCTAGATTGGCCTTGGAAATAATTTCGTTTTTATATAAGATTGGGTGTTAAACTTTTGGGTCACATACAATACATACATAGCTGCTTGTATTAACTGTTAAACTTGTATGAACTGAAATTAAGAAAAGTACCGGGGAACCATGAGCTCAGAGGAACTATTTTAATTTGTTTATAAAGGGCTCGCTCAGTCATTCACAGACCGGTAGACCGTTACGAGGGTAGCCTCTGATTCCTGTATACTACCTATGTCATTGTGTTTCAGTCATAAATCTCATCATTATTAAATGCAAGACTACCTTGTCTATACTAATTACTAATCTATCTATCTATATATATAAAAGAAGAAACTGACTGACTGATCGATCAACGCACAGCCAAAACCACTAGGCCTAGAAGCATGAAATTTGGCAGAAAGGTTCCTCGAGTGACGTAAGTGAGCACTAAGAAAGGATTTTTGGAAATTCCCCCCCTAAGGGGGTAAAAAGGGGGTTGAAAGTTTGTATGTAATTTCTATAGTTTGTAAATTGGACACGTGAAATTTTAGATTTACACTCTTGGTTGATAAAAAGAATGAATGTGTTTATTGGTTTTTGGAAATTTGACCCCTAAGGGGGTAAAAATGGGGTTGAAAGTTTGTATGAAATATTTACAGTTTGTAATTTGAAGACGTAAAATTTTAGATTTATGCTCATGGTTGAAAAATGAATTAATGTATTTATTGGTTTTTGGAAATTCCCCCCCTAAGGGGGTAAAAAGGGGGTTGAAAGTTTGGATGTAATTTCTACAGTTTGTAAGTTGGACACGTAAAATTTTAGATTTATGCTCTTGGTTGATAAAAATAATTCATGTATTTATTAGTTTTTGGAAATTCTACCCCTAAGGGGGTAAAAAGGGGTTGAAAGTTTATATGAAATATTTACAGTTTGTTAGTTGGAAACATAAAAGTTTAGATTTACACTCTTGATTGATAAAAAGAATTCATGTTTTAATTGGTTTTTGGAAATTCCACTCCCAAGGGGGTAAAAAAGGGGTTGAAAGTTTATAAGAAATTTCTTCGGTTTGGAAGGTAAAACAGCTGAAATCGTAGGTTTACGCTCTTGATTAATAAAAAAAACAATGAGTTTGTTGATATCCGGAAATTCTACCCCTAAGGGGGTTAAAGGTGGCAATTTGTTGGGCTTATATATTTGAAACTTCGCATACATACTAACAGCAAATAGTAAAGGTTGTCATTACAAGTTTTTCAAAACTACTCCTATAATATGATTTAGGGGGTGTTAAAGATTTTTGAAGAATTTTACTGCACAAGGCTTCTTTTTAAGATGTAGGGGAGCAAACGAGAGATATTATATATTCCTTGGGAAAAATAATAAAGGTAACATTAGTTATGAAACTTATCGGACACGTCTTTAAAGTTTCGTAAATCCTAACTTAAACAATAGCTTATTTTTAGTCGCCTTCACTAACCGCACATAATAAAGTCATCTGTACCTACTTAGTTGAATAAAATACGATATCATGCGAACGAAGTCGCGGGCGGAGTGCTAGTAATATTATAAAGAGGAAATATTTGTATTTTGTACAAACTTAAAAACTAATGAATTGATTTTAAAAATTCTTTCACCGTTAGGAAGCTACATACATAGGTTAGGTAGGCTAAAATTTTTAGTTACATGACATATTTTTAGGGTTCCGTACCTCGAAAGAAAAAAACGGAACCTACAGTTTACCTACAGGTTTGTACGGAACCGGCCAAGTGCGAGTCGGACTCGCGCACCGAGGAGCGGTGCGCGAGTCCGACTCGCACTTGGCCGGTTTTTTATCCCTGCATTCCCACGGGAACGGGAACTACGTGGGTGAAACCACGAGGCGCCCGATAGTAATTACTAAGTTTAGAAAACCATATTCTAGCGAATATTCGTGATTTTCAGCTATTAGCGGTAGTTCACTTCAATACTCGTCATTGGAATAGCTATGGGCCCTTATGCACTTCCACAATCACTATTTATGGTCATTGGAAGAAGGCGGTCTAAACTCATAAGTTGTGGTAACTCAGTAAGTAATACGCTATATTTATATTGTATTTAGCATTTATTCGCATTAATTTTATACCTTTTCCATCATTGTTTTATCAAAACACGCGCAACCAACGCAAGGCACTTTTCCAAAGATGACACTCGGAACATTCTAAATGCGAATGACACTTTAAGTTAGATCCAGCCAGTTAGTATTGAAGGGATCGCAGAGTTCTTACAGTACCATCTAAAAATAGCCAAACAGTCAGCCGATCAACACGGCAAAGACAAAGTGTGTCGATCGCTCACGATTGTATTCACGTTTGAGTACAAGTTTACAAACTTTGGCTATTTCTGTTCTGGAGCTATACAAACTCAGTCTTGTATTGATGACATACCTAGACTACTATGTGGTCCTAGTACTTTCAGGTATAATGCTTTCGTATTTTAGGTAGGTATCGGTTAAATCTTATCTAGTAGAAATCTACCTAACCACTACCATTGCGTTTACTAATATTATAAATGCGAAAGTTTGTGAGGATGGATGTATGTATGTATGTATGTTTGTTACTCTTTCACGCAAAAACACCTAAACGCATTTGGATGAAACTTTACAGTAACATAGGTTATACATCAGAATAACACATAGGCTACCATTTAAAATGTTTTTTTTTTGTAATTTGGTCATAATATAACGATATATATCAACTAAGTCGGAAAAAATTCTGCCCTCTGAGAGCTATCGCGTGCGCTGCCTAAACCGTTGGAGAAACACAAATATAATGTACCGTAGGATTGTTTTTCTTAAAAAGTTCTAAATAAAAGTCCGGGACAGCATATATCTACCTTTTATGTGGAAGCCACTATGACCAAAATAGTAAACCTTAAATACAATTAAATTGTATACTTTTTTACAATACAAAATCGACACATTTGTCGCTTTGAATCTATCATCATCTGCCTGCCCTTATCCCATGTTACTTGGGGTCGGCTTTGAATCTATACTAATACTAATACTAATAATATTATAAAGAGGAAAGATTTTTTTGTTTGTTTGTTTGTTTGTTTGTTTGTTTGTTTGTTTGTACCGAATAGGCTCCGAAACTACTGGACCGATTTAAAAAATTCTTTCACCAATATAAAGCTACGTTATTCCTGAGTAACATAGGCTATTTTTTAATCCCGAAAACGGGTCCTGTGGGGTGGCCCACGGGAGCGAAGCCGCGGGCAACTGCTCGTATTTAATATAGATAAACTTTGTCTTTTACACTAAGTAATTTGAACGCATAGTTTAAAAGGTATCACGATAAGATTGACATGAATGGAGCTCGAGCGACATAAATACGCGCGGCGGGTAAAGCGGAGGAGCGGAAGGGCGATGTGATCCAAGCAATGACGCGTACATATTTTTGCTGAACTTAACAAATCAAGTAACATAGTTTACAGGAGTAATGCAGTATGTAGGACCGCCAAAACTAAAATCACATTGATACATTACCTACCTTATATTATAAATTATTGTAATCCTTTCAGTTTTGCTCTCTTCTGCTGAACTAAGTTATACATTTCAATAAATTCAATAACATTACATACTAATCCTTGACTGACACGAACAGTAAAAGAAAGTAACCTTTGTTGGTCCCGTTTGTTAATCAGCGTCATTGTATGTTTCATGGCTGTGCTGATCTGTTTGTGATGAAATTTTATATCGATAATCTTAAGGCTGGGGAAGGACATAGGTTACTTTTTACCCGACTGCCGAAGGAGGGTAATGTGTTTATCAGTCTATGTATGTATGTATATATGTATTTATGTATGTATGTATGTATGTATGTATGTATGTTTGTTCCTATGTGGCGTTCTAGAGACCAAACGCGTTGGCCGATTTTGATGGTTCTTACGTCAATCGATTCGTCTTAACCCTGCGAGTGTCACTGGTTACATTAAAATTGGAAAAAAGAAAAATGGCGGATTTGGGGCGCCATATTGTGGGGTGCCAAATTGTTTTTTTCTTCCAAGCCTATCGAGTGGGGTATCAAATATATAACACTTATATGTTAAAATGTACCTAATTCTAAAAAAAGTTAACTAAAAAGTTATAAATAAAAAAAGTTAATTAAAAAATTCAAAAAACCCGACTGCTTAAAAAGCGAACTAAAAAGATGCAAACAAGAAGAAAATCATGCTGTGCAGTCGGAGGATACATCTGGTTTTGGTCAGCCAGCTCGCGAACTTGTATCCTCCGACTGCACAGCATGATTTTCTTCTTGTTTACATCTTTTTAGTTCGCTTTTTAAGCAGTCGGGTTTTTTGAATTAACTTTTTTTATCAACACACCACACAGGCGAAGTTTATAATAAAACTGTAACTTGATTGACTAACACACCCAGCGGTCGACGCACAACCGAAACTAATTATGAGCTTAAATGAGCACTAAGAAATGAATTTCGATAATTCCACCTCCAAGGGTGGCCCTTATTGGTGGGTTCTAATATTGTATGGAATCCATCAGTTTTGAAGTTAGACATCTGAAATTTCGGATACGAGTACAACATACCTACAGTAAAAAAAAAACCGGCCAAGTGCGAGTCGGCCTCGCACACGAAGGGTTCCGTACCATTATCGCAAAACACTGCAAAAAAACACGTTTGTTGTATGGGGGGCTCCCTTAATTTATTTTATTTTAATTTAATAATTATTATTTTTTGAAGTAAATATACAACTAAACATTCTGTGAATATTTCAAGCCTGTTGCCGTTTTTAATATCGAGCAAAAAACGGCAAAAATATCACGTTTTTTGTATGGGAGCCCCCCTTAAATATTTATTTTATACTGTCTTTAGTATTTTATAACTGCAACAGAAATACATCATCTGTGAAAATTTCAACTGTCTAGCTATCACGGTTCATGAGATACAGCCTGGTGACAGACGGACAGACAGACAGACAGACGGATCGCGAAGTCTTAGTAATAGGGTCCCGTTTTTACCCTTTGGGTACGGAACCCTAAAAATGGTGTGTCACGAAACTTTATGTGGCAGACCAAATTCCACGCGAGCGAAGCCGCAGGCAAAAGCTAGTATACTATATTATTGTGTTTTGCATGAGGGACGCACTGAACTGGGAAGTATGTCAGCAAAGAAAGAAGTTCTATACCAGCACTGGGTTATTCCAAAAATCCAGGCTGATATAATGATAATGATGGTGCTATAAAGATTCCGGATAAAATGTGATGCAAGCTTGCGCAGACCAGATAAGCATGACACAAAAGAGAGAAATCCTTAGTGGGGGTGGAACAAGGCTGCCAATCTTGATAATGATGGTGGTTGCGAAAAAAGATCGTTATATAGGAACTCAGTACAGTAAAAGCGCAGAACAACAGCTTCCGCAAGTTCCATTTCCTCAGCCATGCAAAGAATCCAAAAACACTGCAACACCAGTCCAATACAGAATTCGAAAACATCAGAAAATCGATTTGAAAATCCATTACAGGAATGTGACTGAAGCTAATAAAAGAGATTTCAAACATCGAATTATTGATCGCTTCCCATTTTTGGAAATCTTGCTCAGTGTTCACGCGATGAATCGATACGTCACGTGTCCTCAAAAGTTGATCTTTTTGGGAATGTCGCACATGCTTATACAGGGTGTCTTACCATTAGTAGGTAGGTATTTTTGGAGCTGTGAGGAGGGTAGGACATTCACGTGTAACTCGCGTGTGTCGAATCGTGATCTTGGAATGTGCTAGAAAAACAAAAGCTTTTCGATCAGGTTTTCTTTTGTTATGCAAGTTGGGACCTGTCTGAGTGAAGAATTAGTAATAAAGGTTTTGTTTCAACTCTCTTTTTAGTTTGAAACCGGTCAAAGGCGCAGATACCCCTGAGTAGCTGATTTAAAAACCGGCCAAGTGCGAGTCGGACTAGCACACGAAGGGTTCCGTACCATTATCGCAAAACACTGCATAAAAATCACGTTTGTTGTATGGGAGCCCCCCTTAATTTATTGTATTTTAATTTATTAACTATTATTTTTTGTAGTAAATATACAACTAAACATTCTGTGAATATTTCAAGCGTCTACCTGTTGCCGTTATTAATATCGAGCAAAAAACGGCAAAAATATCACGTTTGTTGTATGGGAGCCCCCCTTTAATATTTACTTTGTACTGTTTTTAGTATTTGTTGTTATAGCGGCAACAGAAATACATCATCTGTGAAAATTTCAACTGTCTAGCTATCACGGTTCATGAGATACAGCCTGGAGACAGACGGACAGACGGATCGCGAAGTCTTAGTAATAGGGTCCCGTTTTTACCCTTTGGGTACGGAACCCTAAAAATGAAAAACACATCTAAACGGAGCTAGTCATATTTTTTTGGAAAAGATATATGTTATAATAGACCAATTTTTTTAACACAGACAAAAAAACGACAATAGCACCAAAACCGTCGGGTGTATTTTAATGAAATTATCAGCATCTCAAAGAAAATTTGATTGCCTACATTTTGATCTAAGACTTTTTTTAAAGCCATAGCCATAAATATAAAAAAAACTTATGAGTTTTGGGTCGCGTGGGTGTGAAACGAGTGCGCGTTTTCTTCCCTCAAGCTCGTTGGCGACTGTTGTCTTCATTCTGAACCCCACATTCTCAATTCGGAATCGGCGATTAAGAAAAGAAAAGTAAAATATAACTATCTACCACTTTTCTACAGCTTGCGATCCACATATAGGATAATCATGTATTCTAAACAATCAGTCACATTGTTTGCAAACTTGTTGTCTTCTTCAATTGATTCAGGAGTACTTAACCTTATTTTGAAGGCTGTATGAGTATTCCCCGAAGGCAGAGTTAAACGTCAGATTCTAAGTGCAGATGATTTTACAATAGTAAAGTCATTCACAATTTTCCCTACTTGAGAACTGAAACACAATGAGTACACAACAGTCAGACAATATGTAAACATATGGTTTTCAATTGTTTTTCAATATCAGCTGCTATTGATGGTCATGTCATGTGAGTCCATCGTGTTACATTGATGACGTCATCAGTTGGCACTTACACATTCCTGAAATTCTGAAGTATGCTTGATAAGATTGAAATTGTCATTTTGAGTATGTGCTTCATAAGTATTCCACTTCATGCTCCATTGTTAAGGACATGACGGTTGGAAGTCAAAGGATTGTCAGTTGTTGATAAGGGAAATAAGATAAGTTATTAAAATAAAGTAAGTTTGCTAAGTATATAATACTTAATTGGTTGTATCAATTTTTTTTTGCAGCAGAAGAGGAAATAGAGGCAGAGAGCGCCGACTGAATTTCCTTACTAAAAGCACAGATAATATAATACTAGCATACAGATACCTCATCCCATAGAAAAAAACCGTGTCAACGTAACTAGCGTTTTTCATCTGCTTAATCTGGCAATTTTTTGTACATCGAACGCATTCGGTTCTGTTTCACGGTGATAGATAGATGGTGTTAGCAGCGACTTGCAAGTAAAAGGGTTTACTAAGTTCGTGAAGGTTTGTTTTCTAGTATTTATTTACACGTTTTAACAGTTTTTTTTGCACCAAAATGAGTTAAAATGCAAACTTTAACAATCGAGTGGAATGCCTCAGAAATTAAAAAATGCGCCATCTATTGGCATCAATTTTAAATGATCCGTCTAATAATCTTTGTAATGTGAAATGTTAATTAAGAATTAAATTACTTAGGAGAGTTGATTAAACAAGAACATACAATATTTGTGTTCAATTCCAGAAAATGTTAATTTTACACACATCTAGTGAGATTTATTTGAACCAAATTTTCTTTCTTAGCAATGAGACCCCGTAGTAAAAGTCATAATTCGAGAATTGGCTCCTATCTATTTCATCACCCAATATTGGGCCAACTAAAAAGATATCCCTTATACTGGAAAAATAAGATATATACTAAGCCCCTATATTATCCTTTTTTCATTTATATTTGTCAAATTTGTACATAAAGCCTCTGTTGACAGCGCAATTTTGAGCATTTTTTGATGGTTCTAGTGCTTCTAAAGTTAATGTATTATCAAAAAGGTAAACATATTGGCATAGTATAAATCTTTAATTTTCTGTTCATGGAATTTCTTTTAAATTGGTCCAATATTGGAGGAGAAAATAGATGGGAGCCAATTTCCTCTTTTACAAACTTGACTGAGCCTTGGACTCTAACCAAAGTATAACATTATATCAACAATTATGATAGTCAAAATCTTAAGGATAGACCACATAACATGCCGTAGCGCATGTCAAACCCATACGTTTTTAAACTATTTGTAAATTTTTACCACTGACAGAAATTCAATTGTCAGAAATCCACTTGATACAGATTTCCTTAAACCGAAACATCAAATATTCAGACATCGGTTTTGTACGTGAACATTTTAGTAATCTAACACAATTCACTTATGCAAGTAAATAATGCATATTACTTTCGGCATATTTATTGAGCAGTGTGTTAGTCATGAATATGCAGATATTATAGCAAATGGTTCGTCTACGCATCCATCCTTGCTGGCCTGCTTCTCACGGCATTTACAACTGGCACAATAATATGATGCACTGCCAACAGTTTTGTTGTCATGTTGTTGATGAATCATAAAGCTGAACAGTAATTTTGATTGTTATCGGCTGATAGACAAAAAATGTTCTTAACTGTCTTCTTATTTCCCGTATACGTAGCCACGCTTATAAAATTGATTAGAAATCGTAAAAATAAACCAATGTGGGCAGATTGCTCTGGCTGAATTTCCTTAGTAAAAATTCATAATTCGAGGTTTGACAAATTTAAAAGATATTGTATAAATTGAGTAAAAAAGATAATATATGTTGTGCTTCTATGTTTTCCTTTTTCCATTTATAATTGTCAGATTTGTACACTAGGCCTCTGTTGACAGCGCAATTTTGAGCATTTTTTGATGGTTCTAGTGCTTCTAAAGATTATGGTATCATCAAAAAGGAAAACTATATCTATCTATTACAGACTAACTTATCGTTTATTAAAGTAAAACAAGTAACCCAACGTAGCAGTCGCTGAGCTAGTTTTCTGATTTTACCGAAGATGAGAACTAAGTTTGGCAAAAAAATGTTAACTTTTGAAGGAGCACAATTATATAACAAAATACCCTCATGTATAAAAAGGTTGCACTCTTTCAATGCATTCAAAACTCAATTAGCTGCATATTTAATCACAAATAACACCATTTCTTAAAGCTGAATGCATTGGATGGGTGCATCATAATTGCTGCCGTGACGTCTGTGACGAATTTTATATAATTTACTTTAAGCCTTGTTCTCATGTAAGTGACTTTGTGTCTTTTTTGAGAATAAATATCTTTAAATCTAAAACATAGGGGCACAGTATACATCTTTCTTTTTTAATTTATGGAATATCTTTGAATTGGTCCAATATTGGAGGATGAAATATACGAGAGCAAAACCTCGAATTATAATTATTTACTAAGGATATTCAGTCTGATGTCTGCTACAGCATTTCCTTTTAAAAGAGCAAGATATTGGTTAGCAATGTTATTATCCTCCTAACATCACAGTTAACAGACCCTTGAAGAAAGCTTCGTTGAGACATAACTATAATGTGATTTTTAGGGTTCCGTACCCAAAGGGTAAAAACCGGGACCCTATTACTAAGACTTCGCGATCCGTCTGTCCGTCTGTCTCCAGGCTGTATCTCATGAACCGTGATAGCTAGATAGTTGAAATTTTCACAGATGATGTATTTCTGTTGCCGCTATAACAACGAATACTAAAAACAGTATAAAATAAATATTAAAGGGGGGCTCCCATACAACAAACGTGATATTTTTGCCGTTTTTTGCTCGATATTAATAACGGCTACAGGTAGACGCTTGAAATATTCACAGAATGTTTAGTTGTATATTTACTTCAAAAAATAATAATTAATCAATTAAAATAAAATAAATTAAGGGGGCTCCCATACAACAAACGTGATTTATAAGCAGTGTTTTGCGATAATGGTACGGAACCCTTCGTGTGCGAGTCCGACTCGCACTTGGCCGGTTTTTTTTTATTTCGTGGACTAAACTGACAACTGGAGGGTTGTCACTTTATCGTTACATTAAAATAGTGTCGTACCCTAACTATCCTGAGTGATCGAAAGTTAATCGAAAATCGAATGAGATCGAAAATGAAACTATTTCACGGCATGAAAAAATAATTTGTTTAGAAACTAGCGGCCCATATTTAGTTTCTACTCATTTTTGTCAGACTTAATTTTATCGATTGCATTTATTTTATTGCTGATTTCATGTTTAACACAATAAAAGTTTATGTACTATGTGTATGAATACTGTTATATTTAAATATATTACATTTATATTCATAAAACATTTATTTACACCAATTAGTAAAAATAAATTCAGGAGTCATGTCACATCGATTCGATGAATCACTTATGATTGTGCCTTATCTACAACACTATGCTCCGCGCTTGCAACATTTAAAAAAATAAGGTCAATAGCAGCTGTCAGTTTAGTCCACGAAATTAAAAATCACAGTATAGATAGATTTCTCATCATGACCAAAACTTGTAGAATGCATATCATTATTTCAACTGGAAGACGTCCAATAATTTTACTACGTGTGGAAATCCTCATAGATGTCCTCCGTGCTGACGAGATGAGTATGTCAGACTTTTACTAACAGAATCCACACGGTGTTCTGTAGCTTACTTTGGCCGGGGCACTGTGGTGCTTACGCATTAAGTGACGCTCTCCCGACCATTGTATTGACGCCATTGATATATGAATTTATACGGACTCCACCACCCCCTCTCCATCTTTATCCTAGATTCCACCATTAAAAAGGTAAACAAAATACCTCTAGTTATTTATACAAGCATCAGAACTATCTCTCGCCCACAAATGAACTCGAGCCCATTACTAGTTACTACGATGTATCGTAAACAGCGCGGGCGCAGTGGCTGCCATTGATACATTTTCGCAAGCCACGTTGAAATAGAGCTGCACCGTGACACAGCTGGCACGCTGTCAAGTATGTGTGCGCCGGTTCTTACGTTGCGCTAGAAGGGATATAATAGCGGAAAAGCGAAGATAACAAAATTACAATGTTGGAACAGAATGCTGGTACAAAATAGCTATTAATGCCAGTATCGATAGAGAAAATTAACGATACCCTGAAAAGATGAATATACGTTATTTAATGTATTGAATTTTAACATTCTGTACAGGCATAATTATTTTTTAATAAACATTCCCTTTTCTCTTTCCCAGTCGAGTAAAAAGCAGAAAAATATGTAATGGGGTCAATTTCAGGTATTTTTAACCGACTGGGCGGAGGAAAAGGAGGAAGTTCTCAATTCGTCGGATACTTTTTAGGGTTCCGTACCCAAAGGGTAAAACGGGTAAAAGGGTAAAACGGTACTGAGACTTCGCAGTCCGTCTGTCTGTCTGTCTGTCACCAGGCTGTATCTCATGAACCGTGATAGTTAGACTGTTGATAGAACAATGGCGAAATTTTAGCTGACTTAAATTTGAGCGTCTGAAAGTGACTTATATACGAAAGACATTCTATTAATTGTCTATGTTTTTTAAAGTATAATTAGGCCTGGTCCAAAATAGATAAAAAAGAAACATAATAAATAAAAAGTTATTTGATTTTTTAGTTCATTTCTTTAGCATAGTGTTGCCATTATATATTTTATCTGCTAAGTGACAAGTAGTAACTATATTAATTAATAATATCATTATTGTATTTATTGCAGTAAATGAGTTAACAATACAGTGTATGTCTTAGTGTAGATGTTCCTTGCAGGTAGGTAAGAATATTGTAGTGTAGTAGAAATAAATGAATTACTTTCAATTAATGATTGGCAAAAAGACTAGTACCCAAGTCAAAAAAAAATATAGCTTGGTTGTTGACGACAACCTTTTGATACACGTCAAAGTCACATAGTTTAAATAAATATACTTTTTCCAAAGACACACACACTACACAGACTACACATTTCATGCTAAAATAACTAGGTAAGGGAAATACTTATGTGATATTCCCCTTTTACTTCCACGAAATTGAATAATATTACCTATTAAACACATTATTAAAAGTTACCCAGACATAACCTACAAAAGTTTATGACTGAATATCTATTATTTTCTACATTCTCGAACAAAAATTATTGCACAAACTAATTCAGAACATCACCCTGAATTAAACCAGATATTTTTCATTTAAAGACTTTCGAATTTAATCTCAGCTAAAAAAATGTATGGGCACCTGCCATTGTTCTTTTCACAGATGATGTATTTCTGTTGCCGCTATAACAACAAATACTAAAAACAGAATAAAATAAATATTAAAGTGGGGCTCCCATACAACAAACGCGATATTTTGCCGTTTTTTGCGATAATGGTACGGAATCCTTCGTGCGCGAGTCCGACTCGCACTTGGCCGATCTTTTGTTTCATGTGTTTTCCCCGATTACTCAAAGAAGCCTGTACCGATTTGGAAAATTCTGTTGTGGTGAAAGGGTATACTTCCCAGGTGGCCCATTTTAAATTTGGAAAGATCTGATGAAGAGCTTCATATATAAACAACAGAACTCTTCAATAAAAGACGGCAGATCTCTCGGGATTGCTCAAATCGCATGTCTGTTTATTGTTTATACCATGTCATAACATAACATCACGCCAGTACGCTCTAAAGGGGTACGCAGATGTGTACAGTTCACCTTGATACACTCTCATTTCACCGGTTATGTTCAAGTTTCATGATATTCGGGTAATCTATTCTGACATTATATTTTACGATTTTATTCTTAAAGAAATAATTGTGATAATTCGGTCTCTATTTAAATCAAATGTCTAGACTCAGTAGCCAGGATGCACATTCGACATATCTATTTAGTATCTTCCTAACTCAAGGTGAAATGCCGGCAGGTCTGGTACTCAGGTATCCAGTGTAGTGCAACCGCAATGTGGCCTAGTTTTAGATTTATTGCTGTCCGAAATAACCGGGTTTATTTCATGAAGATCGGTACCTGTTCCTTGAGTAAATGCTTTCAGAAAACATTGACCTAAGGGTCAAATATAATAAATCTTTCAGGACGTGAAAGTAGTCATACATATACACGCCTTTTTAGGGTTCTGTACCCAAAGGGTAAAAACGGGACCTTATTACTGAGACTCCGCGGTCCGTCTGGCTGGCTGTCACCAGGCTGTATCTCATGAACCGTGATAGCTAGACTGTTGAAATTCTCACAGATGATTTATTTCTGTTGCCGCTATAACAACAAATACTAAAAACAGAATAAAATAAATATTTAAGTGGGCCTCCCATACAACAAACGTGATTTTTTTTGCCGTTTTTTTTTGCGATTATGGTACGGAACCCTTCGTGCGCGAGTCCGACTCGCACTTGGCCGGTTTTTAATTTCCAATTTTTCCGGAGGCGAGACAGGAACTATAAAGCGCCACCTGTTACGATCCTTACATATACTTTTGCTTCATTTACGTTTATGCCTAGCGCAAATAAAGTCTATTTCTTTCTAAAGTCATCTAGTCATGCACACGCATTGCATAACTAGATGACTGAAGTAATTAATACAGGATTTTCTTTTTTACCACAATTGAAATTTTGTAAAAAGATTTTTCAACGAATTTTAATAGACACGTATTTTTTTATTTTGGTGTGTCTTAGGCCGATTTTCTCACCTCTAAATTATCGAAGAATTAATGTGAAAAATTGTCAAGCACGCGTTATCTGCTGTGATTGGTTGAATGAATTTTCAAAAGCCAACCACAGCAGATAACGCGTGCTTGACAATTTGTCGAATAAATTCTGCGATAATTTAGAGGTGAGAAACTCGGCCTTAGTCCTAAAAATAATGTTATTACGGAATCAACTCCGAAATATGAAAAAAAAATATTAATTCAAGAAAATGTACGTACAGAAAAACTACAATTTTTTTTTTTTACTTTCAGGATTTTGCCCAAAACGTTACATTTATGAGCTTCACAAACTGAAAGATTGCAATGAATTAAAAAAAATGTGTGTGTGTACCAGAGTAGACAGGTAAGAAGTGAAACTTCTTTACGACATATAATTTTTCTACTATTTGCAACTTCACGAAAATGGGGTAGATAAGGCCTTAAGCCTTAAGAAAAACAATTTTTTCCGTATTAAATTAAAGCTATTTTATTATTATAGACATGCATACAATTAATGAGTAATTTATATTTATAAATTAATTAATTTATAAATATTAAAATCATGCTCATACGTGTTGAATTTATAAAACGAAATATATAATCACTCACTTTTCTTGTAAATTCACTTAAATTTGAATAAGTCTTTTTACTAAACTTTGATAAAAAAGCAACATGGCGCGTAACCGAAAAACGTGACGATAGAGTCCGTCCAACGAAAGAAGTCCCGTAGACGCGGCGCTAGTTTCTATGCGACTGTACGCTGTCCTCTAACAAATCTTGTTAGTTCCATGTATTTCCGCGGGACTTTTTTCGTTGGACGGACTCTACGTACAAAATTTTCTTCCATACGTCGATAAAGAAGTTTCACTTCAATAACCCTGTATTGTTTATTTATTAATCCATAATGTAGTTACATTATTTTGTTGATATAAAATCCTGTATAACTTCATATTTAATCATTTTACTCAAGATTGATCGTTAGAACCCTTGGCAAAATATCCCACCACTTCGTTCTCAACTTATGTCAGCAAACAAAGCAGCAAACCACAACACAAAACACAAACAAAACAAAAAATCACAAAACAGCAATTTTTTTTTATTTCTACAAAATCGGCATGTCATATATTATCTTCTAACTTCTCAGGACATTAGACTTTGCATAGTCATAAATTATGATGTCCATTGTTTACTTACTGACCCTTCCAAGGCTGACCCGTGGATCCTTCGTAAAAGTTTGACCTATAATTAGATAAACGACCTACATAAACCATATAATGTAATATTTTCCTTACATTCCGATAGCCAGAGGTTTTTGAAGTGATGCCACTTCGTGATCGCACACAAAATGTCGGTACCTAGGAGGTTTTCAGGAGTTGTTAACAGAATAAAAGTGAGATTACATTGTACAACGCCAATGTAGCTTTATGAGGAGAAATATAATTTAGTTATCAAAATTATTTTTAACAGCCTTATTGAAGTGAAAGAAAGAATATATTTATTTGTGATCCACACAGGAGACACGAGAAAAAGAACAAAAACAGTTATACACTAATAAAAACCCGTGCTAGACCAAAAATGCTCGTACTTCAGCATGTGCAGCCGCGCTGGCATTCTGGTAAGGCCCACTGTTGATGCCACAGACACACTTACGGCAACGGAACATAATTAAATAAATAAGATAATAAACACAACAATAAATAAAAACACAGAAGGTGAAACAAAGTATGTATATGTGTAAAAATCTAACAAATTTAAAAATAAAACGTTTAGTGGTCGCAAGCACTACGGACTTCTGAGCATGAAGTTCTGCGTCAAGGTCGGGTAAGTAAACTACATATTTCAATATGAAATTTCTCAGTATCAGCCCGCAGGCTTATTACGTATCTTCCAAGAGCAAAACGCAAGCTATTTTGAGCAATAATTGCTCTTTAATAGAGAATTTATAGAGATTTTGACGGTTTTATTAGAATTAAGTGCATTTGACAAACAGCGAGCGATTAGCCAACAATAGTGTAGGACCTTTTTTTTACCCGACTGCCGAAGGAGGGTAATGTGTTTATCAGTCTATGTATGTATGTATGTAAGTATGTATGTATGTATGTATGTATGTTTGTTCCTATGTGGCGTTCTAGAGACCAAACGCGTTGGCCGATTTTGAAGATTCTTACGTCAATCGATTCGTCTTAATCCTGCGAGTGTCACTGGCTACATTAAAATTGGAAAAAACAAAAATGGCGGATTTTGGGCGCCATTTTGTGGGGACAAAAATTTTTTTTTCCTTCAAAACCCATCGTGTGGGGTATCAAAATAAAGGATTTTAAGAGGCGATTTCAAAAATATATAACACTTATATGTTTAAATGTACCTATTTCTAAAAAAAAATAACTAAAAAGATGTAAATAAAAAAAGTTAATTAAAAAAATCAAAAAACCCGACTGCTTAAAAAGCAAACTAAAAAGACGTAAACAAGAAGAAAATCATGCTGTGCAGTCGGAGGATACATCTGGTTTTGGTCCGCCAGCTCGCGAATATGTATCCTCCGACTGCACAGCATGATTTTCTTCTTGTTTACGTCTTTTTAGTTTGCTTTTTAAGCAGTCGGGTTTTTTGATTTTTTTAATTAACTTTTTTTGATTACGTGGGGCAACCTTCAGAAGGTGCCTGGACTTTTGCAGAAAAGATCAGGGAGTGTGGGATTTTTACCTACTAAAATCACCCCGGTGATCACCATCAGCACTTGGAAGGAGCCCCGTCACCTCTTAAAAGACCACCCCGGAACCCCCTCTGTGCAACGCCTGTTAGAGCACATCCCTAGGGAGGCTGAAAGTAGCGCCTCCCCTGAGCCTCGCTGTGCACGACAGCACGTGATCACTGTGCTGCGGTCTTTCCTGAAGTCACTTAGTGGGCGGACAGTGTCCCAAATCTGACCACCCGCGACCCCGGAGTCCCGCAGGCGGCGTTTCGGCGTTTTTGGCATCGACGCGTTTGCCTCCCCGAGAAAGCGTTATTTTTCTCTCTCACGATCCCGCTTGGCGGTCTGCTTCTGGGCCATCACAGTCTCACAAAAGGAGGCCATCATCTGCCTAGCCTTTTTACCAATTATTGTTGGGGTCGGCTTCCAGTCTTACCGGATTCAGCTGAGTACCAGTGTTTTACATGGAGCGACTGCCTATCAGACCTCCACAACCCAGTAACTGGGTAACACCGTACCCCTTGGCAAGACTGGTGTCAAATCTCAGGCTTCTGACTACCCGTAACGACTGTCAAAGATCTTCAAATGACAGCCGGGACCAAAGGCTTAACGTGCTTTCCGAGGCACGGAGGAAACTCGGTATGTTGAAATGGTCACCCATCCATGGACCGACCTCGTCAAGCGTTGCTTATCCTTGAAGATCGACCCGTGCGGCTGTTATTATTTAGCCACGAGCACAAAAGGAGGCCATTTACCTTAAATTTTCTGCCTCTGCCAGCATGGCCCATTTGTGAAGGACCTACCATACCTACACTGTAGGTAATTTCGACTTTTATAACATAAAGTTTTTGATCGCACGATAATTGCTGATTGCTGCTTTTTACGTAATAAGCCGCGTTATGGCAACAGGCTTACTCCAGCAAGACATGAGACTTAAACATAATCAGCCATCGCCGCCGTCGTTTTTGTGGCGAACAAACACATTTTCTTTTTTTTTCTTTAAACAAGTTTTTACTATAAATAAATAAACATCTGCCTAACCCTTCGTGTAATAGGCTTGATATTATGCTATGTTATGTCAACTATTCGAGATTTTTCTTCATCAAGCAATCTTTACAAACAGTCGTAGAACAAACACCTGAAAAACGCTGTTAGGGACATCCTAGAAAATGATATTCTTAGTAATAGTGTAATTATAAAATATGTCCATAATTGTATGGTGAGAGAAAATAATGACAATCGAAGACTTAAATACAATGGCACCTAATCATCGGGTTTTTCTTGTTCACCTTGCAACAAAATTATCCGTTGACGTTACTAGGAATTTATAAAATGGTCTATTAAACTGTTACGGGGACTGTTCCCGTAATAAATGACAAGATAGGTGATCAGGAGAAACTATTACGTGATTGAATTACACTTGGAAGGCCATGTTCCTACAGCCTTAAAAAACATGGATGGCACCGAGTTATAAAAAAGGTTTGGCCGTTAGAGCGTCGTCTGTCACCCATTTCTGTTTGACAGTTTCATTCTCTAATCACATACATGTGTATTATGTGTGTGATTAAGGAATGAAACTGTTAAACAGAAATGGGTGACAGACGACGTCGTAAAAGCCAAACCTTTTTTCTCTGCTCTTAAAACGGTGAAGGAAAACATGTGAGGAAACCGGCATTTCCTAGGACCAAAAATTTTAAGACATGTTACATTCACCAACCTGCACTGTTCAAAATAAATAGAGCAACTACTAACTTGAACTTAATTCACGATCTTATATTTATTTAGACTTCATGCACAAAAGGTACAAAGGCGGACTTAATGCCTTAGCTATTCTCTACCAGTCAACCAAGGGTGGTGAAGAGGTAACACGGCAGGTGCATTATTTAATAATAAAATTAAAACTAGGACAACAACATAACATACAACATTGAAGTTCATAAAGGTTATTTTTAAGATTAAGAAATCGCAAGAAATAAAAAAAAATAAAAAAAAACAAAACTAATAATCTAATCTATCTATCTAATCTATTATTTTTTTTGTTTGTTTTTAATTGATTTAAAAAAAAACAGACGTAATAAGCCTCCTCCTTTTTTTAAGTCGGTTAAATATTAATCTTAACGAATATTAAAATTATATTTTTTATATATGTTTGTAGAAGGGGATCTCTGGAAGTTCCATTACACTAAACCGTTTACAAAAATCCTTGATGTTTAGCTTCATCCCGCAAAATGCACAGTTCATCAAAATAGGCCACAGGCCACAGGAGCGAAGTCGCGGGAAAAAGCAGTGTATATATTCTGAAAATACGCTGGAAAACAAGAAAACTCCAGAACACAATTAAAAGAAAAACTTTTTCCCATCGTTACGGACTATTACATCTGAATCACGGTAAATTAACTACAAATAACTGAGAAAAACTACCATGAAACCGGTTTGAGTCTTTATAAAGATAATAGGATTGTATTCCGTATTTTTTTTCTGAACCAATTACTGTCAGATGTTATTCCTGAAGTATAATTATTTTCTAGATTGACTGATACAAAAAAAAACACGAGGAAATGCAGTTTTTGCTGGCACTTGCTAGAAAATTAGTAGGTAGTTGTTGTTGCTAGGAGGAATTAGTATGTTGTTTGAGGTTAGTTTCCAGGTAATTATTATTGTTAACTAGCTGTGCCCGCAGCGTCGCCCCGGTCAACTGCCTACCCTACCCTAACTATCTACACTACCCTACCTACCCTAACCTATCCTACCTTACTTACCCTACCTTACCTAACCTACCTTACCTACCCTACCTTACCTACCCTACCTACCTACCTACATACCTACCCTACCTACGTACCAAATTTATTTTTCTAAACTTTTTTAATGTAAGAACCTTCTACGAAGTATTAGAAATCATTAAAAAAAGATAAACGAAATCGGTAAAGCTGTTCTCAAGTTATAGCGTGACCAGGAGAAATAGGGGTCCATTTTTAGGGTTCCGAAGTCAAAAAGGAATCCTTACAGTTTCGCTATGTCCATCTGTCCGTCCGCAGCTTAGCTCAGAGACTCTAAGTACTAGAAAGCTATAATTTGGCATGGATATACATATTAATATTTCGAAAAAAAGTTTAAAAAAATACTTGGGACAGTAAAAATGTTAAACAAATGCAATTGAAAAATTACTTAAATAACGTTGTTAGTTGTGTAAAACAGATAGTAAATATATGCTTATGAACCATGTAAAAATATACAAAAATAAAATCATAATATCCTTAATAATAATGATTTTTCTTTTCTTTTTTTTTAATGTACACACTAAACACTTTACAGAGAAAAGAAAGAATACAGATAGAAGAGCACAAAGGTACTGCTTATTTCAATAGAAATTTCTTCCAGCAGACCTGCGACAGGATAGTTGGATTATAGACGAAGACACAGTGTGTAGAAAGAAATAAGGAAACCTAAAATAGACTATAATAACTTAACTAATTATACAGAATGGGCCAAAAAAAAATCCCGCCACCCACGCGCCCATCCCTCGAACGGTTTTCAAAAAAATCTAGTATTGCTATTTGCAAACAATTGTGGCCCAACCTGTACATAAATTTCGACGCCATCAATAATGATCTTGGAAACATTTGTCAATGGACTAAAAGTTTTGGACTGCTAGTGAACCCAGCAAAATCACAAGCTCTTATTATTGGTGGCAGATAATTCATCAATCTGTTGGGTAGCCAGTCTCTCCCCCCTGTTTTGTACGATGCCGTCACCATAGCATATACCAAAAAAGTTAAAAACTTAGGGGTTTCCTTGACTGCCACTTGTCTTGGAATGTGCACATTGCAGAAGTAAGCAGGAGGGTGTTTTGCTCGTTTTGGTCTCTGAAGCGTCTCCAGAAGTTCCTGCCTTTTCCGACTAAAGTTACTCTTGCTCGGTCTCTCGTTTTTCCTCTTCTTGACTATGCTGATGTCTGCTTTCTTGATGCGACTGAGGAACTTGTTGATAAACTCGAACGTCTACAGAATTTGTTCATCCGTTTCATATTTGGCCTCCGAAAATATGAACAAATGTTGGAATTTCGGTGGCGGTTGAAATGGCTGCCTATTCGACAGCGCCGAGATGCTCACACTCTTTCATTACTCTTTTCTTTACTTCATAATTCTAAGTCTCCTTTGTATCTTCGAGAACGCTTTGATTATCTTGTTCCGAGAGGAAAACCTTGTCGTTTGTCATGACCTCTTCTCCTTCAGTGTCCTCCCCACTCTTCAAGTCGTTTCAGTGGATCTTTTACTGTTCGTGCTGTGCGCCTCTGGAATGCTTTTCCACACTCTATACGGGATAGCCTTTCGTTGGCGGTTTTCAAGAGAAGAATTAGGGAATATTTCCTGTCAACATGACTCATTAATTTATGTATTTACAATTGTTATATTTTAGTTTTGTATTATATAGTATACTGTATGTATTATGTTTATGCATTGTGTGTTGCACACGTATTTGTTTAGTTTATTTAGTGAGTAAGTATTTAAAATTGTTAAGAGTTTTTAATAAGCTTTTGTTGAGCACAGGGATGTACTATCCTCAAATGCATATTTCTCTACGCAACCGAGGTTTGCTGTTAGAGAACCCAACTATGGGCTAAGCTCGCCTTTGTACATAAACTGCTCAAAATTTTTTTTTTTTTTTTTAAGTCGTTGCCCCACACTAGGAATTTCTTCCTGTATCGTGGGTGCGTTTACAAACATATAAACTTACATACACAAACACCCAGAGCCGTAACAACTATCTGTAGGTCATACAAATATTTGTTCCGTGCGGGAATCGAACCCGCGACACGCAGCGCAGCAGTCAATCGCTCAACCACTGCGCCAACCGTGCGCCCAATTGTGCCCCTATTGTATTTGTATGTTTTGTGTACAATAAAGAATAAAAATGTATAAATTACTCATATAACTTATCTAAATATAAGTATACAAGATAAAAAATACATACATATAATATACAAAATTACAATATGGGAGAGAGATAATGTTCTTCGACTTGTTTTTTGAACAGAGATACATTTCGAGAGTCACGGATTTTAGGTGGATGAGAGTTCCACAATCGTACTGCATGGACAGAGAAGGAGTGGGAATAGAAATGAGTTTTATGGGATGGGAAATTGAGATGACGTTTAAGACGGGATCTACAAAGTGTTTGTGTATCTGTCTGTGGCATCATAGCTGCTAAACGGATGACCCGATTTTCATTTCCTTTTTTTGTTTGAAGGGTGACTTTATCGAGTGTGTTCTTAGCTATTTTTGTTGAATATCGGTTTAGCCGTTTAAAAGTTATGGGCTTTTGACTGTTTGTGTTTTAGATTGTAGATCGAAGCGTGTCTACTACTACATATATAAATTATGTAGCATGAAATAAAAATGTGTCGTAGTTTTTTTTTTTTCGCTTGCTTAAAAAGCTGCAAAATAAAATCCGCTTTTCCTCTTCCGTCTATCTCAGTTTACAAGACCAAACTAATTAAAAAACAAAGGTCAAAGAAAAGACGAGAATCCAATTGGAATAATGTTAACCAATAGCTTTCTTCCATTGCTAAGTGATACCCTTCGATTACTTACTTCAAGGTCAGCTGTAACCATCGACCATACAGCCACTATGTGGTGGATTTCTGTATATATTAATAGTGTTCTAACTACAGGTCGGCTAGTTCCACTGCGCTTAAAAACCCATTGTTCTCATAATTTTAATGTGCATACATTGATTCCACTGCGCTCCAAGAATTTTTAGCAATAAAATATTTCAATATTTTAGTTCTATCGCGCTCCATGAGATTTTTTAGTAGGATTAGCAAAAAAATAAACTTAGCATGAAACATTAACTATCACAAAAAAATAAAAAAATGCATTCTGTTTAAACTAAGAATTGACAAAACATAGGTAAAACTGTCTTAGATTAAACATAATCGGTTAGCTAGTTTCAATACAATTCCAACGAGAGTTTGGTACATAGCTTTCATACAAAATTTTAGATATATCGTCATTTTAATAACCTCGGGCGGCGCGCACGGTTTCGTTCGTTATCATGCGATACGAGCACTATAAAGTGAGAAATGGCCTTGAGCATTTTTAACACACGGGATGAAACGGTTAAAAATACTACCGATATTTCAATTTGTGTATAATAAACAACTTAAGGTTTGCCTTTTATGCTGACTCTGCTTATTTTATATTGGAGCGCTTTGGATACATTTTGGTACTTATATTTTTTGAAATATAGAATCAATATATATATTTAACCAGGACCTAGGTCTTTATTTATTTTTTTATTTTTTGAACCAGCGTAACCGACTTAGCCCGAAGAATTGCCAAACATAAGTGGCAGTAGGCAGGGCAGATTGCTCGCAGAACGGATGGCCGATGGGGCAGAAAGGTTCTGGAGTGGCGACCGCGAACCGGAAGACGTTGCGTTGGAATGCCTCCCACCAGGTTGACCGATGACCTGGTGAAGGTTGCGGGGATCCGCTGATTGCGAGACGCACGGGACCGGTCAAAGTGGCGACGCTTGGGAGAGGCCTATGTCCAGCAGTGGACGTCTTTCGGCTGATATGATGATGATGATATATATTTAATAAAAACTTGGAGTGCTATAGTGCTAGTGTGAATCACAGACATAAATCTAACTAGATAACGCAAGTCCCTCCATCTGTATGAAAACCAAGCGTGCCACTTTTTCACAAACAATTTAAAATCCTTACAAGGACGAATTTCAACTTTAGAATGTTTAAAACATTTAGTGAATTTGGTTAATATAGAAAAAAAAGACGTGTGGCACTCGGGTACTACCGCGGTAAAGCTATTGCATAGCATTTTTTATCAACTTATGAAATTTCTTTTATATTTTTTATTTTTGCTAAATCTCAATTAAAAAATGTTCATCCATCAGTTGTAAAAACTTCTTTATCAAGAATAAAAAACTTCTTTGTCAACCGGAACCGAACCTCCGAACTGGAAAACGCGGCACCAAATTCTGAGTGACCCTTATTACCACTGGCATAAGGCCACTTTTAATTGCCACGCAAAAGTGACCGTTCTTAGCGACATAAGGTCGTTTTCTTTGAATACCAATATTATTAAACGCCAGACGTACAAAATCCTCCATCACAGGACGACCCGAGCCGACACTTTTCTAGAATCGACCTCGAGCCGCCACCAAGAACGATCCGGCGACCAAATCATAAAAACTAAAATGTCCCATATCTTGGAAACGGCTGGAGCTAGCTCAATTCTAAGAAAAATTTTGCCTCCCCGCCCGCCGTCACTTCAAGCCGGAGAACAAGATAGCATAACCCCCCCCTCCGTTAACTCTTTACCTTCCCCCCCGCAATGTATTTTTTACATCAGTCTAAAAATATCAAAATGAAAAATCGCGCAACAAACACCTCCTGCCCCTCCTCCCTCACCCGCTCACACACTCGGCATCCATCGTCGGATTTCGGAGCAGCTTAGGGTGTTAGGATTATTTTCGTTACGGCATTTTTTCGTTCGAAAAAATTTGTTTTTTCTTGATTTGGTCACAGCGCTCAAAGCCCGTGATAAAAGCTCAAAGCCCGCGATAAAAGCTATGCAATAGTTTAAAAATAGGATTAAAAAACTGGCCAAGTGCGAGTCGGACTCGTGCACGAAGGGTTCCGTACCATTATCACAAAAAACGGCAAAAAAATCACGTTTGATATATGGGAGCCCCACTTAAATATTTATTTTATTCTGTTTTTAGTATTTGTTGTTATAGCGGCAACAGAAATACATCATCTTTGAAAATTTCAACTATCTAGCTATCACGGTTCGAGATATAGCCTGGTGTATTACTGACGAGTAACATACTTTGCTGTAAAAAATATTCCATGTGCGGTAGACAAAAGCGCACGGCAAATGCTCATACAACTTCTACGAGATACGAGCGAAAACGCCTGGCGTATGATACAGAGATAGTTCAATAGAATATGTACGGCTAAATATGACCACTATCGTGCGCCGCCTCAGCGAACCGAAGATTACCGATAGCGGGCGAGGTTTGACGAACGAAATTCACATTCGGGTCAAGTACCAAAATTACGCGGGTGGGAAGTAAGGCGGGCGCGGGGTTCTTTTACATTTTGGACACAGCGTGCAGCTTGCAATTTTGCAGTTGATCGCGGCTTTTAGTTTTTCGTAAACACCATGTCCCAGGACAGGTTAAATGCAATTTCTGTGCTCACCATTGAAAAAAAAATTCAATCAATACCAGATTTTAACAAAAAGGTGATCGAACAGTCCGCAGCAGAAAGAAATCGGCGTATCGATTTAATTTATAAAATACCAAAGTACCTAATATAGACAAAATGTTGTTATAATACAACTTCGAATTCGACTACTTAGTGAGCTGGTAAAGTGCACCACCACTTCTATGATCCACCAGCCGCCACTGATCCTATGTCCTAAAGTTCTAATCCAGGTCACGGTCTACCCCTAAGGAGTTGCATCCAAATCCCTTCCGCCATTGAGGGGTGATTGATTACCATGCATCTTAACAATCAGTCTAGGGATATCGGTTATTATAAACCACTCGATGCCTAACAAGGATTTATTTTCAATGTGAGATCGATTTAAGGTTACACTAGTCGACGGCACGAACTATTTTGTGCGCGGGGTTAAAATGCGTGCTATATCAACCGACAACACGTGTGGAACAGATAGAACAGTAAGAAGCTAGTACGCGTACGAATACACACTTTTGCAAATTTGTAGCGAAATGGATGATGATTTAGAACGAAAACGAGCGCGCGAAATTTTATAAACAGACCTTTGGGAGTCTGGATATCATGAAAAAACGACTGAATGATCTGTTCAAAATAAAATTATTTGCATTATTGAACTATTAATCTATCCCTGTATGGACGCCGTTTTTCAATTTTCTTTCTTCTTATGGTACTTATTTGCGCCCAAAGATGCGTTAAAATTAGTGTTAAAATATGGAACTTTCGAAGCTCATAACTTTCAAGTAATTTTTATTTTACTTTTTTGCTTCCTTAGTGGGCTGGATAATGATGAGACAAATTGATATCATTTTTATTTTGAACGTACATCGTCAAATAGTGGAGTGAAAGCCAGACTACGTTTGTATGGAAGAATTTTCGACTAGTGTACCCTTAATGGTGGTTAATCGATTAAAACCAATCAATTTGGTAAATTGATCAATAGATAGACTAGCACAAAGTTAATCGATGTTATTATATGCACCACCTATATACCTATACGATTGATGTTTGTAAAGCATGGATGCGTCATCGTGTCATCGACGACAGACCATAATTTTTACCCGACTGCCGAAGGAGGGTAATGTGTTTATCAGTCTATGTATGTATGTATGTATGTATGTATGTATGTATGTATGTATGTATGTATGTATGTTTGTTCCTATGTGGCGTTCCAGAGACCAAACGCGTTGACCGATTTTGATGATTCATACGTCAATCGATTCGTCTTAACCTTGCGAGTGTCATAGGCTACATTAAAATTGGAAAATAGAAAAATGGCGGCTTTTGGGCGCCATATTGTGGGGGGCCAATTTTATTTTTTCTTCCAAACCCATCGTGTGGGGTATCAAAATAAAGGGTTTTTAGAGGCGATTCCAAAAATATATAACACTTATATATTTAAATGTACCTAATACGAAAAAAATGTTAACTAAAAAGTTATAAATAAAAAAGTTAATTAAAAAAATCAAAATACCCGACTGCTTAAAAAGCGAACTAAAAAGACGTAAACAAGAAGAAAATCATGCTGTGCAGTCGGAGGATACATCTGGTTTTGGTCAGCCAGCTCGCGAATATGTATCCTCCGACTGCACAGCATGATTTTCTTCTTGTTTACGTCTTTTTAGTTCGCTTTTTAAGCAGTCGGGTATTTTGATTTTTTTAATTAACTTTTTTATATTTTTTTTGGTGTCATAATTTCGACAGAATTTTTCATTCGACATGGCTACTATTGTTGCAGTTCGACGAACTCCATTTTGGTAGCATTTTTTTTTAGATTCCCAGACGCCTGGCAGCTGTAGTGATATCAACATACTGATAAAGAAATATTGCTGCCATAAATAATATAATTCACCTTTAATTACACAGTATAGTAGTATATGTCGGCAATAAATTACTTACAATCAAAAATTGTGTCATACTAACAGTACAAGGTGAAGCAGTTTTTGGTGTTTTGTTATAGCCCTGTAGAAATCAACACTAATAAAATGTATACAATTTTTTTTTTTTTGGATCTAGCTTTTTTCGTATTCTTCTTAGCAAATCCCTTCATTTGATACCCGTATCATGGCAGTGCACAAAAAATAACTAGTCCACCATCTTGGGCCGTCCGCCATATTGGATTTAGAATGGCGTCAGTTATCTAACCATGCTTTGTCATCTAAACTAAACGTGTATGCAAAATTTCTACTTAATCTGTATATCTGTAATAACTGCTTTAAAATTCAGTTGCATGATTTGAACCGAACACACTTACATACATACAAAAATACATACACATGCATTGCAAGTTAATAAAAATGCTTATAAACATCGATAAAATCGCAAAGCATAGTGTAGTTCTGCATTTTTAGTATGTTGTATGGACTAGTCAGGGTAGCGTGAATCCAAATTTGCAACTTCTAAATAGGTGCTCGCTGCGCACCACGGGAAAAACTGCGTAATTTTGGCACGTTTTTCACTTTTTGCTCTAAAAGTCATAAACTATAAGTTTTTCGACAAACAAGATTCCAACTTTTTTAAATATCATTAAATTTGCAACAACAATTTAAGACCAACCGCAGCTCTATTAACCGTTTAAGCCACTTAATTAAACTTGAACTACATCAAGCTTTGCGATTTTAATGTCAATTTCTGCTGGACTATTATTGTCGAAATACCTTACAAATTAAAACAAAACATTATGCTTGTTTACGTTGAGGAATTGGGAAGTGGGGTAACTATAGTATATCCACATTTCGTCTGTTATAATTAAATCTCATTTAAGCTCCCTCTTGGGGCAAGTATAATTGCTATCAACGTGGCACTGTTGCAAAACTCCTTCTCTCCAATCTTCTTCTGTTCAGTAAAATGATTGAATTTAAAATATAAGGCGCAACTACAGTTAAAATCTAACAAACTGTAAACAACTTAGTCTACTCACATTTGTAAAAGAAAATGTGCAACATTCATAGTGCATCGAACTTGACAATAAACGGATAAATGTATTTTGTTGAAGTGAAACGAAGTTTGAATCACAATTGACTAAACGATGAACATTCACTTATATACAGTTTCGTTTTTCCAAGTCCTCAAAAGAGCAATGAATTGCAATTCAATGATGACCGAATCAGAGATGAAGAGATCCGCAGAAAAAACATGGCCCGAAAAAATGTCAAACCTAAATATTTATATATTTATTTATTCATGTATACACAAAACACTTAACAGAGAAAAGAAATAATACAGATAGAAGAGCACAAAGTTATTGCTTATTTCAATAGAAATTTCTTCCAGCAGACCTGCGACAGGATAGTTGGATGTTAAACGAAGACACAGTGTGTAGAAGGGAATAAGGAAACTTAAAATAGACTAACAACTATACAACTATATAACTTAACTAATTATGTATAAATAACACTTATACCTTAACTAATATAATCTAACTAACTAACCTACTCAATCATGGGATTTCAGAAAGCAGAACAGAGCAAGAGTTTCCGCCGGTTTATTAAAAAAGACCTTTGAACAGGCTTAATTTTATCCAGATAAGATAAGCCTATCGCAAGTAATATAAGCTTATTTGATTTATTCATATTGCTCTAAAACACTCAAAAGATTATCTGATTAGCTACCAATCAGACACATAGGTATAGTATGTGTTACATTGGCCTGTAACTGGGTTTTGTCAAAACAGTTAAAGCAGTGATAGATTCCGGGTTCTATTTAGCTTTGTGCCGTTTCTTTTAAAAACGAATATTTTTTGCAGCCTAAAGACAATTTGATCCTGCATCAGTTAATCTTATTTTTTAGGGTTCCGGAACTCATCTTGTAGATCATTTTCTTGTCCGTCTGTCCGTCTTTCCGTGAGTCACCACCGATTTTCTCAGGAACGGGTGGACCTAGCTAATTGAAATTTATACCAGAGACTGAGATAGGTGTATAAAAATCAAGGTCCTGAGTCAACATGATAAGTACCAAAATTTACCTTAATTTACAAATAAAGGAAAAATTCCAAAAAAATAAATGTTGATAATTAAGGTAATGCCCATGATTGAATGCACATGTAAGTTGAATGCCCATGTAACACCCACTCCTATCAAGGTCGGAGACTCTACACTCGAAGTTGTGGGCGACTATGTCTACCTGGGACAAACGATCCAGTTCGGTAGGGCCAACGTCGAGAAAGAGGTCGACAGTTGAATCCTACTCGGCTGGGCAGCGTTCGGGAAGTTGCGCGGTATCTTCTTACCACAGTGTCTTAAGACGAAAGTATATGACCAGTGTGTGTTGCCAGTGATGACATATGGCTCTGAGACGTGGTCGCTTACAATGGGCCTCATCAGAAAGCTTACAGTCACTCAAAGGGCAATGGAGAGGGCTATGCTCGCAGTTTCCTTGCGTGATCGAATCAGAAATGTAGAGATCCGCAAGAGAACTAGGGTTACCGACATAGCCCGAAGAATTGCCAAACTTAAGTGGCAGGCCAGAAAAGGTTGGGGCAGAAAGGTTCTGGAGTGGCGACCGCGAACCGGAAGAAGTTGCGTTGGAAGGCCTCCCACCAGGTAGACCGATGACCTGGTGAAGTTTGCGGGGGAAAAACTCTTTTATTAATATCATGGTAATGATATTATGTAACTGGCAGAATTATACTGAACCTGTTACCTCTCGAAAAAGCGCATGTTGATTGTCTGTGGTTTTAAGTCTGAACGTTTCTAATAAATTGTTGTTAAAACTTATTTGCATTTAATTAAGTAAGCTCATCAGGTAGTGGAAAAAGAATCGTTCGTGTCTCGCATTAAAAGGCTTAACTTCAACACTCGCATGTAGCTTTCGAAATTGGCTACATCGCTCGTGTTAAAATCTCGATTTTTTATGCTCGACACGAAATGTACTATTTCATTGCACCAAGATTTATGTCTGAAAACATAACAGCAGTACCAAATAAGACCTACTTTAAATGAGTCCATGTTCACAATTCCTCGGCCCGTTTAAATCTCCTGTACGATACGTTCCAAAACATTTCGAAGCCGAGATAATGAAGCTTAAGCAGACAATCCTTCGGAATGACTCACGAAACGGATTTAACTGAAAGCGAACTTCCAAACAATGTTGTAAATACGGTTAACAGTTTTTTAACCGATTTGTAAATGAGGAAATGAAAAATAGATTGTGACTAATCTTTGCAGAGGAACTCCATGCGTGGGAAAGAATGCTATTATGGTGTTCTTAGAGCTTGTGGCTAAACAACAGACACACGGGTCGTTCTTCAAGGTTAAGCAACGCTTGCCGAGGTCAGACCGTGGATGGTGACTATTCATTACTTGTCATTTGCATATCTTTAACTGTCGTTACAGTCATTTTAATATCGTGTCGGTATTCTGGCTTTCAGGAGTTGCTGTGGTTTGGGTATGTGGTTTGAGAAACCTAAATCTGACATCAGTCTTGCCAGGGGTGGATGTCATCCTGTTACAGGGTTGTGGAGGTGAAGTAGGCAAGTAGACGCTCTATGTAAAATAATGGTATCCAGAGGACCTAGAAAAAATATCATTCGATCATCGAAGACGATGGTCACAATGCTAATGCGAACACACGAACTGCATTGGCCAATCAGCAAACCGATTACTGACTAGTTTGGCCGCTGTAGAAACAACCTTGCTAAATGGAGTATCATAGACCCATCCAAAACACAGTGCCAGTGTATGTGGAGCCTCTTCGCAAGATATGGTCCACCTCTCGTCTGCCCTTCATGCACCTTTCAGGAGTTTAAAGTAGCGATTGATAGAACTGTCCGACCCATTTATACTGGTTGGACAAAATCTGAATGGTTGAGACTATAGTTTAAGTTAATCGACACGAAAGAAGAAGACAATGTAAAAATTGACCACGAATCGATTGATCACGAATTGATTGACCACGAATTGATAAACCACTAATTGATTGATCACGAATTGATTGATCAAAAGTTTTTAGACCACGAATTGATTGACCACGAATTGATTGATCATGAATTGATTGACCACGAATTGATTGATCAAAAATTTTTAGACCACGAATTGATTGATCAAGTGACAGTTCGATAGCTCTTGATATTTCCATACACTATTTTGACTTTTAATCCAATCGATAGGGCAGCACATTCGTTGCTAGAATATCACGTCTTATCGAGTGGTCTAAGATCCGGTATAAGAAATATATACCCCCATAAATGATGATAAGGATTATATGGTAGACAATAAATATACATTGATACATCGCAAATAGGTTGCCTAACTAAATCCCGTATCGATGATGTTAAATAATAATATTTGTAATTAAAAGTAGGCAACCATGGATTCAATCAAATATTGTTAAGACAACCTAATATGGTTGGATTGGAAATTATGAAAATGGTGATAACTGATATCAATAACGCTTACTCACCTGTAAGGGGAGGGGAGGGTGTCAAAGGGGAATATATCTTTGCAATTCTTTAGGGTATATTCTTTTAGCTAATGTTCAATTTTCATAAATAAATAATCGAGGAAAATATTTATTTGTTTTTTTTTATCTTTTTATTAAATATTTAATCATCGGTACGCGATTTAGCTAGGCAATCTATTTGCGATGTATTAATGTATATTTATTATCTACCATATAATCCTTATTTTCATTAAATAAATTATGAGGGTATATAGTTACTATAGCAGATCTCGGACTATAGTGACTCAGCTCTAGATCCGGTTAGGCAAAGGCTAGGTAGATTGATAGTTGTTTTTTAACCGATTGTAAATGTGAAATAGACCGATATAAATAATGACTAACCGTATTAGAGAAATACCATGAGTGGGAAAGAATGTTATTATGGTATTCTTCAATATACTAGCTAATCAATCTTGAGTGAGTGTTCTCTCGAAAACTTTGTAGATTCCGGTTTGCAAGGCCACTTCGGGAGTTTTGTAAACTGCCGAGCAATGAAAAAGTTCACACACAAAATGCCGACAAACACCTTAATTAAATTTTTTCACATTTAATTTAAAATTTGAACACAATATTTACGTTTTTAGTTGGTAATATTCTAATGCGATGTTAAATGTACTTCAATATTGCAGACGGCGTCATTAAGCCAGCCTTTCCCGTTTAGGAGTAATTTGGTGCTATGTCACTGGAACTTTTTCATTGCTCGTTAGTGTATTACACTAGAGTGTTTTTAATCTGTCTATTCGTGCATGGCAATGTTGTGTATCACGGCTAGTAGGTTCCATGACGTGTTGCAGTTATGCTAGTATTATATTATCTGTGATAATATTTTTAGTTAACATTCTCGGCACCCATCTTGCGGAGGCTTTTCTCATATTCAAAGATTGTTTCAATATGGATTAAAATAAAAATAAAATTTTCTCGACTTTCGCAACATTTTCTTGGGTTACTGACGTCGATGGATGGCCGCAACGATGTTCGTCTTTCGTGCTCGTTCTCCCTACTCGAAATTGAGAAGCCCACCTTGCGACAGTGGAATACGGCGGAGCAGACTCTCCTCATGTTGCCTCCAAATCGCAATGAATCTATTGCGTCGTTAACTTTTTTAAACAGAGGTATTTAATAACGGCTCGCACTTCGTTTATCTCCATTTTCGAGAACACGTTCCGACACGAAGCAGACAAATGACTACATTCAGAAAGAAAAAAAAGAGAATCAAAGATTTTTTTCTTTATTAATATTACAAATATGTATCTGAGCTATGCCTGCCAGTTATTTTTTTCTTACCAAGGAGTATGTCGTTCTCACTACTTTTTGATCCCTCCTAGTACAAAAATGGCGGATTTTGGGTGTCAATAGCCACAATTTTTTTTCTTCCAAACCCATCGTGTTGGCAAGGGTTTTAAGAGGAGATTTTAAAAATATATAACACTTTTATGATTAGATGCACATAATTCAAAAAAAAAATGTTAGTTGAAAAGTTATAAATAAAAAAAGTTAATTCAAAGAATCAATAATCCCGACTGCTTAAGAAGCGAACTAAAAAGACGTAAACAAGAAGAAAATCATGCTGTGCTGTCGAAGGAAACATCTAGTTTTGGTCAACCAGCTCGCGAATATGTATCCTCCGACAGCACAGCATGATTTTCTTCTTGTTTACGTCTTTTTCGTTTGCTTCTTATGCAGTCGTGGCTTTTGATTTTTTGAATTATTTTCTTTTGAGAAGTAAAACACCTAAAAAATAAATAACAGTGAGTGAAATTAAAACCACTCAGAACAGTCAGTACACTGTCAATCTTTCTCACTGACTTGGGCGTAAGCATTCCACATATCTTTTTAAACGCTCTTGTACAAAAAAATGGTTACATTTTTTGTTTTTTTTTTCTATAATCAACATTAATTATACCCAACATACACACAAGACAACACAATACACAACACATAACACAACACACACACAACACATTATACACAAGATTTTGACTCCAATTAGTAATCTAATAAATAGTTCAGCCCAATATTTGTGTTCCCGACACATATTTGTGTTCAGTCTGGCTCAATATTTAATGTGGGGCATAATACCACGTCTGGGAAAACCCATCGGATTTATGCCCCAATAATACCAACATTAAAACTTCGTTCTGTCAGTACTATACAACCATTATTGCTATAATTTAAGCCATCAATCGGATGCATCGTGATTATCTCTGCACCACTTGTAATGTTTATAAATAGTTGAGGAAAACTGCACCAAAATGCATGGCGTAGGAATTTAATATACAAGCTTACCCGTGTAGTACTTTTACAGGGTCAAATTAAAGTAGTTTGCAAAATTCCGCAGACATATTGGTAACGATAAATATAATGGCAATAAAAACCGGCCAAGTGCGAGTTGGACTCGCGCACGAAGGGTTCCGTACCATTATCGCAAAAAAAGCACACAAAAATCACGGTTGTTGTATGGGAGCCCCACTTAAATATAGGGTCCCGTTTTTACCCTTTGGGTACGGAACCCTAAAAATGTAAACTAAATCTTTCAAGTAACTATCCTACCTGCGGCCAGCGACACCGAAGCCGATACCTTCCCCTTTTTAACAGATTTCTCAAAAAGGGGGAGGTTATCAATTCGGACGATTATTTTTTTTCGTCGCTGTCGAGAAACGAAATACAATAGGTATCAACGACACTGACTTCGAAAAATAAAGATTTTTTTTTCTTTGTAATGATTTGCTTTAGAAGTTGGTTTATTTTTTTTGTTAAAAAGTATTTTATATATAAATAGTACACCAAAACTACCTACAGTACTGTCTTTCCTTTCATTTTTAAAATCCATCCAAAGGTTGTCTTGAAAAGATCGCTTTTAGCGATAAGGCCGCCCATTGTGTCACCCAGTGTAATGTTTTCTCTGTCTATACTTTCTGTAAATTATATGGTGTACATAATAAAGAGTATTCTATTCTATTTTATTTGTTTTGTTTCATCGTCATTAGTACTACATATCGATACCTACCCATCACGTCTGCGGAGTTTCACTAACTAATTCATCATCATCATCATATCAGCCGAAAGACGTCCACTGCTGGACATAGGCCTCCCCCAAGCGTCGCCACATTGACCGGTCCCGTGCGTCTCGCAACCAGCGGATCCCCGCAACCTTCACCACTAACTAATTGAATTTAATAAATACCAGTCTGTGACTGTCCCACAGTAGGGCACAGGTCACTTCTCATACCGAGAATATCTTTCTTCACCGATTTCAGCAATATCCAAAATAAACTTAATTTGCCCTGAATGTGACTGTTGATGACTGTTTGTCTGGATGTTACTGTTGACTTGATAGGGTTCGCTGGCGGGAGTACTTGAGCGGCGTTATAGGCACAAAGGAAAGCCTTGTTGGATTGATAATTTCTCGTTGTTTATTTTCTTAGAATGTACACTGGTGACGCTGCTGATTCGGAATGCTTGACCGCAGATGTGTGCCCTCTATAAAAAACAGACGCATCCCCACACTTAGGCGGGCAAGCGTGGTCTCTACTGACCTAACCAACCACAACACTGCAATTCGCGCGCGCATCTGACTTTAAGACCGTTGGCCAATCAGGGCGCTCTTGCATTTTAGCGCGAAGCCCGCGCTTCGTGTTATGGGTAACTTTCTCTGGCTCTTTTCTGCGGTAAAACATCCCTTACAATGTTGAACTTATGACTAATCCATGTTGAAACACTTATTCTATATAAATACAATACATTTCAACGATAAACCTTAATTTAAACACTAAAAATGCCGTAATACTGAAAACTCTGGCGGCGTCTTAAGTAACTAGAAGTCAAAAGCCGTGTATTTTTAGGAGATCTCGTTTCGGCAACGCGATTGGCCGTCTTTTGCTACCTGAAACCGAGTGTACGTCGGGAGGCGGGTCGCATACCAATCTTATGGTTAAACTATTATTAATTCTATGCCTTGCTAAATACAGCAATTAATTATTCCTAGTCTAAACTTACATGTCTACTTGATAATTATACAATTTAAAGATAAGAACCTACACTTAAATGACACCGACGCTTAAATCTACTCTTTATTTTATACAACTTATGTATCTACGCTTAAATATATGATTGACCTCTTATGATGATCGTGACTCGTCGCTAACATTCTCCCCCACGGTGCGTTGCACTGCATCTTCTTGAAGCGACGAGGCGGCGGGTACCAGCACGACGATCCGTCGCGTTGGTCGTCGAAGCACTCCTCCCGTCGTCCGCACGTCCAGCACTCGAACTCTTCCATCTGGCCCAGGGTACGTCTTGATAACTTCCCCGCGAGGCCATGAATTTCGTGGTAGGGTAGCGTCCACTATCAAAACGATGTCTCCTTCTTTCGGGTCGTTGGTCTCTTTGCCTTTTACTTTCCTTGGCATTAGGAGAGGTAGGTATTCTTTGACCCACCTTCTCCAGAAGTGGTCTGCCAGTCGTTGGGTGGTTCTCCAGTTCGCCTTCCCGATGAGCTCCTTGTCGTCAAACTCTCCCGGCGCCATTGCTCCGCACGATCGCCCCAATAGGAAGTGGTTTGGCGTCAAACTTTCTTCGTCTTCAGAATCCATACTGACTGAAGTGAGCGGTCTAGAGTTGACTATATGCTCAACTTCGGTCATGAGTGTATGAAGCACTTCTTCGGGTGGACTCCTTTCGTTGAGAACCACTGTCAACGCTGTCTTGACTGTGCGAACAAGTCTCTCCCAGGCGCCTCCCATGTTCGGACAGCCTGGGGGAATGAACTTCCAGCTGATGCCCCTCTCTTGAGCGGCTTCTTCTAGTTCCTTCTTGGCTCCGACAAAATTGGTTCCGTTGTCGCTGTATATCGTTCTTGGTGTTCCTCTTCTAGCCGCCATCCGTCGAAGCGCCATGATCATTGAGTTGGTACTTAGTGAAGGTGCCAACTCCAGATGCACAGCTCTTGTGGTAAGGCATGTAAATAGTGCCCCCCAGCGCTTCTCAACTCTCCTTCCGATGGTTACTTGCATCGGACCGAAATAATCTACGGCCGTGCAAGAGAACGGGAACTGATGGTGTTGCAGCCTCTCGCTCGGTAGATCTCCTGTCGGGGGTATCTCCGGCATATTTTTCCTAGTCTTGCACCATTGACAGCGGTGCGTGACTTCCTTCAGAGCTGCTCTTAAGCCCAAGATCCAATACTTCTGTCGAATCTCATTAATTACTGTTGCGGTGTTTCCGTGATAAAACTTGTTATGATAGAATCTTATTAGGAGGCGGGTGATTTCCTGCTTCCCAATAAGAATTACGGGGTTCATTTTCCTTATGCCTTCGTCGCGGAACTTCATTGTTCTGCTCCTTAACTTGACGATCCCGTCGACTCCCATGTAGACATCTATCTTCTTGAGCCGACTAGCACTTTCTAAGGGTTTTTCTGCCCTTAAGTTCGCTATATCCATCGCGAAACTATCGTTTTGGCTCATCCTTAGAAGTATTTCCTCGGCCTTCCTTAGGTGTTCTTCTTCCAGAGGTAAGTACGACCGTTTCTTATCCTCTTTGTTGGCGGCTCGACTGGTGGTTGGATGTTTCTTATCTTTCTGGCGTCTTCCATGAGGTCTCCAGGGCTCGTCTGCCCTACGCGCGGCGGCGGAGGTCGCATTGCGGGTCTTTTCTAATAAGAGCCGCGTAAACGCAACAACTCTTGCCATTGTGCGCAGCAGTCGTTCCCAGCTCGAAAACCTCCCCAGATCGATAAAGGTTTCTTCCACAGCCTTCATCGTCATCACCTTCAGCTTGCCTCTTTCTTCCGATGTGGTATCTTCAGGCTTGAAGTCCCGAAATGGCCACTCTTCTTCTGGTTGTCGGAGAAATGCCGGACCTTTGAACCATCTGGCATTATGGTTGAATTCAATTGGAATTCCCCTTGTGGCGTCGTCCGCTGGATTCTCCTTTGTAGGCACCCATCTCCAGCTGTCTGGTTTGGACTTCTCTTCGATCTCAGCTAGTCGATTGGCCACGAAGGTTTTAAACTTTCTTGGTTCAGCCCTGATCCATTGCAGTACGGTACTAGAATCCGTCCAGTAGGTCTTATTAGAAATTTCTAATTCCATCTCGTCTTGGATCGCGGCTGATAGCCTGCTGCCAAGCAAGGCAGCTTGTAATTCTAACCTTGGAATTGACACAGGCTTCGTTGGCGTCACTCTGGCCTTGCCAGCGATTAGTGAAATGTGTACGCTTCCGTCGGGTTCAACTGTCCTCCAATATACCGCTGCGGCGTATGCTTCTTCGCTCGCGTCAGTGAACGTGTGCAATTGTCCCTTCCTTGTGCGGGGCGAGATGCACCTTGGTATTTTCAACTTGGTCAATGTTGAAACTTCACCCAAGTATTTCATCCAGGTTTCTTGCTGGTTTTCGTTAATTGCGTCGTCCCAGCCTATTTGAGTTCGCCAAATGTCCTGTATTAACTTCTTCCCTTGGATTAAGACAGGTGTTGCAAAACCCATAGGGTCAAAGGTCGACATTACGGCGCTCGTGACCTCTCTTTTTGTTGGAGCTCTTTCTCCATTCAATAATTCTTTGGACGTATTCCTTAGTCCTACGTTGAAGGCTAGCATGTCTTCTTTAACTAGCCATCTAAGTCCCAGAGTCTTTTCTTCCTTAGTGAGTTGCAGTGAATCTTCATTTTTAATATCATCTAATTCTAATAAGACTTTTTCTTCGTTGCTAGCCCAACCTTTCAACTGAAAGCTTGCCACTTCATGGATTTCCTTTACTTTCTTTGAGATGTTTCTCGCTTCGTTGATAGACGAGAAACTCTGTAGGTAATCGTCCATGTAGTGGTTCCTTCTTATCGCTTTTACTGCCTCTGGGTGGGTTTCCTTGAAGTTCTCCGCATTCTTATTCATGACGTATATCGCTGTCGCAGGCGACGACGCCGCTCCGAAGATGATCGATGACATTCTATACTCTGTCGGTTTCCCTGATCTTTGGTCGCCACGCCACAGGAACCTTAGACTGTCTCGGTCATCTTCTCTGACCTTGACCCGCAGGAACATTTCTTGTATGTCAGCCATGACCGCCACAGGCCCTTCCCTGAAGCGCAGCAGCACGCCAAACAGCGATTGTAGTAGGTCGGGACCCGATAACAAGGCGTCATTCAGGCTCTTCCCTTCGTACTTAGCTGCTGCGTCGAAGATTATCGTGGGTTTCTTCTTAATTGGATGAATGACGGCAAAGTGTGGCAAGTAGAAAAGCCTCCCTTCGCTCGCGTTCACCGGGGCCAACTCTGCGTAACCTTTTCCAATTAGATTCTCCATCTGGGTCTTGTAAGAATCTTGCATCCCTTTGTCTTGGTCTAACTTCTTCTTGAGATTGAATAGGCGTCGGAGGGCGTGCTTATAATTATTAGGCAGGCTCTCGTTTTCCTTTCTCCATAGAAGACCGGTCTCGAATTGACCGCTTGCCAGTCTCTTTGTAGTCTTCTCGAGGATATCTACGGCTCTTCTATCGCTATATTTTGACAGTGAACGATTTTGAATCCCGAGAGACTCTAATTGGAAATGTTCACGGACAATTTCCTCTACAGTTTCTTCGCTTGCAGAAGCTCTGCCATAGTGTGTGAAATTCACTAAGGCGTTAGCTCCTGATTCGCATCCGTGCAGCACCCACCCTAGGTTGGTAAGGGAGGCTACAGGTTCGGATGGCTTGCCTTTTCTCAATCTTCTCGTTACAATGAGCCCCCAGTTGTCTTGACCTATTAACAGCTTGGACCTCTCTGTGACGTAAAGTATTTGATTTTCGATCGTCCTTAGGTGCTGACAGTTCCTTACTGTATCCTTATTTATTGTCTGTTCAGACAGCTTCAGGTCGTCGATGGTTCTTGCCATGATAGTTCGCTTGTCACTTCTATGAGCCCCCTTAATTCTCAGCTCAATCTTTTGCGAACTATCTTTTCTAATTAGTTTCCCACCGACAGTTTCGATCGTTAATCTTTCAAGATTCCCTTTAGCTCCAATCTGTTCGGCAATTGATGCGTCTAAGAGCGTTATTGTGGATCCTTCGTCCAACAACGCGAGCACACGAACATGACCCTTCGGTCCATAGAGGTCCACAGGGATGATTTTCAAGTACGCTTTCTCTTCACCTTTAGCGTTGTTAATCGACGCAACCGTTTCTTCTAACGCACCGCCTTCTTTGTTGACTTGCTTCCCTATCGATACAGGTGGCTTGTCGGAGTGTAGGATAGTGTGATGCCATCTCCCACACTGCTTGCAGACTGGAGCTTTACAATTTAGCCTTGAATGTTTAAATCGTAGGCATTTGAAACAAGTCCTCGCTTCCTTGATTATGTTCCATTTTTCGTCAATGTTAGCGTCTCTAAACCTTTTGCATTCGATTGCGAAATGCTCTTCTTTACAGGTAGGACACGACTTCTTATAACTTTCCTTTGACACTTCTTGGACTGTATGTACGGATTTTCTATACACTTTCTTCTGCTCCGAAAACACTTCAGGTGGAGCAAAGTCCCCGCACATATCGGCCTCTATCTCCAAGAACGCTTCAATTAATAGCAATTCTTGGAGTTCTTCGTCTCTTCTGGTTCTATGGTAAGCGAACCATCTGAATTTCATGGAGGTTGGCATCTTGTCGACTACGGCCTTCAAGGTTTCGGGTAAACTGAGGTATTGCGGTTTCTTCAATGCTTTAATCGTCTCGACTGCATTTTTCACTTTGCTAGCGAAAACGCATATGTCACTTGGGTTTTCACCCACCTTTGACAAGTTCTTCATTTTGTCGAGTTCCGCTAATGCTAATGCCCCAGGTCTTCCGAATCTTGATTCCAAGCACTTGATGACTTCGCGAGGCTCCTCGGCTGTGAACAGCAGACTCTGTACTGCTTCTTTAGCTGCCCCTTGTATTGCTCTTCTGAGACGCGCTAGGTTTTGCGCATTGCTATAAGAAGCAGCACTTTCCTCGTACGACCTTTTAAAAGCTAACCATTCGTCACATGAACCGTTGAAGTAAGGGAGCTCAACATGCCGCGGTGTGTTAATGTCGCGTGAGTTTTCTGACAGCTTCATTATCACTTGGGCCAACTCTTGTATGTCGCTCTTTTTTTCTACTATTTCAGCCGGCCTCTGATCCTTAGTAGGTCCGGCTCCGGTTTCAATGAACCAATTCTCGACCTCTTGAGTTCGTTCGTATAGCTCGGCACCATCCTCTTCGTCTGACTCAGCCGCTGCGAGTTCTAATTCAGCTTGAGCCACTCTTGTTCGCGCCTCCGCCAATTCCATTTCTCTTAATGCCACCGCTAGCTTCGCTTGCGCCTCAGCTTTCCTTCTATGTGACGAGCGGACAGATAGTGTATCTGTGTCGCGGGTCGGCTTCTTAGCGTGAGACGGTCGCTGCAGGCTCCCTTCTATTGACGTCGGTGTACTTCCTTCTACTCGACGCAATTTCACAGCAACACTTCTTTCCGGGTTCTGCTGCGTAGGGTGGCTCTCTTCTTGGCGTGCGTGACTTGACACTTCTATTCGTTCAATGGTACGAGTTGTGTAGGGTGCGGTGGAGGTAGCTTTCCCCGATGATTCCTTCACAGCAGCATCCTCTGCTAGGCGAGCGTTCGCGTCGGGTGGCGGCGACATTTTATGTGTAGATCGACTCGCCTCCGACGCGCTTATAGTTGACTCACTTGCATTTTCGCTTGGCGTGTGCATGCTGCAATCCGACGACGATGTGCTTTCTTCTGTAGTTTTCGAACGTCCTGCTCCGGCTCTTGTTGAAGGCATCTTCTTTGTTGAACCCGATCCGGCTTCTCGAAGGACCACTGTTGATGACTGTTTGTCTGGATGTTACTGTTGACTTGATAGGGTTCGCTGGCGGGAGTACTTGAGCGGCGTTATAGGCACAAAGGAAAGCCTTGTTGGATTGATAATTTCTCGTTGTTTATTTTCTTAGAATGTACACTGGTGACGCTGCTGATTCGGAATGCTTGACCGCAGATGTGTGCCCTCTATAAAAAACAGACGCATCCCCACACTTAGGCGGGCAAGCGTGGTCTCTACTGACCTAACCAACCACAACACTGCAATTCGCGCGCGCATCTGACTTTAAGACCGTTGGCCAATCAGGGCGCTCTTGCATTTTAGCGCGAAGCCCGCGCGTCGTGTTATGGGTAACTTTCTCTGGCTCTTTTCTGCGGTAAAACATCCCTTACAATGTTGAACTTATGACTAATCCATGTTGAAACACTTATTCTATATAAATACAATACATTTCAACGATAAACCTTAATTTAAACACTAAAAATGCCGTAATACTGAAAACTCTGGCGGCGTCTTAAGTAACTAGAAGTCAAAAGCCGTGTATTTTTAGGAGATCTCGTTTCGGCAACGCGATTGGCCGTCTTTTGCTACCTGAAACCGAGTGTACGTCGGGAGGCGGGTCGCATACCAATCTTATGGTTAAACTATTATTAATTCTATGCCTTGCTAAATACAGCAATTAATTATTCCTAGTCTAAACTTACATGTCTACTTGATAATTATACAATTTAAAGATAAGAACCTACACTTAAATGACACCGACGCTTAAATCTACTCTTTATTTTATACAACTTATGTATCTACGCTTAAATATATGATTGACCTCTTATGATGATCGTGACTCGTCGCTAACAGTGACCCTGTAAAGAAATGTGACCCTGTAAAAAGACGTAGATGTAGGTGTAAATGTCTATCTAATTTCACTCAGGATCCTTGAAGCGTAAACAATTTGGTCTTCCTTGTTTATAAATATATCGCTCTTGAGTTGCTCAAACAAACACTTAGCCTTGTCTTTGCTCTGGATTTTATTCCACTCTCTATAAGTATGTTGTTTTCTTTTTAATTAAAATTGTAGTCCTGAAATAGACAGTTGTTGTTCAAGTCATTCTTCCCACCTTCTTTTTTATTGTCTTGCACATTATACGGTGCAGTGAAAACCCTTGATCCACATTGATATTTGCCGCTATTATAGTTCAAGGACAGATCTTATCTAAATGTTTCATTATTTAAGAAAGAAAAGATTTTTTAAATATTATTATTAAACCTTTTTTATTTCCTTAACATACATACAATTTCTTAACATTAGGTACACAAAGGACCATGGGCACTTTTGTATGAACACTGGGCCCACTTTTAAAAGTTGTGCAACAGTGATGAAACCTATGACATATGAAAGCTCTTGGTGCGTACTTTATTTCATTATATGGCAGCTAAGTTCAAATCCAGCGCGAAAATGGCGTTTTACTATGTTCAAAAAAATGTATTGTAAATGAAAAATGCGCATGACTTATTAAGTAGGGTAGATAAGACTTATTTGGCGGAGAGGTGTGTCACCAACATGGGATTTGATGGCGTCATAAATCAGCACCGCATGTCGTACGGTGTTCCACAGGGCTCGGTCTTGGGCCCGTCTCTGTGTAAAATCGGGTACGACTGGGTGCTGAGGGGCGAACTCCAATCGGGCGTAGACCTGACGTATTACGCGGCACATACGCTGGTCACTGCCCGGGGGAATTCGTACAGGGAGGCAGCGTAGCTGGCGACGGCTGCGGTCTCACAGGTGGTGAGCCGCATACAGTGCCTGGAGGTGGCCCAGTCGGAGGCCATGGTTTTTCATGTCCACCGGCGGGCACTGGGTGCTCGAATCGCTAAGAAAGCTCGCGAATTGATGCTCAACAGCTGGTGGGATTTCGGCCCGCACTTCCGGCGGCTGGCGCCCAAGTTGTTGAGCGCGGCTGGTGTGCTCTCAACGCTGCTTCCAAATCTGGGGGCCCAGGCGCCACCTGTAGGCGGCAATATGTGGGGATCAATGGCCCTGTATGGCCCGATCTGGGTGGCTGACCTAACGGCCGGCAGCATCGCTGTTCTACGAAAGCCGCAGAGAGCGATGGCCGTCAGAGTCGTCAGGGGGTATCTGCTAAGCTAGCCGAGGGTTGCGCAAGGATCGTAAGTAACCGCGACCCTCTGCGTAGGCGTGAGATGGATCCGCCCCCGGAGGACATGCAATGAAGATTTTGCATCCCGGAACATAAAATATAAAAAAGGTAGGGTAGGCAGGGTCGTTACGGTAGGTAGGGTAGGTAGAGTAGGTAGGGTATGTAAGTATGGTAGGTAGGTAGGCGCGACGTTAGTGAAGCTGCGGGCACAATAAATGTAATAACATGACGCTCCCGTCAACCCTACCCTACCTAACTACCCTACCACCTACCTACCTACCAATCTGCCTACCTACCCTACCAGGGCACTCTAAGCCTATATGTTGATCTTTTTATTGTATTTTGAGTCAAATAAGAGCTATTTATAATCCGAGCTGCTGACTGACAGCTAACTATAATGTAATATCAAAACAAAACAGATTTTCAAAAACGCTGCAAAACACCATTTTCGCGCTGGATTTGAACTTAGCTGCCATATAATAAAATAAAGTACAGTTCAAGAGCTTTCATATGACATATAACTCATCAATGTTGAACAATGTTGAAAAGTGGGCCCAAAATGACGCAAGGTCCTTTACATACATTTTTTTTTAGTTAAGTCTCCTGGTGGGTATAGGCCTCCTCCAACAATTTCGAGGTTTTTCTAGTCTTAGCTATCTTTTTCCAGTCTTCTCCAGCAAATTTTATAATTTCATCTATCCAACGTTCTCTAGGGCGTCCTCTGGCTCTGTTGCCTCTTGGACCTAGCCAATCAGTGACTAGTCCTGTCCATCTTTCATCTGTCAATCTTGCCACGTGCCCTGCCTACTTCCACTTCAGTCGTTTCATATGCTGGAGGGCATCTATAACTTTGGTTTTTTTTCTTATATTTTCTGACTTTTGCTTATCCTTCAGCCTAATATTCAGGATACTCCTTTCCATAGCCCTCTGGGTCTTCTGTATTCTATCCCTTGCAGAAAGAAAAGAATACTTAAACATAATCATGATTACATATACACATGATCCAAGTGCTTAGAGGCACTTCATCATCATCATCTGCAGCCTGACTTCGCTCACTGCTGGGCACAAGCCACACTTTTCTTGTGCCACCCTTATCATAGAGGCACTTAGATCATGTTTATACGCACAAAAATATGTGTTTCGTTTTTAACTCTTTATCTTACGTTCTTTCCTCATTAGTTTCTATAATGTTTAACCATTGGTTATTGAAAGTAACAAATTTATACAGACCGCGGCGCAGACAGACAGTCTAGCACACTCCATAGATTTTCATGGAAACTCAGTGTGAAAACATTGAATCATTTCAGGAAAAATCAGGTGAATGTTTTACCAACAGTTTACTAATATAAATAATCGCATTCCGAAAATGTAACGCACATAGATTTTTCTGCGTAACAGACTTTGCATACAAACATTGAATGCACGTAATATTGGCGTGATGAGCTAGTGAATAACTAATAACATCCGAACGGATCAATCTTTGAGGTTAAGCAACACTTACCGAGGTTGGTCCGTGTATGGGAGACCATTCATTTGGTACTTACCGAGACTCTCCCGTGCCTCAGAAAGTACTTTGTTGCCGAATATGATTTTAAGATCTTTTGCTGTCGTTACGGTGGACAGAAGCCAGGAAATCTAACACCAGCACCTGTAGCCAAGTTGACAATCTACAATCGATAACGCTAGTAGAAAACGAATCAATGTATGAGAATGATACACCTGAACCTTAAGCCACGTGGTCAGACCATACAAAAAGAAGGCGTTAACGATTGTAGAAAGAGATTTGATACGAAACATTTGTAACTTGGCTAGGGGAGCAGCAATCTTGCTCCATGTAAAATACGAGTATTATATTATCTGTGACGGGTACTCAGCTTGGTAGATGAGAAGCCGAACCCAACATAGTTGAGCAAAGTCTATAACTATTGATGCCCAAGGTGTTAACAAATAACAATACAGTTCAAATATATTCCCACGTAACAAAGTCTGAATTGAAATGTTTGTATTAGCGTGATTTTCGATAACGCCGAAGACCAAACCCAAGTGCATCATAAAATTCTACTTACAGATTAAATCAGGGAGTGGACGCAGACAATCAAGCGTGAACGGAATATATTACGTAATGGTACGATCTGCTATGGGAAACATAAATATTTGATTAATTATTTGTAAAAGAATTCGAGTACTTTTCAATTAAATGTGGATGGTGTTATACGTAAAAATGTTGCAAGACTTTGGAACACTGTTCAGCTCCTACGAACCTACTCAAAACTTATATGGTAATGCGGTAAAGTCGTTAGTTTGTTTATTTATATTTTTTTATCTCTGGAAGTACTGATACGATTACTAGAATTCTTTCAATGATATAAATTAATTAATAAATACACTATCGCCGAGTGTCCATAGGCTAATGGTTTATTTAAGATCTGTTCAGAACGGGAACGAAGAAGCGGAAAAACGCTAGTGTTAGATATGTGCTTTGTAAGAAAGCAATGTGTGGATTTAGATTAGGCACTACCGATTTATTAATTGAATTAAAGTCTCCGCCAGATAAAAAAAAATAATACAAAATAATAAGGCGGGTGGACCATGGGCAATAAACGAAATAAAATAATAATATATATAAAAGTAATACCAAAATGTATAATTACGTAAGTTGAAAACATATTTTTTTGTTTATTAGAGATATTTTGATAAATTTATTCTCAAGTTAAAGGTATTGGCGTAGAACCATTTTATCCATTTAAATCATGTACATCATCGGTCCACGCGTTTAGATGATATTAACCCATTACTGAAAGCCAAGAAAGCTTATATGTATTTTTAACCGACTTACCAAAAAGGAGGAGGTTCTATGTTCGACATTATGTTTGTTTTTTTTTTTTTTTTGTGTATGTTCACGCATATCTCCGTCAATTTTGGACCGATTTTGAAAATTCTTTTTTTGTTTGTAAGAGTATGTTTCGAAATTGGTCCCATTTTAATTTGGTGAAGATCTGATGAAGGACTTCGAAGATATACAACAGAACTCTTCAATAAATTACGGCAAATCTCTCGGAATTGCTGCAATCGCATGTCTGTTTATTGTTTACGCCATTTCATAACATAACATCACGCCAGTACGCTCTAAAGTGGTACGCAGATCTCTCATTTCACCGGTAATACTCTAGTTTCATGATATTCGGGTAATCTATTCTGGCTTTATAGGTACCTTACTAAACAACTTGTACAACTAAAAAGTGAAAAATAAAAAGCTTTTTACAAAAAAATACTACCGACTTCCAAATAAAAAGACTACAAAGTGAAAAATAACTTTATTTTTGGAAGTCGGTGTCTATAACGCAAAAAAATGGTACCTACCAAAGACTTCCAAAAATAAAGTTATTTTTCACTTTGTAGTCTTTTTATTTGGAAGTCGGTAGTATTTTTTTGTAAAAAGCTTTTTCTTTCATTCTTTCTTTCCTTTCTTCTTTCTTTCTTTCTTTCTATCTTTCTTTCTTTCGTATCTTTTTGAAATATTGGAATACTGTGGTAGACAGGTGTTAACGACTTTTATTTTTTTGTAATATGGCGGTGACTTTAGACAGATCAACAATGACACAAAATTCGGACCGAATAAAAATTATTGCCAGGCACATTGGAATGTCATATCAATACTAAAACGTAACTCCGGTTTCAAGACGGTAACTGAACTGACTCGTAATCGTCCGGTAGACTGGAATTATTGACTTTCACACATTATTACTTAAGTTTTCTAGATTTGGAAGTTGGAAGCAAATTGGAAGGGTATCAAAGATTCAGCTTATTTTCGGTATATTTCCATGTAATTTTGAAGTTACAAGATGGAATATTGTGTTTGTAGAGGCAGTCGCTACATGTAGAAAAAAAAAATTATAAGTTTATTTGACCAAACTTGGCCTGAACCTGTATTTTGGAGGGAATTCTTGCTTCATGTAAAAATATGGTAAAGCCAGAGTCAAGGTCAAATATATTTATTTCAACTAGGCCAATAAGCGGCACTTTTAAACGTCACACAATTAAAATTAAAATTTACAAGTAATCAAAATTGATAACACCGCGCATTCGGAAAAGTAGCTTGTTACACAAGACAAGAAACACCATATTTACTCTTTAAAAAAAATAGGTGTTTTACAATATTTACTAAAGAATATATTTATTAATAAATTCATATAATTATGTGAGGATGATGCACCCAGAATAGCACTACACACTACGTAGTATCGTACAGGTATAAAGTATTAAAAGCATTAACAGGTAAATTCATTAATTTGATAAATAGGAACATGGTTCTCCCATACAAACAAATATTACAAACATAGGTAAAATACCTAATTCAACAAAAACGTCAAGTGAGTGTGAGTCAATTTCTTTATAAAATAAAAGTGAATACAATAACTATGAATAGGAATATAAATTAACAAATTTGATTTTGTCTACACTAAAGATTGCTCTATGGAGCAGAACCAGCATATAGGTATTCAACTGCATCCAGTTAGACTGGAACTCGACTCCTCGACTTCAAATTAGTTGGGAAAGATAAGACTACGCGGATTGGTTTTAAACGAGTGACTGAAAAAAGTTCCACTTATAACATAAGTAGGTAGATACTGTGGCAGCAAACCAAGCTTGAACAAAAATAAATTCATCAGTGCATTCTCCAAATTATCACAGAAATGTTTAGATTCTGTATATTTCAAAACGTTCCTCAAAACCACAATTTAACCCTCGATGTATTGTTCAAACATCAATGTTTCGTCGACGAGATCTGAACGACATAGTTTACACAAACAGATTAACAGAATGATACTGCAATCGACAACTGAAACACTCGACGTTTGGCCGACATCGACTATCGACAGCGTCTTCTGTAATGGCGCTTTTATCGACTAGTGACGGGTAATTGTCGACAGTTTTTGACATTTGACATTTATGGGGAGATTAAAAGGGCTTATGTTTAACTTACCACCAGATATAGTAACATATAACAGACAAAAATAGTAAATGATCACCAAAATTAAACCCGCATCTTATTGTAAAATTATAACCAAAGTTTTAACATCTCGCTATCCTGTTTAGGCAAAATGACTCCAAATAAATCATTGTTAACCCAAAAGTAGTAAATGATCACCAAAAGTAGTAAATGATCACCAAAATTAAACCAATGACCAAAAAGATTATAAAATTTCTGGGAGCAACTTGGAAGTAGCGCTCGCCGGCCGCTGCCGCGGCACCGCTCGCTTTGCTCGCTCGGCTCGCGCGCGGTTGGTCACAGTTCTAACCTAACCTAACCTATTTTACAACATTAAATAGCGCAATAATTTGCTATTAAAATTTGGTGATCAATTTACTAAATTTGGGTTTCATAGTACAATTTTAGGTAATAGAGGTTATGGTCACAAAGTAATTTTAGGTGGTCATTATATTTATCCCCGATTAAAAGCTGTAGTATAAGTAACTAGTTTGAATTACTAATGTAAGGTAACATGTCAAAACTATTAATTTCACTGTGTTGTCTATGGCAACGATATAAATCGTGTAAGCCAAGTCTAGTTCAAGAATTTTTGTCTTGTCTTCTTTTGTCCATCTGTCAAAAGTCAAAGGTCATGGTTCAGTTCAGTTCAGTGGTCAGTACTATGTATCGTGTTGTGTGATAAAAATCTTTTTTGATTGAGTAGCCAACACTCACAATTTAAAATTGTATAAAAAAGGTGTATCTATAAATTAGCGCTACCTAGAAAATATTTAGAACAGTTTATATAACAGTATTTTGCTTGCTCCGATCAATAATACACTAGATGATCGGAAAGCTCTTCAATAACGGGCCGAAAAATAAGAGTATAAATACAGTTGTAGTGTCATTTCAAATTAGTATGGTCCAAGCATATCTTTGTGTAAATGGCCACCGTAATACCGAGACTTTGGGAGAAATATCTTTTTTCGGTAAGTTGTGTTTGACCAACGTTTGCGTCGACAACGCGCTACAACAACATTGTAACAAACATCGACTGTTCTGGAATTGTGTAAATTTGACTTTAAACATGCGTGTAAGATTAAATTTGTTTTGATGTATGTTGAACAGCAAAGAAAGGTGATAACAAATTTATTGTTTTTTAGGGTTCCGTAACCAAAGGGTAAAAACGGGACCCTATTACTAAGACTCCGCGGTCCGTCTGTCTGTCTGTCACCAGCCTGTCTCTTATGAACCGTGATAGATAAACAGTTGAAATTTTCACAGATGATGTATTTCTGTTGCCGCTATAACAACAAATACTAAAACAGAATAAAATAAATATTTAAGTGGGTCTTCCATACAATAACGTGATTTTTTGCCGTTTTTTGCGATAATGGTACGGAACCCTTCCTGCGAAAGTCCGACTTGGACTTGGCCGGTTTTTGTACATAGCTTTGTGAATGCATCTTTAAGCATTGTATTTAAGGTTGTATTTGCATTAATGTATATTAATTTCAACTATATTTCTTAGAATTACGTAAACACAGTTGGCGACAGTTTTAAAGAGAAGTTTTGTATTGGATTGTGTATCTAGTGTATTATTGATCGAAGACTGCTTGTCGATAATTAACCAATTTTGACGCCAACAATTCTATTGTCATTCGATTCCCCTAGCATCGACAAATAACGTAGCCATAAAAAATTGTGAATGCTTTAGGAATTCTCTGGATGCGAAAAGCACAATGCCGGTTGATGCTTGAGGGTGGCTTGTATCCAGCTGTAGACATCTTTCAGCTGAAAATATGACAACACATTTACCAAATAAAATACATGTGAGGTATTTCTGAAAAGGGCTACTCGCTGGTGTTGCAGTGACTAGGACTTTATTTTTCAGAAATCGAGTTACACCTTGTATAAAATATCGATACGTCTTAGTCACAACACTACCGATAATACTAGCTCTCAGCATCGAGGTTAACACAAGGCGAAATATGTAACATTATACTAAAAGTCAATGTTCAACTTATTCGTACTAGTATAACGTATGTTTGTAGTTCAAATAGTCAATAGTCTGAAACTAACCATTTAAAATATCTGCCTCCGTACTATGAAGTGCCAAACCTATCATTATCCTCTAGTGAGAGAAGGACGGCGCTGTACAGGACGTAGAACGCTATCCCTTTTTTGCAACGTTTTCAGAATGACATTGACGTGTCATAGTAGGAGGGCTGGACACAGTCGAAGACAGGTTTATTTGTAGTAAATGTTGGAAGGAAATAATAGCAGCTATTATCAGTCAGATTTGGGCTCGCTGCCACCGGGCATTTTCGAGTTTTATGGGTTATTAAATATGTCATATGGTTTAAAATACATTGGCCTGACTAACGTTTGCCTGAAGACGCTACATCGAGGGTTTTCCGATAAACTACCTGTAGCCAAAATTTACTTCTTATTCAAGCTTAAATAATTTATTTCAATCAAACTTTAAGCAGTCTGTCTGACAAAAAATATGTAGAAAGACGCTAGAGTACCCGATCCGAAGCATAGATCTGTATGGAGACTCCATGGACACTTCTTTAAGCGTTCGCACAAGCGTGTCATCGTTTCCAGACTAGAACCCTTTCTCCTCATGACGTTTTCTTTAACTTACAGTTACAAGATAAATTGAAAAATCGTACAATCTTGTAATACACCGGATTCAATGAAAATTAAAAAATGATGCTGGCCTCAAAAAAAAAGACCGGCCAAGTGCGTGTCGGACTTCGCACATTGAGGGTTCCGTACGAAATCGCAAAATTAAGTTGGTTGTAATAGGAAAAATTAGGACATTTCAAAGAAAAACAGATTTATCAATATATTGGTATTTGTTAGTAAAATATACTTAATAGCAAACTTTGATCCTTGGAACAAAATTTTGTAAAAAAAAACTGACTTTGGTGGCTTCTCATTCCTTTGTTTTCCACTATTTTTTAAAAACAGTGTTAAATACAGTATTTATTTAATCAACGAGTTCTAAACAACGAAAAACCCCCTCGATGAGATAGGTCAAAAAAACGTTTGAAAAATTTAAAAATATTTTTTTACAATTTGTATGGCTTTGGGTCAACAAGAAGATTTGAAGATTGGCTATGAAGATTTGAAGATAATAGCTTTAACCGTTTGGCTAAAAACCCGTGTGACAGACGACGGACAGGCGGGCAGACAGACGGACACGTAAGTGACAGCAATAGGGCTCAGTTTGGACCCTTCGAGTACTGAACCCTAAAAAGCAAATAAGAAAGACGAATCGAATCGGTCTGATGGGGTAACATCACGGGTATCGATATTTAATGAAGTGTTGACACAAAAAAATACTTGACATTATAAATAATGAAGTTTTGACTTATAAGTTATAATGTCAAGTTGTTAATTTAAAATAACTACAGTTGAGTGCGGGACTCAACTTTAGTTATTACCCGAACCCGGTAAGTAAGTAAATGAACAAATAAATAAAACAAATAAGATCCACTAACATTGAAAATATGTAAAAGGAATCACAACGTGCACTATCAAAATTTTACCATAAAGTAACACCTGTTGCATTACCATAGACAACTGAAACATATAGTGGAATACAAACGTGCAGAAATAGCATTGACATATATTTCGTAATAATTTGTTCTCTTTATTTTTTAGTACAGAGGGATACAAAAGTCCTCAGAAAAGCAATAAACAAGCTATATAGTAATTGTATAAACAGAAAATATGAAATACGGGTAAACATAGCTGAGGTCAAAAGATCATCATATAACATATATATATCATATCATAATCATCATTTCAGCCATAAGACGTCCACTGCTGGAAATAGGCCACCCCCAAGCATCGCCACATATCGACTGAACCAGTGCTTCTCACGGCCATTGGACGCCCGTATTTACAAAATCATTGGTCTACGTTGTGGGAGGCCTACTTAAGCAGGCACCACTCCAGAACATTTTCGATACATTGTCCATTCGTTCTGCGGAAAATGACCTGCCCAGTGGCACTTAGGTTTGGCAATTCTTCGAGTAGAAACATTATGTGATAGTTTTAAAAAGAAGTCGCAAATATTTGACGAAAGTAGGTGGCAGTATTCTGAAAGTTGAAAATTCGAACACCAATTGGTTTTCTTGAACTCATTGATGATGAAAACATTCCATGTTTAGCAAAACATAATATATTTATCATGATATCCTGTTTTTGCAGTATGATTCAAGAGTTTTAAGTAACACCTAATTGGGAAAGTCGTTAAAGTGTTTCTGAAATAACTTTTGATTTAGTTTCTGAATTACTTTTAAGATTTAAATTGGTATTAAAAAAGAATACTGAACAACTTTCTTGACACTTTGAGTTAAAGAATTATGTTTGAAGTTTAAAAAAAAATCAATAAATAACATTATGTATTGGGGTAATTCTTCTTCTTCTTCGTCGTATCGATGATTCCTCAATTATATACGTTTTGACCAGAATTCAGCCACGGCAACAGCGTTTTCATTTGCCTCACAAAGGTCCTTCAGGGTGCAGGTGTTGTTGCACAGAGAGCACGATAGGAGGTGAGTCATTGTTTGGGGTTGGAGTAATGATTTATTAGTTTCCTTTCTTAATAAAAACGAAAAGAAAACCACCATAGGTTCTGAAACATCAGTAGCACATAACAGTAGATAAATATGCTTCAAAATCTCTGATGTTCTTGATAAATACTGTATTGTTATAAAGTCTGCAGTGATAAGCAATAAGTTTTCTTGTTTATTTATTTTCAAACAGTAAAAAGTTTCTAATGAATAATCCTTAGAAGATGGATCAGTACTGTTAGTTTATTTATTTATTTATATTGCTTTACTGTAATACCTTTCAATACCGAGATTCCGGTAACTTTGTTAGTAAAACTCAATACAATAATTTTAAAACTGCCGTTATAGTCATTAACGGCAGTTTTAAAATTAGATATTAGTATATAATTATTAAGTAGGAACTTATTTGATTTACTTGTAACCAACTTATTTTTTTACTGCCGAAACGACGGTATGTTCCGGTTATTTTGGGGCGTACAAACATAATCTTTTTCCATTATCCAGTTTTGTTTTACAAATGTTGTAACAAATGACAGATTCCATAAAAATCCACTAATAAATTATGCGCCACAAAATTTGCCACAAACAAAAAAATATGTTTAAAACTTTAAAAATTATATTGCACAAATAAAAATCAGTTAGATAGTTTTTTTTCGCGATCCAAAGACATTTGGATCCAAAGAGGACTAGCAGATTGTAAATTAAAATTTTATATAGAAAATTTTAATTTAGTACCTGCTAATCTGTTGCTATAATTTTATAAGTAAGGAAGAAAATGGTTAACAATCCCCGAAATATTGTCTCCAATATTGGCATGTCACGTTTTGGAGTAGGGACCCCTAATAAATCAAATATGTCTTTAGACCTTGAAACAAAGGTTTCGGCAAAACCTTTTCCTGTTTACTTAAAAACGCCGTAAAGGAAAACACGTTTCACTTGTGTCAACATGTTATGATTTTGCAATGGAACACCTGGGGGGTGACCATAATTCTTAGAGTAAGGTCCTTCTTGGTCTTTGATTATTATCGACATTTATCGATTAGTCGATAAAGACGAACAATATTGATGGATATTTTTACCAGATCTTGATTTTGATACCCAATCATTATTGCTTTAATTTTTACACCCATTATTATACATTTAAAACAAATAATTAACAAAATACTTAGTTTACTATAGCTACATATACCCAGAAATCAAAATAAATCAAACTAGGCGTACCTTTTTTAGGGTTTCGTACCCAAAGGGTAAAACGGGAACCTATTACTAAGACTTCACTGTCCGTCTGTCTGTCTGTCACCAGGCTGTATCTCATGAACTGTGATAGCTAGACAGTTGAAATTTTCACAGATGTTGTATTTCTGTTGCCGCTATAAATACTAAAACAAAATAAAATAAATATTTAAGTAGACCTCCTATACTTAACAAACGTGATCTTTTTGCTGTTTTTTGCGATAATGGTACGGAAACCTTCATGTGCGAGACCGACTCGCACTTGCACTTGCACTTAAAAGTACAAAAAAAAAAACATCAACAAAAATCGCGCCTATACTCACACCCACATTTCGCTTATGTTTAAACCCCATGTAATAGGGGTTAACATTTTACAATCAAATTGGGACAAATAAGACTCCGGGCTACTGAGAAAACTTTTTATGGAAAAACTCAATATGGCATACCTTGATCTGGGATAAGAATCCACGACCTCATGCCTTCACTAAACCAACGACGCAGTATATTTCTAAAATTGTCATCAATCTCGAAGTATAATATAATATAATATATGTATAAAGAAACAAACAAAAACCTACAAAAACGTGTGTTATGTGCAACTGGATCAACACGTGAAATCAAAAACGTGATACCGACCTCCAAACAAATGCGCCGCTATCACTTTTGTTCGCAATAGTACCCACCCTATGAGATGTGTAGTGTGACAGACATCTCGTGGCCTGCCGAGGTTGCGGATCAAGGCTCCTGACCTACTCGTATTTCGCTGTTGAATATTTTTATGTGCTCATGTTTGCTAAACAATGTATTTTTTATAGGTGTTGCAGTTTTATTTGGCTTGACAACTAGTCTTAGATACTAAGGGGTTAGTGTTATCCAGTAATTAACGTCAGTTTAAATTTGGAACGTTGACTAAGGTCCATAAATATAGCTTAAACGTTGTTATAACGCGCAAGGAAGCAATGTTTGAATTAAAATAATTTCTAATGCCGTAGAAGTGCGATTAAATATAAAATCAGTTTCGCACACAGCTTGCGCAAAAGAGAATAAAATTTTCCGAAACATAAAAATCTATTAAAGCAGTGGTTGGTAAATCCTCATAGGTATAATAAACAAGTTCGACTGATAAGCTAAGACGAAGTTTCGTTGTACGTGTGCGCGTGTAATTGTGTATGTATACGGCAAGGCGTAGTTTTAAACGGTGTCACCTTGTTGTTTGCAACGTTCCATCTTGACTTTTTATTTGATCTGAGTACCTATCTATAAATATTGAATGTTTGCGGCATTCGAAGTAAAAATCTTCAGCAGAACAGGCGTGTGTGACTAGAAGACTCTAGGACACGTGACATTATATCATCGAAAGCATAGCGATAACGATTGCCAAAAGGGCGAAATTGTACGAGATTGACAAGCGATATCGAAAAATCACGTGATCAGTCCCTTTAATCTTGGCATTCCAACCATCGCTATAGATTGACATTTTATCTAGAAGCCTTAGATGTACATAAGAACGTAGGATGTACGAACGAGCAGGGGTTCTGTAGTTTTTACAGCCAACCCACGTAGAAAAAAAGGCGTGAGTTATTGGATAGATTTAGATAAATCGTGTCTTAGCTTAAGCTCTATATAAGTAAACAACGAAAAGACGAGTAAAAACGGTTTTTTATCGTTTTTACTCGTCGTTTCGTAGTTTTCTTATCCTAAAATCCAGGCTTATCCAAATTATCCTGACATATTTACGTCTATTTATTTCTCAAACCCTTGGAAATCCTTTTATAGAAACTCTTTCATATCACACTGTCTATTTCTGAACCTAACTCGACAATAACATTTAGGCCCGATTTCTTGACGCTAAATTAACGTGAAAAATTGTCAAGCACGCGTTATCTGCTGTGATTGGTTGAATGAATTTTCAACAGCCAATCACAGCAGATAACCGGCGATTATTCATCGATTACGTTAACAGCCCGATAATCGAGTTTTGAGAAACCGGGGGCTACACTTTTAGCCCGTTGAGCACATTACACCAAAAAAGTTTTGTTTACCATTTTGTATTTTCGCCTGCTTACATTAGTTTTAAAACTAGCATTTTCCTTATATAAATTTTGCCATCAAAAACGCTTTTTACCTACCCTGGTTTTGTCCTAAATCTGGCACTTAGCTAGTCCTTATAGAATACGGAAACGCCACTGCAGCTACTGCTACAACGGCTTTATCAAAACTTGCTATGTAAATCAAGTGTCATCATCCATGAATCAATCATCATCATCTTTCTGCTATTATCCCATGTTTATCAAAGTTGTTAAAACCCTTTAATTCTAATAAGTACACCCTGGCCATTACTGTTTTGACAGCTATTGAAATTATCTGTCACTGCTCTTCTTATATCTATGTAAAATATAATACACGTTGCTTTTCCTGCTAAAAATAGTTTTTTCAATACAGTTGTTAAACATGGCGTACTTTCAGAGGCTATAGTTATGATTCGAAAATTAAATCTTATGCATAGGCATCTTTCTATTACGCGGTCGTGACTTTTGTTTACGAGCTCGATCATTAGTTTTGCAGTTTAGTTTCAAATTTATAAGTCAATTTAAAAAGTTTAGTAGCAAAGAGTTTTATACATAGAAAAAAAAGGGGATAGATTTTATACTAGGAAAAATTAATGATTCCGTGCGTTTTAGCATTGAACTCTCAAAAGTCTTTTAAATGGTTGTTTAATATATTTAATTACCAGTTTTAATTTAATAATTTTCACATCAACATTTGTCTAAAATCAAATAGGCTGTATAGACTGTTTTCGTTGTAAAAAATGTCCAGTTGCAAAAACGCGCCTTTAGTTATAGGTCAATTTAAAAAAGTTTAGTAGCAAGGAGTTTTCATACATAGAATAAAATGGAATAGATTTTATACGAGGAAAAATGTATGATTCCGTACGTTTTAGCATTTAATTCTCAAAAGTCTTTTAAATGGTTGTTTAATATATTTAATTACCAGTTTCAATTTAATTATTTTCACATCAACATTTGTCAAAAATCGAATAGGCTGTGTAGGCTGTTTTCGTTGTAAAACAAATATGTCCAGTTGCCAAAACGCGCGAAAATTTTATTGTTTTGTGAATTAACAAATCTAATTTTTTGATTTGGTTTTACTATTTCCCACAACTGTATTGAAAAATATCGTGTGATACACGGGCGTGTAGGTTATTGCAGCTCGTTTGCAATAACCTACTTTCCACCCTTGTATCACAATGTACTATTCCTTATTAGCCAACTCCATTGGCTCTGCTAAATTAACCTAATATATAAATAAGTGGTTATGGTCCCTCCAACGTCCACCACGGTGCAGCAGTCAGGAGCGGATTCCAACCAAGCGGTGCAACCCACTTTGTTCTGCCATTCCGTCTAAAGAAATGTCACGCTATCACTGACTCCCTTTGCGTCCATATCACTCCTCACAGAATCCAACCATTTTCTCCATCCAATTTTTTTGACCTCGCTCTCCCTCTCCATCCATCCAAATTTATATGCATAACTCTTTTAGTAACATGCGTTTTATCCCTCCTCTTTGCATTACCATACCAAGATAAACGATTCTCTTCGATTCCTGATTCATGTCATTTTCTGAAAGGTGGTGTTATGATTCTTTGCGAATGAATGAGGTGGGAAGGTATGTAGGGTAGGTAGGAAGGTAAGCAGGGATACTTCCCGTATAGCCAGTTGACGGGAGCGAAGCTGCGGGCACAACTTATCAAAAATAAAAATAAATAAAATATATTTATTTGGGACGCAAAAATCCGTAGAGTGTTAGCAACATAGAAAATCTTATTATCTAGTGTTAGTAACAATCAATCTCCGCGCAAACTGCTGCACTGTCGGAGAGCCGAAGCTATCAGCTACAGTTTTCAGAACGCCGTTTTGATTGTCCCTCACTCTCCTCAGTAGCGACGCTGTTTTTTTCCGTATTATCACGTAGAAACCGTCGGCACGGGCTTACGCAAATATCTCCGACGCGCTACAGTAACGACGAGGCAATCTCAACAACATCTTGAAAGCATTGTTATATTCTTCTCTTAGTATAAGATCTCTTAGAATAATTGACCCATAGATTGCTCGTGTACAGACTTACGCAAAATATAAACATAACAACACGTCTGTATTAGAGTGTTCAGCAGCTTAGTACAACCACAAACCCTTGAAAAGTGTAACTTTTACTAGGTCCGTACATCGCGCAACAACGACCGCTGCTAACACCATCTATATCCGTGGCACAGAACCGAACGCGGTCGATGATCCTAGAAAAATAATCAGTTTAATCAGACGAAAAACACTAGTTATGTCGGCACGGTTTTTTGTATAGGATGAACACATCTGTATGCTAGTATTATATTATCTGTGCCCTTACACATCATAAACAAAGAAAACGAAGCTATTTACAATATTCTAATATTAACTCGCACCATACAGTTCGTTCTCATAACTCTTTTCAAGTATTCCCACTCAGAATGTAAACGGGTCGAGCCGATGTGATGAAGCAACGTGTAAGTTGTGCAATCAGAAACACCATGGTCTTTCTTGAAAATGGCTGCTTTGAATAAAAACTTTAAAGAGGGGGAGCTGACGGGGTTTTTGACCAAGAATATTTATTAATTTATTTAAACTTTATGCACAAGTACAAAGGTAGACTTAATGTGGAAAGTTCATAACTAAGTAGGTGCGGCTTGCTGAGAAAAACCCGAGAATATATCTGAAAAGTTTCAGATGAGAGCCCTTTGGTCAGAAGTCCACTTTCAGATTTCCAAAAAGGACACTGAAGGTGCATGGTCGCATATTTGATCGGATGCAGCTTGACTCAGAATGAGATAAATAGGCAAATTTGAGACAGAAATAGTCAACTTTAAAAAAAAAAACCGGCCAAGTGCGAGTCGGACTCGCGCACGGAGGTTTCCGTACCATTATCGCAAAAAACGGCAAAAAAACACGTTTTTTGTATGGGAGCCCCACTTAAATATTTATTTTATTCTGTTTTTAGTATTTGTTGTTATAGCGGCAACAGAAATACATCATTTGTGAAAATTTCAACTGTCTAGCTATCACCGTACATGAGATACAGCCTGGTGACAGACAGACTGACATACAGACAGACAGACGGACCGCGGAGTCTCGGTAATAGGGTCCCGTTTTTACCCTTTAGGTACGGAACCCAAAAAAGCAAATCGAGGTTTTCAATGTCTAGAATTTAGGGCAAGCAAGCCGCATCTCTCAGCTATCAACTGTTCGCTCTAATTATCATCATCATCATTTCAGCCGAAAGACATCCACTGCTGAATATCCCGAAATATGCTCTGAATAAGCTTGCTCAAAAACCCTGGCAGCTCCCCCTCCAATACGATCACAAGGTGACGAAAACATTATTTATTTTTGTTTTTTGTCAGGAGAATATTAGCCAATAATAGATGTGGTGTATTTTTAAAGACTTTATTGTTTCATCGTTTCAAAGAAAATTAAACAATATTTGATTGTTATGTAAGTAGTTCGTTCTTGAGAGTTTCTTCAACTTTTGTGTTTTTTTTCCTTGAAGAAAAATGTTTCGAGAATTATGTGAAATGTGAATCAATTTGAAGTCATTGTTTTGGTTGATTTTGATTTCTTTTTACTTAACTTTTGTAGGACTGCCGCAATAAAATTAACTTTTGGAATTTATTCCAGAGATCGGTTTTGGTTAGGAAAAATGGCTACTGCATAGCTTGTAAAATGATTGAAAAAATTCAAAACTATTAAATGATTTCTGCGTATATTACGGGTTCAAATTAAATTATCTGGCGAAATTTCCTGATGTAAATCACGAGTCATAATTTTCAAATTACTAATCAAATTTTAAAGAATTGCCAAACTCAAGTGGCAGTGGGCAGGGCACATTGCTCGCAGAACGGATGGCCGATGGGGCAGAAAGGTTCTGGAGTGGCGACCGCGAACCGGAAGACGTTGCGTTGGAAGGCCTCCCACTAGGTGGACCGATGACCTGGTGAAGGTTGCAGGGATCCGCTGGTTGCGAGACGCACGGGACCCGGTCAATGTGGCGACGCTTGGGGGCGGCCTATGACCAGCAGTTGACGTCTTTCGGCTGATATGATGATGATGAATCAAATTTTACACTACCAGCGACCGTTGACTCCGAAATCAGCTATCTTTATCATCACCATCATTTCAGCCAAAAGACGTCCACTGCTGGACATAGGCCTCCACCAAGTGTCACCACATCGACCGTTCCTATACGTCTCGCATCCAGTCCAGACATAGTTATTTGAAATTAAAAGCTTATCATCATAAGATATCGACAACCATCACGACTGCGGAATTTCGTTAAGGAATTTATTTGACCCTGTATAATATATCTCACATCATCAGCCTATTAGTGTTCCCACTGCTGGGACACAGGCCTCCTCTCTGTGAGTCAATATATCTATTTAATCTAAACGCTCGCCGCACCGAGATAAATATTTAAAAAATTGCAACACCGCTCTGTTACGCGCCATGGTCATCGATCCCTTGGTATGCGCTTGAGTTCCCGAAATAAAAACCATCAGTTAGCTATTTCCTCGATAATAACATCAGTCATATCAGTCAGTCATGTCAGTTCTTATGAGTAATATAAATATGCACACGGCATTGTAATAAGTTCTTGTCTTTAAATAGTACGCACTTGACATTATTGACTAACACAAATGTTGCATACATGCGTAAAATCAAATTATTACTGCCGTGGAGATTCTTGCCGGTTCTTCTCCATAGGAGACCAACCCGAACCGTGCACATTTTGTCGTCGTTTTATAAGTGTCCATGTAGGCCTATGTGAAATAAAAAATAATAATTTTGATTATGATTTTGATTTATTGATTCACATGTGAATCGCGAAGATATAAACTGATTTTTCGATCTTTCTTTAAAACAAGTCAAGATTTTATGACAATAAAAACTTTTTTACAAAAAAATACTACCGACTTCCAAATAAGAAAACTAGAAAGTGAAAAATAACTTTATTTTTGGAAGTCGGTGTCTTTGGAAGGTACCAATTTTTTAAGTTATGGACACCGACTTCCAAAAATAAAGTTATTTTTCACTTTCTAGATTTCTTATTTGGAAGTCGGTAGTATGTTTTTGTAAAAAAGTTTTTATTTTTCACTTTTTAGTTGTACCTACCTAATAGGGAAGTAGTTAAGTAAGTACCTATAACGACAGAATGGATTACCCGAATAACATGAAACTTGAATATAACCGGTGAAATAAGAGATCTTTATACCCCTTTCGAGCGTACTGGCGTGATGTTATGCTATGAAATAGTATAAACAATAAACAGACATGCGATTGCAGCAATCCCGAGAGATTTGCCGTTATTTATTGAAGAGTTCTGTTGTATATCTCCGAAGTTCTTCATCAGATCTTCACCAAATTAAAATGGGACCAATTTCGGAATATTTTTTATGAAAAGATTTTTTTAAATCGGTCCACAATTGACGGAGATATCGGTGAACATACATAAAAAAATAAAAAAATAAACATACATAATGTCGAACATAGAACCTCCTCCTTTTTTGGTAAGTCGGTTAAAAATCATGTGTTTTCTACTTAGTTTCTATATTCATACCAATTTCTTCTTCTAGACCTCTGTCTTGAGCGATCTCTGGTCATCTATACCACCTACATGATGAGAGGTTTGACAGGAGGAAGGCGAGGCCTTTTCCAGAACAAGTACACAATAGAGGCTAACCAAAAGAAATTGTCTATGTCTAATGAATAGTTATTCATCATCAGCCTTTTAATGTTCCCACTGCTGGGAAACAGGCCTCCTCTCTGTGAGAGCGAATGGGCCGTAATCCACCACGCGGGCCCAGTGCGGGTTGGTTGATGTCACATGTTTTCGAATTTTTGGTTCTAGGACATGCCGGTTTCCTCACGCTGTTTTCCTTCACCGTTTTGAGAGCAGCAGTGATGAAATAATTTACACAAAGTAAAGCGCCTGCCTTTTTTCTTTTTTTGGGTGGGAAATCATCCAATAACTTTTCCCGGTCTGGGTGAAGCGAAAGGGCGTGTCAGACTTTTACTGACTTAAAACCCACCCGTGTTCCTTCAGTTGCTTGAGCCAGGGCCGCGGTAACACTATTTCAAATTTATCCGCGACCCAGACAGACATCGGCCCCGTCAGTTTTTGCTGACACCTCTTTAAGGCGCGCGTGGAACACTACGCGCCGTCGACTCGGGTCTGGTCCTTATCGGACGGCGAGCTACCCATAACTCGCCGTCCGCAAGCCCGCGCCTACGGTGGCTGGGAATCGTCTTGCGACTCCCGACACCCGGGGTTTCTCCTGCGGTGGTTCGGACCTACAACTTTTAAGTCGCGGCCGTTACCTCTTAAGTCGTGGTCCTGTAGACCACCACTGCTCTCATTAATATCTATTGGAAACTTTTAATTGTCAACGTCCGCTCTATAATATTTAACTCTAAAAACCCACATACATATTCCAGACTATCTTAATAATTATTACGATGTAAACAATAAAGATGATCGCTCAGCAAGAGATAAGTGCCAAAGCGCATAAACTCGTGGCTGCGTCATTAACTAAATCTAAACGAATAATATGAAGAATTCAATCTGTGTGTTTGTTTCTAATTCTATAAATAATCGGGTAACATACGTAAAAAAAATTTTCCTCCATTTTTTGAAGTCGGTTAAGAAAGGGTATTTAAACATTAAAATTATAAATAGTTTTGCATATTCCCAAAATCGATTGAAAAATGTTTTAGTTTGCTAGGTAGGGCAGTGCCTCAAAAATCACTGCATTTAGGTGTCGGTTTCTGGTGTTGCTTTTTCATTGTTACTCTTATTTTGGTCTAGGCCCTCAGCCCGCAAACAGAAACTATAACGTGCGATAAGAAACTCCGTTCCAAAACTTTATCACTTGGCATATTTTCCAACTATCACGCGGGCAAAGCCGCTGAAAGTAGCTATATGTATAATAGTAAATTTGTTTGAGTTGTAAAACGTAACCTTGGACTGTAAATCTTCGGCTTTTATAAATGCTTACACCATTTTGGGTGTTTTGATTTGAGATGATTTATGACCAAACTAAAATTGTAGTACTACCAAAATAGTCAAAATACAAACTCATGCTAAATTTAATCACATAACATCACGCCTTTATTTACCAAATGGTTAGGCAGAAGTGTAACGTATCTATAATATTTCGCCCAAATTTTGCCATTTATGTTTAAAAACCTTAAATTAAAATGTATTGTTGCTTTGTATTAATCTAATTGTATTTATTGAATTTCGTCCGCAGTATTTTCTTCAGTCTGCGGACGAAATTCAATAAACACCTTCTTAAAAATTGAGAGCTGAAAGATACTGCACAACCAAGAGCGAAGCTTTAAGAATTACCGTGTGGAAATGAGTTGATAAAAGAAAAAACAATAGTAAAAAAACCGGTCAAGAGCAAGTCGGACTCGCGCACCAAGGGTTCCGTACCATCATATATTTTTTGTTGATTATTTCTGAAAAGTGTGCTATTTAGAGACATTGTTTTATTTTGCCTATAATTTTTACATAAACTTCTATCACATAGAATAATTTCAGATTTTTGTCTATTCAAACTTCGGAGAAAGATAAAGATCTTCGGACTTCTGTTGCGAGACGCACTGGACCGGTCAATGTGGCGACGCTTGGGGGAGGCCTAGTCCAGCAGTGGACGTCTTTCGGCTGATATAATGATGATGATGATGAAACTTCGGAGATAAGAGCCTCCCACTTAACGGTAACGGTATTTTTTTTTAAATTTTTCGTCAAAAGGCGAAAACTATGTGGCTTAAAAAAAAGTTTTTTTTTTTTTATCAGAATCAGTACCATCATTTATTGCCAATAATGTAGGTTTACATATAAGATGGTAATACTTTTTTGTAGACAGTCCCGGTACATTTTACCTTACGGCATGCAAAACTGTTCAGTTGAATATAATAATTTAAAAAAAATCAGCAATTAATACAACACTAATTAAAACATTCGGCAGTAAAAAACATGATGTCAAGAAAATGATTTGATATAAACAATGGGTAATCAAAACATTCAAGATTAAACATAAAAAATAAAAAAATAATATGATTATTATAGAAAATAATTAATTAAATGCAATCATAGTCAAAAAAAAGTTAGGAATGAAAAAAAGTTAGGAATGAAAAATATGTCAGCAGAATAATAAATTAAATACAAACATAGTCAAAATCATTAGGAATTAAAAATAATCATGTCAACAAAATAATTAATTAAATACAGTCATAGTCAAAATCATTAGGAATTAAAAATAATCATGTCAACAAAATAATTAATTAAATACAGTCATAGTCAAAAACAATACGAATAAAAAAAATATCATGTCAACAAGCAAGTGGGTACCTTTTAACTGATAGTTTTCTCATTTAAAAATTCTATAATTGTGTAGTAACACTTGTCTAGTAACAGCCTTGTTAGATGTTTTTTAAATATTTGGATGGGTAATTCTTTCAGATCTTTAGGTAATCTATATATTTAAAAGAAAGTCGTGTTAGTTACACTATTTATAACTCAAGAACGGCTGAACCGATTTAGCTGAAAATTGGTAGGGAGGTAGCTAAGAACCAGGAGAAGGACATAGGATGACTTTTTATCCCGTTTAGGGTAGGGTAGGGTAAGTAGGGTATGGTAAGTAGGGTATGGTAAGTAGGGTAGGCTAGGTAGGGTAGGTATGTAGGTAGGGTAGGGTAGGATAGGAAGGGTAGGGTAGGGTAAAGTAGGTAGGGTAGGGTAGGGTAGGTGGGGTAGGTAGGGTAGGGTAGGGTAGGGTAGGGTAGGTGGGGTAGGTAGGTTATGGTAGGGTAGTTAGGGTAGGGTAGGTAGGGTAGGGTAGGTAGGGTAGGTAGTGTAGGGTTGTTAGGGTAGGGTAGGTAGGGTAGATGAATGTTAGGTGTTTTTATGGCAAAACAAAGTTTGCCGGGTCAGCTAGTTTATTATAAATAAGCGGACCCATTGATAGAATATTTTTCTTTAATAAAGCTGTCTTATTGGGAATGAGAATGTGCAAATAGCGCATCTTGGAATCTTTAAGATGATACCCTATAAGCTCTAGTAGCCCCAGTTGTTGGATGTTTTATGACCCCTTTCAGTCCACGTTGCAGGAAAAAAAACTTTCTTATTTGCAAAATAGTTGGGCAAACGTCATCTAAAACTATTCCAAATTTCAAGTTGATAGCATTAGTAGTTCTTGAAATAACCAGCTGTAACAGCCGAACAGACTGAGTCGCACCTTAAGGATTCCTTTTTACCATTTTGGTACGGAAATGTAATGACAAAACACTGAATCTCAAATACCATCACGTTGATTGTCAACAACAAACTCAATCAATACGAAACGAAATCAACCGTGAAACGAAATGTTACGGAGAATTACACAATTCAATTTCACTCAGTACAACAATTTAAATAAAAAATCCGTTAACGGGAAGGCCTAAAATACCCTATATTGTTTAATCCAATCCATCTTGTATCTTCAGGAAGACTGGCAAGGTCGTCATGGCTGATTTAAAAGAAAAAAAGAAAAGAAAAACGTTACACGCGCCGCATTATCGAGCATAGACAAAAAGTCTATTGGATAACGTTTTTTCGAAGCCCTTGATCGCTTTACGTCAAATTAATGATGACAAAAGAACTGCGTAAATAGGTACTTAGTTAGCTTTTTACTCGAATCAATAGAAATTATATTTATAAAAAGATTTTCGTTCAATAGGAAGTGAAATGTTTGACAAGAACAGAACTTTTTCTATGAAAATAGAGTAGATATTTAAGTTTTTGTTTTAAAGTTTTATTGTAAGAAAACATTCTAAATTTAACTTTGTGGCTCTTCCTTCATTAGGCGCAGGCCTCATAGAAATGGCGTCGGGCACGGACATGGCACGGGCGGCTTCCTATTATTCCATTCAAATTTCATACAAAATGCATGGAAATAAAGCGCAATTAAGGACACACGGTATGTCGTCATAACCACGTCCGAGCAACGCCATACCGTGTGTCCCAAATTGCTTAGGTTGATTAATTGTCCATCTTTCTTGTCTGCTGAATTAGCTAGTATATATGTCTTAATTTCTTTTTGATAAGGGTGATGAGAAATAAGTATCTACTAATTAACTACGTTTGTTTCAGGCACCTACATTATATGGTTAACTATGTATCCTTAGATTTTTCTTGGACTTTCGTGCATTTATTTTCACTATCAAGCCATATAGCATACACCTCTCTCTCCCTTTTAATCTCCTTGACCTTATTTTCAACCATTTTAGTTATACAGATAGCCAAAACACTTTTCAAAAATAATAAATATAATTAATTGGATACCGTTAATAAATTCACTTTACCATCAAAACTTTGTGATTTAACATTAAGAATGTCTCACAAAAATAAATAACAATGCATCATTGTCCTGATAAGTGTATGTGTTACTGTAAAAGCCCGAACTTAGGTAAAACCTAAGATTTACCATGTCTTACTGATAAAAACCCAAAATGATAGTTGCTAATTTTGGGCTTTTATTTATTTCATATATGCTTTATTTTACACGAGGAGCTCGTGGCTAAATAATAACAGCCGCACTGGTCGATCTTCATGGTTAAGCTGGTCCCGGCTGTCATTTGAAGATCTTTGACAGTCGTTACGGGTAGTCAGAAGCCTGAGATCTGACACCAGTCTTGCCAAGGGCTACCGTGTTACCCATTTACTGGATAGTGGAGGTCAGATAGGCAGTCGCTCCATGTAAAATACTGGTACTCAGCTGAATCCTGTAAGACTGGAAGCCGACCCCAATGTAGTTGGGAAAAGGCTAGGCAGATTTTATATGCTTTATTTTACACCATAACATATGTTAATTAAAAAATCTTTAAACTAAACAGGGCTTTAACAGCAATAACACGGAAAATCTTAGTATTTACCTATAATCCGCGTTTCCTAAGGCAGTGACCAGTCTGCCGGTTGAACGCGTCCCAAAGTATCATGGCCATCCGGCTGGTCCGAGGATACCGCACGTTCTCCGGAGAGGCGAGCCACATTGCCGGATTGCCACCATGGATGTCATCAGATGACAAAAGTACTCGCGCACATATGGGAGTAACACGAAGAGGTGATACGCCGGGGCGAAACTCCATTGTCGCGACAAATCGCTGCTCAGCGGACAGAGCTCCGGCAGGATCTCATGGCGACATGGAGAGAGCAAATGTTGCAACCCAGCGCTGGGCACGCCACAATTGCGGCGATAAGGCTTTGAGGAGTGGTTTCAGAGGCGCCATGGCATCTTCACCTTGCACCTGACGCAGGTCCTCACCGGACACGGCTGTTTCAGGAGGTTCCTGTTCAGGATAAGGCGGAAGGAAATGCCCGGATGTCATCATTGTGTGGATCGCCTGGAGGACACGGTGTAGCTCCTTGTGGATGCGATGGGCGTTGGCGACCTCTCGCGTCCTGTCCTGGTTCAAGCCATGGTAGGGAGCAAGAGGACATGGGAGGAAGACACAACGGAGACGCCCTCACGCCCCTAGCCACCGCAGGAGACGCTCCGGGCGTCGGGAGTCGCAAAACGGATCCCGGCCATCGTAAGCCCGGGCTTGCAGACGGCGAGTAATGGGTAACTCACCGTCCGATCTTCTTCTTTTTCCCCCAGACCCGAATCGCGAGCGCCTCAATGAGAGATATCAGAAAAAAAATACGGGATCCGCTATGGCCGATGCCTGTCTGGGTCGCGGATAAATTTAAAAGAGAGTTACCGTGGCCCTGGCTCAAGCAACTGAAGGAACACGGATGGGTTTTAGTCAGTAAAAGACTGACACGTCCTCCCGCTTCACCCAGAGCAGGAGAAGTCATTGGATAATTTCAACCAAAAAAAAAATAGGATTTACCTATTAATACAAATAAATATTTGAGGTAAAATTAGCGAATTTGAAAAAAAATGCGATCATCATAGATCAATTCGGCATTTTTACCTCTAAGACTTACGTAAAAACTAGGATTTACCGACAAATCCTAGTTTTTACCGTAATTCGAGCTTTTACAGTAACATAAGTAGTAAATAAAGCTTTTAAAAACATATCCATTAAAATTTGAGAGGCGGAAAAGAGGTTACATTAAAAAAAGAATGATGTTCTTAAAATGAAGTGTCTTCCTTATTTAAAATTATATGTTCGAGATTACTTGAGAGTGACAGAGTCCGGGTTAGTTTTTAAAAGTAATTATCATTGTTTATGGGTTCAACGAGATGTCGAGAATATAATTTTGTATTATATTTTTAGACTTTTTAAGTCATTACAGTATTTTGCTGTTTGTATGAGATTAGATGATCTTTGCTGATCATTGGTAACCTTTTTCTTTTTTTTTGGGTTGGAAATCATCCAATGACTTCTCCCGCTCTGGGTGAAGCGGTAGGGCGTGTCAGACTTTTACTGACTAAAACCTACCCGTGTTCCTTCAGTTGTTTGTGCCAGAGCCGTGGTAACACTTTTTCAAATTTATCCGCGACCATCATTAGTAACCTACGTATCTTCCTAGAAAAGATACAAACAACGGCACATCACTACAAATATTGCTGTATAATAATGAGCATTTACGAAACTCTACCTTACTTTGAAAACCTGTTATAAAAGTAGGGTTTCACACGTTCTGAACTCCAAACACTAAATGCAGAAGCCGGCCCAAAGATGCTGTCGATGTCAAACCACTGACTGGTCAGGTTGATGGATGATACATTATTAAGAAATTAAAAACTATGAACGCCTCAATGAATATATCACGCCTGTATTAACTAGCACGATGACTAGTATTGAAAATCTGTACTAAGTATCAGGTAAAATCAAATAAAAATTAGATCAGAAAGCCAAGCATTAAGAGCAAAGCTGCGGGAAACAGCTAATGGTAAGAAATATTACAACTATAAAAATACTACTGCTGTGCATTCTTCTAGATAAAACAAAGCGGTTAGGACATAGACAGCATAGACAGAAATTATTTAAGGGGAGGTAAACCATATTTACATGAGCAAGTTGTGTGATGCTACTTATCCTTGGCATAACCTAAGAAAGCTATCAAATTCGTCATGTGAAAGTTTCTGCGGTGTTCTTGTTTATGTTTCTTCGTTTTTTTGACACTGACTTTCGAATTTAAAGTAATTTTTCACTTTGTAGTGTTTTTATTTGGAAGTCGGTTGTATTTTTATGTGAAAATGTGTTTTTTTTTTTTAATTTTTCGTTATGTTGCATAATTGGTTAAATTTTTTTATTAATAATTATTAAAAAAAAATATTTTTTTAGTAGTTCTGTGCTTATAAATAGATAACTAAATAATGTCTCACTTATTTTCCCTGTAAAAACTACAAGACATTGCATTAATAGTACCTATCCCCCTTAACAGTGTTCCTCAATTTGCGTCATACCTACTGTCAAGTACACACTATTTATTAGATGTCTAAACGGGGTAGAGGGTAGTGTGCGGAAGTCTTCCCAGAATTCTGTATAGAACAGGAGTGTTTTTGCCACTACGATTGTAAGGGGAATTTAATCCAATATAAATTCGAAAGTAACTCAATCTGTCTATTTTTATGGTTCCGTACCCAAAGGGTAAAACCGGGAACCTATTATAAGACTCCACGATCCGTCTGTCTGTCTGTCCGTCTGTCACCTAGCTGTATCTCATGAACCGTGGCAGCTAGACAGTTGAAATTTACACAGATGCTGTATTTCTGTTGCCGCTATAACAACAATTACTAAAAACAGAATAAAATAAATATTTAAGTGGGGCTCCCATACAACAAACGTGATTTTTGTGCGATAATGGTACGGAACCCTTCGTGCGCGAGTCTGACTCGCACTTGGCCAGTTTTTTAAATTAACTATTTCACGCCTTAACGGCTGAAAGGATTTGAATGAAACTTGGCACACTGGTAGACCATGTATTGGGTTAGGTTAAGTTAAATGGGATCCCCCCCGGTGGGTTCCCGCATTGTCGATGTGGGGGGCTCAGTAGCCGTAGCTTGGACAACCACGGTGAAGCGAACACCGTCTGATGGCGGACGCGGTGGAGCCACAGGGGAGGAAGTTTCGGTATAGCGTTGGCCGCTCTCCCTATCCCCTGCGGCCGAAAAGTGATAGGTGGCGGGGCCACTGTCCTGACCCGTCCAGGGGGACCAAGGGGTCGTCTGATGCCCATGTGTTGGTTTGGTCCCTGGGGTGGTCACGGCGTGCAACGTGTTCTCGTACGCTGGTGACGGGGGTTACTCCCCAAAGGAGGGTCCGGTGACGGACACCCGCGGCGGGTTCGCGAATGTATGCTTCCGCGTTCCCGTGTTCCCGCCATAAGCGGCACAGGAGAACACCGTGGAGTTTTAGAACCCGAAAGAAGTCGGAAATCATCTCAAGGTACGCTTTGTTGAGATGATTTCCAACTTAACGTGGGTGAAGACGCTAGCATAAATAATAATGACGCAAGATATTCACTTGTGCATTGCAGTAGTGGCTTAGTGGTATCGGCCAATACTTATAAGTTGTAGGTCATGGGTTCAAACCCAGGCAGGCGCTTTACTTTGTGTAAATTATTTCAGCACCGCTGCTCTCAAAACGGTGAAGGAAAACATCGTGAGGAAACCGGCATGTCCTAGAACCAAAAATTCACCGTGACATTCACCAACTCGCACTGGACCCGCGTGGTAGATTAAGGCCCAGTGGATGCCTGAGTCCCAGCAGTGGGATCATTATAAGGCTGATGATGATGAAGAATACACCACTTTGGCCCTATTCTCCTGGCACTCGAGTACCAGTTACGAATTGGTTAGTAGGTATGTTTGATCGTACGTAATCGTAATCACGAACTTTGTATAATTTGATGAGTAATTTCAGACCGAAATCACACTATAGCGATTTAGAGTCCAAGCAGTAAAAAAAAATATGGCACTTTCAAAAAGTTGCCTCGGTAAAACCATTTTCCCTACTATAACACACCTCTTTGAGGCTCTATGCTTCTGGGGGCCTACTCCCGAAGCTCGAAGTTCGTAGTTTCGGGCTTAGTTACGGGCATTTCCTACTCCCTAACACCTACGGACGGATGATTCGTACGGGGCCCGAACGAAGAATGAATGACAACACAATTTGACAGTTGTACCTACTCCCTAAGCGTTTTTATCCGTCCGAAAAATTTAACTTGACACTTGTTTTATCGGATCGTAATGTCAGATATTTCGACATCAAAATAGTTATCGTGCGGTCGACGGAAGCTAAGATTCCAAGCGGTGGCTGCTTTTTTAATGCTCGAAGAAGCTCTACTGGAAGAGCGGAGGCAACGTCGACGACATTTACGCCAAAACATCCTGTTGGAGAGTATTCCCGACGTTGAGTTCATATGGAACTATAGGCTCACTTGGGAATTATTCGAGGACTTGTGTGAGGACCTAATACCTCTTTTGCCTCGACACATAGGTACGACGAAGTGGTGTTGATCCAACAATGAAGGTAAGGATATATTAAAGATTCTGCAACATTGAGCTGTACCAAAGCATCACACCCATTTACTGTTGTTATTGTTTTATTTCAGATCCCCACAGCTCTTAATTTTTATGCCCGGGGGGTTACCAAGGTGTAGTGGGCCTTATTAATAAAAAGTATATAAGGTTTCCCCAGAATTTGGCTGGGAGGAACCTTATAAAAAGACAGTAAGTTTAAAAGCTTGTACCATTTTTCTAAAATCTAAAAGCCATTTCAATAATGACTGTGCTTTGAAGAGTGTTTATACCTATAACTACATAAAGAGTACACTTAAATAAATTATATCACGGATCACCCCATGTTCGGGGATGTAAGAAGGTTGAAATAATACTCGGAAGTTATTAAATAAAATATAACTAAGGTCATTAACCGTCGGAGAATCTTAACACCGCGATTTAACTTTAAAGGAATCCGGTACAGCGCCATCTATCGGCCAGAATCTTAACTAGATTTACATAACGTTTTGAACTACTTCAAACACCCCAATAGACAATAACATGCCCGGTCTAATAAACAGCGTATATTTGCCATTTTAAAATGCCTCTTAGCAGCAAGAGAGCTGCTTTATGCACCAGTCATAGTTGGCATTTGTCACAATTTATACTAGGTATAGCTATGTTTTTTCTAATAATTAATTGAACGGGTGAACAGTATTTTTTTTATCTATTTAAGAGCATATTTTAATTATTTTTTCAGGTAAAATTGTCATTGCCTGCTGTGTTTTACATAATATGTTTAATCAGGCGGACTTAGAAGCACCTTCCCTCAGCAAGAAGATCTACAATTTGAGCGCAGTAGACAGGGAGAAGTGTCTACAAATATATTATCTGCCCATCAAGCTCTTAAGCAAGGGCAAAGAGCAAGAGCAATTGCTGGAAAGAAATAGATATTTACGCAGTCTCACAAGAAAACTTTACAAGGCGATGATAGCTCAGTGGTAGTGATGTCGGATACCGAGACGAAGGTCGCGGGTTCGAATCCTACAATGAGCTTGAGCTTTCGGTGAAGGAAAACATCGTGAGGAAACCATAGCACGGTGGTAGGGTACTTTGTAGTACCCGCCTGGCTGGCAACCACCCTCAAGTTGAAAATCTGTCGCCAAGCACCTTCCGGTGTGTTCCGACAGCAGCACTTGAGAGCCAGTTCCCTTCTAGGCTTTGTGTGCTTACCACCATCGGCCACATCATCACTGACCACGGTGAGATTGTGGTCAAACACAGGCCTATACATAGTAAAAAAAAAAAAAAAAAAAAAAAAACTTTACAAATATAAATGCATTGGGTATGTGTATGACTAGATGTATGAATGTGAGTGAAGCAAAAGAAGTATGTAAGGATCGTAGCAGGTGGCATACTGTAGTTTCTGCCTACCCCCATGGGAAAATGGCGTGAGTTTATGTATGTATGTATTATTGACTTTTCACAATAAAAGCATTGTTTTCATTACAATTTTTTTATTTTCCCATTCAAATCTGAATAAATTTAACAATTACAACACACTATGACTTATACAATAACTACAAAAATACAAAAGCTACAAAACTACAAAAGGCAAAAAAAAACGTTTCATTTCGTAATCAAAGTTGTTTTGATTTTGGCACTTGATTATTTACCGAAATTAAGTGTTGATAGGAAAACAATCTTTACTTTACCTTTCTTTACTTTACTTTACTCTACCCTACTTTAAGTACGAAAATCGCCAAAATGTTGAAAGAAAAATAAAATTATCTATTTGTGACCCGCAGAGGAGACACAAGAAATAAGCAAAAAATTAAACAATAATAAAAATACAACCCCGTGCGAGACCAAAAAGGCTCCTATCTCAGCATGTGCAGCGACACCCAAAAAAGAAATAATGCTGCGCTAATATTCTAATAATTTATATTGACACTTCAATATGGTTTTCCTTTTATTTATCAGTCTTAAATTATTGCTAGGACCATAATATCTCTTGTCTACTGAGACTCAAATACCTAATAATCTGAATAAAATTAACACTTAACACACTATAACAATCAAAACATATATTTCCATTTATTTATCAGTCTTAAATTATTGCTATGAACTTAGTTTTTCAAGAAAATTCAGCTTGACTTCATCGAGCATCTCATTTCTCCTAGTTTTGATTATAAGCCTTCGCACTTCCACCTTCGGCAGGTGAAGCAGCATGGGTAGGTGTGATGGCGGCTAGCTCTCTTACTGGTGGACCCTGTACAACAAAAATTTAATATCATTGACGGATACAACAAAAAATATATGATTGTGTGCCTGAAATTTAGTAAAAAAAAATAGTCTACTACGATAAATATAAATTTTGTTAAATATACCATTGGAAAAGCTGGTTGGACTCTTGACTAGGTAACTCCATTTGGGAGCGGGTTGGTGCTATCAATGGACCTGTAGCACATACTGACCGTCTGGAAGCTCCAGCAGCTTTCTAGGCCAAATATTTTTAACAGCCCGCACCTAAAATTTGGATATTTTGTTAATTTTAATTGCATGAAAGGTATAATATATAAAAACACTATACTCATAAGTACACCCACAGATAATAATCCAATCAGTAAATAAACAAAAATGCCTTTGCCAAAGCTGGGTTAGTGATGATTTTCACATATGTAATCGTGATTGTAACCCCTACTGACTGGGCTATAAGTATTTGCAGGATGACTGACTATGATTGTATGCACTTTACTGAGGACAAGACCTTAAAATCATATTAAATTATTATATACTAGCTGTTTCCCGCGGCTTCGCTCCCGTGGGCCACCCCATAGGACCCGTTTTCGGGATTAAAAAATAGCCTAGCTTTCTATTGAAAGGTGAAAGAATATTTAAAATCGGTCCAGTAGTTTCGGAGCCTATTCGGTACAAACAAACAAACATACAAACAAACAAAAAAATATTTCCTCTTTATAATATTATATATTAGTATAAGTATAGATTAATGTATTAAACTCACCTTTTGCCACTGCTCCACAGAATTAGTGCAACTTTACATTGAATTAAGTTAGTTGCACAGGTTTTCCCACAGCCGTTATGAGCGAACTTATGAAGTCGACGAGGGCCTCAATTTGCGCGTAAATTGCTGCAGCGGTTGGGCCATTTTAACTAATTATTATTGAAAACTAAATTCTTCCAAGGTATTTATTATTTATTTCTTGACATTTCATTTGACAGTTGCCGTCATAAAGAAAAAAAAGCAAAGGTTTTAACAGGCTAATGCCGCTTTCCGGACAAAAATGGCAAAAGTAATTAAATTCTATATTTATAGACATAAAAAATGTAAATTGTTTAAATATGGTCATTTCCTAACGTAAAAAATATTTTATTTTTTGTTTACTAAACAAAAAATAAAATATTTTTTACGTGAGCTTGAAACCACAAACTAGGGAAACCGGTAATCGACCGATAAAATAGTGCAACTCTAACGTCATCCGTCGTTCGTTCACGAATATTGTCTATGATCCCGTTCGAAGCTCAATTATCCGCAATCGATAGGGGGTAGGGTTCTCTCCGAAGTTTCGGAATACTTTCGGACGGCCCGTAACTTCGTCGACGAAGAAAGGGAGTAGACGCCCTCTGGTACCGAGTACCAATTACGAAATAGTTAGCGGTTATGCATGACTATATAACTTCAATTTCATTTACAGACTGAAATCACACAGACTATTTACAAACATTTTGTTTGATTCACGTGGAGAGATCTCATTTCCTGTTATAATGAAGATAAAGGAAGTCAGTAAAGATTTAACGAGCGAAGGATTATGTTTGGTTTAGGCACTGTTTTTGTTTTATTACTCATAAAACTGCGGTATAGGTGGACTTTAATGCAGAAAGTGGGTACTTATATCCAGCTGATTTAAGAACAAGCTAAGTGTAAGCACGGGCGCACGGTTGGCGCAGTGGTTGAGCGATTGACTGCTGGTCTGCGTGTCGCGGGTTCGATTCCCGCACGGAACAAATATTTGTATGACCTACAGATAGTTGTTTCGGCTCTGGGTGTTTGTGTATGTGAGTTTATATGTTTGTAAACGCACCCACGATACAGGAAGAAATTCCTAGTGTGGGGCAACGTTTTTTTAAAAAAAGAAAAAGAAGCAATATTTATTTATTTAATAAAATTGCATGCAATAAAACAAAATACATTAGTGGATGGACTTAATAATAAAAAATAAAACTAAATAAAAAGGTTTATTGCAGAAACTTGTACACTTTTACAGTAAATCTTACATAGGGACCTCCTTTTAAGTAAAAGATATACCTGTGTTAGGAGGACCCGCTCTTCAATGACAAATTATGAAATGGTAAAAGTGAAAAACAGAATCTAATAAAAAAAATACAAGCAAAATCTCAAATTAAACAAGATGAGACTTGAACTATAACTAAAAAATACAAATAAACTTAGAAACTATCCTAAAATAATGTGTGTGAGTATGCGTGTGAGTGTGTGTGTGTATGTGAGTGTATGTATGAGTGTGTGCGTGCGTGTTTTTTTATTTTCCAACTCATATTTACGATACCTGCAGCATCAGTTCAATGTCATCAGTCTTAATGCTTTTAAGCATTTATATCTAACAGTAGACTGTAGAATTGCAGATTCTCCTCTATCTCATCTGTTGGTAAGCAATGCTGTGGTCATAGATGGATGATCACAGCCTAGAAATAACCTATTTATTCTTACCCAAATAGTTGTGTGTGTGAATTATGATAATCATATAAATCGTTGTCTGTTTTTAGGGTTCCGAAGTCAACAAGGAACCCTTATAGTTTCGCTCTGTCCGTCTGTCCGTCCGCAGCTTAGTTCAGAGACAATTTCCACAAGAAAGCTATAATTTGGCATGGATATACATATTAATAGTTCCGAAAAAGTGGTACAATAAAATAATTAAAAAAAAATTTGGTTGTCCTCCTATAGACGTAAAGTAGGGATGGTTCCTTTTTCTTTTCTATCCCATAGTGTGTATGGTTGGATAGGCAATTCAAAAATATTACGGGTTTGTTAAAACCATTTTTCGATTCAGAGATCCTTTTGCCTAAAATTAAGTTTTAAATTGCAAATTTTATTAGAGTCAAGTGTCCCCCTACCAGCGAAATGATTGCTGTTGGCAATGTCAAAAAAATTCACGGCAGTATTATATATAACGAAATTAAAAGGAAAACTATCACAGGTAAGTAGGCTTTACAAGTTTACGAGTAATAGTCAACTAACTTACAAATGCCATTGAAAAATTACTTAAATAACGTTGTTAGCTGTGTAAAACAGAGTAAATATATGCTTATGAAACATGTAAAAATACACAAAAATAAAATCATAACAGGTTTTACAAGTTTACGAGTAATAGTCGACCAACTTATAAAATGAAGAGTATAGGCAAAGAACAGGGAATGTCACAAGTTTTAATTTTTAATTTTTTACTGGAAATCAAATCTCTATCACATCACACATCATCACATAATCAGCCTATTAATGTTCCCACTGCTGGGACACAGGCCTCCTCTCTGTGAGAGGGAATGGGAAGTAATCCACCGCGCGGGCCCAGTGCGGGTTGGTGAATGTCTTTGAATTTTTTGTTGTAGGACATGCCGGTTTCCTCAAAAGTTTACCTTCACCGTTTTGAGAGCAGTGGTGATGAAATAATTTACACAAAGTAAAGCGCCTGACTGGGCTCGAACCCACGATCTACAACTTGTAATTCGCGGCCGATACCACTGCGACACCACTGCTCGTCCATCAATCTCTATCTATGGCAGTTTTATTCTCAATCACTATTTTTTTTATAAGTATAAACATAAAATCATAACATCCTTAATAATAATGATTTCTAAATTAATAATGTTTAAGGGTACACTAGTCGAAAATTCTTCCATACAAACGTAGTCTGGCTTTTACTCCACTGTTTGACAATTTACGTTCAAAATAAAAAATTATATCAATTTGTCTCATCATTATCTAGCCCTGTATGAAGCAAAAGAGTAAAAAAAAAATTACTTAACGTTGTGAGCTTCGAAAGTTAATAAAGTTAATATTTCAACACTAATTTTAACGCTTCTTTGGGCGCAAATAAGTACCATAAGAAGAAGGAAAATTGAAAAACGGCCTCCATACAGGGCTAGATTAGTAGTTCAACAATGCAAATAATTTTATTTTAAACAGATACATTCAGTCGTTTTTTCATGATATCCAGACTCCCAAAGGTCTGTTTATAAAATTACGCGCGCTCGTTTTCGTTCTAAATCATCATCTATTTCGCTACAAATTTGCAAAAGTGTGTATTCGTACGCGAACTAGCTTCTTACTGCTCATAACAGCATCTATCTGTTCCGCACGAGTTGTCGGTTGATATAGCATGCATTTTAACCCCGCGCACAAAATAGTTCGTGCCTTCGATTAGTGTACCCTTAATCTCGAATAACGCATTGGAGTGGGCGGAGTCGTTGGCATTACCGGTCTGAAGTCCATACGGCGCATGCGCGCAAGTACTGCAAGTATTTTCGACGTTTTGTAATCTAAAGTCAAATTAGATTCGATTGCCAAGCAAATTCCGCTACCCGACCATAGATGGCGGTATTCTCAGTGGTCGCAATTATAAACTTGATTGTGAGACTTCGCAGTCCGTCTGTCTGTCTGTCTGTCTGTCACCAGGCTGTATCTCATGAACCGTGATAGCTACACAGTTGAAATTTTCAGAGATGATGTATTTCTGTTGCCGCTATAACAACAAATACTAAAAACATCCCTCCCATACAACAAACGTGATTTTTTTGCCGTTGTTTGCGATAAACCGTCCAAGTGCGAGTCCGACTCGCACTTGGCCGGTTTTATTAACTCCAACGTCAGCCCGACGCATAGTTTTTATTATTTGAGAAAATTTAAAAAAAATTGTTAAGTACAGATTATCATTCATATAAAAGGTAAAATAAAACTAATACTTCATTAAAGGCTTTTTTAATTACTCTATATTTAGATTTAGATCAATAAATTATTAATTTTAAATATTCATTAAATATGTTTGGCAGAACGTATATTTTACTCGTGCCTTTTTGCGTTACGACGTGACAGCTATTTGCACATGCACAGTAGATATGCCCGAGGAACTTTCAGTTAATCTGTGGATATGCTGAGCGCGCTTGAATAAGCCCGCTCAGCAATGGTTCAGATATATGTTTTTATTTCCTCGCACAATGCATAGTAAAATGTTGTATGATACACGTACGTAAGATGATTTCCGACTCGTGTCGATTTGTCCACTCATCGGAAATCACCTACCTTCCGCACTTGTAGTATAAATAACTATTTCTATTTCTGGATTTTATAAATCCTTCAGTTACCATCGTCCTATGAGGGGCCGTTATTGTCATAATCTACACAGAGGCACCGCACTCACATTGTGTGTCAGACGAGTCTATAAAACCCCCTTTCGCAAAATTGTCTTTGCAGCGGCCTACCAGTACCTGCGCGGCGAGCACGGCCTACTGTGGCAGGGTTGAGTCACACATTTTTATCACAGTTTGGGACCAAAAACCGTGATAAAAATGTGTGACTCAAGCCTATCTCAGAGGCCGTGCTCGCCGGTCTGGGTACGCAATTGCGTATCCATTGAGTGCTTTCCATACAGGCCACTGCAGTTCACGGCTACAACAAAGCTGCTACAACTCCATAACTACGAATAAAAACAATACCTAGGTACTCATTAATCACACTTCAGAACTTGTGCAATTATTTAGACATTATGAAATAAAAACTTGCAGAGATATTAATGGCAACAATTTTTGTCCATCAAAAAAATTGTACCACAGTTTTGCAACAAGAACAATTACTTATTTAATAACGTTCTCAAGTTCGCAATTAAACGGATGAGTCGTCGAAATAAACTGTTGTTAATGATAAAACTGGCATCTATACAAATAAATATAATATAATGGTCTGTTTATAATAACAAAATATTAGATTTTTAGTACCTAAATGCCTATGATAGTAAATATTTGTAATTATGATACTTATTATAACAAAAAAAACTTCTATTTGTTCCGGCTGATCTCCGAAACGGCTGGACCAATTTTGACGGGACTTTCACTAGCAAATAACTGATTTGTAAGGATAAACTTAGAGTTTACTTTTATTTTAGGAAAAGAATTAGAGTTCCGCGCAAAAAAATTAAGAACATGTTTTTTTTAATAGTCTCGCGCTTGACCACAATCTCACCTGATTATTTAAAGTTTTACGAGTATGACGCGGACGAAGCCGCGGGCAGAAGCTAGTAAGTAATAAAGTAACTGCAGTTAGCGAGGTGAATGAACTGACGGACAAGGATCGGATCAGCAAGGTTACCACGCTTTACCGCGAGTAATAATAACTTTAACGTTGTCATAATCTGTGGAAAACCACCTGAAACAAATACAAAATAAAAAATAATGCAAAATACAAACCATTCGAATCCGACTCGGCTGGGCAGCGTTCGGGAAGTTGCGTGGTATCTTCTCGTCCAATTTACCGCTATGTCTCAAGACAAAAGTCTATGACCAGTGTGTGTTGCCAGTGATCACCTATGGGACCGAGACGTTGTCGCTCACAATGGGCCTTATCAGAAAGCTTAAAGTCACCCAAAGGGCAATGGAGAGGGCTATGCTCGGCATTTCCTTGCGTGATCACGTCAGAAATGATGATATCCGCAGGAGAACCAAAGTTACCGACATAGCCCGAAGAATTGCCAAACTTAAGTGGCAGTGGGCAGGGCACATTGCTCGCAGAACGGATGGCTGATGGGGCCGAAAAGTTCTGGAATGGCGACCGCGAACCGGAAGACGATATGTTGGAAGGCCTCCCACTAGGTGGACCGATGACCTGGTTAAGGTTGCGGGAAGGCGCTGGATGCGAGACGCACGGGATCGGTCAATGTGACGCCTGGAGGAGGCCTATGTCCAGCAGTGGACGTCTGTTGGCTGAAATGATGATGATGATGATGACAAACCATTCCATCGTCGGACTGCAAGACGTACGGTGATGGGCCATCGGTACTTGGTGGACATCCCACCAATACGCACGAAACGTTTTGAAAATACTGTCATTGTGCGTACAGCTAAGGAGTGGAATTCCCTGCCGGAGTCTGTATTGCCTGATACCTACAACGCGGGTCTTCAAGTTAAGAGCGAAGATAGGCGAGACAGTTGTCTAACGCGAACCTAGCAACAAAAGAAAAAATAACAAATGTTTAAAAGAAGATTTAACTTTTTCAAAATTGATTATTTGATTTTTCTTATTTTCATACGCAGATTTCTTCATTTCCGTTTTAATTCGTCCACTGCTGGACACAAGCCTCTCCTAAGCGACGTCACATCGACCAGTACATGTGCGTCTCGCAACCTCGGATTCTCTCGACCCGCACCGGGCTTTCGGTCCGCCTTCAACCAAGCGGTTGCCACTCCAGAATCTCTCTGCTACTTCAGCCATACGTTCTGCGACTAATATAGAGCATATTATATAGCCCTGATATTTTGATGGTCTACCCAATCTAGTCCTGGAGCCTTATTATGACGCCTTAAAATCATCATGGTTGCTGGGTGAGACAGTGGCGGAGCTATACAGCTTGAAAAGCACTATTCATTTTTCACAGTGGAATCATGTTGACGCTGACACGTTATAGTACGGCTCAGGAACGCCTGACCATGAAGCCTGAAAATGACGTATCTATGTGTTCCTCGAATGATTAAACAGAGGCCTACATATTATAGAACACCTAGGTACTTTTGTATTATCTTTTTTTTTTAAAGAACCTTGTCCCACAATAGGAATTTCTTCCTGTATCGTTGGAGCGTTTACAAACTACAAACTATAAAATTAAACCAAGCAATAGGGTAGAAGACAAAAAAAAACTATTAAGTCCGTCACCTAGATTAGCTAAAATATTATTTAATACACATATTTTCATTTGTCACGTAAACAAAAATTACGACGATACAGTGCTTTGAAATATTGTATGATGTCACGGAGTGCTACACTTTATACGACAAAGTGACGTCACGAACTCCCACTCCTGAACTTTGATGCGCTTTATCTTTGCCAATTTTATTTATTTGATAAAGCAAAAAATACAGGTACAATATTATTTGATAATATCACTGACGGACTTAATAGAATTATCATTTTTCTACCCAGGAAATATCCCTATTAGGAGTACAAAATCGAAATCTCAGGAGCTAATCCCAATAGCGAAAATCCCTTGATCTTTTAAATGACGCCATAGAAAAACAATAACAATCCGTCCTGTTACTGTTGTCCGTACTACGCAATACGATCTTCAAGGATGTCGATCCTTCTTCGTCACGGTCACGTGTTTAAATCAAGGAAACGGGATACAAATAACTCAATATTTTTATACCACCCATCCAGCCGATTGGGACATGGAATTACTTTGTATTTTTTTTTATCCCTTGGAAAATAGTGGAATTATCCTTTGCATAAACAGTAACTACGTAGAAAGAAAGTAATATCTTAAAAGATTAGGTTTTTTGTTTTTTATTCAATCTAAAATTGTACTGCCCTTACAAAAGTTGAATGTTTTGAAGTAATAATTATTAGATTAGGGTGTCAAACAAAGCAAAACGTGCAATCTTGTTTTGGAAATCCGCTTTCGTCTTGTTAACGACGTATATGATTCTTCTCTATATTTGGTAAGATTTTTGCAGACACGAACCTTTTGGCATATTTCATTTTTTTTTTCCATTTTCAATCTTTTAGAAAAGTTATAGTTTAAGCGACCTTCTTCTTAGCGTGTCGATGACAAAAGGACTCTTTTTAGTTAAATGCCTTGCCTGGCCCAGAATTCAGCCACGGCAACGCCCTCCACCGACACAGTCATAAGGTCCTCACGTGAACAGACAACAGGACATGCGGCACAATACGTAAGGTGGGCCATGGTCTGCGGGGAGACGCCGCACAAGCAACGAAGATCGGAACCATCAGAGAATCCCCACCTATGGTGATTGTCTTTGCTGCGGCCGACCTGAGTGCGGAGTCTGTTCAGAGTTTTCCAGGTCGGCCAAGGCAATGTGTGCCCAGGTGAAAGGGTCTCCGATGGCTCCAGGAAATGATCAGGGATTTCAAATTTCTCTCGCCAAAGATCGCATCTTTCCGTGGTGGTGTTGCCGGTAGATGGACTCACTCAACCAAGAAAACTTTTTCGACTTTTAAAGCCTTTGGGGCACCGAGGTGTAGTTGTGCATTGGGTGGCGCGAGTCAGTAGAAGCAAGGATGCTTTGCCCTTTATATACGGCTTCCCATAGTCCTACGTACATCTGAGGGCGCGATGCCGATTAGTGGATACAGCAATCTTACCGGGGTCGGTTTAAGGCAGCCAGTGGATATTCGGCATGTCTCGTTTAGTGCTGTATCCACTAGGCTGGAGTGGGTGGAGCGGCTCCACACTGGACAGGCATATTCGCCAGCGGAGAAACAGAGCGCCATTCCAGTAGTTCGCAAGACTTGTGGAGATGCTCCCCATCTAGTGGATGTAAGGCGGCGTAGCAGGCTGTTCCTGGCATGCACCTTTCGCTTAACAATCTCACAATTTTTCCTGTAGTTGAGGGACCTATCCAAAGTGACGCCGAGGTATTTTGGATGGGGACTATGGATGATTGGTAGCCCCTGCCATGAGATGTTAAGAGCAGTTAAGCGACCTTCCTGGCCTCAAGCGATTCAATTTATATCACACGGATAAGCGAGTTGTACTAAGCTATATTACAAATACATGGACGCAATGCGATGAAATTCGACGGATTTTCACTTGAAATTTTCTTTAAAAATACGTGCAGTATATCGCCTATTTGACGCAATTTAAACTGCGTTGCGCCATCGGTAAGATCTCTTAGTTTAAATGAAAGAACAATTCCTCGTCTTCTCTTGTTAGGGTTCCGTTCCTCAAAAGGAAAAAAAGGAACCCTTATTTATTTATTATAAATAAATAAATAAGGGTCCCGTTTTATCCTTTGGGTACGGAACCCTAAATAATCTTCTATAATCTATATTTCTATACTATATATATATACATATATATATATATCTCTCATATTATAAAGAGGAAATATTTTTTTGTTTGTTTGTTTATACCAAATAAGCTCCGAAACTACTGGACTGATTTGAAAAATTCTTTCAACAATAGGAAGCTACATTATTCCTGAGTGACATAGGCTATTTTTTAATCCCGAAAACGGCTCCTGTTGGGTGGCCCACGGGAGCGAAGCCGCGGGGAACAGCTAGTCTATACTAATATTATAAAGAGGAAAGATTTTTTTGTTTGTTTGTACCGAATAGGCTCCGAAACTACTGGACTGATTTGAAAAATTCTTTCACCAATAGAAAGCTACATTATTCTTGAGTGACATAGGCTATTTTTTAATCTCGAAAACGGGTCCTGTGGGGTGGTCCACAGGTGCGAAGCCGTGGGCAACAGCTAGTATCATATACAATGCAATCTCTAGGAGCTGTAGAAAAATCAAACTTATAAATTAATGTTATCAATAGAATCGGCCGTTTATGCTGCATAATTGACACTCGCAAGGGAATCAAAACCGATAGGATGCTCGCATTGACCTAAAATAAAAAAAACCGGCCAAGTGCGAGTCGGACTCGCGCACGAAGGGTTCCGTACCATTATCGCAAAAAACGGCAAAAAAACACGTTTGTTGTATGGGAGCCCCGCTTAAATATTTATTTTATTCTGTTATTAGTATTTGTTGTTATAGCGGCAACAGAAATACATCATCTGTGAAAATTTCAACTTTCTAACTATCACGGTTCATGAGATACAGCCTGGTGACAGACAGACAGACGGACCGCGAAGTCTCAGTAATAGGGTCCCGTTTTTACCCTTTGGGTACAGAACCCTAAAAAACGATTATGAACTTATTTACAGTTGGTAAACTGACCGTGACTTTTGGGGCGATGTATGGGGACAACAGTATTCCAATGACAAAGTTAATTATGTCCCACATTCCAGTTTATTTTTTCGTCAGTACTGTCATTGTCTATGAACTCCAGTAATGTTACCTAATTATTTTAGTAAATGCGGCTGGTACGGAATCCTCGGTGTTCGAGTCCAACTCGCACTTAGCCGGTTATTTACGTATACGATTAATGGACGATATATTTATTCTGACAATCACACCTCAACACTTAAAAACAGATGAATATCGTTTAAAAGAGAATTTAAAATTAAAAGCATTGACGTAAAAAGTCGTAAACAATTTTTTTAGCAACCGACGCGGTTGTTTTGTCTTCCAAGCAAAATAATGTACATACATATAAATATCTAAGTACTATAAACCCACAAATGCGTCCGGTAAGAGATGAATAAATCCTTAAAATGGAGAGAACAACTGGGGAATACGTCAATGTATCGACGCATTCCAATTTTTTTACCAACTCTGGTAATCCTGCTGCATTTTACTACTTTTTAGTAGAAAAAACCGGCCAAGTGCAAGTCGGACTCGCGCTCGAAGGGTTCCGTACCATTATCGCAAAAAACGGCAAAACGTTTGTTGTATGGGAGCCCCACTTAAATATTTATTTTATTCTGTTTTTAGTATCTGTTGTTATAGCGGCAACAGAAATACATCATCTGTGAAAATTTCAACTGTCTAACTATCACGGTTCATGTGATACAGCCTGGTGACAGACAGACAGACAGACAGACAGACGGACCGCGAAGTCTCAGTAATAAAACGGTACCCCCGTTTTTACCCTTTGGGTACGGAACCCTAAAAAGCATCAGGATTTCCAGAGTAATAATTTTTTTTCTCAAAAGATTTGTTTCAGACACTTACTAATATATAATGTTACACACTTAATTAAAGCTCTTATATTGAAACTGGCTGATGATGATCTAAAATGGCACCAGTTCTTCACTATTCGTAATTTTTTAGATGTCAGTTTCAGTGCCAGGCCAGACATTTTGTTTCGGACTTCTTGGCAGAGTTACCAATTAATACGCTTTGATATGTATAGGTTACCTATTAGTTTACAAATTTACACTCTCAAACGTTTACGTTATTAATAGTAGTAGGCGTTAGCATGATTCGTAGCAGAACTGAAGCCCACCAGTTGTCGATTTGATTTATAGTTTTGATTGACTTTTTGTGGATAGTCCAGCAGTAAATTCAGAAGTTATTATATGAATATTATAATTCCCTTGCCTTTTTCCCAATTTATTTTGGAGACTGCATAACATGGCTTCTTCTTAAATACTTCATCTTCTTCTTTTCATGTGAGGTGTGGCCACCTCTGGTGTCAGAGTTAAATAAGTCATCTCTGGGAACTCCACAGGCCTTTGACTCGGCTATTTCAGACTTACATTAACTAATAAGTCCAGGTTTCCTCACGATGTTTTCCTTCACCGTTATCTGTGATGTCCAAGATAAACTTAGAAAGTACATAATGAATTTGAAAATGTCACATTGGTACTTGCCCAGATTTGAACCCACGACCTTAAGCACGATAGGCGAGGTCTTAGCCACTGGACCACCACGACATATACAAATACTTCATTTATTTATTTAATATTTTATGCACAAAAACGTACAGAGGCGGACTTAATGCCTTCGGGTGATGCAGAAATCACGATAGGTAATATTTATTGAAATACAAAGATATACATACACACTATATACACAAAAAAGTAAATAAACTAAATACAAGAATATACATAAACAGATTATCGGAGAACATTAACGCTGTGACGCTACTACTGCCAACTTCTTACGAATGTGCTCGCGAACTTTCACTCTGAATGCTAATTTATTTATTTATTTATATACACTTTATTGTACCAAGATAAAAAGATTACATACGGAAACCTTAAAGTAACAAGAAACATACAACAGGCGGCCTTATCGCGTTCAGCGATCTCTTCCAGGCAACCCAGAATGGAGAGAGATAGCCTGGACACGACATGGGGTTGCACTTGGTGCAATTTTAAAATTAAATAATAAGTTACAAACATATAAATCACTAAATATAAAATACCAAAATAGATACATAAATACATACATACATATATATATACAGGCAAGAAAACAATACAGCTCCAACAAGATGACAGTGAGAAAACAATACAGATCACAGTGACAGGTAGTGATCCTTTACCAGTCTTTTAAAGATCGGTAGTGATTGCGCGCGTTTTATTGTCACAGGCAATGCATTCCATAGACGAGCGGCCTGGACAGTAAAAGATTTGTCCAGGAAGATGGTGGAATGCATTGGCATTTTGAGTTTCATGTTATCCGATGACCTAAGAACTTTCGTGTGCGAGTCACATAAAAACTGAAATCTGTTTTTGAGGTAAAGAGGGGTTGACGGAAAAAATAGTATATTATACAGAAGGGAAAGAATATGAGCATTCCGGCGAAGGCGAATTGGCAACCACTTGAGTTTTTTGCGGAATTCAGAAACATGGTCATATTTGCGCAAACCGAATATGAACCTTATACAAACATTTTGAAGTCGCTCAAGTTTATCAAGTTGTTCTTCAGTGAGGTCAAGATAGCTGGCATCAGCATAATCAAGGATGGGTAGAAGAAGAGATTGTGCAAGCGCAATCTTGGTGGCAGTCGGCAGAAAATTACGCAGTCGTCTCAGAGATCCAGCAGAAGCGAATAGCTTGCGGCTAACTTCCTGTAGCTGGGCAGTCCAAGAGAAGTTCTTGTCAATGAATATCCCCAAATTCTTCACCTTCTCGCTAAAGGGTACAACAGAGTTGTCAAAATAAACTTGGGGAAGAGTCGTCCAGTCGATCCTTGAGACCAACCTTGAACTGCCCACCACCAAAACTTGCGTTTTTATAGGGTTCACCGTAAGTCCGTGCCTCTTGCTCCAGTCGCATATACGGGCCAGATCATTATTTATAGTCAAGATAGCCTCAGTTAGATTACCAAGAGGAGATCGCGTGTAAATTTGAAGATCATCTGCATAAAGGTGGTAGGAAGAAATTAATTCGTTGGATATTGAGTTAATAAAAACTGCGAAAAGTAAGGGGGATAGAACGCCGCCCTGAGGTACCCCGGCAGAAGTACTACACCAGGAAGACAAGGTCTCTCCGATGCAAATACGTTGTCGGCGACCAAACAGCTAATCGATTGGTTGCCATCCTGATTTCTTGAGGGAGCGTATTCCACAGAGAAATAGACTGAACGAAGAAAGAACAGTGAATGAATCAATCAATTAATTATCAGTCGGTAGTCAACCTCTTTCTTGACATAATTATAGTTTTTCACACAGTTCAACCATTGTGATTGTTTCTTCTCGTACTCATATTAGAACTTTCCTCAAGACAATTTCCACATTCGTCCGCAACGCAATATGCACCTGACAACTGATTTCAACACAACTTTTCAGTCACCGACGCCACTTTCAGACATGATTAGTGACCCGCCCTGGCTTTGCACTCGGGTTAAATTATTTACATACCTTCCTCGTTTATTGCTCTTATGTATCAAAAATCCGTTGCGTGATTAAGGTACACTAGTCGATCATTCTAAACGTAGTCTGGCGATTACTCCACTGTTTGACGATGTAGGTTCAAAATAAAAGATTATATCAATTTGTCTCATCATTATCTAGCCCTGTATGGAAACAAAAAAGTAAAAAAAAAATATATTTGAAAGTTATGAGCGTCGAAAGTTCCATTTTTCAACACTAATTTTATCGCATCTTTGGGTGGAAATAAATACCATAAGAAGAAGGAAAATTTAAAAACGGCTCCATACAGGGATAGATTAGTAGTTCAACAATGCATATAATTTAATTTTTTAAATATACATTTAGTCGTTTTTTCATGATATCTAGATTCCCAAAGGTCTGTTTATAAAATTTCGCGCGCTCGTTTTCGTCCTAAATCATCATCCATTTCGCTACAAACTTGCAAAAGTGCTAATTCGTACGCGAACTAGCTTCTTACTTCTCATCACAGCATCTTATAGTTCGTGCCGTCGACTAGGGGAACCTTAAGAATAAGTAATCGGAGAAACCTCCCACTAGGTGGAGCGATGACCTAGATAAGGCTACGGGAATCTGCTGGATGCGAGACCCACAGGACTGACCGATGTGGCAATTCTTGGAGGAGGCCTATGTCGAGCAGTGGACGTCTTTCGACTAAAATGATGATGATGAAGCGGAGAAACAGACTGAGACGACTGCCGAAGGAAGGTAATGTGTCTATGTATGTATGTAAGTATGTATGTATGTATGTTTGTTCCTATGTGGCGTTCTAGAGACAAACGCGTGGGCCGATTTTGATGGTTCTTACGTCAATCGATTCGTCTTAACCCCGCGAGTGTCACTGGCTACATGAAAATTGGAAAATGGCGGTTCTTGGGCGCCATATTGTGGGGGCCCAAATTTTTATTTTCTTTTAAACCTATCGTATGGGGTATCAAAATAAAGAATTTTAAGAGGTGATTTCAAAAATATATAACACTTATATGTATAAATTTAAAAAAACAATTAACTGAAAAGTTATTAATAAAAAAAGATAATTAAAAAAAACAAAAATCCCGACTGCTTGAAAAGCGAACTAAAAAGGCGTAAACAAGCAGAAAATCATGCTGTGCAGACGGAGGATACGTCTGGTTTTGGTCAGCCAGCTCGCGAAGATGTATCCTCCGACAGCACAGCATGATTTTCTCCTTGATTACGCCTTTTTAGTTCGCTTTTCAAGCAGTCGGGTTTTTAGATTTTTTTTTAAATTTTTTTTTACCTTGCTCTTCAAAAGTGGTGCATTTTCGCAAACCTTACTAAATAACCCTGTCAGTACCAGGTCAGTGTCGTTTTACCCTATTTAGAAGATAAACGTGCGAACTTTCCTTATCCTACTGAACTGAATACGTCACTAAGCTAACGTGATGCCAGCAAAATATATCACACGCATAATGTATTGTGAAATAAGATGTCATGTCTGTTTATTAAAAAATAGTAGTTACGAATGAAAAATAAAATACATTTGCACTGGTAAATTGCGAAATATTTTCACTTATAAATAAAAAGATGTAGAAGACTGTTCTCTAGTAAAGTTGCTAGTAAAATTGAGTAAAATTAAGTTTAACAGTACTTACGACTGAAAAAATGCCAGTTAAAAAAGCGATATTGATAATACATGCATTGCATACTTGCATTTTTAGCCAAATAGGTTTAGGTACCATAATCATCTGAGACCGTCATGGTCCATAAGGAGGACGTCGAGCGGGGTCGCGAGAGTGTCTATTCTGCTTGGAGAAGAAGGCGTCAGGGAGGCAACCACTCCGGTGTCGCGGGCACTCAGCTTGGGAACTCCGTCAGCCCACCAAGTGACTCCAGCGGCCGTATTGCGTAAATGCGCAAAGAGTCTCTATCCAACCGACCAAATCGACCAATCACATGCGAGATGAATGACATGATGTGGATTTCCGTTTTGTGTGATTGGCCGATTTGGTCGGTTGGATAGAGTTTAAACTCTTTGCGCACTTACGCAATACGGCTGCAGGAAAACGGTGGCACAGTGATCACGTGCATACAGATGCTGAGAGATGTTCGGGGGAGGCGCTCTTTCAATCTTTCAGTCTTCCGAGGGATGTGCCATAACAGGCGTAGAACAGAGGCGTAGAACGGTTCCGGGTCTGTTGAGAGGTCACGGCCTTCGCGAAGAGAAGGTACCCCGTATTCCTACCTCACTTAAACCAACCCAGTCTTCGAACCGGGTTTGTTTTAGTTAAGTAAATATCCCTCAATCCTTGGTCTTTTTCCCAAATGTCCAGGCGCCTTTTGAAGGTATCCCAGGATAAAAAAGTGCCTAGTGAGCCTTTCCTTAACTATTTTAGAGTCTGCTTGCTCAGCTGGTGGCTGAATAATAACAGGTGCACGGGTCGATCTTCAAGGTTAAGCAACGCTTGCCGAGGTTGGTCCGTGTATGAGTGACTATTTGAAGATCTTTGACAGTCGTTACGGGTAGTCAGAAGCCTGAAATATAACACCAGAATACAGTTGTTCTATCTCACGACGGCGGGTTGGTCTTAGTCGTGTGTGTAGGTGCACATGTACATTGTTGCTGTATGCTCAGGCGATACTGAACGCTACCGAGCTTAGGCACACAGAAACAATATGCATGTGCCTCACACACACGTCTAAGACCAACCCGCCGTCGTGAGGTAGAACAACTGTACCAGTGTATTACATGGAGTTACTTCCTATCTAACCACCTGAACCCAGCAACAGAAAAACACGGTACTATTTGGCAAGGCTGGAAGCTTCACTATCTGGTAAAAATAATAATTTGTAGATATTGTCAACAGTCTTTGGACAGTCGAAATTAATTTTTATCAATGGTCCATTAATAGCGCAGGGGCCGTATTATTAAGTGCCAACGCCATCATGTTTCGGTTATGAGAAAGGAACAGTGCTCTTCGTCCATCATAGTTTTGACACGGAGTAAGGCCCCTGATCTTTAGGGATCCTGACCTGTTAGTGCTTGTAATACTTTATACCTATACGTAGTATAGTAGTATTAAGTCTGGGTGCTTCGTTCTCACATATGTAAATTAATGTAACTATGTATGTTATTGTTGTAAAATACTTTTTTTTTAAAGAATAAATGTGACGTTTGTTGTCCGTTCTTCTCCAAAACAAGCTACTTTTCCGAATAGACGGTAGAATCAATAATTATTACATCTAAATTTAAATTTTTGTCGTTCATAAGTGCCGCTTAATGGCCTAATTGAAATAAAGCCAATACGTGTGAAACCCAATCAGGATAAAACAGAAAGTCCTGTGACACGACTGGAATCAGGTGTTTTCCCCAATTCACTACTATAATTAACCGGGTTCCCTCGCACATACTGTCCGTTGCTAAAGTTGTAAACCATTTAATTTATAATGTGCTACAAAGAGACACTGGTTTTCCCCAAAGACAAAAAAAAACCAGGTAAACATTGTGAATTTTTTTTTTGGGGATTTGCAGTGGTTTAAATAAATATTTTAAAAAAATTGGCGGCTTTTTTAAGTGTAGAGTTGCCAATAAAGTTAACAAAAAAGTTATAAAATTACAGCTTGACAATTTTGCATGTAGTGATCTTACGAGCAGAAACTGGAGTTTTCCCTAGTACACTATCATAAATTAACCGGGTTCCCTCGCACCTACTGTCCGTTGCTAAAGTAATAAAGCATCTAATTTATTATGTGCTACAAAGAGACACTGGTTTTCCCAAAAGACAATTTTGTTTTTAGACGAATTATTTTAAGACACGAATAAAGAAATAATACTCGTAAGTTAATAAACTGATGTTATTTGAGTTGAAGAGATGATAACTGCTCCTGGAATGACGGTTAAGTCCTGAGTTTTACTTATGTTCCATTAGAGATCAAGGTTCCTGGAGCCTCATCGCTTGCGCTAGGAGAAGCATTGAATGTATGCCGTAACGAGGCCAAAGTCCGGGCTCTCACGTTCCATGGTAGACTTCATCCATCTTATCATCAAGGTCATTGCTGCGAGGCGTTCCAGTGCGAGGGTAAACCAATATAAGTCTTTCACGATTTTCCGACAGAAAAGATAACTTATCAATCAATCATCATCAATCAAATGTATTTATTTCAACTAGGCCATTATGCGGCACTTTTGAATGTTAAAAAAAAAATTACATGTTATAAAAAAATTGATTCTACCGTGCATTCGGAAATGTAGGTTGATATGGAGAAGAATGCACAAGAAACTCCATACTTACTCTTTTAAAAAAATAAAGGCTTTTTACAATATTAACATAAATAGTACATACATTAATAAATTCTTATACGTGAGAACGATGCACCCAGCACTACTATACTAAATATAGGTATAAAGTATTACAAGCACTAACAGGTAAATCCCTTCACTTGATAAATAGGGACATGGTTCTCACATACTTACAAATATTGCAAACATAGGTAAATTACCTAATTCAACAACAACGGAACAGTGTGCGAGTCAATTTTTTAAACAAATAGAGAAGAAAATCAATAAAAATAAAGCGTTACTATAATAATTATGAATATTATACAAATTAACCATTTTGATAGTTTCTACACTAAAGATAGCCCTACGGAGCAGGACCAGCATGTTTCCAAGCATTCTTATCTTGAATATAATCATCTAATTTGTAATATGCTTGTTTACAAAGTGTGCTTTTAATTATTGTTTTAAATTTTCTTTCATTAAGTTTTAATATCTCAGAAGGAATTTTGTTATAGAATTTAACACAGTACCCCATGAAAGATGTGTGTACTTTCGCTAATCTATAAGATGGCTGATCTAACTTATCTTTATTTCTAGTATTACAATTGTGTCTGTCACTAATTTTACTAAAGAGATTTAAATTTTTCCTTACATACATAATATTTTCATAAATGAATTGGCAAGAAACTGTCATAATATTAATCTTTTTAAATAGCTCCCTAAGAGATTCTCGATGACTTAACTTATAAATGGCTCTCACAGCTCTCTTTTGCAATATAAATATTGATTCAATGTCAGCCGCCCGACCCCACAGTAAAATACCGTATGACATAATGCTGTGAAAGTAACTAAAATAGACCAAACGCGCGGTCTCCACAAAAGATAACTTAATAGGTTCCTTTGCTGCTCTAGGAAACCTGCCACTCATTAAAACGACTGTATATCAAATTTTGTTAGAGCAACTTCCACGACATCGTTGTTGGTAGTGCAGAAGTCACTGGAAGCATTTTTGGGATACAGAGGACTGGATGAGGTGGAACGTAGTTGTGGACACACAGCTGCTGAGAAGTCACTTTGGAATTATTTTTTGGGATACAGAGGGTTGGATAGAAGTTGGAACGTAGTTGAGTCCTGCATCCTTAGTTTTTCGACGTTGGAGGAATAATGCCTTAAAATCGCAAACAAGTGTAACGGAGGTGACGTCTCCTCCAGCCAAGCCTCCATAATGACGCCTCCCTTCTAGTCAAGTCATGCCAAGCAGTGGGTATATTTCAATATAAGCCATTGCCAGCCATTTTTACCCAGCTGCAAGGAAAGGGTTATGTTTTTCGCGCGTATCTTGTGTTTGTAATATTCTTTATTACCTCTTATCCTTTAAACCACTCAACCGATTTTTATTATTAAAACATCGTTAGATAGGTCTTGACCGCCAAATTGTTCTTAGATAAGAAAAAAGGAACATGGCGAATTTTGGGTGCCATATTGTGGGGGCCGCAATTTTTTTTTTTCTTCCAATACCATCGAGTGGAGTATCAAAATAAAGGGTTTTTAAAGGTGATTACTAAAATATATACCACCTATATATTAAAGAGTAATTCGAAAATAAAAAGTATAACTAAAAAATTGTAAATTAAAAACAAATTCGCGAGCTGGCTGACCAAAACTATAAATATTCTCCGACTGCACAGCATGATTTTCTTCTTGTTTACAACTTTGCGGTCGGGTTTTTTTGATTTTATTAACTTTTTTGTCCATTTCAATTGCGATTACAAGGTCAAGCAAAACTCTGCCGGATTTTCATTGACAAGTAACTGGTACTCCAGAAATTAATGCTCTTTCTCGAAATATGAAAAGTGATCTTTGCCCTGAAATAGATAACACGTGCTGCTATGATTATCAGGAAAATAAAAAGCTTTCAGGCAAACTTTTTTGAGTAAGCGTAGGTCAAGCGTAGGCCAATGTAGGCCACTGTGTGGAAGCTAATAGCCATCAGCCGAGGAATGGCATCCGATGACCTGCGTAGGCGAAAGTCAAACTGATTACCTGTATTTTGTCATTATTATCTTAAAAAGACATCATCTAGGTAACTAATAGGTATTTATGATCTGAAAATATAACATTCGTTTTTTACAAAGAGCACGGAATATTTTGCCGGTAGCGACCAGAGACTATTCTATACAATATATAACGGAACTGGGTCATATTTAAAAAAAAAATTAATTCAAAAAATCTAAAAACCCGACTGCTTTAAAAGCGAACTAAAAAGATTTAAACAAGGAGAAAATCATGCTGTGCAGTCGGAGGATACATATTCGCGAGCTGGCTGACGAAAACCAGATGTATCCTCCGACTGCACAGCATGATTTTCTCCTTGTTTAAGTCTTTTTAGTTCGCTTTTAAAGCAGTCGGGTTTTTAGATTTTTTGAATTCACTTTTTTTATTTATAACTTTTTATTTATCGTTTTTTAAGATTTAGGTACATTTAAACATATAAGTGTTATATATTTTTGAAATCACCTCTTAAAACCCTTTATTTTGATAACCCACACGATGGGTTTGGAAGCTGATGAGGACTTTGTATGGAAACTCAAATTTTTAATACGGCTTTCTTGACGAAGGTACGGGGTCTCATTGCTAAGAAAAAAAAATTGGATCAAATAAATCTTACTAGATGGCGCGACATGTACACACAATTCAATAGAATTGTCTATAAAATTAACATTTTCTGGAATTGAACATAAAAATTGTATGTTCTTGTTCCATCAACTCTCCTAAGTACAAAATTATGGTATAATGGGTTCTTAATTCACATTTCAAAGATTATTTGAACGGATCATTTAAAATTGATGCCAATAGATGGCGCATATTTTAATTTCTGAGGCATTCCACTCGATTGTTAAAATTTGCATTGTAACACATTTTGGTGCAAAAAATCTGTAACTTACACCATCTATTGCCGTGAAACGGGATTGAACGCTTACGCTTCTTACAAAAATAACAAGATTAATCAGATGAAAAACACTAGTTACGCGGCACGGTTTCTTTGTATGGGATGAGGCATCTGTATGCTAGTATTATATTATCTGTGACGAAGGTTATTTAAATCACGGGCCGTCAATTTCTAATGTTTAAACGGCATCGGTGACATGACAGTCACTTGGTTTGTATGGAACTTGGTTGATATTTGTATGGAAGGTTTTGACAATGCCGTATCTAGCAGTGCCCGACAAGGCCTCTCGATGCTCTATGGTTTTCTACGAAATACTACATAAGAAATTCCTGTAATATTTCATTCTTAACTTTTCTTTGAACTACCATTTATTCAGCTTAATAAAACTACTATTAATGTCAAAAATGTCACGTTACCACTTTCTAGCCAAAATAAAAAAGAAACTAGGCTGAGAACTTTCATTATTTATAATGTTTTTCATAACCTTGCCCTCGAAACGGTTGAAATTAATTTATGATATTTTCTAAGAAAATAAGTCATCAGATATTTAATGTTTATCCTGTTATTTAAAACAAGCTTATCACGCGGCTTCTCCAGTGTCATTTTCAGTGAAAGAATTTTCGTAATTTCATCAGTATCTCCTTCCAAGAAACAAACAATTTTATCTTTTTACAATAGAACTTAGTTTAAAGAAGTTAATTACCAACTGGGAACCCTACGGCATTTGTCCAACCACCGACGACGAAGCGATAAGCTATCGACTATTTTATCGCTGAAGAACGAACAAAAGACACAGATACCCTAAGACATATATTAATAGTTGATCGCTGGCTGTTCACACTGCCGGCAAGTACTCTCTCGACACAAGTTTTTCGCAGCGACAAGAGCTATCAAAAATAATTCTCGCTCAGCGAACTCACACCGAGAGACCAACCAACCAACCAACACGTACAGGACTGACTGCCCGAGCGAGTGGTGCGAGTAATCGCCCATCGCACAAAAACACTCGCGCCAAAACTGTCGGAATTACACACTCGCTTCTCGCTGCTTGCTAACTCGTCGTATCTGGGCTCTACAGCTCTACTACTAGTGATGAGACAAGTGCCTAAATACCTACAATGTCATTGCCTAAATACTGTTCTCAGTATTTTTTTATATGAAATGGTAGCAAGACATAACAAACCATCTTTTTTAAGGTTAGGAAAGGAAAGGTCTCTCTATAACACTGAGGTTTTTTGTCAAAGAACCCAATTATGGGTTAAGCTCGCCTTTGTACATAAGTTTTCCTTTTGTATTTGAATATGTTTATTTTGTGTACAATAAAGAATATGGACAGTACGCGAACATCACTAATTAATTCCCAATTCCAGGAAATACATTTTAATGAACTCCTTAAATAGAAGAAACCATAAAAATACACTCAAAATCGTAATAATTAAATATTGTGGTTGTAGCAAAGACATTTACATATAAATTAGGTCATTCAATAAAGCCATTTTGTGAATGAACGTAATGACTTGTGAATTAAAGAGTGGTAGATATATTTAGATCAGCCTTGTCCCTGATAGTTAGCAAATATATCGCAAATCATAATAACACATGAAAATTTGTTTTCTTTGATCAGTGGAGTAATTTTCTTTATGTTATGAACTCGTTTTGAGATGTCATACACGTGTATGATAATTTAGAGAGATCATCAGTACAGCCGGGAGTTTCAAACTCGCCCCTATAACAGGGAACTAAGTGAAAGCTGTCTCACGTTCTTCTTTATAGAGACCGCTACTGACGCTTGCGAATGTGCAAATATATTCATCTTTTATTTGACAATACAAAAAAACCTTTTAAATTATTGAATTGAAATAATATACGAATTTTGTGTTTTTTTTTTATTTTGATCCGAGTAACATGTAGTGAAGAAATCATTGCTACTACCCGAACATGAGAGGCAGAGGATGACCTCCGGCTACATGGTGGACTAGCATGACAAAACTTTATTGGAGGAAGAACTGCCCGACCCGACAGTGCATGACCTGTCCTGGATAAGGGGTCTCTGTCCTGGGACACTTCGCAGCAGAGGACAGTGCTAGAAAGAAGAAGACAAAAAAGCCTAGCAGTCTCTGCAAATAAAATTGAAATCGATAGAATTAGTTGGTAAAAAAAATCAGTAGTGTCCGCTCGATGCAAGAAGCAGAAGACCATTCAATGTGGCGATGTTTAAAGAATGCTTAGGTCCAGCAGTAGATGTTTTTCGGCTGAAATGATGATGACTTTTCAGTATTTTTGACGCTGTTATATAGTTGTCATATAGATACAGCAGTGGCCCAGTGGTATCGGCCGCGACTTACAAGTTGTAGGTCATGGGTTCGAGCCCAGGCAGGCTCTTTACTTTGTGTACATTATTTCATCACCACTGCTCTTAAAACGGTGAAGGAAAATATCGCGTGGAAACCGGCATGTCCTAGAACCAAAATTCTAAGAAACATTACATCTACCAACCTGCACTGAGCCCACGTGGTGAATTACTACCTATTACCTCTCACAGAGAGAAGGCCTGTGTCCCAGCAGTGGGATCATTCATAGGCTGATGATGATACCACATTACACCGATAATACTTTCAAGACGGTTCTTGGTAAGGAAGCATCCAAATGGTCCTAAGCTTTAAGAAAATGTCGGGTGTATATCAACCTTCTCAGATGCTCGTGGGTTATATTCAATGTCACTAATTAAGAAAAAAAAAAATAAAATAAAAAAAAAAATAAAAAAAAAATAAAAAAAAAAAAAATAAAAAAAATAATAATAATAATAAAATTGAATAAAAAAGATTTCTAAGACAATTTCAGTAGTTTTATCTGAAACAATAGGCAAAGATTCTTTGTATTATCACAGTAAAAATATACAAACAGTATGGAAACTACCTACAAACGCTCGAAATGGCACATTCACACAAACATACGTCTCGTCGCGGTGCTCAGTACTGACAGCGCCGCAGAGGTGGGAGTGTGCCGTTTCGAACGTTTGTAGGTAGTTTCCATACTGTTTGTATATTTTACTGTGGTATCTATTACCGTTGATGGCGATGGTTGAAATGTATGGGATTAATCATGTGACATTTCGAAAGCGCTTGGCATGCCCCTAAATATTTGATATTTTGTCAATCGCTATCGCGACGCATTCATTAATAGAATGTCACTTTTCTAAAGCCTCAGGTCATCGGTCGAACTAGTGGAAGGTCTTTATGAGGAAAGCCGGTCGCAGACATCCGACTGAACATCCTAAGTAAAAAGTCATAATTCAAGGTTTGGCTCTCGCCTATTTCCTCCTCCAATATTGCACCAATTTAAAAGATATTTCATACACTGATAAAGAAAGATAACATACAGTGTCCCTATGTTTTCCTTTAACACTGTGTCTGCTGGTACGCGGTCGCTACTCTATATTTTTCTGCCCCATCGAACATTCGTTTTGCGAGCAAGCACCGGCAATACTACTAAAATTAATTTTTAATATTATTTTATGTTTTCACCTTCAAGAGCCACTAAACAAGAGCCCTGGCAGACCGCAAGGCGTTTTCCGATCGTAACCCAGACGAGCTAATAATAAAATTATCAGCGTGACTCACCTTTCTTCAGCTTTTATTAAACCAAATCCATGAAGTTTAAGCTTATTGGATAAATAATCTTAAAGAATAAAAGGAATATTTAGAAATAATTTCTTAAACAATAAAATCAAATGAGGACATCAATTGATTTTATTGTTTAATATTTTACATTATTTATTGAAGAAATAATCTTAAAGAATAAAAGAAATATTTAGAAATAATTTGTTAACAAAAGTCCTCAGAAAACTAGGACTGCTAATAATAATTGGGATAATAGGACGGTAAACTTGTTTGACATAACAAGGCATATTTTAAAAAGATCCTTTTCTAGAAGTAGGTTCATCAAAACTGTACCTTTTTAACAGCACAGGGCGAGGATGGAGTCGGTCCCTCATAAGGTTAGGTTAACTTACAAGATAAGCAAAAAAGGTTAGGTTAGTTCACAAGGTTAGATTAGCTCACAAGGTTACAATACCTGACTTATCACCCAACTCAATACCCGATACAATACCCGACTCAATACCCGACTTAATACTCGACTCAATAGCCGACTCAATACCCGCTTAATATCGGAGTCAATGCCCGACTCAACACCCGAAACAACACCCTACTCAATACTCGACTCAATACCCAACTCAATATCCGAGTCAATGCCCGACTTTACACCCGACTCAACACACGAATTAATACCAGACTCATCACCCGACTCAATACCCTACCCAATACCCGATACAACACCCGACCTATGTGTGTGGAAAGAGGGCTGTGGTTTAATATGCCTAAATCAAGCCCTTTACTATGAAGCGGTGACCGACGAAGTTTATGAACCAGTAAAATGCACACATTTAAGTTCAACACTCAATAAATTATATTTAATGCACTTCTAAGATTTTGTTACATTCACAGGCTGTATATATTATAGTTTTCGAGAGTTTTTTAGATACAATAGTACACCTGGTAGTATTAAAACAGAAAACGGACTTTCAGCGTTCCGTCCAGATTCAAGACTAAAAAAGTGACGCCCGAGGGTAAAGTGTTTATCAGTCTATGTATGTATGTATGTATGTATGTAGGTATGTATGTATGTAGGTATCTATGTATGTATGTATGTATGTTTGTTCCTATGTGGCGTTCTAGAGACCAAACGCGTTGGCCGATTTTAATGATTCTTACGTCAATCGATTCGTCTTAATCTTGCGAGTGTCACTGGCTACATTAAAATTGGAAAAAACAAAAATGGCGGATTTTGGGCGCCATTTTGAGGGGGAAATTTTTTTTTTTCTTCCAAGCCCATCGTGTGGGGTATCAAAATAAAGGGTTTTAAAAGGCGATTTCAAAAATATATAACACTTATATATTTAAAGGTACCTAATTCGAAAAAAAAATTAACTAAAAAGTTATAAATAAAAAAGTTAATTAAAAAAATCAAAATACCCGACTGCTTAAAAAGCGAACTAAAAAGACGTAAACAAGAAGAAAATCATGCTGTGCAGTCGGGGGATACATATTCGCGAGCTGGCTGACCAAAACCAGATGTCGTTTCGAATTAGGTACATTTAAATATATAAGTGTTATATATTTTTGAAATCACCTCTTGAAACCCTTTATTTTGATACCCCACACGATGGGTTTGGAAGAAAAAATAAAATTGTCCCCCCACAATATGGCGCCCAAAAGCCGCCATTTTTCTATTTTCCAATTTTAATGTAGCCTATGACACTTGCAAGGTTAAGACGAATCGATTGACGTATGAATCATTAAAATCGGTCAACGCGTTTGGTCTCTGGAACGCCACATAGGAACAAACATACATACATACATACATACATACATAGACTGATAAACACATTACCCTCCTTCGGCAGTCGGGTAAAAAGTGACGCCCGTTTTTCTTCGTTCCGACATGTCTTCCAAATTTTAAATTCAAATATCAATTAAGAAATCATGAACGAATAAAAACGGTTTATAGAGGCGCAGTCTGCCGCTGCCCTTATTATGAAAATTATAATGTACAACGAGCTTAAGAAGCCATAGAGTATGGTATCTTATGTCTATGGTTTAAGAAAATAAAATAAGACATATGTCATGTCAGTAAAAAATGACAGGGTTTAAAATATTCTATGATTTTTACAAATTAGTAGTAAAAATAAGTTTCTGAATTCTTTTCAGGTGTTTACTAATGTAAAGAATACATAAAAATGGGAAACATGAGATGATACAATTTCAAAAGTTACGGTGATGAAATTTGTAAAATATATTATAAAACGTAAGTAAACTAAGACATGTGGAATGAACACCACAGCGTTTCCTTCATCAATTCTTATTTATAAAATATTGCGATATTTTAGAACCGGATCCGCCGAACCCAATACTCGTATTCCTCAAATTCAAACCCATCAATGTGAAGGTAATCTGTCAGGGTCTGTAACAGTTCCCGTCTGTTGATCCGTAGTATTAATATTAGTCTACACGCGCACCTGAGCGCCCTATATAATGACATGACAGTGTGGCCGCCAAGTTCGCGAAGCAAGAAGGCGACACACCCGGTGCGATTATATAACACTAGCTGGTCCCCGCGGCTTCGCTCCCGTAGGTCACCCGGGCCCATCCACAAATCGGTCCAGTAGTTTCGGCGCCTATTCGGTACAAACAAACAAAAAACATACATTTACATGCTTTATGGGCAGGAAGATGATGATTTTGTAAGGTTTCTATGAACATCATAAGATGTGTTTAATGAAAAATGGCACCGCATACTGCAAGACGCTGCGTTGAAAGGCCTCCCACAAGGTGGATGGAAGACCAGGAGGTGACCATAACCTCTTACAGCAAGGTTATTTCCAGTGAGCGTAAGTGACAGATGTACATGACTTGTATAGATCTGTCCCTTTTTCGGCTGAAATGATCTTCTTCTTAGCGTGTCGATAGCAAAAATAGTCTCATAATTTTATGTTTGGCCCAGAATTCTTCCACGGCAACACCAACCGGTGTCGCAGCTTTAAGGTCTTCAAATGCACAGGTGACAGGGCAGGCCGCGCAGGATGAAAGGTGGACCATGGTCTGCGGGGAGACGCCGCACAAACACTGAAGGTTGGAGCCATCCGAGAATCCCCACCTGTGGAGGTTGTCTTTGGTGCGGCCGACCTGCGTGCGGAGTCTATTAAGAGTTTTCCAGGTCGGCCATGGCAACGCGTGCCCAGGCGGGCGACTCTCCGATGGCTCCATGAAGTAGTCAGGAGGCTTGAGCTTCTCTCGCCAAAGATCGCATCTCTCCGAGGCGGCGTTGCCATCAGATGTACTCACGCAGCTAAGGAAGCTTTTTCGGCTTTTCAGTCTTTGAGGCACCGAGCCGCGCCCGTGCATTGGGTGGCGTGGGTCGTTTTCAAGTTTCACCCTCTCTGTGCGGCCCGCTATAGTTCTGCGAATTTCCGGAGGCGCAATCCCGATCAGTGGGTACAGCATTTGCACAGGAGTCGGTTTAAGGCAACCAGTGGCAATCCGGCACGTCTCATTTAGGGCTGTATCCACTAATTTGGAGTGCGCTGAGCGGCTCCATACTGGACTAGCATATTCACCAGCGGCGAAACAGAGCGCTACACCAGTAGTTCGCAGAGCACGAGGAGACGCCCCCCAACCGGTGGTCGTTAGGCGGCGTAGCAAGTTGTTCTGTAATTGAGGGACCTATCCAGAGTAATGCCAAGATATTTTGGATGTGAACTGTGGGTGACTGGCACCACCTGCCATGACATGTTAAGGGTTCGGCCCGCTTGTCTATTACGGAGATGAAAGACGCACGACTGTGTTTTTGAGGGATTTGGCTTCAGCGCGTTGTCAGCATAGTAACGGCTGAGATCACAAAGGGCGGTAGAAAGATTGGCCTCAATCTCCTCAAAATCAGCCGCTTGGCAAATCAAAGCCAGATCGTCGGCGTAAAGAAAGCGGGTATGATGATGATTACTCAAAGAATCTGCCTAACTATTTCACAACTATATTGGGGTCTACTTCCAAGCTAACTGGATGCAGCTGAGTACCAGTATTTTATATGGAACGACTACCTATTTGACTTCCACTACCCAGTAACTGGGTAGCACGATAGTCAGTTACTGGGTATCCAAACCGAAGTGATGATTATGACTACTACAGATTATTTTTTATAAAGTAGGTAGGTACACTTGTTTTATTCCATTTTTATTTGCCACCCACCTGCATCCAGCCTGTAACAAAATGTTTGGCCAACAAGTTCGGGTTAATTGACCGCGTTTAAGAGTTTGTTTGAACTCGCCACCACCACCACCACCACCACCACCAAACCACCACCACCAAACCACCACCAGTCACCAGTAAATCTGGATTGAACCCACATTAATTTGCTTCAAATGTCAAGGGAACTGGACATTGTACTGATGTACTGACGGAAAGTAAACAGAAATACAAAATCACATAGCCCGTGTCGATTCGACTCAAATTTTGTCTGAACAAAATGTAGCCGCCTGGATTGCTACCGTTGGCGTCGTTCAAATCGTGGAAAGTACAGGTGGTAGTGCATGCTGCACAGGAAAGGAGATGGTGAATATCCATAACGCAAGAGTTAACATGGCAGGTATCTTCAGAACTCACTCGACCCATAGCGTCGTATCGATAATCCATCGCTTACCATCAGCTGAGATCAGGAACAAGGCTACTTCATCAAGAATAAAGAGCAGCTTGTGCATGGCAGGGATGTGTCTACTACCTATATTCATTTTTCCAAATTTGATCTGGCGAGCAATATCTATTACTACTTACAATATAAAAGCAAATTAAACTAGTAGACAGGTCAAGATAAATATGACAAAATACACCCACATAGTATATTTCACAATTTTTTTCTCAGACCGTACTGCACAAATTTAGTCAAAACCAGTCATAGCATTAATGTTTAGGTATAGCCCAAAAACTCATATTAGTAAACAGAAATATCTGAGTAAGAGCCGCTTTTAACCTCATTCACCCAATTACACACGATCCAACAGGAAACCATTTTGAAATAAGAACAATATGTTTTTTTGGCTTACGCGCGTTGTCATGAATTGGGTTCTTTTTGTCATCTTTGTTTTATTCTTTACCGAGAAGATTTATTGAGGAACAAACAGACAAAATATGTTGGTACCTATAACCTGCATTTAGCCTGGATCTCGGCATAAGGTAAACTATGTTTTTGTTATGGACTTGGGTATTATGTCCTTATTTGCAAATCTCTACTTTTTTTAATTTATTATTTTTAGGCTCGCGCTTGACCACTATCTCACCGTATACGGTAAGCGATGATGTGGTCGACGATGTAGCACGCTAACCTAGAAGAAACCTATTCACTCTTTAGTTAAAGACTCCCAGGTTGTAGCTATCAGGAAATAAAGACTCCGGCAGGGAATTCCACTCCTTAGCTGTACGCATAATAAAAGTATTCCCAAAACGTTTTGTGCGTATGGATGTCCACCATGTACCGACGACGCATCGCCGTACGTCTTGTAGTCCGATGATGGAACGAACTAGAAGAAATTAGTTCATGCAATTCCATCGCACACTCCCCGAAATGTAACCGATAAAAAACTGACAGGCTGGCAACTCGGCGCCGAAGTACAAGGCTCTGGAGCCTAGACTTGACCAGCATTTCATTGCCGATGAGCCTCTTTTCCCGTTTTTCGATCGACTCTAGTGCATCCAGCCGGTATTTGACAGATGCGTCCCAGAAATGAGAACACAGTACTCCAATGACCAAACTTGCGCTTGATACAAGTTTCTATGGCACTGAAGTTTGCTGAAAGAGAACCCAATGCGGATGCACTAATTAACGTCAGTTTAAACTTGGAACGTTGACTTAGGTCCATAAATATAGCTGTTAAATGTTGTTATAACGCGCACGGAAGCAAAGTTTGAAATAAAATCATTTCTAATACCGTAGAAGTGCGATTAAATATGAAATCAGTTTTGCGCAGCCCCATATATTTTTTAAAAAGAAGGCAAATTTTGCGAAACATAAAACTCTATTAAAGCAGTGGTTGATTAAGCCCGTTCCTATGTTAATCTGCAATAATTGGAAAAAAAACTCGCGCAAAAAACCCAAAATACTATGAAATTTACACATCGGAGACCTCACGCCACACCAGCGCCTCTAGCGGCGAATTTATATTTGGTAAACACGTATAAAGTCCAGCTTAACCCATAATGGGGACTATGGGTTAAGCTAGCCTTTAAACATAAAGTGTATATGTATGTACTAAGGAATACCTACTTTGTTTTTTGGATTCAGCCACCAAAAATTGTGAATAGTTTTTTTTTCAGAGCTATGTTTGATCACTCATTCTATACCGAGAATTTCGATTTCGAAAATCAAAATATTCTGGCTAAACTTGTATCTAGCCTAGATCTTTGACAAGTTCTCTGAATCATGGCTTGTGTTCCTCTTTATCAAAAATTTCCAGATTCCCAACGAATAATGAATATTTTACGGTACAATAATAGTACATTATGGTACAAGTGTGTAATGTTTGTGATTACCGCTGAGGCGCTTTGAGACCCGAACCGTTAGGTGAGGGTCTTAAGAGAGCCGAGGACGGTAATCATCAATACACACGTGTATCATACGAAGTTTTTCAACACACTTGTGAAGAAAATAATACAAAAAAATCATTTTCAACAGTGAAAACGAGTTGTGAAAAATTTTCGCAATGGCGGGTAAAATTAATCAGTATTCCTATGCGCGCGCATCTAACAATGGCGATCGGCCGTAGACTAAAAGAACGAGCTACTATTGAGCACTTTTTTAGGAACAAAGCAACTCAACCAATAAAATAAAATAAAACTCTAACTCACTTATGAATAATAGCAATGAAAAAGTCACAGTTTGATTACAGGTCATCATGTGCCTAATTGCGTTGAAATTAGAGCCACTTTATGAGCAAGTGTGTTGAAAAAATTGTTACACACGGGTTTCGAACTGTTTTTTGAAAGTCTGTTTTGTGAGGTGCACCAAAATTTGATTTGTTCCGGTCTGATCCCCTCGATCTGATCCCCTGGGGGATCAGTTTTTTTTTATAATATTTTCTATTCCGGTCTGATCCACCGTGCAGGGTATCACAAATAAATTTCAATATTTTATACCGGTCGGATCCCCTAGTTATCTATTAACAGATTTTTGGACAGTCAGCCACAAAATATCAGATTTATTCGCAGTCACTGTATTTATGCAGAACGGTTAATATGAGCCTGTACCGGTCCATTGCATTGGTATGGCAAAGGCTTCCTTTCCCTTTCCTTCTTTTGCTTTTACCGGTCTTCAACGATTTTTAGCCAGTCGTTTTAGAAAGAGTCCGCCATCTGTCTCTGGGTGTCCTGCGTTTTCATTTCCTGGTGTTAGGGATCCACTGTGTGAAATGTATCCAGGGACTAGAAACATATTTAAATTACCGATTTCTAATACTCTCTATGAGTAACTCAATAACGGTAACATAAAATAGGTCTATTTATTCAGCTAGCGGTTCCCGAACGCACGACGTTCTATTTTTAAAGTACGAATTTGAAATTCGAATCAATCCACGGCGACCGTTTTTGTGCTAAATATGCAGCGACCAGTAATAAGAATCCGAAGAGATTTCTTTGTATTATTTAGCAGATGTTAAGTAGGTTTTGTTCTGTTATTTGTGTGTACAGCGGGAGTTTTGTTCTATATTAACTATGTTAAATTTTAATTTTGGAACGGAAGAATAGATTACAATGAATTATGTTTCCCGAACGAAGTACGCAATGTAAAATTGTAGATAGCATAAAAATCTACTCACCATTTTGTATAGTAAAATTTTAATGGCCGGTTACTAAATTGAGTTGGGTTTTACACTATTTGAACTTCAAAATCTTAATTCGGAAGCCGACAATTTACGATTAATCAATGACCCTGATAATGAACGTTATCTTAGGAACCCTTAAAAATCCGAATAAAAACGTTCTCTTAGGACGGGTTTCTGGATTAAATATTTGGAGTTAAGAAAGTACTAAATTCTGACAGGTTCTTAGACTAAAGATTGACAAATACTAAACAGCGAGTGCGGGGGAGGGAGGGGTTACACGTGTCAAGTTTACCCATCTTTACCAAGTCTTCCTTTTAGTAAAATAAATCGCTATCATTCAACATTCGCTCGTGGATTGTCCCGGGGGGTCCTCATTAAGTATGGGAAGGAAATGCGGGGGAAGACAATCAGCTTTTCAGTGGTATTAAAAATACATTTTCAATTCAATTTTGGTCTATTTAAAACTTCCATAAGCAACAACAATTTGAACTTAAAATAAATTAAACGCTGCTGACTTTCGTTGACACTAAAAACCTTAGTCTACCTCAGACTTTATACGTAGGTAGCAACATCAGTTTCAACATCAAGAAAATATGTAAATTTGGCGCAAAAGAGACACAACAATATAAAACTATAAACAATATCATGGACCTAACGAAAAAAAAAAGTAAAAAAACAACTTTTCTGTTTTTTATAAAATAAAATAAAAGTGCGGCACACGACTGCGCCAAATAGATCCAGTTCAGCATAAATGCCATATTTGCCAGACAACTAGTGCCTGACGCTGGTTTTCAACTGAACCTAAGTTTGTGAGTGAAGAGTATTATTATATTCCAGCGCAATATTTGCGTTCCAGTGCGAGGATAAACTAATCTATACATCTATACAATACAAATAAATAAAATTGAAGTGTCTGTATGTAATATCAAGGTTTTATTGAATTCACGTGAAAGTATATACGGTACTAACAACAAATAAGCAATTTTTAAGATTTTGTCTGTCTGTCTGTTTGTTCCGGGTAATCTCCGAAACGGCTGGACCGATTTTGACGGGCCTTCACTGGTAGATAGCTAATGTAATAACAAGTAATATAGGCTACGTTTGATCACGAGAAAATTCATAGTTCCGGCGGGAAACTAAAAAAAAAATATTTTTTTTTTACGAGTTTGTCGCGGATGAAGTCGCGGGCAACAGCTAGTAAATAAATAAATCTATACTAATAATATTATAAAGAGGAAAGATTTTTTTAAAGAGGAAAATATTATAAAAAGGAAAGATTTTTTGTTTGTTTGTACCGAATAGGCTCCGAAACTACTGGACCGATTTAAAAAATTATTTCACCAATAGTAAACTACGTTATTCATACATACATACATACATTACATAGACATTACATAGGCTATTTTTTAATCCCGATAACGGGTCCTGTGGGGTGGCCCACGAGAGCGAAGCCGCGGGGAACAGCTATTAATAAATAAATTCACTTCCTTCTTATCTCATACCTCACTTTCAATATCTGTGTACTTCAGACGCTAGAAATCTTCGTTCATCTAACAATCTTCTCTTTTGCTTTGTCAGTCTCATACTTTTTCACGATTTTATTCATTCTTCCTTTCAAATTTAGTCCATTCTTCTCCGCAATGCACTTCCTCTCGATATCAGGAAGGCCACCAGTCAGTAAGCATTTAAGCGGAAGTTGCTGAATTATTTTCTACACAATTAGCAGAGTCTTCTCAATAAAACGCTTTTCTATTACTTTATTTATATATATATGTATATAAACATATATATATTTAAAGGTATTTATTATAGTAAATATATTACGTAATGTTTATTTTAGCTATATATATCTGCTTTTGTACCCATTTTTTTTTTGGCACCTGCCATGTTACTGTTACATGTCACTCTCCACCACCCTTGGTTGACTGGTAGAGAATGCCTCAGGTATTAGGTCCGCCTATGCACCTTTATGTTGCATGAAGTTTTAATAAATAAATATATTGGCTTATTTAACAGATTATTCTCAGGTTTCAGACTTAAGGTTACACTAGTCGACAGCACGAACTATTTTGTGCGCGGGGTTTAAATGCGTGCTATATCAACCGACAACACATGCGGAACAGATAGATGCTGTTATGAGCAGTAAGAAGCTAGTACGCGTACGAATACACACTTTTGAAAATTTGTAGCGAAATGGATGATGATTTAGAACGAAAACGAGCGCGCGAAATTTTATAAACAGACCTTTGGGAGTCCGGATATCATGAAAAAACGACTGAATGTATCTGTTCAAAATAAAATTATTTGCTTTTTTGAACTACTAATCTATCCCTGTATGGAGGCCGTTTTTTAATTTTCCTTCTTCTTATGGTACTTATTTGCTTGTTAAAATATGGAACTTTCAAAGCTCATAACTTTCAAGTAATTTTTTTTTTTACTTTTTTGCTTTCTTACAGGGCTAGATAATGATGACACAAATTGATATCATTTTTTATTTTGAACGTACATCGTCAAACAGTGGAGTAAAAGCCAGACTACGTTTGTATGGAAGAATTTTCGACTAGTGTACCCTTAACGTAACAAATGATGACGTATAAATCCCTGAAAGTTAAGGTGTATCTTTAGTACGAGTACACACATATCATACGTAATGTTTTTGAGCCTCATATATCAGGAGAGCCTATTCCGAAGTTAGGCGTCTTTATAAAAATAAGATTGTTTTGTTCTGAATGAAGTTTCACTATGTACTAAGACGTCCACTGCTGGACAAAGTCCTCCCCCAAGTATCGCTCCATCGTTCGATCCCAGGGAGGCTTATGTCCAGCGGTAGACGTCTTACGACTGATATGATGATGATGGGGTTATAAGTAGGGTCAATTTTCCGTGGGTTCATCATCATCATCAGCCTAACTGCTGGGACACAGGCCTCCTCTCTGTGAGAGGGAATGGGCCGTAATCCACCACGCGGGTTGGTGGATGTCACAAGACTTCGAATTTTTGGTTCTTAGACATGCCGGTTTCCTCACGATGTTTTCCTTCACCGTTTAGAGAGCAGTTGTGATGAAATAATTTACACAAAGTAAAGCGCCTGCCTGGGTTCGAATCCATGACCCACAACTTGTAAGTCGCGGCCGATACCACTGGGCATTATTAAAATAAATTAAGTAACAGAACAAGCTTGATAAATGAGTGCGTAGGATGACACAACCAAACTAAAAAATAACCGTAATTCTTAAGTATTTTAAATACTAGGTCATTGACCATTGTTTTTGTTATTTGTTTTTATGTCAAATAAAAAAAAACATCTCTAGAAATCATAATTCGAGATTATCTCATTCCTTTACCTGCGGAGCGAGCATGGGCGTACCCAAGAAATTTGTGACAAGACATGATAAATTATGTCATGTCTTACAATTTGTCTTAAATGCTAGCCGGGTCAAACATGTGACTTATTTTAAAGGCGCGACATGCCTTTCTTGTTGCTTCCCGGCGACCCCGGCCTACTGTGACATGGCTTGAGTCACACATTTCATCGCAGTTTGGACGATAAAGCCATGTTGTCTTAATTATTAGTACCGGCGGCGTGAGAAAATTTCCTGACGTTTATTTGGGACTCATCGGGTCTTACTTTGCTAATACGGGCGCACCCATTTTGTCACAAATTTCACATTTAGACAGATGATTAAGAAAAATGTATCACTTTCGTTCGGAGGTGGTGATAAAATTTTATAGTTGAAAAATAAAATATTTTCCTGCACCAAATGGCAATAAATTTATTTTGTGTGTGTGGTGATCAATGCTTATTAATTAATTGAAATTGTTATTTTTTTATTGTTATTCCTATTTTTAATTATTATTTTGATTATTACTTTTTTATAATTATTTTCTTATATTCCATATTCTTCTTACTTTCTACATTTTAAATTATTTCTTAAATAAAACCTCCAAAAAATATTAATTAATTGAAATGTTACAGGATTATTAATTAATTCTATTTTATTACTTTTTTATAATTGTTATTTCTATTTTTAATTATTATTTTTATTTTGATTATTACTTTTTTATAATTATTTTCTTATATTCCATATTCTTCTTACTTTCTACATTTTAAATTATTTTTTAAATAAACCCCCCAAAAAACAACTAAAATAAAAAAATAGGGGCTCACCGGTATCGGGAACTGGGTCCAAGCTATTATATTTTTTAAGTAATTATTAATATTTTCAAAATAATTATATCTTTCTAACAAACACTTAATATCAAACAAACAAAGAAAAATAAAGTGTGCATAAGTCTATGGTCGTGGGTCAAATATTAATTTGTTCCCAACAAAATTAAAAAGTATTTTATCTGTATGAACGGCACACTTTTATAAGTATCATTTTATTTGGTCGTCTATTCAGATTATGTCGCACTATGAAGTCAGCTACAAGAAAGGCATGTCGCGTCTTGAAACTATGTCGCATGGTTGTCCCGTGCTAGTATTTAAGACAAATTGTAAGACATGACATATTTTATCATAACTTGTCATGACCCAAAATATTTTCTGTTAAGAATTTGTAGTTCAAGTCGAAAACCAAGCAAAGTAAAAAAAAAAAAAATTTTTTTTTCTGAAATTCATGTTGGGATGCTGCTAGCATGGGGGTATCAAAGGGGGGGCTAAATTTTGGTTATTTTTTGCCTAGGACATACCGTTTTCGAGATATAGAGTGTTTTATGTAAAATAAAATAAAATTCGGAGGCACATAATTCGAAAATAGTGCGTCGTAGGACTATTCTTCTCTGAACCTAAATGGTTTTTATGGCCAAGTTTAAACCGAAACTGCCATAAAATTGGCAAATTTCCGAAAAAGAAAACAAATAAATGTCAAGAAGTTATGCCACAAGTCAAGAAAATATCTCACGCCGCCGTGCTAGCATTTAAGACAAAATGGCTTTATCGCCCAAACTGTGATAAAAAGTGTGACTTAGGCCATGTCACAGTAGGCCGTGCTCGCCGGGCTGTAGTATCGATTTTATCGTTGTATAATTTAAAAATAGTTTTTAAATGAATCTAAAGAAATTAAAAGGCTCAAAAAGAATGACCGTAATAGAGTTTGTATAGTAATAATATAGTAATTCCATTCATGGAGTTTCTTGTTGCAAAATTTGATAACAGTTTCAGATTCTGAATTTAAAAATAGTGTAGGAAACATTGACCCACGCAGAGATGACCTATTGACTATATTTTGGTGACCCACAAGGAGGTTGTACAGTTTATCAAAATAACAGTTATGTTCAGACTTTGCATCATTCAAATATACGTGAATCAGAGTATAATATCATAGCCCAGGATTTTGATAACGGTTTTTTGTTTTGCTGGTTTGAGAAAATCGTTACAAATCGTTACAGTTTTGTATTGTTTTAGATCAAGATACACAAGATATTGAATTATACTTTCGCAGTGATTGTGTAATAGTTAAGTTTAGGTTATTTTCGTATTTTGCCTTTTCTGCTCGAAAATTTCTACTTACACTATTAACGAGCAATGAAAAAGTTCCAGTGACATAGCACCAAATTACTCCTAAATGGGAAAGGCTAGCTTCATGACGCCGTCTGCAATATTGAAGTACATTTAACAGCGCATCAGAATATTACCAACTAAAAACGTAAATATTGTGTTCAAATTTTACATTAAATGTGAAAAAAATAAATTAAGGTGTTTGTCGGCATTTTGTGGGTGGAACTTTTCATTGCTCGGCAGTTTATTTTTAATAGAAGTCCATACATACATAAACTCGGGACTTAACTACATACCTACTCCTTTTGCTTCATTAATGTCCATACATCTAGTCCTACACGCACGCTGGTACCTTTCATATTTAGCTCATCATGATCCCACAAAAAAATATGCACTAGCTCATTTTGTGGTTAAGTAAATAATAATTCTTACCTTTCTCTAAAAAAGGAACGCATCCTTTGTAAAGGATCAAAAATGTATTTAGAACAAGTCATGAACGCACCCACCTCTCGAAACAGTTTCACGAACTATTCAAATTTTGAATTGTAGAGCGGCGCCATGTTCGTTTGAAAATTCCATATTTGAATATCAAATAACCGTTAACTGCACACAGATGCAATTTTTGGACGAGTCACATAATACAAGCACTACTGCTGAGTCAAGTATTTTCTTTAGACCTTTAAAAATACATAATAACATGTTTGGAGAACTATCCTATTATGCTCCTATGTGGCGTTCTAGAGACCAAACGCGTAGGCCGGTTTTGATGTTTTTTCTTAATTATGGTTTCAATCAGGTCGCGATTAAATATGTATCCTCCGACTGTACATGTTTTTTTTTTATTATAACTTTTTAGTTCGCTTCTTAAACAGTCGGTTATTTATTTTTTAAATTAACTATTTTATATAACGTCAATTATGTTTACAGTTAGATTATGCAGTATAGACCCAAAAGTCTATTTACATGATTATTAGCATTGACGATGGCGTTGATAAAATATAAACCACGATTGTCTGAGATCTACTAACTCGGATAAATTCACATCCCTGAGACAAATGTCGAGGAAAACGAATATCATCTTCCTGCCCTTATCCCATGTTACTTGGGCTCGGCGCAACACGTTTTCTTCTTCCATACCGTCCTGTCCCCTGTCACGCTACCAAAGACTCCTTTTTCTTTCATATCACTTCTCACACAATAGTCTATCCATCTTTTCTTTGGCTTTCTTCTCCCTCTCCATCCATCCACATTTATGATCATAACTCTTTTAGTAACATGCATGTCATCCCTCCTCATCACATGACCATACCAGAACAAACGTTTGCATTTCAACTTTTCTGTCACTGGCGCCACTTTCAAACTGCCTCTAATAAACTCGTTTATTTATTCGTTCCAAACGAATATCTCATACTAGGTTTGTAAAGAAAATAAAGAACTGGCGAGAAATCAATCTGCCTAGCCTTTTCCCAACTATATTGGGGTCGGTTTCCAGTCTAACCGGATTCAGCTGGGTACCAGTGTTTTAAATGGAGCGACTGCCTAGATGACCTCACAACCCAGTAACTCGGTACCACGATAGCTCTTGGCAGGTAACACACCAGTGGCTAAAGAGTTATTTTTGAGGCACGAAGGAGTTTTGATATGAAACCTTGCATATCGACCCGTGCGAAAATATATAAAACAAAAAAGGCACAAAAAAAAATGCCCAGAAACACAAGACCAAAAATACACGAAGTAACCTGCTAAACTAAACTCACCTCGTGCACAACTCCTTACACGTGTCAGAAAAAGAAAAACATTATTATTACCTTCCCACACAAACCCATATCAAGAACTCTTTCTTGGCCATAATGGCCTTGATAAAACGACTTTACAAATTGGGATCATTTATAATCGTGGAGGCGTCTCGTTACCTCTTTATTAGTAAGGATTTCTTATGGGGTTGACAATGTTTCCTCAATATTTGTTTCGAGATCGTTTCCGTAGTTCCAAACATGCAGGGATGTGCAAACTGTTCAAGAAAAGTATTTTTAAATACAAAATGCATAGACTTTTCGGATAGACAAAACAAAATAAAATATAACAAGTTTTCAGAAACACTGTCACTTATTTTCATCCTGTGTAGTCGCATAATTATACCACTATATGAAGAAAATCTGTACTTGTCTTGAGTTTGGTAAACATATTGTGTTGTGTTTTAAGTACACCCATCATAATCCCACGCACACTCAAGCTGTGGAATGAAATCCGTGCAGCGGTTTTCCCAAGCGCCTACAATATGGGGTTCTTCAAGAAGGGCATTAGAAGGTTTCATCAGGGTAGGCAGCGCGAGTGTAACGCCTCGGGTGTTGCACAGGTCCATAGGCCACGGTAACCACTTCCCATCAGGTGGGCCGTGTGCTTGTCTGCCACCTAAGAGATATAAAAAAAAAAAGAAATACACTTTGTTATCGTTAGATAAGTGTATAATATCACCAGGCATGTGCCCTCATTTTTAAGTGTTGAAGAGTTTTATTCTAAGTCCGTGGTATTTGCACTACTACCACTATACTGGTAACTGAGGAATTAATCTTGAAACATGTAGTAAGACTCATTTTTTCTGACCACATCAAGTCATGTTTTATTATCCACACTTCAAATCGTGTTTTATTGTCCACACTTCTGCAATAAATAACTGCTTGCTCCTTATTAATCCTGGCACCCGCTATACCTTGAAAAGCACGTTGCACGTTGTTAACAAACAGCAATGCAGGTGAGTACTAACGGGTTGTTCAGTTTCATTGAGTCCATATTTCTATAAATGAATGTTCTCTGGTAACCTTCCACAAGCTCCTGATGGCTTCAGCTATTGATCTTGAAGTCTTAACATATTCAATAAAACAAGACAAAACTATTTCCTTGACACAGGCTAAATTTTAGCCTATCTAGGAGAACAGTATCTCACCCGTCTTTATTGTATAATGGGGTATTTATTTACATATATAAAAGTATATACAGTGTATAAAATACTTAAATAACTAAAACTACAAACCTATACACTTTAACCAAAAACTACTCACTAACTAAAACAAAAAATATACTAACCTAAAATATGGCGTCGAAAAACTCCTCCACATCGTTCCCCACTGGTAATGTACCCAAAAGGCTGGCAGCATTGCTACGTTGTATGGCAATGCTTATTCTCTGACCAAGGTAAAAGCCAGCCCTTGGGTCACGCGAAGTGTCAACTAGGCGTTTGGAAAGATCTTTAAACAAAGCGTGAGCACTCGGACCCCACGGACCAAGAGTTTCAACCCCAAACGGCTCGAAAATATAACTACCGATTAGGTTATTATATTTCCGCCGCTTGAGGTTCTCTGCATCCGCAGCGGCAGCGCCAGCACAGCACGATGAACTCGGAAGATGGGATGGCGCAAGAGTATCAACACAAGTAGCGTCCCACACTAAAGGCCTACCCATCTTCCATGGAAACAAAGACATCCCGTCCGGTCTTTTGCCATCGTCGCGTGCCAGGCCATGGGGTTCTAAAACGGCCGGAACGCCGACGGTGACGAGAGCACGTCGGATGATGTCGTTCAAGTTTCCGTGCCGAGCGAAGCGACCCGCACTTCGGCTGGATGAAAGTCCGTGGTGACCGAGGCTGTTGACAACTTCGCCGCAGTGGCAACGATGTGGAGAACAACAGGGAGCGCCAAGACGTAGGGAAGCAGTGAGGCGGAAAGTAGTGTCGTCAAACAAGGTGCCTATGTTCGACGACGGTAGTGCGTGAAGCCAGAGGCCCGACTCCCACTCACCCACAGCCAGCAGGCGAGCACGCTCGGCAGTAGTGGCAGAAGTGGCAATTAGGTGCTCTAGAACTGCTCTGCAGAGCGGCTCATCCCACCGTCTCTGGGAAGATGGGTAGTCGGGGGGATTACAGTTCGGGCAAGCGAGTCTCCAAGCACCAATAGCCTCGGTGAAGCACGGCACATCAAAATTAATCAGTATGGGAGCTAGGATATTCCTGATTAATTTCTCAGTACCGTGGACCGAGGATATAAAAGCCGGTAAACTAATACTTGAAATTTTGCGGACGCCGAGGCCTCCCATACGGATGGGAAGAGTAGCTTGAGCCCAAGCTCGGTCGTCCATGGCCACATTTAAAATTAAAGGTAATGTATGACGGATAATTTGGTCCATTTTTTCTAAAAGAGGAAGGTGCTTCCATATATGGGAAGCACGAAGGAAATATGATAATTTTGGGCCAAAACAACAAAAGCGAATTATGGTGATGACCGAATGCATGTTAATTTGGAGCAATCTTTCCGAAATGTTGTTAAAATTTTGTATTTTTTCCTCAATAAAATCGGGAAAGGAATCATCGAAGATTGGGGACCCAAGGAGACGAAGAGAGCTTTTTCAATAATTTTGATTTCGGGGGCTATTTCATTGAATTTTGAAAGTGTCACATGTCTGTCGATACTGTCAGATAAAAATAACTCACATTTGGAAAAATTTAGATCCATTCCTATAGAATGTAGTTGGTTTTTTAATAATTGCAAGTCATCTAAAACTGTGTCTACATCGCCTCCTAGGGTTCCATCATCGAGATACCAAACGTTAAATTTTTAATTTAGCTGTCGAATAATTGGGTGAATAGCCAGACTGAAGATCACTGGCCCGAGAGGGTCACCTTGTTGACAGCCAACAGCGGATTCCAGAAGGTGTTCCCGATAAAGTAATTTAGATGGATGCCTATAACATTGCCAGAGAAAACTAAAAATTTGAGGTATTTCTCTTTTAGCTTCTGTCTGCAAGGTGTCCCTATTAAGTGAATTAAAAGCATTTTTAATATCAACCTTCAGGATGACCTCTCCTTTGCCAGAATTTAGGTAATGCATGTACGGCAGCCTCACAGCCCCCTTTGGAACCGTAACCAAGCTGCAGGGGCTGAAATTTTTCCGAAACTACCTCACCATAAAATTTACAGCAAATCTTGGCTGCCATACGCCGGTACCGGTACCGGTAAGTAGTTCCTACGGCAATGGGACGAATCCCGCCATCCTTCTTGCGCAGGGCACATAAATTGGCCCCATTGTATAATTGAACCTTAAAAATGTATAAATGCAACTGTATAAATGCAACATTTGTAAACTTTGCAATCCCTTTATGAAACAAACTATTAAACTATTTAAAATAAAATACAAAATGATATTTTTAAAAAGGTATTTAAATAGAAAATAGGTAAGTACCTATTATGCATATAATATAATATATTTAAAATATAAAAAACTAAGTCACATCTGTGCAAATGTGCCTGACTTCAAAAAAATTACTGTTTTTCAAAGTTCTACAAATCCTAAGGGTTCCTCGTGATAATTGTTGAAGCCATAACACACTAACTTTTTCTTTAGTCATCCTCTGCCCGTGTTTACCCCAATTTCCTTATGGTCGGTGGAAAACGTTTTCTACTTTCATTCTCCTGCTGATAATCTTACCTACCGTGAACAGCTTGGCGCTACCTACTTTAACTCATTAAATTTTCTATCAATAATGAGCTCATCGTCTATCATTCATCATAATTATAAAAACCTTTATTTTCGCCACATCAAAAGCGACTCATTATCAGCTAATATAACGTCACAAGAACCGGAGACCTGGTGAGGGTCGCAGGAGTCTGCTGGATGTCAAAAGCACAGGATCAGTCAATGTGAAGACTCTTGGGGTACGCATTTATCCACTTGTGAACATCTTTCGGCTGAAATAATGATGATATGAACGTCGTACTATCGTCGTACAACAGAATAGTACCTACGATGCGACGTTCATAATTTATAGAACGTAAGTATATCACGTTCTACTCAAAAACGAATCGAAATCACGTTAGCATGTTTAAAGAACAATAACAGTATAAAATAAAGGATTTGCAAAATATTTTCCATCAATGATTGATGGCTCGTAAACAAACTGTATGCGCTAGTCTGGACAGGCTAATTTTAATATCAACAATTAAACACAAATATAGAAGGTTCAAGCACTTGGGTGTTTTATTTTGGATAAATATTGAGAATCAAGGTTTGGATGTCGAAAAACTTGCATTTGTTTAAAAATAAAACTGCAAATACATTGCGTAGATGACATGGCTTATGGATAGCGGATCATTATGGGACGTTGCCCTCAATGGCTTGGGTCTTTATCTGCAACCGAAGATAGGTGGCATGAAATGAGTAACATCAGATAGGGATGGATTGTGTGAAAATTGGGATATGAGTAAGAGAATCCTGACAAAATCTAAGACAACTAACCAAGCCGAACCAAGATTATTTCTGTTGGAAATGCAACTTTCCACAGACTCGCTAGGCCTTTTAACTCCACATTGATGAAGTAGATTCCAGAGATAAAAATGGCAAGATGAATAGACTGTGCTAGAAGTTTAACATTTGAGTAGGAAGCAGTATCATTAAGCAGATTAATGTGACTATTATCTATTACAGTATTCAAAAGAATATTCTAGAAGTTCCTTCAATCGATTGATGCCAAGTCAATTACTTACAAATCTTCTCACAGCAAATTACCTACAATGTGATTTTTTATTTCGTGGACTAAACTGACATTTGGGGGGTTGCCACTTTATCGTTACATTAAAATAGTGTCGTACCCTAACTATCCTGAGTGATCGAAAGTTAATCGAAAATCGAAGTAGATCGAAAATTAAACTATTTCACGGCATAAAAAAATAATTTGTTTAGAAACTAGCGGCCCCTATTTAGTTTCTTCTCATTTATGTCAAACTTAATTTTATCGATTGCATTTATTTTATTGTTGATTTCATATTTAACACAATAAAAGTTCATGTACTATGTGTATGAATACTGTTATATTTAAATATATTAAGTTTTTATTCATAAAACATTTATTTACACCAATTAGTAAAAATAAATTCAGGAGTCATGTCACATCGATTCGATGAATCACTTATGATTGAGCCTTACCTACAACACTATGCTCCGCGCTTGCAACATTTAAAAAAAATAAGGTCAATAGCAGCTGTCAGTTTAGTCCACTAATTAAAAAGCACAGTATAGTTATGTACTCTCAAAATCGACTTCTAAAAGTCGAAGGAATCATGCAGTTTTTCAATAAAACGGCTTAAATCCATTAATAATATTTTTCGTGTATATTGTTCATCTACAAACAATCATTGACTCATGGTCAATGGATCTTCGTCAGGTCATGCATTAAAAATATTTGCAAATGAGTTTATTTTTGAGAATCTCTGCAGATCGTTAAACTTTTAATAGCAAACAGTTTAATGACTAATTAGTAGTACAAAGGAGGAAAGTTTTTACTCCTGTTATTGTTTGTTTTATGCCTAAAGAGGCAAACAACAGAGTTTTCTTTGAATTTTTAATGTTATTTGGTGATTATTTACTTAAGGATCACCAACGAGTAATATAATAATAACTTACAGAAAATATGGAAATTGAAAAACATCGTTTGTATGGTGAACTAATAATTTCTACCTACAATATTATAGCGCGATATAAAAAAATATATTCGAAGTACTAATGCTGCGCAGACGAAGTCACGGGCAACAGATAGTTTAGTATAATCAATTAATTATCTGTATTCTATGCACACTCATACATAGGTAACCACAGCTAACACATTATTGAGTATACATGCTCTACATAAAAATTTATACATATTTTATTAAAATAAAATCAAAATAACATTGAAATACAGACTAAATTCAATTAATAATTATTTAGATTCAGGTATTGTCAAATTAGCTCTAAATATAGACGATGTCAAATTAGATCAAAACAATAAAAATACAGGTATACATTATATAGAAATTAACAAACAAAATCTATACAGAGTGCCTACTCGAATAATGAAACAAATAGTTACACTATACTGACAGCGATATCGACTTTTAGTAGGTAGAAAAGTATGTTATTAAAGGCCAATTTCCCCAAACCTAGATACATAATTAAATATTAGCAGAATACAGTAATCCCCAATCCTTTTGGCCGGTCTAGAGTTGACTACAATGTCTACGCAGTAGTAAATCTCAAGTAAATCAATGTAGATACCAGTTAGGACTCTGTATCTTACAATTAATGGCTTGCAGCTTTCTGCGATAATACTAGCAAGAAATCGTTTAAACTTGTTTTGTAGAATAAAAAGTATATCTTTGTCTACACCATTTCCCCACACCACGATTCCATAATTTAGCCAGGAGTATGCGTAGGCATAGTATACCGTTAGAGCAGTTTTAAAATTGGTAGCTCTTTTAAGCTCCTCCAAGGCATATACAAAGCTGGCTAGTTTTTTTGCCAATGTATCTATTAAGAGCTATCCAGTTTATATTGGTATTAATAGCCAAACCCAACAGTTTAAACTCGTTTATGCATTGCATCTTTATGCTGTAGTATGAGTAATTTATATCTAATTTGCGTTTGTATGCATGTATTATTTTGGAGAGCTTATCATCCAACCTTAAGTTTTGGTTGAATTATAGAAATATCGTCAGTAAATATAATACTTTGAGCGTCAACTTGTTTAGGCAGGTTATTAATATAAACTAGAAATAATTAGCATCCCAAAACGCTGCCTTGTGGTATTGAGATTGTAGTTTTGGCTTTATTAGATCTTACTTGTGTTATTTGGCCAGTGTGTGGGTCACTATGTTCTACCTTTGCTCCCGATTTTCTAGGTACGAACAGAACCACTTGTGTGCTGTTCTAACACCAATTGCATATAACTTATTAAGTAAAATTTCGTATGCAACTCTGTCGTAGGCTTTGCTCATATCCAGTAAAATCCCTACTGCGTAGTTTTTGTTATTGATTATATTCAAAGCTGCCTGGATATACTTAAATATTGTTAATGTCGTAGATCTATTTTTCCTGAGCCCATTCTGGCTGTCGTTGAATATTTTACATCTTTCGCAATAAGAATAAAGTCGTTTTGACATCGCAGTCTTCAATATTTTTGATAAGGTCGGTAGCAATGCTATCGGCCGATAATTACTAGTGCTGAGTCTGGTCTCCCTTTTTGTAAATTGGTTTCACTATCGACGCTTTCAGCAGGCCAGGGACTGAGTATTCATCTAAAGACTGATTGACTGATTTATTAAATAACTGAACTCGAATTCATTTGCAAAAGAAACACTGGCTTGAAGCAAAACTATATTCTCAATTCAAATGCTTATGTCTACATTGAATTTGTGGTTTAATCTTTGAGAGGAACCCAGGGTCCCGGACCAAAGGCCAGGGGCCGAAAACAATTCGCAGAGGCCTTGTTAGACTAGTAGGATGAAATGTGACACCAACCGACGATTATCCTGTATGCACTAATACGCAAGAGCACCCATGGATAATCCCCGGTTGATGCAGAACTATGGAATATGGAGACAAAACACATTGGGCTATGGGTTTGAGAGATTTCGTGGATCGATTACCTAAAACTATAGAAGGACTATTGGCCTCTACCTGACCACTGTTGTTCTACTATGGTGTAATTATTATTAGGCGTTCCAAATACAAGGATTAAGGAATAAATCTCTATTAAAAAAAATACCATAACTTCAAAAAGCGTTATCCAAACTCTAAAGAGGATTGAACAATAAGAGAAACAAATCACCCTAATGGCGGCGCGTGCAAAAATTGAGGGCAGAACGATTTTGTGCTTAAATTATTTATATTTTTATATCAATCGACCACCAGCTGCGAAGATGAGGCCGAACCTTGAGACGATCCACGTGGAAAAGGACACGAGATTCTTATGCTCGTGTGTGCTATTAAACTGTTATGAAAAATTCATGCACGCCATTTCATTAGGAACAATGTTTATTATTACGTTTATTCTACTCAAACTAATGGCGTCGTTATGCCAAACCAAACAAACTCATAAAAAGTTGATATAATAAGTATGGAATGGTTGTTATAATCAAAGGCGTTGTTCTTTGTGAAGCTTACCTAGGTTCTTAACTAGCTAAAATAAAGATCTGAAAAGAAATGCCCGGCACTTTGGTTGAACGTTCGCATTCTAATCTAGGAGGAGCTCGTGGCTTAACAATAATAGCCATACGGGTCCAGCAACGCTTGTCTAGGCCAGTCCGTAAACGGATGCCCATCCATAACATACAACGGCACTCCTCCGTGCCACGGCCTTTGGTCACGGCTGACAATTGTACATCTTTGACATTCTTTACGAATCAACAGCCTTATTGCGTCATGAATTCGGCAAGGCAAAGAACGAAAAAAATAAAATTTGTGACCCACACAGGAGACACGAGAAATAAGCAAAAAATTAAACAATAATAAAAATAAAACCTCGTGCGGGACCAAAAAGGCCCCAAAAGCTCAAAGGAGCAAAGAGTATGAAAAATGGACCAATCACATGCGAGATGAAAGACGCGATGTAGATTTCCGTCTATGTGATTGGTCGATTCTCTTTGCCCTTTGTCTTGCCGAATTTATTACGCAATAAAGCTGCAGGTCAGTCAGAGCCGGCATTTCTGACACTAATCTTGCAAAGGGGTATTTGTTTTATCCAATTACTAAATTATGGAGGTAAGACAGGCGGTCGCTTCATTGTGCATCCGATTAGACTAGATTCCTAAGGAAAGATAATGCTAGGCAGATTGATTTTCAAATTCATTCATTTATTTCGGATAACTTAAGACGATGACTAACGCCAACGACCTTGAGGGAGCAAAACGCGCTCTCGTTTCACACCCGCCCGACCCAAAATTTCGTAGTTTTTTGTACTTGCCTTATTATTCTAAGACTTAAAAAAAAAGCCTTAGATCAAAATGTAGATAATTAAATTGTCTTTGAGATGGTGTCGATTTCATTAAAATACGCCCAGCGGTTTTGGTGCGATTGTCGTGTTTTTGTCCGTTTTTGACATAATTTTTGAAATTAATTACACTATGTCATACGAATAAACCTCAAAATTTGCGTAGATCAAATTATTAAGAAAATGGTCTAATATAACATATATGTTTTCCAAAAAATTACGACAAGCCATTTAGACGTGATTCTCATTTTAAAATCAGCTAACCAAGGGAATCGGCGCCTTAATCAATACAGTTCGATTGAATAAAACATAAAAATTAAAATACAATAACTTAAAATAAAAAACATTCAAATTGCCCGCTTAATAAAGGATCGCCATAGCGGAGAGGAGATCATATCAGCTACAGTCTTCAGAATTCCGTTGCAGCTACCACGCATTCTGCAGATCAGGGATATAGTTTTTTTGCGGATGACGGCGTGAAAGACGTCAATTCGATACAGCGCAAACATCCCTGATGCACTACAGAAGCGAGGCAGCCCCAACGTCATCCTGAAGATATTGTTATACTGAAAGCGCAGGACATCCAGCGATCTTTTGGTGTGACTGACCCACAGACTTCCCGTATAAAAGCTTTGACAATACGCCGTAAACAAAGTTATGTTTACTGGTTCAGAGCATCGGGAGAATCTGCGGGCCAGCATGTTACCTCTGACCGCCAAAACCCTGCGCTCCCTCTCAATATCCAGATCGTCCTTAAGACCCTCGGTAAGTAAATGCCCCAGGTATTTAAATTTCGTGACACGATTTATGCACAAGCTATTTAGGGTAATATTATGTGAATACTCGGGGCATCCACCAGCGGCCCCAAAGACCATATATTTAGTTTTTTGGACATTGTATACAAGGCCATGTGCACCAGCATAGGCCTCGCACACTCTTAACAACTCCCTGAGACAACCCACCATCGGGCCCAGCAGCACCATGTCGTCAGCGTAGCTAATGTTGTTGCCGCAGACGCCATCTATCGAGCAACCGACACGCTTGCTACTGAGCTCGACGATGAGGTAATTTATGTATAGTTAGGTTGAAAAGCTTGTTTTGATTTTGTTCGCTTTCCTGTCCTAAAAACAGCTCCAATTGCCATACATTTTTACTAGTTCTTGAAATTGATAATCACATAGATGAGTATGCGAAATGGATTTGAACGTTTCTGAAATACGTGAATTGGCCTTCTGAAAGTCAATGACTTCGATCAATATGATCGAAGATCAATGATCATAAAACCCATCAATTGATTGACATGTCTCAATGACAGTTATTTTTGTAAATGTGGGTATTTCTGCATCTTTGTCCCTTCATAAATCTTGAAAGCAGTTTCAATAACAGCTTTCTTAAAAGGTCTGTTGTCATTGCGATTGCATCTCTTAACGACATGTATGTAAGCAAGATTTATTTCAAAATAAAAGCATATAATTTTGTTGGGGCGTGGCGGACATAAATATTTAATCAATATCAAGGTTCGTAGTGAGTGATCGGCTCTTCGTGTTTACCTGAAACTCATGCCAAATCGCTGTTTTTTAAATATAAATACTAAAAGAATACTTCGTCACTTCTTCTCTCCTTTCGGCAAGGTTTTTTTTATCGTCGCATAAGGGCCAAATGTCGCAGAGAAATTATGAAAACGGAGATTTGATCTAATAGGGATGTTTCCTGGGTAGATAAATGATAATTCTATTTAGTCCATCAGTGAGATTATCAAATAATATTGGACACGTATTGTTTGCTTTACCAAATTAATCAAAAATTACAAAGTAAAGCGCGTCAAAGTTCAGGAATGGGGGCTTGTGACGTCACTAAGGCAGTATAAATTGTACTAGCGGCGTGACGTTTCACGATATTTCAGCGCATTGTATCGTCGTAACTTTATGTTTACGTGTCAAAAGAAAAAATACGTGTCCAATATTTTTTATTAATCTACCTGACGGACAAAAAAAAACAAATTTTTAGTAAACTATCCTATTCCTAAACTTACTTCGCGGGTCGGGGAAAATGTAATTATGTTTGTCCATCTGAAACTATTCAGTAGCAGGCTGGAATCTGGAATGGTGCCCGGTTGAAGACAATAAATAGGCTCGCGCGCAATAAAATGGTACTTACTTAAACATTAGCAAAATGTGGGTGAATTAAAATAGGCGCACCTCTACCTAACGTGTCATAAAATATGTCGTGGTGGCCCAGTGGCTAAGACTCAGTATGATGGCTGCGAGGCTGAGAGCTTAGGATGCACTGGAAGTACAATATCTACTCTAGTATATCTGATGTTTTTTCAGAACTACCTACAAGCAAAATGAGATATTTTCTTTTATTTTCAATTTCAGTAAACTACAAGAAAAAGAATAGACGAGTAAATAAATAAACAGGGAAAACTATTTCGAATCTTTACTCATTAAACATTTTTTACATTATGTACCAATAATTTCATATTGCATATGCCTACTTACGTTAACATAATTCCTATGACTTACTTACAACAAATTATGACTATTTACAAACTAGTCTTTAATATGCTACTGCATAGTTATCATCAGAATCTATATAATTATTATTATTTGGATCTCTATATTTATCATCATTATTATGAACTTCTCCATCATTGAAAATCTGCTGAATTTCATCAGGACTCTCGTAATCCAACGGTTCTTGATACTCGGGCTTCTTCTGATCATCATCTTGATAATAAACTTCTCCTCCACTTAAATAAGGTCTTAAGCCATCGTAGTTTGAGTTAATTCTACTATGAATAACACTGGGAGCTTCATTATCTTCTTCATTTTCTTCGTAATCAATTGGTACAGATTGTGCCAATTCTGGACTTATTTCTTCGTCATTATCTGCATCATCAGTGTCTATACCTTGGACTTGAACGTTTGAATCATCAATTTGGTCCATCTCGTCGGTATACTCCTTGTGTATGTCTCCAACACCACTTTCGTTGTCAGCTTCATTATCATCACCATCTGATTCTTCATTATCATTACCATCCGATCCTACATTATCATTACCATCTAATTCTTCATTTTCATCTCTTTCGACATCTAATTCATCGTTGTTATCACCAGTATTGCTGTTATAATCGTAATTGTCACTCTGTTCCATCTCTTCATTTTCAGCATATTTATATACGTTTACAGATGACTGCATCAACTCAGCATTACTACTCTGTGCAGCATTTTCACTTTGATAACTGTTGGATTGTGGGCTATCATCACTCAAATCTTCTGCACTGTTGTTCGCATCTTCTTCAACTTCTACATCACCGCCACTGTTTGGAAGGTATCCAATATTCGGTATGTCGAAGGCTTGGTCATTCAATGTTTGCACTGTCACTACCGCATCGTACGGAACGCCTGAGTTACCCATCAATACTAAGACAGCGTATTTGTAACCAGGTCCACCGTCGACTATATTCGCTTTGAAAGACGTACCAAAATCTATGCTACTTACTCGAAGATGTCCTATCGTGTTACCATCGCCAATCGCTGGGTATCTTAATGCTACAGATCCTCCAGGAACGGATACTCTGATCTGTTCAGTATTTGTTTTCTCCAGTTCTTCATTACCGACATCAAGTAGGAACACAGTTGGGTATTTGTGAAACGGATTCGCGGTTACAAGTACTGACAGTTGAATAAGAATAAGTGCAAGTAGCATCTCGACTGTTTGGGCTCTAATGTTGGGTCATGGTACGATAATCAGATTCTTATATAACTCTGTCTTCACGGTTGATTCCGCTCAGTTTTTGTGTGGCCCTGATTGAAGCGTGACGCCTCCAATGTCAACTGTATCTTCAATAATTTGAATCAGGAAAAAGATTATCTAATTGTCTGGTGGCTACTGTTCGGTACATTTCTTTGTTAAAGGAGCAACCTAATTAACGTAACTATGTAATTAGGATCTAAAAGTTGAATTAAGAATGCTAATTCGTTTGTGTGTACCTAACTGAAACGTATTTACCTGTAGCTGATAGCTGCTCTTACTTCTTCATCTTATGATATGCATATTTTTTCCCGCGGTTTAGGTTCCATACATAGGCTATCCCAAAATAACCGTTTTTTTTTCGAGATAAATAGTGTCCGGTTTATGCCAATGGCACTCGGCGACAGAGTAGCTTTATATCAGTAAAATATTTTTTCTAAACGGATTGAATTAGTAGGTACTTGCTTAGGTTACAGATATTTTCCTTTTAATTTAGTTGATGGCCGTTTTGTGCCGGTCAGAAACCAAGGGCAAAAAGGTGGAATTAATGTAAGTAGTCTAATTTCAAACTAAAATGTCGTTGCGCGTAATTACTGACGCAAATATTCCCAAAGTAGACATTTACCAGCAGTGTATTGTGTCTACAGAGTAAAAATAAACGGACAGAAATAAAAAAACATATTGATCACAGCTTTGTTTCTTTCAATAATGCTATAAATCATAAATGATTACATTTTTTCGTGTCTGACACTAACAATTTATCACAATGCTAAGAATTCAGCGAACAGGACAGATTTAAGATCAAGCTTAAATAGGGTAACAAGAAGAAATGGATATTTGTCAAAATCGTAAGTAAAGAGCTTTTGATCTAAATAATATCATAAATTAAGGCATATTGGTACAAAATTGGTGAACAAGAACCACTCACACTTAGTTTTATAAGCACACCAAAAGTAGGATTGGGCTTTAAGTTTCTAGAGAGTGCCACAAGCACACCAATCATAGCACAAATTACATTATTCATCATTATCATCATTACAAAGAAACAGGCCTAGATAAAATAGCTGTGTAAGGTTGCTGCATAAAGGAAGGATGCGATAATGCAACAACGATATGACAACTTTCATAGAAGATGCCGTATATTTGCTCTACAGAAAAAAAATATTTAAGAAAAAACTTTTGACGCGTAGGTAGTTGTAGCATTATTGCGTCATACCTGTCTGCAGTATCCACAGAACAGAAAAAACGCCCGCAGTATCCTACAAGTCTAGATCCAAAACATTAATATAATGTGTAAAGAAAAGGTTAATACAGCTATTTATATTACAAACCCGTTTAGACCTACATAAATGATTGCTCCACATAAGCCTATTCACCCACGATTTTGACATTTACAACATTGATTGGAATATAAGTACCTATTATTTAAGATTAATTTATTGGTTTACATTATACCTTTTTAAAGGGTTACATTAAATACAGATAATATAATATTGTCGACTAATGCAAATTCATGATTTTTATTACAATCACACTCACATTAAAAGCACCAATTTCTTAATATTAAATTTTTAAGGTTTCGTTTTTTACATTCTAAACACGAGTGATTTATAGAAAAAGTTACAGCATAGAACATTATGGAAAGGTTTATTATTATTTATTGAGGGAAATTATATTTTACTTATTAGAGGATAGTTAATTCGGCATAATCATATATGAAATACATTAAATGGTAATTAATGTTTCACCATCAGCGGTTATGAGGATTCTGTTGTATCAGCGATATTAATTGCTTTAAACTCAAATGTCCCTTACATTTGACCCAGTGATCCCACACATCTTAAGTTTTTGGACAGTCATATTCGCTGAATCGCTGATAGATATTACTTTGTGTAGAGCCTCAAAAAGTGCCATACGAGTTATACGAAAGGGCAAAATTATGACGCGAATTTAAAAAAATCCAAGTTGTATGGGATTGGATGTGTTTCAGAAATGTCACGTTGTTAATCCCAAACATTTTGTACTTTCGATAGTCATTATCATTCATATAATGTCACTTTGTCTACAGCCCACATCCAATGTAGGGCTCTTTCAATTTAGACGTGTCGTGTCGGACTGCGTACGACCACAGCAGCAGTCCGACACGAAACATCTTGGACACACCGTATGTCGTTGCTCGGACTTGGTTATGACGCGCCATTTCGGTGCCCGCGCATTATTAAATTGCACTTTATTTCCATGCATTTTGTATGAAATTTGAATGGAATAGGAAGCCGCCCGTGCCATGTCCGCGCCCGACGCCATTTCTATGTGCCCTGCGCCTAAATTTAAAGAGCCTTTAGTGTCTGGCAGATAGTTCCATTTACGAATGTTGATAGTGCATTGTTTTAATTTGGCTAGACAATGTTAACTTTTCTCTTTAATTTCATTTAATGAATATCATTTTGGCATCTCGTAACTTAATTTAAATTACAAATCTGGAATGAGGACACAGTTTACTAACGATAAGGGTGGATTTGTAGATACATAGAGTACACGAATGATTTGAAACATTATCATAAGACATTAATAAGATTAATATACATTCTTATTTTCACAATAATACACGTCGTGATGAAACCAGAATAAGCAAAGTGCTTTTATTTTAATAATTATCAACAAATTGAGCATTAGATTTACTAGAGATCTCACCAATACTAAAAATACAAGGTAGAAATTCAGGCAATTTTAAGATTTAAGAGGCGGCATGATGTTCACTTTAATACAGTCATCTCTACGGCCGCCATTATTTTGTTGACAGCCGTTACAGAGAGTCAGAAGCCCGAAAGTCTACACCGCTGACAAGCAATAGACTGGCAACCAATCATAATAATAGGTATCGTGTTAATCAGTACTTGGGTAATGGAGATCACATAGGCAGTTGCTCCATGTAAAAATACTGATATTCAATTATAGTCCCCGGCATGTAAGTTGGCAAGGTTTTGGGGTTTTGGCGTAGTGGGGATAAGTGGGGAAGTTCGAACTGACCAACCACTACATAGAGCGAACGGAACCGACGCGATTGGTCAGTCGATCCTTGTGTCAACTGATCAACTAATCGCGCGCTCGTAATGTTCGACCGTCTCAATTAACACATAATACCACGAAATCACGGAAAATCAAACAAAACCGAGTTTGTTTGTCAAACCTGCCGTTATATTAGAGTTTGACAAACAACAGAAACCGGCCATGGTGACAAAGACAAAAAATAATCTTTTATCCTTATTATTTACATGGAGCTGCCAACTAGCGATCTCGCTCTATCAATCAAGCTCATTTTATGGCGAAATCTATAGGTACTTTATCTAAGTCACTACCAAACATACCTAAAAACGACTTCTGCGCATCTAACAACTCTTGCCAACTTACGTGCTGGGGATAGACAGGAATCCGACCCCAACATAGTTGAAAAGATGATGAGGATTTCTAACCAAAGCTGAACAGAGAACAGCGTCAACGAGGTTTGAATTAATGGGTGCTTAGGCATCAAAATATGCAAAAAAAAAACAAAAACCTACAGAAGCGAACTAACAAGCTGTAAACAAGAAAAAATCATGCTGTGCAGTCGGAGGATACATATTCGCAAACTGGCTGACCCCCTGATCCCCTACAGCTTTTTAGTTATATATTTTTTTCGATTGACTTTTAAACATATAAATGGTTTACATTTTTGTAATTACCTCTAAAAACCCTTTATTTTGATACCCCACTCGATGGGATTGAATGAATTGGCATTGAAGAAATGCAACCCCCACAATATGGCGCCCAAAATCCGCCATGTTCCTTTTTTTTAACGGCACTTATCTAAGAACACTTGGGCGGTCAAGACCTATCGAACGATGTCTTAATTATAAAATTCCGTCAAGTAGTTTGAAAGATATGAGGTAGTAAAGAATATTACATACATACATACAAGATACGTGCGAAAAACATATCCCTTTCCTTGCAGCCGGGTAAAAATCGTCCTGTGAATACTACAGCCTAATTGCGCAAGTGAATGCGGTAAGGCCAAGGGTTCGGCCGCCATCAATCGACTAATCCCATAAACGGAAATCCACATCGCATCTTTCATCTCGCAAGTGATGGCGGTGGCCGAATTCACTTGAACAATTAGGCAGCAGGTGACTGCAAAAAACAAGGACACGGAGGTATTTACCGTCGTCACCCACCGCTACTCTTCCTCAAGAATGCCAATACAGAAGCAAACCCAAACAATGCAGAATGTTGCTAAAATAATTGACAGGAAGCCGATTTCTACATTTCCGTCTTATGTAAAGCACTACTTGAGGCTAAGCAATGAAGAGCGAATGGAAAAACCAATACTAATAATCTACAGCTTGAATTTTTACCCGACTGCTGAAGGAGGGTAATGTGTTTATCAGTTGTATGTTTGTTCCTATGTGGCGTTCTAGAAACCAAACGCATTGGCCGATTTTGATTGTTAATACGTCAATCGATTCGTCTTAACCCTGCAAGTGTCACTGGCTACATTAAATTTGGAAAATGGCGGCTTTTGGGCGCCATATTGTTTCATTGGAAACCTTTAAGGGGGTAAAGAACTCATAAATACGAACTACTTTGAGTTTCTGAGCACTCATTAGAATAGAATGGAATAAAATATACTTTATTGTAACACATGAAAAAAGTAACTCAATGTTTTCATATCCAATATAAAAAAATATTGTGTTGTTGGAAAATACCATCACTGATTTAAATTGATGGAATCTGAATAAGTACAAAATTTCGAGACAACAAAGAAGCCAATCTATTCAACCATCTAGGTTCAACACCTCATTTTCTGTAAGCTATAATAACACAACAATTTTATACGTAAATCTTTCGTTGAAGGATAAATAAATATACAAAAAAAAACGGTACCATCAACGTGAAGATAGTCACCTCCTGATATATATCATGAACACAGCAGCGGTATTTCGTGCTAAATCTAGTCGGACCATCTCCGTTCCCAAGGTTACTTGCCTAAATATTATCTGCACACGATCTTCCCACGATTTTGTACCGTTTAGAGAAATTATTAAAACTTGTTCTATCATAGGTGACTGAGCTGACTGCGCTTTTGGAACAAAAATGGAAGTGGGACATGGGGACGAAAACGTTCATCAATATTTAATCAAAATAATATAACAGTTTACACAGACATAACACTTGTTTTCTGGGAATGGGAAAATGGTGACTATGTAGATAATGTTTTGCCTAAAGTGTTTGGGTACAGCTAGCTTATAAAATAGCTGAAGCTAGGGCTAGGCACACAATCCACATAAAATTCAGCTGTGACTGTGAATTCGCGAGATGTAGCAGGAAAACAAACAGAATTTGGCAACCAACCAGCCTGCACGAAAACTATCTACCTAATCTGGTGTTACTGTAAATTTTATCTGAGCTTGCTCTGCGATTTTCATCAGGCACAATCAACGCTAGCTAGCTAGTTCTCACCAAATTTCTGGGCCGCCCTGTAGTGGGTTTTCCGATGTGCAAGGCATGAAACGGTGCGGTTTTTGTATGACATTTACTACTGCCATTGTAGCCAACTTCAGGGCGGCCATGAAGTTTGGCGAGAGCTGTAAATCAGAAAACTTTAAAGGTAGAGTTTAGCATATTCTTGTTCAACCTTAATATAACAATTACCGCTTCTCATGGCCTTTTTATATTTAAACTTATTCTGTCCTAACTGTCAAGAATTACGCAACACTCAAGCAAGCCCTTTGATACAAAAAAAAGCAGATCAAAGCTAACACCAGAGAAAGAACACACAAGGTCCAGCCACGATATTATAAGACATGAGTATTTTAAAACAAAATACAAAAATTTCCAAAGTTATCGCAAGAAAGTCCGCATTTGCTTATTCTGGTTATTCAACGACGCTTGCGCCCTTTCGGCCTTATTTATCATCTGATCCAACTTACTAATTTGCGTTGTTACCTGCTTCCCAATATCTTTCACAGCCGCTTTACCCAACAACGATGAATTTTCCTGGTCCTCCATTTTTTTTAGGTCGTCTAAAGCGCTGTTGATGTCATCGCCATTTTGTTTTGATTTTCCCGCGCGCGGTGTCATTTCGTTGTCACCGGGACCAAGGCCTTGGTTTATAGAGCCTATGTCTGAAGAAGGTGGGATGTAATCCTTGTCATAGTTCGTCTGTCCTACGTAGCTCGGTTCACTTGAATAGGATAAGTTGTCTTTTGCAGACATTTTAACGCGAAAGAAGTTTGTGATTGTTCCGCAAACACCCTGAAAATATATAATGTTGAATTGATTAAACAGAAAATTAATTTATCAGTAAGAACATCTGCCTACTGCAGGCGTTCTGTAGGCAGATATACTTGGCTGTAGCTCATCGAGGAATGCCTCGAAGTGTTGGTTAGGCTGAGTTGTACTTACTTATAAAAGGGGCTAGCTGTTACCATCAACAGGCCATGAAAATTAGGTACCTATCTTTGTTTAACCTGTCAAATAAATGAGGAGTAAAATATTTTTTTCAAGATCGTTATAAAATTAAGTCTGGTAAATAGGTATTTGTTTTTTAATTAAAAATACGTAATCTCTATGTGAGACTCAGGAACCATGTCCAGCAGAGCAGAGGTGGCCCAGTGGTATCGGCCGCGACTTACAAGTTGTAGGTCGTGGGTTCGAGCCCAGGCAGGCGCTTTACTTTGTGTAAATTATTTCATCACCACTGCTCTCAAAACGGTGAAGGAAAACATCGTGAGGAAACCGGCATGTCCTAGAACCAAAAATTCGAAGACATGTGACATCCACCAACCCGCACTGGGCACGCGTGGTGGATAACGGCCCATTCCCTCTCACAGAGAGGAGGCCTATGTCCCAGCAGTGGGAACATTAATAGGCTGATGATGTGATGTTATGTGAAGGTGTTTCGATTAGTTTAGAGTAAGTACCTTCAATCTATTAATTTTAGTCTGAGTGGAATCCAATATTGTGTTTAATTCTGTAAGGCCAGCGCCGCCTTCCTTTAGGTGGTCATCTAGCATAGCAGTATTCTGAAAAGAAACATCAACAATATTAATATTATGTAACAAGAATTAACATTACTTATTTAATCAATCAGTACCTTTGTAAAGTACCAAACTGACACGTAAATCATTTAAAAAAAGGAAAACGAATTCGCATTTTTTTTTACTTTCTAAAGTAGCAGTTGAACTTGAGATGTCAAGGATTGCAATTTTTTTACTAAATTTTTACAGATTCATTAAATCCTTGACCTATTTGGCATTTATTCCTCAATTACGTACTTACTTACATAAAAAGTAGGTACAAATTTACAGGACACGGAAATAATTTTTCAAGATTGTCTTTTCTAATTGAGATCAAAATGTTTTTTACCTCTGCTGTCCGAATTTCCACTTCCTCAAATTCGATGACATCCAAATGTTTATGTTTTGATAAAAAATCTTCTCTATCTGGTAAAGGTTGGCCGAATAACTCGGCTCTGGTACAAGCATCTTCGTATGCCTTCAACGACATGATTTCTATCCACTAAAGATGAAAAACAGGCACTTTTCAAATGAAAAGTCTTATTGTAAATGAATAAATTAACTGAGGGAAGAAGAACTCTATGACAGGTATATACGTTTTTGGCGCAAGTGTCGTCTTCAAACTACTAGACCTTCGGTTGTTGAAGTTATTGATTTTTCAAGGTACAGCTAATAATAATTTTGCTTTGATTGTTTTGATCAAATACTGAACGGAATTTGTTAGAATATAATACCTTCTTCGATTATCAGCATTTCAAAGTTTCCAAATTACGTAGCTTACGTTCTTATTTTTTTTTTTTTAATAATTCGGACAAAATAGATTTTGAATTTCGCGCTAAATATTCAATGTTGCCAGAAAAATAAGCATTTCGTAATTCAATAAAACTTCGTCAAAATAAACAAAGAGAACAATTTTTTAATAATATAATATTTATTGGTAATTCGCGATTAAATAAGCCTAACCTAAATTAGATGACCACAGACATCTGCAGATCAGCTGCAAGTAGCTGGCTAGAATAATTTTTTTCTATGGCTTAATATCTTAGATAAAAACTTCACCATTCCGTGTCAATAAGGTCGATATTTTGGGCACCCTAACTCTATAACATTTATTACACTACCCTAAAGGGCTTATTACACTACACGGTATTCAGGGCCCTATACCTTAATTTAGGGTAGTGTAATAGATGTTAAGGTGTTAGGGATCTCATAATATCGACCTTAATTGCTTCAGAATGGTGAAGTGACCCGGTATTCAGGGCCCTGAATACCGTGTAGTGTAATAAGCCCTTTAAGTATAATATCTATCTATAGGGTCAATAACCGAAAAAAATAACTTTTGAACCACTTTGGTACAGTTTAATGAATGGGTTTGAAAGAGATAACAATATTTCCCTACTCTATCTACTCGTACTCGAATATACAGCCAATAGGGAAATAGCATCAGACCCTTATCGCACAAAACGCGTAAAGATTCATTTGTTTATTTATGTTGCTATAGTTGCATCGGGAAAATGCAATTCCTTTGTTATTTTTTACGTTAAATTAAGTACTCTATGGTATCTTGTATCATTTTAAAATAAATCCTCTATCTATCACTTTCAACAGTCGGACTCACGCAGTATATAATAGTAATCTTTGGTCGGAGTCGGACGCATCATTTGTTACCAGTCAGCATTTGTTACTGCAGCCATGTCGACAGGTATAATATATATATGAACTTAACTACATATTTTTTAAACTGAAGCTCAACCATAACCTTTTCGTTACTAACAATTTTGGTTGCAACTTTTATTATTTCAAATGTCGATTTCTTTGGAACATTGTTTACGCATGACGGGAGTTTATTTTTAATATATCAGCAAGTGACTATGCAGTAAGTGTATGAAAACAAAGAATATTGATGACTGAATTGTTTTATGCCACATAAACAGCAATAGGTAATTATAGCTGCAATAGTGCTTGTTTAATTATATTCCTATGCTATTAAATAAGGATAACAAACCTTATTTAACACAAAGTAAATTTAAAAAGTAAAACATTTTTGTTTATTGTGAAGAAGTTTGGCGAGGACTATAGGTAAGGTTGTGTATCAATAAAAAAAACAATAAAATATGTCAGCTTTTTTGCCAAATTCCTGTACAATATACTGTAAATTTAAAATAAGTAATTTTAACAATATTCCTCTCATTATGAAATGAATCATATAATTAAATTACCGGTACATAATGGTGTATTCGTAAAATTCGTAAGATTGAGTACACAAGTAGACCATAAATGTGAGTTTTTCTTGACATAATTTTTGATAACAAAATTAAACATGCATGGAAGTTATTTGTGATGAGGGTTAATCATACAATGTTATCACTGGTTGATATAAAATGTGCAATGTCTACTTGCCGTAAAAAGGTGTTAAAGTAACCCTGTAATTGGAAAAGAGTGATAAATGGGTTCATATATTGTGTCATTAATTTTGAACAAGTCACACAAAACAGTCTATAAAAAGCCTTAAAAGTGTACCACGGAAAAATTGACTGGGTGTTGCTATTCACAGCACACACAGCTGGGTGACGACCAAGAGCTAAGTAAGTTTACGATTAGCTCCCATTGCTGGCACACATTTTCATACTTAGACAGCAGTTTACACAGTTTGTGGTCTGCAAACTCGTAAAAAATTTCCTTAAGTATGCGGGCTTAGCTAAACCAAGTCAGGTCTTTGTCTACAACCGAGGATCACTCCTATTTTCTCAGCATTATATCTCTTTTTAGTATTCGATTTTGAATAAGGGATTCCATATAATACTATTCTGTTTAATAATTGCTGGAAATACATGATTTTTCACTTGACTTAAAATTCCAAAGTTTCTCTTTTAATTACCGAACTAATTTTATAACACTACGAACCTTCGATCAATGGTCTATGAACATTATTATTTTCTCTGTGAAGGAAGTGTTTTGTGTGTACATAAAAAAATAATTATTTGTTCAACAGAGCTTTAGATTTAAATAAAATCATTTTATTATTTTCTAACAAAGTATAAATATTTCAGTTCCTTTGACCTTGGATATTTTATCCAAGTACCGCAGTGACTTCTATGCAGACCCCAAAAACGAAATTACACAGAATGCATGCTCAAGATTCAATCCATTTGAGGTTGCTATCAGTAGAAAGAAGACGCAGACCACACTGCATGTCTACAATATCAAAGTAAGTTCATCAACCAATGCCAATTCGGTGCCTGTATCTGAAACTTGAATCACTCATTGGAGTGCCCTAAGTGCCCACACAACTGTATTTTAGTTTAGATGACTTAATGAATGCCAACGATGCTGCAATTAACGAGGTTACCTACAGAGCCACTATTATATGAAGAAGATTGACCTGAGACTTTAAATCTTACACATGCTTGTTTTCACAACACTGTTTTTCAAATCTATTTGAAAATGAGGAATTCTTTATATACTTCATGCTTTTGCTATATGGAACCCCAGCCATAGAGAAATCAGATTCAGATATAGCCCATTATAAGCTTCTACAGAGCTAGAAAAACTATTGAGAAAGAATTTTCCAACAAATAGATTATTGATTGCAGTATTGTGTTGTCAAGACGTTGATTGAGTAACCATGGACTTTCTTGCAGTTCTCCTCCACAGGAAACAACCATTTTGAACCGTGCACTAACTTCTGACTTTTTAGGTGCCCCTATGTTAAACATGTAATTTGAATTTGTTGGTTGGTTTGTCCTTTGTCAATATATTCTATCCTAGACAGATCTCCTCCTGACTGCAAATAAATAAATTAAACTGTGTTACTGTTTATTCTATATTTAATTTTCGATTGACAGATTGACGCTGAAGCCAAACCGGTGACGCACCAAGAGAGGTCTGGCCGCTGCTGGCTCTTCGCTGCCCTCAATGTTATGCGCCTGCCCTTCATGAAGAAGTATGCCATTGAGGAGTTCGAGTTCTCACAGAGGTATGATCTATTCTTAATCTATCTAATAGGACAGCTTATGTATAACAAATGCGTTAAAGGTTTTTTACAAGCTTTTATTTAACTTGCAATGTATATATGTATGTAAGTGTGTTCGGGTCAAATCTTTTAACTGAATATTAGAGCCTTTATCCTCCATCGATTAAGATTAAATGTTGCGTACGCATTTAGTTTGGATGACAATGCATAGTTAGCTAAATGGCGTCATTCTAAATCCAATATGGCGGACTAGTTATTTTTGTGCACTGCCATGATATGGGTATCAAATGAAAGGGTTTGCTGAGAAAAATACGAAAAAAAGCTTGTTTTAAAATAGTACATTTCGTGACGAGCATAAAAAGTGGGGATTTTAACACGAGCGTTGTAGCCAAAAGCTACACTCGTTAAAATAAAGCGTTTTTATGCGAGACGAACGATTCTTTTTCCACTACCTGATGAAATTGCTTCTTGCTTTCAGTGAATAAAATAAGCTTTTAGAAGCAACTAGTGAATAAAGTACGGATTTAAAGCGAGGGCCATAGATGATATAGATTCAAGTGTTTAGTGCGTATTTTTTTTATTTTGTTTTTGTTTGTGTTTTATTTGCTTTTTAGAGGGGGAATGGTATAAAAAAAATTAATAGATTTTTTTATTAATTTCTATGTAAAAATTAAATACTTTTAGGTGTTTGTCACACTCACATAATCAACTGTGTGATAAGGCCATAACGATAAATTGACGGTTTGTGGTCATAATATACTCGAAACGTGTTGGTACTACATATCTTGTTATGTCTATCATAAGACATAAAGATTCAGACACACTTACTCACAGACTCACTTAGCTTCTTTGATGCTTTATCTTCTGAAACATAACCTGCGAGTTTGAAAACAATGATAAATTAAAAAGATTAGATTTGACGATGAATAGTTGGCTTAGTTTCAATTTTTTTGTACCTACTGTAACTTCGGTTCATAACACATTACGACTTAGCGTTCGAAAAGTCCTACTTAATGAAGATGTCTTGCTTTTGCGATTTAGCCCGCACCATTTAGCTAAATCCTTTAGATTTAGCCCTTCGATCACTATTATTAGGCATTTGACCCACCGCCGGGGACGAAGCGATTAGCTATCGACTATTTTCTCGCTGAAGAAACTAACAAAAGATACAGATCCCGTCAAATCCCGTGTCAATAAAAGAGACATGTATATTAATAGTTGATCGCTGGCTGTTCACACTGCCGGCGAGTACTCTCTCACCACAAGTTTGTCGCAGCGACAAGAGCTATCAAAGATAATACTCGCTCGGCGATGCTCGCTTGGCGGTTAGAGTCCTTGGTGCGAGTTTTTATTCACGCTCAATCGCGTTAACGTAAACAACTATTTGTATTGAAACTGGATAAGCGACGTCTGGCGACGCTAGCGAGAAACCTCTTTTTTTTTGTATACATTTTGACGTAAGAGATCGTTTACGTTTTTACGAGTTAGTGCTCACGCCGAGAGACCAACAAACAAACGCGTGCAGGACTGACTCCCCGTCCGTGTGGTGCGAGTAATCGCCCGTCGCACAAAAACTCTCGCTTATAGCAGAGCGGTAAAACTACACACCTGATTCTCGCTGCTCGCCAACTTGTATCTAGGTTCTACGTGACAGCATGTTACTGCCCAGTAAAAAGCGAAATTAGAGCCGCCTTCAAGTTCAAGTAATAAAAAAATTACTAAAAATTGTTAATCTCCACAGCTACCTATTCTTCTGGGACAAGATCGAGCGCGCCCATTTCTGGCTGAACAACATCGTAGCCACAGCCAAGCAGGGAGAAGCACTCGAGGGAAGACTCGTCAACCATTTGTTGAAGGTAGGTACAATTCATTTTGACTACAACTAAACTCCATTTGCGATAACATTAGACGTTTAAATTAGCCCATTTTACAGCGCGTTCAACCGATTTTGACTTCTATTGCGTTGGTGATACGACATATGGTAGCTGTAGTAAACAGTTGGTTTTGGTAACAGGTTTATGCTTTTTATGTCCTCCTTATGTTTACGGGATAGAACTCAAAATCGGTTGAACGGACTGTAAAAAGATTTGGAAACATGTCTAATGTTATTTCAAATGGAGTATAGGTTCGTCACAAAATTTCACCCCTCGAAGTCCCACACGCCTAGAGGAACAGAAACTAGGGATGAATAGCAGCCTATGTCACTCCCTGCCCATAAATATATGCCTATCTATATGCAATATAACATGTTCATCAGTCGCTCCATTATTGCGAGATAGGATAGGACAAAACCAACAAAGACACCAGTAGAGTGTCATACTCAAAACCTCACTAAAGTCACCGCTAGATAACAAAAAAATAAATGTCGTTAACATCGGTCTACCAATGTATTCCAATATTTCGAAACGATACGAAAAAAATGTAAAGGAAGTGTCGCTAGCACGATCAAAATAAATGTGTCTCGGTAAGGGGTGTCCTTGACACTGCCTATCCTATGCCTTGTCCTTGGCACTTGGCATTCAGTAATGCCAAGTGAAAGGGTCAAGTTAATATCTCATAAACGCATGGAACGAGTTATATGTTTTAAACCGATAAAATGGTTCTACGCAACCGATCATTTGAGACAATAATTATCAAAATATCTCCATAAACAAAAAAATCTTGTTTTCAAGTTATGTAATTATGCTTTTTGGTATAAGTCGGATCAATGACTTTTATTTTTTTAATTCTTCGCGTAGATTTTGACCATGGCTGCAAAAAAAATCATTGATCCGACTTTTCTTTTGTTTTTCTCGGATACTTTAGCTTTGGTTGAGGAGCTCGTGGCTAAATAATAACAGCCGAACTGGTCGATCATCAAGGTTAAGCAACGCTTGACGAGGTCGGTCCGTGGATGGGTGACCATTTCAACATACCGAGTTTCCTCCGTGCATCGGAAAGCACGCTAAGCCGTTGGTGCCGGCTGTCATTTGAGGATCTTTGACAGTCGTTACGAGCAGTCAGGAGCTTGAGATCTGACACCAGTCTTGCCAAGGGGTACGGTACCGTGTTACCCAGTTACTGGGTTGTGGAGGTCAGATAGGCAGTCGCAGCAGAATCCGGGAAGACTGGAAGCCGACCCCAATATAGTTGGGAAAAGGCTAGGCAGATCGATAGACTTTAGCTTTGGTTACAATTTGCCTTGTTACTAATAAATGACTGACTGTCAGACATGTCTGTAAATCACTGAGCAGGGGCCCTACAATGACGTGTCAAAACTATCATGGTTCCACTGTTAGAGAGGGACGGAGCTATTCAAGACAAATAGCTCTGTCCCTTTTTCAGTTACTACACATCATGGTACGCCCCCAAGTATGTCTTGTTAGTTGACACTGGCTGGAAATACTTTTAAATATAACCATTCTAACTGATGATGATCGAACAGTGAAGTATATTTATACCAGTTATAAAATTAATAGTTTCTAATCAATCACCTCGAGCAAATCATAATAAAAATCACATTAATATTCCATTTTTATTTGTTTGAGCACCAACTCAATTTATCACTAAGCAATTAATTATAATTATTATGTCAACTGGACATTTTATGATGCTATTTTATTGGGCAGCCATAAAAATCATGCAGTAAAATATGTACTTGACGTATTTATTATTTAACTGTTCTATTTTATGTAATTGCGGCTTCGGGATAGTACTTGGAAGAAGCGGCTTCATTATGTCGATACCCAATATCGTTTCAGTACCTATAATTATTGGAACATTTTTATCCCAGGTTTTAAAAAGAAGCCGTTACCTGGTTGAGTATATTTCGGTGTTCCAAAACCATAATTATTCCCTGCTCTTTTATATAGGTCATTATAGAATAGTATATAATGTATTGAACACCAAAAAAAAAAGTTTCTCTTCCTTTTACAAGAAAACTTATTTCTACGGGTAGAAAGACAGACAGCGATATCTACCAGACAACCTTTGGATGGACCTAAAGAATTTAGAATAAAACAGAGGGTAGTCTGTGGTGTACTGCTACTTTAAAATATAAATACATAAAACATAAAAAAAAAAAAAAAAATTGTGGTTTATTTGACATGTTGGTCTTGGGATAGGATACCGTGCCCAAAGGGTAAAAACGGGACCCTATTACTGAGACTTCGCGGTCCGTCTGTCTTTCTGTCACCAGACTGTATCTCATGAACCGTGATAGCTACACAGTTGAAATTTTCATAGATGATGTATTTCTGTTGCCGCTATAACAACAAATACTAAAAACAGAATAAAATAAATATTTAAGTAGGGCTCCCATACAACAAACGTGATTTTTTGCCGTTATTTTGCGATAATGGTACGGAACCCTTCGTGCGCGAGTCCGACTCGCACTTGGCCGGTTTTTTTTTATATCGTCCCACGATACCCATACTGCAAAATAATTTATTTTATCATAACCACAACACAGGGCTTATTTAATAAAGCATTTAGGTACTCCTATCTGTGTCGGTTTATTTGCCTTGATAAGGCATATCATTGCAAATAATATGATATGTGAGACTGTTGCAATTTATGACGGCCATAATTCCATTTAAATCTTTCAATACCCAAGACTTAACTTTTTTTTTCCAATGACTTCTCCCGCTCTGGGTGAAGCGGAGTCTTTTACTGACTAAACCCACCCATGTGCCTTCAGTTGCTTGTGTCAGGGCCGCGGTAACTGTCTTTCAAAAATACTTTATATTTAATTATGTTATTTTTTAAATTAAAGATTTAAAAAAAATACCTATCTCACTCACGCACTGACTGACTAATCTCACCGGCACTTAGTCCTATACTCCATTTGAAATGACATTAGAAATGTTTACATCTCTTTTTATTTTACAGTCGGTTCAACCGATTTTGACTTCTATCTAGTAAACATAAAGATGACATAAAAAGCAGAAACCTGTTACCAAAACCAACTGTTTACTACAGCTACCATTAGTCGTATCACCAACACACTAGTCAAAATCTGTTGAACGGGCTGTAAAATGGGCTTATTTTAAATCTTTCGGGCAAAATTCCCGAAATTCCCACAAGATGCAGTCAAAGTAACTTGGAAGTGGACATGAATTTACACTGCCGAAAACTGTTTTATAGTTTGGCAGAATTTTTGATAGTGAAAACAGGCTGGAAAAAAAAATGCAAATTTTGGCTTGCTGGGACACAGGCCTCCTCTCTGTGGGAGAGGGAATGGGCCTTAATCCATCACGCGGGCCCAGTGCGAGCTGGTGGATGTCACATGCCGGTTTCCTCATGATGTTTTCCTTCACCGTTTTGAGAGCAGTGGTGATGAAATAATTTACACAAAGTAATGCGCCTGCCTGGGTTTGAGCCCATGACCTGTAACTTGAAAGTCGCGGCCGTTAACACTGGGCCACCATTGCTCAAAGTTTTAATTAACCTTGTCTTGAACCAAACAATCCAGTATTTATTTTTTCTTTTGTTTATTCACAGGACCCAATCAACGACGGTGGCCAATGGGACATGATAGTGAACTTAGTTAACAAACATGGCGTCATACCGAAGAAGTGTTTCCCTGAATCGTACAGTTCTAAACGCAGTTTGCACATGAACGAACTTATTAAGACTAAGGTAAGAGATCATCATCAGCTGCCTAGCCTGTTTCCAAGATGTTGGGGTCAACTTCCAGTCAAACCGGAGACAGGACCAGTAAGCTATAATGTGATTTTTAATTTCGTGGACTAAACTGACATTTGGGGGGTTGTCACTTTATCGTCCCATAAAAATAGTGTCGTACCCTAACTATCCTGAGTGATCGAAAGTTAATCGAAAATCGAAGTAGATCGAAAATTAAACTACTTCACGGCAAAAAAAATAAAATTGTTTTGAAACTAGCGGCCCTTATTTAGTTTCTAATCATTTATGTCAGACTTAATTTTATCGATCGCATTTATTTTATTGTTGATTTCATATTTAACACAATAAAAGTTCATGTACTATGTGTATGAATACTGTTATATTTAAATATATTACGTTTATATTCATAAAACATTTATTTACACCAATTAGTAAAAATAAATCGAGGAGTCATGTCACATCGATTCTATGAATCACTTATGATTGAGCCTTACCTACAACACTATGCTCCGCGCTTGCAACATTAAAAAAAGTAAGGTCATTGGCAGCTGTCAGTTTGGTCCACGAAATTAAAAATCACAGTATAAGAAGCGTTTGCCTGCCAGATATTCACAATCCAGTTAATGAGCTACACGACCCATGGCAGGGCTATCTGACTTGTGGCATTCTGGCTACCAGTAAAGACTGCCAAAGATTCACGAATAACACCAGAGTCAAGAGTCTGTTTGTCATCGACACGCTTAGAAAGAGAAGAACACCAGAGACCAACGAAACACCGGCCAAGTGCGTGTCGGATTTCACATTTAGGGTTCCATACCAGACCACAAAATTAAGTTGGTTGTAATAGGAAAAAATGCGCGATTTTCAAAGAAAAATCTGCTCTATCAATATTTTGTTTTTTTTTTTGTAAAGTGTACGTAACTAGCTGTTCCCCGCGGCTTCGTTCCCGTGGACCACCCCACAAGACCCGTTTTCGGGATTAAAAAATATGCCTATGTTACTCGGGAATAATGTAGTTTTCAATAGGTGAAAGAATTTTTTAAATTGGTCCAGTAGTTTCGGAGCCTATTCGGTACAAAAAAACAAAAAAATATTTCCTCTTTATAATATTGTTTATACATAATAATAAAGAATTCACTCATTATGTAAAATATACCTAGCTAGTAAAAATTTGTTTAAATCTATAAATACTTATGCTATAGATATACTAACTTATTCTTTTGGCGTTATAAAGAGGTCTAAAACAGAATTATATGCGCTTGAAACTAGAACAATTCTTACACAACATAGATATCACCACCCCAAATAAGCAATCGAAAGAGTGATTATGTCCAGAAAGGAGCGGTTAATTGAAATATCACATTTACACAAAGGGCAAATAATAAACCTAAAACAATTCCTTTGATTTCCAATATTTTTAAAACTTAAAACACAGTATTGATCTACTGAAGGACATTTTTGCGCCCCCTTTACTTGTATGCGCATTAAAATCATTAAAAATATTTATTGGCAATTTGTATGGCTTTGGGTCAACAAGATACTTATACCACAGAATAAATAATAGTACAAGTACAGAAGAGTCACTTCGCGCAACGATTTAGAGAAAGAGAGACTCTTGCTAGTAAGCAACAAAGTGCAATTCAGCTCGCATAAGTCCTAACGCCTAACGCGATATTCACCTAAACCTTGCCGCTCTCTTCTAACGCGTAACTCTGTTGCTGTCTGGCGCGGCGTAACGCGCTAGGGTTGTCGGCTTACCGCTGCTACTATAAAATTCATCATCTATCTACCTTGTTGTTGTACCTACTTAGGTAGGTACCTAAGTATTAGTATTCCGCATATCTATTCATTATTTAAGACACCCCAAGAACACATATTTTATAAAAAAACACCATCTCATTATGCACCTACTACCGACAGTTACAGAGTATTTATATAATTGTTTAAATACAACAAAATAGCTTATCTTTCAATATCTTTCGGGACAGTAAAAAAAATAATACCGATTCCTTGTTTTTGCCTTTATTTAGACACCCGTAAACACAACTGTATCTTTTATAGAATTCATTATAAGATCGTTTAGAAGTCATCGTTCTTTGAAAAATCACAGTACAAATAATAACTCGGCTAGCGTGCGAGCAAGCCGAGCGGTAAGCGGCAACCTACTGCGATATTCCTTTTCAAACGGAGCGCCGGCCGATCGTACCTAAACTGCGGAGTGAGACCCCCCTGCTTATACTGTGAAAATTTGAAGACTAGCTCCAACCCTTTGGCTGTAAAACCCGCGAGACAGACGATGGACAGACGGACAGCCAGACAAATGGACACGAGCAATAAAGCTCCGTTTGGAACCTTCGGGTACGGAACCCTAAAAAAGATATTCTTTACTAAACATAGGCTTCCCCTAGCGGCACCAGAACGACCGGACCTGCGGTTTTCGTATCCAGCAGATTCTCACGCCTTTTACAAGGTCATCGGGTCACCTTGTGGGATGCGTAGCCATAGTTGTGGTTCGCCACTTCAAAACTTATCGGCCGGATGCATTATGCGGTTCTGCAAGCAATGTGACCCACCAAATGCACCAAATTCTTATCTGTGGCATTTTTTCGGGCAAAAGATAATTTATGTAACATTATTTATGTTGTCTAATCAAACAATTAAAACATGCAGCGCTAGGTCGCGTTTAAGAGTTAAGTTTACTTGTGATCAAAACGTCGTAAGCGCCACGAAAATCATGGCGCTTACGCTTTTCGTTCAACATAGTAAGGTGTACGGATTGCAGTACAGTTCAGTCGAACAGAGTGAGTGTTCGGATCGCCAAATCTAGTGCGTAGTACATATTATATCAATGGGTATAGTGATCCCAAGGGCAAAAACTGAGCAAGAGGACCTGGATCTGTTTTCCAGGCCGGGTATAATCTTCGATCAATAATACACTAGATACACTATCCAATACAAAACTGTCGCCAACTGTGTTCATGTAATTCTAAGAATTCTATTTGAAATAAATACACATTAATGCAAATTCAACCTTAAATGCAATGCTTAAAGTTGCATTCACAAAGCTATGTACAAACTGCAATATTTTTTTACGACCTTTCTTTGTTGCTTCTCGCATGATTTTAAGTCTAAATTACAAATTTCCAGAACAGTCGATCTTTGTTACAATAGTTGGCGCGTTGTCGACGCAAACGTTGGTCAAACAATCTTTGGTAATTGATTAATAAAACTATTTAATTCGGTTTTCACTTTATGAAAAACACTTAATGATATAAACTTACCGAAAAAAAGATATTCCTTCCTAAATCTCGGTGTTACGGTGGATATTTGCACAATTTTTGAACATACACTGTGGCATTTTGACGTCTTAGTGTTGGTTACGATTGGACCATACTAATTTGAAATGGCTTATGTTTAACTTACCACCAGATATAGTAACAAATAACAGACAAAAATAGTAAATGATCACCAAAATTAAACCCGCATCTTATTGTAAAATTATAACCAAAGTTTTAACATCTCGCTATCCTGTTTAGGCAAAATGACTCCAAATAAATCATTGTTAACCCAAAAGTAGTAAATGATCACCAAAAGTAGTAAATGATCACCAAAATTAAACCAATGACCAAAAAGATTATAAAATTTCTGGGAGCAACTTGGAAGTAGCGCTCGCCGGCCGCTGCCGCGGCACCGCTCGCTTTGCTCGCTCGGCTCGCGCGTGGTTGGTCACAGTTCTAACCTAACCTAACCTATTTTACAACATTAAATAGCGCAATAATTTGCTATTAAAATTTGGTGATCAATTTACTAAATTTGGTGATCAATTTACTAAATTTGGGTTTCATAGTACAATTTTAGGTAATAGAGGTTATGGTCACAAAGTAATTTTAGGTGGTCATTATATTTATCCCCATTTGAAATAAGACCACAACCGTATTTGTGCTCTTATTTTTCGCCCCGTTTTTGAAGCGCTTACCGGGTATCTAGTGTATTATTAATCGAAGGGTATAATGGCTTATTCCAACTGTAATATCTCAGTAGCTGGTCAGGTTGATGCCAGGAATCAGGCTATTACATGAGGCTTAAACAGAACTGGCGAATTGGGTGTTGATACACCCGCAGCCTATCATCGCGCTATATCTACTGTGGAGATATCATCGCGCTTGTGACGCAGTGAGCGCAGTGACGTCACGGATGTCAATCAGTCATAGGCTCGCTGTTTACTTCTCGCGAAATAAATAAAAAAAACAAGTATTTCTTGCAAAAGTTTGTTATGGGAATACATGTCTAAGTGCAGCTTACAAGTAACAATATTTTTCCAATGTTTATGTGCAGTGTTAACCATATTAAACTATAAAAACGTTTTATCGAACCAAAAATAAAATTTTGAGTACCTGACATCCGAAGGAAAATAAACAGTGTTTTGTTCGTGAGTGAGAAACAATCTGTGACCAAACTTTAGTGTGTGCGCACCTTTTACACCGATACTGTGCGCAGCCTATGGTGTCTATCCGTACCATACACACCGTGAAAACCACCTTAAACGTGTTTCTCGAAACAGCGCCATCTGTTGCCCTATCAGTGTACTATTTGGTCTGATCAATAACACAACAAGTTGACTATGGTTAAGTGCGGTGGCTGTGGCAAGTTTCTGTCGTCGACAGAGGCCGCAAAGTGCTGCAAATGTAGGTCTCGGTACCACCGAGCATGCGTGGGTATACAGCATACTGCCCCTTTAACGTCCCCCTGGCACTGTCTTGAGTGTAATAAGTCCCTGGTGAGGGAAAACCAGGCTGAAACGCCGGAAAGGGCGCGTTCACCAGCGCCAGCTGCACACGTGGAAAGCCTCGTTAACATGATGGACACCAGCCTCATTAATAGCACAGCCCTAGACACCACACAGGAGCTCAACCTGGACATCCTCAGGGCAGAGCTAAGGATTTTTAGAGAGGAATTTTTGAAGACTGTTCGGAATGAATTCCAGCTGCTCCGTGATGATCTGTCCGAGCTAAGATCTTCTCTAAACGCAACAAACGATAGAATGAGTAATCTGGAGGTGAGAGTAGCTGTGTTAGAAACTAAACACACTCAGCCCCTAGCATCGTCGGAAGTGAATGATGTAATAGCGCAACTGCGGAGCGATATCAATGACCGGGATCAGGAGCTGCTCGCTAATGATATCCAGATCTCCAACATACCCGAGGCCAGTGGTGAAAATCCAATACACACGGCGATGTTGGTTGCGTCTAAGATTGGCGTCAAAATCAAAGCGCGCGACATAGTGAGCGCCGAACGTGTCGGTGGTAGGCGCATCAACGCAACGCAGGCGACGGGGCCGGTGGAGACCCGCCCCCGCTTCCTCGTGGTGCGCCTCGCGCGTCGCGACCTGCGTGACGAGCTGCTGGAGGGTGCACGAGTGCGACGCGGCATTACTACTGCGGACCTGGATTTTTCGGGCCCTGCGACCCGCTTTTATGTGAACGAGCGCCTTACGAAGGCGAATCGGGACTTGTTTCGGAGCGCTCGTGAGGCCGGGAGCCGTCTCGGTTGGCAATTTATATGGGCAAAACGAGGCCGTATTCTCGCCAGGTATAAACCCGGGGACGCCACTTGCCAGATCCGCTGCGACGCTGACTTGCAGCGCACTTTCGGACCGGCACTCGGTAGCGGCGGAAATAGCGCACTTTAAAAATATCTTTTCGTCTGTTTGTTTTCGTTTTGTTAAACCGATTATTTATCTATTTTGTATGGTGTTTGTCAATTGTTTGTTTGTCCTAGTCTCTTGTACTATCACGCTGATTCTTAAAGTAAGTTTTTTTGTACTAAGTGTCAGCATTTTAAAAACCCGAACGGTGACGCTCTGTTGCTACTGTCTGTTATATGTATTGGTAGGTGTGTGTCTCGCGGCAGTCGCGGTGCGCCTTACTCAGTTATATGTAAACCAGTTTTATAACACTACACATATTTATCTACACCTATTTATAATCAAACTACTATTTAACTTTGCAAAAATATCACTTACATACCGCAGCTTGCCTTTGCTTCATTACCATTTAATTATTTTCATTATTTACATACTATTTACAATTGGACTAAACCTAATAATATTATTTAAAATTAGAATTGAAACTACTAAGCGTATACTGATATTGTCAAATGACGAAATTATTTTATTTTATTATAATGATGACTAAGGGAGAAAAGTTTCTTAAAGTTGGTCTTCTTAATGCTGGTTCATTGGGTACAGGCCATGATGACTTGATTGGTGCACTCGACAGGCATTGTTTTGACGTTATGGCCATAAATGAGACTTGGTTACGACCGGGCGAGGACGGGCGCGCTCCGGTGGTGCCGGGCTACCGTTTGCGCCACACGCCGCGGCCAGCGAGTGTGCGCTCGGGTCGTGGTGGGGGCGTCGGTTTTTATCTGCGGCGGGGTTTGAGCGCGCGTGCATGGACTGGTGCGATCGATCCGCGGTTCGAATCGGTTGAACAAATGTGGTTAACGATCTCAATGAACGGGAAAAAAATTGCTATAGGTACAGCTTACCGACCACCGTGGCAGGACCTGATCCTATTCCTAGATGCCATAACGGATTCCATTAGTTCACTGGGTAATTGCGACCACTACATTTTGCTTGGTGACTTCAATGTTAACCTGCTAGATACGAATGGCATAAAAACTAGGAATATAAATCAATTTCTGAGTTGCCTCAGTCTTTCACAATTGGTCAAAACTCCTACCCACTTTACATCATCCAGTGAAACCCTCATCGATCTCATATGTACTGACCTACCAGCAAGAAATACAACGGTAGTACCTGTTGGTTCAATCAACGGCCATTCGATTGTATCTGGTGAATTTCACATTAAGCATGACAAGTTCAAACCATACTTGGTAAAATATCGGCCTCTTAAAAATGTGTGCGCGGAAAGCTTTAATTTAGACTTATCATTTTTGGACTTTGGAATGATTTCGACGCTTGACAACGTTAATGATAAGGTGCATGTCTTTAACACCCATCTATCCTCCCTGTTTGATGTTCACGCACCAATTAAGACGTGTACTGTAAAGGAAAAACCATTTCCGTGGATTACGGATACAATCAAGGTTATGATGCGTTTGCGTGACGATGCACTTAGTAGTTATAGGAAAACGAAAGCCGATTCAAAAAAGAAATATTACAAAGAGCTTAAGCACTTAGTGATTAGTTCGTTGTACAACGAAAAAGTTGCGTACTTTAAGTACAACATAAATAATAAAATAAAAGACCCTAAACTATTATGGAAAAATTTAAAATCCACCTTATCGCCATACAAGCCCAGACAAGACCTTCCGTCGCACTTTATAGATCCTGAACTAATTAATAACAATTTTTTAACTGTCCCCGGTAACCCCGTGGCAAGCAAATCGCTTATATACTACTATGAAAATCATAGTCATAGTAAGGAAATTTTCGCAATCACTCCAGTGGAAGAGAGCGACATCTCTCGCGTTGTTTCTAACCTTAAAAGTAACGCTGAAGGTTACGATAACATTACCCTGGATATGATTAGCATGACCCTGCCGCATACGTTAACTATTGTAACGGACATAATAAACTGCTCCATACTGACGTCTACGTTCCCCGACCTATGGAAAACTGCCTGCGTTAGGCCCTTGCCAAAAAATGCTAATCCATCCACTTTAAAAGACCTACGCCCAATTAGTATATTGCCATGTTTATCCAAAATATTAGAAAAAGTCGTTAGCCGCCAATTAACACTATTTTTGGAACAAAATAACGTCCTTCCTGATTTGCAATCTGGTTTCAGAAAGCAGCGTAGTACATCCACTGCTTTACTGGATGTGACTGATAATATATTATCTGCACAGGATAGGGGAATGTGCTCAGTACTGGTTTTACTCGATTTTTCCCGTGCTTTTGACGCAATAAATATCCCGCTGTTACTATCCAAGTTAAATTATTATGGTTTCGACACCGGTGCTGTGCAATGGTTCCGCAGCTATCTAACTAATAGAGAGCAACTTGTTGACTTGCGTTTGGGTGACGGCACTACCCTTAGATCGACACGAATTTCTGTAGAGAGAGGAGTCCCACAGGGATCCATATTGGGCCCGATTCTTTTTATTTTGTACTGTGCGGATATTGTTAAGTGCCTCCAGAGATGCAAGTACCATATATACGCTGACGATGTTCAACTTTATATATCATTCAAACCTGACGAGTACATTAGTGCCATTAAGGATCTTAACGATGATCTTCAAAGAATCGCCGCCTGGTCAGAAGAGAACTGCCTTTCATTAAATCCAATTAAAACGAAATATATGGTATTTGGCACGAGACAGCAGTTGGCTCGACTACCTTTGACATTTGACTTGGAAATTATGGGTGAACCAATTGAGCGAGTGTATGAAGCGCGGAATCTAGGTGTCATCATGGATAAAGACCTCCGTTTTGAGAAGCACGTAGCAGACTCGGTTAGAAACTGTTTTTATCGCCTAAAGGTTTTATACAAAATGAGACCTTATTTATCCGTAAGACTACGGGAACAGCTAGTGGAAACCCTGGTCCTGTCCAGGTTGAACTACGCTGACACAGTTTACGGCCCGCGCCTATTGACTCGTACAGACCGCCTCATCCAAAGGGTACAAAACGCTTGTGCTCGGTTTTGTTATAATATTCCTTACAGAAGCCATGTAACACCATTTCTGAACAGGCACTTTATACTGAAGATGAAGTCCAGACGCAAACTACACTTGGCTTGCCTTTTGTTCGGAGTGATAAAATATCAAAAGCCGGATTACCTTTATGACAAGCTAAGTTGGGTCGCGAGTAGACGGGAATGCGGTAGAAGACAATGCTCACAACAACTCTCGACTCAGTCTCGGGGTACAGCTGCTTTTAGAGGCAGCTTTCGATATGCGGCTTCCAAAATATGGAATAACTTGCCACCACCGATAAGAGTGATTAACACAATACACGTTTTTAGACGACGCTTACGGCAGTATCTCGTAGAAGCACAAAGGAAGCTAGATATGGTCGCACTAAATGTCTCAATTATATGATGTATTTATCTACCCACATAATTGGTAGTTTTTATTCTTGCAATGTTATCTACTCGTTTTCACACTATTTATGTACATATTCCCATATTCGTCACTATTTTAACGGATACAAATTTATTTTATTTAAGTATACATACACACGTCACTTTCCAGTAAAAAACTGATTTACATTCGTCACCTCACACATCAGGTCCTGTTGAAAACCAGCGTCAGGCACTAGTTGTCTGGCATTTTTGCTGAACTGGGCCTTTTTGGCGCAGCCGTGAGGCATACTTTCCTACTGATTTCTTACGTCAGACTTTATTATATTTTTTTATTTTTTTTATTTGAATTTTATCTGATGTATAATTTTAGTTGTGTCTTTTAGTCTGTGCCAAATAAATATATTTTCTTTCTTCTTTCTTTCAGCCTGATGCTATGTAATTTTTTTTTTATTCGTTTTTAGTTAGGGTTCCGTACCCAAAGGGTAAAAACGGGACCCTATTACTAAGACTCCGCGGTCCGTCTGTCTGTATGTCACCAGGCTGCATCTCATGAACCGTGATAGCTAGACAGTTGAAATTTTGCACAGATAATTTGTTTGCCGTTATAACAACAAATACTAAAAACAGAATAAAATAAATATTTAAGGGTATACAACAAACATGATTTTTTGCGATAATGGTACGGAACCCTTCGTGCGCGAGTCCGACTCGCACTTGGCCGGTTTTTTTCCTCTCACTGGAACGCCTTGCAGCAATTACACCAATGAAGCACCAACTTATAACAAACTAACTATAAATTCCAGGTTTCCTCACGATGTTTTCCTTCACCGCTGTTAACGATGGCCAAGATAAACTTAAAAAGTACAAATGAATTAAAAGTCACATTGGTACTTGCCCGGATTTGAACCCACGGCCTCAAGCACGAGAGGCGAGGTCACTTTATTACTAAGCAATTAATATTAGCTACACACCACGACATGTTATGTTATGTATTTGTTTGGTTGCAGCTTCGCGAGTTCGCCAAGGAACTGCGCACCAAGGTGGCTAATAACGCTTCGGACGAAGATATACAATGCACCATCAAGAAACAGATGGCTGTCATATACAACATTGTTGCCACTTGCTTAGGTAACTACTTTTATCTACACTCACAACGTAATGTTCCAAATACGAATTCAAAAAATATTGTATAAACACGTACTTTATATTCGTGGATAGGTAAAATTAAAAAAAAAAAAACCATTACAGTTCAACATTTTCCTTCGATTTTCAAACAACTGCATGATAAAATAACTTTTTAATTTTTATAGCACACTTTTACTTTTTAATTTTCTGGCGCGTATGGGCTGTAGCAAAGAAGTTTCATTGTCTATGGATGCGCGCGCTGCGCAATGAGAATCTAAATTGCCCGCCATACCAAATATATTTCCCTTTCCACTTTTGTTTTATTTCAACTGTATGAGTGAAGTTAAAGTAGTGTATGCAACGGCATATAATTAGGTATTAAAACACTCGCGTAATATTATTATCAAATTCGGCTTCGCCTCATTTGATAAACCTACGCTCGTGTTTTAATAACCCCTATTATATGGCCATTGCATAAATTACTATTAAAACTTAACTAATATTGTGAAAAAGTTAAAATTGTAAAAAATAGTTTCACCACAAAAATTTAATTAAAAAGTTAAAAACCCAAGTAACGTAAACGTTTTTAAAATTTTTCATTAAATTTTATCCAAAACCTGCTTATATATTTTGAGTGCACTAAGATTCTTTAAGGCAACTAATTCTTAAAAGTCCAGTTTACCAGCCATTGAGGGATTTCGTCTCACAACTTAAACAACAAGCAAAATATAAAAAACAACGACACGATATCTTGCGCGAATACCCCGATTTAAACAGTAAAACGCCCATATCTTTTGAACGGCTGAACCGGTTTTTATCAAACATAGCTAAGAACACTCCCGATAATGTCAACTTTCAAACAAATAAAAAAACTAAATCAAAATCTGCAGGCTTATTACGTATCTTTTGCAAGAGCAAAACGATAGCGATCAAACGCTTTATGTTATAAAAGTCGGCATTACCTGCAGTGTAGGTATGGTAAGTCCTACACAATCGTTTGCTAATCGCTCGCTGTTTGTCAAATGCACTTATTTAAAAAAACCGGCCTAGTGCGAGTCGGACTCGCCCACGATGGGCGTCAGTACCATTATCGCCAAAAATGCCAAAAAATCACGTTTGTTGTATGGGAGCCCCACTTAAACATTTATTTTATTCTGTTTTTAGTATTTGTTGTTATAGCGGCAACAGAAATACATCATCTGTGAAAATTTCAACTGTCTAGCTATCACGGTTCATGAGATACAGCCTGGTGACAGACAGACAGACGGATCGTGAAGTCTTAGTAATAGGGTCCCGTTCTTACCCTTTGGGTACGGAACCCTAAATAACCCGCCAACAACTCTAAAACTTCTGTATTGCGCAAAAATCGCTATCGTTTTGCTCTTGCAAAAGATACGTAATAAGCCTGTGGTTCATCCGTTTAGGAGCTATTATGCCAGAGACAGATACACAAACACACAGGTACACACGTCAAACAGCACCCCTCTTTTTCTGTCGGAGGTTAAAAACAAAGCTACCGACTACACTCTCGACGAGTGTCACTATTCATCGTGGCAAAATTTATGGTTCTGATAGATTATGAAAGGCGAGAATGTGCCAAAGACGAAAATGAAGATGTGAGAAAACCAACACTAAATTTAAGGGCCTTCGCGGGCTTCTGTCCGCGGCTTCGTTCGCGTGATAAGTGTTGTGTGAGGGAACATTATGCCGGGATAAAACGCCTATGTGCTATTCCAGACTATAATCTATCTCTGTTCTAAATTGTATCCAGATTCGTTCAGCCGTTCTGGCGTGATTGACAAAGACAAAGATATTTTATTTCAACTAGGCCACCAAGCGGCACTTTTGAACGTTACATCAAAATGATTCTACCGTGCATTCGGAAAGTAGCTTGAGCAACATACATCCATCTATCCATACTTTCGCATTAGACACGAAGAAAAACTATTGGACGCTTTCATTGTTGGAGATACTCTTTTCGTAAGCCCAATAATTTTTTGCAATGCCATGAAAATTTTAATGGAATGTGTTACACTTACGCAATTAGGCTGCTGGCATGACTTGTCTCGTCTCCAGAACCCGATGACTAGAAACTGCACACGTGTTGGAAGTAACACAAGATGTTCATAAAGCTCCTATTTAAATACCATTGTTGATGTCCTTCAGGTACCCCTCCAGAAAAGTTCAACTTCGAGTACTATAACAAAGAGAAGGCGTACAAGAGCTTTGGTCTGCTGAGCCCGCAAGAGTTCTATGAGAAACACGTCCGGTGCCTATTCGATGTTAACGACAAGGTATTTTAAATAAATTATTTTTATTTTAGACAAAAATTAACTAAGGTTGTCTTTCAAGAGAGATTTCAAGTGTCTGCTGAGCTCGCAAGAATTCTACGAGAAACATTTCGGCCCCTGTTCTTCTACGCTTCCCACTATCAACTGTTCTACTGCCTCACTTCCCACTTTAGCCATCTTTCATTTCCCACTTACATCTTTCCTTCACTTACCACTTTCAGATCTTTTTCTCTACTGCCCACTTTCAGCTCTTCTTTTTCTTCTCCTCACACTTTCAGCTCTCGTTCATTTTCTGCTTTCAACTCTTCTTCTTCTTCACTGCCCACTTTCAACCCTCTTTCACTTCCCACTTTCAATTCCCTTTTACTTCCCACTTTCAGCTCTTCTTCTTCTCACTATCAGCTCTTCGTTTTCTTCACCACACACTTTCAGCTCTCGAACACTTTTCGCTTTTAGGTCGAATTCTTCTTCACTGCCCACTTTCAGCTCTTCTTCACCTTCTCTTCCCACTTTAAGCTGTCCTTCATTTCCCAATTTCAGCCCTTCTTCTTTTTCACTTCCCACTTTCAACTCTCCTCTACTTCCCATTTTCAACTCTTCTCTACTTCCTACTTTCAACTCTCTTTCTTCTTCACTTCCCAGCTTCAGCTTCAGCTCTTATTCACTTCCCACTTTCAGCTCTTATTCACTTCCCACTTTCAGCTCTCCTTCACTGCCCACTTTCAGCTCTCCTTCACTGCCCACATTCAGCTCACCTTCACTGCCCACTTTCAGCTCTCCTTCACTGCCCACATTCAGCTCACCTTCACTGCCCACTTTCAGCTCACCTTCACTGCCCACTTTCAGTTCTCCTTCACTGCCCACTTTCAGCTCTTCCTCCTTTCGTGTCGCGGTACATTTTTAATCATACTATTTGGGCTCAATAGGTGGCCAAGTTTCTTGCAGCAACAGTTTTTTGGCACGCGAAGTACATACAATCGCGTCATCTAGTTAGATTTATGTCTGTGCTTTGAACACACCATAAAGAAGATGGGCCGCTGCAAAATGATGATACAAATAAAGATTGTACTTTCCAGGTGTGCCTAGTGTCGGACCCGCGTCAATCGAACCCGTTCGGTAAGCTGTACACACTGCAATGTCTCGGCAACGTGGTCGGAGGACGACGGACCGAGTACAACAACCAGCCTATTGAGATGCTCATGAAGTTAGTATTCATTTTCTATCGGGCGCACGGTTAGCGCAGTGGTTGAGCGATTGACTGCTGCGCTGCGTGTCGCGGGTACGATTCCCGCACGGAACAAATATTTGTATGACCTACAGATAGTTGTTCCGGTTCTGGGTGTTTGTGTATGTGAGTTTATATGTTTGTAAACGCACCCACAATACAGGAAGAAATTCCTAGTGGGGGACAAAGCTTAAAAAAAAAAAAAAAACTTTCTCATCTGCCTAGCCTACGAGTATCAGTCCAATCGGATGCGATTATCTATATATACTCCACCCATTTTGAAGATACAATGATTACTAACAAAGTAAAACAGCATTTTTTTAGGTCTGCCTTCTAAACACACAACAACAAAAATTAACTGAATTCGATATAGAATGTTGTTTCTCTTGTACATCAATTCATCCCTGCTGTCAACTGGTTGAGCTGCCAGTGGTTTATCTATACTAATATTATAAAACCGCAGAGTTTGTTTGTTTGAACGCGCTAATCTCAGAAACTACCGGTTGGAATTGAAATATTATTTTTGTGTTGGATAGTCCATTTATCGAGGAAGGTTATAGGCTATATAACATCACGCTACGACCAATAGGAGCGGAGCATAAATGAAACATGTTGCAAAAACGGATTCCGTTGCGTGCGCTGCGTAAGCGGTTAAAGTTACGCAACATTCATGTTTGTAGGGTAGGTAGGTAGCCAGTTGACAGGAGCGAAGCCGCGTGGGACAGCTAGTTAGTAAATATTGTACATTAATCTTTTCCAGAGTATACATGTATAACGTTAGGGTTTCTGAACACCACCAGCGACTGATTGATGACAGACTGTCTAAATGTGATATGGTTTTAACCTTTTGTGTGTTTAAGACGTGACTCCACGCGAGACACAAGGGCTTTTCTATTGTTTCGCTAATTACGGACACGAAAGGTCATTCACTGTCCACATAGCAAAAACAAAAGTTTTAGCAATCATGAATTCCCTCTCACAGAGAGGAGGCCTGTGTCCCAGCAGTGGGAACATTAATAGGCTGATGATGTGATGTGATGTGATCATGAATGCCATAATTATGTGCGTTATGGGACGGTGAACTTGTTAAGCACAACTACCCAAAAAAAATCGGCGAACGTAAGAAGGCAGCTAGATTTTGTAGAATTGCTATTGTCGAATTGCACAGGTGCGCAATTTTGCCAGCAAAAAGTCATTACTCTCCGGCTCATTTACTATCTTTAATTAAACTGCATCAAAATCCATCAAGTAGTTCATGGTTACTAAGAGAACACATAAACACGAATTTGTTCCACATCATTATCTATTTCAGGGCTTTATCTTTTTTTCGTGTGTGGTGTGGCTACCTCTGGTGTCAGAGTTAATGAAGCCGCCTTTGGGAAACCACATGCCTCTGACTTGGCTGTTTCAGACTTACTTAATGTAAGTCTTATATAAGTCCAGGTTTCCTCACGATGTTTCCTTATTTCAGGGCTGTCAAGGACAGTATTGCTGGCGGTGAGGCCGTGTGGTTCGGCTGCGACGTCTCTAAAAGATTCGAGAGGAAGAACGGGTTCGCAGACTTGGATGCGTGAGTACTGAACATGGAATCATTATTAACTACGCCAAATGTCACACGTAATATTTAGATTCTTCTCTTCGACTTTTTGGATTCATATATAAGGTGTTAATAAAGTAACTCTATGAATTTTAAAGAGCTGTGTAATATAATATTTAAAAAAACCCGCCAAGTGCGAGTCGGACTCGCGCACGAAGGGTTCCGTACCATTATCGCAAAAAACGGCAAAAAACACGTTTGTTGTATGGGAGCCCCACTTAAATATTTATTTTATTGTTTTTAGTATTTGTTGTTATAGCGGCAACAGAAATACATCATCTGTGAAAATTTCAACTGTCTAACTATCACGGTTCATGAGATACAGCCTGGTGACAGACAGACAGACAGACGGACAGCGAAGTCTCAGTATTAGGGTCCCGTTTTTACCCTTTGGGTACGGAACCCTAAAAAATAATCACGAGGAAAAATAAAAAAAAAGCAACCGTGCCAAAGATATGCAATATTATGCGTAAATGATTGAATTTGCACACCATACATTTGCGCAGCGATCCACGCCACAGAGCGCAGTAGGTACTGGAATACGTAGATAGTGTTTTTTTGTAAAGTATTAAAATCGTTTTATAAACCCCGACGGAAAAAGATAGGTATTATAAGTTTAATGTCTGTTACCTTGGTACACTCTCATTTCACCGGTTATGTTCAGTTTCATGCTATTCGGGTAATCGATCCTGGCATTATAGGTACCAAGGTACGTACAACTAAAAAGAAAAAACAAAAAAAAAATGTGTGTGTGTACCAGAGTACACAGGTAAGAAGTGAAACTTCTTTACGACATATAATTTTTCTACTATTTGCAACTTCACGAAAATGGGGTAGATAAGGCCTTAAGCCTTAAGAAAAACAATTTTTTCCGTATTAAATTAAAGCTATTTTATTATTATAGACATGCATACAATTAATGAGTAATTTATATTTATAAATTAATTAATTTATAAATATTAAAATCATGCTCATACGTGTTGAATTTATAAAACGAAATATATAATCACTCACTTTTCTTGTAAATTCACTTAAATTTGAATAAGTCTTTTTACTAAACTTTGATAAAAAAAAGCAACATGGCGCGTAACCGAAAAACGTGACGATAGAGTCCGTCCAACGAAAGAAGTCCCGTAGACGCGGCGCTAGTTTCTATGCGACTGTACGCTGTCCTCTAACTAATCTTGTTAGTTCCATGTATTTCCGCGGGACTTTTTTCGTTGGACGGACTCTACGTACAAAATTTTCTCCCATACGTCGATAAAGAAGTTTCACTTCAAAAATTGTTTTGCAAAAAAATACTACCGACTTCCAAATAAGAAAACTACAATGTGAACAATAACTTTACTTCGTCGGTTAAAAACTGAAAACAACGATTCCTTATTTAAAAATGTGTTTTATCGCCCACAGCCTTGACCACCGTCTAGTATTCAATACAGAGATTCAGATCGGACTGAACAAGGCAGACCGGCTAATGTACGGCGACTCGTGTATGACACACGCTATGGTCTTCACTGCTGTCGGCACTGATGTGAGTACTAATCATCGTCATTTCAGCCGAATGACGTCCACTGTTGGGCATAGGCCTCCCCCAAGTGGCGCCACATCTATCGGTCCTGTGTAGGTAACTCAGCGTCTTCCGCAGGCTTATTACGTATCTTGCAAGATCAAAACCATAGCGATTTTTACGCAATAATTGCTCTTCAATACAGAAGTTTTAGAGATTTTGGTTGTTTTCTTAGAAATAAGTGCATTTGACAAATAGCGAGCGATTAGCAAATGATTGTGTAGAATCTACCATACCTACACTAAGTAATTTTTGACATTGCTGTTTGTTACGTAATAAGCCTGCAGGTAAGCGGTCGCCATACCAGAATTTTTCGGTGCCATTGACCATCCCTTCTGCAAGCAATATGTGTCCTACCCACTCCACTTAAATTTGGCAATACTTCGGGCTATGTCGGTAACCGTGGTTCTCATCATATGCCTTGCTTTTTCCCAACTATACTCCATTTGAGATAACATTAGACATTCAAATAATCCCATTTTACAGCCCGCTCAACCGATTTTGACTTCTATTGCGTTGGTGATATGACAAATGGCAGCTGTAGTAAACAGTTAGTTATGGTAACAGGTTTATGCTTTTTATGCTGTCCTTATGTTTACGGGATAGAACTCAAAATCGGTTGAACGGACTGTAAAAAGTGTTGTAGAAATTTTTAATGTTATTTCAAATGGAGTATAGATGGAGGTCCTATACAACCGGATGGGTCTAAGTACTAGGTAGTGCCTGTATGTCAATAAGTCAAGTAATATCGTGACATAAGAAACGCCTTGACTGATTGACAGACAGTCCGAAATTAGCAACTATCACAGAATAGTTTGGACTTTTATCACTTTTTAGGGTTCCGTAACCGAAGGGTCCAAACGGAGCCCTATTGCTGTCACTCTCCGTGTCCGTCTATCCGTCGTCTGTCACACATTTTATTACGAAGATTTTTTTAATTTCCCATTGTCCTATGAACTTGAAATTTGGTGATAATGTTTATTATTACGTATATTTGTTCTAACAAATACCAATATATTGGTACGGAACCCTAAATTTGCCAAGTCCGACACGCACTTGGCCGGTATTTTTATTATTTTTGTAAATTTTAGCTTCATCTAAAGGTCTAACAGAACTGAATGTAGTATGTACTGGATAGTCAGTTAGTCACCTATACCACAAATGCCTATAAATTATACGACGACACGGTTGGAGTAGTGCTTGAGTGATCGGCTGCTGCGCTGCGTGCCGCGGGTTCGATTCCCGAACAGGACAAATATTTTGGTATTTTGGTACTGTATATAGTTAATTTGCAGCTTAATTGCGCAAGTGCCATCAATCGACCAATCAAATACGGAAAGGATCCACATCGCGTCTTTCATCTCGCATGTGATTGGTCTATTGATGGCGGTGAAACCCTTTACCTTGCCGAATTCACTTGCGCAATTAGGCTGCTGGTCTGGTTTTTTGTGTATTTGAGTTTGTTTGTATATGCACCCACGACACAGGCGAAATGCCTAGTGTAGAAAGTTTCACAAGCAATCTATAATTTTATATTTTACTAGCTGTCCGACGCGGCTTCGCTCCCTTCAACTGGCTACCTACCTACCCTACATACATAAATGTTGCGTAACTTTAACTGCTTACGCAGCGCACGCAACGATAGCTCTAAAAAAGGAATATTTTTGCCCGTTTTTGCAACATTTTTCATTTATGCTCCGCTCCTATTGGTCGTAGCGTGATGTTATATAGCCTATAACCTTCCTCGATAAATGGGCTATACGACACAATAATATTTTTTCAATTCCAACAAGTAGTTCCTGAGATTAGCGCGTTCAAACAAACAAACTCTTCAGCTTTATAATAGTATAATAGATTTGGTAGTCTCTAAAAGTTTATTTGTTTTATTATCTTTTACAGGAGCAAGGCAACCCGAAGAAGTTCCGCGTCGAGAACTCTTACAGCGACAAGGATTATGATAAGGGTTACTTGCTGCTTACCGAGCCCTGGTTCAGAGAGTTTGTGTTTGAGGTATGTACCAACTTAGATCTCTGTAACCATTTAGATTTAGGTCGTACATTGTAGGGTATCGCTGGCACCCCCTCCAGCCTATCCTTGCTACCCTACCTACCCTACCCTACTTACTCTACCCTACCTACCCAACTAGGGATTGCAATCCGGATTCTTCGAAATTAGAAAACAACTGTAAAATCCGGATTTCCTTGACATTTTTAAATTCAGATTTTAAAACTCATATCCGGTATATTCTGATTTACCTATTTCAAAACTAATTGTATTTATTCACAAATTTTCATTTTAATTAATCGGTAGATCTATGTTAACTATTCTAATGCGCAAATCCGAATAATATTTGAATTGGTAGGCTTAGGTTTTATTTTTATTCCATAGATCAACTGGATGACCGAAAGAGCTTTTTCTACGGCTTGGTCCTTTTTAGGGTTCCGTACCCAAAGGGTAAAAACGGGACCCTATTACTAAGACTCCGCGGTCCGTCTGTCTATCTGTCTGTCACCAGGCTGTATCTCATGTACCGTGATAGCTAGACAGTTGAAACACACACAGAAGGTGTATTTCTATTGCCGCTATAACAACAAATACTAAGAGCAGAATAAAATTAATATTTTAGTGGGGCTCCCATACAACAAACGTGATTTTTTGCCGTTTTTTGCGATAATGGTACGGAACCCTTCGTGCGCGAGTCCGACTCGCACTTGGCCGGTTTTTATTTATTTTCTACAGGCTTGCACTTGACCACTATCTCACCTGATGGTAAACGATGATGTGGTCGACGGTGAACATTCTTTTATTCGGTCGAGCGTCGTAACTGAGCGAATAAAATATGCAGATTTTAAACTTAGATAGTGGTCGAGCGCGAGCCTATCAATAAAAAATAAATATAAAAAAAAACACCTAAAAATGGCAAAAAATCAGTTAATCCGGATTTCAATCGGACGAGAAAATAGAAATCCGGATGCAATCCCTATACTCACCCCTACCCTACTCTACCTAATCATGCTAGTACAACATTTTTATGTATTATCAAAAGATTTCTCAGCGCACGCCTAAGAATGAATTTTATATACAACATTTTGCGTCGGTGCTCCGTAGACCAATTGGTCTATGGGGAAAATTACATGTTTCCATCGTCCAATTACCAACTGGTCTATGGAGCATACTCGACGTAAACCAAAACTATGTTCCATTATCACATTATAACCCTGAGTTCACACCAGTTTCCTATACTTTGGGTTCAAAGAAGCCTTTGTTATATTTTTGGGTTCACATCAAACTAAATTCAAAAATATTATAAAGGAATAAATACAATAACCTTTTATTGTATTTATTTCATTTATAGCTAATTATAATAGAATCTTCAATGAATAGAAAAGAAAAGATAGGAAAGTATGTAAACTTCTTAAAATGGCCACTTCCAAGGCCATTCTGTGAAGTGGCCCTTCACAGAAAACTTATGTGTCATTATGGTGTCAATGTAATGATAATTAATTGATTTCTCGTTAGCCTACCAGTGGGAAGAATTGAAGAATCATAAGATTTTTTTTTTCACGGCGGTAAGCCGTTTTTGAGCTGTTAAGGATTATCCATTTTGTTGCAGAATGTTATAGTCTTCGCCAAACTTCTGGACCGCCCTGAAGTTGACTTTCCGATGCGCAAGGCACGAAACGGTGTTGTTTTTGTATGAGATTAACGACTGCGCAGCCATTGTAGCCAACTTCAGGGCGGCCAAGAAAATTGGCAAGGACTATGAAGACAGTTTGTCCTATCTGCGTATTTTTCACTGTTTTTTAAATTGTTATGCCGTAATTATTCAATAAATGATTATTAAGCGGTTTCAAAAATTGTTTATTATATATTTTTTTAATACTTATGGACATGGCTTTACTATACCATTAAACTGGACAGCGGAACATTTCTCAATTCTCCATAGACCAGTTGAAAATTGGACGATGGATACATGTAATATTCCCCATAGACCAATTGGTCAGATTTCAATTGGTCTACGGAGCACCGACGACATTTTGCTACTTTGGGTTACAATTGCAATTTTCATAAGGATCTCTAATTTTTATGAAAATATATTATAACCTATGACACTCAGGAATAATGTAGCTTTCTACTGGTGAATGAACTTTAAAAATCGGTTCTGTGGATCCAGATATTACCCCCTGCAACGTCACAAACCTCTTTATAATATTAGTAGATTCATAGTCAAAACCATGCTCAAAACATGTTCCCTTTTCTGCTATATTACTTGCTCATACCATTACTGATTTTATACTATACTAGCGGATGCCTCGCGGTTACACCCGCGTAGTTCCCGTTCCCGTGGGAATACAGGGATAAAAAGTAGCCTATGACACCCGGGGATAATGTACCTTCCCAACGGTGAAAGAATTTTTGAATCGGTCCAGTAGTTTTAATTTATGTTTATTCGTTACATACAAAAATACAAATATTTCCTCTTTGTAATATTAAGTATAGAGTATAGATTAGTATATTAGTATAGTATACATAATAAGAACTGTGAATATACGTCTAATCGGGATTGTTCTATCGTAAAAACAAATGCCCGTCTTTAGTTCTCATTTGTCTGATGCTGGCACTCGACTTATTTAACAAAAAAAACATATTACTCACGACAGCCCGTGACGTGTTCGCTCACAAAAGGTCTCATCAGAAGGCTTAAAGTCACCCAAAAGCCAATAGAGAGGGCTATGCTCAGAGCTTGCGTGATCGCATCTTCTTCTTCTTATATATAAAATTCTATAGCTGTTCGTTAGTCCCGCTAAAACTATAAAACGGCTGGACCTATTTGAATAATTCTTATTTTTGTTTTGTTCGCTAGAATATAGGGAAGGTTTAAAAACAAAAAAAAGGTAGGCAGGGTAGGGTAAGTAGGTAGGTAGGGTAGGGAGGTAGCCAGTTGACAGGAGCAAAGCCGTGGGGGACAACTAGTCAGAAATAAAGATAGCCGAAAGAGCAAGTTCATTTTGTACTAACGAAATAACGCGAATATTTATACGTCTTGTGAGTTTAATAGAACATAATATAAAATTTCCTAAGGCGGAAGAACTGTGTTATCAAATACTTATTTGAGAAATTAACTATGCTTGTCTCTCCACAGGTGGCAGTCGACAAGAAATACGTAACAGAAGAAGTGTTGCAAGTATTCAAACAGGAGCCCAAAGTATTGCCAGCGTGGGACCCCATGGGTACGCTCGCTTGCCGTTATTGTGACAAAGAATAGCGTCCCGACATATTAGGTAACAAGTGTATGTGTCCGGATATGGAGAGGTGACACATCTATCGTTTATTTGGTCTTTAGATAAACAGAAGCTTTTATATATAAAAAAGTTTTTTATAAATAATATTTTATATAAAAAATCGCATGGTCACGAGTAACAAACGTGGGTATAGGTCCCGCCACGTAAAAAGAACGCTGAGCGACAGTGGAGGGGATGTGTCTGCGCATGGGTACAGTCGCGTTCTAAAGTACTAGGCTAATGTTTTATAATATAAGAGTAATAGTTTTATTGTAGAATCATAATAGGTACTTTACTAGCTACTTAGTACTTTGGAAGAGGCTGGATTTAAATTAGATAATATCATTATAAATATCTTATCATTATAAATTATCAACTGCTCCTTTTTCATCTTCTTCTATACCAATATTATAAAGAGGAAAGATTTTTTTGTTTGTTTGTACCGAATAAGCTCCGTAACTGCTTGACAGATTTAAAAAATTCTTTCAACATTACAAAGCTACATTATTCCTGAGTGACATAGGCTATTTTATAATCCCGTAAACGGGCCCTGTGGGGTGGTCCACGGGTGCGAAGCCGCGGGTAACATCTAGTTCTTCATAAAACAATAAATACTATATAATCAATAAAATAATCATCTTTCATTCCTTCATTTTTAAAACCATCGTCATGCAAAGAAAGTTGTGTGTGCGACTGTATTTTGGGAAGCGTGATCCCAGCTCGGGAAGCAAGTGTCAACTGACGAACCAATAGCGTGCGCGCACAGAAATACTGGCGGAGCATTCCCCGTCGCGCCCCCTTCATACCACCAGTTTGATCGATAAATCGCTCAGTGTGCAGATTCAAGGCCAGCGTTCATTTTACGTAACGGGACGAGTACACAAAATTTCAGCCCAATCAGACATTGGGAAGTGGGTATAATTTAACGTACAAGATTTGATTACAGACCCGCAGGTTTATTATTTTTACTAGCTTCTGCCATCAGTTTATATACGTAATTGCGCAGTCATCGCGCCATCTATCGCTTTATGTCATAAACTAGCACTCCGCCCGCGACTTCGTTCGCATGATATCGTATTTTATTCAACTAAGTAGTTACAGATGACTTTATTATGTGCGGTTAGTGAAGCTGACTAAAAATAAGCTATTGTTTAAGTTAGGATTTACGAATCTTTAATGACGTGTCAGATAAGTTTCATAACTAATGTTACCTTTATTATTTTTCCCAAGGAATTAGACTTTTCACCCAAACAAATATCTCTCGTTTGCTCCCCTACATCATAAAAAGAAGCCTTGTACAGTAAAATTCTTCAAAGATCTTTAACACCCCCTAAATCGTATTTTAGGAGTAGTTTTGAAAAACTTGTAATGATAACCTTTACTATTTGCTGTTAGTATGTATGCGAAGTTTCAAATATATAAGCCCAACAAATTGCCACCTTTAACCCCCTTAGGGGTAGAATTTCCGGAAATCAACAAACTCATTGTTTTTTTTATTAATCAAGAGCGTAAACCTACGATTTCAGATGTTTTACCTTCCAAACCGAAGAATTTCTTATAAAGTATCAACCCCTATGTACCACCTTAGGGGTGGAATTTCCAAAAACCAATAATTCCAAGAGCGTAAATTTAAAGTTTTACGTGTCCAATTTACAAACTGTAGAAATTACATACAAACTTTCAACCCCCTTTTAACCCCCTTAGGGGTAGAATTTCTAAATACCAATAAATACATTAATTATTTTTATCAACCAAGAGCGGAAATCTAAAGTTTTACGTGTCCAACTTACAAACTGTAGAAATTACATACAAACTTTCAACCCCCTTTTAACCCCCTTAGGGGTAGAATTTCTAAATACCAAAAAATACATTAATTCTTTTTATCAATCAATAGTGTAAATCTAAACTTTTACGTTTCCAACTTACAAACTGTAAATATTTCATATATACTTTCAACCCCTTTTTACCCCCTTAGGGGTGGCATTTCCGTAAATGATTAAACTCTAAGTTTTTTTTATTAATCAAGAGTGTAAACCTACAATTTCATATATAGTTTCAACCCCTATTTTATCCCTTTAGGGGTAGAATTTCCAAAAACTAATAAATACATGAATTATTTTTATCAACCAAGAGCATAAATCTAAAATTTCACGTGTCCAACTTACAAACTGTAGAAATTACATACAAACTTTCAACCCCCTTTTTAACCACTTAGGGGTGGAATTTCCAAAAACCAATAAATACATTAATTAATTTTTCAACCATGAGCATAAATCTAAAATTTCACGTCTTCAACTTACAAACTGTAAATATTTCATACAAACTTTCAACCCCCTTTTTACCCCCTTAGGGGTCGAATTTCCAAAAACCAATAAACACATTCATTCTTTTTATCAACCAAAAGTGTAAATCTAAAATTTCACGTGGCCAACTTACAAACTATAGAAATTACATACAAACTTTCAACCCCCTTTTTACCCCCTTAAGGGGGGAATTAACAAAAATCCTTTCTTAGTGCTCACTTACGTCACTCGAGGAACCTTTCTGCCAAATTTCATGCTTCTAGGCCTAGTGGTTTTGGCTGTGCGTTGATCGATCAGTCAGTCAGTTTCTTCTTTTATATATATAGATATCGGGATTATAGGTAATAATAGTAGTTTATTCAACAGTCATATAATAGGGGTGAGTAAAACACGAGCGTAAGTTTATCACACGAGGCGACGCCGAATGTGATAATAACACGCGAGTGTTTTAATACCTAATTTTATGCCGTTGCATACACTATTTTATCTTCACTCATACAGTTGAAATAAATCAAAAGTGGAAACGGAAAAAATATGTGGGCAATTTAGATTCTCATTGCGCATGACTGCGTAGCGCGCGCATCCATAGACAATGACACTACTTTTCTACATTAAGTCAATGAATCCGATAGCGCCAATAAATTAAAAAGTAAAATTGTGCTATAAAAATTAACAAGTTATTTTATGATGCAGTTGTTTGAAAATCGAAAGAAAATGTTGCACTGTAATGGTTTTTTATTTTTTATTTTACCTATCCACCAATGTAAAGTACGTGTTTATACAACATTTATTGAATGCATATTTGGGATATTACTTTGTGAGTGTAGATAACATTATATTATTATTTATATTGCTAAGGAGCAATCGTTTGTTAATCGCTCGCTTTTTGTCAAATGCATATATTTCGAAAAATTACTGCCAAATATTCTAAAACTTCTATAATTAACAATATGAGGACCGATTGGCAATCGACCAATAACAACGGAAATAGTAATCGAAATTTGACAGCCAAATTTGCTCGGCGATGACAGTCGCGTTGGTGTCAAAAACCATACGTAACACGCTTAGATAAAGTACCTATAGATTAAGCACTGGCGTGGCCGCACATGAGACAGCAATAGTTAGTTCTGGTGTTACAACAAGAATAAGAACACTACAACCCACCATCGCACTGACACTTATTATCTATAAATAACCCAAATTCCTTATTACCACTTACATAATACCACGAAATCATAGAAAATCAAACAAAACCGAGTTTGTTTGTCAAACCTGCCATTGTATAAGAGTTTGACAAACAACAGAAACCGGCCACGGTGACAAAGACAAAAAATAATCTTTTGTCCTTATTATTTACATGGAGCTGCCAATTAGCCATCTCGCTCTATCAATCAAGGTCATTTTAAGGCTTAATCTATAGTTACTTTATCTAAGGTAACACGAAATATTCGCGGTCACCCTGCGATTAAATTATTATTATAATTATTTTTAAATTTCTTTAACAATCTCGGGACTTTGGGGAGATAGTTATTATATTTTTATTTAGCAAATACAATGCTAATATGCTGAGTTATCTAGTGTTGTCTTTACTTGAGAAATGGGCAGCGGTGAAAGGCTGAATGAGTGACATGATAAGTAAAAGACGGCCAGTTATATCAGGTGCGTCTAATTTGCAACTTTAGTGTTTAGTAATAAGGCTCAATTTACTTAAAACTTTTTTATTATTCGAATCTCTTATAAATTGGATTGCCATCCAACTAAAATCATACCTATGTTGTATTTATTTGCCCTTCCCTGTGTCATTTCATTTCATGGTGAGCCGGAAACTAACATCTGGCAACACCAGTCACGATTTAGGTAGGATGTCCTACCTATGTAAATCAAATTCAACACGTAATATGATATTCTTGTAAACAGATACGTTATACACTCGCAAAACATCCGAAAACAGTGTTCCGCACAGAAGCGGCAGCACACATACACACTTTTTATTCATTTGACATTTCACTAAGTCGAAAGGGATGGCTTGATAAAACCAACAAGAAAAAAAGAGACAGCTAGTCTTTGTCACTTGCGTGTGAATGTAAACAGACATTCTGACTACCAATGTTTTTTTTCTTTTTCTAACCTCCAAATATCAGAATATGTATTAGGAAAACATTGTAATGCGAAAGTGTACTGCGTATTGCGTACTTACATATGGTATGAGATCCCTTCTGTTTTATGTACTTTGGTATCATAATTTGTTCACTTTAAATACACACGATGACATTTTTTTTAAATATTGTTTTTGTTTCAACAAAGCGTATTGCTCTTCGCCATGCGTGACATAGACTAAAGACTATACGTCCCAATTAGGACGTATTCGAGTCTTAACAATGCGCGCGCTCATAACATATCTGTTTACTAGAATATCATTTTCACATGTTACTTACATGTAAAATTTAACTCATGAATGGAGGTGGAGATAAATGTATTTTAAAATTTTACCATATTTTTAATACAACTGTGTTCAGTATGTTACCAAACCTTATTGCTATTTATTTGTAACGAACTTATTAATAATTTATTTTTGTATTGCCATATTATTATTTGATTTTTTGCCGTCAATTTTAGACGACAACGTAGATAAATGCTTATGCAATATGATATTGAATAAATAAATGGTTTGAAATATTTTTGTTGTTTTTTTTTAATTGATGAGAACTTCGGACATCGTATTACATCTACTTCAGTAGACTATGCCTCAAAATACACGTGCTCGTTTCTGAAGGCACGATTCACGTCGCGTCGGATGGTGCGGCCCGCACTAAAATCAAACATATGGCGTTGAATGAGTGTTTACGTAGAAGCGATTTTACACGCGTTTGCTTTGGGGGCCCGCCATGCTTACGTAAACATTGGTATATGCATTTTGGTTTAATAAAAGTATTCTGTTTTTTTTATTGATTCATGAGATTCAATTCCCCGACTCGGTTCTAAGCGAGTACCTAAACATTATTATTTACATTATTCATTATTTGTGGGAATCTCCGAATATGCGTTTCGTTTTCAAGCATAGACAATGTGTGGGCCACCCCCCATGTCATCAAAAATAAGCAAAGCATAGACCCCCCGTCCCCCTGTAGTGCCTTCGTAATACTTGAGATGCAGGCGGAGCCCGCGGATGACACCGCCGCGTCGCACGCTAACTTAATCTAGGCGTCGCACGCGCCTAAAGGAGCGTCCTCACTGGGAGCATTCTTTCTTTTCGTTTCGTTTTCTCCGTTTCAGCGAAAATTGTTGCGACGACCGGCCGAAGTTCGCGCTTGCGTGTAAGCTTTGTAACGCTCGGCTCAACGTCCACACCACTCGAATATGTTATGTCGAATGCTCATTACACGTGAATGCTCTCAGTTAGGACGTTCCTTTATATGAACTTACGGCGATACTGCACCCAAAGCAGGCGCTCGAGGCGGAACCTTCTGCCAGTTTTGTTTGGAAATTGCGCAACGCAGACCTGAGCCGCAGTCAGCAATGGAGTACGACATCATCGATTTTTTTTTAGAATATGATTCAATGGCTGCGGCGTGCAATGCTACACGCTGGAAGACCGACAACGCTACTAACGCTAACGCGCTTCATAAACAACATCGTACATTGCCATACATTATGTTTGTGTTTGCGCGTGTGATGACGGGGGCCGATTCACGCGCCGCCTCTCCGTAAACAGAAAAGCAAGTGCGAGTTGGACTCTCGCCCGAAGGCTTCCGTAACATAATCGCAAAAAAAACCGACCAAGTGCGAGTCAGGCTCGCGCACCAAGGGTTCCGTACCATTATCGCAAAAAACGGCAAAAAAATCATATTTGTTGTATGGGAGTCCCACCTTAATATTACTTTTATTCTGTTTTTAGTATTTGTTGGTATAGCGGCAACAGAAATATATCATCGGTGTAAATTTCAACTGTCTAGATGTCACGCACGGTTCATCAGATACAGCCTGGTGACAGACAGACAGACGGACGCTTAGTAATAGGGTCCCGTTTTTACCCTTTGGGTACGGAACCCTACAAATCACGTTTGTTGTATGGGAGCCCCACTTAAATATTTATTTTATTCTATCTTTAGAATTTTTTATAGCGGCAACAGAAATACATCATCTGTGAAAAATTCAACTGTGTAGCTATCACGGTTCATGAGATACAGCCTGGTGACAGAGAGAGAGACAGACGGACAGTGGAGTCTTAGTAATAGGGTCCCGTTTTTACCCTTTGGGTACGGAACCCTAAAAACGTCCGACACGCCCCGCATCTCCACAAACGAGACCTAAAGCAGAGCCGCAACAAAATTATAAAAATACTAGCCACCGCCCGCATGGAACAAACATGCGGACATACTGTTTTACATCCTTATAAATTATAGCAATGTGTTATTCTGATGTATAAGCTACATTACCGTAAAGTTTCATCAAAATCTGTTCAGTAGATTTTATGTGAAAGAGTAAAAACATCAATCCATCCATCCATCCTCACAAACTTTCGCATTTATATTAGTAAGTAGGATACATAGAATATTGACCTCTTTTTTTTGGGTGGGAAATCATCCAATGACTTCTCCCACTCTGGGTTAAGAGGGAGGGCGTGTCAGACTTTTACTAATTAAAACCCACCCGTGTTCCTTCAGTTGCTTGAGCCAGGGCCGCGGTAATTCTTTTTCAAATTTATCCGCGACCCAGACAGGCATCGGCCCTCGCGAACCCCGTCAGTTCTGCTGACATCTCTTTGAGGCGCGCGTGGAACACTACACGTACACGCCGTCGACCCGCAAGCCTGCGCCTACGGTGGCCGGGAATCTGCTTGCTACTCCCGACGCCCAGGGCGCCTCCATTGCAGAGGCATTGAACGCGTGAGGGAGAGCCCTCGTTCTGCTTCCTCCTTCGCGAGCATTACTGCTTCGCAGAACGAGGTGACAGCATCCCATTCCCTCTCGCTCCGTACCAGGGCCGGACGCGAGAGGTCGCTACCGCCGATCGCCTCCACGAGGACACTGCGTTGCTCCACCCAAGCAGGGCAGACCTCTACCGTATGTTCTACCGTGTCCTCCGGGCGATCCTCACAATGGTGACACCCGGGCAGAATATTGACCCCTATCTTAAAAACATAAAGCACACATTTCTATCCAAATAAAAAAACGGTCTCATGTCAAAATTCGAAAGTCGAATGCATCTTTTTTGTCGATATTGTGAATTTCTACGTTACGTTGTGGAGATAGGGGTCATGTCAAGTACATTATTACAAATTCGCACTCTGTATCAATAAGCTGTAAGTGTAACTCTAGCATAGACATGCATGGATTGAATCTTTTAATGTAAAACTGCGCGTCGCGACACTGCTTGTCATGCCGAGACACTGGAGTTCGTGACTCCGACAAAACATTTACAATAGAATTGAAATTAGCATCCAGTAGCTCGATAATTTATTTAGAATTATTATAATGTAACTATACCGTGACTCGGAAATTATACAGTATCTGTATGTTTATATATATTCATTAAAAATCTTTTTTTTAAACAAGCCTTTTTCGTATTCTTCTCAGAAAACCGCACAAAAAATAACTAGTCCGCCATCTTGGGCTGTCCGCCATATTGGATTTATAATGACGTCACTTAGCTAACCATGCATTGTCATCCTAACTAAAATTTAAAAAAAAAATTGCTTGTATGCAATCTTAATCGGTGGAAGATAACTACTTTCAAATTCAGTTGCGAGATTTGACCCGAACACGTACATACATTGCAAGTTAAATAAAAGCTTGTAAAATAGTGAGGTCGCACACTTGTTTCAGCTCAGCACCAGACGGTAGACAGCAAGTGAAGAAGCTCATAAAAACAAACAAAGAATGGAATAAATATAATTTATTTACAGCACCAACAAAATTAACATAGGAATTTTTTCTCAATGAAATTACGATTTTAATTCTTAAGTGTATGGATATAATATAACACAGACAATATTAACGGGAAGTTCCAGTTCAAAATCAGCCTCAACAATATTAATTTAGGAAATAATCAAATAAAATTACTTTATTAACAGGTTGTTCGGATATAACAGACTGACGCGATTTTCGAATTAGAAACCAGTCTATCTTGTAAAGACGACCACTGCTGACAAAGGCCACCCCCGAACTTCGCTATGTGTACCGGTCTTGAGCTTCTCGCATCCAGCGATACCAGGTCATCATTCCTCATTGTAGGAGGCGTTCCGACACTATACTTCATAAAAAATAGCTTGATCTCTGCGACAGCTGTCAGTATCAATACAGTAACAATAGCGCTTGACAGGCTAACAATAACTTAAACGTCAGTTTGACATATGTCGCAGAGATCAAGCTATCTTTTAGGAAGTATAGTGCCCAATTTTTTGATCCGTAGTTGACTCAACTAATGGTTAATATGCTAACCAATGGTTTCAAATTTCGACAAAAAGCAATTATTCATTTTTAGTATAAAAAATTATCAAATAATTAACTCAACTTATTTGACCACTAGCTTCTGCCAGCAGCTTCGCCCGCGTAAAAAGTGTTATTTTTATCCCAAGGTAACATTATACCGGGATGAATAGTAGCCTATGTGCTATCTGTATCTGTGCCAAATTGCATCCAGATCCGTTCAGCCATACATCCACATACATCCAAACTTTTAATATTAGTAAGATTTGTGATGACAACAATTGATGAATAAACGCGTTTTACCGAAATTTAAAACCATTGTTTAGCAGATTTATCAATTGGTTGAGTTACCTACTGATTAAAAACTGGGCCTAAATCTTAAAATGAGCTATGCTTTAAGTTTTCCTGCGTGATCGAATAAGAAATTAAGAAATCCGCAGGTAAACCGACGTAGCCCGAAAAATTGCCCAACTTAAAATGTTTAACAGATAAATTTGCCATTTTTCTTCAATTTTTTAATGTAGGTAACATGTAATTCTTTGTGTGTTTGGATACAAGAGACGTGCAGTACAAAATCTTTTCATCTATTTGTTACAATTAAAATGTGTAGGTATATTACATGACAAAGATGCTTTCAATATTATTGCTTGAACTGACCAATGAATTATTTAATGACATTGACAGTGTGAATGCAAAACATATGAAATTGTTTGTATAATTAATTAAGTACACAAGTACTTGGCTTGTATAATGTGTTCAAAAATGTTATACCATACATCTAACTATGTTGATTTGCACTCACTAGGATTCAAAGGCAAAGGCCAATTTTAATAATTTTACTATGAGAATGCTGAACCTGTATTCCTTGCATTAACCATAACTTATAATATCTAAGATTGCACAGAATTAAGCTTTTGCTATCAAAATAAGAATAGGACTTGATTTGAATGCCATAAACTATATTAATCTAATTTTTACTAAGGCCCACTCCCACTCTGGCTTATCTACTAAGTCCGAGTTAGTAGCTAACACAAGCCAATTATGTATGACATATTTTAATTTAACCTTGTGTTAGCAACTAACTCTGAGTTAAGTTTATGGCACAAGATGATCTAGGATTGCCATAACAACTGATCCCACACTGTATGACAACAAGGTCTATGTCTATTCTTATTTTGACACATATTACAATCCTTGTTCAGTTTCATTAGGCATAATAAAGGGTCTTTCAACAAGGACGGGTCGATGTTAAAATTGAATAAAACAAGATGTGTGTGAGATATTACCGACATTTATTTTTTATTTAAAAGGCCCATTTATGCCATTATGGATGGAATATGACATCGTACAAATGTCCGCCGCGGTTTCGTATGGTGGCACGAATCCGAGAGGTCCAATTTATAATGACTCTGCTGCATAGATCCGGCTGAATCCGAGCGATGGCCTGCGTTATGTTGGCTTTCAGGGCAACGGTCGAATGTGGTTTACTGGCATAGACCTGCGACTTCAGAAAACCCCACAAGAAAAAATCTACCCTCAAACCGTTCATGCAGAATGTCGATTGTGTCGTTCGCTGTGTGGCAAGTAGCGCCATCTTGCTGGAACCACATGTCGTTCACGTCCATATTGTTCAATTCTAGCCGAAAGAAATTGTTTATCATTGATCTGTAGCGCTCGCTCGATCTATGCCGCAGAGTCATTAAAAATTGGAACTCTCGGATTCGTGCCACCATACGAAGCCGCGGCGGACATTTGAACGATGTCATATTCCATCCATAATGGCATAAATGGGCCTTTTAAATAAAAAATAAATTTCGTTAATATCTCACACACATCTTGTTTTATTCAATTTTAACATCGACCTGTCCTTGTTGAAAGACCCTTTATTACTGGAAATATATAAATAATTCCTTTATCAATGGGACACTTAGTCCCCAAAAATAATGCACTTGGTATCTATTGCAGGTTGGGGAGATAAAACAATCTCCTAGGATCTTATGAAGAGGATGTTGCTAAAATCTAGGGAACTTCAGAAAGTTATCCACTTGGTTCAAATTGTTACATCATTCAGTACTTTTCCGTTTGTGATATCACAGTCTTTACCTTTCCCTGCGGCTTCATGTTTTAATGACCTCAGGTATTTGAGCTTGGCCCAAACTCCTTGGCACATACGTATTAAGCGCTTATCATGCGTGAGCCTTGCGAAGGATGCTATGTTCCTCACAATGTTCCTGGATGTGTGAAGGTTGCCTTTCTGAGCTTGTGAGAGGGCAGAGTACAGACGGCTTCTTGCTGCTAAGCCTTCATCACCGAGCATTAGTGACAGCTTGTACTGCCTTAGTGATATCCTGCCTGCTTCCTCAGCCTGGAAGATTTTTATGTCATTTTATTATAATAAACTGTAAAGTGCTGTGTTCTACATTTTAATAAGTTATTATTGTTTGTGTTTAGTTGTTTGTTGTTCTTATTTCAATAACATTCCAGTTTTAATTTTTTTTAAATTTTGTTCATCTTGGTAGTTTTATGGCATGGCATGTTAAATATTTGGTAGGATAACATAAAACTACTACACACACATATACTATTTATTATTCAATGTTATTTGAACCATTAAGTAGGTAGCTCAAAGATTTTATTTTGCAGCTTTAAAAAGAGAATACATCATCATCATTTAATCTGAAAGACGTCCTCAAGGCCCAAATATAGAATGCCAAATGTCAAAATAAATGTAACAAAATCTTTTATAGATAAATTATTAAATAAACTATTTTCACTATAAATTGAATACCAATCATACTTACACAATGATCAAAATAATCTCCTAGAGCTGAATAAGCACCTCCTAGGGTAGATAGCCAAGAAAATGCATTTTCTATTTCTACTCTGGTCCAAATCAGTCGTAGCATCCTTTCATTCCTGAAATTTAAATTATACAATAAGAGCAAAATCATTCTTCTCCTTCATCATAATTATCTATGATTCCAAATTAAGTGTTTTGACCAGAATTCAGCCACATCAACAGCGTTACAGGGAGCAGGACAAGAGTACCAAAGCAAACCATTTAATTACAGGCTTCTGGGCATGTGCCTGGATAACAGGGATGTGGAGGAGTTCTATGTTCTATGTTAGGGGGGTTTGGTTTCCGCACTTAGTCCTTCAAATGGACCTTTGTACGTGGGCCATGGCGGCCGTTGGGTGGTCATTCCAACCAGCCCACCTCCCTCCAGAAGTCAATTAAAGCTCCTGGTTTCCTCAGAACATCCGTGTAAGATCTGGGTGACCCGAGGGTTTGTGCTCTTATCTGTGTGACACCTGTGCATTCAAAGAGAACGTGCGCAACGGTTTCCTCAGCCTCCATGCATGCCCTGCACAGAGGACTGTCCGTTATGCCTATTGTGTGGAAGTGTTTATTGAGTGAGCAGTGTCCCGTGATGGTCCCCGTCACCAGGCGGAGGCCATTCCTGTCCAGGCGTAAAAGACGCCTGGTACGCCTGGATGTGGAGGAGTACTTCGATGCCTAAGTGTACCTTTCTTTTGTATATAGTGTAAGTAGTTACGTTTAGTATATTAATTTTGTATAATTTACATTTCTTTAGTGTTTAAGTATGCACATATTTACACCTTTGTATTACAGATGAGTTTGTTGTGGAAAAATACAAGAGAGCAACATTCTTTGCACGCATGACTTTTGGTCCGTTGTGCATGTAGACCTCCTCTCTGTGAGATGGAATAGGCCGTAATCCACCATGCAGGCACTGTGCGGGTTGGTGTAGATATCACATTTCTATGAATTCCTGGTTATAAGACGTACCAGGTTCCTCACAATGTTTATGTAATGATGATGATTATGAATTTTCAGGTTGGTAGCTACCTTTCTAGTTACTGTCAGCCTGTATTATCATACTGCTGGACAAAGGACTCCAGATCTCTGCATGCAATCCAGATGTTTCAGTCCAAGGCTTGTGTGGAACCTAAAGTTTATAAGTGGTATTTGTTGTAACATTTAGATATTTACCATGCATAATCAATTATTTCCGTGTCTGGAGGTTCTAAAATTAACTTCAAAAATACTGTCCCACACTCAGGATATCCGCCAAGCCGATTCAAATGTGATACGACATTGGATCTGTACACATCAGAATTCACACACTCCTTTACGAATGGTTGCAAGAAAAGTGCGTTCGTTCTTAAAGTCAGCTTCTTTTTAACTTCATCTTCGCCATCTATCTCCAACTCACAACAGTCTCCTATCTTCACACCAATAGATTTGTAACATTGTTCATCAGGCAAGACACTCAGGTCTTCAGTAATGAAGAATATCGTGTAGGGACTACGAAATAGACGAACTCTCGCTACCACCTGCATTTTAGCATTAGGTTATAATATTTTATTACTAAAAAGAAACTCCGGCAACAGTGAGTCGCAATACAATAAATAATTCTTAGTAATTTAATTCGAAATCACGTGGCTTTTGCTGTAAAGCTGCTTAAAATATTGCACAAATTTGGTTATACACTATTATCAACTTTGTAGTTTTGTTGAAAATACAAATGTCAGTTTAGGTTTGTCATTTGTCAATGTCAAGAAATTGTCACGCTTTTTCAAAATTTTTGCCAGAGATTTTGTATACAAACTCTCTGATTTTAGCTTTTTCTTTTTTTAAGATGGCAATTCGCCACGCTACCACTCCGCTACTCAAGGGGTGTGCAGAGTTCTATATACATACAATAATCTTTGGTATACATTTATGTACCTTCTACGATTATCATATTCAGGGAATCAATGTCAGAAATTTTCCACGGTAATGGTTACGCTTAACAGTATTTCTCGCTGTTTGCCATATGGAATGAAATCAAATCAAATCAAAATCATTTATTTGTAAAACATAGGTAATAATTACATGCAAGATCTTAAAAATTAGGTAGTGCGCTATGTTTTGCCATTTGACATACAAATTATAAAAAAAATGCGAGTATATCAATGGGTACTTTTAAATTAAAATATAAATTTACTACAATATTATCATTATTTACGTATTTGAGTACCTGAGTGTATTAACACATGCATGCAAGTTAAATTTTATTATTCATAATCAATATTATTTCATGTCAAAATTTAAAGTCTATTCAATTCGAAAAAAAAAATTAAGATTATAGGAAAAATTTCAATTTTATGTCAGCATTATACATTTAAAGAGATTCGTCATTAAGAAACTCGTCTATATAATAACATCTTTGAAGCAGTAACCTAAATCCAATTTTGCAACACCAACTTCTCTTCTTATTCGTTGTCTTTATTTCTGAAGGTCGTGGCAGTCTTGGGACGCTTTGACGGAGTCACTGATGAGCTGCTTCCACGCCATTCTGTATTCAGCTCTTCTCAGGGCAGTAGTCACCATCAGTCCTGGAATCGCCCTTATCTGGTCTGACCAGCGATTATGTGAACGTCCACGCGATCTCTTTCTATCCATCAACTCCACCACAACCAGTTTCTCCAGGCTGCCCGGCTGTCTCCGAGCTATATAACCAAAGTAGCTCAGGACGTATGCGTTTCGATGGCGCGGCCACGGCGATTTTAAAAAAAAAATCTCTGCCAAGATTATGTAAAACTTTGTAAAAGTTGATTCCCAAAACCATAAATTTGTCAAAGTTATGGTTAAAAAGTTTTAAGGGTTTGCACGTGGCCGCGCCATTGAAACGCGGCGTACCGCGCGGCCACGGAGATCTTTAAAACTAAGCGTTGCAGAGACCTGAAATTTAGGGAAATGACAGATTGAATTTGTAAAAATATAGAAAAAAATCCTAGGTTTATATTTTAGGAGCTGTAAGACTAAACCCCATGGCCGCGCCATTGAAACGGTGAAAAACACGTTATCGCCGATATCTCGCTGAAAAAGCATCGAAGAAGTCTGAAACTTTTTGTAATACCTAGATTTGAATTTGTTGAAATAGGTAAAAATACACAAAAAAATCCTAGGTTTATATTTCAGGAGCTATAAGATCAAAACCCTATGGCCGCGCCATTGAAACGGTAAAAAACACGTTATCGCCGATATCTCGCTGAAAAAGCATCGCAGAGGTGTGAAGTTTTTTGTAAACCCTAGATTTGAATTTGTCAAACTATGTAAAAATACACAAAAAAAACCTAGGTTTATATTTCAGGAGCTGTAAGACCAAAACCCTATGGCTGCGCCATTGAAATGGTGAAAAACAGGTTATCGCCGATATCTCCCTGAAAAAGCATCGCAGAGTTCTGAAGCTTTTTGTAAACCCTAGATTTGAATTTGTCAAACTATGTAAAAATACACAAAAATATCCTAGGTTTATATTTCAGGAGCTGTAAGACCAAAACCCTATGGCCACGCCATTCAATACGTTTTGAATGTTCCGATAGGGTGACCATGACTTATTGTTTACAGAAAACTTTACACCTGCAAGTATTAGAAATTATATCTCAAGGATTCTAAATCATGATAAGTATGAAATGATAAGTACCTATATCTTAGTGCAAGTAAACAACCGGTGATTTGTGATTTTGAAAGAAATGATAAGTACCTATAACTTAGTGTAAGTAAACAATCTGTGATTTTGAAAGAAATGATTAGTACCTATAACTTAGTGTAAGTAAACAATTTGTGATTTTGAAAGAAATTATAAGTACCTATACCTTAGTGTAAGTGAACAATCTGTGATTTGTGATTTTGAAAGAAATGATAAGTACCTATATCTTAGTGTAGGTAAACAATCTGTGATTTATTTGATTTTAAATAAATAAATATGTGTTTTTGTATCATAACGTTTCATTTGAATTTAATTTAGGATCCTTGAGATATAATTTCTAATATTTGCAAGTGGAAAGTTTTCTGTAAACAATAAGTCATGGTCACCCTATCGGAACATTCAAAACGTATTGAAGGTTTTATATAATGAAACAAAAAGAAAATTTTAGCCTATTATCGGTAATTATACATATTAATAGGTGTTGTTTACAAAAAAATATCTCGCTAATACTTTCTTTCCGATTAGATAACCACAACGTATTTCTACGCAATACCGTAATACAGCTCCTGAAATATAAACCTGGGATATTTTTGTGTATTTTACATGTTTCGACAAATTCAAATCTATGTATTACAAAAAGTTTCAGACGCGGCCACGTTCAAATCTTTAAAACTTTTCAACCTTATCTTTGACAAATTTATGGTTTTGGGAATCAACTTTTACAAATTTTTACAATCTCCTTGGCCGCGCCATCGAAACGCATACGCTCAGGACTCGTTGGTAGCAGATCGTGGAGAGTCTGGATCTGATGTTGACTTGGTCGAGATTGGACTTATTTGTATGCTTTGCTGTCCATGGTATGCGCAACATTCTTCCTCGATCAAGGCCTCAATCCTTCTTCTATCTACAGTGCGAATTGCCCCGGATTCGGAGACGTACAGACATATCGAAAATACCAGACTTTTCACCGGGCTCTTCTTGTTGCTGTTAACGATATTTCTGTCTTGGCATCTTGCTCATGGCAGCTTTGGCCATTTGTTTACGCCTCCGAACCGCCTCTGGGGAGAACCCTCCATCACCGGCGCACCACCGCCCGCCTTGACCACCCCAGGGGCCAATCCAGCACATGGGCGCCACACGACCCCGTACGCGCTTGGTCCCTCAGTGACGAGTCAGGTCAGTAGCCCCGCCACTGAGACCGGAGGTCGATAGCAGGTTGAGTCGTCCGTACATCTTGTGATGCGTGCCTAGCCAGTGGAAGGTTGGTTCCCGTGAGTCGGAACCGGACCGGTGATGATGTACCAGTGATTCGGGACAGTGCTGCTGGATCCAGTGGGTCGGAGCGGTGATGATAGAGGCTGAGGGTGATGACCAGGAATGGGTGTCCGCTGCATGCTGGTGGTCATGATACCCCCGTAGATGCCGTGGGTACTGGCTGGCTGTGTGACTCGCTGCTCGAAAGCTTGAGGAAGTGATGATGACGTCACGATGAAGTAGCTCTGCACGAAGGCTGCGCTGATGTTCATGTTCGAGGGTCACCAGTTTGGAGGCATGCGGAACAGGGTGTAAAGTCTCACAAACCTCCATAGAAAAGGGAGGATCCTCCGACCAGACGGGTGTTGTGTTTGGTCCGGGCAACTGCCCAACGGTTATTGTTGGACTGTTATTTATTTATATACACTTTATTGTACACCATAATAAACAAGAAAAAAAAAGAAACTTAATACTATAATATACAATGGACTGTTGTATGTGTTCAAATCGCGCCGAAAACTTTGCTTGCGCGATGCAGGATTTGTGTGACGTCATGACATTAGTTTGTAAGTGGCGGCGACGCACAGAGCGGCCGCCCCATACTTGAAAGCTGTCAAAATTATAAAAAAAAAATATTGATGCAGAATGAATAAAAACGCCTTAATTTATTTAATTGTCATTATTTTAGTTTATGAATAGTCAATATTACCAACTGTTGAGTAATTTTATAGAAATGGCGTTGTATTATTATTACACAGATTATAAAAACTGTTAAAAGGTTATATATAATTCATTTATTTTCAGACACAGTAGTCCATAATATTATTACATTCATAAGCATTACATAAAAATTGATCAATTCGAAATTAAAATAAAATGTCATTCATTAGCATTAGACTTAAAAAATACTTATATCATTAAAATTAAATTAATAACTTCTTTATGTACAGTACTACTGTAATATACATATGCACCTAACTACTACTAAAATGAAAAAAGTTGGTGTTTTTCACATGTATGTATTTTAATAAAGAATGATAGTTTCAATCGGATTCTTCACAGCTTGGCAAGCTTAATGTCTTCTAAATATCTTCTTTTTATATTGTAAAATAATAAAATAGATACCTTGAGCTACAGAATTTATGTTTCAGAACTTTAGTGACTTTTGTTGTTTTGAAATTAAAAAGCAACAGAGAACTGCAAAATTTACTGAACGTGTTCTATTCAATCGAATGTAGAATGTTTGAACTGTTGTTAATCTTACATTTTGTCATAAACCTACCTTCATATTTGCGCATTTTGATGAAGCAACTACCCAAATTGTATTAGCCATAACTTTTATTTACCTGGCTTCAACTTTTCAAAAATGATTTTTGACCGACCCCGGCCACTCTGTGCGTCGGTGCCGCTACAGCTACAACCTTGGGGTCTTTAAGTCAAGAGTGAATAGGTTACTTCTAGGCAAGTGTGCTTCACCGTCGAGCACATCATCACTTACCATCAGGCGAGATATTGGTCAAACGCGAGCCTATGGATAAAAAAAACAAATATCTTCTTGCTCCGAAGACGCACAATGTGGTGTCATCAGCATAGCGGAGATTGCCGATCTTATTGCCACCTATTATTATTATCTTCTACACAATATTATTAAGAGGTAAAGTTTGTGAGTTTGTGAGGTTGTAGGGGGTAATCTCTGAATCTACTGAACCAATTTTGTTCACCAGTAGAAGGCTACATTATTCCTGAGTGTCACAATATTTTTTCCAAAAGAAAATGGAGATCCTTGAGAATGAAAATTGCAATAATGTAACCCAAAGTAGCAAAATGTTGCCCGTAAAATTAATTTTTTGGCGTGCGCTGAGAAAACTATTGATTTATCATCAAAAATTATTAGGTAGGTAGGGTAGGTAGTGTAGGCAGGGTAGGTAGTGTAGGTAGGGCAGGCAGGGAAGGTAGGGTAGGCAGGGTAGACAGGGATGGCAGGGTTGGCAGGGTAGGCTGAGTAGGCTGGGTAGGCAGGGTACCCAGTTGACGGGAGCGAAGCCCCGGGGGTCAGCTAGTTTATTATATACTTCATTGTACACCACAAAAAAACATACAGGACAAACGTTCACAAACAATGATAATACTGTTACACAAAGTTGTATACTGTGTACAATGGGCGGTCTTATCGCACTAGGCAATCTCTTACAACCTTTACACCTACCGCGATGCCACCTTTCCACTTTTCGGTTCTTCACTTTATGTATTCGCCATAGATTTTGAAGAGAAGAGGGTTCAGAATACATCCTTTGCGTACTCCTTTTGCTGACTTCAAATGTCCTGACACCACTTTATTGACCCTGACCATCGACTCTCCATCCTCCAATCCGTACAAGTTCTCGATCAGGTGCGAAGGTACTCTCCTATATATTTCCTGGAGGATTCTCCACAGGCAGTCCCACCTCACACAATCAAACGCCTTATAGTAGTCAATACAGAAGCTCAGGATGCTCTTTGTTTATATTATAATCCAACCGGTAGTACTTGGAGACTGCCTGTCAGCACCGCCTCGCGTGGAGGTAGGCCGCAGGTAGGCAGGCCAAGACCTAGGCAGCGTGCGTAGGTAGCGTGCAGGCAGCTAGCAGCGTGCAGCAGTGGGCTAGGGGTCTTGCCCTCAGCCTTACGGTGAACCCCTAGGTCGGGGCACACATAGTCCTGAGGGTCAGAGGATAGCTGTCATTATCTAAGCAAGCGGGATCGAAATGCCAGAGCGTTAGCGTCCCCGGAAAAACAGTGTTGTACCGCGTTTTTAGTGATGTGGTTAGGAACATACTAATTGTGATATTTTAGCATCACTCGACTATTTACAGTTGGGATCCTCACAACGCTACAATATCCTCGTTCGTTATCTAGCAGGAAGCACCACCGCTGTCAAATGACAGCCGCCACGCGCCGCCTTGCAGAGCGCGCAGGTGAAGATCACACTTGGAGCCGGAATGCTGTTATGTCCGCTCTCCCCCTTATCACCCCTTACACAAACTTCAAGGGATTCTAAATCAAACTAGCCAAAACCTATATAAAAAACCGAAAGACTCGCAACTTCGTACAAATTCAAGGCTCTGAAGCCATAACTCGATATGAGCATCGTTACTGATGATAAACCTCCGGACCCGTACTGTATTCAAAACAAAAAATAGGTAGTTTAACAACGTGGGAACAAATGTTTCTGCCTTTTCACCGATGCAAACAGAAAGTAAACAATAAACAAAATGGATGGAACAAAAACAGCATTTTCATAAACAGCAATGTAACATAAGCAATTTCAGTCAATATCTAGTCGGAATTTTATTAATGGGCTTCATTTGCGGTTCGACAGTGCCTGGACTTTGTGAAAACTTTTTTGGAAAGTCGGTTAAAAAGAGGCAAAATATAAATATGTTGATGCTGTTGATCTTGTCAACAGCAAGAAACAAAATATCCACCAGGTTTCAGTTTAGAAGTCTCACAGTATTATTGTTACTGGCAATTCATAGTAAGTTTTCAAAGCTTTGTTTATAAAGTTAACATTATTGACGGGAATTATTCGTGTGAAGTTCAGTGTGGCTCTATTAATTATTCGCGACTGTGATATAAATAAAAATAGGGGTAGTTTAGTCTGAAGTGGATGTTTCTGTTTTTGTTTCTTCGTTTTTTGACGAAACTAAAACTTTTTAACAAAAAAATACAAACAAGGTATAGTTGTGCTTTCTCACGAAGAAGGATGATTAAATAACTAACACTTATTTCGACGTCATAAAAGTCACGTAACCCTTCTTTGTGAGATCCAAACAAATAAAAACACTATGAAGTAAAAATAGCTTCAATTTCGGCAGTAGGTGTTCCTTTTTTCATTTTTTGACACCGACTTCCGAAATTGAAGTTATTTTTCACTTTGTAGTGTTTTTATTTGGAAGTCGGTTGTATATTTTTGTTAACAGTTATTTGTTAAACAAGTGTGCAAAGTTGCTTTTTAACCGCGTGCTCAATTTAGATGACCGAGCAAGCGAAGGATTCTAAAATTGAATCACAAGCGCAGCGAGTGATTCAAAAATAAGAATCCTGAGCGTTAGCGAGGGATTAAAAAGAGCACGAGGTGAAAAATCTTTGCACTCGAGTGCTACACGTAACTTTTCATCCTACCTCAGCGAAGAAATGACTAAAGGAAAAAAAAAATTTGATACTATCACAAGATAATTTTATTTCAGTTTAGGTATTAACTACTACATTCCATAGGTAAGTATTACAGAATAATCTTTAAATTATAACAAATAATACTTAGGTACCTATAATTAAGAAAAAATTAAAGTAACGTTGCTACAGTTACTTAAGTTGAGTGTAATATTTTTGTTAGGTACTGTAATATTGGTTTTAATGACTTGTATACTGTTTTTCGGTAAACTATCTGTCATACTTAATATTTGTACCGATTCATCGGATTCCCTTGGCGTAAATGTTGGCGAGAGAGGGCGATGGTTAGGTGTTTCGTAACGGCACATTTTTTATGTAGAAGTGCCAGTCCAAGGATCTGACTGAGGCTCTTTCCGTGTAATGGCTCCTACGATGCCGTTACATATTTTAGACTTATTTTGGATGGAATCCTCTATGTATCCCTCTACAACCGCATTGGACTTCCAGCCTGCATGGGACAGGAGATCAGCTCCTGAATCGGCCAAAAGTGTGGCTGAAGTTCGTCAGAAACAATGACCCGTGTACAACTGGAGTTCTGGAAGTTCAAGAAATGTTGCTATTTCTCGTGGGATACTGCCAACCTCGGCACACCCCGAGGACGAGGTAGAGACCATGTATGAGGATATCTCTAGAGCTTTGCATGGTTTCAAAACTCACTTCACCGTTGTCATGGGGGACTTCAACGCAAAAATGGGCAAACGAGACGTGGAGTTGGACGTCGGAACCACCGGGGTCACCTACTGGCCAGTTTTAAGGAGGAGGAGGGCCTCTACATGATGAACTCCTTCTTCAGAATGCGTGAGCACAGGAAGTGGACCTGGCAAAGCCCCGATGGTGCAACTAAAAACGAGATCGACTTCATCATGTCAACCTCGAAGCAAATGTTCAATGATGTCTCTGTGATCAATTCGGTGAAAACCGGGAGCGATCACCCCATGGTAAGAGGCACATTGAACATTAATATTAAGCTTGAAAGGTCTCGACTGGTGAAGTCCACGCTCCGTCCAGCACAGATCCAGGTCCAAAACCCCAAGAACTTTCAGCTCGAACTCCAGAATCGTTTCGAATCGTGCTCGGGTCTAAGTTTTTCAAGCCCCGCCGTATAAGAACAAAAAGCTCTCTGATCCTACTCTCAAGCACATGAAGGAGAGGCGTGAGTTGATCCTGCAGTCTTCAGACGATGCGTTGAAATACCGGCAGCTAAATAGACGGATCTCAAAGTCCTTAAAAAGCGACCTCCGCCGCTTTAATACTGAGCGTATTAAAGACGCGATTGAACGGAATAAGGGCTCCAAGGTCTTTGCAAGAGATCTGTCTATTGGGCAGAGCCAACTCACGAAACTGAAGACCGATGATGGCAGGATCGTTTCCGCCAAACCGGCGTTTCTGAGGGAGATCGAGGGATTCTATGGGCAGTTGTACACGTCAACCAGTAACCCGTCGCGAATCTAGCGAATGACCCTAGAGCTAGATTGACCCGACACTACACCGAAGACATTCCGGACGTCAGCCTGTATGAGATTAGGATGGCTCTGAAACAGCTTTAGAACAACAAGGCACCGGGTGATGACGGAATTACGGCCGAACTCCTGAAGGCGGGAGGAAAACCAATACTTAAGGCCCTTCAGAAGCTGTTTGATTCCGTCATACTCGAAGGGAAAACGCCACAGGCATGGCGCAGGGGTGATTATGGCTGAGACCATGGAGGACATCAGTACAATGCTCGATGACCTCAGTAGAGCTTCCGAAACATTGGGCCTTAGAATGAACATGGACAAAACCAAGGTGATGTTGAATGCCCATGTTACACCCACTCCTATCAAGGTCGGAAACTCTACACTCGAAGTTGTGGGCGACTATGTCTACCTGGGACAAACGGTCCAGTTGGGTAGGGCCAACTTCGAGAAAGAGGTCAACCGTCGAATCCGACTCGGCTGGGCAGCGTTCGGGAAGTTGCGCGGTATCTTCTCGTCCAACTTACCACAGTGCCTCAAGACGAAAGTCTATGACCAGTGTGTGTTGCCAGTGATGCCATAATTATGTCTCTGAGACGTGCTTACAATGGGCCTCATCAGAAATCTTACAGTCACTCAAAGGGCAATGGAGAGGGCTATGCTCGGAGTTTCCTTGCGTGATCGAATCAGAAATGTAGAGATCCGCAAGAGAACCAGGGTTACCGACATAGCCCGAAGAATTGACAAACTTAAGTGGCAGTGGGATGGCCGATGGGGCAGAAAGGTTCTGGAGTGGCGACCGCGAACCCGAAGACGTTGCGTTGGAAGGCCTCCCACCAGGTGGACCGATGACCTGGTGAAAGTTGCGGGGATCCGCTGGTTGCGAGACGCACGGGACCGGTCAGTGTGGCGACGCTTGGGGGAGGCCTATGACCAGCAGTGGACGTCTTTCGGCTGATATGATGATGATGATGACTGCCAATTTTATTAGCACCCATAGGCTGTCTAACATACTTTCCGTTGCGATATTGTAGAAAAAATCGATTGATTGGAGTCTTAGGCGAGCGTAAGGCCTGATATTTCTCAACAATTGTTACGTATTCCTTGCGAATGACTAAGATGCGGTCTCTTTTTGTCTTTGTTTTAAAAGTGAGTCATCTGAATGTTTCTCAATGTTTTTGACATTAAGTTGTGTTAGTCAATTAGTTCGACATGCTCCGTTTATGCCCATTATAAGAACAACCTGTAACGTAAAGAGTACTGTAGTAGATAATAAAATATTACGTAATTTGAATGATCATTGTGATGTATCCTGGATTTTATATTGTTATTTTTAACCCCCGACCGAAAAAGAGGGGTGTTATAAGTTTGAGGTGTGTTGCTGTGTATCTGTCTATATGTGTGTCTGTCTGTGGCATCATAGCGTCCAAACGGGTGAACCGATTTTGTTTTTTTTTACTTTTGTACGGTGATTTTGTCGAGAGTGTTCTTAGCTATGTTTGAATAAAATTGATTTAGCCGTTCAAAGTTATGGGCGTTTTACTGTTTGATTCCGGGTGTTTTCGCAAGATATTGTGTCGTAATTACATGTTCAATAGATTGCCGATCGAAGCGTATCTACTATGTAATAGATAAAATATGTAGCGTGAAATAAAAATATATCGGGTGTTTTTTAAATTTTGAAATTTTACTTGTATACCTAAGTCCTTTGCCACTAATTTAGGAAAGATGTCTTTTTTCATATTTATTGTTGCTTTTAGCATTGAATACGTAGATTGCTTGATTTCCTGGTCTCGGATAATTCATTAGGTCATTCGCGCTCGTTCGTAGAATACAGACGTGCTCGTTAGCAATATTTAATTAAAACAATTATAATAGTGACCTTCTTTATTGTACAAATTTTTGCCTACTGTGTATAGTTTTGTAAACATAATGAACACTTAGAAACAGTGAAGTGACTATCAAATAAGATGGATAACAGTCCCTGTAATCCAATCGGCCGAGTGCAAGCCTCCACCTCGCCAGCGAAGACGACGACGCAAATTCCAGCCCAATCAGATTTCTCGATTGAAGTCGCATCCACGCCCGACATACAAAGATGGATGTCAACCATTGAGCAGCACTTAAATGAGGTTTGCTCTATTGCCTCGGATGGCAAACTAAATTCGGAACAGAAACTAAAAATTTCTAACTTGTGTCGTAAAATAGGATCTGGCACCTCACAGATGGCAGTCCTATACCAATCTTTGAAGCAGAAAGCAATTCTAGCACACGACATGATTGATGCCTTAAAAGAAAAACGCAATTTGACTGAACACATCTCGGACCTGAAGCAGACGATTAAGGATTCTGGCACTGCGGGCAATGTTTCGTTTGCCGACATGGTGAAAAAGGGGACAAATGATTTCGTTCGACCGAACAATTTAAGCTCTGTGGTCATTTATCCTAGTGACAAACTCAAGTCCAGTGACGAAACTAAAGACATGGTAACAAAAATCATACGACCTGATCAAATGAAGCTGCATGTACGAGGTGTCCGCAAGACCAAAAATGGAGGTGTTATTATTAGCACAGAGACCAAGCATGACGCTGAAAAAATTAAGAACGCCGTCCAACTTTCTACATCTGGACTAACCGCCGATGAGCCCAACAAGCGCAAACCACGGATCGTGATTGTAGGAGTGCCGTCTTCCCTGTCTGAAACTGAAGTCTTCAGGTGCATTTACGAACAGAATATACCCGACAAGTTGCCAGAGATGTCCATGGAGTCCTTTTTGGCCCCTGTTAAATTAAGCCACAAATCTGGGAAGAAAGATGCGTCGAGCTGTAATTACATTATTGAAATTCCAGCCAATATACGTAAAGCCCTAATTTCGACATCAAGGCTGTTTATAAATTGGACGTCCTGCCCTGTTAGGGACTTCACTCTGGTTACCAGATGCTACAAGTGCCAATTATATGGTCATGCAGCCAAAACATGCAGAGAGGTCAACTCTGTGTGTGCTCACTGCGGTGAAGCAGGACACTCGGTGTCCGATTGCACGAAGAAAGCGGACTCATCGAAATGCGCAACTTGTTCGCGCTTTAAAAAGCCCAACAACCATAAAACGGGAGACCCTGAGTGCCCTGCTAGGAAAATAGCGGAATACAGGCACATAAACTCTATCGACTATGAGGGCGTCTAGTACGTCATACTCAAGGTCACACGCGTTGAACGTTGCTGCTGACACTGCAATGGCCTACTAACCGTCAATTTGTTGCTGGCTAAGCAAATTAGTCGTTAGCTGCAAAAATTAAGTGTGTGTGTTAGTGTGTGTGTGTGTGTGTGTGTGTGTGTGTGGGTGTGTGTTGTGTGTGTGTGTGTGTGTGTAGTGTGTGTGTGTGTGTGTGTGTGTGTGTGTGTGTGTTTTACAATTTTGCTTACCAATTATTTCCGAATCTTTATATGTGTAATCAAAGTGCATTTTTTTGCAATATAGGTAAATTAGACATTAAGTAATTATGACCTAGTAGTTTAGTTCTATGTTTATAGTTTTAAGTAAATTAAAATTAATTTTCAAAATTATACAATCTTGCCACTATTTTTAGACTTCTTATGTTAAATATTGTTTAAATTCTCTTGTCCTACGATAAGCATATTTTTAGAGCTCCTACAGCCTGTGATACAGGATTACCTAGTACAGGCATCTTACATTATTATACCTACATTAGTTATCTAAGATTGAAACTGTGTTTTTACCTTTCTAATTTCTGAATAAAGATTTATTTATTTTATTTATTTATTTATTTATTAAAATATGCCAGCAAAACGTTTTCTCAGAAAGTTTTAGCTCCTTTAGCTAGTCACCACGTGTTAAACATATCGTACTGTTTCAAATACTTCTCGCGTGATTGCTGAGGGAGAAAGCTCATTTGCGCATTATTAACAGTTAAGTCAATTTTGTTGGCGTCAAATAAACTTTCTCGTCGCTAGAATCATTTTAGGTTTTTCACTTGTTTTCAAGTTTCTTGTTTTTAACCTAAGGTTTTAACAATACGACGTGAAAAAAAAATTGCGCGCGCAAAGCAAATAAAAAAAAGTACACCAAGAAGGTTCCGAATCTGTGTAAATTCGGCACCATGGAGGTAGAAGTGAATAGGTTTTCATTTCTCTTACTCGGAAAGTAGTGTTTAATTGATCCGAGTAGCGGGTGGAAGATGCTACTTCCCACCTTTGGGTGGGCAAGTCCCTAGGGGGGAATAAATTAAAAAAATAGAACTAAATTTGTTTAGGCAGTCGACTGTAAAAATCTAACGAAATTAAGAAAAAATGTTGCGGTCCTGTGAGAGGCCTGTGTGATTAAAAAAAAAACTAAGCGCGTCCGCTCGCGGCAGTGACGCGGTGTGTTCCATAGTTATAATTTTAAATAGACTATATAATTTGGCGGGTTACTAACTCTGTCAGCTGTATCGAAATCTCGGATTAAGACTAATATCGTATTAAAAATGAGTTCAAGTGATTCTGAAATGTTGACCCCAGATTATGAAATCTTTTGCCAGAATTTTCTAAGGAAAGATACTTAAGACGACGACTAACGCCAACGACCTTGAGGGAACAAAACGCGCACCCGTTTCACACCCGCGCGATCCAAAATTTCGTAGTTTTTTATACTTTCCTTATTATTCTGTGACTTTAGAAAAAAAAGCTTCAGATCAAAATGTAGATAATTAAATTGCCTTTGAGATGGTGTTGATTTCATTATGATACGTCCAGCGGTTTTGGTGCGATTGTCGTGTTTTTTTCCGTTTTAGACATAACTTTACAAATTAATTACACTATGTTATACGAATAAAACTCAAAATTTGCTCAGATCAAATGATTAAAAAAGTGGTCTAATATAACATATATTTTTTCAAAAAAATTACGACTGGCCATTTAGACGTGATTCTCTTTTTAAAATCAGCTACTCAAGGGAATCGGCGCCTTAAATACATACAATGACTTTATGAAGTGGCGAGCAGATAAGAAAATAAAATCATATTCCGAAAGTGTATTTCTTAATGGACTATCTGGCAAAATAAAGCCCTCTACGCTATGGAGCAGGTATTCAATGCTCAAGAGTACCTATACTAAGAGAAACACAATGTCGATTTGAAAAGATACATAATCTAACATCGTTTCTGAAAAGACAGTCTCAGGGGTACAAGAGCAAAAAAAATCTAAGGATTTCACCTCTTACGAAGTGAAAACATTTTTAAATGAAGCCCCTGACGAGATATATTTTGCAGTGAAGGTAAGCTATAAACGTTTATCCCGGTAATATCGTTGCACATGCTGAGATAGGAGCCTTTTTGGTCTCGCACGGGTTTATTTATATTTATTTTTTTATTATTGTTTGTATTTTTCTTATCTCGTGTCTCCTGTGCGGGTCACAAATAAAAATGTTTTCTTTCTTTCTTTCTTTCTTTCTAAAAATAAACGTCGATCCCAACGACTTTACTCTGATATGTATTATAGAAAGTTTTCCATAAAAAGAGGCAATCATATCAATCAAACACACTGATATTGCGTAAATTGAGATTAAAGACGTCGGATAGGCGTGCATTTCTGGAGTAAAAGATATTCGCTTGTTATTCTATCTGCATATGTAACTAAAAGATTTATAGTGTGACGAAGTCCTTCCTTCTATACTCTTTCCATCACTTATTACTGGCAACCTTTTTATAGCAGGCCACATCATCATTTACTTTTCACATTATCATTCGATTTTCAATTCAAATTCAGAACGCCACATTTTCCCCCATGCACTCTCATTCCGCTCAGTGGTCACTTCATCTTCAGAGCCCGCCGAGGCTAGTTACTGTTTGTAATTATAACCATCGTCTTATAATCTTGTGATTATCTCTTAAAACGCTGTGTGACAATACTGTACTGTTCTTCTAATAATTTTGGTGCGATTATAAATATTCTACAGTCTGTTTCATTGTTAACTGCTTTCTCTACAACCTAATAATAACTTGTTCCGATGAGGTCCCCTCAATTGAGCTAGCTATACAATAGTAATGAAGAAATCATGTTTTTCACACGTGGTGTTGATACTCAGTATAAGCGGCGCCTGCAGAAGCAGTGAACTCACAAATTTAACAATTAACAACTTTGAAAATCAAGGCCAGTTATTACTTGTAAAATTTACTAAAACAAAAAAAAATATTGAGCGCCTGTTTGTTGTACTAGAAGAGTTTACACAAATAGTAAAAAAATATAAAAAAATCAGACATAATGACATGAAAATCCAAAGAGAAAATGCCAAAAACAAGTGATCGGTAAAAATAAAAGTCTCAAGTAAGCAAATAGCAACATATTTAAATTTACCAAACTGTGAACAGTATACTGGGCATTGTTATAGAAAAACGTCAGCGACACTGTTAGCCAATTCTGGGGTGAACTTGACAATGTTAAAAAGACATGGAGGTTGGAAATCCAGCACAGTTGCGGAAGGCTACATTGAGGATTCTGTCCAAAATAAAACTAAAATTTCAAACAAATTAACTGAAATTTACGGCCCACGACCCATCTATAAATTTACGGCCCACTTCACCTCAACCAACTACTTCAAGGGAGTCTGCGCCATGAATTCCACCGTCTAATCAAATAGTGGAATCTCCTACTTGTACAGAAATCCAACACAGCCAAATTTGTCATAACATATATATCAAACAGCATAAATATTTCGAACAAAAATATAACAATTGTTCTAACTTCTCAGTTAATTTTAAATGGGTACTACTCATGTTACTATTATCAATAAATATTTGTAAAAAACTACTATTATTTATTTTCCTTATATTCGAAATGAAGAGTTCTTAACACGGGTGAAAGATATCAATTCGTTCACGCTGCGTTCGGGCGTCTTAATACCTCGTATGAGAATTGATTCCTTTGGACCCTCGTGTAACAATCTACTATTAATGATGTTTTTAATTCACAAACTTAGCGCACACGATGTTCTAAATTCAATTTACTTTATCCTCTCTAGCGGATAAAAAAGGTTTTTGCGCTCAGTTATCGAAGACCAAAAATACTCTTTCCGAGATGGGGGGATGAAAAAAGTTTTTATTATTCACTTTTTATTTGTGGTAGGTAAATAATGAGTAAGTTCAATAATAAGGTATTTACCTATAGGTAATGCCCAAAGTTATGCCTGAATATATTACCCGAATAACATAAAACTAACATAACCGGAAAAATAAAATAAATAAAATAATAATAATAATTTATAAATAGTTTCCCATCGACTCGAAAAGAAGAAGAAGACCGGAAAAATTAGAGTACAGTATGAAATGTACCCACAGCATCCCGTTAGAGCGTACCAGCGTGATGGTATGTTATGAAATGTCGTAAACAGTAAACAGACATGCGATTGCAGCAACCCCGAGAGATTGCCGTTGTTTATTGAAGAGTTCTGTTGTATATCTGCGAAGTTCTTCACCAGATCTGCTCTAGCTTTCAAATAAAAAAGAGTCATCAATATAGTTTCACCTAGAAAAAAGTTTTGAGAAAAACGAATTAAAAAAACCAGTCGAATTGAGAACCGCCGCCTTTTTAGAGTCGGTTAAACCGGTCGTTTTTTATTTATTTATTTATTAAAACTTCGTGCAACATACAGGTACATAGGCGGACTTAATGCCTGTGACCATTCTGTACCAGTCAACCAAGATAATTATGGTACAGGTCATTAAATTCTCAAGAAATAATTAAGTGCCTTTTCCGGATTCGTGCTCAAAGCCGATCGTACCTATAGTATCCGTATGTCTGCCGCGCTGTATCTTTAAAACCGCGATTACGAAGATTTTTTCGTGGCAAACCAAACGTAAAAAACCGGTCAAGTGCAAGTCGGACTCACGCACGAAGGGTTCCGTACCATTATCGAAAATAAAAACGTTTGTTGTATGGAAGACCCACTTAAATATTTCTTTTGTTCTGTTTTTAGTATTTTTTGTTATAGCGGCAACAGAAATACATCATCTTTGAAAATTTCAACTGTCTAGTTATAACGGTTCATGAGATACATCCTGGTGACAGACGGACCGCGGAGTCTTAGTAATAGGGTCCCGTTTTTACCCTTTGGGTACGGAAACCTAAAAATGCCAAGTTTGTATGGGTATATCAAAGCTATCGAAATAGACGTGATCAATGTCTTACATTGAGGCATTTCGACTATCGAAATAGCTTACATCGAATGACAATTTGTCAGCCTCTGGAACTGTCGTGGTAGTACCACAGTATTTAACTTTTTAAGAATTTCATTTGTTTTTCAGCACATAACGTCGTGTCTGTGCTGTGGGAGCGCCTGCACTGCTCAACTGACACTACGCAAGAGATGCCCGAAGGTCCCGTCGCACACATAGGACGCTTCCCCTGGCTCGGCATCGTGCAACACAACTTCTGTTAGTATCAAATAAATCGCGATTTTGGAGGTAGGTATACGATACAAGATACGAGTATCATGTCGTGGTTGCCAGTGACTAAGACCTCGCCTCTCGTGCTTGAGAGGGTTCAAATCCGGACAAGTACCATTGTGACTTTTTCAATGCATACGTATGTACCTACTTTCTAAGTTAATCTTGGACATCTCTGACAATGTTAGGAAAACAATCGTCGGGAACTGGGGAAAGCTGAGTTAGTTTGTTTTAAGTTTGCGCTGCATTGGTGCAATGGGGATGTGATGTGATCTACAATTTTTCACGATAGGTGGCGCATCGTCGCTATGGCTATTGAAAGCTGTCAAATCCATACATTTTGTAACCTATCATTCATTAATTTTTAATTTTCTTGAAATATGTCTGTGTGTGCTGTACAAAGATGTACCAACCCCGGTGTTCATTTGTTGCCCAAGGATAAAACGCAAAAAGAAAACCGGCCAAGTGCGAGTCGGACTCGCGCACGAAGGGTTCCTTACCATTATCACAAAAAACGGCAAAAAAACACGTTTGATGTATGGGAGCCCCACTTAAGTATTTATTTTATTCTGTTTTTAGTATTTGTTGTTATAGCGGCAACAGAAATACATCATCTGTGAAAATTTCAACTGTCTAACTATCACGGTTCATGAGATACAGCCTGGTGATAGACAGACAGACAGACAGACAGACGGACCGCGAAGTCTCAGTAATAGGGTCCCGTTTTTACCCTTTGGGTACGGAACCCTAAAAACTGGGAAAAGGCTACCTATATCTTAATATATATAAATCTCGTGTCACAATGTTTGTCCTCAATGGACTCCTAAACCACTTAACCGATTATAATAAAATTCGCACACCATGTGCAGTTCGATCCAACTTGAGAGATAGGGTAGGGTAGGGTGGGGTAGGGTAGGGTAGGTAGGGTAGGTAGGGTAGGTAGGGTAGGTAGGGTAGGTAGGGTAGGTAGGGTAGGTAGGGTAGGTAGGGTAGGGTAGGGTAGGGTAGGTAGGGTAGGTAGGGAGGGTAGGTAGGGTAGGGTAGGGTAGGGTAGGTAGGGTAGGGTAGGTAGTTAGGGTAGGGTAGGTAGGGTAGGTAGGGTAGGTAGGGTAGGTAGGGTAGGTAGGGTAGGTAGGGTAGGTAGGGTAGGTAGGGTAGGTAGGGTAGGTAGGGTAGGTAGGGTAGGTAGGGTAGGTAGGGTAGGTAGGGTAGGTAGGGTAGGTAGGGTAGGTAGGGTAGGTAGGGTAGGTAGGGTAGGTAGGGTAGGTAGGGTAGGTAGGGTAGGTAGGGTAGGTAGGGTAGGTAGGGTAGGTAGGGTAGGTAGGGTAGGTAGGGTAGGTAGGGTAGGTAGGGTAGGTAGGGTAGGTAGGGTAGGTAGGGTAGGTAGGGTAGGTAGGGTAGGTAGGGTAGGTAGGGTAGGTAGGGTAGGTAGGGTAGGTAGGGTAGGTAGGGTAGGTAGGGTAGGTAGGGTAGGTAGGGTAGGTAGGGTAGGTAGGGTAGGTAGGGTAGGTAGGGTAGGTAGGGTAGGTAGGGTAGGTAGGGTAGGTAGGGTAGGTAGGGTAGGTAGGGTAGGTAGGGTAGGTAGGGTAGGTAGGGTAGGTAGGGTAGGTAGGGTAGGTAGGGTAGGTAGGGTAGGTAGGGTAGGTAGGGTAGGTAGGGTAGGTAGGGTAGGTAGGGTAGGTAGGGTAGGTAGGGTAGGTAGGGTAGGTAGGGTAGGTAGGGTAGGTAGGGTAGGTAGGGTAGGTAGGGTAGGTAGGGTAGGTAGGGTAGGTAGGGTAGGTAGGGTAGGTAGGGTAGGTAGGGTAGGTAGGGTAGGTAGGGTAGGTAGGGTAGGTAGGGTAGGTAGGGTAGGTAGGGTAGGTAGGGTAGGTAGGGTAGGTATTTTTTTTTTTATTTTTTTTTTATTTTTTAACAAATGAAACTACCGCGAACCAGTGGTCCGCGCTCTTTTTACTTTTATATTTAATTTTTCGCTGGTATGCATTCCTGCTATTTTTTATTTATTGGAACTCCGCTCTATTAGAGCCGTCACATGCGTTTTAAAAGTACAAATTTTTTTTCTTAATTACTAAAATACAAGTAAGTAGGGTCCATCACCCTGTATAAATTAAGGAGTTTTTCGAAGACTAATACAAGAAGATATTTCACTTCACAAAATCAAGCCAAGACCAGCCCCCCGCCTCTCGGCGCCCGATCACCTCAACTTCTCGATAGGGCGCCAATGGCCCGGGGTAACAAACTATGAACTACTTAACCTAGTTACAGATAAAACTATACTTACACATTTTTTTTTTTTTTTTTTTTTTTTTTTTTTTTTTATGCTCTTTGGCCTTATATATAGCTGCCGGTCTCTTGGTGCTCGTGACCTCAATTTTTTTTTTTTTTTTTTTTTTTTTTTTTTTTTTTTTTTTTTTTTTTTTTTTTTTTTTTTTTTTTTTTTCCAGTCTTAACTTAACTATACATGCATACTAAAACTCTAAATACTGACTATTGGGAATGGATGGGAAATGATGTGGTAAGGGTTTTAAGAAGAGCCAACAACTCCTCCACGATCGCCATATTTCGGTGCAGCATAGCTGTCTGAAGATTGTAGTCGACAACTATTTTTGATGGCGCTCCCATGGCTTTCTTTGCAAAACGTCCGATGACGTCACCTGTGTCGTCCGTGTAGTAAACACAGCTGGATGTGTGTCTCGACACGGCCACTACCGCGTGGGGTACGCTGTCATGAACACGAATTCTTGCTTTGCGGGAGTTGATGATGACCACGCGCTCATAGGTGAGACCCTGAGATTCGTGTATGGTCAGGATGCGGGAACCCTCGCCAGATCCGTATCCCTGCTCACCCAGGATGGATTTCTCCTCCTGTGTGTGAACCAGGAACAGCGTGTTCTGGGAGTTTTTCGGGATGTCCGCACCCGTGAAGCCGCACACCCTCAGTGAGTGAATCTTACTCGTACAGGTCTTCGACGAGTAGATCCCACCGTAGAGGTCGCTGAGTGCGTATGCTACATCCATAGGGCTCCGGTGAGTACAGAGCAACTCGTGCGTGACTGTGGCCACCATACTTGGACGGGTATACCTGAAAGGAAATAGGTTCTCTCTGTCCAAGTATGGCAGCTGGTTAACATCCCCGATGAGGACAATTTCGTCTGCACCCGACAACTTAACAGCCATAACTATGGCCCCGAAGTGGTTCATGAGGGCCTCGTCCACCAGTAGTCGGTGGCATCTATCTCTCCTCTTGAAACCACTTGCCAGGACGGAGGCCATAGTTCGCACCTTGGTTTTGGCTTTCTCGCCAATGCGGTGCGAGAGCTTTTCTCTCAGGTCTTTGGCCGCTTCAGTTGTCGTGGTAATCACTACATCATTCTCCCCATCGAAGTGGCCAACCACCCACGTCGTCTTTCCGCACCCCGGAACCCCGTTCACCCACTTGATGTTTTTGATGTCCCAGTCCGTTGTTGAAGCCGTACCCGAGATGGTCTGGGCCATCTCGAGAATCTTGTCATCTAGCATAATTTCCGTGCATCGGGCAACCACCACTATTGGGTCCTCGTCAGGTGTGTCAAAGACCGGCTTTCCTTTCCTCGCCGTTTCTACCTTATCTTTTGTTACAAAGCCGACAGTAGCATTGTAAGCCGCCATATACGACCTCGTCATGCACCCCGTGATGACTCGGGACTCACGGTTGTCGTATACAGCAGCTTCGGCCTCCTCGAGCAAGACCCTCAGCAGTCCCTCAGATTGTAGGTTGAACGATTGTAAGATCTTTTTGCAGGTCAAGGTGTTGACCTGTTTTGTTGCTCTTACAATCGCCAAGAATTCGAGGAACGCGTTTTTTGGGTTTGTGTCGTTGCTGTTTTTTGTTGCATCAATGGTGGGATCATTGTCAGTGTTGATGTTGTGGTCATGTGTGTGTTTGAAGGGATTTGTGTTATTGTTGTTGTGGCTATTTGGGTGTTTGTGGTTGTTGTGGTCTGTGTTTGTGTTGTCAAGGTATGTATGTTTGTTGTCTGTGCGTTTGTTGGTGGTTGTGTTGAAAGAACGGCGGTCGACAAGTTGGCCCTAGCGGCGACTAAGACGACCCTCTGCGCGAATTCCAAGAACGGTGGTCTTGTAGCCTTACCCTCTACGATGGAGCTGAGAGTCGACGAGCTCAGGGTTAGGTCCAGCTCACTTTCCAGCCTCATCCTATCGTGGCTAAATCTCGGACATTCAAACAGAAGGTGCCAGACTGATTCCTCCGTGAATGGGTCACACACGCACGCGGGACTGTCCTTCAGATGGAAGCGGTGTAGATAGGCTGAGAATCCTCCGTGTCCCGTGAATATTTGGACTAATGCTGGAGTGAGGACCATGTCTCTGGTGATTCTTTTCGCGCCGAGGACGCTTGGGAAGAACACCTTTGTCACGGATCCTGTGCTGGAGGACTCATACCTACGTTGCCACTTCTTGACTGTCTCCTCACGTATGCGCTTCTTCACAAAGGAAATCGGCACTTTGTCGTAGTCCGGCGCTGTCTTTTTTGTGAGCGCCGCCTTCTTTGCCAGTTCGTCCGCCCTTTCGTTCCCTGGTGTACCAACGTGTGCTCTTAACCAGAAATAACGCACATCTCTGCCCTCCCCTCGGATTCCACGCACGAGTTCCTTGAGATCGTAAGCCAATTGGTGAGTTGCTTTCGGACACCTCAGCAAATCCAGCGACGATCTCGAATCGCTAAGAATGCTGGCTGTGTCCACTTTGCTTTCTTTCACCAATTTTGTGGCTCTAACCAGTGCGTAGAGTTCCGATTGGAAGACAGTGTTGTGCGGTTCCAGCCTGAAAGTTCTGTATTTCGATTCCCTGCCTTCACTCCACCACGTTATGGCAGCTCCTACCTTCCCTTCTATTTTGCTGCCATCGGTGTAAATGTGGGGACCGGTTATGTGGTGGGTTTCTAGGGTTTCGGGATCGAAATCTTCCAGTTGCTGGTATTCCGTGGTTATGAGTTTCGATGGGTGTGGTTGTTGAAGGTGTCCCACTTTTCGCTCCACTTCTCTTCCTGGAGGTAGGAACTCGTGAGAGTGACCTTTTTTCACTAGGAACAAGGTAGAGGCTTCCATTACCCGGAGGTCGAGAGGCAACTGCCCCGACAGGACGAGAGCCGATACTAGAGACACAGTGCGATGCGCCTTGCAGATCTTCTGCACGAAGCCTCTCTGCAGTGAGTCTAACTGATTTCTGACCATCAGTTTCTCAGCTGCAGGTGCCCATGCGCTTGCAGCGTACAACACTATTGGCTCCACTACCGACACGTAAATGGTCCTGATAATCTCCCGATTGAGACCCCAAGTCACCCTCGCAGCACATGCTAGCTGTTTGTAGATATCCGCAGCTTTCTTGCAGGTGGCGGAAACATGTGCGTTGAAAGTGAGTTTGTGGTCTATGGTCAGTCCTAGAAGCTTTATCTCCTTGACGAGACTCAGCCGGACACCGGACATGTGAACAACCGGGTCGTCATACTTGCGCTTTCTTGTCATCACCATCGCATTTGTTTTATGCGCGGCGAAGCAAAGCTTGTTCTGACTACCCCACTCGGACACAATGCCCAGCGTCCTTTCTGCCGTTCGCTCCAGAGTACTGACCTCGTGGTCGGAGAAGACCAAGACCACGTCGTCCGCGTAGGCCTGGCAAAACACCCCCAAGCTGTTAAGTTTCGATAGAAGCGAGTCTAGGATTAGATTCCAAAGTGATGGGCCCGCAATGGAACCTTGGACGCATCCCTTGGTGGTCTTCTTCTCGCTTTTCGCTCGGGCGTAATTTACCTGCACCTTCCGATTCTCCAGGTATGATGTTATTAGGTGGTAAAGATTTTTTGGACACCTTCTTGTGAGTAGTTCGTGTTTAATGGCTGGCCACCACGCATTGTCGAAGGCCCCCTCTATGTCCAGTGATACCAGAAGCACGATCTTTTTCGCTTCTATCTCTGCACGTACGTGCGTCACTAGGGCGTAGAGGGCGTCCTCGGTGCCACGCTGCGGCATGAAACCATACTGATGTGTGTTTAGTGTTGGCATCAAGTGCCACTGAAGCCTGTTGACGAGGAGTTTTTCGACGATCTTACCCAAGACAGACAGGAGTCCAATTGGTCTGTAGGACTTCGGATGGGTGTAGTCGTTTTTGCCGGGTTTCCGTAGGATGCATACGTGTGCCACTTTCCACTGCCCAGGGAAGCACGATAGCGCCAGGCATCTGTTCGCCAAGGCAAGAAATACCTCCCTGTTGCAGTTGATAGCGGCCGCACATATATCGGCCGTCAGCCCATCCGGTCCTGGGGCTTTCTTTAGGTTTTGACCTTGTAAAACCATTTCAAGCTCCGCAGGTGTAAAAGGTGGGTCGTCGGCCGACAATCCTCGGTGATCGTCTGATCCCTCTCGTATTCGGTCTCTAAGCTGGGCGTGGTGAGATGTTTCCGCTAGAGTTGAGTCTTCAGGGTAAAAGGTATTCGCAAGAAGTTCGGCCGACTGCTCGGGACTCAGGGTTTCTCCCACTGGGTTCCTGAGGAGCGCGTCGTTTTCCCTTCTTGCGGTTTTCCTTATGACTCTATAAATTCCGTCCCACATACTCTCTCTCTTCTGTGTGGAACAGAACTCTTTCCAGCTTGCCGTGGCGGCTTCAGTAGCTTGGTCTGTGTAGTGTTGTTTGGCTGAGGTGTATTCCTGGATGGTGTGAGCTTTCCTTGATGGTGCCGCATTTCTTATTCTTCTCTTTTTCCTGAGAACGTCTCGTCTGAGTTGTTCTAGAGAAGGGGACCACCAAGGAGGCTTGGAATCTGTTTTCCTTGTGCCAAGTTTAGGTATCGACTTTTCGCATGCCTGGTGCACTGCAGAGGTATACTCGCCGATCAGGCTCTCCAATTCCTCACGAGTTGAGGTTTGTGCTATAGTACCGGGTGTGATGTTGCACCCTGATAGACAGGCGTTGAAATTCTCTCTGAATTCTGACCATTTCGCCTTCTTGGTGTTATAGATGCGCGTTGAGACTGGTCTCAACGGTTCCAGGGGTTTCCCCAGACGCATCGCGAAGGTTACCGCGTTGTGGTCAGAAGAGGTGAGGGTTCTGTAGGGTAGGTAGGGTAGGTAGGGTAGGTAGGGTAGGTAGGGTAGGTAGGGTAGGTAGGGTAGGTAGGGTAGGTAGGGTAGGTAGGGTAGGGTAGATAGGGTAGGGTAGGGTAGGGTAGGTAGGGTAGGGTAGGGTAGGTAGGGTAGGTAGGGTAGGTAGGGTAGGGTAGGTAGTTAGGGTAGGTTAGGTAGGGTAGATGAATGTTTGGTGTTTTTATGGCAAAACAAAGTTTGCCGGGTCAGCTAGTATATTTATAGGTTATGTTATGTAGCTGTCAAAGTAACTCTGATTATGTTGCTTGGTGATCTTCGGCGATATAGTGGAATTATTAGATATAGGTACGACAATAGACACATATAAATTGGAAAACCCACATTCAGAAAGTTAAATCGAAAATATCAAATATGCCCTACGAGAAATAAAAAAATCTACCAATCTACAAACCGCGCTAGTGACATACTACGCATATGCCCACTCTTGGTTAAGCTATGGCGTAATATTACAGGGAAATAGCACGGACGCTCCCTCCCTTTTTATCCTACAAAAAAAGCTGATACGAATAATAACTAACATAGAACAAACAGATAGTTGCAAGCCTTGCTTTCAGAAACATAAAATCCTCACCTTAGTTAATATTTATATTTTAGAACTATGTAAACTAGTCCGCAAATACCCGGAGTCTTACAACACACGGGAGGACATGCAAAAAAATTATTCGTTGCGCCACAAAAACAGACTAGATCTACCCTCCTCTCGACTCAAATTACACTCTTCTAGTCCGTATGCTATGTCGATAAAAATAATAATAAATTACCGGAATGCATAAAACAAGTAAGTAAACCAATATTTTTATTAATAAATTAAAACAATTCTTAATTAGTAAAAGCTATTACACAATTGACGAATATCTGACGGATAAATTCAATTAAAAATAATGACAACTGATAACTCGATAAGTAAAATGACATTAATAAATAATTAACTCAAAATATAATATGGACATTTTAATTTTATTAATCATAAACTATGTAAATCATATATACGTATTGTAATATAAAAACTTAAACGAATAACTAATATTTAAAAATAATATATAATTGGCAATAAAAAGGTATAGTTATGTATAAACCAAATAAAAACAAAATAGAAAGGGAATAGATAACTAAAATGTAGAATGAATGAATGTATAGATTAGGATAATATTGAGCGCTATTTCTCTCTCCTAGACACTGACTGTATCTAGAATGTTGCTGTGCCCGACAGGGTCCATAATTGTTTCTGTAACTTATATTTACCACCTGTATGTACATTATGGATGCAATAAATTTAATTTGAATTCGAATTAATTAACGTATTGATAAAGTTCTACAGCGGAAATGTCATTTGCTTGGCCTTCAGAAGCTTGAGGGCTTTGATTACCGAAAATGAAATAAAACTTCATAGCCTAAAACCACAGAATAAATAATAGTACAAGTACAGAAGACTCACTTCGTGCAACAATTCATTGAAATAGAGACTCCTGCTAGTTAGCAACAAAGTGCAATTCAACTCGCATAAGCGCTGAGTGCCTAACGTGATATTCACCTAAACGTTGCCGTTCTCTTCTAACGCGTATCTCCGTCGCTGTCTGGCGCGGTTTGACTCGGCTCGTAAGGGTTGTCGACTTGCCGCTTTCGCTTACATCCACTATCTACCTACTTGACCACGTAATCTTTCTTATGTTTGATGCCTATGATTACACGGTCTAGTAGGTAGATAGACAATGAATATTATAGACCGTCATTTTGTTTGGTACTTAACAAATGAAAACTAGGTTACCTAAATTTCATTTACTATAACATTAGACATTTAAATAAGCCCATTTTACAGCCCGGTCAATCGATTTTGACTTCTATTGCGTTGGTGATACGACTAATGGAAGCTGTAGTAAACAGTTGGTTTTGGTAACAGATTTGTGCTTTTTATATCATCCTTATGTGTACGAGATAGAACACAAAATCGGTTGAACGGGCTGTAAAACGAGTTGTAAAGACGTCTAATGTTATTTCAAATTGAGTATAGGTACCTACCTCTTTGTTTACTCTTTAGTGATATTTTTTGTTAGTTTATTTAAAGTTGGCTTGAAGAACTCTTACGAAATATTTTTTGTTTGTTCGTTAGGTATAAGTAAGTACCTAGTTTTATATACAAACGTTAACTTTAACAAGTGCGTACACTTACTCAGGCTATTGGTAAATTCATAGGCTAAGTAGGTAACTACTTAGGCAATTATAATTTATTTTAAACTGGATGGAAAACGGTAACCATTCAATAAAAAAAGAAATTAAATTATATTTGTGAACAACACGAAAATCTAAAATATCTAAGTAGGTGGGTACCTATTTAGCAGTGGCGACCTCTCGCGTCCGGCCCTGGTTCAGGCCATGGTACGGAGCGAGAGCGCATGGGAAGCCGTCACCTCCTTCAGCGAAGCAGTAATGCTCGCAAAGGAGGAGGCGGAACGCGTGAGGGAGACACAACGGAGACGCCCTCACGCCCCTAGCCACCGCAGGAGACGCCCCGGGCGTCGGGAGTCGCAAGCCGATTTCCGGCCACCGTAGGCGCGGGCTTGCGGACGGCGAGTAATGGGTAGCTCGCCGTCCGATAAGGACCAGGCCCGAGTCGACGGCGCGTAGTGTTCCACGCGCGCCTCAAAGAGATGTCAGCAAAAGTTGACGGGGTCCGCTAGGGCCGATGCCTGTCAGGGTCGCGGATAAATTTGAAAGAGAGTTACCGCGGCCCTGGCACAAGCAACTGAAGGAACACGGGTGGGTTTTAGTCAGTAAAAGTCTGACACGCCCTCCCGCTTCACCCAGAGCGGGAGAAGTCATTGGATGATTTCCCACCCCAAAAAAAAAAAAAAAAAAAAAAGGTGGGTACCTATTTAGGTATTTCACACACCTATTCATTCTTTTAGGAACATCAAAATGCTTAAATTTTTATACAAAACTCGTACTCATTATGCACCTACTACCGATAGTTACAGATTATTTATGTAATTAATTAAATAGGTACAACAAAATAGCTTACCTTTCAAAATCTTTCGGTACTTTAAAAAAGCTTAATATCGATTCATTGTTCTTTGCTTTATTTAAACACCCGTAAACACAACAATATCTTTTAAAGGCCTTACGTTTAGAAGTCATCGTTATTTGCTGCATAATATAAATAACGTGGCTAACGTGCGAGCCGAGCGGTAAGCGGCAACCTAATGCGTTATTCCCTCTGCAAGGTACCGCCGGCCGATCGTACCTAAACTGCGGAGTGACACCCCCCTGCTAAAACGTAAAGAATAGGTACCAACACATTAAAGTAATGTTCTCTCATTTTTTGTAAATTTTTCTTCCGTAAGTCAAGTAAGAAATAACTCGTTACAACTAAAAAAATAGCCAAATCTAGATCACATCACCGATGAAAAATATTTTATTATATAAAAGTCTGCCTCTCAATAAGATATGTTTTCTTTCCAGTTATCCTTGATCCTTATTTATTTAGTCCGTTTTTCAATTCCATAAGCTTCAAGGGACAATACATATTATCAATAACAATTAATTACACGTCCACGCCACCGCTAAGCTGCCGTCGCAGCGAGGCGGTGGATCCACACTTTGGGTCGTCCCATCCCCCGGGCAATGTCCAGGCATAATACGAGCTTTGCACTTAACATCTATAACATCTACCTCATGGCCTTGATAGCTCAGTAAGAAGAGCGATAGGCGAGCAATCGGCGACTTAAAACTGATCATCTAGCTAAGGGAGACAACCCCGACAGAAAAACCAGTGTGTGACCCGAAAGGGTCGCCCCAGAACCGTAAGCCTTTCATAGGAACGGGGGTTTGAACTTCGCCATTTGAACCGCGAGGAAGATCAATCTCTTTAAAAAAACCCTTCAATCCTACGGTGCGGTCCGTGCCAAGAGGATGAATGACTGACAGGAAAGCCAGTCCCAAGCGACCAAACTCGACGTACCAGGCGACCTGTCGTTTTAAATAGCCTTCTACTGGGAATGGACGTCACCTCAGTAGTGACTGTATATATCGACCCTACTTGTGATACAAAAATGAATGATTTAAATAATAAAAAGCAAACAAACACTACAAACATCTTGAGCACAAAAGTAATTATTATAAAGCTCACTCAACAAATATTCCATAAAGGAATGTTTGAAAATAGACCTCGGTCTAACTCACTAAACGATATCTTAATGCCAACAACACAAGAGTTGGAAAATGGTAGTGAGCCACAGGATAAACAGGCCAGGGACAAAGCAAACTGGGAAGAAGTAACGGGAAACAAAAGATTACGGGCAAGCCCTGATAGCAATAAAGGACCCGCAAAACAAATCAAACTGAATACATGTTGGTTATCTCAAACTCAACCAATACCAACCAGTAACAGTTTTTCACAACTTGTAGATGACGATACTAAAGAACCAGAGACAGAACCAAAAGAGAAGTCTATCAAGCCTCCACCAATATTTGTAGATAAAGTACAGAATATACAACCACTTATTAGCCTCTTAAATAATCCTGTGCAAGATAATTATGAACTTAAGGTCCTCAACAACGAACAAGTTAAAATACAACCTAAAACACCAGATGCATATAGAGAAATTGTTAAACAGCTTGAAATAAAATGTACAGAGTTTTACACGTACAAGCCCAAACAGGAAATAAGTTTCAAAGTGGTCCTTAAAATATCCACCCATCGACTGACTTAAACGATATAAAATTAGAACTCTCAGAACTAGGCCATGACTGTGTCAACATTTGGAATATTAAACAACGAAAAACCAAAAAAATACTGCCAATATTTATTGTGGAACTAAAACCGCACGAAAACAACAAAAATGTGTACCACATAAAGTACCTTTTAAATTGTAAAATAACATTTGAACCCCCTCGCCCTAAGCGGGAGATACCCCAATGTGCTAAATGTCAACAATACGGCCACACAAAGGCTTATTGCCGTCGAAACCCGAATTAAGTGCGCTGGAGATCACCTATCCCTAGACTGCCCTAGAAAAACAAGATCTAACGATGTGAAATGCGTTCTATGTGAAGGAAATCACCCTGCTAACTACAAGGGATGCTAAGTATATAGAGAACTGCAAAAAGTCAAACTACCAGGAAAACCAGAAATAAATAAGAACCAACGCAAGTATGCTAGACCAAATCCGACGCAACAAACTGAAAATACAAATGGACCCTTGAAAAACCAAAGCCAAAAGACATACAGAGACGCACTAACTAAGGAAGCAAACATAACAGACAAACAAAACTACAAAACACAGGCTGATAATAGCGATAATAATAGTAATGGGGACTACAACAACAACAACAACAACTTACAAATATGACAAATCTACTTATAACACTCACGGCTAAACTGACAAATTCAACTCCATAAAAATGGTTATTTGGAACGCCAATGGCCTGTTACAACACACCCTCGAGGTGAAAACTTTTCTTGAATTATATAAGATTGACGTACTCCTGATATCAGGGGGGTGACCATAAGCTCTTAGAGTAAGGTTATTTTGAGTGTGTGTAAGGGACAGATGTATATGTCTTGTATATGTCGCAGGGATATGATGAAAACAGCGATTTGATCAAATCACGGAGGATGTTAAAATAGAGCCGACGGAGCCCCGCTGCGCGGGGCTCCTATTTCTGTATGCAGGGTCTAAAGTAACCTAACACGAAGGAGATGACGGGAGCTGAGTTCGCTCGCTTTGCTCGCTCACTTCAGCTCCCGTCATCCCCTTCGAACCTAACCTGTCCGTGTCGATTATTTTAACATCCTCCGTGATTTGATCAAATCGCTTAGAGATTTGATCAATTCCCTGTTTTCATCATATCCCTGCGACATATACATCTGTCACTTACTCGATCTCAAAATAACCTTACTTTAGAGCTTATGGTCACCCCCCAGAAACTCACTTCACCAAGAAAAGTCATTTCAAAATTGATTCCTATAATTTATACCATACGACGCACCCTGATGGTACTGCCCTCGGAGGTAGCGCCATATTAATCAAAAACAATATCAGACACCATGAAACTGCAAATTATTGTACGAATTAAATACAGGCTACAAACATAGTAATTGAGGACTGGGCTGGACCCTTCACAATCTCAGCCGTGTATAGCCCTCCTAAACATAATTTAAAACAAGATAACTATGAGAAATTCTTCAATACCCTGGGAAGCCGATTCGTGGCTGGTGGTGACTATAACGCCAAACATACATATTGGGGCTCACGAACAGTTACACCAAAAGGCCGGCAGCTGCTGAGAGCGTTAGATCAGCTGAAACTTAGCTGTGTCTCATCTGGTGAACCTACTTACTGGCCCACCGATGTAAGAAAGACACTAGACCTAATTGATTTCGCAATTGTGAGGGGCATCGCTGGCACATACTTCGAATGCAAATCAATGCCTGAACTTTCGTCGGATCACTCTCCAGTCGAAATACTGCTGAAGAGAAAAATAACCCCAACTGAAGACGTATGTCGACTACATAGCAGAAAAACGGACTGGAATAGTTTCAGAGAGTCAATCTCCGCTTCAATAAACCTACACTTACCGCTCAAAACAAACGAGGACATAGAAGAAGCCGTTGAGAATTTAAATAGTTGTATACAAAAATCAGCTTGGCATGCTACACCTGAAACTGCCAAAACCATCCCCAAATCACAAAGCTATCCGATTAATATTTCTCCAGTTCTCTAACTGGTTGCAAAAAAACGAAAGGCACGGCAATTATGGCAGAAAACTCGGCACTTACCGGATAAAACTGCCCTAAATTCACTGACATCTCAACTGCGCCAACTACTGAGTGAAAATCGTAACCAAAATGTGCAAGCATACCTTAGAGAGCTAGATGCCAGCACCGCAACCGACTACTCACTATGGAAAGCGACAAGCAAACTCAATCGCCCTATGCCAATACGCAAAGCAGACAACAGCTGGGCTATAAAAGATTCAGATAAGGCGCACGCATTTGCTGACCATCTGAAAAATGTGTTTGTACCAAACCCTGATCTGGGATCTACTCAGACTGAATCAGTGTCGAGAATACTTAATGAAACACATCAGTTAGATCTCCCAATAAATAGCTTCTCTATATCTGAGGTTAAACAAGCAATTAGGAAACTCGATCAAAACAAAGCGCCAGGATACGATTTGATAACCGCTAAAATAATGAGAGAATTGCCAGAAGAGGGTGTGCGCTTCTTAACATACATCTATAATGCCATATTGAGAACTTCAGCGGTCCCCAGACAATGGAAAGTAGCTCAAATCATTATGGTCCCTAAACCGGGCAAAAGCCCTGAAGACGTAAAATCTTACAGGCCTATCAGCTTATTGCCAATACCATCAAAAGTAATGGAGATTCTATTCTTGAGCCGATTAGCGCCAATCATAAAAGAAAGAAGCTTAATCCCAGACCACCAGTTCGGCTTCAGGCAACAACATGGTACTATTGAACAAGTACATAGGTTCGTGAACAACATTAATAATGCTTTTGAAAGGAAACAATACTGCATAGCTGCATTATTGGACATATCACAGGCCTTTGATCGCGTGTGGCATGATGGGCTACTGTCTAAGATAAAAAAATCGGTGCCAATCGAATACTACAACTTTATTAGATCGTATTTAGAAAATAGACGGCGATTTAAGGCGATGATAGCTCAGTGGTAGTGACGTCGGATACCGAGACGAAGGTCGCGGGTTCGAATCCTACAATGAGCTTGAGCTTTCGGTGAAGGAAAACATCGTGAGGAAACCATAGCACGGTGGTAGGGTACTTTGTAGTACCCGCCTGGCTGGCAACCACCCTCAAGTTGAAAATCTGTCGCCAAGCACCTTCCGGTGTGTTCCGACAGCAGCACTTGAGAGCCAGTTCCCTTCTAGGCTTTGTGTGCTTACCACCATCGGCCACATCATCACTGACCACGGTGATATTGTGGTCAAACACAGGCCTATAAATAGTAAAAAAAAAAAAAAAGACATTTCTTTGTAAAACATGGCGAAGAAGTAACAACACTATGTCCAATCCATGCAGGCGTACCGCAGGGCAGTGTAATGGGTCCTACCTTGTATCTTCTGTATACTGCAGATCTGCCGACCTCCGAGGCCACTGTTACAGGCACTTTCGCTGACGACACAGCAGTTCTGGCATCGGACGAACTCCCAGAAAAAGCCACCCGAAAACTCCAAAATAGCCTTGACAATATCGCGAAATGGCTTAAAGATTGGCGTATCAGGGCGAATGAATCCAAATCGGTCCAAGTGACATTCACCACTCGACGTGACATCTGCCCTCCAGTCACATTGAACGGAGTTCAAGTCCCCCAACACGATGAGGCAAAGTATTTGGGAATGTACCTAGACAAGAGACTCACATGGAGAAAACACATCTTTACCAAAAGACTAGCAATGGGCCAACGGGTCAGTAAAAAGTACTGGATGCTGCATAAGAAGTCCCAGTTGTCAATGAAAAACAAGTTACTAATTTACAAAACTATAATTAAACCTATATGGTGCTACGGTCTGCAACTATGGGGTACAGCGGCAAACTCAAACCTAGAAATTCTGCAAAGATTTCAATCCAAAATGCTACGCATGATAGCAAATGCACCTTGGTACATAACAAATGATAGACTACACCACGACCTTAACATTAAAACAATCAAGGAGAAAATAAAGGAAAGGATGACTAAATATAAAAAAAGAATCACACACCACCCTAATGTACTTGCAAAGGATCTAATGAACGAAGTGCAAATGTCACGAAGACTCAAATGCAAAAACCCACAAGATCTATTATTGTGAAGTTGTAGATCGTATAATGATGAAGCGATATTGTTAATGAACAATCTCGCACAAGCCCAAGACCAGAAAATACCAACCTAATGCTGAATATCGCCGGATAGATCGAATTAAAAATAAAAAAAAAAAAAACGATAACGATGGTAGTCCGGTTTAAACATAAAATATAGCAAAAAAACGTGATGTAAACAAAGCAAAAATTATTTGACAGCAGCCATTGCGCCGTCAGCGACATCTGCGCTCAGTTTTGCGTTCACATCCCCATTGCTGCAAGGCGTTCCAGTGCGAGGATATAAACGAATAAATAAATAAGTCACGCAACCTTCATTAAAAAGGGAGGATCCTAGGGTGTTATGTCTGTATTTCGCGTGTCAAAAAACCGGCCAAGTGCGAGTCGCACTCGCGCACGAAGGTTTCCGTACCATTATAGCAAAAAACGGCAAAAAAATCACGTTTTTTGTATGGGAGCTTTACTTAAATATTTATTTTATACTGTTTTTAGTATTTGTTGTTATAGCGGCAACAGAAATATATCATCTGAGAAAATTTCAACTGTGTAGCTATCACGGTTCATGAGATACAGCCTGGTGACAGACAGACAGACGAACCGCGAAGTCTCAGTAATAGGGTCCCGTTTTTACCCTTTGGGTACGGAACCCTATTATCGCTGATAGAATTACGCTTTGTCTAGCTTAAACTCCTGGGGTGCGTATTGCCAGACTATATAATTACCATAGACATCCATAGTCTGTGCTAGACCGCTTTGTGCTCGTTACAATAAAGAGCAAAATGTATTTCAACACAGACATTCTCTGTATTAGTATACATTACGCTTATTAGAATCATGAACGGAACTCTACGTAAAAGATTTTATTTCAATAAGGTATGTCAATTAATTCATTCTTGAGCTTAACCCGTTCGGTAAACTAGTTCTCGTGGAGAAGAAGGGCAAGCTACTCCACGGAAGCTCTTTCATATTATTTATCGATACCTTCCACATAAAGTATTCACAATATTATAGAATAAAACTAACAAGTGTAAGGCAAAGAACATGACTAGCCCTTAAATCAATTTAACATATCAATACATATAATAAATCTGTAGAAAAGTTGTTTTTGTTCGAAAATATTTCCATGAGAAATAGCTAGAGTGTCTTTCTGTTTGTCTGTTTAGTTGTGCACGCATCACGTAAAATGTACGAAACCAATGTAGATAACATCCATACTAATATTATAAATGCGAAAGTAACTCTGTCTGTCTGTCTGTCTGTTACCTTTTCACGCTTAAACCGCTCAACCGATTTAGATGAAATTTGGTAAGAAGATAGTTTGAGACCTTGGAACGGACATAGGCTACTTTTTTTTGCAAAAAATGCGAAGGGGGAGAAATGGGAGGGGGTTTAATTCTGAATGAGACTTCTTATTATGGCTTAATCCGTTAAACCGATTAAGATGAAATTTGGTGTGAAGATAGTTTGAGACCCTGGGCAGGACTTAGGCTACTTTTTTTTTGCATATAACACAAAGGAGAAGAAATAGGGGGGTGGGTTAGATTTGTATGAAACTTTTTATTATGGCTTAAACCACTGAACTTTTTTGTATAAAACAAGCTGCAGGAGAAATGGGGTGGAGTAGTTATAAAATATGAAAATAATATGAAACTTTTCATGGCGTCCTTCTTATTCGGCTGTAGGCATGATATAATTGTTTATGAAAGATTTGAGTGTCAATTTGAAAAGTCAACTTAATGGCAGTGTCCGTGAAAGTGGTAATTTAAGCAAAACTTTAAAATATTCTACTGCTTATTTTTATTAGGGGGATATTTTTATGTATATTTACGTAGCTCTAGCAGAGCTCGAACAGCAAGAGTAGCTAGAAGCTAAGAAACAGAGGAGCACACTCAATCCGTCTAATTTTAGATGCTGAGCGTCACGCAACCCAAAGAGCTGCTGAGACTTTAGACCAGATCCAGGTTCGTCAACACGCAGATGCTGAACGTCACGCAACTGAAAGAGCTGCTGAGACTTTAAACCAGATTCAGGTTCGTCAACATGCAGATGCTGAGCGTCACGCAACTCAAAGAGCTGCTGAGACTTTATAGACCAGACTCAGGTTCGCTAACTCGTAGATCCTGAGCGTCACGCAACTGATAGGGCTGCTGCGACTTTCAACCAGACTCAAGCTCGCCAACTCACAGATGCTGAGCGTCACGCAACTCAAAGGGCTGGTGAGACTTTAGACCAGATTCAGGTTCGTCAACACGCAGATGCTGAGCGTCACGCAACTTAAAGGGCTGGTGAGACTTTAGACCAGATTCAGGTTCGTCAACTCGCAGATGCTGAGCGTCACGCAACTGAAAGGGCTGCTGCGACTTTCAACCAGACTCAAGCTCGCTAACTCACAGATGCTGAGCGTCACGCAACTCAAAGGGCTGGTGAGACATTTGAGCAAACACAGGCCCTTCGGATTTTAGATGCCGAACGTCACGCGTCATCGATAGCTGCTGAGACGCCTTAACAATCCCAAATACGGCGTGTTTTACGAGCTCAATGGCAGTCTGAAAGGAGACGTACGTTTGCAAGAAATACATGGGAGTCGTTCCACAACGCTGCGTCTGATTATGACCCATTGATTGATTACACTAACCATCGATTAGTTCTCATAGGGAACATGGATAAAAAAATTAACTATTGTGAAGCACTCAAGTGGTATGATGAGACACCGGGTATGTGTTCCTCTGGTGGAAAAGTTTCAGTTCCAACGCTTGGTGAGCCAGAAGAACCACTCAAGTCTTTGCTTTTGCATGACAGTGATGCATCGCGCCGTTTTTGCAGAATAAGAAAATATAATACATCCTTCCAAGCAAGCTTGAAGCAAGTGGCAGCAGAGAGGCTAACCCTGAAACTCTACAGGGTGAGAAACTCTACCCTGTAGAGTTTCTTAACTCTTTAGAATTATCAGGGGTGCCGTCCCATACGTTGAGGCTGAAAGTGGGTGTCCCAGTCCTGTTAATGAGAAAGCTGGACGCACCAAAATTATGTAATGGCACCCGACTACAAATAACACACCTGGGACGCAATATAGTAAGGGCAGCAATTATGACAGGAATAGCAAAGGGAGAAGATCTAATGATTTCATGTATTCCGATAATCCCAACCAATATGCCATTCCAATTTAAAATGTTGCAATTTCCTCTTAAAGCGACATTCGCGATTACCATAAATAAAGCTCAAGGGCAAACACTGAAAGTTGCAGGAGTGAATTTAGAAAAAAACAGATTTTCCCATGGGCAACTGTATGTAGCGTGTTCACGAGTAAGTCAAGTCCACATAATCAATATGTTTTAGCAAAAGATGGTAAAACTAAAATATTGTTTACACGACTGTGTTAAAGTAAGTTATTAAAAATTACAACCCTGTGCTCACAACCTATTTCCACACTTTTGACGACCTAAACAATATTTATAAGAATCAAAAATCAAATTAGTACCTACTGCATTTTATGTTACGCACAATACACTATTTTTATACTACTACTCTGTGTTTCCTTTTCTACGTTTTACGCGAGCGAAGCCGCGGGTAAAAGCTAGTTTACACATAAAAATTGTGCGTACCTTGAAGTATTAGTTAGTTTTTGTTTCATCGCTATCGGTTCACTCTATGTCTATCAAAAGTTAGACGAATTTAAAGTGTTCAGTAAAATATAACAACACAGGCTATTCAGATACACGTACGGTTCAACTTCATATTCGATAGATGGCGTTGTGAATTTGACGTCATTTTCTGAACGGCTTGTTAAAATTCTCCGCGGAAGAATGACACTATACTTCATAAAAGATAGCTTGATCTCTGCGATAGCTGTCAGTATCAATACAGTAACAATAGCGCTTGACAGGCTAACAATAACGTATACGCCAGTTTGACATAATATGTCACAGAGATCAAGCTATCTTTATGAAGTATAGCTTAGATAAAGTACCTATAGATTAAGCCCTGGCGTGGCCGCACATGAGACAGCAATAGTTAGTTCTGGTGTTACAACAAGAACAAGAACACTACAACCCACCATAGCACTGACACTTATTATCTATAAATAACCTAAATTCCTTGTCTCAATTAACCTTAGATAAAGTACCTATAGATTAAGCACTGGCGTGGCCGCACATGAGACAGCAATAGTTAGTTCTGGTGTTACAACAAGAACAAGAACACTACAACCCACCATCGCACTGACACTTATTATCTAAATAACCCAAATTCCTTGTCTCAATTAACACATAATACCACGAAATCACAGGAGGAGCTCGTGGCTAAATAATAACAGCCGCACGGGTCGATCTTCAAGGTTAAGCAACGCTTGACGAGGTCGGTCCGTGGATGGGTGACCATTTCAACATACCGAGTTTCCTCCGTGCCTCGGAAAGCACGTTAAGCCGTTGGTCCCGGCTGTCATTTGAAGATCTTTGACAGTCGTTACGGGTAGTCAGAAGCCTGAGATCTGACACTAGTCTTGCCAAGGGATATCGTGTTACCCAGTTACTGGGTTGTGGAGGTCAGATAGGCAGTCGCTCCATGTAAAACACTGGTACTCAGCTGAATCCGGTAAGACTGGAAGCCGACCCCAACAATAATTGGGAAAAAGGCTAGGCAGATGATGATGACCACGAAATCACAGAAAATCAAACAAAACCGAGTTTGTTTGTCAAACCTGCCATTGTATTAGAGTTTGACAAACAACAGAAACCGGCCACGGTGACAAAGACAAAAAATAATCTTTTGTCCTTATTATTTACATGGAGCTGCCAATTAGCCATCTCGCTCTATCAATCAAGCTCATTTTAAGGCTTAATCTATAGGTACTTTATCTATGCAATTAACACAAAATACCAAGAAATCACAGAAAATCAAACAAAACCGAGTTTTAAGTTTTTAAACTGTCATGGTCACTAACACTAACATTAGAAACGGGATATTTACCATGTTTACTGTTTTTTGTGAGTTCCCGATATTTCGGTGCTGTTGCAAGCACCATGATCACGGATAAACTGAAAAGTCATTGCGGGTGGGTGTTTATGAGGAGACATATCGGTCTACCCTCTTTCTTGTTCGTTTTTTGCACTCGGTACCGCTACCACTGTCACTCACAACTCGATTCTGCTCCCGACACACGAAACTCACTGTGTCCGCTCGCGAACTTTTTTCTGCACTTTTTCGGGTTTTACACAGCTGAACCACTGGATTCCAAGCTCTCGACAGTTGAAACCCATCCTCCCGGTTGAAATTCTTACATTTAGTAATCTCGATAGCTTCCCTCACCAGTCTAGGGATATAGTGGCGTTCTGTCGAAATGACCTGAGGGTTATGTAACTCAATCCAGTGGTTCAATCCTGATTCCAAAATATGTAGAGCTATGGCCGATTTTTGGGTGTCATTGTTCTTTACCGCCCTGATATGCTCTGAAATTCGACAAGCAACCGTACGCTTCGTCTGACCGATGTATGACTTGCCACAACCACAATCTACTTTATAAACACCGGGCTTTTCCAGCGGAAAGTTGTCCTTCGGCGAACGCAGCATCTGTGACACTTTTCTGTAAGGAGTGAAAACAGTCTTTACGGCGTATTTCCGAAGAATGTTAGCAACCTTATCTGTCACTCCCCTCACGTACGGTAAAAATGCTGGCTGCCTCTCAACCTCGCACTTCCGGTGCTTACAACCAGTTTTTTGATTAGGTTGTGCAGTCTTCCCCGTATATCCGTTACTCTGTAGGACCCTCTGCATATGTGTTAGCTCAGCACGTAAATGTTCCTCGTCGCATAGATCATATGCGCGGTTGGTAAATGAAGTCACTACAGAGTTCAGTTGTCGAGGATGGTGGTGAGAATCAGCGTGCAGATATCGATCCGTGTGAGTCAATTTTCTATACACTGTGTGACTCAAAGAACCGTCAGCACGGACCCCTATTTTCACGTCCAAGAAAGGAATTTGCCTGTCATTTTCCATCTCGTAGGTAAATTTGATTTTACCATGTATGCTATTAAGGTGTGCCAAGCATAATTCTACCCCATGTTGGTCTCCTTCAATGATGCCAAAAACGTCATCAACATACCTTTTCCATAGTTTGATAGATGTAGGGGCAGTGGAGACCGCCAACTCTTCAAAATGTTCCATTCAAATGTTGGCCACCACTGGAGCCACCGGACTACCCATCGCTACACCATCAATCTGCAGGTAGTATTGACCTTGGTATATGAAGTAACTGGTAGATAAACAGTGATAAAGTAATTTCACGTATTCTACAGGGATGTTATTTTCTTGCAATTTCATCTCAATCACCTCCATGCAGTCCGCCACTGGTACATTGGTAAATAAGGACTCAACATCGAAGCTGACCATTACGTCATTAGCTTGGAGATTGATGGATTGCAAGATGTCAATGAAATGTCGAGAGTCCTTTACATAAGATGTTGAATGTCCAACCATGTAGGGGCTCACCGGTTTTTGTTTTTGAATTAGTGATTCATATTTTTGTTTCTTTGTCAATGCACCAATCTCTCGTGAACGTTCTGCTTGTAAGTAAGTAATACGATCACAAATATCGAAATCACTAGCTGTCAACAAAGCAATGCATTCAAGATGTAAACAATATAACTCACGGCGGATCACATCCAAATGATATCTGGTATTGCGGATAACCTTTTTTTTTTTTTTTTGCGCGGTGGAAAATCCTCATTGGATGTCCTCCGCCCTAGGGACGGCGGAGGGGTCTGTCAGGCTCGTACTGACTAAAAACCACCCCGGTGTTCCATCTCACACCTACGCTGGGGGTCGCGGGAACAACGATACTTCCGCAACCCACACGCAACGCATTGCGGATAACCTTACGCAACAATTTAACACTCGCGTTACGTAGAATGCTCGCGGAGCCGTGGATGTCCTGACGAGGTTTCAGTCTCACACACACTGGGATAACATTCGCATCCCTGCATTTTATCAGAAAAGTCAAGGACTCCTCCAAACAACCACACTTTTTCCGCGCGCGTTCTAGATGTTTCACTAGTTTTACACCATCCGGCCCGTACCGGTTCGCGATATAAGTTTTTAAACTGTCATGGTCACTAACACTAACATTAGAAACGGGATATTTACCATGTTTACTGTTTTTTGTGAGTTCCCGATATTTCAGTTTCAGAAAACAGTAAACATGGTAAATATCCCGTTTCTAATGTTAAAACCGAGTTTGTTTGTCAAACCTGCCATTATATTAGAGTTTGACAAACAACAGAAACCGGCCACGGTGACAAAGACAAAAAATAATCTTTTGTCTTTATTATTTACATGGAGCTGCCAATTAGCCATCTCGCTCTATCAATCAAGCTCATTTTAAGGCTTAATCTATAGATACTTTATCTAAGAAGTATAGGAACAAGGTAAGTAGGGCAGGTAGTAGGTAGCCGCAGGGTTGCCAGAATGTAACTTTTCCCTTACCTTCTCATGTAACCTCCATGTAACACGACTCAAAATGTAACTTTTACGTTACTTTTAGGACTTAATAAAAATACTGAAATGTTTTCCAGCAAACAAAAAATTTCGTGAAACGTAACGCATCTAAGAAAGTTTTTGTTCGTCATGTATATGTACATCCTTTTTGTGTGTCACAAAATCAAGTTTGTCTTACTTGATTTTGTGACACACAAATTGACGTTTTGTACATTCACTCACTCACTCACGTGTATTTCTTATTTTTCCACCCCACTTACTCCGGCAAGCGAGTGAGCGTATTACTGTCATTTTCCACCCCGCTTACTCCGGCGAGCGAGTGAGCGTATTACATATCATTTTCCACATAAAATAAGATATTGTAACTTTTCTCTCTCATGAAAATGTAACTTTTGAGATGTCTCATGTACCTAATATTTGACTATCTGCCACCGGCAACAATGGTAGCCATGGGTTGCTCACGATAAGTCGACGACGTAGCGGCCAACAAGTAGGTTGCGGTACCGCTTGGCAACAGAGGTGACATCGCAACTAAGGCGGTCCGCGAAGTCGTATGGGAAGCATCGCGGCTGGGGGTAGGAGGCCGCTGCTGGGGGTAGGAGGCCGCGGAGGGTGAGCAGTGGCCGTGTTGCGGTGCGCCGCTCTCCCTACCTTCCGCGGCCTGGATGGGGTCGACACCGTCTGATGGCGGGGGCGGTGAGGCCACAGGGGAGGGGGAGTGTATAGCGTTGTCAGCTCGCCCTATCCTCTGCGGCCGAAAAATGGTAGGTGGCGGGGCCACTGACCTAATCCATCACAGGGTGGTGCCGTATACGGGGTCATCTGGCGCCCATGTGCTGGTTTGGTCCCTGGGTGGTCACTGTGTACCATGAGTTCAGTTGTGCCGGTGATGGGGGGTACTGCCTAGAGGAGGGTCAGGTTGACGGACAGCCGCGGCGGGTTCGCGGTGAGTGCTAACGCGTACCCGTGATCCTGTCATAAGCGGTACAGGAGGACACATGGAGTTTCAGTGGGTTGGAGTCCTACATAAGTGCACTATCTCCCCGTGGTAGTGTAGTATGCATGAGCATTTCTCAAAGCAAAATAAAAGTTTAATTTTGTTTTAGTTGAGCAGTCCGAATTGAGCAGTAGGGAAAAGGGACAATGCTCAACTTCCTAACTAAACAGTTTGGTTGAGCATTGGGGTCTCCCCACTGCCCAATCATTCGCAGTTGGGCACATACAGTTGAGCAGTGGGGAAAAAGGGCCAGATACACTTATGCTCACTATTTCCCTGTTTTATAGACATAGGCGGCAAGATTCACTATGCTGTTACGGGGGCGGTGCTCATTCACCCAGCTTTTGCGATAGCTTCGGCTGAAGACATGGCCAAGATAAACTCGGAACAGGTCGCGTAAGTAATTTCTGTCCTATTTACGTCCATTCAAAATACTTGCAGTATTTAAATGATTTTAATATGACCCACAAGTATAAGAAACATGATATTATTTAACCATGTGAATGGGTGATTCTAAATGAATATCTTATTTTCTTTCAGGAACAACACAAAGTTGATACTTTGGGGTAGCAAATCAAATAAATACGCTTTAGACGTTAAGGATTATATACTACATCCGCAGTTCATTAACAAAGAGACGTCGGCTACCATAGCTCTGGTGGACCTTATCGCTTGGAACGAAGGTGCAATGAACGACTGGAAAGGTTGTATATTTTTTTTTCATAATTTTTATCATTTCAGCCGTAAGATCCCAGGCAGGTAGGGCAATCCCACGTGTCGCCACATCGATCTGTTCCTTGCGTCTCGCATCGCATCCACCGGATGCCCGCAACCTTACCCAAGACATCGCCCAACCTAGTGAGAGGCCTACGCAGCGTCTTCCGGTACTCGGTCGCCATTCCAGAACTTTTCAACCCCTTGACAGCAATGTAATGTGCCCTGCCCACAGCCACTTAAGTTTCGCAATTCTTCGGGCTATGTCGGCAACTTTGGTTCTCCTGCGGATATCCTCGTTTCTGAAACTCCGAGCATAGCCCTATTACACTTTGGGTGACTTTAAGCCTTATGATGAGGCCCATTGTGGTTTTTACTCTTAGTGGGTTATAACTAGAGATCGGACGGATGCATACTTACCTAAGTTGAGGAGGAACTCGTGACTTAAGTACTAACAGCTGCACGGGTCGATCTCCAAGGTTAAGCAAAGCTTCCTGAGGCTGTCCTTGTATGGATGACCATAAATTATACATCGAGACTCCTCCGTAGCTCAGAAAGCACGTTAAGTGCACAGATTGGTTGGTTCCGGCAGTCATTTGTAGATTTTTGATAGCGTTACCGATAAATAACGCAATGAATATTTTTGATCTGTTTAAAACTAACTGTCCCTTCCAGGATTACCGTTTATTAGAGTTTTGTACCCGAAGGGTCCAAACGGAGCCCTATCGCTGTCACTCACGTGTCCATCTGTCACAAGATTTAGAGCCGAATTTTTTTTACCCGACTGCCGAAGGAGGGTAATGTGTTTATCAGTCTATGTATGTATGTATGTTTGTTCCTATGTGGCGTTCTAGAAACCGTTTGGTTGGCCGATTTTGATGATTCTTACGTCAATCGATTCGTCTTAATCCTGTGAGTGTCACTGGCTACATTAAAATTGGAAAAAACAAAAATGGCGGATTTTGGGCGCCATTTTGTGGGGAAAAAAAATATTTTTCTTCCAAACCCATCGTGTGGGATATCAAAATAAAGGATTTTAAGAGGCGATTTCAAAAATTTTAACACTTATATGTTTAAATGTACCTAATTCTAAAAAAAAATAACTAAAAAGTTGTAAATAAAAAAAGTTAATTAAAAAAATCAAAAAACCCGACTGCTTAAAAAGCAAACTAAAAAGACGTAAACAAGAAGAAAATCATGCTGTGCAGTCGGAGGATACATATTCGCGAGCTGGTGGACCAAAACCAGATGTATCCTCCGACTGCACAGCATGATTTTCTTCTTGTTTACGTCTTTTTAGTTTGCTTTTTAAGCAGTCGGGTTTTTTGATTTTTTTAATTAACTTTTTTTAGCTCCCCATTGACCTATGAACTTGAAATTTGGTGATAATGTTTATTATTATTACCTATATTTTACTAACAAATACCAATATATTCTGTATTTGGTACGGAATATCTCCCTCAATGTGCGAAATCCGACACGCACTTGGCCGGTTTTTGTTTGTCACGGATTACCCCGCTGAATATGAACTGGAAGAACCCAAAAACCCAATAACCCTTTGCACGACCCGGGATTTGAATCCATGACCATCGAGTCATTAAAAATATACTTACGTATATTTCTATTTTTGCAGCGCCGGTTCTGCCCATCTGCATGCCAGTTAGGGGTTCCGGAACGTTTGTAGACACCATGTGGGCGGTGAAAATGAGTGACAGTCAGTATTGAAATAGTAATGTTACTTAACAAGTTCAAAGACAGACAAATCTATTTACTTATTTAATACTTCATGCACACAAACGTACAGAGGTGGACTTAATGCCTGAGGCATTTTTCTACCAGTCGACATTTAGGTGATGCAGAGAGTGGTAGGTGCAATATTGAAAGTAAATCACGATATCTAAGGTAGGTTTATTCAAATACAAAGCTATACATACATAACTACTATAGATAGATATAGATGGAGGGAAGTGGAAATTTATGTTTTTTCCTACTCCTCCGTTATTCTTTTCTGATAATTTCGTTGCGGGATCCAAGACAGTTAAATTCATTCTCCGGGACTTCGTCGAGCTTCATTGCCTCGGCGCTTTTCTGGTGGTCGCCACTGTTGATTCTGGCTTTCAGGAGTTGCAGTGGTTTGGGAATAGTGCGGTGGGTTTGTCCCAAAAAAAAAAACTACTATAGATACTCTAATAATTAATATTCAGCGATGGCGATTGTCATCATCCGCTTTTTACCATTCCCACAGCTGGGACACAGGCCTCTTCTCTTTGAAAGGGAATGAGCCGTAATCCAGCACGCGGACCCAATGCGGATTGGTGGATGTCACATGTTTTTGAAGTTTTGGTTCTAGGACATGCCGGTTTCCTCACGATGTTTTCCTTCGCAATTTTAAACCCACGACGGAAAAAAGAAGGGTGTTATAAGTTTGACGTGTATTCCTGTGTATTTGTGTCTGTGGCATCATAGCTCTTAAATGGATGAAAAATGTTTAAAACTCTCGACATGTTTTTATTGCTATATAATAGTTCTAGTAGTAGACGCGCTTCGATCGGCAATCTATTGACCACGTAATTCGTCGGATGACACGAGGCACAAGTATATATCTTTATTTTCTGTTTATGGAATATCTTGTAAATTGGTCCAATAATGGAGGTCGAAATAGGCGAGAGCCAAACCTCGAATTATAACTTTTTACTTAGGATATTCAGTCGAAGGTCTGTGACCGCATTTTCTCGAAAATTGGCCTTCTAAGCTCTCCCGACACATGATCACACCCTCCTGAACTGTGTAGCCTCCAGGCCTAGGCATAGTTGGTACTGGTACCACAGAATAATTTGCTAGTACCTACCATTTCTTTTCCAGCGTACGGCGTAATGGAAAAAGAGATAATTAAAATGAAATACGTGGAAGAGCAAGCTTGTGAAGAGTTTTACTACAAAGCCCAAGTAAGTTATCCATCAACAATCAACCTTCTGCCTTTATACTAATTATCATTCATATCATTTACACACAGTCCATGCATGCATTTCTCTTCTGCCTCTTAAAACAATTGGATATTTTTCTCATGACGTCACACATTCACTTCCGAACTGAGCGGCTCCGACGACACGACACTGACTATTAAAGAACATTACTACCAATTTCCCCCGTTAGGTGTCTCACTAAATCACGGAGAAAAAAAACGCCATGGCCGGTCTTCGCTAGACATTAATACGTCAGAGAACGGAATGAAGTACTCCATTCCCCGACGCAACACATCCGTCACGGCGTCCGCGCACGACGATGGATCAGTCGAAGAAAAGCAAGTAGGCTGCCAAGGATAGCATGCGAAGGAAGATCGCATACCATCCCAATCTGCTGACTTGTACCGCCAAACCCGCCGGGTGCCTCTTGGGCTGGGATCGGGCGGCGAATAGACGGAAACAGACTTCAGCAGACAGTGGTCGGAACTACCCAAAGGTGAAGCTATCGACACAGAGTATCTGTCTGGATCTGTTGTCAGCAGAAGGTCCAAGCTATTCGCCGTGTGCGAATCAACATCCGGTACCCTCGTTGCCACCTGGACCAGCTGGGTGAGGTTTAGCTCTAGCGAAAGCTTACGCATCTCCCATCCAGCATGGTCAGTGCACTGGTATGGGAAGAGCCACTCCTGGTGCACACAATGCCCACCGCATTAAAGTCCCCCAGTAACTCTAATTGGGCGGAAGGGTACCGCTGCTGTGCCGCGTCAGTAGCCTCACTGAGGTACTCTGTGAGCCTGGTTGAATCCTGATCTCCACTGTGTCCACTAAAGCCCACAGCGTTGAGAATCTGGAGTCCTCAAGGTTACGGAGACGCTGATAGCAAGTATCGTCACGGGCGTACATACACAAGGTAAGATAAGTACGACACGTCTGACGGCCTCGCAATCTGCGTCTCCGTAAGCAAATACAGCGCTGGTTTCTTAGTCTCCGGGTGAAAGTGGACTGCAGAGAGATTTGAGTGCAGACCTCGAATGTTGGCGAGGTGCACTTTGTGGGAGAGGGGGTTCAGCCGCTGTTTAACTCCAGTATTCTTTTTCCTTTTCGTAGTTTTATAATAGTGAATTGAGTAGAGGAGAAGGAAGTGAGACGAGGTTCTACGCTGCTAACCTTTAGACACGCACTGAAAAGACGACATCAAACTTACAAAACTTATAAAGTAAATTTGATAAGTTGGTCGACTATTACTCGTAAACTACTAAAGCGTACTTAGTTGTTATAGGTTTCTTTTTAATTTCGTTATGTATACTAATGCCGTGAATTTAATCACATATCCAAAAGCAACCATTTAGCTGGCAGGGGAACACTTGACTCTAACAAAAATTAGCCATTTAAAGCTTAATTTGTTGTTTTATTTACTTTATACCTGTCTTACTTTCTTTCTATTATGGTGGGATTATCGGCTGGATCAGCTTTGCGTAATGTTCCATAATGGCGCCGCGTATTTCACGGTGCTTTGGAACTTCTTTCCGCGAATTTCCAGTATCAGGGCGTCAGTGTCGCCACTACGATTGGAAGTGAGCATTTAGACCGTTTTTCGGGTTCCGTACCCGAAGGGTCCAAATGAAGCCCTATTGCTGTCACTAATGTGTCCAACTATCCGTCATTAGTCACACAGGTTGTACAACCAAACGGTTAGGGCTACAGTCTTCAAATTTTCACAGTTTATACTTTGGAATTAAATAATTATTATTATGTATATCTTGTTGACCCAAAGCCAAAATGGCCCATGTAGATAAAGCGCAGCGTGAAAATAAAAATTGAACTACACCATCGAGTGGGGTATCGTTGTTTAGAGCTCGTTGAGTAAATAAATACTGTATGTTTTGTTTTAAAAATATTAGAAAACAAAGGAATGAGAAACCACCAAATTCAGTTTTTTTTATTTTGTTTCGAAGAATTTTTTAACTTTGATAATATTTTTTTAATTTTAATTTTAACTATTAATTTGATAATAATATTTATTATTATATACGTATATTTTGCCAACAAATATCAATATATTGATAAATCATATTTTTTCTTTGAAATCCCCTCATTTTTAGGGTTCCTTACCCAAAGGGTAAAAACGGGACCCTATTACTAAGACTTCGCGATCCGTCTGTCTGTCTGTCTGTCTGTCCGTCTGTCCGTCTGTCTCCAGGCTGTATCTCATGAACCGTGATAGCTAGACAGTTGAAATTTTCCCAGATGATGTATTTCTGTTGCCGCTATAACAACAAATACTAAAAACAGTATAAAGTAAATATTAAAGGGGGGCTCCCATACAACAAACGTGATATCTTTGCCGTTTTTTGCTCGATATTAATAACGGCAACAGGTAAACGCCTGAAATATTCACAGAATGTTTAGTTGTATATTTACTTCAAATAATAATAATTAATACATTAAAATAAAATAAATTAAGGGGGCTCCCATACAACAAACGTGATTTTTATGCAGTGTTTTGCGATAATTGTACGGAACCCTTCGTGTGCGAGTCCGACTCGCACTTGGCCGGTTTTTTCTATTACAGCGGGTTGGTACGGAGCCCAATGTGCGAAGTCCGACACGCACTTGGCCGTTTTTAGGGTTCCGTACCCAAAGGGTAAAAACGGGACCGTATTACTAAGACTTCGCTATCCGTCTGTCTGTCTGTTTGTCTGTCCGTCTGTTACCAGGCTGTATCTCATGAACCGTCATAGCTAGACAGTTGAAATTTTCATAGATGATGTATTTATGTTGCTGCTTTAACAAAAAATACTATAAACAGTATAAATTAAATATTTAAGGGGGCTCCCATACAACAAACGTGATATTTTTGCCGTTTTTTGCTCGATATTAATAACGGCAATAGGTAGACGCTTGAAATATTCACAGAATGTTTAGTTGTATATTCACTTCAAAAAATAATAATTATTTAATTAAAAAAAAAAAAAAATAATAATAAAATAAATTAAATTAATCCCATACAACAAACGTGATTTTTTGCAGTGTTTTGCAATAATGATACGAAACCCTTCGTGTGCAAGTCCGACTCGCACTTGGCCGGTTTTTATTACAATCAGTTTGTTTTGCATCCTATTAAGCTGAAACTTAGCGTACTTACTTTTGTGAATTTGGAAACATTGAAATACCATGGTACTATGGAGCTACTCTCATGATGGAGCTAGAATGTAAACATAGCAACTCCTCAACCAACATTTTTTTTTTCTCGACCAGGCACGGTATTACTATCGTGTTTAGACTCATTGGACGCGTTTGACATTTTCTAATAACTTTCAGTTCAAAACGCATGATATAAAAAAAGATACTTTATACTTATTTCTAATGATTTAATATTTTTTACTCAGTTGACATACACCAAAATGAATCCGATAAACCCGCTGTGTGCGGTATCTGAGTTTTCCAAAAGCCCTTGCGTTTGGGACGCCGGCACTGCGCTCATCACCAGACAATCGTGGGGATTCTGGAAACTGGTGAGTTCGTTCATCTAGGATCCAGACGGATGGTTGAACTGAGGGTAAGCTATTGTACTTCTCGGTCAAAATAATTGTGCATTTGGCGGTATCACGTCACTCTGACGTTTGATTCTTGCTATTGGCGCATGAGGAGAACGCGGGGCGCTGCGCGGGTAGGCGGGAGTGGGGTCAATGACAGTCGATTTGCACAGTTATTTTGAATGTGAAACTTTTTAAGGATATTATTTTGTAACTGTAAGGGCCGATTTTTCAACAGTCTGTTAACTTTTAACAGAGGAATAAAAATCGCCGTTTAACATATTTTCTATACAAAAGGTATCAAACAGCCATTTTCATTCCTCAGTTAAAAGACTATCGAAAAATCGGGCCTCACTTAATTCTGAACGGCTTTTGATGAAACTTTACACTACTTAAGCTTACATATACATAATAACAAACAAAATATAACAATTTATTAATATACTAGCTCCGGCCCGTGTCTAACCCTCGTAAAACAGTGTTTTATTTTCAACAAACAGTGTTTGATAATATGTACTACGTTGTAGAGAAGCTATCCTAAGCAAAGGACATGCTCCATTTTGACAAGAGTTTAAACTAAAGTTCGCTGTAGCGCTGAAACAATAATTAGTCGTCTAACAAAACAGTATAAACACGCAGCGCTAGAGCGCTTCTAAGGTGTAATTTTCTCATGCTCGAAAAGACGGAATCACCTTGATTTTCATGGCGCTTACAATGACATAGGCGCTCAAGATCTAGCAAGCAACTGAATGAAGTGCGGTCGGAAGACCGCACATGAACGGAACACAGTAGTGATGTGTGGCGTCTTCTCTTGTGCGTAGAACATTATTACCTCAATGAAGGGATCATTTAAGTAGGATTTGGGTATGTAATAATTACCAACTCCACGCAGGGGGCGGTTGTATTTTATTTTGCGAATTACAGATAGAGTATCCAAGCCTAGCGTACCACTATCTCGTCAAAACCGCTGTAGCGGTCGAAAATTTTGCCGGTCTACTAGATAGTACATATTATATTAAAATCTCGAGTCTAGCTGACCTCATACTATATAGGATATCTTATGCTAGACCATCTCAGTGTCTCATGCCCTTAGCGTCGACTAAAAACGCGACGCTTGCTACATACATGTTTCGTGGTAGAGAAGTATGTGGTATGTCTAACCCTTCGCGGAAAACAGCCAAGATGTTATAGTGGCGTAGCGACATAATAATAGTACATTGTGATACAAGGGTGGAAAGTAGGTTATTGCAAACGAGCTGTCATTAACAAGCCCGAGCCGAAGGTGAGGGTTTTTAATGACACGAGTTTGCAATAACCTACACGCCCGTGTATCACACGATATTTTTCAATACAGTTGTGGGAAATAGTAAAAACAAATCAAAGAATTAGATTTATTAATTAAAAAAAAAAAGTTTTTTCAACTGGACATATTTTTTTAGGGTTCCGTACCCAAAGGGTAAAAACGGGACCCTATTACTAAGACTTCGCGATCCGTCTGTCCGTCTGTCTCCAGGCTGTATCTCATGAACCGTGATAGCTAGACAGTTGAAATTTTCACAGATGATGTATTTTTGTTGCCGCTATAACAACAAATACTAAAAACAGTATAAAGTAAATATTAAAGGGGGGCTCCCTTACAACAAACGTGATATTTTTGCCGTTTCTTGCTCGATATTTATAACGGCAACAGGTAGACGCTTGAAATATTCACAGAATGTTTAGTTGTATATTTACTTCAAAAAATAATAATTAATAAATTAAAATAAATTAAGGGGGGGCTCCCATACAACAAACGTGATTTTTATGCAGTGTTTTGCGATAATGGTACGGAACCCTTCGTGTGCGAGTCCGACTCGCACTTGGCCGGTTTTTTACAACGAAAACAGCCTACACAGCCTATTCGATTTTTGACAAATGTTGATGTGAAAATAATTAAATTGAAACTGGTAGTTAAATATATTAAACAACCATTTAAAAGACTTTTGAGAATTTAATGCTAAAACGTACGGAATCATTAATTTTTCATCGTATAAAATCTATTCCATTGTAGCGGCACAGACGCCGCCACTTACAAAAAATAATGACATGACGTCACACAAATCCTGCATCGCGCAAGCAAAGTTTTCGGCGCGATTTGAACATTACAACAGTCCGACAATAACCGTTGGGCAGTTGCCCGGACCAGACACAACACCCGTCTGGTCGGAGGATCCTCCCTTTTCTGTGGAGGTTTGCGGGACTTTACACCCTGTTCCGCATACCCCCAAACTGGTGAACCTCGAACATGAACATCAGCGCAGTCTTCGTGCAGAGCTACCTCATCGTGACGTCATCATCACTTCCTCAAGCTTTCGAGCAGCGAGTCACACAGCCAGCCAGTACCCACGGCATCTACGGGGGTATCCTGACCACCAGCATGCAGCGGACGCGCATACCTGGTCATCACCCTCAGCTTCTTTCATCACCGCTCCGACCCACTGGAGCCAGCAGCACTGTCCCGACTCACTGGGACACATCATCACCGCTCCGAACTACTGGAGCCAGCAAAAACTATCCCTACTCACTGGGATCATCACCCCGACTCACTGGGGCACAACCGCATACAGTTCCGACTCACCGCGAACTCTGCGACTTCCGGTTCCGACTCACGGGAACCAACCTTCCACTGGCCAGGCACGCATCACAAGATGTACGGACGACTCAACCTGCTATCGACCAGTCCGACAATAACCGTTGGGCAGTTGGCCGGACCAGACACAACACCCGTCTGGTCGGAGGATCCTCCCTTTTCTATGAAGGTTTGTGGGACTTTACACCCTGTTCCACATACCCCCAAACCATTTTATTCTATGTATGAAAACTCCTTGCTACTAAACTTTTTCAAATTGACTTATAAACTAAAGGCGCGTTTTTGCAACTGGACATTTTTTACAACGAAAACAGCCTATTCGATTTTAGACAAATGTTGATGTGAAAATAATTAAATTAAAACTGGTAATTAAATATATTAAACAACCATTTAGAAGACTTTTGAGAGTTCAATGCTAAAAAGTACGGAATCATTCATTTTTCCTCACATAAAATCTATCCCATTTTATTCTATGTATGAAAACTCTTTGCCACTAAACTTTTTAAATTGACTTATAAATTTAAAACTAAACTGCAAAACTAATGATCGAGCTCGTAAACAAAAGTCACGACCGCGTAACAAAAAGATGCCTATGCATAAGATTTAATTTTCGAATCATAATTATAGCCTCTGAAAGTACGCTATGTTTGGCGATGAAATGGGATAGATTTTATACGAGGAAAAATGAATGATTCCGTATGTTTTAGCATTGAACTCTCAAAAGTCTTTTAAATGGTTGTTTAATATATTTATTTACCAGATTTAATTTAATTATTTTCACATCAACATTTGTCTAAAATCGAATAGGCTGTATAGGCTGTTTTCGTTGTAAAAAATGTCCAGTAGAAAAACGCGCGACCATTACTTTTTTTACTTTTATTTTTGCGTCCGAAATAAAAGTTTCTATTCTATAACTTTTGCAGTTGAGTTTTAAATTTATAAGTCTATTTAAAAAAGTTTAGTAGCAAGGAGTTTTCATACATAGAATAAAATGGGATAGATTTTATAAGAGGAAAAATTAATGATTCCCTACGTTTTAGCATTGAACTCTCAAAAGCCTTTTAAATGGTTGTTTAATATATTTAATTACAAGTTTCAATTTAATTATTTTCACATCGACATTTGTCAAAAATCGAATAGGCTGTGTAGGCTGTTTTCGTTGTAATAAAAATATGTCCAGATGCAAAAACGCGCGAAAATTTTATTATTTTTGTGAATAAGCAAATCTAATTCTTTGATTTGTTTTACTATTTCCCACAACTGTATTGAAAAATGTCGTGTGATACACGGGTGTGTAGGTTATTGCAAACTTGTGTCATTAAAAACCCTCGCCTTCGGCTCGGGCTTGTTAATGACAGCTCGTTTGCAATAACCTACTTTCCACCCTTGCATCACAATGTACTATTCTGTTTTTGAGTCTTAGTTTGAGTCACTTACAGTCATTGCCAATCTTCTTGGCCACCCTGAAGTTGTTTCCAATAGCTGCGCAGAAGTAAATCTCATACTAAATCAATAGCGCGCCATGCCATGCGCATCGGAAAGCCAGCTTCAGGATGGCTAAGAAGATTGGCGAGTACTGTACGTCGGGTCTTTTTAATCGAAGTCGCCATAAACGGTTTTGAAATCCTCGTGTGCAGGTTGGATTCGCCGTCCGAGGCCCCGGCTGCGGCGCTCCGACAAGGTTCCTGAATATACACGACTATCTACCTTGGATAAATGACGTCATTACTGAGATGCCTTTCCAGCAATCCGAGGACACGTACAAGTTAGGAGTCCGAAGACTGAATCCTTACCAAATCGTCATTTACTCAGGTAAATATTTTGCTTTGACAGATTAGTAGTGTTACACAGCCCAGTATCAGGTCGAGATTTTCTTGGTTGCCGTAATCAACCAGTCTTCTAATTACAGGTACACCAACAATAACAGGTAACAAAAGGCACCAGTAACACCACATTGTTCATATGGGAGATAGGCCGAGGCAAGGATAATTCTCCTTTTCTTAATTCCTGCCCCACTTGGATCATAGTTGTTGTGAGATCCCTGTATCAGAAATTACTTAAGGGCATTGCCTCTATACCGCCCCTATATATAGATGCAAGTCCTCGCGTCATTAGTTGGACAGTCATAGAGCACCATGCCCCCTGTCCCACCCAAGCCTTTTATGGTCCCTTTATACAAGTAAGGTTCCTGTTTCAAAAAAACGTCGTATGTAATAAGCTTCAGTTGCCGAGCCAGAAGGGCAGTGATGAAGGGTTCTGTAATTATGCAAATTAATTTGTACACATGTTAGTCCCTCCATCTTGGATTATTTTGATGGGTTTGTGTTGATATAGGAGGGCCTTAGTTTTGAGACTCCTCCTCTATCGCCTCGCTCTCCTTTAGAGCAGTTGGCGACTTAATCCCCTGGGTATCGAAGTCCTCGAGGATGACATCCTCTGTCTGTCTGCCTCTGACGCCCTGGTCTGGATCTCTGACTCCTACACTGCGTCGTGAGATTTCGTCGCAGGCCTCCTCACGTTGTGGTGGTCTATCTTCGGAGGGTTCCGCTCCTGCTTCCGCAGTGGGTATACCTCTCCCTACTCCTCTTCCAAGAGCTTAAACGAATATCATTCAATTCCTCCTGGAAGAGAGTAGCCCGCGGCCTTGATGACCCCAGCAGACACACACAGCTCGTCTGATCCTACGTCGTGCGCGGACGCTGTGACGGATTTGTTGCGTCAGGGAATGGAGTACTACATCCCGTTCTCTGACGTAACAATGTCTAGCCAAGACCGACCTTGGTTTGGCGCCGAGTGTATTCGCGCCGATGCGCGTAAACATGAGGCGTACCATGCCTGGGTCGACGCTAGAACGCGCAAGGCGAGTGACGTTGGTCAGAGGAAGAAAGCTTACAACAGGGCTGCCAAGTCCTGCAAGAAGGTGTTGCGAAGGGCTCGGTTCGACCACATTAGCCGGATAGGGATCAAACTTGCTTCCTACCCAGCAGGTAGTAAAGCGTTCTGGTCCCTGGCTAAATCGGTTGAATCGAATTTCTGCCGTCCCTCACTACCACCACTGCTGAAACCCGACGGGTCGCTGGCCCACTCCGCTGAGGAGAAAGCAAACTTGTTTGCCTCTCTTTTTGCGGAGTCTTCGCGTCTGAATCCTGGGGGCGCGCGCCCCCCTCCTTCTCCTGATGGTTGCGAGACAAGTATGTTGGACATTCGCATCCACCAAAAGGACGTACGTAGGGTGCTGCGTAACCTCGATGTGAATAAGGCTAGCGGACCCGATGGTATACCAGCAATTGTTCTCAGAACCTGTGCGCCTGAATTGTCTCCTATCTTGACGCGCCTGTTTCGCCTTTCTTATCAGATTGGAAAAGTGCCGAATGCTTGGAAGCAAGCCAACGTACAGCCCGTGCCCAAGAAGGGCAGTCGTGCTGACCCGGCCAACTACAGACCCATCTCTGTAACGTCCATACTCTGTAAGAGTATGGAACGTGTACTTAATAATAAACTCCTGGCATACCTAGAAGCTAACGACATCCTTAGCGACCGCCAATACGGCTTCCGCCGAAATCGGTCCACTGGGGATCTTCTAGCGTATGCCATTCACATCTGGAGTGAGGCCATCGAGAGACATGGGGAAGCGCTTGCCGTCTCCCTCGACATCTCGAAGGCTTTTGATAGGGTCTGGCACGAAAGCCTTATTGGTAAGCTTCCTTCATTCGGTCTGCCCGGTGGTCTGTGTGACTGGATTGCAGACTTCCTGAGGGGTCGGTCCATTCGAGTAGTAATTGATGGCTGCTCTTCGGACCTATTGGATATTAATGCCGGGGTCCCTCAGGGGTCGGTACTCTCAGCGACATTGTTCTTGCTGCACATAAATGAACTGCTGAAACCCGGCACCTTTGGGTATGCAGATGACAGCACTGTTGCTGAGAGATACTTGTCCAATGCTCGTGCTACCGGGCCTCAGATCCAGTCTCTCCGGGAGGCCATGGTGGAGCGCTTGAACCTGTCCTTGCAGGCAGTCTCCGAATGGGGCGATGCCAATCTGGTCAGGTTCAATGCCGCAAAAACACAGGCGTGTCTCTTCTCCGCGAAAAAGAGCCAATTTCACCCGGCTCCATCTTTCCGAGGTGTAACCGTACCGATAACAGACCATCTTGAGCTTCTTGGCGTAACGTTGACATCGACACTTAATTTTGGCCCATACATTGAGGCAAAGGCTCAACTGGCTGCCAAAAAGTTGGGGATCCTTGCGAAGGTGAGACGGTACTTCACGCCAGAACAGCTGCTTAAGTTGTATCAAGCGCAAGTTCGATCTTGCATGGAGTACTGTTCTCATCTCTGGGATGGATCTGCCAAGTACCAGCTTGATGCTCTAGAGTCGATCGAAAAACGGGCCAAGAGGCTCATCGGCAATGAGGCACTGGTCGAGTCAAAGCTCCAGAGCCTTGAACATCGTCGTCGAGTTGCCAGCTTGTCGGTTTTTTATCGGTTGCATTTCGGAGAGTGTGCGATGGAATTGCATGATCTAATTCCGCCTAGCCCATTTCATCATCGGACTACAAGACGTACGGCGATGCGCCATCGGTACATGGTGGACATCCCACCCATACGCACTAAACGTTTTGTAAATACTTTCATTATGCGTACAGCTAAGGAGTGGAATTCCCTGCCGGAGTCTGTGTTTCCAGATAGCTACAACCTCGGAGTCTTTAAGTCAAGAGTGAATAGGTTACTTCTAGGCAAGCGTGTTACACCGTCGACCACATCATCGCTTACCATCAGGTGAGATAGTGGTCAAGCGCGAGCCTATCTATAATAAAAAAAAAAAAAGACACCCCGCCCATGAGGATGATATGACGGATGCCGGTCTACTCAGTGAGAGTATTCACTACTTTCCAGTCGTCCGGCCCCAAGGCAAGGTTAAGCTGCTGGAGCAATCGAATGACCTGGGCAGTCTTGAAACGCCAAATTGCGATTCTTTCATGCCATTTTGACTGGCTTTGAGAGGTCCTTGGCGTCCAGGACCTTTTTCCAGGTTTCAGGGAGCCAAGTTCCACATTGTAGATGGCACCCCAAAACCAGCAAGCTGCATCAGAGTTGCCACAGGATACATGCACTGTACCTTTTTTTTTTTTTGGTTCCGCTGGGAAAAAATGCATTACGCATACTCACCCATTGGGGGAATGGGGGGCTATGTGGGACTCCCCGGGCAAGCCCGGTATACCCACTAAAATAACCCAGCGGCACTCCCGCATCGTCTGAATGGAGGAGGACTGGGAAGCCGGCACACAGGGCGCCTTTCTAAGGCTGTGCCGGTTTCCCAGTCCCCCTCCACTCAGACGATGCGGGAGTGCCGAGTGCAGAGCCAGGTGCAGAGCGGGCTGAGCCAGGTGCAGAGCGGGCAGAGCCGGATGCAGAGCCGGGCAGTGCAGGGTGCAGAGCTGGGCAGAGCTGGGCAGAGCTGGTCAGTGCACCCGGGCAACCTCCCCCGCAGGGGCGGGCGGCCCGCCCAGAGGCCCGGAAGCGAGCCCCACCTCCCACCTACCTTTTTTTTTTTTTTTTTCTCTGGATAAAAATGCATTACGCATACCCGCCCATCGGGGGATGGGGGGCTATGTGGGACTCCACGGGCAAGCCCGGTATACCCACTGAAATAACCTAGCGGCACTCCCGCATCGTCTGAGTGGAGGGGGACTGGGAAACCGGCACAGCCTTAGAAAGGCGCCCCCGCGCCCGTCGCCCGCTAGTCACCACCAGGAGGAGGGAGGAGACGATTATACAACCGCCTTCTCCCTCCCCTTCTCCGCCTGCGGAGCGGCGGCGCGAGAGGATCGTCCTCCCGCGCACGCTCCGCCGCCTCCTTTTGCGACATCACGACCTCGCAAAAGGAGGCAACCGCCGCCCAGGCCTCCTCACTCCCCAGCATGGAGTTGACCACGCTGGGGAGCGAGAGGTCCTGCCCGATCTCACTTGTTAGGGCACGGCGCAGCTCAGCCCAGGCTGGGCACACCTCGAGGGTGTGCTGCGCCGTGTCCTCTAACGCGCCGCAGTCGTGGCGTGTACCTGCGACAACTCCGGAAGCAACCGTGAAAACAGGTAGAGGATCCGGTGATCCTTCCAGTTTCTCAATTATGAGCTCCTGGATTGGCACGAAATCCTCAGCCTTCATGTACTACTCCGGGTACTTGACTGTGACGACGGCGAGTTTCACAGCCGCCACTGCATCCCTAAAGGATCCGGTCGAGGACAAATTACCCTTGGGTCTTCATTCGTATACACCGTCTTGCGTAGCGTGTAAACGTTCAAAGAAACCATCAGACCATCGCTGTGGGTCACCTGGGTGTGCCACTTATAAACTTAAGCTCGAAAAACTTATCCTCAACACCAACTACTAAGATAATGGACAGATTCACCATAGGACAATTAAATCTCCACAACGATAAGGTGGCGACTTCTTAACTGGACAAAATAATTATCGATTATACCTTAGATATAGACAAGCACTATATCTCTCTCTCTATCAAGAACAATATCAAAACGCACGTTTACGTCGCAAAGTAGTACAGTTAGATGGCAAAGCACGAACTGGTATTTACGTGGCGCATTCTTCTAACTTCACAGTGTCATGTCTTTGCGTAACTTTATGACACCCTATTGTGCCGTTGCGGAGGTCTCATCGTCTACTTTTAAAGTTTACGTTGTGAGCTGCTACTTTCAATATTCAGACCCTGTTGCTCCTCATATACATAAACTCCGTCACGTCTTGCAGTCACTCGCGGGCTGCAAGGTTATTGTTGGCGCTGATGTTAATGCGTCATCATCACTCTGGTATGGCGAAGTTCGGTCTACGGATTATGAACGACGCTGCGCTGTTGAAGATTTCATTGCGAAATGAATCTGACTATTCATAATACCCCTGACGCACCACCAACTTTTTGCAGCCAAATGGGCGAATCTTGTATTGACGTCACACTTTATTTCGTGCAGACGTACACTTGGATAGGTGGCGTGTCCTACCGGACGCGTCTTGTAGTGATCATCGCTTGATCGTGTACGAATTTGTTCTGGTTTTTACTCAGGGTACGTCACATTGAAACGGTTAGTGGTCCTACCTTCTTCCAACGTTCCTAGGGATAAGGCGTGAAATAAGAAGGAGGCGGAAACCATTTAACAAAAATATTTATTTATAAGAACTAGTCAAGCCGGAGGGGTAACAAGGTGGTGTTCGAGCCGTTCTACAAGTAAGTGCTGAATTCTATTAACTCTCAGTGATCCAGTACTGTCCTGAGTCAAGCCGCAGGTGGAAGCAGGTGCTCGACGAGTAGTCTGGAGTAGGGCGTAGGCTGGTCGCTGGAGAATCCAGCTGGAAGCGCCGCGGGGTATTCTTCTAACCCGGACCTTGAACCCTGGAACGCGTCAACAAATAAGGGTGTTACGGTTCGTTCCAGAAACTCCTGTGAGCATCCACGACTACGGCATGATGGAAGCACTAGGCCCGTAGTAGTGAAGCCGTGGATGGTCACAATCAGACACGGAGATTACAATTAAAAATAACGGAATAAAATTCAAATTATTTTAAAATGATGTGGGTAGAAGTGAAAAATAAAATTGAAAATAATTTTTAGCCATTTCACAGTAAGCTAATAAATCAAGGCTAGATGACAATGAAATGCGAAGATGTTTAAATGTAGCTACTATGAAAATGAAAATAAATTACATGTTTAATGAATGAAAACACCCAAGCTTTAAAAGTGAGTAAGTGACGATGATACTATATAATAACATGCACCACTTACCCAATCTGGGGTTGGAAAAACACTTAATAACTTTAACCACTTCACAATATAATGCGAGGCGAACAATAATTTAATGTGACGGTTACGCGCAAAAAAGGAATACTGTTTAGCTAGCGTAGCAGAGACCGTCATGTACGAGCGTTCGTCTTAGCAGCCGGGTGGCGTATCTCTCTCGCTCGGTGGGGAATGCCGGTGCGGCGCGGTGTGCCTACGATCGTTATCTATAGTAATGACCGTAACGTGATTAGTCGAGTGCAGACAAAAGAACGTCGAATTTGCGAATATGATGAATATGCGTCGTATTGATGAATTTATTCTTGCTCTGATGATTTAATATATTTATTTATTTTTGTGAAGTGGTAGAATATGGGTAATTATATAAAATAATGAACGTATAACGTTACAACATGTCATTGGTAACTTTAGCTATAAATGTAAGGGTGCGAATTGGGAATTCTTAAACTCGCTTCTTGCGTCTCACGCCAAAGACTTTACTCGTGATGGGCTGTCAGCTGAAGAAAGTGCTGAAATTATGTCAGACACCTTCACTTACTGTGCTGACATTGCCATTGGTCATGGATCTATGACCAATATACGTAGATGTGATTGGTGGTGTGACTACCTAACTGAACAGCGTAAACATCTTAACAAGCTTAAAAACCGTAATGGGTCTACCTTTTATAGCAGAACTTTTCATCATCATCATCATCATATCAGCCGAAAGACGTCCACTTCTGGACATAGCCCCCCCCCCCAAGCGTCGCCACATTGACCGGTCCCGTGCGTCTCGCAACCAGCGGATCCCCGCAACCTTCACCAGGTCATCGATCCATCTGGTCGGAGGCCTTCCAACGCAACGTCTTCCGGTTCGCGGTCGCCACAACAGAACCTTTCTGCCCCATCGGCCATCCGTTCTGCGAGCAATGTGCCCTGCCCACTGCCACTTAAGTTTGGCAATTCTTCGGGCTATGTCGGTAACCCTGGTTCTCTTGCGGATCTCTACATTTCTGATTCGATAACGCAAGGAAACTCCGAGCATAGCCCTCTCCATTGCCCTTTGAGTGACTGTAAGCTTTCTGATGAGGCCCATTGTAAGCGACCACGTCTCAGAGCCATATGTCATCACTGGCAACACACACTGGTCATAGACTTTCGTCTTGAGACACTGTGGTATGTTAGACGAGAAGATACCGTGCAACTTCCCGAACGCTGCCCAGCTGAGTCGGATTCGACGGTTGACCTCTTTCTCGAAGTTGGCCCTACCCAACTGGATCGTTTTTCCCAGGTAGACATACTCGTAGTCGCCCACAACTTCGAGTGCAGAGTCTCCGACCTTGATAGGCGTGGGTGTAACATGGGCATTCAACATCACCTTGGTTTTGTCCATGTTTATTCTAAGACCCACTCTTTCGGAAGCTCTACTGAGGTCATTGAGCATTGTACTGAGGTCCTCCATGGTCTCAGCCATAACCACTATATCGTCGGCAAACCGAAGGTCACTCACCTTCAGTTTGCCGATGTACTCGCCATTGACGTTGATGCCTAGCCCTCTCCAGTCCAGAACCTTGAAGACATCCTCCAGTGCAGCGGTAAACAGCTTCGGAGATATGACGTCTACCTGTCTCTCACCTCGCTGTAGAAGGACTGGTTCCGAGGTCTGATCCTGAAGTCGAACTGACATGGTGGCGTTTTTGTATAAACACTTCAACACTTCGATGTACCGGTAGTCAATTTGGCACCGTTGGAGAGACTGCAGTACAGCCCAAGTCTCGATCGAATCGAAGGCTTTCTCGTAGTCCACAAACGCTAAACAGAGAGGCAGGTTGTACTCTTCGGTCTTATGTATAACCTGCCGCAGCGTATGTATGTGGTCTATGGTGCTTTAGCCTTTACGGAATCCGGCTTGTTCGGGAGGCTGGAAATCGTCAAACCAGCGCGCGGGACGATTCGTGATGACTCTTGAAAACAGCTTGTAGACATGGCTAAGAAGTGTGATGGGCCTATAGTTCTTCAGTAGGGCATTGTCACCCTTCTTGAAGAAGAGTACCACCACACCCCTGCACCGTGCCTGTGGCGTTTTCCCTTCGAGTATGACGGAATCAAACAGCTTCTGAAGGGCCTTAAGTATTGGTTTTCCTCCCGCCTTCAGGAGTTCGGCCGTAATTCCGTCGTCACCCGGTGCCTTGTTGTTCTTAAGCTGTTTTAGAGCCATCCCAATCTCATAAAGGCTGACGTCCGAAATGTCTTCGGTATAGTGTCGGGTCAATCTAGCTCTAGGGTCATTCGCTAGATTCTCGATGGGTTTACTGGTTGCCCATAGAATCTCTTGATTGCCCTCAGAAGCTCCGGTTTGGCGGAAACGATCCTGCCATCATCGGTCTTCACAGATCTCTCGCAAAGACCTTGGAGCCCTTATTTCGCTCAATCGCGTCTTTAATACGCTCAGTATCATCGTCTGAAGACTGCAGGATCATCTCACGCCTCTCCTTCATGAGCTTGAGAGTAGGATCAGAGAGCTTTTTGTTCATATCTGTACGGCGGGTCTTGAAAAACTTAGACCCGACCGTATGGACTGCTTCCATGAACCCATCGCTGTAATCGTCCACGGAGCTTCCTAGGCACTCGAAACGAGTCTGGAGTTCGAGCTGAAAATTCTGTGGGTTTTGGACCTGGATCTGTGCTGGGCGGAGCGTGGACTTCACCAGTCGAGACCTTTCAAGCTTAACATTAATGTTCAATGTGCCTCTTACCATGCGGTGATCGCTCCCGGTTTTCACCGAATTGATCACAGAGACATCATTGAACATTTGCTTCTTGATTGACATGATGAAGTCGATCTCGTTTTTAGTTGCACCATCGGGGCTTTTCCAGGTCCACTTCCTGTGCTCACGCTTTCTGAAGAAGGAGTTCATCATGTAGAGGCCCTCCTTCTCCATAAAGCTGGCCAGTAGGTGACCCCGGTGGTTCCGGCGTCCAACTCCAAATTACCCCACTTGCAGCTCATCCAGTCTCGTTTGCCCAGTTTAGCGTTGCCCAGTTTAGCAGGCCTTTTTATATCATAATATTATTATGCATAATAACGGATAGCATAAACATCATATCGCAGAAAATAGTTTGGCATACACTCATTTAACATACATTCAAACTCATAATGTTGTAAGTCCGTATCATCAGGCATAAATTTCATATCGATAGTCATTAAAAGGCAAAACCATCATATCGCAGAAAGTTCACAGTCAGAATCGGCTTTTGGCATACATTTCATATCCATATTAATTGATACACTCATCTATCACATTATAGAGTAATTTTTTATTATTTACCATAATAAAAGATTGATTGAACACATTTTTTTTTGTGTTTTAATTCGCTGTATGAAGCATGCAAACATGCAAACAAGCATACAATGAATGCTGCATGCAGCAAGCATGCAGCATTCAAACTAACATACACCATGCATGCAGCAAGCATGCAGCATTTAAACAAGCATACATCATGCATGCAGCAAGCATGCAGCATGCAAACAAGCGTACACCATGCATGCAGTAAGCATGCAGCATTCAAACAATCATATACACATCCAAGCAAGCATGGAAGTGAGCATGCAGCAAGCATGCAACATCCAAGCAAGCATGCAAGTGAGCATGCAGCAAGCATGCAGCATTCAAACTAACATACACCATGCATGCAGCAACCATGCAGCAAGCATGCAGCATTTAAACAAGCATACATCATGCATGCAGCATGCAAACAAGCGTACACCATGCATGCAGTAAGCATGCAGCATTCAAACAATCATATACACATCCAAGCAAGCATGGAAGTGAGCATGCAGCAAGCATGCAACATCCAAGCAAGCATGCAAGTGAGCATGCAGCAAGCATGCAGCATGCAAACAAGCGTACACCATGCATGCAGTAAGCATGCAGCATTCAAACAATCATATACACATCCAAGCAAGCATGGAAGTGAGCATGCAGCAAGCATGCAACATCCAAGCAAGCATGCAAGTGAGCATGCAGCAAGCATGCAAGTGAGCATGCAGCAAGCATGCAAGTGAGCATGCAGCAAGCATGCAAGCAAGCATGCAAGAAAGCATGCAGCAAGCATGCAACATGCAAGCAAGAATGCAAGTGAGCAGGCATGGATTCTGTCACGGCTCCGGCGCTGCGTGGCTCCGGCGGTCCCACGTGAGCTTATCGTCGCAGATGGTTTTAACGCTCACCACCTGCTCCTCAGCTCGCAGGCCGCCTCGCCCCTACGCGCCTACACGGGCTTAAATTACAGACAAGACTACGTGGAGTCGGTTTAGCAGCGATTCGTTTCTGTCACTAACTTTTGTAACAAAAAATGCTATTTTATAGAAATGCCTAATAAAATTATTGCAAATGAATTTCTACCATCTTCATAATATGCATACTGAAATTATGCCAATTGAAATTCTGCCATCTTAATTGTAAGCCATTGTAAATTCGGACATAGAAACATTCGGCCAAAGAATATTTATATTAAATAATTTTTATGCCTTAAGATTATTCGTTTAAAGAAAATTTATGCCAAGTGTGTTATGCCAAATAAATTTCGGAGTATCAAGATTCTGCCAGATAGAGGGAACCCTTTAATAATATCATTGTTCTTTAAAATTACAGCTAAAGCAAATATTCCGAAACAACATGGAAATTGTGCGAGGGGACCACGAGGAGGTATCATATTTAAGGACAGCGCAGAAGTTTTGGTTAACAAGGACTTTGTGCAAGGCTTCTATTTTGTAAGTACTTCACTCTATTTCGACGTCTTTGAACTGTCGGTCCATGAAAACTAATGTGAAGTGAGCATGAAGTTAGCTGGCATTTGACAATTGTTTTCTTTGAGTATCATCAGCATTTAGGATACTTCCCCTCCAGGATTCGCTTTAACTTTTCACACTATAATTACAACTGTCTTCCACCATAACTTATTATGTCTGAACAAGGCATTATTATATAGAGTGGAGAAAAATGGCATTAATTGATACTAGTGCGGCGGAGAGAAGGTCCTAAGCGCTGTGAAATAATAAGCGTCGCTTACGTCGGCGATGCTTACGCGTTTGAGACTTCGAGACAAACCACTCCGCCACTGCCGCAGGCGCTGCGATCAAGTGGTTTGCTTAAACTCGGCGATACGTATTCTAAATCATCTTTTTACGAATTTCCAGTGTTCCCAGAGCAGGTCTGCTCGGAAATTAATGTTTGCGATTTCATAAAATCATGGGCTTTTTAGTACCTTCATTAACGGTATAATTCATTAATTCACTCTGCACGGTGAACCAACCGCCGAACAAGGACGGTCAAAAATCCGTAACTTTGTGGATGGAGATTTTTTATGAAAAATGCTTTTAAATCTACATGATCTACACTAATATTAAAGAGGAAAGATTTTGTAACGAATAAATTCAATATATTTTATTACTAGAAAAAATTTGAGATCCTTATGAAAATTGCAAGTATGTAACCCAATAAAAAGTAGCAAAATTTTGCTTATAAAATTCTTTATTTGGTGTGCGCTGGTAAAACTATTAATGCTACATACAAATTATGTGCTACATGATTAAAGGGGATGTAAGGGGCACACTTAAGAACATAGCAATCCAAGTCAACATAACCTGTTCGTGGTGCAACCTGCTAAACAACAAACGAGGCTCTGTCGACAACCGACTAATGGCAGTATAACCATTCCAACAACATTTCGCAGCTAAATGGTGCAGACTGGTGACGGGCAGCAGCGTCACCAGTGCGAGAAGCTGCGATCTGAGATTGCCAACCCGCATGCCCAGTGTGGCGATTATGGGCCTTCATTACATAAAACCCTCCATGGCAAGTCATTATCAACCACGGCCCCCAGTTCGCCGCCTTGCTGTTACTGCTGATAATGGCGCGGTCACGGTGACGGCAGGGCATTCAGGGGTGCAAAGAATCTCCGGGTCACGGATTACGGCCGCCAAACTAAAACCCAATTTTAATGACCCTGGCTACGTATAACGGACGCACGTTACGGCTTGACGAACACCACGTGCAGCTAGAACAAGAGCTCGAGAATATAAGGTGTAAGGTGGTTTATATAAAGTTGTATTCTGGGGTTGAGTAAAGTCCGAAGACCCAATAACCCTTGAATCGGCCCACATTATGCATTATCGAGATGGAGACCAGCTATCACAAGGCGGCGTCGGGTTTCTGGTAAATAAATCCATCTGTGACAACGGGTAGGCAGGGTAGGTAGGATAGGGTAGGTAGGTGGGTAGGCAGGTAGGGTATGTGGGTAGGTAGCAGGTAGGGTATGTGGGTAGGTAGGGTAGGTTTAGGAGGTAGGGTAGGTAGATAGCCAGTTGACGCGAGCGAAGCCAAGGGGGGCTATAAAATAAAGCTATATCAGTCATAGAAAAATAAGTAAAGGTATATTTCTGACTTTAATCCCAGTTGGTGATATCAATGATGGCTGAGTTCAGATGCGCTTTAGTGGATCTCGATGTACACAGACAGTCTAATGCCGCTATATGGGTAGAACACAACTGTCACAGAGATCAAATGGCGCTCAATCACGGGTTTAGTAGACCGTTGAGAGAAAGGTAAGTAGGCACACTTTCCTGCTAACTTCTTACGTCAGACTTTACACTATTTTTACTTATTTGTGTTTTATCTGATGTATAATATTATGTTGTGTGTCCTTTAGTCTGTGCTAAATAAAGGTATTACCTTTCTTTATTTTTACTACTTGGTCAAAATAACTGTGCACTTGGCGCAGTCTCCATTTTTTTTTTGGTCCTCTTCCAATGACTTCTCCCGCTCTGGGTGAGGCGGGAGGGCGTGTCAGACTTTATCTGACTAAAAATCCACCCATGTACCTTCAGTTGCTTGAGCCAGGGTCGCGTTAAAAAGTTTCCGCGGTCCATACAGGCATCGGTTACTCAAACCCACTTTATAACGAATTTGGGTAATTAAAAAAAATATTTATATTATATATACTATATTTAACGAAAGTGCGCAATGCCGATATTAATATCGGCATTCCGATATTGAGATTTAATATCGGAAATCAATATTGGAATTGAATAGCTTCCGATATTACATGCCCTAATCGGTTCTCGCGGACGCCGCCGTCAGTTCTTGCTGACATCTCTTTGAGGCGTGCGTGGAACACAACGCGCCGTCGACTCGGGCCTGGACCTTATCGGACGTTGCCCGCACCTACGGAGTTCGGGAATCGGCTTGCGACTCCCGATGCCCAAGGCGTCTCGTGTGGTTGCTAAGGGCGTAACGGCGTCCCCGTTACGTCTTTCTCATGCGTTCCGCCTCCTACTTTGCGAGCATTACTGCTTCGAAGAAGGAGGAGACAGCTACTCATGCACTCTCGCTACGTACCATGGCCTGAACCAGGGCCGGACGCGAGAGGTCACCAGCGCCAATCGCCTCCACGAGGACACAGCGGTACTCCGCCCAAGCTGGGGAGACCTCCACCGTATGCTCCATCGTGTCCTTCGGGTGATCCACACAATGATAACACCCGGGCGTTTCCTTCCGCCTAATCCTTAACAGGACCTGCGTCAGGTGGAAGATGAGGACGCCGTGGAGCCTCTCAAACCACTCCTCAAAGAGGGGCCTTATTGCCGCAATTGTGGCGTGCCCAGCACTGGGTTGCGACAGTCACTCTCTCCATGTCGCCATGAGATCCTGCCGGCGCTCTGTCCTCCGAGCCGCGATTCGTCGCGGCAACGGAGTTTCACCCTGGCGTTTCACCTCCTCGCACCACCCTCATATGTGCGCGAGGACTTTTGCCTCCAGATCTCATGGCGGCAATCCGGCAAGGAGGCTCGCCGCCTCACCGGACACCGTGCGGTATCCCTAGACCAGCCGGATGGCCATGACCCTTTGTGACGCGTTCAACCGCTGGGCTGGTTGCCGCCTCAGGGAACGCGCCCACATCGTTGCCCCGTAAAGGGCCATGAACCGCACGAGATTGGGCAGGAGCCGCTTGCCCCGGCCTGATAATGAGGATGTTTGGATAAGAATTGGCACAGAGATAGATTTAGTCTGGAATAGCATGTGTACAGGTCCCGTCACGTAAAAAAACCGCTGGCCTTGAATCTGCGAACTGAGCGATTTATCGATCAAACTGGTGGTATGAAGGGGGAGCAATGAGGGAATGCTCCGCCAGTATTTCTGTGCGTGCACCCGTTTTGGTTCGTCAGTTGATCCATGCTTCACGCTTTGTTCGCTCCCAAAATACAGCATACACAACTTTCTTTACACGAAGATGGTTTTAAAAATGAAGGAAAAAAATATGATGTATAGTATTTATTGTTTTATGAAGAAAGAAGCTCAAAAAGGAGCAGTTGATAATTTATAATGATAAAATATTTATATATTTATAATGATAAGATCGAAATAAAAAGTAATGTTCGAGTAAACATTATCTCATTTAAATCCAGCCTCTTCCAAAGTACTAAGTAGCTAGTAAAGTACCTATTATGACTCTACAATAAAACAATTACTCTTATTGTTACGGACGATTGGTGGACTGTATAATAATGTAAAATGATAACACTTTAGATAGTCACTCGTTGTTAATTTTGTAATAGTTGCAAACTCAAATCACTTATATCGACTGGTACCAAAAACCTGACCGAATGACATGCCAAAAACATTGTCAATACAAAAATAGCTAAAATGTTTAATATATAAATAAAAAAGGTTGCACCAGCCAGTCGCCAACATTCCGGACCCCTAGTGGAGCACTAAACTCTGGTGGCAACTGTCTGGGTATGTGCAACAAGTGGCAGAAGCTTACGGACTGGTCGGCGCAAGATACCTCCTTTGGTAGCAACGTCTGCGACACGAACCAGTCCGTCAGGTCCTGCAAAGGTTTTGTTTATCCTACCAAGAAGCCAAAGACCCCTTGGTAGTGTATTGTCCGCTATAAGGACCACGTCACCCTCGCATAATCCAGACTCGCTTCTGTTTCGGCCTCGTGGAATTAGAGTAGGCAGGTACTCAGCCAGCCATTTTCCCCAGAAATGTTCAGCCAGCCTAAGAGCGAGCCGCCAATCAGTCGCTCGTAATAAGTCTGCATCCGGAAGTTTGCAGGGCCATGATGTCACTGATGAAGATCCGAGGATGAAATGAAAAGGCGTTATAGCCTCGGGGCGTCTGGTGAGTTTGGCACATAAGTCAATGGCCTGCTGTTGACGATCGATTCCGCTTCGATAAGCAACGTGGTAAGAACTTCTTCTCAAGGTGCTCTGTCCTTTAATGTGACTCGTAGAGCTGTCTTCACCGAGCGTACCAGACTTTCCCACGCTCCACCCATAAATGGCGAGGCAGGTGGAATGAAACGCCAGGAGATCTTGCGGCTGGTCGCGAAGTTTTCTACTGCCTCATCGAAGAGTGATGCGCTCAGCCGCTTACGCTTGGCCCCAACAAAGCAGGTTGCGTTGTCGCAGAAGATTGTAGCTCGGATCGCCGGGAAATTAGGCGTCTAAGGGTCATTATTGCAGAGCTAGATGATAATGAAGCGACCACTTTCAGATGTAGAGCTCTTGTAACAAGGCATGTGTAAAGAGCCACCCACCTCTTTTCGCGTCGTCGGCCAATTGCAACTTCTATGGGGCCGAAATAATCTAAACCAACATGCGTAAACGGCCGTGTGTGGTGGTCTAGCCGCTCTGGTGGCAAGTCGCCTGTTGCTGGTGTTACTAAACGACCATTCTGTCTTCTGCATTGTAGACACCCTTTGGCTATGCTTCGGATGGTAGCCCTAGCCCGTAGAATCCAAAATGTCTTCCTTATTTCATTGAGCACAAGCTCATGGTTCCCATGTCCGGCTTCAGCGCGTTTATGCAAAATGATAAAGTGTACAATACGATGACGACCGTCAAGAATGATCGGTGACTTAACACTCACTCACCCCAGGAGCGGATTTTATTCGTGAGTATAATCTAATCAGGCCATCTTTGTCAAGAACCGGGGCGAGTGCGGCTATGCGACTGAGGCTTTCAAAATCTTCAGTTCTTCGGAATAGCTGTCTATCTGAATCCTTGAGAAAAGCATCTTCTCTGCTTAAAGAATGTCATCAGCTGAAAGATGCGAGGGGGACGTTGTATCATGAACAGATTTCGATAGTAAGCGCGGTGAACTGGATTTTGACCAAAACTTTCGTACGGCTTGGAAAACGCGGGCCGTAGATTTTAGTAACCGTAGCCAGCTGCTAAAACGAGCTGCGTCTGGAACTGGCGGAACTAACAATGGATTGTCTACAAGAAGCCCTACGTATTCCGGTTTTAACTCAGAAGTACGTAAAACTTCGTCAATGATGTGTTCTGGTTCATGTGGCCATTCTGAGGGTGAATCGATGAGAAAAGATGGGCCAGCGAACCATCGTCTGCGATGTTGAGTTCGCTAGGAAGCCATTTCCAATTGGATGGATTCGTAAATTCTAAAATTTCGCCTAACCTGTGGGCTACAAACTGCTTAAAATACCGCGCGTCGCTGCAAATCCACTTACCACTCACCAGCCAGTCACCTACACTTATATTATAAAACAATAGCCTAGTACTTTTAGTCCGGGAGGTAGCGTTGCATTTTAGGTAGTGTTTTTACGCCATTCGGTTGCCATCTTGTTCAATAGATCTCGAATGACTGATGAGTGAACCAAGCGTCAGCTGACGAACCCGCGGTGGGTGTAGGATTGAAAGATTACGGAAGTGGTGAAAAAAAAATGAAGTACTAGTACGCCGGCTGAAACTTTTTACCCGACTGCCGAAGGAGGGTAATGTGTTTATCAGTCTATGTATGTATGTATATATGTATGTTTGTTCCTATGTGGCGTTCCAGAGACCAAACGCGTTGACCGATTTTGATGATTCTTACGGCTACATTAAAATTGGAAAAAACAAAAATGGCGGATTTTAGGCGCAATTTTGGGGGGAAAAAAATTTTTTTTTTCGTCCAAACCCATCGTGTGGGGTATCAAAATAAAGGGTTTTAAAAGACGATTTCAAAAATATATAACGCTTATGTGTTTAAATGTACCTAATTCTAAAAAAAAATAACTAAAAGTTGTAAATAAAAAAAGTTAATAAAAAAAATAAAAAAACCCGACTTTAAAAAGCAAACTAAAAAGACGTAAACAAGAAGAAAATCATGCTGTGCAGTCGGAGGATACATCTGGTTTTGGTCCGCCAGCTCGCGAATATGTATCCTCCGACTGCACAGCATGATTTTCTTCATGTTTACGTCTTTTTAGTTTGCTTTTTAAGCAGTCGAGTTTTTTGATTGTTTTAATTAACTTTTTTTTTATTTTTCGCCCCGTATCATATGAGACCGCTCTTTACTCCACCCTCCATACCCTCGAGGCGAAAGCGGGGCGCCGTGCGGCTATGCGGCTCTGAGTTCGATTTGCACAGTTATTTTAGAATAGAATAGAATACTTTTTATTATGTACACCAAGTTACGGCAAGTATAGACGAAGAAAACAATACACTGGGTGACACAATGGTCGGCCATTTGGTTATGGTGGTTATTTTGTCCGTGTTATAACCGTAATTTCATTAATATGTCCACAGAATGGAATGTTTCCTGTACTTCAAAACAGCTGCATTCATTGAAGTTCGTTTTTACTTTTCCTTCAAAGCGAATCTCGATATAACAGTATATGGTAAAGAAGAAACGCTAAGGATTGTCCCGGATCCGTTCAAAACTTCGCAGGCCACGACGAATTGGTGGCCCACTTCTGACCGCGTCAAGTTCGGTTATTTTACACCTGCAGCTAAGTGGTGGTGGCATATGTAAAATAAAGATTATTATAAAACATTATACTTTTTTATTATACCTGAGTTGCAGGTGTTAAACATTATACTTTTTTATTATACCTGAGTTGCAGGTGTAAGAATCATGAAGGAACCGCCATATATAGTAGATTATTAGACGAGGGTCGAAAGGAATCAATTCCCATACGAGTTACTTAGACGGCTATATACCTAATAGTCCGAGTAGGAATTGATGTCTTTCACCCGTGTTAAGCACTTTACTTTTCAATTCGAATATAAGGAAAGTAATAAGTAGTAGTTTTCGGATCAAATAAACACTACTTTCCGAGTATGAGAAATTAAAAAAATATTGACATCCACCAAGCTTGGAATATCAGGATGGCTTATTTTTTCTATTCTGTAGGCTCGCGCTTGACCACTATCTAGATGGTTGTTGGTTATTTATGGTGTATGAGAGTTACTATGTATGTGATGTGTAAGAGGAGGGTTTTATGAAGAAAGTCACAGAAAGACAAGGTTAGGTATTTATTTCAATTAGGCTTGTCAATTAATTCATATTGAGAAGGCTCCACCCGCAGCCTTATTGCGTAAGTGCGCAAAGAAGTTAAACTCTATCCAACCGACCAAATCGACCAATCACATGCGAGATGAATGACGCGTCCGTTTTGTGTGATTGGCCGATTTGGTCGGTTGGATAGAGTTCAACTTCTTTGCGCACTTACGCAATACGGCTGCCGTTCGCTAAACTAGTTCTCGTGGAGTAAGAAATTCCACGGAAACTCTTTAAATAGTATTTATAGGTATTTTTTACAATCAAATTATTATAAAGATCGTTTATCACAATAAAGATCTAATTCTATGATTACCATTTTATGATGAATCCTGTAACATTTCACAATATTACAGAATAAAAACAACAACCCAGGGCAAGGAAAAGAACTAGCCCTTAAATTAATTTAACTTATTATTAGGAATAAAGGCCATAATATGATACAGATACAGTTTTAACACAACTAAATATTAGCAATAATCAAGTTATAACTTACCTACGTGAAGCTTGTGTAGTCGACCTTTCACAAAATATCATCACTCAGGAAGACAATATCACTATCACACTCACAATATAATATCTGGCCAGGAGGGTGACCATAAGCTCTTAGAGTAAGGTTATTTTGAGATCGCGTAAGTGACAGATGTATACAAGTCATCTACATCTGTCCCCTACACACACTCAAAGTAACCTTACTGTAAGAGCTTATGGTCACCCTCCTGTACTGGCTTGTAGTTCACAACAAAGTAAGTCAACTTACGAATAACACACTATTTTATAGTAACGACCTGTCACAATTCGTCAAATGTGAGAAAATGGCGACTTATCCCCACCATTTTCCACATTGCTATAAATAATTCTTATGTAATGAAACCATTTTAAAACGTATCAAAACAATTAAGGAATTTAATATCGCCTATTTAGTTATTCCATGAAAGGACTGCCTATCTGACATCCACATCCCAGTAACTTAGTAATACAATACTCCTATATCAAAACTGGTGTCAGATTATCTGGCATCTGACCACCGATCCTGAATGCGAGACGCACGGAACCGGTCAAAGTGGCGACGCTTGACAGAAGATAGGCTTCGCCGGCAGTGGACGTCCTGCGGCTAAAATGATGATGATGACTATCTTGCCTCAACACTCGTCGGCGTATCGTTATTTACGCAGACGACACCCTGGTGTAAGCCAACGGGGACACCTACAACGAGACCATCGAGTTATCCGAGCTCGGGGTGGCAAGAGTCGCGGCTTCGATCTGCGAGCTGGGTTTGGAGATAGCGCCACATAAAACTGAGGCTCTGTGTCCATAAACTGCAGAGGGGCAGATAGCCACCCAGCTCGTCAGTGACAGTTGGAGAAGCGTAAGTCCAGGTGGGTCGATACATTAACTGTCTTGGCCTAACCCTGAATAGTTGGTGGGGCTTCGAAGAGCATTTTTAATCTTCAGTTCTTAATATACCCATTCCTGCCCTCACAGACGTTGTTCGTACGATGTCGCTCACCGAAACAACACCACAGTGTCTTCATGGGCATCCAAAATCTTTTTACGTAATTTAGTTTTTTCTGCATATTAACATCTCCTTCTACAACATAATTTTCCGAAACAATGTAATCTTATCCATCATCAATACTTGATACAGGTATAAAAGGCAGGAAAGTGCATAGAGATTCAATATTACTAATTTTGTTATACTTCTTTAAATAAATTAAGACGTTTTGCTTTCCTGTATAATTGGTTATGGAAATAGAAATAACAAATGTTTTGATAAAGGAAACAGACTTCTTACAGCACCGATAAACGATTGTTCTTAGTCCGATATAAATTTAGACGGGTTCCATTCTGAAATTTGAGGCTTATTCATTTTCAACATTAGAATATATGTTTCCTTTTTTTATTTCCCAAAAGATACAACAAGATAAGATACAACTGTTTGAATGGTCTAGGACACTTTTTGAAGGTACGCAAAAGAAGATTTTACCGTTTTTAGGGTTCCGTACCCAAAGTGTAAAAACGGGACCCTATTACCAAGTCTCCGCGGTCCGTCTGTCTGTCTATCTGTCCGTCTGTCACCAGGCTGTATCTCATGAACCGTGATAGCTAGGCACTTGAAATCTTCACAGATGATGTATTTCTGTTACCGCTATATCCACAAATTACTAAAAACAGAATAAAATGAATATTTAAGTGGGGCTCCCAACAAACGTGTTTTTTTGCGATAATGGTACGGAACCCTTCGTGCGCGAGTCCGACTCGCACTTGGCCGGTTTTAATCATTTCTCTATTCCAAAACAAAAATTAAAATACTTTCGCGTGCGTGATGATAGTCAGCCAAAAGGAAATCTTTATGATCGTTACCAATTTTGACTTCAGTTCCGACACTTTAAGCCGTCTTTTGAACTTCCTGTTTTTTAATTTTTACTTCATCTGAGTATCCGTCTCTAAGCAACTGATTTATAACATTTGCACCGATTGGTAGTGTTTCAATTAGGGTTAGACCCTTATCTTTACGTGGCCATAATGATATCAAAACTCCATACAAAAGTCATTTCGTAACTGATATTATGTAATTTTGTTTTTTTTTTTATATTTATTTTATTATCTAGTTTCTAAATGTGCATATTTCGTAACGAATTTCTTAGGCAATGTGTTACGTATTAGACAAGGTAGTGGAAAAATGTATTTCTTGATCAGTTTACATAATAAACAGCATATGGATATTTTTTGGGTCCGATCAAACACTGTGCGCCGGATAACACCAGGGTGTCATCTGCGTAAATAACGATATTAACGCCGACGGGTACGTCAACACAGAATCAAATCGTATGCAAGATAGTCATCGTCAATTCGTCATCATCATCATTTCAGCCGCAAGACGTCCACTGCCGGACATAGGCTTCCCTCAAGCGTTTCAGCCACATTGACCGGTTCCGTGCGTCTCGCAATCAGCGGACAGATCCGATCGGTGGTCAGATGCCAGATAATCTGACACCAGTTTTGATATAGGGGTATCTTTTTACCCAGTTACTGGGTTGTGGATGTCAGATAGGCAGTCCTTTCATGTAAAATACTGGTACTCAGCTGTATCCAGTTAGACTGAAAGAAGGGCCCAACATTTAGTTGGGAACAAGGCTAGGCAGATTGATTGATTTCATATCAGTAAAGTGTGTACCTATTAAAAAGTAAATAATAGTTCAATTTAACTCAAACTTAGCCTCCGATAATTATTACATTCACCCCTATTTTTTTCCTTTGCCTAGTGTGGGCGGCAGTTTAAAAAAGTCCTGGTAGTGTCCCAGTCCAACGCTGTGTGGAACGATTTTTAAAATTCTTTTTTTGTTTGGAGATATACAATGAAGTATATATATATATATGTCAGATCCAGGTATATAGGATCATGATTTGACCTACTTAGTGACATACCGCTGTTAGATTATAGTCGTGGGCGCAGAATTTGGGATACGGGTAAACTAGAGAAATATCTCCTGTAACTTGTACTACTCTGGGCTTAAAAGGATACACATGCAATTCCTAGGCAGAATGTTGTCACATGTCCGAATGGTCACTAACGCTCTCCAATGAACAATATCGACACCACACCACCTAAACTCCACCCAGTACCAAACAAGGTACTTGTGTATCATTTTAAGTAAACAAATCATGATATGATCCGACACGGCCATGCTACTTGGCACACGTCCGCGTGTGTAAATCTGCAATACCAGATATTTCCAACATAGAATAAAACCGTTTGGTCATTCTGACTTCAATTAACTAAGAGAGATCCTTAGAGAGACTCACAGCCAGCCCTATGGCTTCGGATAGCTATCCCTGTGACCATCACGACAGTCATCTTTGTGATTTTCTCACTACCATAGTCAACCCAGTGACCTAACCTCATAACCATCCCTGTGGCTATAGCAGTCATCTCAGTGACCCAATCATAGTCAACCCAGTGACCAAGTCTCGTAACCATCCCAGTGGCTACAACAGTCATCTCAGTGACCTCTCACACAGCCATAGTCATCCTGACCAGGTCTCTTAACCATCCCAGTGGCTACAGCAGTCATCTCACTGACCGCTCACACAACCATAGTCAACCCAGTGACCAGGTCTCGTAACCATCCCAGTGGCTATAGCAGTCATCTCACTGACCACTCACACAACCATAGTCAACCCAGTGACCAGGTCTCGTAACCATCCCTGTGGCTACAGCAGTCATCTAACTGACCACTCACACAACCATAGTCATCCCAGTGACCAGGTCTTGTATGTAACCATCCCCGTGGCTACACCAGTCATCTCACTGACCATACAGTCTAGTCCTCTCTGTGATCGTTCACAGTCAAGTCATCTCTGTTACCATACATAGTCCAGTTATATTACATTCAGTTACATTAATGGGTACCCGACTTTTCGGCTTCCCTATAATTCCACTACAATGCTCACGATAGAGCGCACTTGTAAATACATTTCGACTACTAAGTCTCTCAACGCATAGTTAAAAGACCTCATCAACTTAAATGGTACCTTTAAACTAATGTTTCTTTTTATTTCATTCTTTATTCTTAATCAAAACTACAGCACAAAAATCTTTGTGAATTTCTCACTACCATAGTCAACCCAGTGACTTAACCTCATAACCATCCCTGCGGCTATAGCAGTCATCTCAGTGACCCAATCATAGTCAACCCATTGACCAAGTCTCGTAACCATCCCAGTGGCTACAACAGTCATCTCAGTGACATCTCACACAACCATAGTCTACATGACCAGGTCTCTTAACCATCCCAGTGGCTACAGCAGTCATCTCAGTGACCTCTCACACAGCCATAGTCATCCTGACCAGGTCTCTTAACCATCCCAGTGGCTACAGCAGTCATCTCACTGACCGCTCACACAACCATAGTCAACCCAGTGACCAGGTCTCGTAACCATCCCAGTGGCTATAGCAGTCATCTCACTGACCACTCACACAACCATAGTCAACCCAATGACCAGGTCTCGTAACCATCCCCTCCTCCTCGTAACCGACCGCGAGTGCTCGGCCGTTCCCGCCCGACGAGGGTGGTGATTGGTGCAATGCGAGTGAAAGGCGCCCCCGCACCTGTCGCCCGCTAATCACCACCAGGAGGTGGGAGGAGACGATCGTACAACCGCCTTCTCCCACCCCTTCTTCGCCTGCGGAGCGGCGGCGCGAGAGGATCGTCCTCCCGCGCACGCTCCGCCGCCTCCTTTTGCGACATCACGACCTCGCAAAAGGAGGCAACCGCCGCCCAGGCCTCCTCACCCCCAGCATGGAGTTGACTACGCTGGGAAGTGAGAGGTCCCGCCCAACAACATCGATCAGGGCACGGCGCAGCTCAGCCCAGGCTGGGCACACCTCGAGAGTGTGCTGCGCCGTGTCCTCCGCCGCGCCACAGTCATGGCACGCTGGTGTTTCCTCCCTCCGGATCCGGTGCAGGTGCGTTCCGAAACAACCATGTCCGGACAACACCTGCACCAAACGGAAAGAGAGGAAACCGTGTGGCCGCTCGAGCCAGCCCCGCAGGTAGTAGTGGTAGGGACTCCCTTTTCCGCACTTAGACTCCCATTTGGTCCGTTGTGCGTGGGGACTGTACTAGCTAACATAGCCAGCCTAGCTCCGCCCAAAAGCACAGAAGCTTCCTGGGAGCTTCACAGGCTTCACGGAGCGACCTCACTGTTCCGAGGATTTCTTCGCGTTGAGATGCCACGGCCTCGCATTCCAGGACTACGTGGGCGGCTGTTTCTTCGGCGTTAAAACAGCCCCTGCAAAGTGGACTGTCCGTGGCGCCTAAGTTGAATAGATGTTTGTTAAGAAGGGTGTGGCCCGTTATTGTCCCTATAATTATTTTAATGTTATTTCTGCTCAGGCTGAGGAGTTTTTTAGTAAGACGCGGGTTTACGTTTGGCAAAGCCATTTTCGACTGTCTACAGTCTGTTGTCCGTGGCCATCTGTTAATTTGTAGTTCTGTTGATCTTTGACGAATCCACGCACGAAATTGCGAGAAGGGCAAGGGGATAAGTGGGTACGGGCCTAGCACTAACATCTCGGAGCCCCTTTTCGCAAGTTCGTCTGCGGCATCATTGCCTAGGGATCCACTATGCCCCCTGATCCACTGTAGGGTGATTCGATTGGATTTCTATATACTCTCCAGGGCGAGGTGGCACTCAAAGATAAGTTTGTTGTTAGTTAGTTTGTTTTCTAAAGCTTTGAGCACGGCCAGACTATCAGATAGGAATTTGACACCGTAGTTCTGGATGCCCAAACGCTTTACGGTTTTTGCAGCTTGTGTTAAGGCGACACATTCACATTGAAATATCGAGCTGTGTGTGCCTAGCGGTATGTGAAAGTTTATGTTGAGGTCAAGGGAGTGTACGCCAGCACCTGAGCCGTTATTCGTTTTCGAGCCATCTGTGTAAATTCGTACTTCATTGGCTCCTGACTCATCCCTTTCTTCCTCTATTGTTTGTATGTTATAGGTTTTGTTGAACATAGGTTGTTTTTGAAATCTATCACACGGGGCCGCGATGAGAGGCCAGCCCCGCAGGACTGGACCGAGCGCGTCCAGCGTCCGGCGGCCAAAGGTGGCGGTGGCGAGGTGCTCCGTCCAATGGACGACGATTGCGTCCCTCGCCTCGGGCCGCACGGCCTCCAGCTCCTCCGCGGCGGGGCGCTCCCCGAGCGCCTTACGCCGCGCCGTCCATTCATACACTCTGGCGAGCACCCATGCCTCTAACTCCCAAGGAGGTGTGCCCGCCAGAACGCACGCCGCCGTGAAGGCCACCGAGCGGTAGGCCCTCGCCAACTGCTGTGCAATGGCCCTTTGGGGCCTGCGGATGGCGGTCGCGTTCTCCCTCCTTTGGAGGGAGTCCGCTCAGATGGGGGCCCCGTACAGGGCCATGCTCCGCAAGATGCCGGCATACAACCGCCGGCATCGCACCTTGGGCCCCCCCAGGTTTGGGAGGAGCCACGACAGGGCATCGGCGGTCTTCAGCAGGCGCGTCGAAAGCCCACTGAAATGTGGGCCGAAGCGCCACCTGCTGTCCAGCACCAGGCCCAGGTACTTCAACTGGGCCCCGACCTCGATTCTGACGCCCTCCACGACTACGTGGGCATCAGGAGGGTAGCGCTGCCGAGGCCCGTGAAAGAACACGGCCTCGGTCTTGTTCAGCGCCACCCTCAATCCTAGCCGGCGGATCCTATCTGCGACCAAGGATCCACCAGCCGAGGCCAGACAGGCCGCCTCCCTGAAGTCCCTCCCCCGGGCAACGAGGAGAGTGTCGTCCGCGTAACATATGACACTCGTGCCCTGGAGGTGGGTGCCCCGCAGGAGCCAATCAAAACCGATGTTCCACAGGGGGGGGCCTAGAACCGACCCCTGCGGAACTCCGGACTCCGCGCCGTACCTCCTGACCGTCGCCGTATTGTCCACAAGGAGGACCTCTCGGTCCTCCAAGTAGCTGGCCAGGAGGTCCCGCATGTATTGGGGCACTCCGTGGTATCGGAGTGCCTCCAATATCGTCGAGTGGGGCACGGAGTTGAAGGCGTTGGCAATGTCGAATGACACCGCCAACACTCCGCCCCCCGACTCGACCGCCTCCTGTACCTTGCCCTTCAGCAGGGCCAAGGCGTCGACCGTTGAACGCCCCTGTCGAAATCCGAACTGGGCGTCCGACAGGTCTGGTCCCACCCCCCGCAGTACTCGTAACCATCCCTGTGGCTACAGCAGTCATCTCACTGACCACTCACACAACCATAGTCAACCCAGTGACCAGGTCTCGTAACCATCCCCGTGGCTACAGCAGTCATCTCACTGACCATCTTTATCTTACTTAACAATTTGCCTACCGCGCTTCTAAATAACGACTTCCATTTCTACCTACTTGTCATAAAGAACAAGAGCCTCGCTTCTTGTCTATTGTCAGTTTAAGTGGTGTGAGCTTATTTACACACACGCAAACACAGTTGTCACAAATATTATTTTTTCTTATAGACCTTAAGGCACGGTCATATCTTTATAGGCTTCAGTATGCTCAATATACTACATTCCAGTAGCACGTATAAAACGCAATGAGTTAAAGGTTAACTTTTGTTTATCATTCTTAAAATTCCTCCGATAAACCTCGACCTTAATCAACCACAATACTGAATGGGACGCCAATAGTGTTTACACTATTAGTAATTACCTATGAGCTATTTTTATTTCAATCAAATTGGTGGCATCATATCATAAGACAGTAAAGTCATGTCGTTATCTGTCTATCGCATTTTTTATTATTATATTTTTATTATTGTAGTACATCTTCATCATCATCAGCCTTATTAATGTTCCTTGTGACAGGGGATGGGCCGTAATCCACCACGTGGGCCCAGTGCGGGTTGGTGGATATCATATATCTTCGAATTTTTGGTTCTAGGACATGCCGGTTTCCTCACGATGTTGTTCCAACAACAACATTTCAACAACAACAACAACTCAACAACTACAACTCAACAACTACAACTCAACAACAACAACTCAACAACTACTCAACAACAACAACAACAACTCATCAACAACAACTGAACAACAACAACTCAACAACAACAACTTTGCAAGTCATCTCAATAGCAAAGGATATAATAACTGGATCTAAAAATCAAGAACAAGAAGCTTCTATTAGATTACAACTACATAAAAAATCTGTCATCGATACTGGGGGATTACCTTACCAAATCACTTTTGTAAAAGGAAAGTATTACCACGGTAAAGATATCTAACAGTATTCTATCTTCATACAAACGGTCGGAACGCGAGGCATGCCTACGTGATTCGAGCTCAGTACACACTCAGTACGCGAACGCACCGCAGTGACGAACGAACGGTGTGATTGTTTTATAAGCAGTATAATCTTTCCCGTGCAGTAAGCGTGCGATTTGTGAATATTTGTTTAAAATAAGTACAAGTACTTAATTATTATGGCAAAGAGCAGTAATTATAGAAAATATTGTGCTGTTTTTGGTTGCTTGAATTCTTCAATAACGCACCCAGAGATAACATTTTTCAGATTACCTGGAAACACCGAAAGGGAAGACTATAAAATATTTTTATATACCTACTAGTATGTAATTTGTTTATTTTTTTAATATTTTGTTCTATCGTTTTTTCCACCGAGTAAAATACCTGTATTAAAAATAATTAAGTGGATATGGTGAAAAAAGTATGTTAGATCGCGTTAAACAAACTAGTAGGTAATTTCCTAGGTTAGGCTATCTACTTACTTATGTACTTAGCTACTTATATTTATTATAAAAATGTACTACATGATTAAAGTACTCATTATTATTAACTACAAAAAAAACTGCGGGAGAATATATCTCACTATCATAGTTAGTCTCAATAGCAGCTTTTGTGTTCTAAAATTTAACTAGATCGCTGGTAGAAACAAAAGTTGGTTACATTCGTTTTTCAAAACTATTTTTATTTAAACTTTTTATCCGAATGCGGATATTTTATACAATTATGCGGATATTTTATATAAAAAAAAAAATTAACAATAAAGCTTTTCGTACTCTCAGTCGAGGCGCAAATATTTTTCAGTCGCAAATTTATAAGGATGTTTTTTTATTAAATCAACTAATCAAAAATCACAACATGTATTTTTATTGAACACTTCCTATTGATTTTAAATTAAAAATGTAATATTGACAATCACAAAACTAGAAAGAAACTCAAGTAGGTAGATGAAATTAAAATACTGTAGGCAAGCAGCCCTATCGGGAGTTTACGTACCGTGCGGCGTGGCGCAGCTGTAGGTAAGTAATTCAAGGTCAGGGCCGAGTCACAATACTGTTAGATATGATGAGATACACGGTAAAACGTGGTACTTACCACAACAAAAATATGTGTGTGTGTGTATGTATATGTGCAATTTTTTTGCTTTTTTTATTTCAATAGCGAATCGACTAAAGCATCGACTACTGAGGTACAAACTATAACGTCAAGGTAAAAGACAAATGCACAAAGATGTAGAGAATATCGTGAGATAAAGAAATTACAAAATACAATGGTACAAAACATAACTGCAGAGAGATCAGATGAATGTAGTGAGACTGATCAATTACAAGCTAAAAAACCTAAAACTAATGCAAAAAGAAGAAAAAAACATTATAAAGCGCAGAAATTAAAGAAACAAGAAAGTAAAAATATACCTAAAACTGTTAAACAAAAAAATAAAGAATATTACGATAGGAAACTTCATTCCATCCGGGTGTCCCTTGACACCTCTCAAGTTTTTTATTTTATTTTAGTATCATAGCATAGTACATCTTTACTTTAGTTAACAATTTTTTTCTGCCAATTTTTTTAGCACGTAGCATGCCTTCCCAAGCTGATGGTGACCATTCACCTTCAACTCCAAAAAGTATCTTCATCAAAGACAAACCAATGATTCATCAACATTGATATCATCACAACATAAACTACTGTAAGAACATCTTGTTTCGCCATTTCACTCTTTTCTTCGATACAAAGTGCTACATCGAAACTTGGAAGAGCATATTTGCAACAATCTGCTCTACTTTCATCATCAAAAATTCCTTACAATGTCGTTATCGTACTATCGTGTCGTCTTTAGGCGTAAGGCCTATCCTACGTAACATTCGTTCGGACTTTTGGCACTACTTAAAAATAAAAGGATTTATACCAAACCCACTACCTACGTACAATACGAACGTACGTTACGTACCTGCGTATATTCCTATAAAATATTACGTAATTTATAATGATCATTGTGATGTATCCTGGATTTTATATTGCTATTTTAGTATTATAAGTCTTTTGAGACAATTAATAAAATACTGTCAGTTAGTATCAATATTCTTTCGAATATTGATTAAGAATTACCAAATAGGCGATATTAAATTCCTTAATTGTCTTGATACGTTTTAAAAAGGTTTCATTACTCAATAATTGATTATTGACTTAATTGTGAGATTATTTATAGAAATGTAGAAAATGGTGGGGACATTTTACAGGTCGACTCGTTACTATAAATAGTGTGTAATTCGTAAGTTGACACACTTTTAGTCTCCGTAGGAAAGCTCGGTTAAGCAGCTGAACAGTCGCTCTGACTGAGTTGCGAGACGCCCCGTAGAAAAAAAAAAAAAAAAAAAGTTGACACACTTCGTTGTGAACTACAAGCCAGTACAGACCAGTTGTTATATTCTGATAGTGATATTGATATTGTTTTCCTAAATTGTTATATTCTGTGAAAGATGGATTACACAAGCTTCACGTAAGTTATTTGATATTATAACTTGATTATTGCTAATGGTTGTGTTGAAACTCTATTTTCATATTGTGGCCTTTATTCATAATGATGTTAAATTAATTTAAGGGCTAGTCATGTTCTTTGCCGTATCCTTGTTGTTTTGATTATGTAACATTGTGAAATGTTAAAAGATTAATAATGGCCATAATAGAATTAGATCTTTATTGTGATAAACGATATTTATATGGATGTAAAAGATGTCTATGAATACACTTTTACGACCATAGTTGCTTCCGTGAAGTTTCTTGCCCTTCTTCTCCACGAGAACTAGGTCTAGCGAACGGGCGGTAAGCTCTCTGAGCCTCAATATGAATTATCTGTAATGTGATAGATAAGTATTTCAATTAATATGGATATCAAATGTATGCCAAAAGACGATTCTGACTGTGAACTTTCTGCGATATGATGGTTCTGCCTTTTAATGACTATCGATATGAAATTTATGCCTAAAGATGATTCTGACTTAGAAAATTATGAGTTTGAATGTATGATAAATGAGTGTATGCCAAAAGATTTTCTGCGAAATGATGTTTATGCTATCCGTTGTTATGCATAATAATATTATGACATTGTAGTAAATCGTTAGGATCACAGATTTTCTAACGAATCGGGTATCTACCCGTATTGTTATTATAATTAGCGGAAGGTGAAGCGTAAGGATGAAAGAATGATGCAAATATAGATGAAGAAATGAAGAATATTATTAGACAGTTAGAAAGTTATATTTACATTAAATTACATGGACACTTGAAAACAGATTACTAAAATATAACTAGGTTTAGCGCGGCGCGATCCGAATGGTACGGTAGGCGAGCAAACGAAGACTGTCGGTCCGCGGCCCGGCTCGTCCGCCGGTAGAAGTACATGTTAGCGTGCGGTTACTCGGTGCAAACTATGTGTGATTTTCGTTTGGCCCAAGATTTATGAGCGGAGCGATTCCACTCTAAAATGTAAGGTGGTGGTCCAATAGTTTATCGTTCAACCACAACATAAAAAGTTCTGCTATAAAAGGTAGACCCGTCGCACCCACTCCTATCAAGATCGGTGGCTCCACAGCCGAAGCCGTGGACGACCATGTCAACCTGGGACAAACGGTCCAGTTAGGCAGGTCTAATCTCGAGAAAGAGGTCAACAACCGTCGAATCCTACTCGGCGGGGCAGCATTCGGGAAGCTGCGCGGTTTCTTATCGTCCAACTTACCACAGTCGAACAAAGACGAACTTATGGCTCTGAGACGTGGTCGCTCACAATGGGCCTCATGAGAAAGCTTACAGTCACCCAAAGGGCAATGGAGAGGGCCAGGCTCGAGGTGTCCTTACGGGGAACAGATCACTTTTCCGAATATTTTTTAGTCGAATTTCTTTTTACCGAAAACTATTGACCGAAGTCTTTTTTGCTATATGCATTATTTGATATATTTTCAGATCATCGAAGTATCATGTGGCATATGTATTATTTTACCGAACTACATTTCGCCGATTTAGAAAATAACTTTTTGATTTTGGCCGAAGACGCAATGTAAAAAAGACGCAATGTTTATTATTTAAATCAACCATGAAGAACAACGATACTGTCAAGGTACATTTATTAGGGAATAAAGTAGATATTGAAGACAATGTAAATTTTTTAGGGGTACAAATAGATGCAGTTTTAAATTGGAAGAAGGAATTGGAAGTGGTCGCTAACACTATGAGTAGTGCTTGCTATGCTCTCAGGAGTCTTAGAGATGAATTAACCATTGCTCACCTCAGAATAGTATATTTTGCACTCATAGAATCTAGACTTAGATATAGCATAAAGTTTTGGGGCAACAGCTACCAATACAATATTAATGCTGCTTTCGTTATGCAGAAAAGAGCCTTGAGAACTATGATTCGCATTGAACAAACGGAGTCTTGTAGAGATCATTTTAAGAAACTGCACATTCTCACAGTACCATGCCTCTATATTCTAGTCCTGCTTAGTCATTTTATTAAAAATTTCCATAAGTTTGAGACAGAAGAACAGAGACATATCAGAATAAAAACGCGAAGAAGGGATCTACCTAATTTCATACAGCCTAAACTTAATGTCGTTAAACATGCCTCAAGAGTGCAATCAGTGAATATGTACAATAAATTGCCTGTACAATTTAAAAACTCTATGAATCCAAATGAATTCAAGAGAAAATTAAAGTCATTGTTGTTGAAGAAATGTTATTACAGCATAGAAGAGTTTCTCAAAGATAAAAGTAGTTCGAACTAATATGTGATAAAATATTTTTTGTGACTTTGGAGTAATATATCCAGCATTCTATTATGACGTTACATGATAATTAATTTTATTGACATACACTTTTTGAAATTAATTTATATTGACATACACTTCTTGAAATTAATTTATATTGATTTTTTGGTTGGATTGTTGGGTATAATTATTACTATATTATGACTAATAATGTTGGAACCAATGTGAAATGTAGTATTTGTTTTTTTCCTGGCTTTATGATGATTGTTTAATTGTTGTGTTATATCTATTGTTAAAACCACTGTTCGACACAAATGTAAATTTGTTGAAGAATAAATAAATAAATAAGCGAAGCCTCTTTTGAACTTTTTTCATTTGCCATATTTTCACCAAACCGAAACAACATGTTAGGGAATATTATTTAGTCACAAATATATAGCCGGTTACTTGGTAGCATTTTCAATTTAAAATTGAAATAGTGTCATAAAAGTCAATATGTTGTGCTACAAAATTTAGTGACAAAAACGAATCGCTTTTAAAATCGACTTCACGCAGTCTGTGTTTACGTATTTTCATGCAAATGATTTATTAATAGCTGTCATGCATTAGACATTTTTGTTAATTAATTATTTCAAAGAATTTGTCCAAGAGCGAGCGAATCGAGCTCGGGAATTTAGGGCACCCCGACTAGGATAGGTTAGGTTCGAAGGGGATGACGGTAGGTAAAGTGAGCGAGCAAAGCGAGCGAACTTAGCTCCCGTCATCTCCTTCGTGTTAGGTTACTTTAGACACTGCACATTTCTTTTTCCGGTGACTGTTTTAAACATTTGTATTCGCCCACTGTTTCTCTCTCACTTATTATTTTGATATGCGTTTAAATATAAATATTTCGGACAAATGTTATTTCGGCTAAGTGTAACTTCGGTAAAAAGTTTTTCAACCAAGTAAAACGTTGGAGTAACGAAAAAAATCGAATTGATAATAGGTCAACTGAGACAGTGGCAGACGTGACTTCGATGAAGTAAAAAAAAACCGGCCAAGTGCGTGTCGGGCCACGCGCAGTAATAGGATTCCGAAGTTGCATAATAATGCGGACTAAAAAGAGGGTTTTGTTGTTGTTACATGAACATTAGAACGGTTTCAGCGGCTTACAAAGTCTAAAAACGGGCCCACATAGGATTTTTTAATCTATATTCTCGCGGTTGACCACTATCTCACCTGATGGTAAGCGATGATGTGGTCTACGGTGAAGCACGCTTGCCTAGATGTAATCTATTCACTCTTGACTTAAACTAAATAAGGACGAACCGAAGAACTGGTAGGTAACTGAAGAAGGAGTTATAAAATTTAACTTCGCAACTGAAGTTCGAAAAATATTATCTATTTGAGTACCACCGCGGGTGCGAATTGCGAAAGGAGCCGATACGAGCGCCCGTTAGAGCCGCGGGGAATGACATAGTTCGTTCCTGGATCCTTGCCCGCACGTTCCTTGTTTATTTATCTTACGGAATTTGAAAAAAATCGTATGTATTCACCTCTAATCTCCTCTAATACCGCCGATTAGAGGTGAATCCTCTAATCTGCGGTATTCACTATTTCATTCTGGAAAGTTTTACGCTACTCAATTAGTGATAAAGTCGGGTTGAATATTGACTTTATAGAAGGATATCGACAAAAGAAAATTAGTAATTTGCTTGGAAATCGAATCTAATTTGACTTTACTTTTACGTTTTAATTACAAAACGTCGAAAATACTTCTGCACCAACACAAAATAGACTCCACCGCGCGCATGCGCCGTATGGACTACGTTCTGGTACTGCCAACGACTCCGGCCACTCCAATGCGTTATTCGAGCTTAAACATTATTAACTTAGAAATCATTATTATTAAGGATGTTATGATTTTATTTTTGTATTTTTTTACATGGTTCATAAGCATATATTTACTATCTGTTTTACACAGCTAACAACGTTATTTAAGTAATTTTTCAATGGCATTTGTACAAAAATTTTACTGTGCCAAGTACATTTTATAAGTTGGTCGACTATTACTCGTAAACTTGTAAAGCCTGTTATGATTTCATTTTTGTATATTTTTACATGGTTCGTAAGCATTATATTTACTCTGTTTTACACAGCTATCAACTTTATTTTAGTAATTTTTCAATGGCATTTGTACACAATTTTTACTGTTCCAAGTACATTTTATGAGTTGGTCGACTCTTACTCGTAAACTTGTAAAGCCTTGTTATCCGTGATAATTTTCCTTTTAATTTCGTTGTATTTACTACAGCCGTGAATTTTTTCACATAGCCAAGAGCAACCATTTTGCTGGCAGGGGGGGACACTTGACTCTAACATAAATTTGCAACATAAAGCTTAATTTTACGCAAACGAATCTCTGGATCGAAAAATGGTTTTAACAAACCCATAATATTTTTGAATGGCCTATTCAACAATACCCCACACTATGGGATAGATGAGAAAAAAAAATACATCCTCACTTTACGTCTATGGGAGGTATGGATTTTATGTTACCACTTTGTCGAAATTATTAATATGTATATACATGCCAAATTATAGCTTTCTAGTACTTAGATTCTCTGAGCCAAGCTGCGGACGGACAGACGGACACAGCGAAACTATAAGGGTTCCTTGTTGACTTCGGAACCCTAAAAAACGAAAAGATAATAGTTGAAAAGTTTTAGGTGAAATGAAATTCGGTCAAATGTTGTTCGAACTTTTGATAGGTAACCGTCCTTGCGTGATTGAATCAGAAATGTAGAGATCTGCAAGAGAACCAGGGTTACCGACATAGCCCGAAGAAATGCCACACTTAAGTGGCAGTGGGCAGGGCACATAGCTCGCAGAACAGATGGCCGATGGGGCAGAAAAGTTTTGGAGTGGCGACCGCGAACCGGAAGACGTTGCGTTGGAAGGCCTCCCACCAGGTGGACCAAAAACCTGGTGAAGGTGGCACGGGACCGATCAATGTGGCGACGCTTGGGGGAGGCCTATGTGCAGCAGTGGAAATCTTTCGGCTGAATACGATGATGATGAACAGAAAGAACATGAGTGAAACTGTTTTCTGTCTTTCATAACCCTTCCTGTACATACTTGAACTTGTAGAAATAAACATGAAGTATGATACTTCAAGTTTATTTCTGACAGTTATTGTTGATTTTTTTGCCTGTCCGCCCCTTGTACCCCTCCCGGAAAAAAACCCTGGATCCGCCCTTGTAAGGTGGGTAGGTCTGGGTAAGTAGGGTAGGTACAGGTAGGTAGGTAGGTAAATAGGGTAGGATAAACAGTTAACGGGAGCGAAGCCGCGGGCACAGCTAGTATAAAATTATTTCGTCATTTAAAATATTCAAATACTTCATTATTAGTTTTTAATGCAATTGTAAATAATATGTAAATAATTAAAATAATTAAACGACAATGAAGCAAAGACAAGCTGCGCTATTTATATGATATTTTTGCAAAATTATATAGTAGTTTGGTAATAAATAGGTGTAGGTAATTATGTGTAATGTTATAAAAGTGGTTTACGTATAAAGTCAAATATATTTATTTCAACTAGGCCATTATGCGACACTTTTGAACGTTAAAATTTACATGTAATAAAAAATTGATTCTACCGTGCATTCGGAAAAGTAGGTTGATATGGAGAAGAATGCACAAGAAACTACATACTTACTCTTTTAAAAAAATATAGGCTTTTTACAATATTTACATAAGTACATACATTAATAAATTGTTATACGTGAGAACGATGCACCCAGCACTACTATAAAGTATTACAAGCACTAACAGGTAAATTCCTTCACTTGATAAATAGGGACATGGTTCTCACATACTTACAAATATTGCAAACATAGGTAAATTACCTAATTCAACAACAACGGAACAGTGTGCGAGTCAATTTTTTTAAACAAATAGAGAAGAAAATAAACAAAAATAAAGCGTTACTATAATAATTATGAATATACCGTATGTAACAAATTAACTATTTTGATTTTTTCTACACTAAAGATTACCCTACGGAGCAGGACCAGCATGTTTCCAAGCATTCTTATCTTGAATATAATCATCTAATTTGTAATATGCTTGTTTACAAAGTGTGCTTTTAATTATTGTTTTAAATTTTCTTTCATTAAGTTTTAATATCTCACAAGGTATTTTGTTATAGAATTTAACACAGTACCCCATGAAAGATGTGTGTACTGTCGTTAATCTAAATTATCTTTATTTCTAGTATTACAATTGTGTCTATCAATAACTTTACTAAAGAGATTTAAATTTTTCCTTACATGCATAATATTTTCATAAATGAATTGGCAAGAAACTGTCATAATATTAATCTTTTTAAATAGCTCCCTAAGAGATTCTCGATGACTTAACTTATAAATGGCTCTCACAGCTCTCTTTTGCAATATAAATATTGATTCAATGTCAGCCGCCCGACCCCACAGTAAAATACCGTATGACATAATGCTGTGAAAGTAACTAAAAAAGATCAAACGCGCGGTCTCCACATCCGTCAACTGTCTTATCTTTCTAACAGCATATGCGGCCGAGCTCAGCCGACCCGCAAGAGATGTTATATGAGGCCCCCATTGAAATTTATCGTCCAGAGTGATTTCCAGGAAAACTTTTTGATTTACATAGTCCAGCTTTTCCCCATTCAATATGATGTCGCATTCGCTACTATTGACAATCGGCAATGTGAATCTAATACATTTGGTTTTTTTTTTCATTTATTACCAAATTGTTTGCCGTGAACCAAGTTTGGACCTGATGAATAGACTTATTCATATCATCAAGATTTTGTGACCGCCGATCTATTTTAAATATCAAAGATGTGTCATCAGCAAATAATACGATCTTCAGTTGATTTTGTAATATTTGGGGTAAATCGTTTATGTAAACTAAAAAGAGGAATGGACCCAATATAGAGCCTTGAGGAACGCCCATTGTCATTTCAGACCCTAGAGAGCATACGCCGTTTACCTGAACTCTAAATTGTCTGGCTTTCAAATAAGATTTAAGTAATTCAAGGGCCGTATATCTAACCCCATAGTGCTCGAGTTTTAACAATAGTGTCTCATGGTTAACGTAATCGAACGCTTTCGAGAGGCCGCAAAAGATTCCAATGGCGTCTTGTGCTTCTTCCCAAGCGTTAAAGATGTTCTTTATTAGGGTTACACCAGCGTCAGTTGTGCAACGCCCTTTAGTGAAACCGTACTGTTGATCATGCAAGATGGAATGTTTGTTAAAATGACGCAACGATTAGTTGAGCATTAACTTTTCGAAGACTTTACTAAGAACCGGCAGAATTGACACTGGCGTATAATTATTGGCTTCTTTGCTATCCCCGGATTTAAACAATGGAACTACTTTACTGTGTTTCATAAGGTCCGGAAAAACTCCTTGATCGACACTAGTGTTAAATATGAAAGGGCGCAATAGTTTCAATGATTGATGTACATACTTTTACAGACAGTCCCCAAAGATCTTCTGTTGATTTAATTTTAAGATCTTTAAAAACTAATAAAATAGCCTGGGGGTTTGGATGTTGAAACTTAAACTCCGAAGGGCACGCATTTACATTATTTCTAAGTAAAGCAGCAGAGAGCACGGGTGAGGAGTTTAAATGATTAAGTCGCGCAGCGACTGCCGCGAGACACACACCTACCAATACAAATAGCAGACAGTAGCAACATAAAGTCACCGTTCGGGTTTTTCAAATGCTGACACATAATACAAAAAACTTACTTTATCTACTCTCATATCGTAATACGAGTATTCGAATTATAAACTTCAAAACGAGTTTATATTGACATACTTTATAAACACAATACCAAAATTTTATAATAGAATCATAATATAACTCATTTTTTCTCTAACAAAATAATGCTATAATAGTAGTTTATGAAACTGTTGCAGGGGAATTAAAACATGAGTGTGTGGTTTGTAATAGTTTTTAATACCTAGTTATGTGCAGTTTCATACACTACTTTATCTACAGTCATGCATTGGGATTGAATCTACTAAATAAATGAAAAAGTCAAAAGAGTAAGAAAAATTCAGTACAGCAAAACATATGAATGGCGCCAAAACCCAGCACATCACCGCATTAACCGCGCATGCGCACTGTGATTTTTTCCCGCCCCTTCTGCGACCTATGGAACTGTATGAAGCTGCACGCAATGCGAAAAAAATAATAGATAGGATAAAAATGGATAAAAAGCTTTCCATTAAAAAAAAAATTATTGATGGTAACTCCTTGGTGATATTAACTTCTTGAATTTGTCCTGTATCGTAATAGAAAAATGCTCAATAGTACAAATAAATTAATGTACCTACCTATTGCTTGCTCATTTCATGCAACTTCGTATTTAAATAGATAATTTCAACTTGTACGTATTTAATAAATATAACTTTCACTGAAATAGAACTTTAGTTTTATCTGTAATAAAGAAAACTAGAAATTCTCCATTTTGTACGTGGCTAAAACGCTATCCGCGAAAAGCCAAAAAAAAAAGAAACCTCATTATTTTTGTCTATGGCCGATCGCCATTGATAGATGCGCGCGCATAGGAAAACTGTTTTTTTTTCCCGCCATTGCGATAAAATATTCACAACTTGTTTTCACTATTGAAATTACAGTAATTAATAATTAGAATGTCTATCATTACTAGTTACTGTTATGAAGAAATAGTACATTATTGCAGCGGCCAGCAAAAGAGGCATTGATGGACGAACGTATAAATGTGGGCCGAGGCGAAGCCGAGGCACACATACGTAAGTCCATCAATGCCTAGTTGTGGCCAAGGCTTGTATAGTACTTTTCTCAAATAATGCGCGGAAATTAAAACTAAGTAGTATCTAGAACTCATTTTGTCAAAATCAATGACGAACAACAATAATTGTACCCGCGTTAGTGTTCTTTTGTTTTTTTTTTCAATAAACAGCGTTCTATTTGCAAGCCAGTTCGAAATTTAAATAAAATCTTTGATAAGTTACCTCCTTGGTCGCCATGCTTTGGAGTAAAAGATCGTTCTATTTTTAAATAACACGAAAGATATGAGTTTACTATGTAATTTATTTGGCCGCTAGACACGACAGATATGGATTTTCATACAACTTTTGCCGGCCGCTGCTCGCATGTATTTGGGCAGTACAGCAATTTCGATTTATCTCAAAGAAGGTTGTCGGAATAATGCTCAAATTTCCAAGCATGTTTGAGAAAAAAAAATATGTTGTACACCGCCCGATATAAGATGTGAAGCCCTTAACTATGGAAAGTTTACTACCTGAAAACTCCAAGGAAAAATATCTAATATCTACAAAATAAAATGATTTTATAGTATTATTTTATTCACAAGTGTGTTGAAAATCGTCTTATGATACACGTGCGTATTGATGATTACCGTCCTCGGCTCTCTTAAAACCTACACCTGGCGGCTCGGGTCTCAATGGCGCCTCAGCGGTAATCACCAACATTACGCACTTGTACCATAATGTACTAATATTTTTCACTTTATAGTTGTACCTAAAGGCAAGTTTTTTAGTAAGATACCTATAATGCCAGAATAGAATACCCGAATATCATGAAACTTGTACACATTTGCGTACTCCTATAGAGCGTACTGGCGTGATGTTATGTTATGAAATGGTATAAACAATAAACAGACATGCTATTGCAGCAATCCCGAGAATAAAGGCAAGCCGGAGATGAGGAACTAGACTTCTTCAGGGAGATCATGAGCCTACTCCCTATCTTCGTCGACGAATTTACGGGCCGTCCGAAAGTATTCCGAAACTTCGGAGTGAACCCTACCCCCTAACGATTTCGGATTATTGAGCTTCGAACGGGATCATAGACAATATTCGTTAACGAACGACGGATGACGTTATAGTTGCACTATTTTATCGGTCGATTACCGCTTTCCCTAGTTTGTGATTTCAAGCTTTCTGTTGAATACAGGCCTTCGGATCACAGCCAAGAGGCAAACACTGGGGCCCATTAGCAATGCTGCTACTCTTGGATCCTACCAGGTCAATACCCGCGAAACTGCGATACGCAACAGTGGAAAACTAGGGATTTGTTCTTTGAGATACCAATTCCTATCAGACAGGTGGAAAGTGATACACGAAGGCACAAGTAACAACTTCTACTTACGTTTATTCTCTGTCTCCTGGTCAATCCTGTGTGGTCGGGGGTTATCTTATTGCGGGAAGATATATTTATATAATATTAGGGAAATAAGGGACACTCGACGTGATCTGAGCCGGGGTTCTCGGCAGCTAGCAGACACCTAGACACGTTTCCGAGTTTTCCGACACAAAGATACTTCGCTGCGCGCGAAATATCTGCACAAACAAATGCACGGGCGATTCCACACGCGGGTGGCGGACACAATTTCGGATAATGATCGGCTGGTTACAAATCAATTTCAAAATACCAAATCAAGACCGACATTTTTTCCGCCTCACGCCGGCAACCACATTTTTACGAGTCTCTTGTCAACGTCAACTCAAACGAAAACTGTCAAATCTCTCTAGGTCTGAAGAGATCGGACAGAGAGGTCGCGAATTGAGGACGGCCTCAATTTTTAACCGACTTACCAAAAAGGAGGAGGTTCTATGTTCGACATTATGTTTGTTTTTTTTTTTTTTTTTATGTATGTTCACGCACATCTCCGTCAATTTTGAACCGATTTTGAAAATTCTTTTTTTGTTTGAAAGAGTATGTTTCGAAATTGGTCCCATTTAAATTTGGTGAAGATCTAATGAAGGACTTCGAAGATATACAACAGAACTCTTCAATAAATTACGGCAAATCTCTCGGAATTGCTGCAATCGCATGTCTGTTTATTGTTTACGCCATTTCATAACATAACATCACGCCAGTACGCTCTAAAGGGGTACGCAGATCTCTCATTTCACCGGTAATACTCTAGTTTCATGATATTCGGGTAATTTATTCTGGCGTTATAGGTACCTTACTAAACAACTTGTACAACTAAAAAGTGAAAAATAAAAAGCTTTTTACAAAAAAATACTATCGACTTCCAAATAAAAAGACTACAAAGTGAAAAATAACTTTATTATTGGAAGTCGGTGTCTATAACGCAAAAAAATGGTACCTACCAAAGACACCGACTTCCAAAAATAAAGTTATTTTTCACTTTGTAGTCTTTTTATTTGGAAGTCGGTAGTATTTTTTTGTAAAAAGCTTTTTTACAAAATACCGTTACAAGTTTTTTTTATATTTTTATAATTATTTATAGGCTCGCGTGTGACCACAATCTCGCCTGATGTTAAGCGATGATGTGGTCTACGGTGAAGCACGCTTGCCTAAAAGAAACCTATTCACTCTAGTTCCTCAAATGTGAAAATAGTTTCACCAATAACACGGCGGAGATGCGTTTTTGCTACTTTTACAACAGCTTCAAAAATGCCACCCCGATGTGGGCAGGCTGGCGGATCAAATTGCCAATTAATTCCCATTTGGGACATTGCAAATATTAAATTATGTTTATCCTTATTTAGATAATTACAAATTTCACTTAAATATCTATCAGTACCCTTATAATTAGTATCGTTATCAGAAGGGATCAAAGATGGTAGTCCTCGGCGGGTAACAAATCTACCTAGCGCTGCTGAAAGACTTTTATAAGGAAAATATATAATATATCTGCTTATTATCTATTTACTGAAAGAAACAGCTGAGCAAATTTTATTTAGAATTTAATCCGTACAACGTGCAAGACCCCGGGGCACAGCTAGTTAGTTGTACTTCAAGGTATAATTGAACCCCAAATACATTAACATAATTTATTGTAAAATAGTCATATTTAGTGTCCACTTCGAAATTTTCAATGACCAAAGTACTCAGTAATGAAGCAACTATGACACTTATAACATTGTTATTTTTGGTGGTGTCTGTTGCAGCAGCCAGAGAATACACCGGTAAGAAGTTTATCTTGTTTTTGTGCAGTTCAATGGCCCGGGAAAAGGAATCCCTAAATACCTAACTAGATTATAGATAGAGCATAAACAGTGACGTGTCTTAATTCCAGATGAAGACTTAGCCAGTTTTCCAAAACTGTTCCATCTGGATGAGTATGAACGATGCCTCGCGAGCGTCAATGGGGTTTACTGTCTCGGGACCTTCGAGCTCACTCCGGCAACAGAACCACACCCTACCTACGAGCTGATGAAGGTACTTACCTATACTTTTTTCTGGAGTGATAACAAAGTAAATGGTCATTGATCGTGTTAAACTTGATAATAATTTAAATTTGATGTTTCCAGGCATACTCAGATGAGTCGTACCGCCATTTTAATCGTACGCTCATACATCGCGGCTACTGCTTGACCGTACGATGTCCCTTAGACTTGGTCACATCGGACAACGCTTCGCTTGTCTTCGAGCGCTGTGCTGACCGCTACTCTCAACGAAGCGAGCTCCGTGCTTCACTCCACACTTTTAACTATTGCCATACACACGCTGATTCAATAAAAACACATCCCGAGACGACAGCTGAGCATATATTTAAACAAGTTATTTATGTTTTGCTCCTGGCCAATGTTGCTGGGACTATTTATGATTGCTGTGTTGAAGACACCCCTAATAGAAAAAGTAAGTCAGTAAGGTTTCCTTTTACTCTTTTGTTAATCTGTTTTAGATGGTAAAGGCTGTAGACGCGCTCTCTAACTTACTCATGACGAACTGGTAACTCCCACTGTTCAAAGCTGTCGGTCTGTCTTTCCTGATTACTATAACCACCTTCTTAAAGTCAAGTTTGAACTGGTTACCCACTTCTAGACAAGCATCGTCGATCACATCATCGCTTACCGGCAGCCAGCAGGTAAGACAGTGGTTCAGAAAATGCAAGTATCTTATACTCTTTCAGAGAACAAGTTGCTGTGTGCCTTTTCAATCCCAGCCAACTGGCGTCGACTGAAATTTATTCGTAAAGGTGGTGACCCTCGGCAGACAGCCCTGAACCCCATGGAAGGTGTCAGGTATTTATTCAATTCAATCTCCTCATAGCAAAAGATTTTAAAGAAAAGTCCCACAGTGCAAAGATGTGTATCAGTTCCATATTATCTCATTCACTGATAGAAAATAGACAATTCTATTTTTTTTTGTTCTAATTGTTACCTTTATTAACCGACTTCGAAAAACGGGGATGATCTCAATTCGTCGGAAACATTTTTATTTTTATGATCCTATAGAAGTATTCAGGGTAATCCAAAACTTAAAAAATACTGCATGAGTCGGGTTTGACGAAATAAGTACCAAAATTATAAAAGCTTGTGCTGATCACTTATGCAAACCGATGAGCTACTTAATTAACATGTCGTTTTCGGAAGGCAGGTTCCGGGGCGCATTAAAGAACTCAATAGTCAAGCCAATATTTAAGAATGGTGATAAATCTGACATGACGAACTATAGACCGATAACCTTAGTTCCTATAATACCAAAAATATTTGAGAAAACGATATTAAAAAGGCTATATGACTATGTGGAAAAGTATAATTTACTAAGGCGGGAGCAATTTGGATTCAGGAAAAATAGCACCAGCCCTTTAGCTTGTTTTAATTTAATAAAGGTAATAACTGAGGCAATGAATGACAACATACCTGTAGTAGCTATTTTTCTGGACATGAGTAAAGCCTTTGATTTTGTTGATCGTAAGCTGCTACTAAATAAATTAGATAAATATGGCATAAGAGGCCAGGCGAATGACTGGTTTAAATCTTACCTAAGTGATAGGCGTCAATGTGTGCAAATATCAAAAATCATTAATGGAAACAAAGTAGAATATAAATCTAACTTTAAAACTAATGCAGTAGGAGTACCCCAAGGCAGTGTAGTGAGATCTTTTTTATTTCTGCTATACATTAATGACCTTCCCAATGCAACTGGCCACGAAACAATCTTATTTGCTGACGATACAACATTAATAATAAAATGTAATGACAAAAATGTCTGTCTCTGTCACCTCTGACCTAGACTAGAGTCAAGAGCAAACACATAACAAAAAAAAAAAAAATAGAACAGGAAATTAATGAAGCAATCAAAGACATAATAATTTGGCTTAATAACAACAATTTAAAAATCAATATAAATAAAACAAAAATAATTCAATTTCAAACTTATAAATCAAACTTTCAGACTCTTAGTATAAAATATGAAGACAGTATCCTAGGACAAGTAGTAAACACAAAATTCTTGGGCATAATAGTGGATCAGAACTGTAACTGGAAGTCGCACATTAATTACGTTTGCGATAAGCTAGACAAATTCGTATACGTATCGTACGTATCGTATACGTCTACGATCAACGGTGTCCATAGACGCAGCAGTAACTGCATATCACGGATACGTATCATCTGTGCTATCATATGGTCTAATATTAGGGGGCAATTCAGTTGAAATCTTAATGGCATTTTGGGTACAGAAGAAGTGTGTTAGGGTAATATCTGGCGTCTGGTTTTTGGACAACTGTAAACCTTTATTTAAAAAACTACACATATTACCTTTACCCTGCATGTACATCAAAGAACTATGTATGCTTGTAAAACAATATCCGCACTATTTTCGCATGCAATCAGAAGTCAGTCGCAAGCAGGCTACTGCTAGAAATAAGTACAAATACGAATTAAATGTACCTCAATGTAGATTGCAAATATTTAGGAGGAATGTATATATTAATGCCATTCAGGTGTATAACAAGTTACCTAATTCATATAAGGAACTTCCCATCCCCATGTTCAAGAAAAAGCTGACAAGTTGGCTCCTAGATCATTGTTTTTATGACATTGGCGAATATATGGAATATTGTAAAAATCCAAGATGACATGAACTTAATTTTGACATTTTAAAGTAATTTTAATAATACTAATTCATATCGGACTTACTGTAAATCGCAAATCTTAAAATTAATATTGTACTTAGTTAAGAACGACAATGAAATATTTTTACACCATATATTTCGTGGTAGAATGTATAAAACTAACAAAAATATTAACAGCATACTATGTAAAACTACATTCTTACAAATAAATAAATTCTAATTCTAATTCTATTTATGTTCTCCGATTACTTATGGACCGATTTGGAAAATTCTTCTTTTGTTTGAAAGAGTATACTTTCCAGGTATCGCATGGTCATCAGGTTAAGATCTGATGATGGAACCCCGGAGAAATCGTTTTTTTATTTTTTAATAAAAAATCTGGCCAAGTGCGAGTCGGACTCGCGCATGAAGGGTTCCGTACCACTATCCCAGAAAACGGCAAAAAAAATAACACGATTGTTGTATAGGAACCCCACTTTAATATTTATTTTATTCTGTATTTAGTATTTTTTGTTATAGCGGCAACAGAAATACATCATCTGTGTAAACTTCAACTGTCTAGCTATCACGGTTCATGAGATACAGCCTAGTGACAGACGGACAGACAGACGGATCGTGGAATCTTAGTAATAGGGTCCCGTTTTTACCCTTTGGGTACGGAACCCTAAAAAATTATAGGTACATAATATAGCGATTTTTGTATTTTCTTCAACAATGCAATCATTTGCACTCAGAAAGCTTTGCAAGCATTGCATTTGGTGAAGTGGAACTGATGAAGAAGTCAAAGTCAAATATATTTATTCAACTAGGCCAATAAGCGGCACTTTTGAACGTCAAACAAAAATAAAAATTTACAAGTAATAAAAGTTGATTCTACCGTGCATTCGGAAAAGTAGCCTGTTATTTTTTTTAGCTTGTTATTAGAAGACCACAGACGGCCACTGGAACTCCTCAATGCTAAGTATGTCACGGCTATAAGATATCTCGAATACGAGTAGTTAACCCACTATGATGAAATGAAGCAAATGCTTATAAATAAATGGTACTGCCATGGTAATACCATCGAACTCATCTGATGATGAAGCCGGAAGGTAGGTACTGAAACGCCGAAATATAACAATCAAACAATGTATCCTAGTCGTGTTTGGTCTTATTAATAATAATAATAAATAATAATAATAATAAAAAATTAGGAAGTACACAGAGTTACAAGAAGAAATTACCAGAGTTTGGAAAATGAACAAAGTTACAATAGTTCCAATAGTAATATCAACAACAGGTGTTATTCCGAAACAAATATACAATAGTTTTAATGTTCTCAATCTATCAAAATACACATACCTAACACTACAAAAAGCTGCAATATTGAACACTTGCCGAATAGTAAGAAAATTTTTACAGTTAGATTTAGATTACGATTTGAGTGCAGTACAAAATAATTTACCAGTTCAAATAGAAACCTAGGATTTCACCTTGGTTCACACCCGTGAGATCTTATAAAAACACCAGGTTCTTACCTGAGAAACTTAAGTTTAAAAACCATAATAATAATAATAAAAAATCTTTATTTATCTCGACATCAAAATACAGTGACTAATCATAATACGTAACCTTGTATGGAGAAGGGTGTCTGAGATAGGTAAGGCCCTGTGTTACAGATCACCCATTTTACATAAATCATGATATAATTTGTGTGTGTACTCATTACAAAATCGAAATTTAAGTTTAAAGAAGAATACAATAAAATTAAATTTAAAGAAAATTAAAATCAAAGAAAATTTAAATATAAAAATTCTGCGAAAAATATTAAAAGAAGTATCTTATTCACTGAAAAGTATTAACCTACATACAATAAGTACCTATGTAGCTATAAAAAATGAGTAAAACAAAAATGCGTATGGAGAAATGAGAATGATGTGTTCATTAGTGATTGTATAAGTGTAATGTGAGGGTGTAAATGTGTGAGTGAGTGTAAATGTTATGAGTTTATGACACTGGTTTTAATATATTTTCCGTGGAAATGTAGTCAAGGTTTAACAGCCAATTCCTTCATTTCCTTTTACAAACCTCTTTTGTATGCATGTATATATAGTTAGTTTATTATTAATAGAGTTGTACAGAAAAGTACCAAGAAAGCAGAAAAACCTTTGAGAGAAACTTGTGTTGTAACGGATGATTGGACAAATATTGGTTGATCTTCTGTTTTGTGTTAGGAGATCGGGATCTAGGGGTAGTTCAGCATGTTTTTTTAATACCGTCATGATAATGAATAATTGGCGGACTGTAAGTACTTGGCAGTGTTGATAAAGTTCAGAAGTTGGGTATAGGATTGGGAAAAAGCAACTCACTTTTAATACCGCTCTTTGGGCTCTTTCTAGATTGATCATGTATGATTTAGAGGAACCGCCCCATGTGGTAATACAATATGATATAATCGATTAGTAAGTTAATGTGAAGTAAACTTTCTTAAGAACTGATGAATTGGAAATATGTCGTAGGTTTTTAAATATATAAATTAATTTGCGTATTCGTTTAACAAGGGATTCTATATGTTGTTGGAAGCTGAGTCTGGAATCTATAATTATACCAAGATATTTAATAGAACTAGTTTTAACCAAGCCAGGACAGGAACACTGGTTGATATTATCACAAGAGTGAGCTTTTAAGTCAAAATCAGGTTGATCTTGCGGCCTAAGTGAGTAAATCATAAATTTCGTCTTATCCACATTTAGGGTTAGCAAGTTGTAATGTAGCCATTTATAGACGGTATCAAATCCTTGTTGAGCATATTGTCTAACCTCATCCCAAGTGTTGGCATGAAATATCAAGGCAGTATCATCGGCAAACGTGATAATTTTTCCGTTTTCTAAACTGATATTACATAAATCGTTTATATAGACTAAAAATAATGTTGGGCCGAGGATACTGCCCTGTGGAACACCGTATTGGTTAGGAAGTTCATCGCTAACCCAATTTCCTATTTTCGTTTTTTGTGTTCTGTCAGATAGATAGTCTGTGAATAGTTGGAGCGGCAGACTTCTAACTACCATATTTTCGAGCTTTTTAATCAAAATGGGAACAGATACTGTGTCGAATGCTTTGGCTAAATCTAGGTAAATGGCTAAGGTTTTCTTTTTATTATCTAACTTATTAATTATGTGATCTGTTAGTTCGTGGACGGCTTCAGCTGTTGACATGCCAGATCGAAATCCGAACTGAGATGGAGATAGAAGAGAGTTTTGTTCAAGATATTTAGTAAGCCTGGTGTTCATTAATCGTTCTAATATTTTTGACAATGTTGGAAGTATGGAGATTAGTCTATAATTATTGACACAGTATCTGTCTCCTGCTTTGAATACGGGTACAATCCTAGAAGTTTTAAAGGCCTGCGGAAATATTCCAGTAGAAAAGGAGAGATTGCATATGTATGTTAGTGGAGGACTAATAATTTTGGAAAAACGTTTTAAAAAGGATCCAGATATATTATCAACGCCGACCGCACACTCGCTTTTTAAATTACTTATTAAGGACTGTATTTCCTCTTCGTCACTAGGCAGAAGAACAAAGGAACTTTGGGGAGAATTTATCAGATGGCTGTTGGGATTGTAATTTGGAAAAATGTTATGTTGTGAGAGTATCTTTTCTGATAGTTTCCTTCCTACATTTGCAAAAAATGAGTTAACTGAATTTATAGACTCTATAGGATTGTCTGTTGAGATTAATTGTGTGGATTGTTGTTTTGTTTTATTGGTATATGTTATATTTTTAATTGCTTTCCAAAGTTTCTTGTTGTTTTTCCCTGCTTTCTTAATCAGTTCTTGTTCGTAATTTTGCTTAACTTTCTTTAATAAGGTGTTGCAAAAGTTCCTGTATCTTTTGTAAGTGGCACGTATTATTTCATTATCTGGATTTTTTAATACTTTAATTTGTAATTGATCACGGTTTCGCATACATCTAAGAAGGCCCGGTGTTATCCAAGGCTTTAATATTAATTTAAGTTTGGATGTAGTGATTAGTTTCGTGTTATCTTTTATGGCTTGACTTAGTGAGTGTATGAAAGAATTTGTTGCCTCGTTAACATCTGACATGTTGTAAATATATTGAAAATCTATATTTTAACATCCTTTTCAAGTCCTTCGTCGTCTAGTCTTTTAAACGTTTTGAGACCTTGACTTTTGTTACTGGTACGGTCTAGAAATAATAAAACACTGTTGTGGTCTGTAACTGAAGTTTGAGAAACATAGCACTTAGCTGATAATCTTGTCTTTATCATCATATGATCTAAGCACGTGCGACTATGAGTAGGAATGGTGTGAGCTGGGAGCAGACCATGAGAATCGTCATGAGATTTACTTTGGCTATAAATGATTTTCATGGTAATTAGCGGTACCTATCAATACAGTAGATAGGGTAGGTAGCAAGGTAAGTAGGGTAGGCAGGCAGGTAGGTATGTAGGTATATCTAGGTAAGTAGGGTAGGGTAGGCAAATGATGGGAGCGAATCCGTGGCCACAGCTAGTCAAAACTTAAAAGAGATACCTAAATAGAAAACTTTTTAACATAAAATCAAACCGACGTCCAAAACAAAAGCTTTTTAGTTAAAAGCTGTAAACAAGAAAAAATTATGCTGTGCAGTCGGAGGATCAGGTGGTCAGCCAGTACGCGAATATGTATCCTCCGTCTGCACAGCATGATTTTTTCTTGTTTACAGCTTTTTAGTTCGCTTCTTAAGCAGTCAGGTTTTTGATTTTTAAATTAACTTTTTTTTTTGTTAAAAAGATTTTTTTTTCATATTTCTTTAATAAGGCAAACAATTGAAAACACTGGCCCCTATCCTGGTCCCAGTTAACACATGTCAATAAATTTTATTTTATAAATACATAAATAGTTTTTCAGGTTCAATTTAAGTTCTAACAGTGTATAATTATTATTATTGCATTATTTCAGGGTCATGGCACTGGGTTTCACAGCGTATGCTCACGCCTGTGTGTTCCATTTCATGTTCCACACAATAAATCCGGAAATATTAGAACAGGTAATAATAGAGTTCTTGATTTATTGTCCATTGATAAGCCTTGAGCTGAAAGACAGGTGATTGGATCGTTCAGCAGTGGATTAATCTGTAGGTTGATGATGATGAGACTCCAACTCAATCCACGGGAAGAGCTCTCTTTCTTTTATATTAAACTATTAACCCGCCCCGGCTTCGCACAGGTAGCAGAGCATACCTATTATGGCAACATGGTTTTTCTTAAGATAAGTATACCATACACAACAAAAATGCGACCTTGAAATTTTACCCCGACGGAAAAAGAGGGAACTTATAATTTTTACGTGTGTACCTGTGTGTTTGTGTATCTGTCTGTGGCATCATAGCTCCTAAACGGATGAAACAAGTTTGATTTAGTTCTTTTTGTTTGAAAAGTGACTTTATTGAGAGTGTTCTTAGCTATGTTTGATGAATATTGGTTCAGCCGTTCAAATGTTATGGGCGTTTTACTGTTCGTATCGGGGTGTTTTCGGAAGATATCTATCATGTCATAATTACGTGTTTAATAGATTGTCGATCGAAGCGTGCCTTTTTTTTTTTTTTTTTTTTGCGTGTAGAAATGCTCATGCATACTGCGCTACCACGGGGAGATAGCGCAGTTATGTGGGACTCTAACCCACTAAAACTCCACGGTGTCCTCCTGTGCCGCTTATGGCGGGAACACGGGTACGCGTTAGCACTCACCGCGAACCCGCCGCGGCTGTCCGTCACCGGACCCTCCTCTGGGGATTACCCCCCATCACCGGCGCGGCAGAACACACTGTGCGCCGTGACCACCCCAGGGACCAAACCAGTACATGGGTGCCAGACGACCCCGTGTATGGCACCCTTGGTCCCCTTGTGACGGGTCAAGGTCAATGGCCCCGCCACCTACCATGTTTCGGCCGCAGGGGATAGGGAGAGCGGCCAATGCTATACCGACACTCCTCTTCCCCTGCGGCCCCACCGCGTCCGCCATCAGACGGTGGCGACCCCGTCCAGGCCGCGGAAGGTAGGGAGAGCGGCGCACCGCAATACCGGCACTCCTCTCCCGCCGCGGCCTCCAACCCTCAGCCGTGATATCGTATGGGTTTGGGAGACCCCATACGACATCACGGCCCGCCTCAGTTGCGATGTTGCCCAGGCAGCACCGCAACCAACATGTTGGCCGCTACGTCGTCGGCTTATCGGCAAAAGCCCTGACGAGCGGCCCCTCCTCGGGTTCCTCTTCGCTTCACCGTAGGTGACCAAGCCACGGTTACTGAGCCCCCCCGCCTCGACAATGCGGGAACCCACCGGGGGGGATCGAAGCGTGCCTACTACTACATAAATTATGGTGTACGTTACCCCAACAAGAAAGTGGCTCCTAGAGTGATATGAGTGGAACGTAATATACCATCTTTTCGCAAATTAGACAACTTTTTCAATAGCCTCAATTATATATTAACGTCGGTATCCTCCTATAGAAATATATTTCTGGTGGGAGACATGAACATTAACATTAGCCCAACAAGTAATGACCCAAATTATAATGAATACATGATTTTGACTGCATCACACGGACTCTTACCAGGCTACACATCACCTACCAGAGAAAAAAATTGCTTGGATCATGTCATGATTAGAACAGAAAAATCTGTAGTATCTTTTATAGTGGACAGTCATATTACCGACCATGTCCCTGTACTTTTCTGTGTTAAAAATATAAAAATACGGCAAACTAACAAATTCGTCTCGAAAGTAGATCTGCCTAAAGTTGTATTGGTAATTGAAAAAACCGATTTCAGCGCCATTCTTTCGTCTAGCAACGCTAATTGGGCTACTGAATTTCTTATTAATTCTATTGTGTCCATTATACGTAATAATACCGTAACCATTGGCGTTCCTTCTAGGCTGAGAATAACGAAGCCCTGGATCACGCCAGGACTCCTCAGATGCATTACAAATAGGGATAACATGCATCGAGAACACAAAAAGACACCAGACAATTATAATCTTAAATTAACCTATTTACGATATCGCAATTTTTGCAATAAACTTCTGCATAAGCTTAAAATTAATTATGAAAAAAATTAATTGGAGAAAGCCAAAGATAACCCTAAAAAGACATGGAAAGTTATTAATAGTATAATTAATAAACAAACATCCAAACCCTCCAACCCTCCTAGGGAGTTGCTGTCTATATCCAGTCTTGACTGCAAGGCTTCATTGAATGTAGTCAATAGCTTCTTTGGAAATATTGGCAAGGAACTCGCGGCTAGTCATGCAAATGCAGGGAGGAAACACGAGTCATATGTGAGGCATAATGAGCAGGTGAACTCAATGGCCTTACTCTCTCCTGATAATACCGAAGTTGAAAATATCATTATGGGTCTTCGTACTGATTCTGCCCCGGGATGGGATGGAATCAGTTCAAAACTTCTAAAGTTGAGCAGACAAACTCTTGTGCCCCTCGTCACTCACATATGTGATGTTTGTTTCTCTAAAGGTGAATTCCCGAGAGTTTTAAAGAGAGCGGTCGTACATCATATCCACAAGAGTGGGGATAGAGGCAGTGTCAATAATTATAGGCCAATTTCAGTCCTGCCGGCGATATCAAAGGTTCTTGAAAGGGTCCTCAACAACCGTCTTGTGTCTTTCTTAGAGAATAATAACATCCTTTCCAACAATCAATTTGGCTTTCGCAGGGGGAAGTCCTGTGAAGACGCATGCGCGGCCTTGATTGACGATGTTGTTGAGACACTGGACAAAAAATCTAAGTGTCTAGGTTTATTTCTAGACCTTTCCAAGGCATTTGACACTGTCTCTGTCCCTATTCTACTGAAAAAATTGGAGCAAATAGGAGTTAGAGGTCCTGCACTCACAGTCTTCGCCAGTTACCTATCCGAGCGAACGCAGTGCGTCAAAATCGACACATATGTCAGTGACGAATGTACATTGTCTTTCGGAGTACCTCAAGGCTCTATCCTAGGGCCTACACTTTTTCTAGTGTATGTAAACAGCCTATGTGATTTAGCACTCCCATATTGTTCAATTTATTCATATGCCAATGATACGGCCCTTTTGGTACATGCTGAAAATTGGGATGAAGCCAGGAAGAGAGCTGAGGATGTCCTTAGCATTGTTATGCCTTGGCTAACGGCGAATAGTCTGACCCTGAACGTAGAAAAAACAAATTTAATCACTTTCTCTTTGAAATCTCCCTCGCAACCCGACAACTCATTTACAGTTAAGGCTCACATTTGCAAAGCAGACCCGAACCGATGTGCTTGTCTTCCCCTGACAAGAGCAACTAGTGTAAGATACCTGGGTATAGTTATAGACAGTCTGGTCTCGTGGAACGACCAGATTAGGGTTTTGTCTGGCAGAGTTAGAAAACTAATTACGGTGTTTAAAAGCCTGCGGTATAGTGCTGATGCGGATACCTTACGTATGGTTTATTTTTCTCTTTGCCAATCAATATTAACTTTTGGCGTTACGGTCTGGGGTGGAGCTCCGAAGACGACCATGTTACAACTGGAAAGGGCACAGAGGGCTGTCCCAAAAGTCATGACTTTTAAACACTACCGGCATAGTACCGCACTACTGTACAAAGAATGTAAGGTCCTGACCGTGAGACAGCTCTTTGTGCTGAACTGTACGTTGCGTAAACATACCGGCCTGAGGTTGGAAGCAAATCGTCCGGCAAAGCGTAGGACTGCTAACGTTTGTCCCTCCGTAAGACATAGAACCACGCTTGCGCAGCGACATTATATGGTATTAGGTGGTCGTATATACAACTTTATTAACAAACAGTGCAGTATTTACAAGTGTAATAAATTTGACTGCAAGACTCAAGTCAGTAAATGGATCATCACTCTTTGCTATGATGACGTCGAAAGAATTCTCGATGCGTGACTTTATTCTGCTCCCCCCTTTTCCAAACTTTCCTCCATCCCACATCTCCTTGAACACACATACACACTTACAACACAAAACATAAACACAATACATACACACGGTTTGCCTCTCAATTAAGTAATAATTAATTATTTATATAAAATATATTGTCTGTACCCTTAGTCTTTGTTTCCTGTTTGACGTGTACTTTACTCCGAAATGTATGCATTGTATTGTCCTATTGAACTTAGAGAGCCCTGACACTCATAACACAAGTTCAATCTTAGCTTGGGTGTCAGAGGTGTATAACTCTGTGTAATTGTAGAATTCTCAATTTAAATCTTAATTATGTTAAACCACATAGTGATATTGAAATTGTAATCTGGAAATAATTTTTTTATTATTATTAATATAATTAGTGCGTAATCTGCTGTGAATGTACGCCAAATAAAAAACTAGTGCGTGTCGTCGTTTTTGAAAAAAAAGGACAAGACCATTCCTGCTGGAGAAACGTTGTTCCAGCAGGAAAATTCTAAACGAATGATCGGAGAGAGAAATATTGTGCGTGTGTAAAACGCAACAAAAAGTCGACAAAAAGTAAGGCCAAACAAACGTAGGTAATTTTATGAGTTGTGAGTGACGTTTTAGTGTCGCGTAATTTACGAAGCATTCGTTTTCTTACTAAAGTAATTTTTGCTCCACCCGAAATTATGTGACTCAAAAATCGCGACCAGTCTTCTGCTCTTCGGATTCAGCAGACTCGTCAGTACCGAACTGGAACATTCTTGGGACTATGTCGGTTACCTCAGTTTTCCTGTCTGTTTCCGAGGCGGATGCGTTGAATACCTTCTGTAAAGCCACCGATTTTCATGAGAATGGGTGCTACATGTGTATTTAAAATGACCTTAGTTTTATCCATATTTATCGTTAGACTCGTGAGAAAGCTCCACTGCACTGACTTCGTAATTATAATATTTGAGATTACTTGAAAATTATAAATATTTTCTTAAATCTAATTCCGGCACAAATACGCACATATCAAGAGCTACTCGTGTATGTTTATTATGTGGCGCACATTCACAGCAAATTACGCACTAATTATACGTTCCACTTATATCACTCTAGGAGCCGCTTTCTTGTTGGGGTAACGTACACTAAATTATGTACCATGAAATAAAAATGTGACGCGGTTTTTTAAATTTTCCTTCTTATCTTATCTTGTGGAGGGGCCGGGAAATAACTCAGACACTTCGACCCATTGGGATCTATTGTGGTCCACTAGATAACTTACTCCTCCCCAATCTCGTTGAAAACTCTTTTCATGAGTTTTATAATGAGGCTAGGAAATATGAGCCTATAGTCTTCTGGTTTTGGATACCCAACCCCAAGGAGATTCATTCGCTTACCAGCCAGTGCATCGCATGTGCATAGAAGGTGTTCCATGCGTTCCGTATGTTCCCCACACAACCTGCACATAGGTGTGGTCAGACCCATCTTCATGAGCATGTCGTTGGTTCCAAAGTGCCCAGTAAAGGCCCCAAGCAGGAAGAAGATTTGCCCCCTGCTCATGTTCCATGTGCATTCCCGGGCTTTGAACGTAGAGCCTAGGAATTTCTTCGAGTGTTGTAGATCGGTATTAGACAGCCAATAAGTTCGTTGTCTGTGATCTGCAAAATCCCTAAATGCGGCTTTTACGAGACACGTCGAAATGCCTACACATGGTTCTGGACCCACAAAATCATTTGCTGAGCCTTCTCTTGCCAGTTCATCTGCCACTTTGTTACCATGGACTTCTTTGTGTCCAGGGACCCACATCAGTCTTACCCAATTGTGCTTCCCAAGCCTGTTTGGGGTATGGATAGCACCCAGAATAAGTCCGGAGTCCACTTTGTAGGATGCCATGACTTTGATTGCAGCCTGACTGTCACTAAGAATATATATGGATTTACCTCTGGTTCCGCTATCTATATTCTCTTGAGCACAGGTTATTATGGCATATGTTTCTGCTTGGAATACAGTAAGCTTTTGCTACATTTGTAACCTTTTGCGTATAATCCCGCTCCTGTACCTGATTCCATTTTGGATCCATCAGTGTACCACACCAGACTATCTTATTCTGGTGGATCGAGTCCCTTTGTCCAGTATATTAGTATTTATTTTTTTATTTATTTTATCGGATAACATGCTTGTTACTCGATCCAGGCCTTCATTCCCATCGAACTTTGTATGGTTCGTCTTTGGCTTAGAGGCATCCTATAGTCCAGCAACAGCAAGACGATGTGATGTCTTCCTTGCCTCGAATTCAACCATCATATGCAGAGGAGGGATATTGAGGTATCTCTCAATCGCTGGTGTTGTCCTGAAAGCACCCGTGATGCCGAGACACACTGTTCTTTGTAACCTGGTGAGTGGCGCTTTGCACGAGGCAAGCTTTGTACTTGGCCACCACATTTTGCTGCCGTATGTGATAATAGGTATTATCATTGTCCGGTACAGCCATCGTATCACTTTGGGCTTTAGCCCACAAGTTTTACCGTAGGTGGAACGACACATGCCGAACACTCGTAAGGTCTTTGTCGTAATATTTATGTTCCTGAGTTCTTTATCAAGCGTTACACCCAGATATTTAACTTCGGTGGACCAGAGCAGCTTTATTCCATTAAAGGGAGAGCTCTTCCTTGAGAAATTTTCCGTGATAACTATGTGAATCAAAACCAAATACTTATGCCTCCAGTCATACCCTAATTCCTGATTCCTTTTTGGTCTCGCACGGTGTTTTATTTTTATTATTGTATTTTTTTTTGTTAGTATTTGCTTATTTCTCATGTCTCCTGTGCGGATCATAAATAAATATTTTTCTTTCATTATTTCTTTCCAAAGCTGTAAAATTATAAACATTCGCTTCAAAAGTCTGTTTATTATAGGGATACGCGAGTTAGTAGTATTTAGCGCCTCCAGCCAGGGCAGGGATACGCGCGCGTTATCGCTCGGCTTATATAGCAACAGTGGGCGACAGCGAGTCCCGTCATCTGTGTGAGACCTGCGCTTGACTTAATTTCCGCGCGCGTTGTTTTTTATATTGCGTTAACTCCTAAGATATAGCTCCTAAGATAACTACCCTAGTATGCTAGTCGCGCGTATAATCTGTGCTTGCGTTGCGTGTTGCGGGTTGTGTGTGACATCATGTCTAATTTAAGTACTTAGGTGGTGATGGTGTAACAGACGTCACTAGAGTATTAGCCAAAAGCTTTGTACCTAACGCCTCAATCTTCATCTATACAGTTGACTCAAAGACTAGACGGCATATTCCTGTCAAGTGGAACGTCGCTGATCCAAGCTTTTATGATGATGACCTGCTTCCTCACCGCCTACAATCTCCTGATCTACTCTCAGAAGCAGGAGCTTGGCATACATCTGCTGCCACTGTGTATCATAAAACGAGTTTTAAGGTGCGCATAGTTACAGTTTTCTTCAAACCTCAATCATCATCATCATTTCAGCGGAAAGACGTCCTCTGCTGGACATAGGCCTCCCCCAGGCGTCACCACATTGACCGACCCCGTGCGTCTCGCATTCAGCGCCTTCCCGCAACCTTAACCAGGTCATCGGTCCACCTAGTGGGAGGCCAAACAACCAATATTTTTGCAAGAAGTAGCGCGAACCATAAAAATAATGGAGGAAGGCCTTTATCAAGCAGTATAGCTAGCCAGGACTGTAATGGATAAATAAATAAAATAATTTACCAACCAGTATTTAATAATAATAACTCTTTATTTTCAAGCAACTAAGGTCCATAGATAAATTACACAAAAAACATATAAAAAATAAACGAATACATAATTCATAACAAAGATAACACATTGAACATCTTCTCAGGATAACTCCAGTACATCTCCTGATCGTCGGCTACGGAGCGACCTGGTGGATGTACTCCCGGGATGGCCCCCTCGTCCCGACCACCATAGGCCTAGAGAGTGAAGCCTGTAGGACCAAGTTCTGGTCTCACTTCTTCTATGTCAACAACATTGTCGAACCCGGGAATTTTTGCATGATTCCAACCTGGTGAGAAAACAATGTTTTAATCCTATATTATGGCAATAAATTTATAGATTTGAAAATATTATTACTCACCTTTCTTAATATTTTTCTACAAAAAACGCGCCCACTCTCGGGCCGTGTGCCCGACTCACCCTTACAATTATAACTGTTAATTTACTTTCTGTTCTTTCTTTCTTTTGTTTATTTCCTTTTTGTTAATTTCTTTCATGTCTTAATATATTTTATTTATTAAACATTTTATTTACAAACATTTTTTTTCTTTCATTGTTTTCTTTGAATGAATTTAATTAATTATTGCGTTACATTCAGGTTCCTGCCTGCCAACATGCACATGTATATCGTGGCGTGTACCTTTACCCTTCTTCTCTGGAGTCGCCGAAGTTTCGCCATCCGGCTCTATGCAGTTCTGTTCATCGCTTCCTGTTTATTGACTGGCACCATTTCTTATATCAGAGAATACAAATCAATGATTTATATCGCGACGCCTGAGTGAGTCTACAGAATTTTAAAATTACATCCTTTTTTTTTTCCTCGAAGAGTGAGCAAAGGTTCAACTACTGCCACATTTCGCGAATGTCCAATGGGTACGCCTGCTGCCGTCAACCAGGCACGAATCTAGACTCTGGGGGTTGCTACTGAGAAATATCTTGACGGCAGAAATATCCTAGATGTGGAGACCACACTTTCTTGGAGGAGCTCCTTCTCCAATAGATGAAACCTAGTCTATGAACTAGCCAGTATAATAAAGGCACGTGAGATATTTCAGCTTTGTCTCTGTCATCTGCGACGCTTCTGGTATTCCAGACGTCCTTACAGACGGCAATGGCAACTTATCATTAGGGAAGCCGTCAGCTTGGTTGCTACCTGATAGAAAATAATATTCAGTCCAAATAATATAAAAAATGGTTATTTTTTTCAGACAAATCCGTAGAATATTCCGTGACACTCCTTCGTTCACGGAGTTCTACATGTCTTCCTGGGGTGCTTTGCCAGCTTGCTTCGTGGGTCTGATTCTTGCTCACATACAATTTGAACTGGACGAGAGAAAAATCAAGCTTTCGGAGTATAAAGTAAGTGTAAGCCATCAAAAACATATCATGTTAAAAACACAAGTCACGCGGCGCAGTTTTTCTACCGAAAAAAGTGGCGAGATCGAATGTAAAACCAAGTCGGATATTTATTTATTAGGTACCTTAATAATTAGGTTACAAACAACCACATTATTGTGTTCTTTTAAGTACTTCCACGCACTCCGCTCTTTTTCTACGTCCTGATCATTTATAATGTTTCTGTCACAATATAACTACCTAAACTGAGCAACCTGTCTCAAGTAGACCCCATTTGGGCACAGCGCAGGAACACTATTGTGTTTTTTGTTTCGAAAAGTCGTGAGTACCTGAATAGGATTGGGCGAGAGACCACGGCCTATTGCCACCGCTGCCGAGGTGACCTTAACTCTCGCACAGCACACGCTCGAAGAGTGCCCTGCGTGGGCCTCTGAGGTTTTGGTCGCCAGGATCGGGCAAGTCCTGTTTTTGCTAGCAGTTGTGAGGGCCATGCTGGCAGAGACAGAAAACTGGAGGGAAATGGCCTCCTTCTGTGAGACCGTGATGCTCCAGAAGGAGGACGATGAGCGGGCTCGCGAGAAAGCCGATCCCGCTCGGAGAAGGAGGCGTCGGGAGGCAACCGCCTAAAACACCGAAACCCCTCCGACTCCCGAGTCGCGGGTGCTCAGATTGGGGACTCTGTCTGCCCACCAAGTGACTCCAGTAAAGACGGTGGCACAGGGATCACGTGTTGCCGTGAATAGCGAGGCTCGGGATAGGTGCTTTTTCAGCCTCCCCAGGGTTGTGCCCTAACAGGCGTTGCACAGAGGGGGTTCCGGGGTGGTCTGCTCAGGGCCGAGCCGCCCCTGTGTGCGAAGTGTGCTGCGCACACAGGCGCCAGCGTCAATTATTGAAATTATTTTTGTCACATAAAAACATAATTATTCTTTACAGTTTAGTATCGAAAAGTAAGTATATACAAGTCTCCCAAGACAATATTCACGTTTGTGGTTTAATTACCCGAAGGATAATGTGTTTATCAGTCTATGTTTTTAATTTCAATTTTCAATTTATTCATCATCATATTTTTGAGTACATAAATATTCTTAAGAAAATAGAAAAATGGTGGATTTTGGGCGCCATATTATGGGGCCCCAATATTTATTTTTCCGAACCCATCGGGTGGGTTATCAAAATAAGGCTGTAAAAAGATTTTTTTGTATTTGAATTTGAAGTTATAAATAAAAAAAGTTAATTAAAAAAATCAAAAAACCCGACTGCTTAAAAAGCAAACTAAAAAGATGTAAACAAGAAGAAAATCATGCTGTGCAGTCGGAGGATACATATTCGCGAGCTGCGCGACTGCACAGCATGATTTTCTTCTTGTTTACGTCTTTTTAGTTTGCTTTTTAAGCAGTCGGGTTTTTTGATTTTTTGAATTAACTTTTTTTATTACAACATATTAGTTATTTTTTTTTGAATTAGGTACATTTAAACAATCATATAAGTGTTATATATTTTTGAAATCGCCAGTTAAAATCCTTTATTTTGATACCCCACACGATAGGTTTGGAAGAAAAATATTTTTATTTTCCCCACAAAATGGCGCCCAAAATCCGCCATTTTCGTTTTTTCCAATTTTAATGTAGCCAGTAACACCCGCAGGATTAAGACAAATCGATTGACGTAAGAATCATCAAAATCGGCCAACGCGTTTGGTCTCTAGAACGCCACATAGGAACAAACATACATACATACATAGACTGATAAACACATTACCCTCCTTCGGCAGTCGGGTAAAAACATCTGGTTTTGGCTAGCCAGCTCGCGAAAATGTACCCACCGACTGCACAGCATGATTTTCTTAGTCTTCGCAGTCGTTTTTTCATCGCTTCTTAAGCAGTCGGAATTTTTGATTTTTGAATTAACTTTTTTATTTTACATTATTTAAACTGCCGCAGTCGCTACAACTATTTTATTACAAAAGCCGTGCCGTGGATGAGTTTATGAACGCATTATATTTACACAACTTTGGCAGTCTTTGGTACCTCTTGTTTTTATCGTCTATCAACACCGACTTCCGAAACGAAAGTTATTTTTGCATGTTTTTATTTTTTGTGAAAATGTTTTTTTGCTGTTAAGTTTGTTATTTCGTCGTATCAATTTTGTTAAAACTGATTTTCTTTTCGCTTTTTAGTTTACTTAATTTCAACAGAATCTGTTCACAATTGAAAATTTTATGGGAAAATTATCAACAAATCCTTTATATATTATTTTTTTATATAATATTATTTTTCAAATTTAATTGGGACAAACTTTGAAGTACCTATACTCTTTCTAATTATTGACTCTGTAATAAATTTGTAAATATGTTGTTAGCATGCCTTATATAGTAGGTAAATATTAAAAAATATAAAAATAAAATATAAGAAAAAAATATTTTTTTTAAATCGGACCTTTCAATAAAAAGTTCAGCGTGGTCATACCTACATAAAAATATACATGTTGAATTGAGGACCTCCTCCTTCTTTTTTCGTCGGTTGAAAACTTGTTTTTCAACCCTTTGACAATCCATATTTATTTTTTAATAGATTTTGAGGCAGAGGATTTATGTTTGTTTATTTAGTTGATTGTTGGATCAAGATTACTTAATATTTTAACAAAATTGTGTTCATTTACAGGTTTTAGTTCATTTACTAGAAAGTTTCGTTCATTAACTGGGGTTTTAGGATATTTTTCACGTTATTGCTAAAAATAACGTCATTAAACTTTATATCTTCATAACGACGCGAACGAAGTCGCGGGCAACAGCTAATATATATATAAAAGCGAAAGGTCACTCATTCACCTATCACGAAATCTCGAAAACCGCTTGACGAATAAAGATGAAATTTGACAGGGAGATTTCTCAAGTGACGTAAGTGCGCGCTAAGAAAGGATTTTTGGCAATTCTACCCTTAAGGGGGCAAAAGGGGGGTCGAAAGTTTGTATGAAATTTTAGGTTTATGCTCTTAATTGATAAAAAGAATATATGTATTTATTGTTTTTTGTAAATTCCATCCGTAAAGGGGTAAAAAGAGAGTTGAAAGTTAGTTTGAAATTTCTACAGTTTGTAAATGGGACACGTGAAATTTACGCTCTTGATTGATAAAAAGAATTAATGTATTTATTGGTTGTTGAAATTTTACCCGTAAGGGGTTAAAAAGGGGGTTGAAAGTTTGTATGAAATTTCTACAGTTTTAAAGTTGAACACGTGAAATTTTAGGTTTATGCTGTTGGTTGATAAAAAATCATAATCATCATCACTTAAGTTTGGCAATTCTTAAATAAAAAATATTAATATTATTAATTTAATATTAATTATTTTAATAAAATATATAATGGATTTATTGGTTTTTGGAAATTGCACCCCTAAGGAAGTAAAAATAGGGTTGTAAGTTGGTGTGAAATTTCTATGCTTTTTTTTATGATGTAGGTGAGCACCAAGAAGGGATTTTTGGAAATTCAACCATTAAGGGGGTGAAACTATAAAGTCATCTGTATGATAAAATACGGATCACGCGAACGAAGTCGCAGGCGAAGTGCTAATTTTTGAATATAATCATATTACCAAAATATAGCTTTGCACCGTATCTCTTAAAGACAACATACTGTTAGAATTTTTTGAAGTTCGATGATCCCTTAAATGTTTATTCACTGGAGCACTTAGGTAATGTTTGTGTTTACATTCTACATATTCGTTCATTCATTAATTACTTACTTCACAATAAAGGGCACAGGGGTCATGCTCATTCCTTATTTCAATAGGTGTAATCGTTCCAAAAACAGAAGTGAACCCTTGACTTTTAGATCAATGTCATTATATAAGGAAAACCGTATTTTAATAATAGACATAAAAACATACCTACATTGACATTGTTCATGACTCCTATCCCACTCCTGAGAAAGGCATTCCTACTCTCCTATCTTTCGCGAGCCCACGCGTGCTAGCTTCTACCAGTTTTGAAGGAAGGAACTTCAAACGCTAGGCTAATTTCCTCTAATGTGGATGAAGAATGAGGGTTTTGAGTATCTAACTAATACTACCCCAATATTGCGATTGAACAAGTAAGGCTATGTTCACACAGAACATCCGTATTTCCAGGTTCGTTTTTAACGGATCCGTTGCTACTGGAGGTGATGTTCACACCGCATTTACAGTACCGTTTTAACGGATCTGTCACTACTAGGAGTAATGTACACACCACATTTAGTCAGTGTACCATCTTTCAAACAAAACGGTTCAGTATTTTAATACTGTTGTGTGTGCTCGTTCATACAAGTACCTACTTCATTGCCGCATGAAAACGTATACAAAAAATGGACCTGTAAAACGGACTGCTGTAGGTATATTTTGTCGGATCGATATTTTTTACTGGATCTGGAATACTGTCATGTGTGTGAACTCGCTCATACAACTACATATAACAGCGCCGAATAAAAACGTGAACGATAAAGCGGACCTGTAAAACGGACCTCTGTGTGAACAAGCACTAAGCTGCCTCAGTCATTGGAAGAATTACAGTACTCAATCTACCTAGCCTTTACCCAACTATGGACGGCTTCCAGCCTAAGCCAGCGTCTATAGCTGAATACCAGCAAGTATTATACATGGACAGACTCCCTATCAGACCTCCACAAATCAGGATAATACTGGCAATACTGGCTGTCTTCGGATTTCTGACTACCGATAATGACTGCTAAAGATCTACAAAGGTCAGCTAGGACCAATTACTTGCAGGAATTAAACAGAATGGTCGTTAATTAACTTCTAATAATTATTATGGTTCTGGACTGGAGGGGGCTCGGCATCAACGTTAATGGCGAGTACATCACTCACCTTCGGTTTGCCGACGACATCATGGCTGAGACCATGGGCAGCCTCAGTACAATACTCGATGACCTCAATAGATCCTCCGAAAGAGTGGGTCTTAAAATGAACATGGACAAAACCAAGGTCATGGTGAATGCCCATGTAACACCCACTCCTATCAAGGTCAGAGCGGCTCGGCTGGGCGCCTTTCGGGAAGTTGCTTGGTATCTTCTCGTCCAATTTACCGCAGTGTCTCAAGACAAAAGTCTATCACCAGTGTGTGTTGCCAGCGATCACCTATGGGACCGAGACGTGGTCGCTCACAATGAAGGCCCATTAGAAAGCTTAAAGTCACCCAAAGGGCAATGGATAGGGCTATGCTCGGCGTTTCCTTGCACGATCATGTGAGAAATGAGGATTTCCGCAGAAGAACCAAAGTTACCGACATAGCCCGAAGAATTCCCAAACTCAAGGGTACACTAGTCGACGGCACGAACTATTTTGTGCGCGGGGTTAAAATGCGTGCTATATCAACCGACAACACGTGTGGAACAGATAGATGCTGTTATGAGCAGTAAGAAGCTAGTTCGCGTACGAATACACACTTATGCAAATTTTTAGCGAAATGTATGATGATTTAGAACGAAAACGAGCGCGCGAAATTTTATAAACAGACCTTTGGGAGTCTGGATATCATGAAAAAACGACTGAATGTATCTGTTCAAAATAAAATTATTTGCATTGATGTACTACTAATCTATCCCTGTATGGAGACTGTTTTTAAATTTTCCTTCTTCTTATGGTACTTATTTGCGCCCAACGATGCGTAAAAATTAGTGTTCAAATAAGGAACTTTCGAAGCTCATAACTTTCAAGTAAATTTTATTTTTACTTTTTTGCTTCCATTCAGGACTAGATAATGATGCGACAAATTGATATAATTTTTTATTTTGAACGTACATCGTCAAACAGTGGAGTAAAAGCCAGACTACGTTTGTATCGAAGAATTTTCGACTAGTGTACCCTTAAGTGGCAGTGGGCAGGGCACATTGCTCGCAGAATGGATGGCCGATCGGGCCGAAAAGCTCTGGAATGGCGACCGCGAACCGGAAGACGATACGTTGGAAGGCCTCCCACTAGGTGGACCGATGACCTGGTTGAGGTTGCGGGAAGGCGCTGGATGCGAGACACACGGGATAGGTCAATGTGGTGACGCCTGGGGAAGGCCTATGTCCATCAGTGGACGTCTTTCGGCTGAAATGATGATGATGATGAATAATTATTACAAGATTTTATTTAACATACCTACCTTGTTAGTTATTAGCATATATTGGTCTAATCTTGCAACTGAATTTTATAACGGTTATCCCCATCCGACTGAGTCTGAGGTTTTGCATAGGTAACTAGGTACACGTTTAGTTTAGATGACATTGCACGGTAAGCCCAGATGTTTTTCTAAACATGTTTTGTTTTTGTCTGTGTTGCAGTGGTTCGTCTGTCTCCATTACGTATGCTTCCCTCTTCTATTTATTTGGCCTCTGACAGGAAAATACGCGCGTACACACGACTCTGCTTTCTTCAGTGCGGCGCACATAGCGCTAGACCAACCTTTCTACTGCATTCTTATGGCCATAACGCTAATGGGACTAATCCATGTCGATGGTAAGGTTATGGACACAAATGTCTTTTTTAGCAAATAAATATATCTTTACCTTTACCTTTACCTTTACCTTTACCTTTACCTTTACCTTTATCTTTATCTCTATCTCTACCTCTACCTCTATCCCTATCTCTATCTCTATCTCTATCTCTATCCCTATCTCTATCTCCATCTCCATCTCCATCTCCATCTCTTTCACTATCTCTATCTCTATCTCTATCTCTATCTCTACCTCTACCTCTATCTCTATCTCTATCTCTATCTCTATCTCTATCTCTATCTCTATCTCTATCTCTATCCCTATCTCTATCTCTATTTCTATCTCCATCTCTTTCACTATCTCTACCTCTACCTCTATCTCTATCTCTATCTCTATCTCTATCTCTATCTTTATCTCTTACACTATCTCTATCTCTATCACTATCTTATCACTATCTTATCACTATCTCTATCTCTATCACTATCTCTATCACTATCTCTATCACTATCACTATCACTATCACTATCACTATCACTATCTCTATCACTATCTCTATCTCTATCACTATCTCTATCCCTATCTTTATCTTATCTGTCTTGTCATGTATTATAAGGGTCAAATCAGTTAGTAATCACAGACCACAAAATTAGAACTCCTAATACAATTAGCCGATCAGATCAGCCAATCTGACTTTAAAATTACCTACATAAATACGCTTTGGAAAAATCGACTATTCATTCATCAACCTTTGAATAGCTATGCAATAATCAAAGAGAAAGCTAATGTAATTTTAAATAAAATTACACTAAAGCCCTTTTTTATTTGCAGGTCCTCTAAGACGGTTCTACAGCTGGGACGGCTGGCGCAGCTTAGGCCGCATGTCTTTAACAGTGATGTTGCTGCACTGGTGCGTTAATATGACAATCGGGACCAGACCAATGGCTTTCGGCACTTCCATACTAGACTCGGTTAGTTTTCTTTTTATCGTTGATCTGTTTACAGTTGTTTAGAAATATAATTACACGTATTAAATATGTTGCTCTTTTTAATGTTCCAATACCTGGGACACCGAGCTCTGCTCGGGTGAAAATAGAGAAATCATTTTTTTTCTGAAATCAAATCAAATGACATTAAAAAATAAAAACCGGCCAAGTGCGTGTCGGGCCACGCGCAGTAATAGGGTTCCAAAGTTGCATAATAATGCGGACTAAGAAGAGGGTTTTGTTGTTGTTACATTAACATTAAAACGGTTTCAACGGCAAACGACGTCTAAAAACGGGCCCACATGATGTTTTTTTTTTAATTGTAGATAGGCTCGCGCTTGACCACTATCTCACCTGATGGTAACGGACCTGAGGCCCAGTAGCCCGTGCGTTGGACAAGTACAATGTCGCTGAGAGTACCGACCCCTGGGACCCCGGCATTAATATCCAATAGGTCCGTAGAGCAGCCATCGATAACTACTCGAATGGACCGACCCCTCAGGAAGTCTGCAATCCAGTCACATGACCACCGGGCAGACCGAATGAAGGAAGCTTACCAATAAGGCTTTCGTGCCAGACCCTATCAAAAGCCTTCGAGATGTCGAGGAAGACGGCAAGCGCTTCCCCATGCCTCTCGATGGCCTCACTCCAGATGTGAATGGCATACGCTAGAAGATCCCCAGTGAACCGATTTCGGTGGAAGCCGTATTGGCGGTCGCTAAGGATGTCGTTAGCTTCTAGGTATGCCAGGAGCTTACTATAAAGTACGCGTTCGAGCGCGACGTTACAGAGATGGGAGTGTAGTTGGCCGGGTCAGCACTACTGCCCTTCTAGGGTACGGGCTGTATGTTGGCTTGCTTCCAAGCATTCGGCTCTTTTCCAGTCTCATAAGAAAGGCGAAACAGGCGCGTCAAAATCGGAGACAATTCAGGCGCACAGGTTCTTAGAACAATTACTGGTATACCGTCGCACATACGGGTATTTGAATGATTTACGCGGCCAAAAATATTTCATTGTCAATATTGGTTCTAAACAATATTAATAAACAAATAAACGTTTTAACATTACACCGACTCATATTTAATGAAACATTGAAAAAAAAAACCTTTCACATGGCAAAAGCTGCTCATTTAATAAGAAAGTCAGTTTTTCTTCCAAATTAGGCAAATCAAAACACTTTTTGCGGTGGAACAAGTATTTACGAGTCACAATTCTTGCTCTTGAGGTATATTGTGAACCTAAAATAAAATAGAAACAGACTTTCTATAGAAATGCACTTAAGCTTTTAAGTTTTCTTAAAAAAAGCACTATAAACTAGGTACTTGTCTGCGGTGTGGGCCAGTGACCCGTCGGGTTTCAGCAGTGGTGGTAGTGAGGGACGGCAGAAGTTCGATTCAACTGATTTAGCCAGGGACCAGAACGCTTTACTACCTGCTGGGTAGGAACCAAGTTTGATCCCTATCCGGCTAATGTGGTCGAACCGAGCCCTTCGCAACACTTTCTTGCAGGACTTGGCAGCCCTATTGTAGGCTTTCTTCCTCTGACCAACGTCACTCACCTTGCGCGTTCTAGCGTCAACCCAGACACATGTTTACGCGCATCGGCGCGAATACACTCGGCGCCAAACCAAGGTCGGTCTTGGCTAGACATTGTTACGTCAGAAAACGGAATGTAGTACTCCATTCCCTGACGCAACAAATCCGTCACAGCATCCGCGCACGACGTAGGATCAGACGAAGAAAAGCAAAGCTGCCAAGGATAACATGTGCAGAAAGATCGCATGCCCTCCAATCCGCTGACTTGTACCGCCATACCCGGGTGCCTCTTGGGCTGGGATCGGGCGAGGAGTAGACCCCCTAAATAATAAATAGTGATTTTTTTAAATTTATATGCTCGCATTTCACCACTATCTCGGCTGATGGAAGTACCCTTACTACTAGAAGTACCCTTTTCACTCTTGACTTACAACTAAAGAAGGACTAACTGGTAGCTGAAGAAGGAGTTATAAAATCCAACTTCTTAACTGAAGTTAGAAAAATATTATTATCTATTTGAGTACCACCGCGGGTGCAAATTGCGAAAGAAGCCAATACGAGCTTGCTTTAGAGCCACGGGGAATGGTATGGTTCATTCCTGGATCTTTGCGCGCACGCTCCTTGTTTATTCCTCTTTCGGAATTTGAAAAATTTCGTATACTCTTAGTCACCTCTAATCTGCGGTATTCACTATTTCGTTCTAGAAAGTTTTACGCTACTCAATGAGTGATGTAGACGGGTCGAATATTGACTTTATAGATGGATATCGACAAAAGAAAATAAGTAATTTGCTTGGCAATCGAATCTAATTGGACTTAAGATTACAAAACGTCGAAAATACTTCTGCACTAACACAAAATAGTCTCCCCGCCGCGCATGCGCCGTATGGACTACCGACCGGTACTGGCAACGACTCCGGCCACTCCAATGCGTTATTCGAGCTTATACATTATTAATTTAGAAATCATTATTATTAAGGATGTTATGATTTTATTTTTGTAAATTTTTACATGGTTCATAAGCATATATTTACTATCTGTTTTACACAGCTAACAAAGTTATTTAAGTAATTTTTCAATGGCATTTGTACAAAAAAGATTCTGTGCCAACTGCCACGTACATTTTATAAGATGGTGGACTATTAAGGTGAACGCGCACCTATCCGCGCCGAACGCGCCGTACGCGCCGAACGCGCCGAATGGCCGAAAGCGCCGCACGCACAGTGTTGTCAGAATCATATTCACTTCTGTAAATCTTATAATATGAATATTTTCTGTGTAGAATGAATGTACGTAGTGTACTACGGCACTTGATCCTGTTATTGTCGGTTGCTTATTGTTAGAAGAAGAAAATGAAAGAAAAATAAATGGGTTCGAGACATTAACTTAAAAAAAGTTAATTAAAAAATCAAAAAACCCGACTGCTTGAAAAGCGAACTAAAAAGACGTAAACAAGGAGAAAATCATGCTGTGCTGTCGGAGGATACATCTTCGCGAGCTGGCTGACTAAAACCAGACGTACCAGTCGGGTTTTTTGATTTTTTAATTAACTTTTTTTATTTATAACTTTTTAGTATTTTTTTTTCGAATTAGGTACATTTAAACATATAAGTATTATATATTTTTGAAATCACCTCTTGAAATCCTTTATTTTGATACCCCACACGATAGGTTTGGAAGAAAAATAAAATTTGGGCCCCCACAATATGGCGCCCAAAAACCGCCATATTCCTATTTTCCAATTGTCACCAGTGACACTCGCGGGGTTAAGACGAATCGATTAACGTAAGAACCATCAAAATCGGCCTACGCGTTTGGTCTCTAGAACGCCACATAGGAACAAACATACATCCCATCCATCCAGAGCATCTTGAGCTTCTTGGCGTAACGTTGACATCGACACTTAATTTTGGCCCATACATTGAGGCAAAGGCTCAACTGGCTGCCAAAAAGTTGGGGATCCTTGCGAAGGTGAGACGATACTTCACGCCGGAACAGCTGCTTAAGTTGTATCAAGCGCAAGTTCGATCTTGCATGGAGTACTGCTCTCACCTCTGGGATGGATCTGCCAAATACCAGCTTGATGCACTTGAGTCGATTGACAGACGGGCCAAAAGGCTTATTGGCAACGATGCACTGGTCGCCTCAAAGCTCCAGAGCCTCGAACATCGTCGACGAGTTGCCAGCCTGTCGGTTTTTTATCGGTTACACTTCGGGGAGTGTGCGACGGAACTGCACAATTTGATTCCGCCTAGCCCTTTCCATCATCGGACTACAAGACGTACGGCCATGCGCCATCGGTACATGGTGGACATCCCTCCCATACGCACAAAGCGTTTTGCTAATACTTTCATTGTGCGCACAGCTAAGGAGTGGAACTCCCTTCCGGGGTCTTTGTTCCCTGATAGCTACAACCTTGGGGTCTTTAAGTCAAGAGTGAATAGGTTTCTTCTAGGCAAGCGTGCTTCACCGTAGACCTCATCATCGCTTAACATCAGGCGAGATAGTAGTCAAACGCGAGCCAATAAATTATAAAAAAAAAAAAAAAAAAACATACATACATACATACTTACATACATACATACATACTTACATACATACATATATACATACTTACATACATACATACATACATAGACTGATAAACACATTACCCTCCTTCGGCAGTCGGGTAAAAAGAGAACAGTTTGGAGAGTATCGCACATAATTTCCTGACTTGAGATAATTTAAATTAAGATCCGGTGCCCCACTACAGACTCTCGAAAGCATTCATGTCATAAAAAAAATGTAAGAAATGATAGCTAAAAATTTTGCTACCAGTTTTATTAAATAGTAGCCAAAATTGCTTGATTTAGCTAAAAAGTAGCTAAGTTGGCATCACTGTACGCATGATGTCTCCGCGCCTCCCGCACCGCACTCGCCGCAAGTATTGAACGCGCCGAATCTGATGACGTCATCAGAACGCGCTGGTGGAATCCGTATACCTACAGCATTTTGCTGAAATGCGGCTCGTGCGGCGCGTATAGGTGCGCGAGGCTGCATACGATTTCATATAAAGATTTATGAAATGCGATGACTGCGGCGCGTGCGGCTCCTGCGGCGCGGATAGGTGCGCGTTCACCTTTACTCGTAAACTTGTAAAGCCTACTTATCTGTTATAGTTTTCCTTTTAATTTCGTTATATTTACTACTGGCGTAATTTTTTTCATATAGCCAAGAGCAATCATTTTGCTGGCAGGGGGGAGGGACATTTGACTCTAACAAAAATTTGCAATTTAAAGCTTAATTTTATGCAAACGGATCTCTGAATCGAAAAATGGTTTTAACAAGGCTGTATTTCATGAACCGTGATAGCTAGACAATTGAAATTTTCACAGTTAATGTATTTCTGTTGCCGCTATAACAACAAACATGATTAGTTTGCCGTTTTTTGCGATATTGGTACGGAACAATTCGAGCGCGAGTCTGCAATAAAATATTAAAATAAAATCAAAAATACTAACGAAACTAAATTTAAAAAAAACCTATCCATATTTAGGATTCGAACCCACAACATTGGGCGTTGAGGGCTACCGCGTTTATTAGGGTTCCGTACCCAAAGGGTAAAAATGGGACCCTATTACTACCGCGGTCCGTCTGTCTGTCTGTCTGTCACCAGGCTGTATTTCATGAACCGTGATAGCTAGACAGTTGAAATTTTCACAGATGGTGTATTTCTGTTGTCGCTATAACAACAAACGTGATTAGTTTGCCGTTTTTTTGCGATATTGGTACGGAACCCTTCGAGCGCGAGACCGACTCGCACTTGGCCAGTTTTTTCTTTAAGCTATTTAGACGGGCAATAACAATGGCGAAATTACGAACCAAATTGCTCGGGCTATTTCTTTTTGCGTGCAAATACGGAGAAAACGAATTTGCCCAGATATGGGACATAGCTAAATCGATTTTTCGTCCTCGAATACACCTAAATTTCACATTTTATCGTAATCTTTAGAGCAGTTTTTGAGAACATGATTCTAATATAATATGTCATGGGCCAAGTGATTAATCAGGGCACTATGCCCGGGTATTATGAATCTATCATTAGTATAATCTCAAGCCTAATCGGGCAATGTAATAAATACTGATTAAAACAAACAACCAACCAAACTGTAGGCTACGGTTCGGGGCTATGTAGTCGATGGTTCGGGCCGAGGAAGAGTGTTGACGGGCGCTTAGTTTTCACGCTTTGCTCGCTCTCTTCATGTCCCATCATCTCCTTCGAATCTAACCTATCCGTGTCGGGGTGCCCAAAGCTCCCGAGTTCGCTTATCTCGCTCTTGGACTAATTCATTGAACATAATTATCGAATTGCCCAACCGTTACGTAGCAATATTCATAATGACCAGACAATGTGATAAATATAGAAGTTTAATAAATAGGTATTCATTACATTGCCCGATTTGACTTTACTGGATTTATCATAGATATTTATAATGCCCGGGCATTATACATAGTGCCCTGATTAATCACTTGGTCCATGACATATACAAATATTAGAGAGCAGTGGTGGCACAGTGGTAACGACCGCGGTTTACAAGTTGTAGTTCGAAAGTTCGAACCCAGCAGGCAGGAGCTTTTTTTGTGTAAATTATTTCGTCACCACTGCTCTCAAAACGGTGTAGGAAAACATCGTGAGGTGAAGAAAAACCGGCATGTCCTAGAACGAAAAATTCGATGACATGTGATATCTACCAACCCGCACTGGGCCCGCGTGGTGGATTACGGCCCATTCCCTCTCACAGAGAGGAGGCCTGTGTCCCAGCAGTGAGAACAATAAAAGCATGATGATAATGATGAAACAAATATTGCTCGTTTAATAGTAATAGTTTCTACTAACCCGTGCTATTGCTATTATAATTTGACTAGCTTCTGCCAGCGGTTTCGCTCGTGTGTAAGTTGAAAATTATCCCCACAGAGAAAGTAACCACTACGTTTTAATTATCCATAGGGAACATGTTCCCGGGATAATAAGTTTCCTTTGTACTATTCCTGACTATAATCTATCTCTGTGCCCAATTTCATCGAGATCCGTTCAGCCGTTCTGGTGTGATTGAGTAACAAACATACATCCATCCAAACTTTCGCATTTATAATATTAGTAAGATTAATCGCTAAAATTGTTTCAGATCGTGGACTGGAGCGCAACTCACGTGATAACATATGCAGTCGCCGTTCCAATAACGGTCATGGTAGAATTTCCAATGCAGAAATTCTTAGAAGCATTAATTTTTTAACTGACTAGCTGTGCCTGCGGCTCCCATCAACTGCATACCCTACCCTACCTTACCTAACCTATCTACCTACCCTACCTACCTACATACCTATCTACATACCTACCCTACCTACACTACCATTATTTTTGCCTTAAGAACCTTCTACAAAGTATGAGAAAACTTAAAAAAAAGATGATTGAAATCGGTAAAGTCGTTCTCAAGTTATGGCGTGACCAAGGGGAATAGGGGATTCATGTTTAAATAAACTAGCTGACCCGGCAAACTTTGTTTTGCCATAAAAACAACAAACATTCATCTACCCTTCCCTACCCTATCCTATCTACCTTACCTACCCTACCCTATCTACCCTACCTACCCTGCCCTACTCTACCTACCCTACCCTACCTATCCCAACCTATCTACCCTACGTACCCTACCCAAATCTACCTACCCTACCCTACCCTGCCCTTCCTACCCTACCCTACCCTACCCTACCCTACCTACCCTAACCTACGTACCCTACACTACCTACCCTACCCTATCTACATACCTACCTTACCCTACCTACATACCTACCTTACCCTACCTACATACCTACCCTACCTATGTAGGTAAGGTACCAATTTTTTTTTTTATTTTTTTTTTCATAATGTCCTTCTCCTAACAATAAGAAACACAACAAAAATATAAGCGAAATCGGTCCAGCCGTTCACGCGTGATGCCGTGACCAAGGGAAATAGGGATTCATTTTTATATATATAGATAGATTATTAAGTGTACAACGTGAACAAAATAAAGAATAAGAAAGTAAACAGAAGTTTTTAACTATTATTAATATTTTTGTCTACATTATCACATAGAAGGTATACCTATTCCTTTTCCCCAAGTTGTGGACGATCATGTCTACCTGGAACAAACGGTCCAGCACGTTAGGTCCAACTTTGAGAAAAAGGTCAATCGAATCTGACTCGGCTGGGCAGCGTTCGGGCAGTTGCGCGGTATTTTTTCTCGTCCAGCTTACCACGGCGTCCCAAGACGAAAGTCTAAACCACTGCCAGTGAAGAGACGTGGTCGCTCGCAAAGGGCCGTATCAGAAGGCTCAAAGTCACTTAGAGGGCAATGGAGAGGGCTATGCTCAGAGTTTCCTTGCGTGATCGAATCGAAATGTGGATAACCGTAGGAGAACCAGGGTTATAGGTACCGGCACGATTTTAGAGCGCTCGGCGAGAGTGGTGGGGTGATTTGCGCATGTATACATTCACGCATAAGATTACTATAGTTCATAAAATATAGCTTGATCTCTGCGACAGCTGTCAGTATCAATACAGTAACAACATGGACTTACTATAAATATATCAGGGAGGGTGACCATAAGCTCTTAGAGTAAGGTTATTTTGAGTGTGTGTAAGGGACAGATGCATATGACATGTATACATCTGTCACATAAGCGATCGAGCCCCAGGACAGAGCTGTCGTACCAAAAACGCGAACAGGGAGAGATAATGTGTACAGTTGCGTTACTACGATTTTTGGAGTGCTCAGTCCTGATACTCGTATATTTATAAAAGTCCATGAGTAACAATAGCACTTGACAGGCTAACTTAGATAAAGTATATATAGATTAAGCCCTGGCGTGGTCGCACATGAGACAACAATAGTTAATTCTGGTGTAAGAACAAGAACACTACAACACACCATCGCACTGACACTTATTATCTATAAATAACCCAATTCCTTGTCTCAATTAACATATAATACCACGAAATCACAGAAAATCAAACAAAACCGAGTTTGTTTGTCAAACCTGCCATTATATTAGAGTTTCACAAATAACAGAAACCGGCCATGGTGACAAGGACAAAAAATAATCTTTTGTCCTTATTATTTACATGGAGCTGCCAATTAGCCATCTCGCTCTATCAATCAAGCTCATTTTAAGGCTTAATATATAGGTACTTTATCTAAGCAGAATAACAATAACGTAACGTACCCTTTATATTATTTTTCTCTGTGGTAACAATAACGTATACGTCAGTTTGACATGTGACGACGATTGACGCTCTTGACGTATGATTTGAACTAATATTTGTGAAGAATGGATTCTCCTTTCAATGTACTCTGTGGAATGGATATTTAAATAGCCAATTTTAACACAGCGTGGTTTAGGCATTTAAGCGTATCAAAATATTAATAAATGTTTATATAAATATGTCACTAAATTAAATATGGAAAGAAAAAGAAACACAGTTTTAAGCACTTTAAGTAAGTATTTCGTGCTTGCCTCGTTAACACTTTTTTTGGCATCTTTTATCGGCAACAAAATGAATGAAATTATTAAACACTATGTAACGGAACATCTTATTTAACACAATAATTCGCAACTGTAACTAGGGGACACGAAACGTATGAGCGTGGCGAGACGGGGGAAGGTGACTCTGGCAGACCAATAAGTCGCCGGCGCCGGCCGCGTCACCGTTGCACCTCACGCCCCCCGCGTCACCGTTGCACCTCACGCCCCCCGCGTCACCGTTGCACCTCACGCCCCCCGCCAAACAGACCCAAAAATCAACTTCTGCACATTCAAGGTCAGCGCTCTTACACCGCACCGATACCTGTACCAACATAGCCCGAAGAATTGCCAAACTAAAGTCGCAGTGGGCAAGGCACATTGCTCGCAGAACGGATGGTCGATGGAGCCGATAAGTTCTAGAGTGGCGCCCGCGAACCGAGACGCAACGTTGGACCACTAGGTGGACGGATAACCTGTTTAAGGCTGCGGGAATCTGGTTCATGCGAGACGTACAAGACCGATCAGCGTCGCCTCGCTGATCGGTCTTGTGCCTATGTCCAGCAGTGGACGTCTTTCGGCCGAAATGATGATGATGATAATGAGTTTATTATCCCTTTATTTTTGAGACTAGACACATATATTAATATCTAAGCTGAAATGGCGTAGTTTTTACAAAGACCTAGAGGCATAAATGTTCAAAGACGCACTTGCTCCCGCGCATTTCACTGTCATTGACAATAAGCAAAAAGACAAGATTTCCAATATGACGTTTGGCGTAACATGTTGGAGGCCAAATTAAAAAAGTAACAGCTACACAGCAGCCATTTTGATTTCTCCTGTCTCTTGACAGGCCGGTGTACCTGAGAATATTTCGATTTTAATATTGTACACCGCGTTTTTGAGGCCAAAATTGTGTTGATGAAGTGAAAAGTGTATTGTTCATCATGGCGCGATACGGTCAGAGACCGGAGAATGCCCTCAAAAGGGCCAATGGTAAGTACCGAATTCCTATGATAATGATACCACGTTGCATGTGAGAACGACCTTACGCTACTTGCTCCATCTCAAGATTATAGACACATTGTGCTAAAAATAACCCCTACTATCGCTCATGAGGCTAAATGCAACAATATAAGTTATTATTTATGCTGACCTTAATGTTTTTAAAACATAACCAAAAGATGATGCCGCTTATTTTAAGCTATGCACTTTTGCGTAACAGCATCTTATGATGATAACCTGCATATTTAACATTTCACGCACGAACTTGCTTAAAAATGACACTCATTTGTTTAACATCTTAGCTCTACATACTATTCATAAAATTATATGGAAAACATTGAATAAAACCACACAGTTTCTCTTAAAAGTTTGTCCAAAGATTTTGTTTTTTTTAAACCGCCCATTGTGGCATCCTCTCTAACCGTCATAATCATAACACACAACAACTGTAATATCTATTAACAATCAGTAATAAGAATATTTTGCTTGAAAAATTCACAAAAACAAAACGCATAAATAACTTATAAAAAAAACTATTTAATTAACCTATTATTTTTTTCTGTTCAACAGAGTTTATGGACTTGGAGAAGCCAGCAAGAGCTTTAGATACTCTGCAAGAAGTGTTCCGCAACAAAAAATGGGCATACAACTGGTCCGAGTCAGTGCTGGAACCAATTATGTTCAAGTACTTGGAACTTTGTGTGGACTTGCGCAAGTCACATATTGCCAAGGAAGGCCTGTTTCAGTACAGGAATATGTTCCAGTCTGTGAATGTTGGGTCACTGGAGCAGGTTATAAGGTAAGGGAGAATAATAGGAAAAAAAAATATTGTTAAAATAAAGAGATCTCTTTGGAAGTAACATTGGAATTTAAATAATTTTTGTGGTAAAGAGTCAGCTGACTTACAGTTGAAGTATTTGTAGTTTTATTTAGTTTCTATAAACATAAACACTTAATCAATAAACATCTCAATAGGTATATGGATTGTCTTATTAAAAGTTTATCCATAATTATGACTAAAATTCTTAGTATGAACCAATTTATTTTGTTAAGTTAATGTTTTTTATGACACACTACAACATGAATTCTGATTTCCTAGCTTATGAAATACAGACCAACATTTGTGAAATGTACTGGTCTTTGACATAAGAAACTTGTACTTTACCATTTCACAAAAACAACTATTGCACAATTCAAGGACAGATTACAAATCAGACTTAAAATAAGTTATGATGGACAAAAAAAATGGTTATTGTAATAGTACCATAACAAGTTTTCTTCTGTTTCGCTGAAATAAGAGAAATATTAATACATAACACAAATATTATATTTTCAAACAATTTACTTATTGTGTATTTTTTTCACTAATATTTATCAGAGGCTACCTACGTATGGCCGAAGAGAGAACAGAAGCAGCTCGTGAGCAATCCACAGCTGCAGTCATTGAGACTGATGACCTGGACAACCTTGCCACTCCTGAGAGCATCCTGCTTAGTGCTGTGTCTGGAGAAGATGCACAGGATCGGTCCGATAGGACTATACTTACTCCATGGGTAATAATTTGTTTGAACAGTAAAATACCCCGTTTTTATCATTGGAAAAGTAGACTGTTATAAGTAGATTTCATATTTCACTTCCTTTTTTTTGTCAGACAATATAATGTCCTAAAACCTTGTGGCATTAAGTACATGTCAATTCAAAGTTGAAGGCAGCTGCAAAGTTAGTTTTTCACTACATAGTACCCCGCACCTTACATCTGCCATTGCATAAATTTGAACTGTGCTGCGCTCGTCTCTTGTTCCGAGCTGTCATTAAATTTTAGTCAGCCTACCTATCTATGCTGAATGGCACTTTACTAGTAATACCGGAAAGAAAGTGCTACAGAATAAAGGTGCTGTCTAAGTTTTGTGTACAAATGTGTAAATAATTTAAAAAAAACTCTTCTTTTCATAGGTGAAATTCCTGTGGGAATCGTACTGCCAATGCCTCGAGCTGCTCCGTACGAACGCGCATGTGGAGACCTTGTACCATGACATAGCACGTATGGCCTTCCAGTTCTGTCTCAAGTACTCCCGCAAGACGGAGTTCAGAAAGCTATGCGACAAGCTGAGGAAGCATCTTGAAGATATATGCAAGCCTACGGTAAGTAGGGTAATATGAATATTTTATTTTGGGTTTTAAATGGTTGCATGTGTTACTAACTAAATAATTAAATTGTATGTCATTGGTCAATCAAGACCTGCCTAGGCACATTGTGATATGCATTTCGTGATTTGACTGATCATTTCATGATGTGCCCAATATAATGTAAGGCAGATCGATGATGGTACCTATTTGTTGAGTTTGCCCAATTAATCACTTGGCATGTTACCGGATTATTACAAACACCGTAAATTTATAATAAATTGTGTGATATTGTAAACTCTCTTTTCTTGATCAGACATGGTTAAAGTGTAAAATATCTAATTTGGATGGGCTTTATTATATTTGAAATTAACTGGTTACATTCACAGTATATTGAGAGTAAATAATAATATATCAAGATTTTTTATAAACTTACGGTGTTTGCAATTAGCTGGTTAGGCCCGCTTGCGCCACTAATCCTGTTTGGCCTAACTATATAGGTAATCTTACTAATACCGAGTTAAGTTTTTAGTTTAGTTTGTTATGTCAGCTACATTGAGATATGGCTATAATGTTCCGTCTCGCGACGCTGGTGGATCTGTGTTCAGAGTATAACCGTGGTCATATTCTACTTTGCAGAATGTATTTATAGGTGGCATACAACCACGGTTATCCTCTGAACACCACTACGAATATGTATGAAATACAATAAAATATTTATTGTGTTTAAGTTGTTTATATAATATTTTTTGTATTTTTAATACCGGGATCCCGATAAATTGTTATGTACACACTATTGTGTACATATCAATTTCAATGAGAATATTTTCTTGTTTCATACTTTTCAGAGCATGATTATTCTACCGTATTAGTTATTGAAAAAAATATTTTAATAAACATAATAGAAATCGTAAACTTCATTTGTACTTTTAGGGGTATAGGGCTAAGCTGCCGTCCTCAAGCTAGTGCTGCTATCTGACAAAATCATATTTTGAGTTTACAGACGAAAATCGAAAAAACTTGAAGTCATAAAAAATAATGATGCTTATCAACTATAAATTTTAAGCGAGAGTTTCCGGTGGGAAAAATAGACCGAATTGCGCATTTTCGAATAGGATTACAAAGCAAGTTGGGGTGTTTTTATTTTATATCCGGAATCTGTTGATAGTTAAAAAATACAGCTTAGACCGATTGATATAGAATTTTTTGCTGATTACCGTTGCATCAAAAAATTTTAATCAACCAATTGTCAGATAGCGGCAAAGCTTGAAGCCGGCATCGGCAGTAGGGTGACCTCCTACAGAATTTATTTATTCATGCATGGCTTGGTAAATACACGTGTTTTTATTGATGTGCTTATGTCATCCTACAGAATCGGTTTGCCCAAGCATGGCCGGGCAATACCTCAAATTAAGCTTTAACCGATTGTGTGCCTTAATTACCGAATTTTTTTAAAAGAAATTGTGTTCGCGTGGATACACGTTTTAGGCTCTCAAGGGATTAAACGATATTTCGGGTATTGGACAGAAAAATCAAGAAAAGTCCATGCCGGCCATGTAATGTACCAGATAGATCTCGGTCGCCACAGTTCAACGATTGGCCTACGATATATTTTGTATCTACTTCTTCCTTACATTGATCATTCCATGATTAACAGAACAGCTGAGAACAGCTCGAGCAGTTAAGAACAACTCTATTACGTAAAAGTATATTCTGTATGGCGGCAATTCTCTATAATAAATTGCCAAAATAATGTAGAGAATATACAATGGAAAAATTAAGATATACATTGAAAAGCCTTCTGCTGGAGAAAGTTTATTAAAGCACTAACGAATTTAATCTAACTTGTGTGAAATACTTTTGCAAATTTTATTCCTATAATTCTGACATTTAATTCACATAATTTTTATTAAATATTATTGATATGAGCTGACATCACTATTCTTTAATACAATTAGATTTTTTATTTTATTTATAACAGGTGCAAACTGGCAATGTCAGCATCAGCAAGCCAGAGACGCAGCAACTCAACTTGGAGACCAGACTGTTCCAGTTGGACAGCGCTATCCAGATGGAATTGTGGCAGGTTTGTACATACTAACTTTTGGTTAAGAAAAATTAGGACAGAAAAAGTTCAAGAAGGAATCACTGTTTATGATTCAACTTGAACTTAATCATGCCTGCAAATCGAAAAGAAATCGTGCGGTGCCTCGTGAACAAACAACCTCAGGTTTCTACCTGTACCTTCTGCCGCCAAACAGCAGTATTTGCATTATGTTCCGAGCCCGCTAAAGGCCATTGACACATGATAGATTACATCACATCCACAAGACTTGAAAATATTGTCTCATCTCTTTGAAGGATGAATGCTCACAGACGTCATCCGGATGGGTGTTTAGGGTCTGCTCGACAACACACCGCCCAATTTACTACGAGATAGGGATCTATCCAACGCAAACATCTATTTTTGCTATTTTCTGAGTTTAAATTAAACCAACCACATTATTTCCCTAAAACAGGAAGCCTACAAAGCCATCGAAGACATCCACAATCTGATGAACATGTCGAAGAAGACGCCTGTAGCCAAGACCATGGCTAACTACTACGGGAAGCTGGCGCTGGTGTTCTGGAAGGCTGGCCACTGCCTGTTCCATGCCGCTGCTTTACTGAAGCTATTCCAGCTGTCTAGGGAGATGAAGAAGAATATTACTCAGGAGGAGTTGCAGAAGTAAGTCTTGGCACTTCGCCCTCTCAGGTTACTGTATTAGGTCATTAATATGACACTACAGGGCGGGGGTCATCACCTTGAGGGTAGCCAGTAGCTGCCAAGCTGATGATTTTGTCAAAATTAGCACTTCAGTAAACTGACACAAACAAGATTGTCAGAAAAGAAGCTGGTAACTGGTATTAAAAATAATGTAGAAAGGTCCTCGACCTCCATTGCAAGAGGAGGATCCTCCGACTAGACGGGTTTTGTGTATGATAGGCTACTGCCCGAGATGGGCTGATGAATCTCATATAACCCTGCTTGCGCGATATAAGATTGGCGTAAAGCCAATTCTGTAAGCCAATAAGCCAAACAACATATTTTTTATTATAGATAGGCTCGAGCTTGACCACTATCTTACCTGATGGTAAGCGATGAACTCGACGGACTTTTTTGCCTCCGAAATAAATCCCACGACTATCTTTGTCATAGTCAGTCGTGGTAGGCCTCGGAGGAACATGATATGTTCGACTTGATGCGACAGAGTGCGCACACATGTGCACTCTGTGTTAATTTATGTCGGCACAAACTTCTTCCAAATTAAGTATATAATTATACGGCCACCCAGACAGATCTTATGCAGATTGAATACATTATAAAAAAAATTGTAACATATCGTGATACGTGTCGTCTTATTTTTGATATAACATTATTCTCATAAAGCCGTGCGTATACTAAGCAACAAATTGTTGCGTATCATAAAACGCGCTGCGTTGCTCAGCACACAATTCTGATCAGAATCTTGATTAAAACCGCTTATAATGAAGCGAAATTCTTTTTTACCCCAAAGAACGAAACTTTATCGTGTTGACAGCAACACACATTCTAGCAGCAAAGCAATATGTTTCCCGTTTCGCCGAACCAGTGATTCCAGCTAAAGCCAGCTTCACACTATTGTGTCCTTGCGCCTGCTGACAGAATTCATTATGATGTGACATAGGCTGATTGGTGTGTCCTATACGATGAAACAGTAATGTGAACCTATCTGAAAACAAGCACATCTAACAATATCTTTCTCTCCAGGATGGCATGCCGCGTGCTTGTAGCCGTATTATCGGTTCCCCTGCCATCTCTCCATCCGGAGTTCGACCGCTTTGTGGAGACTGACAAGAGTCCGGTTGAGAAGGCCCAGAGACTGGCCGTACTGCTCGGCCTGGCCCAGCCGCCCACCAGAGCTAGCTTGTTGAAAGGTAAGTTATAATACAGCCAAGTGTTCTGAAAACGAAGAGCCGGTTTACGAATTGAGAATTTGCAGTTTAGGTATCATTACATTATATTTATTAATTAGTTATTGTGTTGGTTGGAATTAATTAGTGAACTGTACCTTATTGGCGCCCAACATGAGTGTCAAAATCTACTTTTGCCTAAAAACACATCCATATCTCAAAATACTCAATTCAGAAATCAGCCCATTAGAAAATAATTCAGGTATTGAACATTTGAATCCAAAAAATTAAGTATTGAATCAAGATATCCACCCTAATTTGTTAATGTACAATTTGATTAATAAATTTGTATCCCACGATTCTACAAATTGTCTAGTGTTCGATTTGAAATACGGAATCTTATAAATTAGATTAGTATGCCTCCGAAATAAATCCCACGACTATCTTTGTCATAGTCAGTCGTGGTAGGCCTCGGAGGAACATGATATGTTCGACTTGATGCGACAGAGTGCACCACAAGTATGCACTCTGTGTTAATTAAGCCGGCACAATCATAACAATTTTAACTTAATAAGGAAGCAGTAAAATGGAGAGACTTATTTGTCTTGACAAAAACACATTAATTTATTCAACTGTATGTTGCTATGATGCCAACAATTGTTATAATTATTATTTAATAGTTTAAAATGACAAGCTATTCTGTTATGGTTCATAAACAGCTACAGTTGTAAGCCTAGACTCAGATATAGGCTTCCATTCGGTATCGAACCCAAAAAATATACTTTTCATGTATCATTAATGAAGACAGAAGGTCAAATAGTCTGGTATACTTCTAAAACTAAATTACTTCTTTGTCCTCTAGACGTGGTCCGCCTAAACGTGGTGGCTCTAGCTACGCCTCAACTGCAGCAGCTGTACTCCTGGCTGGAGGTCGAATTCGACCCGCTCACTCTGTGCAACAATGTCAAGAGCGTCGTCAAGTCGTTGGAGGAGGAGCCTAGTAAGTAACAACATTAATCTTACTAATATTATAAATGCGAAATTCTGGATGGATGGATGTATGTTTGTTACTCAATCACGCCAGAACGGCTGAACGGATCTGGATGAAATTTGACACAGAAATAGAACATAGTCTGGAATAGCAAATAGGTTACTTTTCATCCCGGTATAATGTTCCCTTGGGATGATAAAATACTTTTCACGCGGGCCAAGCCGCTGGCTGAATGATTTTTTTTTTTGCTTGATTCTTACTCAAAGAACTGGCCTGTATAGCCGAGAACAGAGAGAGGGAGGTATCTATAAATGTGTGGGCTCAAATTATATTAGCTGTGTGGAAACTTATTACATTGACGTGTTATTTCTTATGATGGTAAAGGAGTTATAAGGATGCCTCCGAAATAAATCCCACGACTATCTTTGTCATAGTCAGTCGTGGTAGGCCTCGGAGGAACATGATATGTTCGACTTGACGCGACAGAGTGCGCACACATGTGCATTCTGTGTTAATTAAGCCGGCACACAAAAACAACACCAACCTATGATCATCACACTTCACACTAATATTATAAAGGCGAAAGTTTGTGAGTGTGTTTGTATGTTTGTTACTTCTTCACGCTCAAATGGCTGGATGGATCTGGATGAAATTTGGTACAGAGATAGATTATAGTCAGGAATAGCGCATAGGATACCTTTTATCCCAAGAATATATATATTATCATAAGTTTATCACTATTCATTTTACCGATGAATCATTAAAGTTATGTCATGTTGTATGTATGCAAAATGTATTCTTCACTAACCCCCTACCTCTCTTCCAGACTCGCCCCTCGCCCAATACACGGTCGCTCTAAGCGACGTAGCTCTGGTCCGGCTCATCCGCCAGGTGGGCCAGTGCTACGCCTGCATCCAGTTCTCGCGCCTGCTGCAGCTGGCGCACACCGACGACCTGTTCCACCTGGAGCGTCTGCTGGTCGACTGTGTGCGGCATAACGATATGCAGATCAGAGTGGATCATGCTAACAAGTTAGTATTTTTAATTATTGCTTTTTGTATAAACAATAATCTCGAAAAATCACCAACACAAGTGCCACGACACGAAGCGCTGTAACGTTTCTGCTCAGTGATTTAAAAGTCAGCTTCGAGAGACATTTTTATTCTCTCGAAGCTGACTTTGTGAATCACGCTGATAGTAAAGTTCGGGGTAAGTTGAAAATGCTTGAAAGTCCTCCGAAATAAATCCCACGACTATCTTTGTCATAGTCAGTCGTGGTAGGCCTCGGAGGAACATGATATGTTCGACTTGACGCGACATTGTGCATAAACATTTGCACTCTGTGTTATTTAAGCCGGCACAATAAAAAAATACTGTTATCATAGTTGCTGAAGACATGAACAGCACAACTTTCGGCCAAAAAACCATTACCATATCGCCAGCAAGAGAAACATTACAGCATGCTGATACAATTTTGCTCAATTCAGATGCTCAAACCCCAAAAACTATTCTTATTATTTATAGCTAACCCTCGCGACTTCGCTCCCGTCAACTGACTATCTCTCTACCTACCCTACCTTTTTTTGAACTTTTAAAGAGGAACAATTCTATCATACACGATATTTACGTAACTGTAAACGGTTTACGTTTACGCAGCGCCCGTTTTTGCAACATTTTTCATTTATGCTCGGCTCCTATTGGTCGTAGCGTGATGTTATATAGTCTATAACCTTCCTCGATATCTAACTCAAAAATAATTTTTCAATTCCAACCAGTAGTTCCTGAGATTAGCGCGTTCAAACAAACAAACTCTTCAGCTTTATAATATTAGTATAGATTGTACACGAAACATACAAATACAATAGGACAGTATATGTACAAAGGCGAGCTTTACCCATAGTTGGGTTCACTAACAGCAAACCAACAATATTTGCAGCTGTGCACAAAATACTCACATTGGTAATGTCTTTCAGGTGCGTTCACTTTGGTGTGGAGGCCGGTGGTGGTGAATGGTGTTCCACTGCAGATGAAGCGTGTGGCGGCGCCATACTGCAAGCTACGCCTGCTGAACAGGTAAGCTTATGTTATAGCACAGATAATATAATACTAGCATACAGATGTAAGTTAATATAATACTCATCCCATACAAAGAACCCAAGCCAACGTAACTAGCGTTTTTCGTCTGTTTAAACTGATAAATTTTCTAAGAACATCGATCGCGTTCGTTTCCGTTCCACGGATATAGATGGTGTTAGCAGCGACTTGCAAGTAAAAGGGTTTACTCGGTTTGTGTATACTTTTTTTTAAATACAGCTACTATTTGTTTTATAGGTTTTTTTTTTGCTTGTTTTTACAGTTTCATTGTACCAAAATGTGTTACAAAACAAATTGAAAAAACCAAGTGGATGCCTCAGTATTTTAAAACCGCGCCATCTATTGGAATCAATGTTTAATGATAGATTCAAATAATTTTTGAAATGTGAATTAAGAGCTCAATATTCTTTAATATTGTGCTTAGGAGAGTTAATTAAACAAGAACATATTTTTTTATAATCATGTCTAGTAAATCTTAGTATTTCACAGAACTCCATAACAAATCAAAGCTTATCACGCCATCTAGTGCAATTTATTTGAATCAAATTTTCTCTCTTCGCGTTGGGTGCTCGTGGTTATAGCATAACATCACACCTGTAATCTTTAGCAGGATAGGCAGGGGTGGTTTTTTAGTACACCCACATATCTATGATCATAGTTATGATGGGGCTTCAGCATACCTGACAATATGGATCGTCCCCGTCCCAATAGGCGTAGAGTCTAAATTCCATGTGGAATTACCTAATACTTCCAGACTTGGAAATCAAGTCCTGAATCACAATCTCAGCAGTCCCGGAAAGGTTAAGGGTAAAGCCTTTGCCCAAGCTCGCGTCTACCAAGAGTATGACTAAAAGTCCTCCGAAATAAATCCCACGACTATCTCTGCCATAGTCAGTCGTGGTAGGCCTCGGAGGAACATGATATGTTCGACTTGATGCGGCAGAGTGCACCACAAGTAAGCACTCTGTGTTAATTAAGCCGGCACACGAAAATAACACGATTTGCGACTTTATGTGGTTACTTCACCAATGATATTTTCAGTGGTAGCACCACAGATATAAATCTTAACTAGACGACGCGATTGTATGTACTACGCGTTTCAAAAAACGGAGTAAAATTACGATCAATGATCGTACTTTGAGCTTTTCATTTAGTATTATCGGCAACAGAAATCCACCGAAATCTAGTAATACCTAATTATACCATATTGAGCTGTAAAGAGAAGAAGAAACATTGGAAATGTTTTCTTTCATTGGAAAGTATTTTTTTTTTTAAATTGTGTGTTGAAAAAGTGGCACAGTTGGTTTTCATACAGATGGAGGGACTTGTGTTATCTAGTTAGATTTATGAGTGTGGGTAGCACACAGTCTGGTTTAGTTCCTGTGAGTCTAAGGCCCAGTTTTTTGATCCATAGTTAACTCAACCAATGGTTAAATATGCATACAAATGGTTTAAAATTTCGATAAAACGCGTTTTTTGTTAGTCTAACAAATAATTAACTCCAACTTGTTGACCATTTGTGATGCTAACAACTGAAGAAAAATTGTGTTTTACAAAAATTTGCAACTATTTCATAGCATATTGAACCATTGGTTGAGTTAACTATGGATCAAAAAACTGGGCCTGAGTCAAGCCAGTGGTAAGCAATTCTAAACTCTCAATAATTCAGAGTAAAATATTTAGCCTTCTGACTCTTCAACCCATCTAAAATGTCCACTTCAAATTCCCAGGTCCGTGAACAACTGGTCCGCGCCGCAGAAGTCCTCTCCCGCGCCGCCGCCACGCTGTTCCCGGCGCGCCGCAAGCAGGAGCGCGAGCGCTCGCGCCAGCACATGGTGCAGCACTACCACGAGCACAAGCACGCCGAGCACCACAGGGTGCTGCAGCGACACAAGATCATCGAGGAGCGCAAGGAGTACATCGAGCGACTCAACACGGTGCGCGAGGAGGAGGAGCTCAGGTAGGTCTTACCATCCATTCATACATATACGCTGACGCTGACTCGTAACCAATCCGAGTTATGATGTTTCAGTTTTCGATCTATCTGTGTCAAAGTGCTCCAACTTTCGAGCTCGCATTATACGAGTAAAATCAGAATAACAGCAGTATCTATTAGTTTACAATGCTCCAACTCACGAACTCGCTCGCTCTTGCATTCACTGAGCAACATCACAACGTAGAACATCTTTCGAGCTCGCTTCGCTCGCTCTTTTATTTGCTTAGCAAAGCTACAAGGAGTCGTTGTGGTAAAAATGCTCTTATAAAATTAATTTATTCAAATTGGGTAAAAAATAAACATTTAAGAGCACCCCTACACAACAGTTTTAACATATCATAAATTCCACAGGCGTCAAGAAGAAGTCTCCCGCGCAGCAGCGGCAGCCGAAGCCCGCCGTCAGGAAGCAGAGCGCGAAGAGCGGGAGAGACGCCGCCAAGAGTCCGAACTGGCCGCCATGCGCGAAAGACATCTGCGTGAGAGGGTCGCGCATATCAGTCAGACCGCGCACGGACAGAAGATGTTGTCCAACATCAACGAGGAGGTATGTGTATTGTGACACAGTCTGAACTCCGCCGCCATTATCATAATTTCAGCCGAAAGACGTCCACTGCTGGACATATTCCTCCCCCAAGTGTCCCCACATCGACCGTTCCCGTGCGTCTCGCTTTCACCAGATTCCCGCCACCTCAAACAAGTCATCGGCCCACTTAATGGGAGACCGTCCAACGCTGAGTCTTCCTATACGCGGTCGGGACGCTACTCCAAGCCTTTTCGGCTCCATCGACCACCAAGCGCGAGGCAAACCTGAATCTGACCAATATGAAAATTGTTTGACCAAATAAATTTTTATTTTATGTCATAGCTTAGCTAGTCACCATCAAATTTTAGCTACAAAGTATGCCTCCGAAATAAATCCCACGACTATCTTTGTCATAGTCAGTTGTGGTAGGCCTCGGAGGAACATGATATGTTCGACTTGATGCGACAGAGTGCACCACAGATATGAACTCTGTGTTAATTTAAGCCGGCACAATATAATTTTACATTAATTATTTTCACATGCATGAAATTATACTAATGCTGTGTTCAATAGAATAGGCTAAATGGCAAAGATTTCTCTATTTTCTCACAGCAGCACTACCTAGCTACATGATTTTGAAATGTTTTACTAATAAAATGATGTCTTTTAAAACAGGAACTCAAGAAAATGGACGCCGAAGCCATCGCGGCGCGCGAGGCTGAAGAGTTGATGAAAGAACGTCGTGAACTGCAGGCCAGACTCAAATCACAGGAGAAGAAGGTAAGATATCGAACCCATGTTTACCTTAAACCCTCCTTATCTTGCGGTCAGTAAGTTATTATTCTCATTGAGCTTCAGAAGAGACTATCACATAGATATTTGAGACATAGACGACATTGTCCTTCTAAAACTCGAATCGGATACAGCCAAACAGTTCTAAAACCATGATGTGCCAGATACTAGTATAACCATATAATTCATAAATATAGCAGACAATCAACCAATGTTAGTGTCAAAAATGTTGACTAATATCCTCCGAAATAAATCCCACGACTATCTCTGTCATAGTCAGTCGTGGTAGGCCTCGGAGGAACATGATATGTTTGACTTGACGCGACAGAGTGCGCACACATGTGCACTCTGTGTTAATTAAGCCGGCACAAACGTTAATCGCAACAATGGAGCATTGGAAGTGACGTGAAATAGTTAAAGAGACCCAAGATTGGACAAGACTTTGAGCGATCTTAGCCAAACCTAATGGTGGCTCGGAACACCCTGTGAGTCACTGCGTTCGTGTGACAGCGGGGTTGAGGGTTGGGGTACTATAGAGTGAAAAGCATACTTCATAGACATTAATCCAATCTTGTCAGGATTATATTAATTGTGTATTTTGTCAAAAGGTGGACTACTTCGAGCGAGCCAAGCGCTTGGAGGAGATCCCGCTGCTGCAGAAGAGCCTGGAAGAGAAACAGGTGCAGGACAAGGCTTTCTGGGAGACACAGGAGAAGGAGCGTATACAACAACTTATTGGTGAGTGTAGAACTTCCGATACGTCGGTTCAATATAAAAGTAACAAGAACACATGGAATGCCTTGAGGTATTGCATGAAATAATTTTTCGTGCTATTTGCATGTGCATTATGGGTCAGAAGCCAGAATAGGAGGCGACACTGATATATTAGATATATCAGTGTCGCCTCCTTATTTGCGTCTGAACGCTGATGGCGTGCAGCCCACTCCTGCTGTTGGATGTGAGACGAGCATGTCGGACATTCGCATCCATCAGAGGTAGGTCTGCAGGGTGCTGCGTAATCTTGAAATAAACAAGGCTAGCGGCCCAGTAGGGATACCAGCAATTGTACTTAAATCTTGTCTCCTCTCCCTATATCGCCTTTCGATAGTAACTGGAAAAGTGCCCAAGGCTTGGAAGCATGCTAACGTTCAGCCCGTGCCGGGTAGTCGAGCTGACCCGACCAACTACAGACCCATCTCGGTAACGTCCATCATCTGTAAAAGTATGGAACGTGTACTGAACAATAAGCTTCTGGCATACCTAGAAGACAACGATATCCTTAGTGACCGCGAATACGGTTTCCGCCATCAACTGGGGATCTATTCTATTATATTATTAATTACCCATTTTTTTCTCTACCAGAGGCCCGCGCACGTGACGTAGCAACAGCTACCCGCATGTCCCGCATGGCGGTCCACCGCGACGCGTTCACGGTCAAGCTGCGTTCTGAACGCGGCGCCGCGCACACGCAGCGCCTGGCCGCCTTCAAGGAGAAGCTTGCAGCCGAGCGTGAGAAGAGGCTGGCGGATAGGTGCCAGCAGAGGTGCGAGAAACGGCGCGAAGAGGTAAGAATATAGACCAGAAATATTCCCAGTATGGCACAGCCAGTCTGGTTAAATTTTGCAAAGTAGTGCTGCAACATTTTTTATTTTCTTGTCGAAAAACCGCTTTGCAGCTTTGTCACACATTGTACTACCAAGGTTTCAAGCATTTACGCGTTATGGCATGTTTTGGTGTGGACCGACCCTAGCTATTATCTAGCCTGTGTAAAAAACAAGCTTGCCGTTCATATTGAAACTACAAATTAAATTTTAACTTTTCTTTTAGAGCTATCAAAATGTTGAAGTGAATGTTAATGTCATCCGTCATAATAGTAGTTGGGAACATCACGATGCCTGCCTTTCCTTCCCAAATTAAAACCTTATCAAAATCACCAACATTGTGGCCTGTCTTTATGTTTCTTATAATAAGAGACATAAATTTAAGAGTCTTATTGAACAGTGTACTGATTAATTAACTGTTCTCCATTCTTCAGTGGCTGGAACAAAAGCGTCGTGCAGAAGAGCGCGCCGCAGAAGAAGCGAAACGCATTAAAGAAGAAGAGGAACGCAAAGAACGGGAGGAGAGGGAGAAGAAACATGCTGAGGAACTCGCGGCCGCCAGGGAGAGGAAGGAGAGAGAGGACAGGTACATTCACTTGTATTTGTGATTCTTATTTTATAGTTTTTGGACTGATACTATACTGGTACACTAAATACTTAGCACAGTTTGATTTAAATCTAATTGCGGTTTGGAACCTCTCTGCGTGTCGTTGCCCAGTTGCAATTTCACGTGACAGCGAGGGTGACGGGTGGCGTATTTTACAGCCGACATACAGTTTGAATCGACCTATATCTTCTAATTGACATGGCAATCAAAAATAGATACTATATTCGAAGCATTGAGGCTCTCAAAATGCCTAATAATTAAAATATATTAATAGATGTTCATTCGCTTTTTTAAGATGTTTCTATTAAAATAAGTCATTATGGAACTAAAGTCGTAATTTTATAAAACACTAGCTGTCCCGCGTGGCTTCGCTCCCGTCAACTGGCTACCTATCATACATCCTACATACATGAATTTTGCGTAACTTTAACCGCTTACGCAGCGCACGCAAAAAGGAATATTATTTCCGTTTTTGCAATATTAATCATTTATGCAATATTAATTATCTCTGCTCCTATTGGTCGTAGCGTGATGTTATATAGCCTTACTTCCTCGATAAATGGACTATCCAATACAAAAATAATTATTCAATTCCAACCAGTCGTTCCTGAGATTAGCGCGTTCAAACAAACAAACTCTTTAGCTTTATAATATTAGTATAGATTAAGAGCTCATGCAAGCATATTATAATGAGCTAACCACGTTTTTTGCACCAACAGGGAACACCAAGAAATGTTAGCCCGTACCGAAGCAAAGATCCGCGCGAAGGAGGCCGAAATCCAACGCAAGCTAGAAGAACAAAAGACTCAAACCTCTTCGTCGTGGCGCGACGGCGGCGCGGGCGCGGGCGCGGGGCCCCGCCCGGCCGCGCCCGCCCGGGACGACGCGTGGCGCGGGAAGGACGCCAAGGATGACAAGAAGCCGGCCGCCGCAGCCCCCGGAGACACGTGGCGATCAGGTCAGCATACAAAATTATAGGCGTACAGTTAACTAGTGGAAGTGACCACAATAGATCCGAAGGGGTCGAAGTGTCCGAGTTATTTCTCGGCCCCTCCACAAGATAACAAGTGGATTTTATTCCTCTATAAGGCTGATTTAGTCACGCTGACCGTCGGCGCTGACAGTCATCGCGAGCTCTTCATTGGTCCAGCGATTCGACCAACTGTGCTTCATGAGCTCCTACCGAAACTTATTTTAACTTTATTTTAATACCTGCCTACATTATGTTAATATTTCCTGGGTTTTCCACAGGCCGCGCCGCCCGCGAGACGACCGCACCTCGTGAAGAGCGTCCGCGTTCTCCGGAACGCAGACCGCGCGAGGACCGCCCGCCTGCACGCGACGACAGACCCGCTCCCAGAGAGGACCGACCACCTCTTAGAGACGACAGGTAAAACACCATAACTTACTTGTTCTTTTATTTTGATATTTAATTTAATATTTTTTTAATTTTCATAGTGTTCTTAATTTGATTTTTGATAATGGTTTTTTTTATATTATTTTGATTGTTGTAAGAAAAAATTGCATGCAAACTTTTTTTTTTTCGTTTTTTTATGCGTATTCCGTGTGAAATGTAATTAGTTGCACATTTGGTCTTAATTGTTTTAATAGTAAGTTGTAAAATGTAATGTGTCACTGTTTGTTGTTCCCCAAATAAATAAAATAGCTGAACACGTTGAGCCTAGCTGTCAGTAAAAACACGCAGAACAACTATATTGGGTGTACCTAAAAAAAAAAAACGCAGTCCCTGAAAAGGATTTATTGTAATCATCATTATGAACAATTTATACTGTGGGATTAACCCCTAAGGCCCAGTGTTTCGCGGAAAAAGTCAGTTGTTTTAGTCTAGTTATGCAAATAAATATATGAGGCAGTTGATTTTTACCCGGTTGCCGAAGGAGGGTAATGTGTTTATCAGTCTATGTATGTATGTATGTTTGTTCCTATGTGGCGTTCTAGAGACCAAACGCGTTGGCCGATTTTGATGATTCTTACGTCAATCGATTACATTAAAATTGGCGGCTTTTGGGCGCCATTTTGGGGAGAAAAAATTTTTTTTTTCTTCCTAACCCATCGTATGGGATTTTAAGAGGCGATTTCAAAAATATATAACACTTATACATATGTCTTTAAATGTACCTAATTCTAAAAAATAATATCTAAAAAGTTGTAAATAAAAAAAGTCGGAGGATACATCTGGTTTTGGTCCGCCAGCTCGCGAATATGTATCCTCCGATTGCACAGTATGATTTTCTTCTTGTTTACGTCTTTTTAGTTTGCTTTTTAAGCAGTTGGGTTTTTTGATTTTTTTAATTAACTATTTTTATTTTTTCTACTTATATTGACAATACAATACTAGATTGAGTAGAGTACTATACATGATAGATTCCGCTGAAGGTCTCATTGAAAAAAGTTTTATATTATGTTAGTACAGAGTCGGCTTTTGCAACATTGCACCTTGAATTTGAGCGCTGCGTGTCGCGGGTTCGATTCCCGCACGGAACAAAAATTTGTATGACCTACAGATAATTGTTCCGGCTCTGGGTGTTTGTGTATGTGAGTTTATATGTTTGTAAACGCACCCACGATACAGGAAGAAATTCCTAGTGTGGGGCACCGTTTCGTAAAAAAAAAAAAAAAAAAAAAAATTGGCGATTGATCTAATACTACGTTTTAATTGCAGACGTGAGGAGCGTCCGCGTGAGGAGCGTCCTCTACGCGACGAGCGTGGTCCTCCCAGAGACAGAGACGACAGGCCGAGAGATGATGCGGGAGGCTGGAGGTCTGCCGCCAGGGAGCCGCCCAGGGAACGGGAGCCCGAGAGGGAGAGGTGGGTGATACAAGCTTTTACGTTCAGAGAAACATTAAAATTCATAAACCTGAGACTGACAAGTGACAAATATCAACGAAAGCGTCGCGATAGTGTTTGTAAACAAGAAAAAGATAAAAAAATTAAAAGCCTCTGTCTCATTTTTATTTCATGCTACATAATTTATCTAGTACTAGACACGCTTCGATCGACAATCTATTTAACACGTAATTATGACACAATATGTTGCAAAAACCCTGATTCAAACAGTAAAACGCCTATAACTTTTGAACGGCTGAACCGATTTTCATCCATAGCAAGCGCTATCGACATAATTCACGTGACCAATCCATTACATTTTGGCATTTCGAACATCGTCTGCACTTATAGAATGACACGTCTCAAGAGCAAGCGCTATCGACATAATTCACGTGACCAATCCATTACATTTTGGCATTTCGAACATCGTCTGCACTTATAGAATGACACGTCTCAAGAGCAAGCGCTATCGACATAATTCACGTGACCAATCCATTACATTTTGGCATTTCGAACATCGTCTGCACTTATAGAATGACACGTCTCAAGAGCAAGCGCTATCGACATAATTCACGTGACCAATCCATTACATTTTGGCATTTCGAACATCGTCTGCACTTATAGAATGACACGTCTCAAGAGCAAGCGCTATCGACATAATTCACGTGACCAATCCATTACATTTTGGCATTTCGAACATCGTCTGCACTTATAGAATGACACGTCTCAAGATCAAGCGCTATCGACATAATTCACGTGACCAATCCATTACATTTTGGCATTTAGAACATTGTCTGCACTTATAGAATGACACGTCTCAAGAGCAAGCGCTATCGACATAATTCACGTGACCAATCCATTACATTTTGGCATTTCGAACATCGTCTGCACTTATAGAATGACACGTCTCAAGAGCAAGCGCTATCGACATAATTCACGTGACCAATGCATTACATTTTGGCATTTCGAACATCGTCTGCACTTATAGAATGACACGTCTCAAGAGCAAGCGCTATCGACATAATTCACGTGACCAATGCATTACATTTTGGCATTTCGAACATCGTCTGCACTTATAGAATGACACGTCTCAAGAGCAAGCGCTATCGACATAATTCACGTGACCAATGCATTACATTTTGGCATTTCGAACATCGTCTGCACTTATAGAATGACACGTCTCAAGAGCAAGCGCTATCGACATAATTCACGTGACCAATCCATTACATTTTGGCATTTCGAACATCGTCTGCACTTATAGAATGACACGTCTCAAGAGCAAGCGCTATCGACATAATTCACGTGACCAATCCATTACATTTTGGCATTTCGAACATCGTCTGCACTTATAGAATGACACGTCTCAAGAGCAAGCGCTATCGACATAATTCACGTGACCAATCCATTACATTTTGGCATTTCGAACATCGTCTGCACTTATAGAATGACACGTCTCAAGAGCAAGCGCTATCGACATAATTCACGTGACCAATCCATTACATTTTGGCATTTCGAACATCGTCTGCACTTAAAGAATGACACGTCTCAAGAGAGCCTCTGTTCGTTTTGTCCAGCTCCCTGGCATTGCTTCGCATCGAAGCAAGACTGGACTGCGTAAATGCATAAAGCAATTTAGCCTGAATGAATATTCGAAATTTAAAATCTACAAGTACAACTTTTCGCAAGAGGCTGAGAGGCTTTTCGTCAAAAATTATGTGTGAAAGTATAATAATAACAATTTACCACTATCTTGTCTATTATGAAACACATTGCCTTTAAAGCCACGTATTCACTGAGCAACAATGTTTCGGATACACAGTTTCTGAAACATCATGTAAATGTTTCCAGGAACAATGTTTCGGAAACTCTGCCGTCCACACAGTCAGTTGTTTAGGTCATGTCGCCCGAGGAAGTAGTGTTGTTATGTGGTGCCTACATTTTTTGGCATAAGTCCATTTCTAGTAAAAAGAAAAGAAAAAGATGGTGGGTCAGGAATTACTTGCTAAGAAGACAAGACGTATTAAGAGATTTATGCATGTTTGATGGATTATTTACAAACTTTCTACGAATGTCAAAATCAGATTTTGAATTTCTTTTGCAAAATGATTTGTTTCTGTGTTCTCCGCCGCAAGTGGGGAGCACCGAAACATACCGATAAACACGTAGTGTTTACAGAAACAAAATTATATGTTTCTGAAACAAAATTATTTGTTTCAGAAACACGTAGATTTTGTTTCAGAAACAGAGTGTTTATGCATGTTTGATGGATTATTTATAAACTTTCTACGAATGTCAAAATCAGATTTTGAATTTCTTTTGCAAAATGATTTGTTTCTGTGTTCTCCGCCGCAAGTGGGGGCACCGAAACATACCGATAAACACGTAGTGTTTACAGAAACAAAATTATATGTTTCTGAAACAAAATTATTTGTTTCAGAAACACGTAGATTTTGTTTCAGAAACAGAGTTTATAAAACATTGTTGCTCAGTGAATACGTGGCTTTAGAAATTCGTTTCGAAATATGAACATTTAGACACAAGATTATAAAATTAAAAATTAAAAAAAAGCAAAATTACATAATAACAGTTCCGTAATGACTTTTGTATGGATCATTATGTAACTGGCAAAATGATATTGGATCTGTTAACTCTCGAAAAAGCGCGCGTTGATTGTGTGTATATAGTCTGTGGTTTTTAGTCTGAAAGTTTCTAATAAATTGTTGTTGGAGTTGTTGTTTCGCCTTCGGCTCACGTTGAAATTGGCTACATAGCTCGAGGTAAAATCTCGACTTTTTATGCTCGACACGAAATGTACTATTATCTTATCCTCTATGGCAGGCCTCGCTACGGCGGTCGCTCGAGCGGCCCCGAGGGCGGCAGCGGCGGCGGCAGCTGGCGTCGTGGACCCGCAGACCCACCACCCGCGCCTTCTGTAAGTACTCGTTTAGAACATTACGGTATATCCAAGTACAGTGGTCACAGCGGTTCTTTGTGTATCTGAAGTTAAGCTCCGAGAACCATTGCGCAACAAACAGTTTGTCATCGAGTACAATACTACCGATGAGTCGTGGCCCGTCTAAACAAAGGATTTGCGAACTTTCGCGCATGTACACTCGTGAAGAAAACACCCTTTTTTTTTCGTAAAGTATGTTCTACGTAACCACTTGGCGCTAACTATAGACGGGCCACGACTCATCGGTCTTATTATATACTGCATACAGTAAGCGAGATAGGACGATGCGACAAACGTAAGAGAGTGAAAGAGGCAGTTATAACAATGCTATCTTCTACTTCAACATTGAAACAAAAATAGCTACTGCGCAGGGTCTTTCATCACCACTGCTCTCAAAAACGGTGAAGGAAACCATCGTGAGGAAACCGGCATGTCCTAGATCCAAAAAATCGAAGACGTGACATCCACCAATCCGTACTGGGCCCGCGTGGTGGATTACGGCCCATCCACTCTCACAGAGTCTGAGCCTGAGCCCCAGCAGTGGAAACATTAATAGGCTGATGATGTAATGTGATGATGTGGAGGGTCTTGCAGCCAACTTCAATGGCACAAACATCCACTGTGACTACGTACGTACTGTGTGTGTAAGGTGTAAATCCAACCTCGGGAAATGGGGCTACCACGACTGAACAGCATCAGGTTGTGCATGTGGTGCAGAGTCGCAATCCATGCTCCACCTCCTGTGCTAGGGTAATCTATGCGCTGCCACCGATGACGCCGTGGAAGTTGCTAAGTTTTGGGCCAAACTAATTTGAACGACTGTCGTGCCAGTGACGTGAAGAAGACGAATAAATATTCGACGCAGCCAACAATAATAATGTCTGCCAGGCCGAATTTTCTGCCACGACGGCGACGGCCAATCTCAGCGGAGATTAGCCATCGGCGTGGGCGTTATTATTTTTTTTTAGTGTTTGTTCCCTCACTCTCATAAATCTCAATATTACCGAGCTGAAATAGTAATGCACTTTATTTAAACCGATGATGGTTGTATGTTATCGCGAATATCGGCAAACGTATGGTATCCATTAGTGTGCCATTAGTCACTACCATCCATTTCACCAAGCTACGGAGGCAGCTTGGTGAAATGGATGGTAGTGACTAATGGCAGTTGAGAAAGAATGGTGTGTGATTAGAGAAACCCTTCTAATTAAGACTGATAATCATTATATAAATCATCATCATCATTAGCCTTTTTAATGTTCCCACTGCTGGGACACAGGCCTCATATCTGTGACAGGGATAAATAAGCCACCATTTGAGCCCAGTGTGGGTTGGTGGATTTCACGTCTTCGAATTTATTATTCTAGGTGTTTTCACTATGTTTTCTTTCACCGTTTTGAGAGCAGTGGTGATGAAATAGTTGACACAAAGTAAAGCGTCTGCCTGGGTTCGAACCCATGACCTACAACTTGTAAATCGAGGCAGTTACGACTGGGCCACCATTGCCCTCCAGTATAGTTCTCGCCAAACTTCTTGGCCGCCCTGAAGTTGGCTACAATGCCTGCGCAGTAGTAAATCTCATACAAAAACAGCACCGTTTTTGTGCCTCGTGCATCCGGTAAGCCAACTGCAGGGCGGCCAAGAAGTTTGGCGTGGGCTATACAAATAACATTTTGCAATAACATCTCCACGTTTCGCCTCTGTACTTAAGTGACTGAGGAAAACTAATAAAACTTTCCCTACAGGAGCGCTCATCAGCCTGGCGTTCTAAGGACGGGCCGCCGCGCGAGGACCGCTTCCGCGACGCTCCCAGGAGGGATGACCGCGGGGACAGGGACGGAGGGTTCCGCAGCGATAGAGACCGCGACCGCTTCCCGCCCAGGAGGGACGATCGGTGAGTGGGGAATATTGCTTGATTTGTCAATTATAACTGGTCAACTAGGATCATCTTTTCCTTTCTTATTTTACCTTTTTCGGAATTTAAAAAACTTCCAGGTATTCTCAAATTCGTTAACCAACAAATTGAGTTGATACTCAATAGCCTGCATAAATAAACTGTATACTTAACATTTATTGCATCACAACATGCAAATTGAATTTATACGACGAATTAAAAGACAGAACAAGACTTTTTAATATAGAAGAGTGTCCTCATTCGTTCATAATGTTCATCATTTCAGTGAGATCAATTGAAGATAGGCTGATAATTATTGCGTATATGGAAACGAAATGGAGTGAAATCAGCGATAACGATTGTCAAACGTCTGAAATATCGTCTACCTACAATTTATATTTACACACATTTTACGGACGTGTCATGATGACACGCTACCTAAATGTCCAGCAATTTTTTCTTTTAAAACGTTGGCTCACACTAGAAATTTCTTCATGTATCGTGTGTGCGTTTACAAACATATAAACTCACATACACAAACACCCAGAGCCGGAACAACTATCTGTAGGTCATACAAATATTTGTTCTGTACGGGAATCGAACCCGCGACACGCAGCGCAGCAGTCAATCGCTCAACCACTGCGCCAACAGTGCGCCCGAATTTCTCAAATGATAGTTTTGATTTTTTTGACAATTGTTTTTGCTTTGTTACTCTATCTCTTGTCTGATAATCTCCACATCTTCCATACCATCTGAATCAACCCCTCTTCTCCAACAGCGACGGCCCCAGGCGCGATGACCGCGACGGCCCCCGTCGTGACGATCGCGACGCACCGCGCCGCGACGAGCGGGACGCGCCGCGCCGCGATGACCGCGACGGTCCCAGGCGTGACGATAGAGATGGACCGCGTCGCGCGCCGCCGCGTCGGGATGAGAAACGTGAGTATCACAAGTTTTGTCATATGGGTGAACGCATATCTGATGACAGATGCGTTGCACATCGTCAATCGAGTAACACTGATGACGCGTAGAACGATATTGTTTGACGAAAATAAATATGAAACTTTAATAGTAGTTTATGCAATGGTCAAATAATAGGGGTTATTAAAACACGAGCGTAGGTATATCAAATGAGGCGAAGCCAATTTGATAATAATATTACGCGAGTGTTTTAATACCTAATTATATGCTATTGCATACACTACTTTATCTTCACTGCATTAAAACAAAAGTGGAAACGGAAAAATATTTGGTATGGCGGGCAATTTAGATTCTCATTGCGCATGACTGCGCAGCGCGCGCCTCCTTAGACAATGACAGTACTTCAATGATCCCATAAGCGCCAATAAATTAAAAAGTAAAAGTGTGCTATAAAAATTAAAAAGTTATTTTATGATGCAGTTGTTTAAAAATCGAAGGAAAATGTTGCATTGTAATGGTTTTTTTATTATTTTACCTATCCATGAATATAAAGTACGTGTTTATACAATATTTTTTGAATTCATATTTGGCACTTTACGTTGTGAGTGTAGATAAAGTTATATTACCTAACTAGCTGTCCTCTGTGGCTTCGCTCCCGTCAACTGGCTACCTTCCTACCCTACCTCGTAACCTAACCTACCCTACCCTACCTACATATTTTTTTTTTTGAGACAAGAAGTAGCCTATGTCCTTCCCCAGGATGTCATCTATCTCCTTGCCAAATTTCATTGAAATCCGTTCAGTGGTTTAGGCGTGCAAAGGTAACAGACAGACGTAGTAGAGCACTTGTCTTGCTCATGCTGGATATAGACTAAACGAACGAGCGAAGGCACCGCTAACTAATGTCACGTCACGCTGTGAGCTCCTTCACACGCTCATTCCCATTCGTTCGCCTGCCCGAGTGTGCGATATCCATCGGTAATTCCATTCATTCGCATTGTCTGTATTCGGCATTTTAATTCTTCTAATTTTAATGTTGGAAAGCATAAATCTTTATTTCGGTTTGAATATGGGGTCGAAATTAATGAGAATTGGTATGGCAACGCATCTGTAGGCCACAGATGCGTTGCGGCCCATAGGGGGCGGTTACCTTCCACCTAATAACATTAAAATTGACCAGAATTCATCACAATTCTAACAACATTGTTTTTTTCCAGCCCGCGATCCGGACGGTGATGACTGGCAGCCCGTCACCAGGCGCTAAACAAGCGAGCCTACTACCCACATTTTACGTATTATATTCATTTGTAATTATGTATTACGTTTTACTATGTCACGAGTTCAGCAGGCTTCCTTTCTTAATACAAGTTTTTTGAATTTAGAAAACATCTTTACTTCAACTATGAACATGTTTGAAACTATCTCTTTCCCGTGGCTTTTCTCCTATGGCTTACACGGCAGGAACCGTGCATTCCACCAGGATAACGAGAAGCAAATACCACTCAAAGATAGCTGATAGATTGATTTTATTCTGAATCAGAACAATGCTTCCAGAGATTAGTAATATATCCTTACTAGTATTAGTAAGACAACAACTGCCCATCGCTTATAAAAGATGGTTGGCTGATGGATGGCAAAGGTTATACTAATTTCACTATCTACTTAAATACATAAATATAACATTGTATAAGACTATCTTGGTACAGTAAAAAAATTACCCTAAACAAACTATGCCAAACACGGCATTATGGAAAGCTATTCTTTGTCCAGCTTTCATTTACAATGTTAGTAAAGATGTTTCAAAAATAACCGGAACTGCATTAGCATATCTTCTGCAGTTTATTTAACAAAAATCAGAGTTAATATTGAAAGTGTAAGATATTTACGTAAGTATATCTGAATGGTTCTAAAAGTAAATATTATGTCAGAGTTTGTAGACATGTTTTTATATGCCAACCCGCACTGGGCCCGCGTGGGTTACAGCCCACTCCCTCTCACAGGGAGGACTGTGTCCCAGCAGTGGGAATATTATAGCTTGATCATGCTATTTAGCAATGCTGGCTCATTCTATATCTTTATATCCTGCTGAACTCTCATTTTGTTTTGTCACCAATATAAGTTACAGTTTGACATATTATTTTAAAGCGCAAGTGTATCGCGCTAATGTAATCCTTATTGTATATGGGAAAAGGGCTTATTTACTATACACACGAGAGGATGCGAATCCGCGCCCTTTTTAACCGACTTCGTAAAGAAGGAGATTATGCATTCGACGCGTATTTTTTACTTGCTGACGCTTGACGTAAATAAGTATTTTTTCATGTTTTGTTTTGTGTAAAACAGCTTCAGAACCATGTTTTGAGTAGATAGTAACTATTAACTCTGTTTTAATTCAAAATATACATTATTTTCTAAAATTTTGCTTTTTTTTTTCTTGTCTATGATATGGACGCGGTTGGAATTCTCTCGTTCATATCCAACTAGTTATAGTTCTTGCCAAACTTTTTGTCCGCCCTGAAGTTGGCTACAATGGCTGCGCAGTAGTAAATCTCATACAAAAACAGCACCGTTTCGTGCCTCGCGCATCCGGTAAACCAATTTCAGGGCGGCTGAGAAGTTTGGCGAGGGCTATAATCGCTTGTTGCATGTTTGGCCAACAATGCGAAGAAAATAACCGCTTTACCAATGTTTGGACTATAACACAAGAATCTCTTCTATAAAGGTCATATTACTCTGGCTAGTGAAATTTCGATTTCTTATTTGATCCTGTATATAGCACAAATTCGGTGATCTAATACTGTGAAAAATATGTCACAAAAAGTGTCTCAAATTCAAAATAATAAGTGACATAGTTTTAAATAATGTTACAGAGTGAATCATTAGTAACTTGAAGCAACAGGTTTTCACAACTTTTGTCTCTGATTACTACTGATTTGTTGATAGTCTATGGATGTTAGTGCTGTCCTCCGGGACATAATAATTCAATAAATTCGTGATATACTGTTTCGTATTCTAAACCGTGCTCCAAAACAAATAAGTGAAAATATATGTTACAAACTCCAAGTGTCTTACAGTTGAAATAATAATATTTATTGTAACTAACCGGTGTCTCGATGACATACTTTATGCTGTAGTTAGAGCTTTGTCTATTTCTATAGTTAATAAATCATTGAATCATAATATAATGGGTTTAATTTCTAGCAAATATCCGAAAGGTGTCTATACTCTGGACAAGATGAAGGTACAATTTTACTATCAAAGCACTGACAGCCCAATCACCTGACAGGAGGGTAGGTTCGCACCTTGGATTCAGTTCTCAAACTATCTTTCATCTGTACTAACTCAATTAAATCGATGTAAAACTGATACAACATTCTTTAAAAAATTAGTTTTTTTTTTTGTTGAGTAGAGGGTAACCCTAAAAAATGCTGTTTTACTTTGTTAGTGAACATTGCATATTCAAAATGGCTGGAGTATAGGTGTTTACATACGTATACAGCAAAGGCCCGGCGGCTCAACCCAAAGCCGGGCGAGGGCATGTAGGGCGCCCCAACTTCCTGAAGCCACGGTTTGCCGGCGGTGCGGAGTCGAAGTGAAGACATACGACATTCTAAAAATGTACACAGCATATTGATTGACCCCTGCTTTGGACCCTTATTTTTATTGATTTTAAACTAAGTTATGCAACACGGTTTTTTGTTGAGAGTTACTGAAAATATGTTGCAGTATTCACGACTTTCAGTTTAAGCTTTTTGCCGTGGTATCGGTCTCGTGGTATTTTTTTTCGATAGGCTTGCTCTTAACCACTACTTCACCTGATGGTAAGCGATGATGTGGTCGACGTTAAGCACGCTTGCCTAGAAGTAACCACTCACTCTTGACTTAAAGACCCCTAGGTTGTAGCTATCGGGGAGCACATATTCCGGTAGGCAATTCCACTCCTTAGCAGTACGCATAATGAAAGTATTCCCTAAACGTTTAGTGCGTATGGGTGAGATGTTCACCATGCACGTACCGATGGCGCATCACCGTACGTCTTGTACTCCGATGATGGAACGGGCTAGGCGGAATTAGATCATGTAATACCATCGCACACTCCCCGAAATGCAACCAATAAAAAATTAACAACCTGGCAACTCGGCGTCGACGTTCAAGGCTTAGCTTTGACTCGACCAGAAACAATTTTTTTCGGAATATAAGGTCTATGGCACTCAGCGGTGGTATAGTTTTCTCTTAGTTCAATATTTTTGAGAAACAAAATGCTTTTCTGTAATATATTAGTTAAGATAAAAGTCACCTTTCAAACAAAAAAAAAACTAAATCAAAATTGATTCATCCATTTATAAGCTATGATGCCACAAACAGACGCACAGATACACAGCAACACACGTCAAACTTATAACACCCCTCTTTTTCCGTCGGGGGTTAAAAATAAGTTACCGAGATGAACCCTTCTGCCCGTTGAAAATAAAAGAACAAATTTCGCTTGAAAGCATACCGACTGGTAGCCGTCCGATTTCGAGAGGAAGCGCGTTCCAGAAAAAAATAAACTGAATATGAAAGGAAGAGTGAACAAAATCTGTAGTATGAGAAGGACTCGGTAGGAGAAGGTTATTGGAAGAGCGCAGATTCCTAGCGTGTTAAGAACTTTAATGATTGAAAATGAGACAAGGTATAATTCTCGCCAAACTTCTTGGCCGCCCTGAAGTTGGCTACAATGGCTGCGTAGTAGAAAATCTCATACAAAAACAGCACCGTTTCGTGCCTCGCGCATTCGGTAAACCTACTTCAGGGCGGCCAAGAAGTTTGGCGGGGGCTATATTATGGTGGGGTGGGAGAGTTGAGTAGGGTGAAAAGCGTAGTTAGACATGCAAACATCTTCTCTGGCGAATGGGCATCTATTTGAGTTTAGACCTGTAGCTCGAAACATGGTCAAATTTCCTCAAGTTAAATTTGAACCGAATACATTGGTTGATTACAAGGGTATTTTAAATAAGTAATAATTGTGGGTGTACCTACAATAGACACACGTGCGTTCATACTCTTCGTGGAGTGCAGGCGTAAAGTTAGGTAGTGTTTGAAATAATCAATAAGATTCTTGTGATTGAAAATATAGCACTGACAGTCAAGGGCGGATTTAGAGGAGGGGCACGGGGGCACGTGCCCCCCCCAGACGGTATTTTGTGTACTGTGGAGATTCCATCACAGTACATACTTAGAAGCAAATCAAATTACAGAGTTGTTAAAATATATGAATAAACTAGAAACTTAAGAACCGATCACTTTTCCGAATATTTTTCGGAAGTATAAAGTCAATATGTTGTGCTACAAAATTTAGTAACTAAAACGAATCGCTGCAAAGTCGACTTCACGCAGTCTTGTCTGTGTTTGTCGTATTTTCATGCAAATGATTAATTAATAGCTGTCATGCATTAGACATTTTTTTATTAATGAATTATTTCAAAGAATTTGTCCAAGAGCTCGGGAATTTAGGGCACCTCGACACGGATAGATTAGGTTCGAAGGGGATGACGGGAGCTGAAGTAAGCGAGCGAATTCAGCTCCCGTCATTTCGTTCGTGTTAGGTTACTTTAGACTCTGCAGATAGGAATAGACCCCCTGACAATTTTATTTACCAAGTAGCTGTTTTAAACATTTGTATTCACCCACTGTTTCTCTCTCACTTAGTATTTTGATATGCGTTTAAAAATAAATATTTCGATCAAATATTATTTCGGCTAAGTGTAACTTCGGGTAAAAGTTTTTCGACCAAGTGAAACGTCGGAGTAACGAAAAAAAACGAATTGATATAGGTCACCTGAAACAGTGGCAGACGTGACTTCGATGAAGTAAAAAAAAACGAAACGATAATAGTTGAAAAGTTTTAGATGAAATGAAATTCGATCAAATGTTTTTCGAACTTATGATAGGTAACCAGTTTAACCATATATGTTCGTAAATTCTTCATATCGTGGGATAGAAACACTTTAAAATAATGAATGAAGTATGACTTTTAGGTTACTTTAGACCCTGCAGACAGAAATAGGAACCCCGCGGAGCGGGGCTCCGTCGACATTTTTTTTTCAGGTCGCTGTTTTAAACATTTGTATTCGCCCACTGTTTCTCTCTCACTTATTATTTTGATATGCGTTTAAATATAAATATTTCGGACAAATATTATTTCGGCTAAGTGTAACTTCGGTAAAAAGATTATCGACCAAGTAAAACGTTGGAGTAACGAAAAAAATCGAATTGATAATAGGTCAACTGAGACAGTGGCAGACGTGACTTCGATGAAGTAAAAAAAAAAACGAAACGATAATAGTTGAAAAGTTTTAGGTGAAATGAAATTGGGTGAAATGTTGTTCGAACTTATGATAGGTAACCGTCCTTGTGTGATTGAATCAGAAATATAGAGATATGCAAGAGAACCAGGGTTACCGAAAAAGCCCGAAGAATTGCCACACTTAAGTGGCAGTGGGCAGGGCACATTGCTCGCAGAACAGATGGCCGATGGGGCAGAAAAGTTTTGGAGTGGTGACCACGAACCGGAAGACGTTGCGTTGGAAGGCCTCCCACCAGGTGGACCAAAAACCTGGTGAAGGTTGCGGGCATCCACTGCATGCGTGACGCACGGGACCGATCAATGTGGCGACGTTTGTGGGAGGCCTATATCCAGCAGTGGAAATCTTTCGGCTGATATGATGATGATGAACAGAAAGAACATGAGTGACTCTTGTCTTTCATAACCCTTCCTGTACATACTTGAACTTGTAGAAATAAACATGAAGTATGGTACTTCAAGTTTATTTCTGTCAGAACTTATTGTTGATTTTTTTTGCCTGTCCGCCCCTTGTGCCCCTCTCAGAAAAAAATCCTGGATCCGCCCTTGCTGACAGTAAACGGTCAACTATCTATTTCGGCGACATTCCTAAAACTATATTAAGATGAACTCAGGTGACACGTGGCACCATTGTTTCTAAGTCAACCTGGGACCGATGAAACGAGTTATTATTATAACAAAAATGTGCCAAATTTTTGTACTGACGTATTGAAGAGTTGAAGAAGAAGACGCCGCTGGTCATACACCTTAGTTAGTTAAATATAATTGTGTAGCTTAGCATTGTTATAGGCACTATTCTAGAAGAACTGTCCCACTGTCCTGAAAGTTCTGAAGTGTCGACCGCGTTTATGAAGACGCAACGTTAGAAGACCTCCCCCTAGGTAGACCGAGGCTACGGGAATCCGTTGGATGCGAAACGCACAGTGCCTTTTTGCGTAACTACTAGGCAAGCGTGCTCCATCGTAGACCACATCTTCGCTTACCATCAGGTGAGATAGTGGTCAAGCGCGAGCCTATAATAGATAAAAAAAAAAAAAAAAAAAAAACGACTTCGGCATTAGCTCTTTTTAGCAGAGAGAAAATACACACCTGTGTTTTAGCGGCATTGAACTTGACCAGCAGCCTAATTGCGAAAGTGAATTCTGCAAAGGAAACAAGTCGATTCTTTCAAAGAATCAGAATGATTTCTTTCAACTTTTTCGGTAATGCGAAACTAATTTGGAAAGCTAGCGTTAGCTTTCCAAATCCTCCTTTGAGTTGAACACAGACTACTTAGAGATACTACGGAGTTGAAGTAATATGACATTTGCATTACACAATACCAATAGTGAAGTTTTATCTCGATTCTTCCGCTTTCATTAATCTTTTACAACCAATTCTACGTCAAAATATTGGTAATGAAAGGAGCATAACCTTTCCGTTTCAGAGTGTAATATGCAATACGAAAAGTCGTTTTGTTTGGGAAGGTTCCAACTTGTTTGCTTTGCAGAATTCACTTACGCAATTAGGCTGCAGATTGGCATCGCCCGGCAAAGGGCAAAGAGTATGAAAAAATCGACCAAAATAAACATGCGAGTTAAAATACTCGATGTGGATTTCCGTCTATGTGACTGGTCGATTTTTCATACTCTTTGCAATAAGGCTGCAGGACTGATAGATGTGGCAACACTTGGGGGAAGCCTATGTTGAACAACTATGGACGTCTTTCGGCTGAAATGATGATGTCCTACTGCTACCCAAACGCCTCCCTCCATTCCTCCCATCAGTCACTTGTTTCAATTCTTTCATGGTCTGGCGCGGTTCCGACGCTTATTCTGAGCATGTCCGCAGTCTTACTTAAGTTATGAAGCCTTTTGAGCCACATCAACGACTTTCGATTTGGAATGCAGTGTTCGTCGAAAAGTCATAATATAAAATACACGACTGTATAGTATGGTCAATAATGCGTTAGTATCGATTAAATTGCTTAATTAATTAATGCGTATAAAGGAGGTTGGAGGAAATTACATTGAATCAACATCCGCCCATGTGGTACAGACAGATTGGTTTCTAAAGCCGACGAGATAAGTACTTTTATAACGTGTATGTTTCGTACAGGTAGAATCAAACCTAAAGGTGGCTCGGAACACTGCGATCGCGGAGAGCGATAGAAGTGGTGAAAGCGAAAAACGAACTTCACAGAAGTCATTAGCTTTTAATCGACATTACTACGAACATCGTATGGTCTGATCAATAAAAATCCAGTGCTGCATGAGATCCGATGAAAAACAGACGTGATAAAAAATTATTAATAAAAAATACGTTTATTTTAAAATAGGTCCCTAATCTTTAATCACCAATCTTGTTATTTCACTTGTTTTTTTTCAAACACCCAAACATAACACTCGAATAACTTTTTCCGAGACAGTGATATATACAAAGCAACTTTGTAATTTACGATTTTCTTCGAACTGTATAAGAATAAACGCATCTAATTTCCCGTAATAAAGAGCCATTGGAACAATTGAATGTTAAAATGGCTTGTTTTTTTTTAAATATCACATATCCTTCGACAGCTTCGCGATCGTCGAACTCACTTCATCTAGGGCACCACTAGGGTAGGCAATACAGTCTATTAAGTTCAAATCTAAACCTCACGATATATTCTCATCTTCTGACTCCTCCACCTTCATATCGTATTCCGTTGATTTTGTAGGAGATGAAGACCTTGATGACTGAACATCTTCATCAACAGGATTAGCAGAGGAACTTCCTTCTGTGAAATGTTCTTGTGAATAATTTAACTCGTTCTTCCTTCGAGGTTTTTCATAGGCTCCTATTTCAGCTTTATATAAAATGTTGTTAATGTGATACTGCGCTGTAGATCTAGCGTAAGCACTCTCAATCTTCTTCAGCTTCATTGCTACAAGCTCGCCGTATGTGGTGTATTCGTCTCTCTCTTCTGTTCTATGTTCCTTTTGTTTTGTAATATTTATTCTATCTCTGACTGTAGATTTCTCTGGCCTTCGTCCAACACGCTGCAGATGTCGTTTTCTGCTATGCTTCTCTCGGTCTTGGTTCACCGCAACAAAAGAAGGTCGTTGGCGATTCTGAAAAAGAAAAAATATCGATAGTACCTACCTACTTATTAATATTTTTGAAGATTAAAAAAAAATAAGATTCAAATCAATATAAATTTTTGATTTGAAAAATATCGATGGATTGATACTTTCGACAACCCTAAATTTACTTATGTTCCGATTTTGTGGTCATCAAATGTTTGTCAACATTGTATCTGTAACACAAAGATGTTTTCAATTTGTTTTGTTACTTATAAACTAACATTATTTTGTTCATAAACTTGTGTATGTGTGAGTTTTATAAAACAATTTATTGATCATTTGTTTTTAGGGTTCCGTACCCAAAGGGTAAAAACGAGACCCTATTACTAAGACTTCGCGATCCGTCTGTCCGTCTGTCTCCAGGCTGTATCTCATGAACCGTGATAGCTAGACAGTTGAAATTTTCACAGATGATGTATTTCTGTTGCCGCTATAACAACAAATACTAAAAACAGTATAAAGTAAATATTAAAGGGGGGCTCCCATACAACAAACGTGATATTTTTGCCGTTTTTTGCTCGATATTAATAACGGCAACAGGTAGACGCTTGAAATATTCACAGAATGTTTAGTTGTATATTTACTTCAAAAAATAATAATTAATAAATTAAAATAAAATAAATTAAGGGGGGCTCCCATACAACAAACGTGATTTGTATGCAGTGTTTTGCGATAATGGTACGGAACCCTTCGTGTGCGAGTCCGACTCGCACTTGGCCGGTTTTTTGCGATAATGGTACGGAACCCTTCGTGCGCGAGTCCGACTCGCAATTGGCCGGTTTTTTGCTTTGTTACGTTTATACTCTTACATTAATCTTGGCAATAATCTTACCGATCCAGCTTTTAGAAACGACAACCTCTGAAAGGCAAACCATTTACTATTACGTTTTGTAAACAGTTCTCTTCGGTACTGGCTCACAAGCATTTTCATTTTCTTTTCAACAGTGCTGACATCTGTATTCATCGCATTTGCTATTTCGAGCCAAGATTCTTGTTTTTTCACTTTATTTTTATTATCTTCACACGAAATATCCCACAGTTCAGGTTTTTCTTCAATCATTCTGATAAACGCGAAAACCAACTCGTTGTTCCAATTGAACGTGGACATGTTTACAACATCAGAAAACATATACACGCGTGCAGGTTGTGCGTTATGATTCACATACTGAGTAACTGAACTGACCTAACAGAATAAACAGATGAAGCAGCCGGCGAACCACATTTCTCGCTCGCGAGCGGTCGATAAAGTGAGACAGCGACACACAAGCTATCCGTGTGTGAAGGAAACAGAAGATGTTTGTGCAGACAGACATCCTAGTTTATTGACAAGTTTGTAAACGATGTTGTATGTTGTCATGTTATGGAACTTGGAGAAATGAAACCACACCTACACGACTACTGCCTCTCGACTGAATCCCAAGAAGAGCGGGCAACTTCGCAAATCATATACATACCTAGCCCATCACTTTGTTACGAATAGTGCAATATCTTGTCAGAACAGTTATTAAAACTTGCACTCACATTTTCAGACATCGTGTCCAATGTTTCGTTGTATATGTCTTTATCCCTCATGAAATTAAAGACGTCGAAAGCAAACCACTTGGAAACGTAAACTTTATTTGTCGCTGTAATAAAAATAAAATTAATTAAGGTAGGTACGTTATTTCAAGCTTTTAATTTTTTGTTGCAACATCCAAATTCAAAATAAATAGGTACCTATATAAGTACTTACCAGAACCAGTACGATGACTTTTAGCTATTCTGGATTTTTCTCTTCTATACGACGCTAAAAGTATAGTCATTTTCTTCTTCAAGTCAGGAATAGGCAAATCCAATTTTTTTCCTATTTCTACCCACGCATCATGCCTCAGCGATTTATTGTGGTATAGGGGGGATTTGCTATTCCACAACAAGTCATTAGCGCCATACAATTGTATTAGTTGAAGGCACTTTTCGTTGTCCATTCTGCGTTTTGCCGCGCGAGCCAATTTACAAAATCGACAATTATCCCAAAAAAGTGCGAGCGATCGCGGGTCGACTCACGACGAGGACTGAAGGTTAAGGCTCCTTTGATGCGGTCTCTCTCAAAAACCAACAACGAGCGCTGAGGTCGTCGGTCGAGCGCGAGCGGTTCGCCACGCGGCACGTTCGAGCGCGGCAGACGGCAGAGATAGAGGAATTAGAGGAAAGCAAAGCGATTTAAACCAATCAGTGTTACCAACCCTAATTTTAAGTAAAGTGTTAGATGAAGTGCAAAATAATGGTAGAAAATGGTAGTTCCATAAACCAAAATCGGTAGATCTACCGTACATCTAAGGTGAAAACTGAACGATTTTTTATTTTTATTATCTTTGCTATTTTAATACTTTTTTCAAAAATAATAACCTACTTAAGTTTTTTACGTAATTTGTATTAATAATTATTAATTACATTTGGTATTTACTGAATTTTATTTCTATTTATTTTGTTCAAGTTTGATGACAAAATGATGTCAAGTTTACTCACTTAACCAACCGCAAAGATTTTTAATTGTAAGCATTTTGTAACATTAGGAAAAAAAACTAAAGATAGGAGTTTTAAAGTAATTTGGCTATGGGGGACTGAGGTATCAGTTAATTTTGGAAAAGGGGTCTTTTGTCCGAAATAGTTTGGGAATATCTGGCTTAATTGAACTAAAAAGATGTAAAACTTGAAGAAAATCATGACATTCTGTGATTATAGTCTATTCCTCTGACAGGTTCTCATGGTATTCATTTACACTGGTTTGATGATGTCAGTGGCGTAATGAACTAAAATGTTGATATCTTCAAAAAACGGTAGATTTATGGACGGTAGAAAGGTAGACTAAAGGACACGACTAAGACAGAAAGCGGTAGATCTACCGAAATTTCGTAGATAATATCTTGTATAATATGCCATATTATGGCAACACTGGTGGCAATGCTCGAGCTGCCGCGCGCGGCTAAAGAGCTTATTATATTACACTACACGGTATTCAGGGCCCTGAATACTGGGTCACTCCACCATTCCGAGTCAATAAGGTCGATATTTTGGGAACCCTAACTCTCTAAAATTTATTACACCACCCTAAATTAGTGTTTAGGGCTCTGAATACCGTGTAGTGTAATAAGCCCTTAAACCCCGTCTCAATGGGTATATAATAGCACAGATCATATAATACTAATACTAATAGATAATATAATACTAATAGATAATAGTAATATTTGGTCTCAAAAGCGCGCGGCCGTCGCGACTTCGCGAGCCCAATGTTCGAAGGTTTACCGCGCATAATTTAAACGCAGCGTCTAGAATTCTAGATCTGACGCATGAAATTTCGCAATTTCTAAATTCATTCCGTAGACGGGTTATATTTAGAGAGAAAATTTCCGTAGAGAAGAAAATTTGTAATCATAAATGCACTACAAGTTTATAACAACCGAAAATGTTACCGTGCCAATAACTGACCATCTTGAGCTTCTTGGCGTTACGTTGACATCGACGCTCAATTTTGGCCCGTACATTGAGACAAAGGCTCAACTGGCTGCCAAAAAGCTGGGGATCCTTGCAAAGGTGAGAAGGTACTTCACGCCAGAACAGCTGCTCAGTTTGTATCAAGCGCAAGTTCGATCATGCATGGAGTACTGTTCTCATCTCTGGGACGGATCAGCCAAATATCAGCTTGATGCACTAGAGTCGATTGAAAAGCGGGCCAAGAAGCTCATCAGCGATGAGGCACTGGTTAAGTCAAAGCTCCAGAGCCTTGAACATCGTCGCCGAGTTGCCAGCTTGTCGGTTTTTTATCGGTTACATTTCGGGGAGTGTGCGATGGAATTGCATGATCTAATTCCGCCCAGCCCGTTTCATCATCGAACTACCAGACGTACGGCGAAGCGCCATCGGTACATGGTGGACATCCCACCCATACGCACTAAACGTTTTGAGAATACTTTTATTATGCGTACAGCTAAGGAGTGGAATTCCCTGCCGGAGTCTGTGTTTCCCGATAGCTACAATCTAGGGGTCTTTAAATCAAGAGTGAATAGGTTACTACTAGGCAAGCGTGCTCCATCGTAGACCACATCTTCGCTTACCATCAGGTGAGATAGTGGTCAAGCGCGAGCCTATAATAGATAAAAAAAAAAAAAAAAAAAAAAAATAACATAAACATAACATCACTCCTGTATACCGAAGCGCTAAGCAGACGTGCACCACCATATGTTTAGTAAACCCACATTTCGCCGGTTTTTTTTCCCAAGTAATAGAGGGTTGCTCACCCTTATATTGCCATCAACCGGGCACAAGTCGAAACACCGGTTGCTACTGCGAATTTTCAGACGGAATAAGCCAATAACACAGCCCGACCCGAGAAACGGACCAAGAGGCTCTGGACAAAATATCATACCATAACCGAAGATCGATTCCGTGACATTTCGATCATCATCATCACCATTTTAATGATATGAATGAATCTTGATAAACTCAATTAAAATTCAGTTTAGCTTAAAAGTACCGTCAGCAGATGATAATGTTAAATAAAACAATAATTAGGTACTAAAATTAAAATTAAGGATTAGGACAAACTTATAAAGTGGCTTGGTTAAGGTAAATATTATAATTAGAGAATACAATATAAAGGGTCTTTCAACAAGGACGGGTTGATGTTAAAATTTAATAAAACAAGATGTGTGTGAGATATTAACGAAATTTATTTTTTATTTAAAAGGCCCATTTATGCCATTATGGATGGAATATGACATCGTTCAAACGTCCGCCGCGGCTTCGTATGGTGGCACGAATCCGAGAGGTCCAATTTTTAATGACTCTGCTGCATAGATCGAGCGAGCGCTACAGATCAATGATAAACAATTTCTTTTGGCTTGAATTGAACAATATGGACGTGAACGACATGTGGTTCTAGCAAGATGGCGCTACTTGCCACACAGCGAACGACACAATCGACATTCTGCATGAACGGTTTGAGGGTAGAGTTATCTCTCGCAGAGGTGACGTGAATTGGCCACCAAGGTCGTGTGATTTGACTCCGCTAGACTTTTTCTTGTGGGGTTTTCTGAAGTCGCAGGTCTATGCCAATAAACCACATTCGAGAAAGCCAACATAACGCAGGCCATCGCTCAGATTCAGCCGGATCTATGCAGCAGAGTCATTAAAAATTGGACCTCTCGGATTCGTGCCACCATACGAAGCCGCGGGGGACATTTGAATGATGTCATATTCCATCCATAATGGCATAAATGGGCCTTTTAAATAAAAAATAATTTTCGTTAATATCTCACACACATCTTGTTTTATTTTAACATCGACCCGTCCTTGTTGAAATACCCTTTAGAATCTCCTAGAGCAATCACAGGTTTTAATTATTCTCACAATAGTCTTAGTTTTTTTCATTATTTCAATAGAGAAAATCAAGATACCTACTCTACATGGAACATTAACATAATTTAATAAAAATACGCAAAAACCCGGTTTACCAACCCGCACTGGGCCCGCGTGGTGGATTACGGCCCATTCCCTCTCACAGAGAGGAGGCCTGTGTCCCAGTCCCAGCAGTGGGAACATTAATAGGCTGATGATGTGATGTGATGTGACGTAAAAACAGTCTCACTTTCTGGAATAATTTTTTGTATTGTAGCATTCTGGGCACGATTGCTGGCAGGCTGGCTGGACTGTGTTGTGTTTAATCGTTGCTCCAGTATTTCAGCTGGAATACTGAAGCAATGATAGTTGTCTATGTGTAAATGTTTGTGCAGAGCAGTGGTGGCCCAGTGGTATCGGCCGCGACTTACAAGTTGTAGGTCGTGGGTTCGAGCCCAGGCAGGGGTTTTACTTTGTGTAAATTATTTCATCACCACTGCTCTCAAAACGGTGAAGGAAAACATCGTGAGGAAACCGGCATGTCCTAGAACCAAAAATTCGAAGACATCTGAAAGAAAAGTTCCCAGACGACGAGGAACACGATGCGAAAAGGAGGGTTTGGAAAATTGCCAACAACCCAACTTTTTACTATGATGCAATTAGCGTCTCCTCAATCTTCGGCCCTTATCTTATTAAGCAGCAGCTTATCACAACAAAATAATAGGAATTTAACTATTAGTAATTATCTAAGCCGTCAACTGCAGTACCTACCTTTTACCTAGCGACCAATAGGTTGGATAAAATCGCGGTCGCTTGAGAAAGTTTATTTTTTTTAACCGTCGTCGCGCGCCAGTCGTCAACCCGCCATCACTCCGCGCGCATGCGCGTTCCTGTCAAAACTAAAAACCGGTTCCGTAATATCAACATAGTACTAAAATTCTTCGGAAGAAAGTTAGTGTTCAGTGATTTATTTTGATGTTAATCTGAGGAATATTGGAAATTTTCAAAATGAATGTAAGTGGTTTTTCTTGCTTTCTTATTTTCACTACTTATTGTTTATTAAGCAGTAAGATTTTTATTACGTTGGCTGTGTGATTGTTTTGCCTTTGCCTCGGAGTTGTATTTAATCGGTATGTTCTGAATTCAAAAATAATTTGAGTGGAAATCCTTGTGCTACTAATTTAACAGCCTACAATTCAATTTTCGCACTAAGCAAAGGATTTAAGGCTCTTTTGATAGTATCATAATTTTTTAAATTACAGAGAAATACATTGAATGCACATTCAGCAAAAATAATTTATGCAGCAATGGTTCTATGAACGTAACAACTTGAAGTAAACTCTTAGTAATCAATAAAGAAAAATAAACGCTACCGATCGGAGGCCATTGCACTTTCAAGCCGTTTACTGTGGACTTACTGGTTCTATTCATAAAATTACACTTAACTAAGCACCGTAAAGTAGGTTCAACTCCAAAAGAGCCGAAAAAACTTGGGTTCTATAGTAAGGTCAGCAAAATAAGTGACAAATGTATTTATTATTATTTGCCTTGAAGCGCTAAAAATACTTTGCCAGTTAGTTGCCAGCCTATATTTTTAGGTCACTCTTTTATGCAAATTTTTGACGGTCTTTAGGTCAAAGAAAACGAAAAGTCTCGCAATTCTTTACGGTGATTATTAAAGCATACTTATGTATATTTGTTGAATTTAAAATAATAAAAGTGATGGGCAATGATCATTACCTAGGTACATTAAATTAGAAACCTAGGTACCTTAACTTGGTCGTAAATAAATTTGAAAGAGAGTTACCGCGGCCTTGGCACAAGCAACTGTAGGAACACGGGTGGGTTTTAGTCAGTAAAAGTCTGACACGCCCTCCCGCTTCACCAGAGCGGGAGAAGTCATTGGATGACATAACAAACAAAAAAAAAAAAGGTACCATAACTTGAGAAAGCCCAGAATTCCAGAACAATGCTGATAAAATATATAATTCCAATAAACAATGTATCCAACTATTCCCTCGGGATTCCCTGTATTCAATACCTAGGAGTGTGAACATGTAGGTGAACAAATGTTTGTTTTCTCACTTTCGACACAAAACATGTCTCGAATAACGTTTAACATTTTTGACAAAAGCCAGTGAAAGTATTCGCTAGAAAACGACTCAACACGCTGTAGATGTATTTAACTTACTTTTACAAAATAATTGTCACTATGCTTACCAGGAAAATATCTCTTAGAATTTTCATGAATGTGTTATTTGAAAGACGAACTTCTGGAGCATGAAATTATTCATCAGTTTTACTTAATTCAAAATACTTACTATCACTCTTACTGGGGAGTTGAAATGATGATGATATTGCATGACTTAAATATAAATCTGCTGCTTAGCGACTCCTCTAGAAAACTTCGTAACAATCAGCTGACTCAAAGACTACAGTGAGTCTTTGTTACCACAACAATCTCTGTAGTTAAGCGTCAATGTCAACAACAGCAATGATTTTACCTCACGATTTCGCGTAAATATTCGAAATTGCCAAGTGATGTTAATTTTTATACCAACTGCACCGACCTTTGGTAGTGTAAAATGCTCAACAAATCTTTGTACCTAAGTAAGTCTAGAAGCTCTCTCGAGTGACATTCTGCCAAAGAAAGCGTCGTGTCGCCTGTAATGTAAAGTTAGAGTTGAGCATTATATCAGTGATGGAGGAGAACCGATCATTACAGTGCGCAACCTGTAATGTTATAGATTCGATCATAACGTCGATGAGGCAGGAGAACCGAGCATTACAGTGCGCAACTTGATGATACAATGTGTAATATTTTGATACAACCACTTGTAAACATTGTGGAATCAACTAAATGCTCGAAATCGAATCTCATATTACATCAGGCGAATGCTCGTCAACTCAGGGAGGCAGTACTGTAATGTAATGTTACAAATCAAATCAGAAATGTTACATTACAAGCGAATGCTCCCGGCACCTTTAGCGATCGAAAAAATGTGAAATATGTATGACATTGTAGAACTATCTCTTACATTCTGGAGTTTCTACCATGGCCATCGCTGACATCGAATAACACTCGTCTAAGGCCTCAGGACCCAACAAAAACAAAAGCCTGTAGCAAGAGTATTGGAGAAGCATTTCTAACCAGTTTGGAGTTATTTATGTCACCTACCAGTAACAGAAGCGAGTAAAAAGTGAGCAGCTGCAAGTGTAGAACAATTTACGAGGATCTAGTACGAAACAGGTTCAATGGTAGTTAAGAGGCATCAAGGTATAAATATTTTGTACAGTGCCCTTTGAATGTAATTCATCTGAACAGTAAGGAGTTCAGTTACTTTGCTAAGTTGTAACCTGTTTGAGAATGAGGATGCTAGTAAATTCTTTAATATAGTAAAGTGTTCATACTTTGTTCTATAATGTCTATCTTACTATTTAACTAATATTTGGATGGATGTGTATGTGGATGTATGTTTGATACTCAATCACGTCAGAACAGCTGAACGGATCTGGATGAAATTTGGCACAGAGATGGATAGTCTGGAATAGCACGGCTACACCCTTGGGATGAAAAAAAACACTTTTCACGCGAGTGTAGCCGCTGGCAGAAACTAGTTATACCATACAATGATGGTTGTCTTTGCTTTCGCGACTTTAGACCATTTGTTTCTCTGGAAAAGGCAGTTGTTTCTCCAATTTATCTATAAGCACCTAAACTGATGCATAAACTTTGTTATTTTGGCTTCAGTCCTCTTGGATTAGATGTTCCAAAATCTCCCCATGTTTTATAGCGATCTCTAGTCTGTTTACCTAGCCTAGAGACGCTTAAACTACGCTCGACTGTAAACGTTTATGAACCAATGATACACTTCCATATAGGGCTGGAGGCGGCGTCGTTTGGTTGAATTATTAAATGCAGAATCATCCCGATACCAAAGAAAAAGAAATGAAGAGAGATGAAGAGGAAGACATGTTCTATCTATCTATTAACACCGTCATGCAATCAAAGCACTGACCAATTGTAAATTATCTTACCAATGTTGCTAAATCGATCAACGGTGTCGGTAAAATACTCTCGTATAAATAAAACATTAAATACAACGCCTTTGCGCTACATTCGAGATCACTATACACACTTTCACACGCCTCAAATTACTCGAAATTATCTTTATCGACTGACATGCTCCGGCCATTTTGATATTTTAAATTTCGAAGCCATCATCAGAGCTCTCTGTTACGGATTACACGCAATGTTTTATTTCCGGTACCTACACCAATTTCATGGCAGTTGTGTTAATGAAGTTGTTAAAAGTTTAATGGCATGTGTTGATAGTTTTCTTTCGAACTTTCTGTTAGGCTGGGTCGGTAGTGAGAATTTGCCATATGTGAACTAGAGAAGGAAAAGAGGTCATTGGGGCAGGGACGCCGCACAACCCTCGTGATGTCAAGGCAAACCGGTTTCGGGGACGAAAATCAACAACGGGTAAAAATGTTACTTATGCCAAGTGATGACTGTTTATAAATCAGTCAACTTAGCACAAAACACCAATGCCTTGAAATTACGCAATTTTTGTTTAAATTAATAAAAATAAAAAAAATAGCTTTTGATGACTCTAGGTGCAAATTTGCAAGCGTCTGTAGGTCTCAATGGAGAAGAATATGCAAGAAACTTCACGGTCACTCTTTTCAATCAGTTTTAATTACAAGTTTTTGTTTACATCATTCTTGTTAAAAAATACATATGTAAGAACGATGTAAAAAGACGTGTACGTAAAAGCGTCTAGAGTAACAAACAATAAAAAAAAGTACTTTAACAGGCCGAGACAGCTAAGTTATGAACAATCCCAAATGATGGCGCCCGTTCACGAACATGACGCATGGATCGGCACCACTCAGCTCAACCAACTCAACCATCATGAAGGGAACCGAATGATCCAACACATGCGCCACCATCAGAGAGAAATAAGAGAGAGCATGACACACTCAACTGCCAGGGCACACAGAAGTCAACGAACGACACATAGGTTCAGTGAATGGTAGATTTATCTACAGTCGGAACATAGTACTCACACATGTGCTGTGCAGTTATATAATACTAAAAGAAATTGAGTTTAAACAATACAAAAATTTTCATACAGTCTTCAGCAGGTCCAACAATACTTCGAAACTTTTCTGCCCATCACTAATTGTTCTTGCGCCCTAGTGTCGGCGGAGCAGGACCAGCATTGAGCCAAGCATTTTTATCAGCGATGTAATCCCCCAACTTATAATATGCTTGCCTGCATAGTGTGCGTTTTATACAAGTTTTAAATTTCGTCTCATTTAGTTCTAGAATGTGGGGAGGTATTTTATACAGTACCCCATAAAAGATGATGCTACTTTAGCCAGCCTGAAACCTGATTGAATTAATTGGTCCCTATTTCTAGTAACATAATTATGTCTGTCGCCGTTTTTACTAAAAAGATGTAAATTCTTTCTTAACATACATGATGTTTTCATAAATATATTGACAAGGTACTGTCATGATGTTAATGTCCTTAAACAGTTCCCTTGAATGGAATGAGATTTCAATAAGGGACTTTTTGAAGTCGAACATCGATGCCTACCTTTCACGAATAATTCTGCTGACAACAGCACCTGTAGCCAAGTTGACAATCTTATAACGCTAGTAGAAAACGAACCATTATTAGAAAGAGATTCGATACGAAATGTTTGTAACTTGGCTAGGGGAGCAACAGTCAAAAAACGCCAGACTGAGTGATCGTATCATGGAAGACAAAACGACAATCATCACGTAATTTTTTTGTACTTCATCAGTTAAAAGTTACCTAAAGCACGTAAATTTTGCATGTATTCGCGGCATTCACATTTTCACACTTAATCAAAACATTTTGTTTTGTTACACATAAATTCTGCTAAACTGCGAGGATTTAACAGCTAAAAAAGCTCCACAACACGTCTTCTTACCTCTAAATAAATATGCATTTTTAGTTAATGCTATATTTATGAACTCGAGTGACCTGTCCTTAGTTTTGGGGAACCCTACTTCACCTACATTTGATTGACCGGCACCAGCTACAGACCACAAATGAGTCATTGCCTTCGTCAGAGATATTTGTCAGTCTGCTGCACGCCTGCACCGGAAAACGTGCCTAATCGCATTCTCATCGGGTTGGCGTTTATTTATCGTAAAATTTAAATAACGATAAATGAGGATAAGTATCCGCGTACCTACTATAATAAAATTAAGTAATAATAACACGCTATTTCAAACAAACGCGCCCGACGTCAAACAGATATTTTTTTGATTTACAAGTTCGCGCGCGAACGAAAAGAGCGCGAACGCGTTATCTGAAGATAAAAAAAAGGATTTTAGTCTATGGTTCACATAATTTCAGAATTTTCAGCTAAATGGCATTCACAGACTACTTAGAGATAGATGGCATTCTAAAAATATCTGTCGAAGCCTGCGATTATGGCTCAGTTTAGCTAAACAAAACGGCTAAAGATTGCAATGTAAGTAGATAATGTAATTATTACGACGTAAACTACCTATGTAAGATTATGCACTGATAACACTATTATTACCTATATAGCGCACAAAAACAGCAAAAAGTGAAGATTAGCTCATAACCACGCTTCCTGAAGACTGAATCAAATCCATCAACATTATACAATGATTAATAATATCAAGTATGCAACCGTGCAAAAAACACTACTTATTCTGCCTAATTTGGGAAGTGAATGCTTTAAGTGCAGTGGAGTGTGAACCTGAGAACTATTGGCCGTAATATTAGATTGTTACTAATCAATTCATCGGTTTTCTGGCGTTTTAGCTGATTGTGATAGAACTAAGTGATAGACCAACACTACTTATTGTTACAATAATACCAATATTTTAATTTTTCGTATTGGTAGCAAGAGTTCTTCGGGTTCAAGAAAACGGCTTTTTGATCTTGTCTCTGGTTGCACGTTTATAAGTGGAACTGTGGAATTAACAATCGACAATCCTGCTCATTCGACTGATGTCTTTTGAATTTGTAAATATACCTTTTACAGGGACAGAAATATTCTTCAGTTATTGCTTCACTTTTAAAATACCTGTCTGTTTTGTATTATTTTTCTCAAGAACGCTCGGCAAACAGCCTAAATAAGACATAACCTTGTCAATAAGTTACTCAACAGAAGGGAAATTGAATGCTCCAAGTGCTTTTGTGACGTAATCTATTAAAATCGTTCAATTGATAATATTATAATTTATTGTTATCTGTTGTAATTTTTATCCTGTGGTGACAGAAAACTTTTTTGGTTGTCTTATATTTTGCCGCGCATTACTTTTCAAAATAAGCGTTCCTGTTTGAACAAATAATTACTCAGCAGACTCTATCCTCCACTGTTATTGGCTTGTTGAGATTGCCGCGTGATGAATTCTACCAGAGATGTTGACACAGTTGCTATTCCTTAGCCAAAACATTCCTAAAACATCCGTCGTGGAACACATAGACGCAGATGCTATTGAAAATCCTTGTAGACAGTATAGACTACTTAGAGATACTAGACAGCAAGCATTGTGTACAAATCCAAGAAGGCACGTGGATTCTGATCTCTCACAGACATAATTTTTCTTTGGTACAATGTTGCTAGTTGCTATGGCAAAACAGTTGAATTTAAATTCCTTCGCTGAATCAAACTAGAAATAGATATGAAATTTTAAAATAAATTTCTTTTTCAGCCCCATATGTTGTGTCTGAATCTCAAACTTACATATTTTTGTAAAAAAAAAAACTAAAACTAGATATGATTATGAACATGAACCACGTTGAAATAGTCACGTTCATATGAAACTACGTACGCTTTGGTGTGACAATATATATGACAAAACAATATTACAATTTTTTGTATCCGTTAACATCTAGCTTGATAATGTTACAAGGCTAAATAAATCGTGACTAGGTTACTAGCAAATATTGTTTAGTGACGTCATATGTGGGCGAATGTCACTAGAATTTTCTAATATTTCAGATTTTGCAGATAACTTCTGTAGAATGAATACATTCCTATATTTCCAACGCATTTAAACGTCCTTTTATCATCCTTTTGGCTTTACCTTAATTAGTATTTCAGTTTGCACATCATGTGTACTTCTTCTTGTGGAATTTTTTATCTGTCATCGGCCGAATATTCATTCATCCCTTAGATAAAGTAGGTATAGATTAAGCCTTAAAATGACCTTGATTGATAGAGCGAGATTGGCTAATTGGCAGCTCCATGTAAATGATAAGGACAAAAGATTATTTTTTGTCTTTGTCATCGTGGCCGGTTTCTGTCGTTTGTCAAACTCTAATACAATGGCAGGTTTGACAAACAAACTCGGTTTTGTTTGATTTTCTATGATTTCGTGGTATTAAGTGTTAATTGAGACAAGGAATTTGGGTTATTTATAGATAATAAGTGTCAGTGCGATGGTGGGTTGTAGTGTTCTTGTTCTTGTTGTAACACCAGAACTAACTATTGCTGTCTCATGTGCGGCCACGCCAGTGCTTAATCTATACCTACTTTATCTAAGATTCATCCCCATTTTAGCATAATTACTTTTCAGAAATGGAAAAATCTTTGATGCTTTTCCATCGTAATCTCTTCGAGATGGCCAGTCAGCTAGGTCAATTTATTCAGTGCTACTTCCACTCCATTTGAGAACCATAATCCGATCACCACTTTGTAAAACTAATTCCCCCGCCGGCGCCGCGTCTGTTCACTATAAACTCAAAAACTACTTCAGTAATTTATGAACGGATTTTCAAGCGGTTCTCATAAATAGAAATAATGAGAAACGAGGAAGGTTTTTGTATATAAGTTGTCACGGGTGAAGCCGGGGCGGTCCGCTAGCTAGGAAATGTAGTCCGATAAGGAACAAATGAGATCAGTAATCACAGAGTTCCGTTGAGTTTGTAGAAAGTTTTTAAGCGGCCTACGCACGGGCCTGTTTTTGGTTCAGTAGGAATCACATTATTTTTGACAGAACCTTGTAGTTCGTCTAACAAGACAATAGTACATGCGGCACAATAGGTTAATTGACTGTTTCTAAAACTATGTATAAGTTCATAATGTAGTAAAATACTTTTATGTGTGTCCAAAATTGGCCACTACCAAGTAACGAGCCTTTATTGGGCACTCAAGATAACTTTCACTGATAAAGTGTTGCCAGACCGTAATTATGTTCTGCCTTTCGGAAAGTTCAAAGGTCCACATAGGGACTTTAATCCTAAGACACGATCGCATGAAGATTTTGAGAAAAAGAATTAGAAGACAACGTTGTTCACAAACGTACAGACCGCAGCACTACTTAATTTTATTATCTAGTATAGCGCTAACAGGGTAGACTTCATAGGGTTGCAGGAAAATAGTGTAGAATGTCGATGGTGGTAATTTTAAATGTCGGGACATATAATGCACTTTTGCATATACAATGCACGGTTCAGTGCTGACAGTTAAAAGTCCAACAGAGCAATGATTGCCATAGGACATAGCGGCATTTGAAATTTCCACTGTCATCGTCGCTTGCCAGTGTAGTTAGATGGTGTAAGTTATGTGACAAATCCAAGATAACAATTACGATTGACAAAGAATAAAAACCGAAACCTATGGGAATGGTATTTACGGATCGCGTGACGGTTTAGTAGATGTCAATGCCTTTCCCATACATTCTGTCTTGGCAGTTTTGTCATATTACTGTATTTTTTTTTATATATGATTTGGCTTCGCACGGTTTGTACATTTAGCCAGTGTCACGTTTAGAATAGAAGTTCTAGTTTCTTTAGATTTTAGTCCAATGTCCAGCAAACATTTTTGTCATATAATCAAACATTTATATGACCTTGAGTCTTATTAAAGTTATTTTACAGTATTTTTTTTTAACTCTTCGTCATGTACTGGTGCATTATTTGTCCGAATAGTCATATACATTTTTAGTCGTATTATAATGTCATATAGACGTTATTTCGATTTATTTTTACAGTCGTCGTATAATAGCGTCTATGACGACATCTATAAAACTTACATATACAACTTTTCATCGTGTAAACGTTTTCGTAGTATAAACGTCTTAATACTGTCAATTTTGTCATATAATTACTTTTTAAACATCTGCTAAACGGATAATAATTGTTTAAACGTAGTATTTGTAACCGTTATATATAATTCGAATAAGAGTATTACGAACGACCTCTATACATCCTAAAGTATCACAAACATGATAATACGACCGCTATTAATTTAAAACTCATATTAAAGGTTTATAATAACCTTGTGTACCACTTCCATCATTTTGGAATCAAATTTATTATATTTATTAGGTACAACATGGATCTAAAAAAGTGGAAAAGTGTTAAAAGAAGTGGTGCATTCAAAAGAAAAGTTAAAAACAATTATTATTCGCTTCAAGCACGTACTTTAATACAAAGTAATAGAGCTCAAGCTGAGAGTGAGGAAAGTGGGAAGGGTTCCGTATCACATTTAAATGCAAATTTGACTAATCGATTTAACCAAAATGCTACGAGTATACCCTGCAGTTCATTTGCCGAAGTTCAGGACTCTTGTTCATTTATCGAAGTTGAAGACAGTTATTCATCGTCCGAAAACGAAGATTATATTGATAAAGAAGCTTCAACCAAAAATGATGACTTCAGAGACCATTATAAAAAGTGGGCTATTGATTTTAATATTGCACATGTTGCATTAAAACAATTAAATGTAATTCTGAACAAAAGGATGCCCTGCATAGTCCCTTTAGACCCAAGGACGCTTTTAAAAAGTAAAAAAGATATACAAATAATTCTTATCGATGATGGTCATTACTGGAATAATGGTCTCATTGAATCTTTAAAGACGATTTTACAAAACCTAAATGATAAACCGAAATGCGTTTCGCTTAATGTGAATATTGACGGACTACCATTGTTCAACAGCTCTAAGCATCAAGTGTGGCCTATATTATGTAACATCCACGAAAAACCAATTGCCCCCTTTTGTTGTGGGTATTTATGAAGGTACGAGTAAACCATCAAATGTATCCGCATATTTTCATCCTTTTGTAAGTGAATTACAAGAATTAATGTCTAATAATTTGAAAATTGTATCGCAAGACGGGGTCGATACATTGATCGAAGTTAAAGTAAGAGCCTTCATATGCGACTCGCCAGCGAGAGCCTTGGTTAAAGGTGAGTATCCTAGTCCCAATTATGTATTTTAAAATTTTCTGTTGGGTGATATTCTTATTAACTTTTTAAGTAATACTTTATTAGAAACTGAAACAGTCATCCCGGTCAAAATCGGCCAGGAACTTGGGTGTAATATTGTACCGGCTCAGATGGTCGAGTGGCAGCAAGTGCTGTCATCATAATTATGTTTATAAAAACGATTCTGAGTTGGAAAACCAATCGGAATGTAGTAAGTGAGAGGTTTTCGTTTAGTGGTAGTTATTTAAATAAAAGTCAATTACACGTAAACTATTGTTCACTGACTGTTTATTTTATATTTTACAGGAGTATGCAACTTTAATGCTAAACATGGTTGCTTGAAATGTACAGTGGTCGGCGAGTATAGTCATAAATCACACACAGTCATCTTTCCAAAGACTGATTGCCCACGAAGAAATGACGCGGACTTTCGTTCTAAGAAGTATGGAGATCATCACAAGTACGATTCTCCTTTGCTAGCATTGCCAATAGATATGATTGAACAATTTCCTGTAGGAGATTCTCTACATATTATTGATTTGGGTATTATGAAACGGTTATTAATTGGCTGGAGGGATGGAAATTTAGGAAATCTGCTTACAAAATGGCCTGCAAGAGAAATAGGAAAAGTTTCTCAATTTTTATTATCCTGTCGGATGCCAAAGGAAATACACAGGAGTGTTAGAAGCCTTAAAGACTTGTCACATTGGAAAGGTTCTGAGTTCCGTACTTTTCTGCTCTATTTAAGTTTTGTGATATTAAAGGATGTCTTAGATAATGCAGCATATCATCATTTTCTGCTCTTTTTCTCAGCTGTAACTATTTGTACAAGCGAGACACATTTTCAACTTCTACCAGTCGCAGAAATAATGTTAAAGCAGTTTGTTGACAATTATGGCAAGTTTTATGGCCAAGAGTACATTACAAGCAATGTTCACAATTTAATACACGTAGTAGAAGAAGTAAAGAGATTTGGAACCTTACAGAGCTTTAATGCTTATCCTTTTGAAAATAAATTGAGTTCAATAAAGAGAATGATCAGAAAAGGAAACCAGCCACTTCAGCAAATTGCTAATAGATTATTAGAGAGACAATATAATATTGAAGTAGAGAACTTAATAAAAGATTCTAATCATAACTATCCTACGATAAAAAGTTACAAATATGGAAGTAAACTTAAGACAGTTATTCAACTTGAATCATTTATCCTCTCAACTGATAACGGAGATAAATGGTTTTTGACTAACAACAACCACCTTGTTGAATTTCGTTCTGCTACTTGCAACGAGGGACGTATGCAGATAATTGGAAATCGAATTGAAAACTTAAGGAAAGATGTTTTTGAAACGCCTATGAAATCTTCATATCTTAATATATTTATGTTATATGAGAACGAAATTTCGCAAACTGAAGCCATATATAATATTACTGATATCAAGTGTAAGTTGGTTAGTGTTTCATACAACTCAAATATATATTTTGCTCCACTTATTCATACATTTAAGAAATAGGCAATAAAAAGGCAGTAAAAATTGTTCAATTTTTTTAATTATCCCCAGGAACGTAATTAACATATCAAGTCATCCAAAATGTGACACTTATAGGATATCAATATTAAGCAGAGAAATATTACTAGTTATGGAAAAACTTAAATCACTTTTATATCCATAAATGTAAATTAAGAGGCGGTTTACAGTCCGCTAGCGCTGCCAATTGAAAAAATATCATAACTAGTAAATAGAATCAAAAATACAAAATATGGTCTATTATTAGTGGAAAAGGCAATAACGTAATTTTATAACACATTGTCAACACTTGAAATATAGCTATTTAGCTAAATCGTGCATTTGAAACAAATAAGGCCGTTTTTGACTTGAATGCACGATTTAGCTAAGCAGCTATATTTCAAGTGTTGACAATGTGTTATAAAATTACGTAATTGTCTTATCCACTAATAATAGACCATATTTTGTATTTTTGATTATATTTACTAGTTACGATATTTTTTCGATTGGCTGCGCTAATGGACTGTAAACCACTTCTTAACAAAATCAAACCCTCATTTAGTTTGCCACATTGAAACATCTTATGTAGCTAATAATCTCACAATAGAATATACAAAATTACTACCCAACAGGTAACTTATACATATAATTGTTAAAACGAAAAATAAGACTTTGGTAAATTATTTAATCGCGTTTAAATCCGGTAATGTGCGTTAATCGATACAAACCTATTTTAAACTTTCGATATTAGAAACTTTTATCTTCTTAATAGAACATACAAAATCGCAACATAACAAAAATCAAGTTTAAGTTCAAGCACTAGAAGTTAACAAAATCCTTTTATCACTTTTTATTATATAGGAATTATTTCGCAAGTGAAAAGAATACAAAATTACCATTAAAATTATAGCGTAATGTACCTTAATGGATACAAACCTTCTATTTTAAACTTGCGATATTAGGAACTTTTATATTATTTTAATTATCTAATAACCTCATTAAAAATCATAAAAAACAAAATGTTACAAATAGAACAAACGAAATCGCAACATAACAAATAATAAAATTCAAATATGTAATCTTTTTAATTGCTAAATAATTTTACAATTAAGAAGACTTCTAGTTAACACAAACCTTCCAGATTCTGTTAACTAGAAGTTATTATCTAATTATTTCACAAGTGAAAATATTACACAATTAACATTTTAAAAAATACAGAAAAACAGGAAACTTTAAATATTATCGAACAAGCGAACGAATAGTCACTAGAACGCAAATAATCAAATAGCCACTATGGAATTTACATAATGATAACATCGTCATGTAGTGAACTAGTGACTCGGGATAATAGTTAAAACTCATACATAAAGACTTATAAAAAAAAAGATGTACTTCGTGCCACGCATATCGAAAGTGAAGCACAGTAGTATGGCCTGCCGGACCGTTTGTATGTACAAACACGCCTCACGCTCACATTTACATCGTACGCCGACCGGCCGCGCGCCATTACGTGACACGACACGACAGAGTCTGTGCAGGTATCCATAGAGGAAAATAATATGCTCTAAGAAAATAATATACCAGGTATCCCTCAAATCATGCACACATAGATCGGTACGGTGCTTCACTTTCGATATGCGTGGCGCGGAGTCCATCTTTTTTTTATGTAAATCTATGTTATAAATCTATTAATCTATTCGGATTCAATAGATAAATTACGCTACAAAATTTTAACAAGATATACTTGTACATTTTCTAACATAATAAATAAAAGTTATGAAAAATGCTAAACTCAGTTTTTATAGATATTTTTAACTCTCGTAGAAATATTACTAAAATAAAATAAATATTACCTATTATGTTGAAGCGTGTTTCCAAAATTCTTACAATTTATTTAATGATTCAAATTTTAATAGGTTTGTATGATTAACTGACTAATTACAATATTCGCATTCGTCTTCTGGAAAATGATTATAGACAGCAAAATATTTGCAATGCGGGCACCAAAATAAACCGTAACGTAATATTTTTTTTACATTGTTGTCTGTTAAAACAAAATGTAACGGCCGTCTATTTCCACGGACTATCTGGCAACCACATCCATAACATCGAGAACAAAAGATAAAATGAGTTAATGACCACGGCCATTTCAAATTTGCGCTTATCATTTCGATGAAGTCCATCTTTGTTAAAAACTTATCAACATCCGCATAATTCATCATTGTGGTTTACCTAAAACAAAAATTTTATTTGACATAACTAAGTTCTAAGTCACGTAAATCCTTCTATTCTTAAAATATAAAGTCTTTGAACTAAGTTAGCTATGGCCTTTATTATTTTAGTATTGATCCCTAAATTAACTTTCATGGCGTACACATTTACAATGAACTCGCAGTTTATAGGTCGGAAAGTTATATAGTTGTCTTATAACGCAGTCACATAATAAATTATTAATAAAAATATGTAAAAACCTTAAAATTTTAAAAGCGCATTAAAAATTTGTTACAAACTTACCTCACATTAATCAGTAAACTTGATTGCACAATGGTTTACAACTGATGAAATGGTTTTATCACCTCAAATAACAGAAAAAATGCAAAATTAACTCAGCTGTCAAAAACACTTAACTCACATAATTCGTTCAATATAATCTTTAAATAACAATAACATAACGATTACATCATATGAAAGTCATATTGTGTGACACGAAGTCGAATACACGTCACTAAAACTATCATTACATGACGTGTAGTCAAATCGCCGACGTGTATATGACTATTAAGCGACTAAGTAGGTATTTATATGAATGTTACATGAAACTCTTAGCGCTTTAAGTTGAATAAAATGGGCCCTAATGCCGTCGAGTAAACGTCCTTATGACATTTATACGATTATACTAAATAACATTAAGTAGCCAACAACACGTCTACTCAACGTCGTATATAGTTAGGCATAAGCCCCAATAAAATGGCGGTAACTTTATTGGAAGCTACTACGGAGTTTTGTCGACAACATGTACAAACTCATGTTCTACCGCTGTGTTTTACTTGCCCAACACTCGTGCACGTTCACTAATATTAATAATATAAAAAACCACAATTTTTACACTAATAATATTCAATATAACACAATTTTAGGAAAATAAAACAGAGAAGCAACATACATAGACGCCATCACGTTCCTGCCAAAACTCCCATTAACGAAGTGGAATTCCGTTTTTGTCTTTAAATGCAACCGTTGCAAGAAGTCGATGAGCTAGCACCATGTTTCGCAAAAAAAATAGGTATCCCTTTGAGCATTCCTTGATCTTGTAATATTTTTAGTCACAGGCCCAGTTTTTGGTACGAAAATGACGACAAAATAAATAAATGAGGTAAATTGTCAAATACGTGTTTGCCGTTGTGATTAGATGAATTAATTTCGAACAGCCAATCGCATCACTCGGCTTGTGTATAATTTGTGACGCGTTTGTGAATTACTTTTCAAAAACCGGCGTTCAATAAGCTAAGTATGACAGTACAATAATAAAACTACATTTTGTACAGATTAGTCAAAAAAAATAATGTGGTAAAAGTACTACGACAAAATAAGCTTAAAAAAAACCGGCCAAGTGCGAGTCGGACTCGCACACGAAGGGTTCCGTACCATTATCGCAAAACACTGCAAAAAAAATCACGTTTGTTGTATGGGAGCTCCCCCTTAATTTATTTTATTTTAATTTAATATGCAACTAAATATTCTGTGAATATTTCAAGCGTCTACCTGTTGCTGTTATTAATATCGAGCAAAAAACGGCAAAAATATCACGTTTGTTGCATGGGAGCCCCCCTTAAATATTAATTTTATACTGTTTTTAGTATTTGTTGTTATAGCGGCAACAGGAATACATCATCTGTGAAAATTTCAACTGTCTAACTATCACGGTTCATGAGATACAGCCTGGTGACAGACAGACAGACAGACAGACAGACGGACAGCGAAGTCTCAGTAATAGGGTCCCGTTTTTACCCTTTGGGTACGGAACCCTAAAAAAGACCATTCATTTGTTTGGGAGGAAACAAACGCACAATTAGTGCGCTACTAAGGTCGCTCACTCCTTGATCACTTCCGAATTCGAATGTGATCCGATTTCTATTGTACTGCGAGCAAGCCATTGTTTATAATAACGTATTTTAAGATACCTTGTAAAGGTTTGGCTAAAAGTGATTAAAAGAAGGTTGTAGTTAAAATATCTTCACTTAATTAGGAAGTACCGAGAAGTTAACGTATTTTCACATTCATTCTGAGGAATTTTAATGCTGAATTTAGTTTGTTTCATTGTTCAAATTAAAATAGGTATTCGAAATTCAAATATTTGAAAATTTGGCATTCTAATCTAACGTAACCAGTGTTGCCATTGTCATCTCCGAAATATCTTCGTGGGAAAAATCAGCTTGAATGAATGCATCTAGATTTTGATCTTTCTGGTCTAAAAACTAGTGTGAAATTAACACATTACGTAATTGTTCACACACATTGTCTCGCCCTAATAATTACTCTGATAATGGCTGAAATGTTAGTCACAAACTAATTTATTTATTTATTAAAACGGTGAGGTGAGGTGAGCATATCAGCTGATGATGTCAAAACCCTACTACTATTATAAACGTAAAGAATTGATTTCTTTTCCTGTTTGCCACAAAAACTACCGAACGGATTTAGATAAAACTTTAGAGTTATATAGCTTATACAACAGAATAAACCATAGGCTATAATTTGTTAAGATATTCTGTGTGGCAGCTAGTCCAATATGTATATTTCCAGTAACTCAAAAAGTTGTCATATCAAACTGATTGTCTGTCCTCCATCGGGTGTGTGATGTTGCCAGAAAAACAAATAACATCAACTCAACATTTCCGTTTTCCACTAAACGGTAAGCCTGTTGTGTGTTATTATGTGACGACATTCTTCCTTTCCTTGTTTCCACACCAGTGAGAGTGCAGCACACAAGGAAATCACAAATATCGTATTAGCCTGCAATGCCGTGACCGACCGTCACCGATTAATTGTGCAACCAAGACACATTGACTCTAATAATAACAAGTATAGGACCTATAATAGATTGCACAAGTGCATGCACAACTTTGTCAAGCCTTTCAACCGTGTAGACGATAGTTGGTCGTTTCTCATTTGAAATGATCACACAAAGGACTTTTTGGGTTGTGCCTTTGCCTCGTTTTAAATTATTGTGTCATGTCTTTGGTTTGTTATTTTTAATTTTGTCTAATTTAAGCAAAGGTCGTTCACTATTCAGCCTATTTATTTTTTGCTTGTAAACTAAACTAATATATTAGCTCAACAATTTATCTTTGTCGTTGGTTTGTCTCATTGTAGCCTCTTGTAAAAGTGATAATGTGTGTTAAATATTAATAAGTCTATTTTTAAACATAGCACTGACCCGGAACATGAACAGCTTGCGCCAGTCCGCCGTTTGACTGCTAAATATTAGCATAAGGTCAGGTCCTCGAGCCCCAGTCGAGATGTTATTATTGATATGCTAAACTTTCTTACAAGTTATACACTTTCATATTCATACCGACGTCTGTATAATAGTCACAGCGGATCTTTGTGTCTCTGAAGTTGGCTCTGCGAAACATTGCGCAAGAAACAGTTTATCATCGAGTATACTGCATACAGTAAGCGAGATAGGACGAAGCGACAAACGTAAGCGATTGAAAGAGACAGTTATACAATGCTATCTTCACCTTCAACATCACAAAAATAGCTATTGCGCAGGGTCATGCAGCCAACTTCAGAGACACAAAGATCCGCTGTGAGTATTAGGTATATTTCGTTCAATTCTAGGAACTTAGCTAAGACCTGTTGCTGGAATGAAAATTATCACAAATTCGTCAAATGTGCCTTAACTGCTATGATTGGTTGAATAAATTGTCAACAGTAAATCGGACCTCTTGACTTGCGGTTAGTATGTGACGTGTCGATATAGTTTTTCAGAATTCGAGGGGAAATGTCGCAGTCATTTATTTTACCAGAACATTTGTCAAAGGAAATCTCTTTGAAAAGTAAAGACAAATCAATTCGTGGCTTCCCCGCAGCGAAGTCGGCTAGACTAGCTGATTAAACTGAAATCAAGTTGTTTCTCCTTCCACGGCAGTTATGATTAGACAAGGTGAACCAGTGAAGGGCTTAATGCTAAAGTACCCGAGTAGTCCTAGAGCTTGAGCAACATTATCATGTTTGTAGCTAGCTTTATGATTATTTTGATCTAAGTACACATTCGTAGTCGATATACAGACTTATCTTCTTATTAAAAAATATCCCGACCAATTAAGGCGCAGATACCCTTGAGTAGCTGATTTTAAAATGAGAATCACGTCTAAACGGCTAGTCGTAATTTTTTGGAAAAAATATATGTTACATTAGACCATTATCATAATAATTTGATCTGAGCAAATTTTGAGTTTTATTCGTGTAATGGTATAATATAGTGTAATTAATTTGTAAAGTTATGTCTTAAACGGACAAAAACACGACCATCGCACCAAAACCGCTGGGCGTATTTTAATGAAATGAACACCATCTCAAAGACTATTTAATTATATACATTTTGATCTGAGATATTTTTTTTAAAGTCATAGTTTAATAAGGGAAGTACAAAAATCTACTAAATTTTGGGTCGCGCAGATGTTAAACGAGTGCGCGTTTTGTTCCCACAAGGTCGTTGGCGTTAGTCGTCGTCTTAATCTTCATGCACATAGGTACAATAGCGGACTTAATGCCTTAGGGCCTAGGCATTTTTTATCAGTTAACCATTTTAAGGGGAAATTTACACTGTTTTCAAAAGAATTTCTAATATTTAGAAATATAACAGTATTTATTTTTAACCCACGACGGAAGAAGAGGGGTGTTATAAGTTTGACGAATGTTCCTGTGTATATTATGTGTATTTGTTTATCTGTCTGCGGCATCATAGCTCGTAAACGGATGAACCAATTTTGATTTAGTTTTTTTTGTTTGAACGCTAACTCTATTGAGCAGTGGTGGCCCAGTGGTATCGGCCGCGACTTACAAGTTGTAGGTCGTGGGTTCGAACCCAGGCAGGCGCTTTACTTTGTGTAAATTATTTCATCACCACTGCTCTCAAAAACGGTGAAGGAAAACATCGTGAGGAAACCGGCATGTCCTAGAACCAAAAATTCGAAGACATGTGACATCCACCAACCCGCACTGGGCCCGCGTGGTGGATTACGGCCCATTCCCTCTCACAGAGAGGAGGCCTGTGTCCCAGCAGTGGGAACATTAATAGGCTGATGATGATGATGATGCTAACTCTATTGAGAGTGAACTTATTTATGATTGATGAAAATCAGCAAATCATACAGCCGTTCAAAAGTTATGGGCTATTTACTGTTTGAATCGGGGTGTTTTCGCAAGATATCGTGTCTTAATTACATGTTCAATAGATTGCCGACCGAAGCGCCTCTATACTAGTTAAATTATGTAGCATGCAATAAAAATGTGTCCGGGGATTTATAAAAAGTTACGATATTGATGTCCAGAAACCATAATGTTGCTAACAATTTCCTTTACGAAAGGAATGATATTGCCGCAGGCATATTACGTATCTTTTGCAAGAGCAAAACGATAGCGATTTTTGCGCAATAATTGCTCTTCCATACAGAAGTTTTAGAGTTGTTGGCGATTTTTGAAGTGAAACTTCTTACGAAATTTTGTACGTAGAGTCCGTCCAACGAAAAAAGTCCCGCGGAAATACATGGAACTAACAAGATTTGTTAGAGGACAGCGTACAGTCGCATAGAAACTAGCGCCGCGTCTACGGGACTTCTTTCGTTGGACGGACTCTATCGTCACGTTTTTCGGTTACGCGCCATGTTGCTTTTTTTTATCAAAGTTTAGTAAAAAGACTTATTCAAATTTAAGTGAATTTACAAGAAAAGTGAGTGATTATATATTTCGTTTTATAAATTCAACACGTATGAGCATGATTTTAATATTTATAAATTAATTAATTTATAAATATATATTATAATAAGAACAATGATAAAATAAATTACTCATTAATTGTATGCATGTCTATAATAATAAAATAGCTTTAATTTAATACGGAAAATATTGTTTTTCTTAAGGCTTAAGCCTTATCTACCCCATTTTCGTGAAGTTGCAAATAGTAGAAAAATTATATGTCGTAAAGAAGTTTCACTTCTTACCTGTGTACTCTGGTACACACACAATTTTTTTTTTTAAACATGTGTGCATTTGACAAACAGCGAGGGATTTGCAAACGATTGTGTAGGACCTACCATACCTACGCTGCAGGTAATGCCGACTTTTATGACATAACACGTTTGATCGCTATCGTTTTGCTCTTGCAAAAGATACGCCTGCCGGTAGAATATTTCCGCTGCCGCTTGCCGGATTATTTTTTGACATCTAGAGAATCTCATACCTGGCTGCAGAATACCTCTTTATTATAGTTTAGATTTTCTCACAATGACTTATTGTCAACATTCTCAGGAAGTAGCACAATCTTCTAACAATACCTAAGTAAGTATATCTTCTAATTTATATCTTAGTTCTAGAATTGTTTTCCCATCTTTTATGCGTAACATCCGCAAGACAATTGGCTAACTTTCTACTGTTAGGGCTACTGGCTATTATAATACAATAATAATGTGTGTTTATTTTTATAATCACCAACCGTGAGGAAAATTGAAGCAATTTCTTCTAAGCCACGCTCGTTAAGTTATATTATAACTGTATTATTTTCGTACATAACAGCAGTTAGTAGATAAACAACAAAAATAAAATTGGCTTCATTAATAAGTTTTTTGTTGATAGGCTTGTGCTTAACCACTATCTTACCTGATGGTAAGCGATGATGTGGTCGACGATTAAGCACGCTTGCCTAGAATAAACCTATTCACTCTTGACTTGAAGACTCCCAGGTTGTAGCTATCAGGAAGTGCAGACTCCGGCAGGGAATTCCACTCCGTTGCTGTTGGTACACATACATTCCACCCATACGTTTAGTGCGTATGGGTGGAATGTCCACCATGTACCGATGACGCATCGCTATATGATGATTATTTGTCAATAATTTTTTTTAATAATCGGTTTACAAAATACAAAAATCGATTAATAAAAATCAATAATTTTTCACTGCCGATTTTTCACCTGGAACGGCCGCAACACACAGCTTGATCTTGATCAAAATATGATTCGCGACGTAATAAATATGATAATTATATAGATTATTTTTAATCGATTTTATTACTAGGGAAATAACCCCCGAATACTCTAAAAAGAAAGTAATTTAAAAATAAAGTGGCCATAGCCTGAAGAATTGCCAAACTTAAATGGCAGTTGGCAAGGCACATTGCACGCAGAATGGATGGCCGTTGGGGCTGAAAAGTTATGGAGTGGCGACCGCGTACCGGAAGACGCAGCGTTGGAAGACCTCCCTCTAGGTGGAGTCAAGGCTGCGGGAGTCTGGTGGATGCAAAACGCACAGGACCGATCAGTGTGGCGACGCTTGGGGGATCCCTATGTCCAGCAGTGGACGTCTTTCGGCTGAAATGATGATGGTGATGATTGTCAAACTCAGATAAAAAAATTAAATAAAACAAAATTGCATTTATCTGATTCATACAACTGTAAATTCACCACTAATTTACCACACTGCATCTTTTATCAGCTTGATAAAGTTCACAATTTGATTTTAAATGATAATAAAACTGCATAATTAGATGAAACAAATGCTCATTAACCTGACTTAATTGATTGTTAATAGGTAGGTTGATAAATGACTGATTTTGAGATAAAACACGAAAAGTGAAAGTAATTTTAAATATACAGTACTAGAATATGTTTTAGAAGAAGATGCAGATGATAAAATAACCAATCTTAGTGATTGACTGATTACCTACATTTTATTATTCAAATTCGAAATTCAAATTTCAAAAAAATCCTTGGAGACTGGTTCTGAAAGTAGAAATTCGAGCTACCCTAACTTAGGCTATGTTATGATCTTTTTTTTTAGTCTATAGGCTCGCGTTTGACCACTAAGTATCTCACCTGATGGAAAGCGATGATGTGGTCGACGGTGAAGCACGCTAGCCTAGAAATAACCTATTCACTCTTGACAAGACCCCTACATTGTAGCTGCCGGCAGAGAATCTTTTGAAGAAAACTTCCGTCACTCATTCGCCCTCGGTTGTTGTCAATCTACGAGTATACTTTAATATTATAAAGAGGAAACATTTGTGATTTTGTATGTAACGAATAAACTTAATAATTAAAAACTGATTTCAAAAATTCTTTCACCGTTGTGAAGCTACACTATCCCCGGGTGACATATTATGCTTACCTACCTATCTCTGTATTCCCACGGGAACGGGAACTACGCGGATGAAACCGCGACGTGTCCGCTAGTTTAAATTAAGCTATTACTATCAATTGATAGTAGATACTATCAATTTGATTGAGTGGAGTGGACGAAATTGCTTTTAATTTAGGGGTTGGTTTTGTGATGGATATTTAGGGGAGCGCTATTTTATTTAGCCTTTCCTTAGAAATACATATAGAGAAAAAGGCCGAAGCTACTTCTAAACTATTGGTCATTGAATGTAAGCAGTTCTTAAATAAATTAAAAATACGAAATAAGCACGATAAATAGTTTTCTACACGGTAAACGGCTGTCGTTTCCTCTGAAACCACAAATTATTTGTTGTCAACTACATTTCTTGTCGTTAAGTAAGATATCTAACGGTATTCCAAAGAGAAAATCTAAATACTAGGTTTCTCGCAGATACTCAGGTACATGTCCAATTTAAGTAAACATAAACTGGTTAAGATTTTTATAAAATTATTACTATCAGCAGTACCTACTTCTACACAATAACTACCATAACATTTTGTGTTAATCTGATGTTTAAGTTAATACCTAATATTGTAAAGTTTCATCAAAATATCCTCAATAGGTTTTGCGTGAAAGAGTAAGCATTAAACATTCAGCCATCCTCACAAACTTACGCGTATAAAGTAGGATATTAGGAAGTTAGGCTGCTACCATTAAATAGCAAATTAACAAGGAAATCAAACAAACATGATTATTAATAGATAACGGAAGTTATTTATAATAAAATAAAGCTTTAGAATCATTCACGCGTAAATCTTGAAGACTTATTACATAAATTAATAAAAAAGATACAAAAAGTCCAAAAATAAACTTTCACTCGAACATTACTTTCGATTTGTTACCGCTGTCAAGAATTAAAAAAGATATCCAAGTCGTTAGATTAAAAAAAAATAACCGTTGGTCACGAAATCACGACGAACGTTCATTCAGCCATCGAATTCGATTTCATTTAAAAATAACGTATTTTTCGTTGACGACTACCAAAAAATAGTAAAACCTTAAAAAAGAAGCGTCTATGGTTTTGACCTTCACTGGTTCGGCAATACAATGAAAGAAAGAGCAAAGAAAGTTGTCATTGATGACGATAAAGCACTAAATAATGATGGAGATCGAAGAGAAAAGACAATTTATAACAGGGCTAATGCGTAACCAATCTATGATCATGAATGAGAACGTGGCCTTTAGCCTTTTGAGACTCTAGCTCAGACTAGACTCACCTTCAAGACTCATTAAAAAAAAGAAAACAAATTGATAAGAGAAAACTGGCGAAGTGCAATGCAAATGACTGGTAAAGTCGCGCATTTTAGTGCAACAAATAGAAAATTTTATCAACAGTAATTTATGATGCCACACTCCATAGTAGCTAGCATCATCAACTCTTAAGTCAAAGAACTCTAAATATGTGATAAAAACCTTGACCGAGAGAACCAAAAATAAACCAATTCTTCTTAAATGTCAAATAATCGATGACCAACCTTGAACTGATGATCTTATTAGTCATTGACGATAATGATGAGTCATAATGTTGATTGTTTTATAATGTTTAGCTTGAGTTTGTTTATAGCAAAAGTCATTTGTCATAGTGAGAATAATTACTTGCCCGAAGTACAACCTTTTCGTGCTGTCTTATTTTCTTTTACATCTTATAAGTTAACTCCAGAAGTGTCTGAGCAGTTTCTTCAGAACATCGTTAAAATCATCGTCGGCGGATTCAATCTAGTTAGTCACCAACCACGATTAGACAAGACAGAATACAAAATAGTCGGCATTTTGGGTCTTTTGACAATCGACACTAACGGAATGTAACTTTTTCTATAAGTCTACGGACTTATTTATTAAAAAAATATGATATCTAGATACAGGTAAGCTAATCGTTTACCTACCCGCATAAGTGCGCACATTCACTGAATGGAAACTCTCAGTGAATGGTGTAAGTGCAAGTGTTGTAATGCAGACCTGGCTTATTACATTAGCTATCTCGACCTGACCGCAACATTCCATACTAGTTGCATTTCCTATGATTACTACGTTCACACAGTTCGTTTACACACTTCCCAGTAAAACACGCACTAACTTTAGCAAGACATTTGTCGGAACGACAATTTCATGACATATCTCTTGACTTTCACAGGGCCGATAATAAAACCATGAGGTACCCCTTTTCCTCTTCACGCAAAATCATATCTTCTCTCTAAATCAGTAATCTAAAACTCAGGCGTTTGTTGGCGTATTTCTCATATTCTTTCAATTCGCCCGACAGATTTTGATGCGATTTTCTCTATCATTTAAGGAGAATTTCCTGTGAAAGGCTTTATTTAAAATTGCATTCATATTTCTGCAGTGCGAAACGTGTAGATTGACAGGAAGATTGTTGGATACGAGCAACGTTTTAGTCGATTTCGCTACAGACAAAAATATTTATAAGTATTTAACTCGTAAGCTACTAGAAAATCAGGAGTAATCAGTGGTCAGTATGTACTAATGTATCGGCTCAAAGGAAATAAAGTGAAGTCAAACATGAAATATTACCAAAAAGTTAACGAAGCACCGTGTCATGTCTATTACATGTACAGGTAGTAATTACATAATTAAAACAACGAATAACTTAACTAAACTTAACACCGCTAAAGGAAATTGAAAATCGACGATGCAAACTGCGTGTTGGATATATTATACTATTGAAGCCATAATTGCATTGAAGCATAAACCTCTATCAGAAGAAAGTTTTCATTGATATATATATATATATAGTGGCGCGTTTTTTATAAATTTATTTTACTCTTAAGTTTAAATAGGTCCTAGATATCATCATGATCTGTTTAGCATTTTCTCAACTCTTCTAGTTTTGCCGTATCAGCTAAATCGCATCTCCATACATATAAGAAAGAAGTAATATGTTTGCAATATTCTGTGCTCGCAATTTACTTGTGGTCGGTGCAACATAGTCTTCTGGTTCTATTCTCCCCTGCCAACAACTTCTTGCATGCCTAGAGTATGTAAACACATGTTATGGCAAATAAATTATCTTTATCTTTAACCATGACGCTACCCCTCACTCCATTTTCTTTCATATCTTAGACATTAATCTTAGCCATAGCTTTATATTTTGAAGTCATTTCAATGGTCATATCGGCCAGCTAAATACCAAAATATTTTGTACCGATAATATATTTTTCCACCAACCCGCCCGGCCTGAGTGGTGGATTAAGGCCCCTTCCTATTCATAGATAGGAGGCCTGTCTCAGCAGTGGGGACGTTAAAAGGCTTATTATGCTAATATATTCAATCCCTGCTACCTTAGCTATAACTTTCAACCTGTCATCAGACGTCAGAACCGAATATTTCCATAAAGACTGAACTAGTGTTTATATACATTTATAGCTATAAACTTTCACCTGTCTCGGCATTCTGCACAGTTTATTATACTCTCGTAGGACCAGTTATACAGGTAAGGGTTCCTCTTACTTTCCATAATATTATGTTTAATTCGTTTGACTTCATGTAAATTGGTGCTATATCACTTTTATTGATTCATCAGGGTGAAGATTTAATGAGTTAGTTATTAAATCAATATTTAATTTTGATTCACATCATCATATTTTTCTGTATACGCGCGGGCATTCATTATAATTATATTTCATTCCAATCGCGTAGGTATGTAAGGCAGTATATACACCACAGACTTTAAAATAATGTTTAATATTGCGAAAAGTTAAAAAAATTACAGCGCGTTTGCTAGAAACAAATGATCGAAGTTAAAGAACAGCCAAGCGGTGCGATTGGATTTACATCATTGAAATTAATTGTCGTTCCAGACACTGGGTCTAAATAGTTTGTGACGAATAACAAACTATTTAGGCCCAGTGTCTGGTACCTACGTAGTTTGATTGTACTTCTTCTTTAAAAGAGATCTTATCAATAAAATTTTAAAACTTTTCTAAACCTCAAACGGCGCAAATATAACAACCTTATTGGAAGTTATATGTTTGAGCCGTTTGGGGTTGAAACATTAGGTCCATGGGGTCCGAGTGCGCATCGAGTTTTTCGAGAAATTAGCACAAAGCTCGTCGACTCTTCACGTGACCAGAGGGCTGGCCTTTTCTTCGGCCAGAGAATTAGCATTGCCATACAACGTGGCAATGCCGCCAGCGTTCTGGGCACGTTTCCCATTGACATCGATGTGGACGAATTTTTTGATGCACAATGAGCTTTTTTTTGCCGTCTGCCTTTTGTATTTGTATATAGGTTTGTTTTTCTTAGAATATTCAATTGTATATATGTTAATAAATACTTATCTTTCTAATAAAATTTTACATTGATATGAAAGAAACACGTGCTTAAATCCCTCTCACCGAGAGGAGGCCTGTGTCCCAGCAGTGGGTACATTAATAGGCTGATGATGTGATGTGACGTGCTTATATCGTGCGGAAAAATGCATAAGTATGTAGCCCAGTTTTCTGACTTCATTCAAACAGTGAAAACTGCGCTTTCCTACTTACTTATTTTCATAGTACCTATTATCAAATCTTTGGTTACGCTCTGCATTATCAATTTGATTCTAGGTTTTTTCTTGGCTTCGCTAGTTCGCTCCCTTGGCAAGCCGCTCATAATTAGCCGTGTTTTCCCCCCCAAAATACAGGGCAGGCCTAGTTTGGCAGTTAGCATCATCAAGTTACGTGTTTCCTTTGTGTCAAATAAACTTCATATATAAAAAAAAAACATCCACAATTTAAAATGAAATCCTTAGGTCAACTCATACCGTAAAGTTGCATCACTTCTCAGTGTATGCTGACGCTAATCGCTTTGTCTTTTTATTTCTTAAAAAAAAACTATTTTTAGGAAAGAGCACATCTTCCTGTTTGCCCCATTTAGAACGAAAGCTCTCTTCGATTTCGTAATCCGAATTGGGTCGATAGTCCAACTTCACACATCGGTTTATTATCGACTCTTTTATTTATCCGATAAGTTATTATTAGTACCGGATCGAATGGTGTTATGAAAACCTTTTCGCCCTTATTACGAAACGTAGTTGAATAATGGTGTAGGGCAGAGTGGACGGTAAAAGGCCACGCGGGAGACCACCAATGAGGTGGAGTAATCAAATAAAGTCGTTCGTTGGTGATCCTATAAATGAGTGCGCCAAACTTTCATGTAACCGAGCCAAATGGAAAGAGATCGTGTAAGTTACAACACCAGCGATTGGACAAAATCATAGTGGCCACGACAGCTCTATCAAAAGCGAAACGAAGAAGATGAAGTTGAGTTATAGAAGAAAGACTTTGTATCGTTGTTCGGCTTGAATGTCATACCAATAATAGACTACAGTCTACTAGTGCTATATGAGGGAATCTCTCATTACCCTAAGAAATTAGTCTGCCTAGCCTTCCGCTATCTACCGCTTCCAGTATAGCTAGAAACAGATAAGTAGGTACCTACCAGTATTTTATATGGACTACCTATCTGACATAGACAATGCAGTTATAGAGTAGTAACACATTGCCAGTAGCGGACTAATCCTGTCAGAGGCCCGGGAAACATTAAGACGACGGCAGTCGCCAACGACCTTGAGGGAACAAAATTATAATTATTTGTACTTGCCTTAAAAAAAAGCCTCAGATCAAAATGTAGATAGTTAAATTGTCTTTGAGATGGTGACAATTTCATTAAAATACGCTCGGCGGTTTTGGTGCGATTGTTGTTTTTTTGTCCGTGTTAGACATAACTTTACAAATAAATTACACTGTGTTATACGAATTAAACTAAACAATTCCTTATATCAAATTATTCAAAAAATGGTCTAATGTAACATATATTTTTTCCAAAAAATTTCGACTAGCCGTTTAGACGTGATTCTCATTTTAAAATCAGCTACTTATGGGTAGTTGCGCCCCCTTCCACGATCTCAGAAGTAGATGTAATTTCTGTTAAAGATAGATAAGCATTAACCCATACAAGATTTTTTGCCTTCTGTCTACACTATATTACCATAAGGAACAGAACTAATCTACCTCAATCTACATTGCAAAATCTTCTAGAGAAAGCTTAAAACCTTTTAAACTCATGTCACTGTCATTAGCGTGTGTAAATCGGTTTAATTAGAAAGAATAGGTGACGCAAACAAACGTGCCTGATCCAACCATTTGTAAGCTTTGTCATGAACTCATGGACGGCTTGGCTAATTCAAAGTACCTTCCTTATCGGTGTCTCATTGAGGTTAAGCTGTTGCAGACTGATTATATTTTCTGTTATTGGAGACAGTTAAAGATAAACCCTATATAAAACAACACTGTTACCTTTTTATGGTTTATTTTAACTTTACTTTTGCCCCCCCCCCCCCAGCGAATAGATTAGCTACAGTTTGTATATAGAATCGCGAAGCTGTTAGCAGATTTTTAATTTTAATTTTAGGTTTTGAATTTAGATCCTGCTTAACAGTTGCAGAACAACACAGCGCCAGCGATAGTATAGATTTTTCGCACATTTTCGCTATCTTGTCTTTTCCGGCACTTTAGGCATACTACATAAGAGATAATTCATTTCATAGTATTGTACTTAAACACCAGAGACAACCATCTATTTAACACCCGTCATCACCATACATAAAAGAAAGTCTATATTTACATTTTAAGCATTTACGGACCGCAATGATATTCATAATGTAACTCTAACGCTCAAAGTAAGTGCTTCCCCATTACACGCTAGCTTAGTGTAATGGTGAATAGCGCTAATACCATAACAATGGTCCGAAAGTTTCGTTGCGCATCTTTCAAAGCGTTTTCACTTTCATTTACGATTCATTTCACGACAACGACACATGCTCGTGTGCATATTAATCGACTAAACGATGACCACTCGGAGAGTCGAAGCGCAGCCCTATTTCCCTACGGCCTTGGAGTTCCTTGTTTGAAAAAGAACGGAATTGTTGTAGCCATATTATTTTTTAAAAAAGGAATAGAGTTTATGCAAGTACTGACTACTTCCATGGAAAAACATATCTTGAACCGTATCTAAATATATCTTTTTTACCCGACTGCCGAAGGAGGGTAATGTGTTTATCAGTCTATGTATGTATGTATGTATGTATGTATGTATGTATGTATGTATGTATGTATGTATGTATGTATGTATGTTTGTTCCTATATGGCGTTCCAGAGACCAAACGCGTTGACCGATTTTGATGATTCATACGTCAATCGATTCGTCTTAACCTTGCGAGTGTCATAGGCTACATTAAAATTGGATAATAGAAAAATGGCGGCTTTTGGGCGCCATATTGTGGGGGGCCAATTTTATTTTTTCTTCCAAACCCATCGTGTGGGGTATCAAAATAAAGGGTTTTTAGAGGCGATTTCAAAAATATATAACACTTATATATTTAAATGTACCTAATTCGAAAAAAAATGTTAACTAAAAAGTTATAAATAAAAAAGTTAATTAAAAAAATCAAAATACCCGACTGCTTAAAAAGCGAACTAAAAAGACGTAAACAAGAAGAAAATCATGCTGTGCAGTCGGAGGATACATCTGGGTTTGGTCAGCCAGCTCGCGAATATGTATCCTCCGACTGCACAGCATGATTTTCTTCTTGTTTACGTCTTTTTAGTTCGCTTTTTAAGCAGTCGGGTATTTTGATTTTTTTAATTAACTTTTTTATTAGATACGGTTCAAGGAAATTAACTATACGCGACAGCTGAGCTTGAGGTCCCGGTTTCGATATCCAGTCGAAGCATCATCTCATCTCAGTTGTCCTGCGAAGTGTTGTTTATTTTTATCCAGGAATTTCTAAATAGCAGACCGGAAATTTGATTATATGTCCGTTAATTACCATGTGGCTATACTGTAATAGGCTCGCACCCGCATTACAAGGACCAGGAATAAAGGCTTTAAGTTATACTTCATGTTATTAATTATTAATTTCGTATTTTTCAAACAAGTATTAAAATCAATAGGTACGTATGAAGTTACCAAACAGCCTCGTAAATCGGAATGTCAGACACTCGGAACTAACGCACGAACTGGTCGAAATTGCTTCCCTGTAACCTTGTCGAACCTTTTTAAAAATAAATCACCTGAGTTGCTTCCGAATATTATTCATTTGCTTCCCGCCTAATCAATGTGACTTGAATATTTAAAAAAAAAAGTTAATTAAAAAAATCAAAAACCCGACTGCTTAAAAAGCAAACTAAAAAGAAGTAAACAAGAAGAAAATCATGCTGTGCAGTCGGAGGATACATATACGCGAGTTGGCGGACCAAAACCAGATGTATCCTCCGACTGCACAGCATGATTTTCTTCTTGTTTACTTCTTTTTAGTTTGCTTTTTAAGCAGTCGGGTTTTTGATTTTTTTAATTAACTTTTTTTATTTACAACTTTTTAGTTATTTTTTTTTAGAATTAGGTACATTTAAACATATAAGTGTTATATATTTTTGAAATCGTCTCTTAAAATCCTTTATTTTGATACCCCACACAATGGGTTTGGAAGAAAATAATTTTTTTTTACCACTCAAAATGGCGCCCAAAATCCGCCATTTTTGTTTTTTCCCATTTTAATGTAGCCAGTGACACTCGCAGGATTAAGACGAATCGATTGACGTAAGAATCATCAAAATCGGCCAACGCGTTTGGTCTCTAGAACGCCACATAGGAACAAACATACATACATACATACATACATACATACATACATACATACATACTTACATACATACATACATAGACTGATAAACACATAACCCTCCTTCGGCAGTCGGGTAATTAGAGTAAAATCAACAGCAATGATTTATCATCTTCAACACATTTGGCTCTCTTTACTGTTATTACTCATGGATCTTTATTTAAAAAATCCCATGAATCATTATTAGAAGAATAATGTTTGATATCTATTGTGTGGTTACCAAATAAAATAATGTATGTCCACCTGAGTCAGTGTTGCATGCGTCTCACGTCTGCGCGTTGCTAAATAAACAATTGTTTTATTTTCGTGTGGCAACACTTGTGCAAATGGCCTTTGGATATAAATATTTGGGCAATATTCGGCACAATATGTTCGGGGCAGTAAAGAATAAGTTGGGAAATACATAGTAATTAAACATTGCAGAATTAATTACCATACTCCTTGTATCTAAGTATGGCGTTACAGTTTTAGTATCAAGCGAATAGCATGATTTTCAAAATTTTTCAGTTTACCAAGGCTTTGGGATTTTACAAAGTCACCGATAAAATGAGTTACAATCGCCTTCATTAGTATGGGCACAATAAGAACCGCAGTGAGGACCATATGGTACAAATCGCTCTTCGTATTATCAGAACAAAAGCTACAAAAGAGTGGTATTAAGAGCCTTAGAGTTCGCCCGCCACTGACATATAGAAAGAGATTATAAACAGGCCCAATTTCTAGAGCAGACAACACAAGACTATGCTAGTATTATATTATCTGTGACAAGACAGAACATCTTGGCGCGGGAAAGTGAGGAGATCGACCCCAAATAATGAGACCAAAGAACGAAGATAAAGAATGGTGCAATCATTTTCTTAATAAGCATAATGTTTCACAAAGTCAGAGCATTTGAAGAGGTACCTAAATGGTTTTGAAAACTTTTAATCATGCATATTGTGACGCGAACGATTCTCTTTGTACGAATTACTCAATGGCCGTTCAATCGATTCTGAATACTGAAATGTTTTTTCAGTATTCAGAATCGATTTCCATTGCCGATTGTTCCTTAGCAGGCAGCCATTCGCCATTCGTCATTTACTGAACGTAAATACAAAACATGCCTACCTGTTTGGTGAACCTAAGGATATTGTTATGAGAATAGGCGACAGCGGAGCGTATATAGCGTGTGTTATTTTGAATTTCTTTTTGAGCTTGCCGTTCAGGCTTGATACTAACTGTCTTGCTAACCCCATTTTTATGGAGAACTGTTCCGTCCAGGTTGAACTAAAACCTCACAGTTTCTACCACTACCTTGACTCGAATCGTCAACCCCTGAAACTTTATTATCTTAAAGTACATACCAATTTTTAACCGACTTTCCAAAAAGGAGGAGTTTCTCTATTCGGATGTTATCTTTTGTTTTTTTATTTGTGTTCGGGCTTAGCTCCGTCATATAATCGGATTTTACGGAGGAAGTCGGTGTTCCTAGCTGTTTTCGTTTCTCCGTTTTCCGAAATTGAAGTTATTTTTCACTTTGCAGTGTTTTTATTTGGAAGTCGGTTGCATTTATTTGTAAAATAGTTTTTTTATGTAGAACATTTTTGTAATTTGAAAGAGATCTTTCAAAACCAAGGTTTCAGTCAGCCACCACACAGTATAGGTACAGTAATCCCCAATATGCTTGTCCGGGCTAAACATAGGCTTTCGATGAGCATAGCATGGCACGCTGCTATTTTTACTACTACACAGCCAATGTAGCCAACTTCAGAGCAGCCAAGAAGATTGGGTAGTAGAGTACTGTAGGAAGGTATACACGGGTTTTTTTGTGCCAAGGCAACGCAATCGCACCGCTCCCCGCTCCGCCTTCCCATAACCACAGCCTAAAGGATGCGATATGCATTTAAATTGATAAACAGAATGGTATTCAGTACCGCATCCAGTTCATAAAGTAGGTTTATGTAACGCATTGTGACAGGTTAGGCAATAGCGCTGTCACTCGTATAGAAAATATCGTTATTTTATTGCATCATTGTTTTTAAAAACATTTTTCTGCTCTGTCACGTCACGTATCCCTGTCTGATACCCACGAATATCGGATGATTTAAATTTACTGATGGTCCTAGTCACAGAACAGAAAAAAAACGCCTTGTCCTAGCCTCGACTCGGTTTAACACATTCGACTTTAAGACCCGATTTTCCAATAGCCTGATAACTTTTAAGTGAGGAATCAAAATGGCGGTTTGAAAGCTTTTTACGTCAAACGTCAAACGGCCATTTTTATTCCTCAGTTAAAAGTTATCAGGCTATTGAAAAATCGGCCCTAAGACTTATTAGGCAGTGAAAGATAATGATAGTCCTTATAGTTCTCGCTAAATTTCTTGGCCGCCCTGAAGTTGGCTACATTGGCTGCGCAGTAGTAAATTTCATACAACAAAAACGGGACCGCGCCGCACCTTGTGCATCGGAAAGCCAACTTCAGGGCGGCCAAGAAGTTTGGCTAAAACTCTATCTGTCAAGTGTTAAAAATTCAGTGTGTTACTTTAGAAGTTACCTACACTGCCCTAAATTCACAGAGAGTTCCTGTTACATTATTTATAGTCTCTATTATTCTCTCTCAAACTATGAATCCTTTGAGTCATGTTCACTACAAATACAAAACATCTCGTGTCTACTGTCTAATTACGCAACGTATGATCTAATTGCCTGACCTAATTTAATTCCTTATCTTCTTCTAAGTTTAGCTTCAAAAAATCTTCTGACTTCCTTCTATCTTCAGAACAACACCTTGCCCACCACATATATTTGTTAGTTGACCTCCATTCCGGAAAAAAAATCAAGAATTCCATCAGAAAATTCTAAAGATTTTTCTCAACCAGCTTCTCATAATTCGCCACAGTGCCTATACAGCAGAAAACATGCATTAGTTATGTACTCCTAGTAGAAACTGGCGATAAAACATCAATCTAGAAACAATACGGATCTCGGCAGCTTCTCACGCAGATATCGATACAATACATTGTTTTAGTTACGAGAGACCAGCGATTGTACACTTGGGATAATAAATATTTATATTCATCATCATTGTTTATATTAAACATCTATAAAAATGTTTTTAATATACGGATGTTGAGTAGAAACGAATCGATTGCACTGCAATTCTTCCAAACAAAACTTCAAAGCTATTATTCCAACCCATCTTGGAACGTACTTGCTGACTCACTATCAAAATTATTAACATCATTGCAGCCGAAAGATGTCCACTGCTGAACTGAAATACGAGTTCTGGTTAAGGCTGCATTAATCCGCTGGATGGGAGACACACAGGATTGGTGGATTTGGCGACACTTGATCAGGTCATCGGTCCATCTAGTGAGAGGGCTCCCAACAGCCCCAACACTGACTCGCTAGTCCCAGGCGAATTTCCCAACAGTTTTGCTAAACATTTTCTAGGTTTTCATCTACAATTCCGAGTTTTACCATAAGGAAAAACCCTAGATAGACAAAATTTCAAGTTTGGCAAGTCCCTTTTTACCCGACTGCCGAAGGAGGGTAATGTGTTTATCAGTCTATGTATGTATGTATGTATGAATGAATGTTTGTTCCTATGTGGCGTTTTAAAGACCATACGCGTGGGCCAATTTTGATGATTCTTACATCAATCGATTCGTCTTAACCCTGCGAGTGTCACTGGCTACAAAATAGAAAAATGGCGGATTTTGGGCGCCATATTGAGGGGGCCCGAATTTTTGCTTTCTTCCAAACCCATTGTGTGGGGTATCAAAATCAATGGTTTTAAGAGGTGATTACAAAAATATATAACACTTATATGTTTAAATGTACCTACCTAATTAAAAATAATAATAACTAATAAGTTATAAATAAAAAAAGCTAATTAAAAAAATCATAAAACCCGACTGCTTAAAAAGCGAACTAAAAAGACGTAAACAAGAAGAAAATCATGCTGTGCAGTCGGAGGATACATTTCGAGCCGGCTGACCAAAACCAGATGTATCCTCCGACTGCACAGTATGATTTTCTTCTTGTTTACGTCTTTTTAGTTCGCTTTTTAAGCCGTCGGGGTTTATGTTTTTTTATCGAAATTGTAAGAGCAAAGGGTAGATTTGCTCTCCACCACTCCTATCTTGTACACAGCCACAGAGCCGCATAAACAACATGAAGTAATGCCTAATTAAACTTTCTCAAGTGAATAAGTATTACATCACCATAACTCAATGATTACAGCTGTAAAACATTCGCTCCACTAAATCACGTATTTTTTGGGTCATGGCTCGGATTCTGCGTATGGGAAGATTCTAACAAAGGGCCGTAAAAACTACTAGCTGAAAGGTTTTTAGAAACAATGAAGACAATATGCGTTTGGAGATGGATGATAAAAGTAGGCAGAGAGATATAGGTGTATTTTGTTCTTAGTGGTGAAGGTTACATGTATGGTCTACGAAGAGAAGGTCCTTCGGAGTTTTCTCTTATTCAAATGTGGAATTAGCTATGTAAATACGACCATGAATACGAAATCAGATGATAATATTCAAGATGAGAATGCTTGGAAATAATTATGCTGGTCCTCCTCTATAGGGCAATCTTTAGTTTAGACAAAATAAACTGGTTAATTTATATTATATTCATAATTAATGTAATGCTTTATTTTACCTTTTTCTTCTCTTTTTGTTTAAGAAATTGACTCGCACACTGTTCCGTTGTTGTTGAATTAGGTAATTTAACTAAGTTTGCAATATTTGTAAGTATGTGAGAACCATGTTCCTAATAATCAAGTGAATGAATTTACCTACGAACAGGTAAATTAATTCACTTGATTAATAGCACAAACAATAATGCAAAACAATGCAATGTAATGTATTACAAGCACTAATGCTTGTAATACTTTATACCTATACGTAGTATATTAGTGTTAGTCTGGGTGCATCGTCCTCACGTATATGAATTAATGTATGTATCTAAATGTTGTAAAACATTTTTTTTTAATAGTTTTTGTGGACTTGTGGAGTTTCTTGTCCGTTCTTCTCCATAACAAGCTACGGAATGGACGGTAGAATCAATATTATTAATTTAAAATTTAAATTGTTGTCGTTAAAATAATTTTTTTTCTGGCATTGTAGGCTAAAGTACTTAGTAATATTAAATTGACTTTCGTCTTTTTAATTAGAATGATAAATAATGGAATAATGTTTCTGTTCATACTTAAATGGATTTGCAATGTATTGAGTCTTGAAAATTGATGCCTATGGTTCATAAATCATAGCACAAGGTTTCCTCCTATCTATAAGTAAGTGCCCGATGGTCAAGAAATCAATAGACATGAGCACATCTAAACAGCATTGTAGGGAATATTGGCCACTTACTTCCCATATGTCAACAAAAAAAAAACTTCACTCATTATTAGCATGCTGGCAAGTAAGGTAGGCCAGTCGATCCACCTCGTTGACGCTGCTGCCCGTCCATGGGGACATTTACGTTAGCGGTACTATAATAGTACAGTCGCCATCATTTCGTTATTACCTGGCAAAGTTGCGACCGTTCTTTATAGCGGACTGTAGGCCAATGATCTGAACTAGACCGTTTACTTTTTTTTTTTTATGGGCCCTGGCCAGCCTTTAAAAAATATAACGCCTATTTACATCATTTGAAGAGTGAAAAGGTAATGACGACGTTAGATTTTGAGGTGTCATGAGATTTACAAAGTCATCATTTTAATTTGAGAATGTTCCTGGATTTAACTGATAGTTTATATGTCTACTGCAATACTGATTTATAATGTCTGACTCTGATATCCCTAACTGTAAATATCACCGTCATAATTTCAGCCGAATAACGTCCAATGCTGTACATAGGCCTCCCCCAAGCGCCGTCACATCTATGTCACATCATCACATCCTCAGCCTATTAATGTTCTTACTGCTGGGACACAGGCCACCTCTCTGTGAGGGGAAATGGGCCGTTATCCACCACGCGGGCCCAGTGCGGATTGGTGGATGTCACATGTCTTCGAATTTTCGGTTCTAGCACATCCTCACGATGTTTTCTTTCACCATCATCTAACCAAGTTTTTGTCTGGACTTTAAAAGAGACTGTGACCTCTGAGTTTGTTTCGGCCTTTCTTCTCAGAGTAGTCAGACAGGAAACGCCGACCTCATCTAGTTTTAAAAAATATGATCGACATGTGAAAGTGTTTGTACAAACCAACTTACAGAAAATAAATCATTTATCATTTATCATTTACCGTTTTGAAAGCAGTGGTTATGAAATAATTTACACAAAGTAAAGCGCCTGCCTGGCTCGAACCCACGACAAGATTTTGACATTACAACTTATAGTCGCGGCCGATACCAATGGGCCACTATATAAATTATTATATTTTCGAATTATTTGCTTTAAGATGTGGTTATGTGACTCACTCTGTATGTTTCTATGAATTTACCATTTTGCTTATTGTTCAATAGAGTTCTAGTTATAAAAATTGCATGTATACCTAACCCATTCATACATAATCCATACTTCAATATCCAACATTCTACAAAATATCGCATACAAACACAAGCATACGAAAACAAACAACAAATAAATTTTAAAAACATCTACAAGTACTATTTTATTTATAATCCGAACACGTCCTAGAGGAAAATTCGCATGATTCATGAACTCCCAAAAGACAGTAGGAAAGATGTCCTATTCAAATGAGAACTCATTTCTCTATCACGCTTGCATTAAATTGCTAATGAGAATCCGGTATTCGCACGATTAGTGTGTAGATTAGGAGATTAGCATCTCTACTACGGATTCAATGTCACGACCGTATAGTGTAGAATGAATGGAATAATTGGAATATAAGTGCGGCATTAAGTTATGCGCGGTGTTTTGGCGGAAATGTGATGGCGGTTGCTTCTCTGTTTTATTTTCCTAAAATTGTGTTAAATTGAATATTAAGTGTAAAATTGTGTTTTTTACCCGACTGCCGAAGGAGGGTAATGTGTTTATCAGTCTATGTATGTATGTTTGTTCCTATGTGGCGTTATAGAGACCAAACGCGTGGGCCGATTTTGATGGTTCTTACGTCAATCGATTCGGCTTAACCCCGCGAGTGTCACTGGCTACACGAAAATTGGAAAATGACGGTTCTTGGGCGGCATATTGTGGGGGCCCAAATTTTTTTTTTCTTCCAAACCTATCGTGTGGGGTATCAAAATAAAGGATTTTAAGAGGTGATTTTAAAAATATAAAACACTTATATGTTTAAATGTACCAAATTCGAGAAAAAAAATAACTAAAAAGTAATAAATAAAAAAAGTTAATAAAAAAAATCAAAAACCCGACTGCTTGAAAAGCGAACTAAAAAGACGTAAAGATGTTTTTTATTCTAATAATATTAGTGAACGTGAACGATTATGGGCAAGTAAAATACAGCGGTAGAACATGAGTTTGTACATGTTGTCGACAAAACTCCGTAGAAGCTTCCAATAAAGTTACCGCCATTTTATTGGGGCCGAACTAGGACATTGGATTACAATCTAATGAAACTAGAACTTTTATTCTAAACGTGACATTGGCTAAATGCACAAACCGTGCGAAGCCAAACATAAAAAAAAGTTATGCGCTTTGACATTTGTGTAATGAGTATCATTTGAAGTTGAGTGTTGTCCATTCTGTAATCCTGAATCCTGAACATCTGTCAAACTTTGGCATTAAAGTACCTATGGTTTGACCACAGAATGACAGAACAGAAAAAACGTTGACAGTCCAAATACGGTTCAAATCGACTTTTATAATTTGAAGTAGAATGCGCTCATCTACGGCAGATTTGGACCGTTGGACGCCGCCGCCGGTCTATCAGATGAAGGAATATAGAGTAATTGACAAATTCTGCTTTACCATGCAAATCTGTTTGACTTTGGCATTTATTTTTCAAGTAAAAGAAGTGTTCTTTACTTCAAATACTCTTTTTTCACTAAAATAGGTAGAAGGCAGCTTTTCAAGCTCGGAATATTGGTTGATTCATGGTCTAAGTTGATTTCTATTAAGAAAATCTTTATAATCTGATCATAAACATTAGATGCCTTAGATTCGGGTCTTTTAGCATTTTATACAGTATAATAGAGGATCGATGGAAAACTTATAGGTAAAGGACATTTATGCTTTCCGGTCCAAAGCTTACTTATTTATCTACCAAATACCAGATGAGATGACGATGCATCATAGTCTGGCAACTGAGCAACATCATAAATCACATTAGATATTGATTGCATAATAATTCAACTCAGATTCGATTTCTTGACCAGGTAATACCAGATACCGTTAGTCTTGTTACAGAATACCGAGACTCGTTTCAAAATGATTCACATCACTATGCTGTGAGAAGAATTCTTATGTCATACGACCATTATTAAGTCGTTAACCTGACTGCATCGTAAACGATTTCTATTTGAAAACACTGACCATCTTTTTGTGCAAGGCCGTTCGTTTGTTGCCATTTGTAGGTGTTTGTGTTCTAAATTCTCAAACAAAAATATGTAAATGCTTTAGTTAGGTAGATACGTTTTCTTAAAGCACTTGTTAGCCAGTCTTAAATTAGGGTACATGCCTATGGTTTTTGAATTGAGAATTTGAAGAACATTTCAAACTTATATACTGTGTAAACTGACATTTGGGGGGTTGTCACTTTATCGTTTCATAAAAATAGTGTCGTACCCTGACTATCCTGAGTGATCGATAGTTGATCGATGAATCGAAGTAGATCGAAAATGGAACTACTTCACGACAAAAAAAAATACATTTGTTAAGAAAATAGCAGCCCTTATTTAGTTTCTTCTCATTTATGTCAGGCTTCATTTTATAGACCGCATTTATTTTGTGGTTGATTTCATATTTAACATAATAAACGTTTATGTACTTTGTGTATGAATACTGGTATATTTAAATATATTACGTTAATATTCAAAAAACATTTATTTACACCAATTAGTAAAATCAAATTGAGGAGGCATGTCACATCGATACGATGTATCACTTATTATTGAGCCTTACCTACAACACTATGCTCCTATGTTTGCAATATTTAAAAAAAATAACGTCATTGGCAGCTGTCAGTTTAGTCTACGAAATTAAAAATCACAGTATAGTTAAGTAGGTACATGAACGCTTTTAATTTTTGATCAGAGAGTTTGATCAGTTTTTAATTCTAATTATTTTTTAGTTGCGGACGCCTCGCGGTTTCACCCGCGTTGTTACTGTTCCCGTGGGAATACAGGGATAAAAAGTAGCCTATGTCACCCGGGGATAGTGTAGCTTCACAACGGTGAAAGGACTTTTGAAATCGGTCCAGTAGTTTTTAAGTTTATTCGTTACATACAAAAATACAAATCTTTCCTCTTTATAATATTAGTATAGATATAGAAGTATAGTAGATAGAAAGAGAAACCAGCAGTTTCTCTTTTTTTTAGCGAGGGTCAATTATTGATGAACAGAATAAACACTAGCCCTCTTACAAATAAACGCGGAATAAAGTTATACCAAGTATAAACCTATGAAAATGTATGGTTATTCCTTTGTTATACCTGGTATAACTTTATTCCGCGTTTATTTGTAAGAGGGTAGGAATTAAACAAGAGACAGACAGTAAAGAGCTTGATTTGTTGTTTGCTTGATTGTTTGTGGTCTACATCCGCAGCAATTTTCCTAACAAGAGATATCTACGTGATCAAGACGCCTACCGTAATTTTTACGCAACTAAAATCGGATAACGCCCATTCAAAAGATGCAAAAACTCGCAGGCTCCATCCAATTAAGTAACATCTACCTAATTGCGTGTACATTTTCATACAATGGTAGGCTTTAAAACGACTGATTATTACTTGAGAAGCCATAATTGCTTGGTTTTATTGTATAATTAGAAAATTATCGTTTAATAAAGAGTGGGTTTTGCACAATATTGCTTGTGTTAATCTCTAGATAGATTGCTTAGATTTTATTAGCGAAAGTAAAACACATAATGACTCATAGCCGTTATATAAGATTTTTCCCACAAAGTACATTAGATAGTTACTAATTAGATGTTTTGAGATTGGATAACCTGGATTTCTGGCTAACTGCATACCCCAGCCTTTATCTAAACCAACGTTTTTATAAACAGCAATATATGTTTAGGTTTTCTCCAAAGGCTTTCCCATTTAATTTAACAATTTTAATTAGTCTTAACCGGTTGAATGCCGTAGTTAGGTAATTACCGAAACAATTAAAAATCTATTTGTGTCTCGCGTGGATTCACGTTTTGGGCACTCAAGGGAAGGGGTTTTTTTTCTTCGGTTTGGCTTCGCACGGTTTGTGCATTCAGCCAATGTCACGTCAGGTTGTTTTATTATTAAATAAAGGAAGGGAAACCAAATTTAAAGAAAAATAAGAAATAACGGAATTTAAGAAAGGATGGATATATAGGATCAGAATATTTTAATGGACATAACAAGTAAATAATAAGCAAATTACAAGGGAAGGGGTTAAGTTTAATCACAAAGTCCCAGGGTTGCCTGCATTCGATTCGAAACAATCAAGACAAGTAGGTTTTTTTGTTGATTCCTGCCAGCCTTGTTTGTTCTGTCTCCTGCTTGATATGGAGGGAAGTGGAAATTTGTATTTATTCCTACTCCTCCATTATTCTTTTCTGATTAATTTCGTTGCAGGATCCAAGACAGTTAAATTCATTCTCCGGGACTTCGTCGAGCTTCATTGCCTCGGCGCTTTTCTGGTGGTCGCCACTGTTGATTCTGGCTTTCAGGAGTTGCAGTGGTTTGGGAATAGTGCGATGGGATTGCACCAAAAAAAAAGACTAGTAGGTACATGGCCCATAAGGCCATGAACTTTTTTGTTCTGGGAATCGAATCAAAACTGTGAGCCGAAACTATATAAGCCGAAGTCTTGCCAACAGAGCCATACAAATTGATTGAACTCCCTCTTGCATAACAAAACAAATATGATGCCAGTATGTACAACTAAGATGCAAACTACAATTCGTTACGAAAAGAGTTATTAAAAAAAATTGCGCACAATAACCATAGAGTTTGATGGCCCGTAACTATAGGCCTTAACAAAACCGATTTTCAAATTACGGTTTACAACGGAGGCTCACGGAGAGCGAAAGTGACCCATTATTTAATTAAACGATCCGTTACATGACGTAATTTTATGTAATAAATAAATAGCATTACATTTTGTTGACCGAGACGGTGATTTACACTGAGTGTAGCGAATTTGGATAGATTATAAAATTAGGTTACCGGCTGTCTTTGCAACAATTAATATCGTCGTCTTGAATAGCTCTCATTACCAGTTATAATAAGTAGGTACTCGTAATAAAAGAAACCTTCATAGAATACCTAGGCCACAGTGATCAGGGTATTCTCTTCCACTATGCTTAACTGCAAGACCCCTGCTAGCCTAAGGGCTGCTGGCATCATAATCGCGCTATGAGTAGGTCTCTTCTCCTTCCTAGCACTATCCCACTCGGGTCGGGCAATTTTTCCTCCAATAGGTGTTTCGTCTTGCCAGTCCACCACGTAACCGGAGGTGGTCCTCTACCTCTCTTGTGTTCAGATAGTTGCAATGCTTTCTTCACTACTAGGGACACGGTATCGAATAGAAAGCATCGATACTGTACTCATGAGAAGTATCGAAAAAAAAAATCGTTCTCATAAAAGTATCGAAACAAAAGTATCGATACTTCAATTTATAGAGTACTTTTCTTAGGGCCCCTAATGCGCATAGAGCATAGGTCAATATCAGTCAGTAAATAATGTCAGTTTAACTTCAGTAGGGACATTAAAAAATTCTTACATAGGCTGATAATATTTTTGCTATAGCCAGCATTGGCACATCAAATAAATATCTTAATTCAGTACTAAAATATACTGCGACTTGGCACACTATCATTATTATGTCTAAATACTCGTACTTAAGCAAATAGTTAGACAGCAGTTCAATAAAATTCCCTAAAGGGGGCACTAATCAGTCTATCACTACCTATTCATCTTGATTGAATTATTTTAGATCCGTCACTATAATTTTGCTAGTGCTATAATCAAAGATCGTTGCAAGTCTAGATCATTTGCATGTTAAGCGCACAACACTGGCTAGTAACGACCGTGATAGTGAAATTAAATTAATAGTTAAATCAGCAAATATTATGTTAGCGAATAATTTACTTTGAAGACAGTTGCGTGATTTGAAGGCATTGGCTTCAAATAATAAAAAGTTAACTCTTTGTTGCATCGATTTTACAATAGAAATAAGTAATGGTGTAAGTAAAGGGAGCAAAACAAGAGTGGTGATAGACGATCAAAATAAAGTTCCTAATCTAAATCTGAGCCTAAGTTTTTAGAAATGGCAAACACCTGAAACCTACTGTTTCTTTACATCCTCTTGCCAAGGATTCCCTATTTCAGGGTTTCTTAACCTGTGGTCCAAGGACGTGGACCCCAAGGTGTCCATGGAAGAGAGGGTTCATGTATGTAAATGGGGGTCCGCAGTCTCATTTGTAGACCATTTAACAATAATAAATAAAATGCCACCAAAAGTCTCTTTACGCTTACTTAGCACGGCGAACTTGCGCCAGCGGATGGTTTCCGAGACTGACTGAATTGAGTGCAATTCAGTTTTTAAAGAATTATTCTTTATCAAGTTTTTGGGTGAATGTAAAAAAATATTTTAAGAAACTTTTACTGCTTTTCTCAATCACATACCTCTGTGAAAAGGCATACTCTGGTCTTGTTTATACTAAAAACAAATACAGAAACAGATTACAAGTGTAATCTGACTTGAGATTACAACTTAGTAGTAACACAAACCCAAATTTATACTTGCAAAAAAGCAGCACCAGCCACCAACCTTTACATTTACGTATTTTTTATGAAAAAGTATTATTTTTTTATTTGTAATAAGTACTAAAATAAATGGTCCGAAATTTACTGCTGCATTTTTATTAAAGGGTCCTTGAAATTGAGCTTGGTTTCCTACGGGTCCTTGAACTGAAAACGTTAGGAAACGCTGTCCTATTTTATGAATGCAGGAGACGATCCCCAAGACTGTAACATTACAATTATATATTGTGTAAACAGATTAGAATCTTCTTTGACCGTATCGAATATTTCTGTGCACAATAATCGATTCGTAACAAACAACCAATAAGTCGGTCACTAAAAGTGTTCGCTCGAATCGCTCGTTAGCAAACATTTTAGCATGAAAGTGTGATACGCTAACTATTGCCAATCCGTCTTATTGACGCATGCTGCTGCAAAGCGTGCTTGAAGAGTTAGCACGGTATTTTCGACTAACGCTAATAACTATGTACTTGAGAAAAAATTTGTTTCGTTGGATCCTGATGGCTTTCTTAGAGCAACTATACCTACCCGCAATTACAAAATCAAAGAATAGTAGTCAGTATAATTATGCCTATTCTTAAACAAAATTATTAACGTATCCTCCATCTTTGTTCCAGATAATCTGGTGCTTCACGGTGCTGGCAGTGACATGGAGGACCGTCAGTGGTCACGGCAGACTCATCGAGCCTCCCTCCCGCGCCTCCGCCTGGCGCTTTGGCTTCGACACCCCACACAACTACAACGACCATGAACTGTACTGCGGAGGCTTCTCACGACAGTGGAACAAAAACGACGGCAAGTGCGGAGTCTGCGGAGACGCCTGGGATGCACCCGTCCCTAGAGCACATGAACTTGGAGGCAGGTTCGGCAAAGGCGTCATCGTCCGCAAATACGCGCCACAAGACGCCATCGTCATCAAAGTAGAACTCACAGCCAACCACAACGGCTTCTTCGAGTTCAGAGTCTGCGAAGAACCCAAAGGAACCACCCAAGATTGCTTGGACAAATACGTACTGAAATTAGATGGAAGAGACGGGACCAAATTCTATCCTAAAGACGGAAACAAAATATACGAGATGAAGTATAAACTACCCGAAGGCCTAGAATGCTCCCATTGCGTAATACAATGGAGATATATCGCTGGAAACAATTGGGGGGCTTGTGGAAACGGGACCGAGGCAGTGGGATGTGGACCACAAGAAGAATTTAGGGCGTGCGCGGATATAGCTATAGGAGAACGTTTTGCCACTACAACCAGACGTCCCAGACCTACATACGTGCCTCCTGGCAGAAGGCCAACAGTGCCAACCCCAGAGGAATCTACTGGAAGCTCGTGGTACGGCTTCGTGGTCGCTATCGTCACGTTGCTCGTTGCTATCGGCGTTCTAGCTGGACTCTACCTGTACTACTACAGAGGTGGCATTAAGATCAAGAACCTCCTTAGGTCGAAGGTGCCACCTCCAGCTCCCGTTCCTCCTCCAAGACACAAAAGGGCGTCTCTATCAAGAGAACAACCGCCAGAATTAACACCACCAAAAATAGGGATGCTCCCTGACTCAGGATTTGAGACTGTTGACCTAAGAGCTAAATGATAGAAGAAACGAGGCTATTAGAATAAGCAGGGCTACCTAAGCTGCCTTTACCTAGTGATATTAAGTCTTGTGTGACTGAATTACATAGAGATTCGACGTGTAGTCGGTTGTTAGGTGATTAACTTAATTTTAATTTAGGTTAATTCTACTTTTGTAAATTATAGATATTTATGTTAAATTAAATGTTATGATGATTGATGTCTTGACTTTTAATTATACTAATCTCATGACCCTTAAACAACATTACCGTACTCCCATCAGGGAACCGCTAAATAAAATTAAAACCGAAAATCATTGTGCTTACATATCGGTTCTTCCCGAGGGCGCATTGGTTCAGCGTTGTGATTACTTGCGATAACAGCGCGATGGTCGCAGGTTAGAACCCCGCACGGGATTATTTAACTATACCAAAACTTACCTATAGTATAAAAGTACTTTGTCTTTTACCTACATTTTTGGGAAATATATTTGCAAATAGAAACCTAATAGGAATTTGTTATGTAAAACTTAATCAACAACATAATAAAATGATTTTAAATCCATTTGATACTCACTCACAAATACACCTCACCCCAACGACGCGACGCTACACAATGAAGTCCTGAATCGCGCAGTCAACTTTTTCGGGCCAGTTTGCATACATACTCGGCCCCTGACCTCTATCTTAAGGGTCAGTCGTTTCGAGGGCAGCCAGTTTAGCCAAGCTGGTCAAAGTTGGTGGTAGGGCCCGGTTGGAGAATAAGGGTATTTAGTAAACAAAGTAAGTCCTCACAGTCTAATCGTAGTAAAATATTGCACTCAAGCCAAGCTTCCCATTTCACTCCTAAAGATAGGTAGTACCACCTCCGAAATGACGTCAGAAAGATCCGTCTGCTCGACCCCTTTTTTGTACGCTTTATATTTTTAGTCGTTTATTTATTCAATACAAGTTCCCATGTCAATTTTACATTGTTTACCAAAAGCGCCCTTTAATGATATAATTCTATAGGCCGACGGCTTAACTGAGGCCGTTCTTAAGATAGCATGAGAGATGTTGACACCCATCACTACACATGTGGCGACACTGGCCTCCTATATACTTTTATGTTGTAAGAATATATAATAAATAAATAAATACACCCCATTCGGTACCGCGCAGCTATTTCAGAATGGTCTCAGTTAAGGTCTATAACGCCAAAAGATCCTAAAATAAGAGAATAAAACGGCTGAATGAAGTTATACTTCTTAACAACTCGTCAGTTCAGTGGTTTTAAGATAGCTTGATCTCTGCGACATATGTCAAACTGACGTATACGTTATTGTTACGTTATTGTTAACCTGTCAAGCGCTATTGTTACTTTATTGATACTGACAGCTGTCGCAGAGATCTATAAATCTTAAATTAAGTATAGTGCGTTTTCTGGAGTTGCGTTTAGTTAATTTGTATATAAGGCATCGTATACAAATAAACATAATCATCATCATCTGCCTGGCCTTTTCCCAACTATACTTCCAGTCTAACCGGATTTAGCTGAGTACCAGTGCTTTACATGGAGCGTATGCCTATCGGACCTCCACAACCCTGTAACTGGGTAACACGATACCTCTTGGCTAGACTGGCGTCAGATCTCAGGCTATCTCTGGATGCCAGTAACTACTGTCAAAGATCTGTATATGACTAACGGCTTATAGTGCTTACATACGTTCGAATTTGGTCCGGCCGGACTAACTCCGCCAACAAATCCGTGGTCCGGCCGGACCAAATTCGAACGTGTGTAAGCACTATTAACGTACTTTCCGAGGCACGGCAGAAACTCACGTAAAGATGGTCACCCATCCAGAGAAAGAAAAATAAAAGTAATAATAATATACAAATAAACATAATATTAAACTAAAATAAAACAGGTGATCAAGTACAAGTAAACTAAAATATACCATTTTTTATAGTTACCTTATTACAAAACTGGTTTTGTCTATGATTTATATTTATTATTAATGGATGGCAACAATCAATCAGAATGTCACTGTCAATTTTCAAAACCACAGACAAAAGTCGCAAAACAAACGTGCTGTGAAAAAGCCAAAAAAGTACCGAAAGGCAATTATTTTGCGCAAAAAAACTTTATAAATGAAAAATGGCGGTGCGGCCACAGCACATGCACGACGGTGGTATTGTGGAGCGTCGGTTGCGACCAATTTACGGTAATAAGTTAGCTTGAGCAAGAGTTCAATACTTCAGGCAACCTCTTCAGAAAAGGGGATGTTTTTCGGTGCAAATATGTATATTTATGAACTTTTCAGACTGGTTGGACAATGGAAATAATAAGAAGGCGCTGCAAGAAGCGGAGAAGGTGCTTAAAAAGAGTCCTTTACTGCAGGCGGCCCGGGCTTTAAAAGCCCTAGCACTTTTTAGGTTAGGAAAGGCTCCAGAAGCGCACGTAGTTCTCGAAGCCCTGGCTGACGAGAAACCGAGCGATGATACCACGCTGCAGGCGATGACGATATCCTACAGAGAATCTCAGCAATGTAAGTTGTATACCAAATATTTATTGTTTAGGGAACATAGTCATGATCCACAGAATCAGTAAGCATAGTGGTCAGACCTTAGGAGCAAGTACTAGAAATTTTGTTTCAAAAAATTATACCTGTGATATTTAAAAGTAGGCAACAAAATAACTAGGACCATACACTAAATCAATACCAAAACTAATCTTTAATTCTATTTCATGTAATACTTCAATAATGTAGTATATAACATGTACATACAGCAAACTTATATTTATTCTATCAAATGTATCTTTATAAATCAGTATTATTATAGTAATATTTAAATTGGATTATGATGCATGCAAACAAATCTGATGATTCAGTCAAGTAGATACTGTTTAATGAACCATCTAATCTCATTAAAACCTATAATCCTATTCTTAGATTATGGCAATAAGCAACAAAACAGTTTTGGGTTTTATAATAACTAACGAAACTCACTCTGTCTGTTTGTCTGTTACCTTTTCACACTTAAACTGCTGAACCGATTTAGATGAAATTTGGTATTGAGATAGTGTGTGTGTGTGTGTGTGTCTGACAAGGACATATAATAGTTTTTATCCTGCAAATCATCCTTTAGGGGTGGACAGGGGGGGGATAGAAGTTTGTATGGTGAACTAATAATTTCTCAAGTAAGGCGGCCCACACACCTATAATATTATGGCGCAAACTATTTAGAAATATTAGTTTATAAAAACATTGTATTAGAATCCTTAATATCATTTTTGAAGACCTATCCATAGATACCCCACACAAAACAATTTTTAAAGTTTCAGTTCTAAGGATGGGGAGCCTCCAAAATTTATTGATTTTTATTTCTATTTTTGTGTGAAAATCTTAATGCGGTTCACAGAATACATCTACTTACCAAGTTTCAACAGCATAGCTCTTAAAGTTTCGGAAAAAATTGGCTGTGACATACGGACGGACAGACAGACAGATATGACGAATCCATAAGTTCTGTAAGGTTAAGGTTCCGTAGCCAAATGGCAAAAAACGGAACCCTAAAAATGGCTATTCAAAGTACAAATGCTATGCAGACGAAGTCGCGGGCAGCGGCTAGTATATATTATATATAAGGAACTTGTGGCAGTCTTGTCAAGGTAACCCACATCCACACAACATTATCATGTTACTCAATTCTAGGGTTCTGGATGTCAGTTGCTATGAGCTTTATCATAATAATCATAAGGAAATGATGTCATTTCTGCAAGGGCGTGTTGTGTTACCCAGAAGGAACTGGTGTCAGTCTTGCCAAGGGATATAGTGTTACCAAGTTACTGGATTATAGAGGCAGATGCTCCAAGTAGTATACCGGTATTCAGGTGTTGGGAAAAATGTAGGAATTGGGACCAAAATGGTTTAAAACCTGTAAAAGTAAATTAGGTAGAGCAATATCAACAAAAAAAATGTTATTTAAATCCTTTAGTTTGCAATAGCTTAGATTAAATATAATCTTAATATTGTCACTTTGTTAGTGCTTTAGTTTGTTCATAGCATGTTTTTTTTTTTTTTGAGGCTTCAATGCACTCTGGGTGAATATGCCAGCCTCATAGGAACAAACAAAAGTAGTGTAAAGGTTATCATTAGTGTAACAATTGTAGATAGGCAAATAAATAAACACCATGCATGCCAAAATCGGGCATTTTACAGGCAAGCAACTGTTTAGTAGTTGTAACTCAGGTTTAACAAAAAATCTGAGTTACATATTGTTGCTATGGCAATACAGCTGAGTTATGCGGTTTTGCTGTGGTATTTCTGTGCAACACTGACACACATGGTGTTTTTCTTTTTTGAATAATGCCTCACCATGTTCAAACTCTCGTGTTTGATTCGTCAAAGGATGCGTCTTGAAATTCCTTATTGAAACATACAAAACGTATTTTATTAAAACATTGATTGTGTCTGCTGGTTATCAATGATTACAGTATGCACAATACCAGTTTCAAAGGCACTTGTACATAATATTAGAAATTACCCTAAAATTCTCTTGAGCATTTCAAAACATCTTAAGTTAAATATAGTGTTTTAAACTATGCATTTCCTTATTTTATTCTTTTTTCCTGCAGCTTCACTCCTGCCCTTTGTGTTAGGTTGTTGCTCCATGATAAATTGTTATTTTTCTGATATTTTTTTTTTCTTAAACTGAATTATAATCACACCATTTCATTCCCCAGTACATAAAGTATGCATGTTATATGAGAATGCAGTGAAGACTGAACAATCAAGTGAAGAGCTGCACTCACACCTGTTCATGTCTTACGTGCGGGTCGGGGACTACCGGTCACAGCAGCGGGCGGCCATGTCTCTGTACAAGTTCGCTCCCAAGAACCCATACTACTTCTGGGCTGTTATGAGTATTGTTTTGCAGGTATGTTACTATTTTCTAATGATTTTTGTGGTGTTAAAGGCTAATTCAGCTCTAGAATTCCACGGAAGGAGTGAAATTCCCTGCCGGAGTCTGTGTTCCCAAATAGCTACAACCTAGAGGTCTAAGAGTGAATAGCTTAATTCTAGGCAAGTATGCTTCACCGACGACCATATCATCGCTTACCATCAGATGAGATAGTGGTCAAGCGCAAGCCTACTGATAATAAAAAAGAATACCATCATTTTGAGATCTAGAAATTGTCAAAAGCAGATGAGTGTCATATAATAAAATGATAAGTATTATATCTATTTAGATAAGAGATTTTAGACAAGAGGTTATAGTCCACCTAAAAATGTGATAATCCTGGACATATACCAGAGACAGTAAGAACTTACAAGTTACTTCACAAAATTTATGAATTATCACGAAATTTTAACACCCAATTTGATTATAGCTAAAAAGCCAATTGTAGAAAAAGACCACAAAAAGAAAAAAATTTAAATTATTTATTTTTCACCAGTTTATGAGACGTTAGAGGACATTAGCTTAGGTACACCATCATGGTACACTCAAGATAACCTTATGAGGTGTGCTTATGTACAATCAAAGCTTTTCTTAACTGAAATTTATCACAAATTAAAATAACAATGTACTTTATTCCAACAGGCCAAAACATCAGAAGACAATACAAAAAGAGGCATCCTACTCGCCCTCGCTCAAAGAATGGTAGACAACTTTATAACCGAGAACAAAATGGAAGCCGAACAAGAAGCCCGGCTCTACATCATGATCCTAGAACTGCAAGAAAAATGGGAGGACATCCTAAAATTCATTGAGAGCCCGCTTTACTCCCAACTAGTCCCGGGAAACACTGCCCAAGCCTGTATCCCATACTTAAAGAAACTTGGTGAATGGAAACGCCTCAATATGATCTGTAAAGAACTACTATGGGACAACCAAGACCGATGGGACTACTACGTCCCATACTTTGACTCCGTCTTTCATCTGATTGAGGAGAACGAAGAGGACTCTGAAAGCGCTATTGATAACTCTGCAGAGAAATGCCATGAGTTTATTTGTACGTTGGTTGAGAGTATGACATCAGGAAGGACTTTAAGAGGTCCGTATTTAGCTAGGTTGGAGTTGTGGAAACGGTTGGCTGTTGACGGAGACCCAACATCTTTAATTGGTAGCGGTTTAGCCTTATGTGTGCAATACTTGAGGGTGTTTGCTAACAAGCCGTGTGCGGTGCCCGATTTGAGGCCGTACCTTGGAATGATACCGCAGAAGGAAAGAGAAGAACATTGTCGGGAGTTTTTGACGTGTCTCGGATTTGATGAAAACAGCGAGCCTGAATCGGTAAGTTATATTTTATTCAAATCAAATCAAATGTATTTATTTCAACTAGGCCATTATGCGGCACTTTTGAACTTTAAAAAATTTACATGTTATAAAAAATTGATTCTACCGTTCATTGATTAATTTCAATTCATTCTAGTTTATCACTTTTAATACGAAAGAAATCAAATTTATATAAAAAAAGTTAATTAAAAAAATCCAAAAACCCGACTGCTTGAAAAGCGAACTAAAAAGACGTAAACAAGGAGAAAATCATGATGTGCTGTCGGAGGATACATCTTCGCGAGCTGGCTGACCAAAACCAGACGTATCCTCCGACTGCACATCATGATTTTCTCCTTGTTTACGTCTTTTTAGTTCGCTTTTCAAGCAGTCGGGTTTTTGGATTTTTTTAATTAACTTTTTTTATTTATAACTTTTTAGTCATTTTTTTTTTCGAATTAAGTACATTTAAACATATAAGTGTTATATATTTTTGAAATCACCTCTTAAAATCCTTTATTTTGATACCCCAAACGATAGGTTTTGAAGAAAAAAAAAATTTGGGCCCCCACAATATGGCGCCCAAAAACCGCCATTTTCATATTTTCCGATTTTCATGTAGCCAGTGACACTCGCGGGGTTAAGACGAATCGATTGACGTAAGAATCATCAAAATCGGCCCACGCGTTTGGCCTTTAGAACGCCACATAGGAACAAACATACATACATACATACATACATACATAGACTGATAAACACATTACCCTCCTTCGGCAGTCGGGTAAAAAGAACCTACTGCTTTGAGTATTAGACCTCGATGCCGTCGGTTCACGTTTACATATGAAAAACCGATTCGGAGATCTTGGAATTTATCTCTGTTAATATTCTTTTAATCTCCAATTCAAATATTTAAAAAAACTCTTACACAAATCCAAAAGAAAACTACTCTTCCACAAATAAAAGACTCAGGGGTCTTAAACATGTGAAATAGACATTTTATAGTAACAACACTGATGTTGATGATACAATAAGGCTATTCTTTTTGAAATTATACAGGTTGGCCAAAAAGTCGTGGATCAAACGCAACTAGGGTTTAGATGGGGTCATCAGTTGCAAAAAATTGTTCTACGGGAGATCCTTAAGGTCAACCCCTGCCGTGTTATAATTTATTTTGTGTTTTTATGAGAAAATTTACTTTTTTTTACTAATTCTTATTAAAAATTCGAAAAAATCTACATCCTATATCTTTTTATAATTTTCACTAGATTGGTACTGATAAGTCCTTGCGTTAGACATGCTATTTATGGTTGTTTATTGGGAATCTACATCCTATATCTTTTTATAATTTTCACTAAACTCCATTTGCGATAACATTAGACGTTTAAATTGGCCCATTTTACAGCCGGTTCAACCGATTTTGACTTCTATTGCGTTGGTGATACGACATATGGTAGCTGTAGTAAACAGTTGGTTTTGGTAACAGGTTTATGCTTTTTATGTCCTCTTTATGTTTACGGAATAGAACTCAAAATCGGTTGAACCGACTGTAAAAAGATTTGGAAACATGTCTAATGTTATTTCAAATGGAGTATAGATTGGTACTGATAAGTCCTTGCGTTAAACATGCTATTTATGGTTGTTTATTGGGAATCTACATCCTATATCTTTAATATAATTTTCACTAGATTGGTACTGATAAGTCCTTGCGTTAAACATGTTATTTATGGTTGTTTATTGGGAATCTACATCCTATATCTTTAATATAATTTTCACTAGATTGGTACTGATAAGTCCTTGCGTTAGACATGCTATTTATGGTTGTTTATTGGGAATCTACATCCTATATCTTTTTATAATTTTCACTAGATTGGTACTGATAAGTCCTTGCGTTAGACATGCTATTTATGGTTGTTTATTGGGAATCTACATCCTATATCTTTATTATAATTTTCACTAGTTTGGTACTGATAAGTCCTTGCGTTAGACATGCTATTTATGGTTGTTTATTGGGAATCTACATCCTGTATCTTTATTATAATTTTCACTAGTTTGGTACTGATAAGTCCTTGCGTTAGACATGCTATTTATGGTTGTTTATTGGGAATCTACATCCTATATCTTTATTATAATTTTCACTAGATTGGTACTGATAAGTCCTTGCGTTAGACATGCTATTTATGGTTGTTTATTGGGTGTGTGGAACATAATAATAAGTTTTACGAAATTCTTTTTTCTCAAATCATAACTTTTTATTTACTTCGGACTACACTGTGAAAAAAAAAATAGTCTACCGAAAGGTGACCCTGTATTACAAGTTTTGGCGCATTAAATAGGGATTCTGAAAAAGTATAACACATGGCTATGAGTGGCTCTACTATCTTTCTAAGACGGGAAACAAAATAACCATTGTGAACAATACAAAATAAATTATAACTCTGTAGGGGTTGACGTTAAGGGTACACTAGTCGACGGCACGAACTATTTTGTGCGCGTTGTTAAAATGCGTGCTATATCAACCTACAACACGTGCGGAATAGATAGATGCTGTTATGAGCAGTAAAAAGCTAGTACGCGTACGAATACACACTTTTGCAAATTTGTAGCGAAATGGATCATGATTTAGAACGAAAACGAGCTCGCGAAATTTTCTAAACAGACCTTTGGGAGTCTGGATATCATGAAAAAATGGCTGTTCAAAATAAAATTATTTGCATTGTTGTTCTACTAATCTATCCCTGTATGGAGGCCGTTTTTCAATTTTCCTTCTTCTTATGGTACTTATTTGCGCCCAAAGATGCATTAAAATTAGTGTTAAAATGTGGAACTTTCGAAGCTCATAACTTTCAAGTATTTTTATCATTTTTTATTTTGAACGTACATAGTCAAACAGTGGAGTAAAAGCTAGACTACGTTTGTATGGAATTTTTTTCGACTAGTGTACCCTTAAGGACCTCCCGTAGAACATTTTTTTGCAGCTGATGGCTCCATCTAACCCGTAGTTGCGTTTGATCCACGACTTTTTGGCCACCCTGTACAAATACTTGTTTATTACCACAGACATCAACCAACCTTCAATACAATAGCCAATAAAAATTCAATACCAACTGATCCATACCTACATAAATTTATTATCGGTAGGTATTCTTAACTTTCACATCGTACCAATATGAAAGTCATATGATGCTGAGTCACAGTACTGATATCAGTAACGATTGTATCAGCTAGCTATTGTGGCCATAAAAATGTGAGCTAGCACTATCGTGAGATAACGAGAAATGTCTCACCTACACTTGATTCTAATAGTACAGACTTACCCTCTTACAAATAAACGCGGCATAAAGTTATACCAAGTATAAACCTATGAAAATGTATGGTTATTCCTTTCTTATACCTGGTATAACTTTAAGTTATACCAAGCATAAACCTATGAAAATGTATGGTTATACCTTTGTTATTCCTGGTATAACTTTATTCCGCGTTTATTAGTAAGAGGGTTAATGTTTAATGGTTTCAATGTGAATGGTCACCGATTCTTAACTTGGATACAAGAATCGCAGATAAACCTTGTAGGTCAATAAAACTGTTTGTAAACGCTAAATCGCCTTGAACAGTACAGATTTCGGTAGAATACCTCTAAAACCAATGCACAAAATGTGTTTAGGCCGTGCTAGGTTTACTTTCAAGAGTTGGCTAGATAAGGATGTGAAGCTTCACGAAGCAAAAAATGCATCTGTATTTTTATTTGGCACTTCCATTTGAAAGACTTTTCTTTGAGTTTTGTCTTGCTAACATACGTGGGCTCGTGTCCCAAATCTAAATAAATGTAGGTAAAATCCCCGGTACGTCAGTTGGCAAGAGTCGTTAGATGTGCAGAACTCGTTTTTTAGCAGCGACCACACAGCCCCTAGACGCCTAATAACAGACGAGCGATATCTGTCAACACATATGACTAAAAGATCATATACAGGTAATAAAGGTCGCCACTCGACAATTTCGAATTAGTAGCGTCCACTTCTGTGAGCCGTAAACACTTCCGCGTCCGTCGTTTTGGTCCGCCAGTTCGCGAATATGTATCCTCCGACTGCACAGCATGGTTTTCTTCTTGTTTACGTCTTTTTAGTTTATTTTTTAAGCAGTCGGGTTTTTTTGATTTTTTAATAAACTTTTTTATAGTAATTTTTCGCTATCTCTTCTCCTCTATAATTTCGTAAATAGAACAAGTGATGCACCATATCCTATGACCAAATCTGTTATCGATAGAACTAGAAACCTTACAAATAAAGACATTAAATTAAAAAGTTTATTAATTGTGAAACGATGTTTTGATTACGTTTTTTACTAATATTTAATAATATTTAAGAACCAAAAACCGAAAAAAGTATGTTTCCTTAAGAATTTTGATATTTCTTTTATAGTTTAAACATTTTATTTTATTACTAAAATGTTAAAACGCCGTATAATTAATAATAAAGAAGGTAATTTTAATAAAATAAAAATAAGTACAAATACTATTTATAAAATATCGATACCTTCCTGGTTTTATTTAAACCTGTCCCACCCTTAATGAGGCGCATGACCTTGGTAAGGGACCAATCAGAGCGCAGTACCCCCGTGCCTCTAACCTCAGCTAGTTGACAGAATTGTTTTGATGTATTAGATCAAGCATTAGGCGTCTAGTGGCTATGTGGTCGATGTTTTTTAGGTATCTTTGGTAGTGAAGCGGGGCGCCGGGAACTTTTATCAACGTTCCGAGCGCGCGACGGGTTAGTCAATTGACACAAGAATCGACTGACCAATCGTATCGCGTTCACGTTCCGTTCGCTCTATATGGTTGGTAAATTCGCGAAATATGCGCGAACATACCCCCACTACCCCAAAACATTGCCAAGTTACATGCCGGGGATTATACTGATGGAAATGTAATGTAGTCACAGAAAAATGTTATAAATATTTATAAAACATCATCTTTATTCTAGACCGACGACATCCAACGCCACGTGTCCTGTCTGTCCGCGTGGCGGTTGGTGGCAGCGCCCCTGCCCGCCGACGGAGCCCTGTCGCTCGCCACCACGCTCCGGGGCCACTACCTGCGGTGTCTGAAGAAGGGACTCATCACTTCCAGTATCACTGAGTTCTGTCCTGCTGACGCGTACGGGATACTGGCAGCGCATCATTATTATTATGCTGGTAAGAAATTCATTTATTATTTCATATTTTTAGCCGACTGCCCAAAAAGGGGGAGGTTTCTCAATTCGACCGTATATTTTTTTATGTGTGTTCGCGGATAACTTCGTCGTTTATGGACCGATTTTGATGATTATTTTTTTGTTGGAATGGAAATATCCCAAGGGTGGTACCATGAAAATTAGGATCTAATGATAAAATCCTAGAGAAATCGAGGGAACTCCTGAAATATTATAGGCATATATATATATCGATTTTGGTATTTTCATCAATAATGCAATCATTTGCACTCAGAAAGTATCTTTCTGTGTGCATTTGGTGAAGTGGAACTGATGTAGAAGACCACAATGGCCACTGGTACTCCGAAATAAAACAATGTATCCTAGTATTGATTGGGCTTATTGGATTCGTCATGAGACGTGCTTTGGCTATAAATGTTTTTCATGTAACCTACCAAAACTAAAAAGAGAAAAATAAAATACTTTTTTTACAAAAAATCAAACCGACTTCCAAAACAAAACACTACAAAGCGAAAAATTACTTTCTTTTCCGAAGTCGGTGTCGAATAACGGAAAACAATGGGTACAAAAGACACCGACTTCCGAAAAGATTTTGTTTTGGAAGTCGGTTTGATTTTTTGTTAAAAAAGTTTTTTTTTATTTTTGCTCCGCTCTAGGAATTACTCCTGTATCGTGGGCGCCTGGTACAACTGTCTGTAGGACAATACAAATATATTTTTTCCGTGCGAAATCAAACCAGAAGACACGCAGCGCAGATCGAATCGCTAAACCACAGCGACTTTCGTAATATTCAAAATATTTATAATGTTCTTAATAATTCATGTGTTGTAGAGCTTTTGTATAAAATGAAGACTATTTTCGCGGAGAATGGCTTTGCAAAGTTGCAGAATTGTCTAGCTAACTAAGGTATCAAAACCACACAAGACAATACAGTTTCTACTATATTAATTTTCTCTGCTGTTTGGGTATTTGTGGATAGGATAGAACAACAACAAATTGACATTGATAGAACCTTAATACATAAGTCCGTATGCGAATACCTAGCAATAAGGCTGGATATCGGAATATACGGACTAAAGTTCGGTACCAAGTACAAAACTGATTTTAATCTTATTTTTCTAACACTGTCAACAAGCTTTTGAATCATTAATTTTGTTAACATCATTCAAGCCACTCGATTTCTCTGTAAGGTCACAGATAATATAATACTAGCATACAGATACCTCATCCCATACAAAGAAACCGTGCCGACGTAACTAGCGTTTTTCGACTGCTTATTCTGGCAATTTTTTGTACATCGAACGCATTCGGTTCTGTTTCACGGTGATAGATAGATGGTGTTAGCAGCGACTTGCAAGTAAAAGGGTTTACTATGTTCGTGAATGTTTTTTTCTTTAAATACAGTGAAGGTTTGTTTTCTAGTATTTATTTGCACGTTATTACAGTTTTTTTTTGCACCAAAATGTGTTAAATTGCAAACTTTAACAATCGAGTGGAATGCCTCAGAAATTTAAAAATGCGCCATCTATTCGCATCAATTTTAAATGATCCGTCTACTAATCTTTGAAATGTGAATTAAGAGCCCAATATACCATAATTTTGTACTTAGGAGAGTTGATTAAACAAGAACATGCAATTTTTGTGTTCAATTACAGAAAATGTTAATTTTACGCACATTCAATAATAGATAGGTGGATACCGAGGTGCATGTCGCGCCATCTAGTGAGATTTATTTGAACCAAATTTTCTTTCTTAGCAATGAGACCCCGTGGTAAGGTATAAAGTATATAGGATAGGATAGATGGACCTCCCTTTCCGCATCTAGACTCCCATTTGGTCCGTATAGATAGTTCAACTCACCTTTGCAACGACATGTGTGCGTGCGCTTGTAATTACCATCATCAGCATTTTAACGTTCCCACTGCTGGGACACAGGCCTTTGCTCTGTGAGACGGAATGGGCAGTAATCCACCACGCGGGCCCAGTGCGGTTTGGTGGATGTCACATGTCTTCGAATTTTTGGTTCTATAACATGCCGGTTTCCTCACGATGTTTTCCTTCACCGTTTTGAGAGCAGTGATGATGAAAATGTTCACACAAAGTACGACCTACAACTTGTAAGTCGCGACCGTTACCACTGGGCCACCACTGCTCTTGTAGAGTATACAGTATCACAGATAATATAATACTAGCATATATATGCCTCATCCTATACAAAGAAACCGTGCCGATATAACTAGCGTTTTTCGTCTGATTAAGATGATTATTTTTACAAGTAATTCGATCGCGTTCGGTTCCGTTCCGTTCCACAGCTATAGATGTTGTTAGCAGGGACTTGCAAGTAAAAGGGTTTACTCGGTTCGTGACTATATTTTTCTTTAGAGACTAAAACAAATTATAGTATTTCGTTTTTATAGTTTTATTGTACCAAAATATCATCATCATCATATCAGCCGAAAGACGTCCACTGCTGGACATAGGCCTCCCCCAAGCGTCGCCACAAAATATACAAAATATCATCATCATCATATCAGCCGAAAGACGTCCACTGCTGGACATAGGCCTCCCCCAAGCGTCGCCACAAAATATACAAAATATCATCATTATATCAGCCGAAAGACGTCCACTGCTGGACATAGGTCTCCCCCAAGCGTCGCCACAAAATATACAAAATATCATCATCATCATATCAGCCGAAAGACGTCCACTGCTGGACATAGGCCTCCCCCAAGCGTCGCCACATTGACCGGTCGAGTGCGTCTCGCAACCAGCGGATTCCCGCAACCTTCACCTACAAAATATGTTACAATACAAATTTAACAAATCGGGCGGCACGCCTCAGATATTTAAAACAGCCCCATCTATTGAAATCAATATTAAGTGATCCGTTCAAATAATTTTTGAAATGTGAATTACGTGCCCAATATTCCATAATTTTGTGCTTAGGAATGTTGATTAAAAAAAAACATACACTTTTTATAATCAATTCTAGAAAATGTTAATTTTACACACAATTCAATAATAAATGGATGCAAATCGCGCCATCTAGTAACAATTATGGGGACCCCGTGACAGTATATAATGAAACGTTCTTATTTACAGGAGTACTGCAACAAAGTTCTGCGCCAGTGGTGGATGCTCTATGTCTGTTGGAGTTGGTGCTGCATCACTCCCCTGCCAACTTCCATGCTAAGTTACTACTCGTGAAACTGTACCATTTGTTAGGTAAGTGCTTTATTTCCTATTTTTGGGTTCTTGATTTGTAAACCAGTTATATAAATTAGGTAATCATACCAGCTAAAATCAAATTAATCAAAGATTTGATTTTTTTGCCGGAATTCCGGACTAGATGGCCGTCATAATGTGTCTTTCTTATCACAACATGCTTCTTAGTTTCTTTGTGTGAATTTTGAAGGCACTTAATACAAGGTTACAACCCACAACCCAGTGACTGTGTAACACAATACCCCTTGGCAAGACTGGTGTCAGATTTTCTTGCATCTGACTACCCGTAATGACTGTAAAATATTTACAAATGATCTTAATTCCCCTTCAAGTATATACTAAGAAAATACCTAAGAAAAAATTATTAAGATTTTGTGTGTTTTGCTGAGTCTTTTGTGTGCACTAAATAAATGATTTATCTATCTAACAAGCTTCTGCTTCGCCCGCGTGAAAAGTCAAGTTTTCTTATCCCAAGGGAATATTACACCGGGATGAAAAATAGTATATAGCTACACTAAAAAACTAGACTATAATCTGTCTCTGTCCCAATTTTCACCCGGATCCGTTCAGGCGTTATCACATCACACATCACATCATCAGCCTATTAATGTTCCCACTGATGGGACACAGGCCTCCTCTCTGTGAGAGGGAATGGGCCGTAATCCACCACGCGGGCCCAGTGCGGGTTGGTGGATGTCACATGTCTTCGAATTTTTGGTTCTAGGTCATGCCGGTTTCCTCACGATGTTTTCCTTCACCGTTTTGAGAGCAGTGGTGATGAAATAATTTACGCAAAGTAAAGCGCCTGCCTGCCTGGGCTCGAACCCACGACCTACAACTTGTAAGTCGCGGCCGATACCACTGGGCCACCACTGCTCTCGTTCAGGCGTTATATCGTAATTGATTAACAAACATACATCCATACACCATCCATCTAAACTTTCGCTTTTATAAGCTTCCGCCAGCGCCTTCTCCCGCGTGAGAAGTGTTTTTTTTATCCCAAGAGAACATTACAACGGGATGAAAAGTAGCATATGTGCTATTTCAGACTATAATCTATCTCTGTGCCAAATTTCATCCAGATCCATTCAGCCGTTCTGGCGAGATTGATAAGCAAACATACATCCATCCAAACTTTCACATTTATAATAATTTAGTAAGAAGTAAAATTAGTAAGATTTTCTCAACTAAAAAAATCTCTTCTAAAAGATAAGTTTTTTTCCCCAGGTAACGCATTAGCAGCGGACAGTATATACCAACGTCTAGAAGTGAAGCACATACAGCTGGTGTCGATAGGCTGGCTGCACTGTGCCCGCCTGGCCCCGGCCTGTGTTGCCAGCCGCGCGCTGCAGCTTTTGGCAGACACCAGGGCCTTCCTCAAGCACCACGGGAAAGATGTGAGCATAAAATAAAGATTTATGTTGTTGCAAACTAAATACAGGAATATAAAAAAATGTCTTTGGTACCTCTTGTTTTTATCATTTTTCGACACCGACTTCCGAAATGAAAGTTATTTTGCGCTTTTTAGTGTTTTGCTTTTGAAGTCGGTTCATTTTTTGTGAAAAAGTTTAAATTTTTCTCTTTTAAGTTTTAGTACACCATCACTAAAAATAAAAACTTGCTAAAAATAAGTCTTGCCTAAATTAAAAATCTTAATTTTTCCCTCCTCAGAGCGTAGAACACCTAACCTACGCCTACAAGTACGGCACGTTCGAGAAGCTGGTGGAGCTCGGCTTGTGGGGCGCGCGGCTGGAGGCGTGCGCCTGGGGGGCGGCGGCCGCCCGGGACCAGGCTCTCCTGTCGCAGTTGGCGGGGCCGCCTACCCTGCTGCATCAGCCTACGAGGTTGCCGCTGAGTGCCACGTGAGTATAATATGAGCTCATCTTCATCATTCAAGTGGAAGTGGAATCGACAAGAAAAAGAAGCCAAAAGATGTCCACTGCTGGACATAAGCCTCACTCAAGCATCGCCTCATTGACTGGCCCTGTGCTTCTGGCATCCAGCAGATTCTTGCAACCTTCACCAGGTCATCGATTGAAATTATGGGAGCCTTATCCACGCTGTGACTGCGTGTTCCTCCCCAACAGCTGTCTGTTCTGCGGGCAATGTGGCCCTCCTGCTGCCACTTAAAACTGGCAATTATTCGGTTTATTTCGGTTTACTTAGATATCCTGGCGCTGAAAAACTCCAACAATATATAGGCACGATTTTAGAGCGCTCGACGAAAGTGATGGGGTGATTTGCGCATGTGTACATTCACGCATAAAATTATTAAGTGTGATTTGAACGAATTATTTGTTTGTATGTAGGTAGTTTAAATTTTGTAAAGAATGGATATTTAAATAGCAAATTTTAACACAGTACGGTTTATGCACATTAGCGTATCATCATTTAAATAAATGCTTAATCTTTAAAAACGGGTATAAATATGTCACTAAATTAAATATATAAAAAGAAAGAAATACACAGTTATCAAAAAATCGATTCTGCGCATTTAAGGTCAGCTCTCTTAAACCGCGCCAATACCTGTACCTGTCCAATGGGGATGTGAACGCAACGCTTAGCGCAGATGTCGCTGGCGGCGCAATGACTGCTGTCAAATAGTTTTTGCTTTGTTTACATCACGAATTTTTTGTTATTTTTGAGTTTAAGCTGGTCTATCATAGTTATTGATAATAAATATTGTCCCTGGAAGCTTAAGGAATTGAAAGGCGAACTAAAAAAATGAGGAGCAAGGATTACTGGAAAGAAAACAGATCATATTGAGAGGCAGGCTTTTATATAATAAAATATTTTGCATCGGTGATATGATCTAGATTTGGATATTTTTTTAGCTGTAACAAGTTAATTCTTACTTGGCTCATGGTAGGAAAATTTACAAAAATGTTATCTACATTCCTAGAATGTGTTGGTACTCTTTAAGTTTTAGGTTAGAAGTTTTATTTTATTTTCGGCAATTAAAGCCCTCAAGCTTCTGAAGGCCAAGCAAATGACATTCCTGCTGTAGAACTTTATCAATACGTTAATAGCTCCAGTATATCGCCGAAAATTACCAAGCAATATAATTAGAGTTACTTTAACTGGTACATAACAACCTGTAAATTAAAATGTATAGCCTTTACCCAGTATTTTTTAGCATTGTATCTTTGGGCAATAAATGAACACCGTGGTTGGTACTTCCTGGTACAACACACAGGCATATTTCGAGAAAATTAAAATTTACTGTATGATAGGTTATAAAATGTATGGATTTGACAGCTTTCAATAGCCATAGCGACGATGCGCCACCTATCGTGAAAAAATGGCAGTTCACATCCCCATTGTCCATTGCCTTTCAGAACTAGTCAATACGCAGCAAGGTATAAATTGATAAGCATGTATTTTACTTTTTCTTGTAATCAGTCTGGTATTCAAGAAATTTGATGCGAATATGAAGAAGACATTAAGTTAAAACGGGCTGGTGTCTGCTTCAACTCCGAAGAAGACACAATTAACAATATGTTTCCTATTTTCAGCGACAACCGCGACCTAAACGTCATAGTGAACTTCGAGCCGCCACAATTCCAAGACGACCAGCTAAAAAGCCGGACTTTCGACCAGGAGATCTCCTATCTCCGGCTAAAGGACGCCTTAGTGTCGGCCATCGCGCTGTGCATAGAGCTGGCGGACAGCCGGCCGGTGGAAGACAAGAAGCTCCACTATGAACAGCTGAACACGTGTGTGGACGCCTTCAGTGCGGCCATGGATAAGTGTCGGCAGGTCTACTGTGAGAAGGAGCGGATTAGTATATCGGCGCCGTTCCCGTCTAGGATTATTGGTGAGTGTTCAAATTATTACGTTAGTCGAAGAATTAATTTGAATAAGATTATTCTTCAGTATCAGTATCATTCAGTATTGATGGTAAAAAAGTTCATAATTATATGTGTGACCCACAATTCAGATACGAGCAGCACTTTTGAATAGCCAAGGAATCATTGCTGAGTTATAAAACCGGCCAAGTGCGAGTCGGACGCGCGCGCTATGTGTTCCGTACCATTATCGCAAAAAACGGCAAAAAATTAATGTTTGTTGTATAGGAGCCCCACTTATATATTTAACTTATTCTGTTTTTAGTATTTGTTGTTATAGCGGCAACAGAAATACTTCATCTGTGAAAATTTCAACTATCTAGCTGCCACAGTTCATGAGATACAGCCTGGTGACAGACGGACAGACAGACAGACGGACCGCGGAGTTTTAGTAATAGGGTCCCGTTTTTACTGGTACGGAACCCTAAAAAAGTCAGTTTACCAATTGGTAAACTATCTATCAATTTCAAAGCACCCATGGTTAATCTTATTTATTTTTGACAAAACATTTAATTGCCCTGTAATATTTTATTTGTTTAGTAACACCATCACTTATTGCAGGATCATAATGTGCACAAAAAATCGTATTAAATTCCTAATTTGGGCAGTTATTTTTTTACGACAAACGTTGTGCTGTCCAGTGTCCACTCCTCCACCTCAAATTTTCCACAACACGATCTCATATTGTTTCATTTTCTCATAATCACCCGTATATTCCCAGCATTTGTAAACTCGCCGGTCCCCTACCGGGAGTTGTACGCGACGATCCTGCGACTAGTGGGCGAGCTGGCGGTCGGTCGCACGAGCGCTGCGCACGACGCGTGCGACGCGGCCGCGCGGTTGTTGCCCAAGGCGCAGGTACAGCTGCAGGCTGAGCTGGCAGTCAAGGGAGACCCCGTCTGGAGTATGAGAAACTGTCTTGAAAGTTTATCTAATTATTTAGAGGTGAGTTCATTCATTTCCTTTATTCACTAATAATTAACATTGTGCCTGAATGTTTACAAAATAATACAAAAAATAAACATGATACAATACCTACGATTAAATATCAACACAATCAATGAAATAAAAATTTTAAGAGTTTACTTGAATCTACCATAATGTGGGTTCCGGAAAAATGTATGACGACACCGCGGCAAAGATGTCAGGACGTACTTGATACCTACAGTCAGGACTTGCCTACAATTGCCCAAAATCGGCCGAAATGGAGAAGAAGGAAGAGGATTCTTTGGCCTGCAGTTCGATGATTCAAGTTAAATTTAGATAACTGTTTTTATTGCTTTGTTCTTGACATTTTGGGTTTTGATATACGGAAGAAAAGGAGGTGAATGGTAGCGTGACGGTTGACAAAGAGAATGAAAGAAGAAATAGTATTTATTGAATAGCCGTGTAATCCGGACAATCAACAACTCCAAATAAGTGGAGTTTCTTGTCCGTTCTTCTCCATAACAAGCTACTTTTCCGAATGGACGGTAGAATCAATTATTATTACTTTTAAGTTTAATTTTTCGACGTTCAAAAGTGCCGCTTGATGGCTTAATTGAAATAAAGAAGTTTTGATTATGATTTTGAATAACAATTGTTTGCACGAAAGAGTATACTAAGCCAAGCCAGGATCCGAAGCAAACGGATACAGATCTAGAACTCTTTTAGATGCTTCTTCATCGCGCTATCTCTTTCAACCAGAACATAGCTGAGTATATAACTCATTAACATTATTAAAATCTATAATTCTCTTACATTAATAAATTATACTTAGGAAAGCAACCACTTCTAATCAAACATTGAATGATGAAAGAGAAAATAAAATTGTTCGTTATTTTTTTTTTTTTTTTAAAACAAACTGTTTTCGTATTCTTCTCTACCCTTTTATTTGATAACCATATCATGGCAGTGCATAAAAAATAACTAGTCTGCCAATTGGATTTAGAATGACGTCACTTAGCTGACCATGAATTGTCATTTAAACTAAATGTGTATGCAAAATTTGATCTTAATTGGTGGTGGATAACTGCTTTAAAATTCAGTTCCAAGATTAGACCCGAACACACTTACATACATACATTACAAGTTAAATAAAAGCTTGTAATTAACTGTCAATCCATTGAACCTCACTGAAAACAAAAGAAGTCAGTGTTTATTTAAATTTCTGTTATACAGTGAAGTACAGTGTGATCCAACACGTGCAATGAGTCAATAATTATATGATTACTAGCTGACCCGGCAAACTTTGTTTTGCCACAAAAACACCTAATATGCATCTACCCTACCTACCCTACCCTACCCTACCTACCCTACCCTACCCTACCTACCCTACCCTACCCTACCTACCCTACTTACCCTACCTACCCTACCTACCCTACCCTACCTACCCTACCCTACCTACCCTACCCTACCTACCCTACGCTAATTTTCCTTTTTTTTTTTTTTTTTGTAAATCTAAACCATTCTCGAATCTCCACGAACACACACAAAAAATTTCATCAAAATCGGTCCAGTCGTTTAGGAGGAGTTCAGTCACATACACACGCACACAAGAAATATATATATTAAGATTACATTTACAACAGACAAACAACACACAAATAATTTACGAATCGCACTTACCAACATTAAAACAACACAAAATTTAAAATTCTCAGTCAACCGAATTAATTAAATTACATTCAAGATATTTTAACATAAACAAAAATCATTAGTCAATAATAAAAGTTTAACTATTACAATTCAATAATCTAATAATAGAAATAATTTAATTACATTTACAAAAAATTACGATTTAGTCTGTCAGTCAGATAACCTAAAAATATTTGACACGTATTTTTTCGTATACCACGTAAACAAAAAGTTAGTACGATACAGTGCGTGGAAATATCGTGTGACGTCACGGTGTGCTACTCTTTATACTGACAAAGTGACGTCACAAGTCCCCATTCCTAAACTTTGATGAGCTTTTTTATTTATTAGATAAAGCAAAAAACTCGGGTCCAATATTATTTGATAATCTCACTGACGGACTAAATAGAATTATCATTTTTCTACCCAGGAAACATCCCTATTATTCAACAAACAATATTTAAAACAAAACAATTTAATTTCCAGTTCATAGGTATCATAACATTCTTGCTGGGCGTCTGCAACGAGCTGTTCTCTCCCACCAACACCAAGAAATCCAAGAAGAAGACCAGCCATTCGCCTGATGAGCTCAAGACCTCCGAGCTACTGAACAAACTCAACCAGACCGTACAAACCTCCATCAGCTTCCTCGAAAGAATCCTCGACGAGTGGCCTAAATACGAATTCGACAACAACCTTGACGAAACCCTCGCTAAATTAACCCTAGACGAAAAATACCAAAGCCCAGTAGAAAATAAACTTAAAAACGGACGTGATGACATGCTCACTGATGTTGGCAACATTCTCAAAAGAAAATCGAAATATCTAAAGACTCTGCTACAATGATGCCTTGCAGCTGCGCGCTTGTACGAAATAATTAAGTATTGTTTTTATAATAAAATATACATATCTTGTAAATACTTTTGTCTTTGCTGCCCGCGGTTGTTGGCTACTACCGTCGATACAGTTATATCGGATTACCGGCGAATACCATGTAGAGGTACTCGCGTATAGTTCTCGCTACACTTCTTGTCCGCCCTGAAGTTGGCTATAATGGCTGCGCAGTAGCAAATCTCTTACAAAAACAGCACCGTTTCGTGCCTTGTGCATCGGAAATCCAACTTCAGGGCGGCCCAGAAGTTTGGCGAGAACCATGTGTTCATAAGAAGTTGTGGCTTCAGCAGCCTTATTCTGTCACACACTCCTATTTTCCGATGATATAGTTGTCGAACAGAACAGCACTAATTGCGTTCCTTTATTGAAAGATCAAAGTACACGCGCACGCTTTTACAGTATTCATTGCGTGTTTGACGAGACTGTCGAGTAGATGGGTTTTTAAACATATGAATGCAAGAAAAGGACACGCGCGCGTATTCTTTGAAGTTACGCAATTAGGGTGGCGATTTTCAAACGCAGAACAGCATAATTTTTTGCGGGAATTTGTGTAAAATAACAAATTAGAACATTGTCACAAACAAAAAAAAAATAGTATAATTATTATTATTGCTAAATGGAATGGAATATAAAAAAAATGTGTGTGTGTACCAGAGTACACAGGTAAGAAGTGAAACTTCTTTACGACATATCATTTTTCTACTATTTGCAACTTCACGAAAATGGGGTAGATAAGGCTTAAGCCTTAAGAAAAACAATTTTTTCCGTATTAAATTAAAGCTATTTTATTATTATAGACATGCATACAATTAATGAGTAATTTATATTTATAAATTAATTAATTTATAAATATTAAAATCATGCTCATACGTGTTGAATTTATAAAACGAAATATATAATCACTCACTTTTCTTGTAAATTCGCTTAAATTTGAATAAGTCTTTTTACTAAACTTTGATAAAAAAAAGCAACATGGCGCGTAACCGAAAAACGTGACGATAGAGTCCGTCCAACGAAAGAAGTCCCGTAGACGCGGCGCTAGTTTCTATGCGACTGTACGCTGTCCTCTAACAAATCTTGTTAGTTCCATGTATTTTCGCGGGACTTTTTTCGTTGGACGGACTCTACGTACAAAATTTTCTACCATACGTCGATAAAGAAGTTTCACTTCAAAAATTTTAAGTTTACCTTGTAGGTATATGACTTTAAATATTTCACTGTGAGATGAGCAAACGATTACTGTTGGGAGCGTGTTACACAATAAGGCTGCGGGTTATACAGTAATCCCAAATCTTTTTGTCCGTGCTGAACGTAGGCCTTCCGATGCGTGTGGCATGGCGCGCTGCTGTCTTAGTATGAAATTTACTACTGCGCAGCCATTTGTAACCAACTTCAGACCCGCCGAAAAGATTGGGGATTACTATACCTACTGACCTAGCACGATTGTTGTAACTGAATCAGTCAATAATAGTTATAAATACGTCCGTATTTCATCAGGAATCTTCAAATATAATAAAATTACATTATAATGAAACCAATGTGCGATAAAACAATGAAATTTTTAAAATAGATTTACAGAAATTTGCCTTATTATGTATGTTAAGACATGAAATAGCATATTGTTGTTAAGACAATCGTCGTTTAGTTGACTTACAGCCAGCTTTAAAGCTTAACTTAAGATAGACGCTGTTAACCAACTTTTTGAGGGTCCTATTATACTGGTGACTGCTGCACGAGATTAAGTTGTATAGTTCGATTCAAACTTAATGTTGTCTCGGAGCATTCCGTAAGTCGGTGAGCAACTGAGCAGTAACAATTTCAAGTGACAGAGGGGTTTGGGGACGGGGACTTCCGCAGCGAGTTGCAAAATTCAAAACCGCCGATAAGTTTGAATCAAGCTGTATGAAAAATTACTCTTGCATGTTTCTAGAGCAGGTCTCTCCCGCCAGTATTAGGCACTTTGAAAACGAATTGATTGCACTTCCAATTTTATCCAGTCTGTATTCACAACTAGTCTTCCCGTGTCTTCTGAAAGCTAATAAAATTAATAAAAATAGTATAAAGCAACATAATCTGTAAGTTTTATTTCTATTCGAATTATAATATTTTCTAATAAATACTATATATTATTGGAATGTTTGAGAAAGCGTGCTTGAATATTTTGTGAGATAACCAGTAATCCATGCAATTTAATTACATACTAAAATACTCCACATTTTTAGTCAAAATGTAGCATTTAATATACTAATACTGGACAGAATGCATACGAAACGGTCAACTTAACTGAGCGCTTAGTGAGAGTTCTGTCTCATGCTAGATCGCGTTAACGTAAACGTCAATTTGTATTGAAACTGGATAAGCGCCGTCTGGTGACGGTAAGGAGAAACCTATTTTTTTTGTACACATTTTGACATAAGAGATCGTTTACGTTACGCGGTTGAGCGTGAGCATAAACTCGCACAAAGGGCTCTGACTCTCGCTATCGGCGCACGCGCACGAGGTGAACGCGGGCGTCGCGTGGTTAAACGGGGGTTGGTTCGTATTCCAGCGAGGTGCACAGTTAATTTGAAGTACAACTGTTACTGAAAGGCGACCGTTCAGTAAAATGCCCCGCCCTGTACAAAATTTCTAAATATAAATATGCATAATAATACAAGGAATCCTTGAGTCATTAATTCATTATTGCCTAGCAGGCTAGCTAGTAATTAGAAATTTCTTTTGGGGTTCAAAAATGCTCAAAAACACACAAATTACCATTTATGCATCCTAGAAATAAAATTAGACTAATATTTAAAAAAAAATGTTGACAATTCGAACAAATTCTTTTGCATTAGAAAAATAATCACGATTTGGTGCTCAATAGGAGCCTTATTTATGAAAATCTCTGAGATCGTTAACAAATCAAATTATTAGCAAATTCTTTAATCAAATCCTCTATAGATTTGAGTATAGAATGGGCTATGTAATCACTAATCGGTGTCGAGATTTTTATAATTATGGGTGTAATAAGCCAGCGGAAATATAGTTTTATAGAAGATAAAGAATCATTTTAAAGATGTTCTCTGCCTAACGGATAGTGTGTAATTAGATTAATCGGCGCATTGATTGTACCTAAGAGTGAATATTACGATTTTGTATTAAATTATAATTTATAAAGCCATTTTTGTTGTTTTATTTATTTCCCAAAAATGTTAATAGGGGAGAACGCGCTGGATAGAAAAAAAAAGGTTGGAAATTAACAGCCCAGCTGTAACTAAACCTAACTAAAATGTTATGCTAATATTATTATCTGTGACTACTTAGCGAGAGGCCTTCCCGAAACAATCTACCCTATGAGAGAAAAGAGTATGGAACGTGTACCCAATATTAAACTCCTGGCATACCTAGAAGAAGCAAACGATATCCTTAGTGACCGCCAATATGGCTTCCGCCGACATCGGTCTACTGAGGATCTTCTAGCGTATGCCATTCACATCTGGAGTGAGGCCATCGAGAGGCACAGGGAAGCGCTTGCCGTCTCACTCGACATCTCGAAGGCTTTTGATAGGGTCTGGCTCGAAAGGCTTATTGGTAGGCTTCCTTCATTCGGTCTGCCCGGTGGTCTGTGTGATTGGATTGCAGGCTTCCTGAGTGATCGGTCCATTCGAGTGGTTATTGATGGCTGCTCGTCGGACCAATTGGATATTAATGCCGGGGTCCCTCAGGGGTCGGTACTCTCAGCAACTTTATTCTTGCTTCACATTAACGATCTGCTAAAACCTTTGGGTATGCAGACGATAGTACTGTTGCTGAGAGATACTTGTCCAACGCTCGAACTACCGAGCCTCAGATCCAGTCACTCCGGGAGGCCATGTTAAAGCGCTTGAACCTGTCCTTGCAGGCATTCTCCGAATGGGGCGATGCCAATCTGGTCAGGTTTAATGCTGTTAAAACCCAGGCGTGTCTTTTTTCCGCTAAAAAGAGCCAATTTCACGCGGCTCCAACTTTCCGAGATTTGACCGTGCCAATAACTGACAATCTTGAGCTTCTTGGCGTTACGTTGACATCGACTCTCAATTTGGGCCCGTACATTGAGGCAAAGGCTCAGCTGGCTGCCAAAAAGCTGGGGACCCTTGCAAGGAGAGAAGTAGTGTTAGAAGGTACTGCACGCCAGAACAGCTGCTCAGCTTGTATCAAGCGCAAGTTCGATCATGCATGGAGTACTGTTCTCATCTCTGGGACGGATCTGCCAAATACCAGCTTGATGCACTAGAGTCGATCGAAAATCGGGCCAAGAGGTTCATCGGCAATGAGGCACTGGTTAAGTCAAAGCTCCAGAGCCTTGAACATCGTCGCCGAGTTGCCAGCTTGTCGATTTTTTATCGTTTACATTTCGGGGAGTGTGCGATTGTATTTAATGATCTAATTCCGCCAAGCCCGTTTCATCATCGGATTACAAGACTTACGGCGGGTACATGGTGGACATCCCACCCATACGCACTAAACGTTTTGGAAATACTTTCATTGTGCGTACAGCTAAGGAGTAGAATTTCCTGCCGGAGTATGTTTCCCGATAGCTACAATCTAGGGGTCTTTATGTTAAGAGTGAATAGGTTATTTCAAGGCAAGCGTGCTTCACCCTCGACCACATCATCCCTTACCATCAGGCGAGATAGTGGTCAAGCGCGAGCCTATTTTAATTAAATAAATAAATCTACCCCCCGTTGCTAGCTCTTTTTCCAGCCACCAACCAGCGTCAGCCTGGCGCGGGTTGCTTATCTTATAATCAGAAATAGATCACGCTATTTGTGGTAGTAACGCACAATAAATCGTGTAGCAAGCAGTTTTGTGACAAAACAGAAACCAGGCCACAGGCACAGACGACAAGTCTTTCGCGTCAAATTGTCTACAGTAGGTATGTACGCGAATTCGAACTTGTATATGGTCTCAATATATCTATGCTACAAATTTTAGACTCTAACTTTCATAAGCATGCCTTAACGCGTCCAGTCCCGCGAGTCCGGTTCGTAGTTGGCCGATTTTTCATTCATAATTTCTTAAGAAATAAATAAATAAAACGCACTATTATAGTTCAATAACACATTTATTTAATAAACGGTAATACCAAGTTTCTTAGAAAAGTACATAATAGTGTGAAGTTAGTATAGTAATAGGCTGCAGACAACAGACGAGCATTTTATGCTCACCTTACTAACATACAGTATTTCGCAATATTTTTGACCGGGCTGAACGTAGGCGTGGTGTCTCATCCCGTACAAAGAAACCGTGCCTACGTACTGTACTGATTATTTTTTGTACATCGATCGCGTTCGGTTCCGTTCCAATCAATCAGATGAAAAACGCTAGTTACGTCGACACGGTTTCTTTGTATGAAATGAGGCATCTGTATGCTAGTGTTATATTATCTGTGGCATAGGCTTGCCGATGTGCATGGCACGGTGCGCTGCTGTTTTAGTATGCGAATTACTACTGCGCAGCCATTTGTAGCCAACTTCAGACCGCCCAAAACGATCGGGATTGCTGTAACTGTTAACCGTAATGCATTCTCCTTGTGCGAATCATTTCCTTGTTGTGCAGTATTTGAAGTAAAACTAAAAATTCAGTAACATTAATTACGTCGGTTAAATGCGTTGTTTATATGTTTATTTTATATCTATTTTAAAATGTACTACATAAAATTGTCTTATTATTGTAAGTACTAAGAATATAGTGGAGATTGTTACAACTGGCACAAAATATGCGAGACTAATACATTAATTTACGCATAATTATACATTTTTAGATCTTAAGAGTATTATACTCGAAGTTATAATTGTAATAATATTTATATACTTACTTTATACGTTTATTTTTAATGACTAATACAAGCATGTATAGAAGGCGCATTTTCTACACAATATAGGTATATACTTAGAAAAATTTCCTGCATCAAATTGCTAGATCACTGTCATGACAAATCATATTTAGGCTCTCAACATCAAAGGACGATCCCAGCACTTAGCACCTGTTTACAAGCAAAAGGTATACTTTCTTAACACTAGATCTAGGTAAAATGAACGCTTATAACATCAACATTCCGTAAAAGTACACAAATATAGCATTCGATAAATAGTATATCATATAACACTACATAAAAGATTGTATATTTATTCGGTATAAGTAATAGTTTCTTATTAGACTAGGCAAGGAAACGAGATGATACATAAGTTTTACACACTGCTGAAACATTGAGGGTCAACGATATTTGGCCTATCTCTAATAGTATAAAACGAAATTCTGTCTGTTTCTCCGCTTAGTTTTTTTTTTTTTTTTTTTTACTATGTATAGGCCTGTGTTTGACCACAATCTCACCGTGGTCAGTGATGATGTGGCCGATGGTGGTAAGCACACAAAGCCTAGAAGGGAACTGGCTCTCAAGTGCTGCTGTCGGAACACACCGGAAGGTGCTTGGCGACAGATTTTCAACTTGAGGGTGGTTGCCAGCCAAGCGGGTACTACAAAGTACCCTACCACCGTGCTATGGTTTCCTCACGATGTTTTCCTTCACCGAAAGCTCAAGCTCATTGTAGGATTCGAACCCGCGACCTTCGTCTCGGTATCCGACGTCACTACCACTGAGCTATCATCGCCTTAAAAGTTCTTCTAAATGCAACGGATCCATCGTCAACTTCGAACCTAACCTATCCGTGTCGGGGTGCCTTAAGCTCCCGAGCTCCCTTCGCTCGCTCTTGGACTAATTCATTGACCATAATTATCGTACTTAGCAATATTCATGATTAACAAGTTTTACTATAAGAACCACCCTGAAATCGTGTAAAAACACCTGCTTCATACATTTATACATATTTGCATAACTCGACGAAATAAACTGATCATCAGATTTTTTAAGATGCTCTCTTTTTGCGGCAATGTGTATCAACCATGTATCTCTCAACTTGTTCTTTTCTTCCCAAGCCCTTTATGAATGCCTAAGTCTGGCTTATTTTATAAACAGGATTACAATATCAAAATTTTCCATGACCACTTTGAAAAGTGACCTGTTTCAAGCCAGGAAAACGCTAAGACAAAATAGTATATAAGTATACAACACCATAAGTATAACACGGTCAGCTTAAGTGTGCAATAGGTGCTGTGACGTCACTGACGTTCGACTCTCGCTATTGACGCACGAGGCGGACGCGGGTAGGCAGTAGGGGTAAATTGACCGTGTATTAGGTATATATCATCTAACCCAAAATGCGTATAAGACTAGAATAACAAAAGATACATTTTGGAATATATAATTATAAATAGTATTTATTGCTTCACTAAATGCACAAGTTTTATTTGAGCTGTAGACATAAATATAATTTTCATTTGTTTTTGTTTGTTTTTTTTTCATTTTCAATTCAAAATAATTTTAGAGATTCTCCTACGTCAGATCAATAAAAATATTTTTTTTGTTAAATCGTAAACACATTCCACATAAAAGCAACACTTGTGTTTCCATAAGATATGGAGCCAGACATAGTTTTATTGCTGTTGTTAATAAGGAGCTCAATTATTTTTAATAGTGTCAAATTAAATCAGCATTCGCAGCCGAGATAAAACTTCGATCATTTTTCGGGGACAACGATCGCAAGGAGTTATATGAAATATGAGTTTAGAAAATCTGTTAGTTTTTTTGTTTTATCGCGTTATTGTAAACAAAGTATGTATTTAGGATATTTTGGCACCAAAATGGTTGCCGCACTTAGTCCATAAGCCAATTTAATTTGACCCTGCATTCAACTCGCCCTCCTGCTAAACTATCGTATCATTATTAGAATGATCGTAAATTAGAGCAAATAGTCCGCTAACCTCAATTAGTTTAGCGCATTCTCGAGTAGCAGTATTATATAAAATAACTAACAGTAACCCCATGAGGACACAATCCCATTGAGAGCTATTAACCAGAGTGGCAACATCTATGCCACCACATCAAAACAAAAAAAAAAAGACATGACGTCACACAGATAACCGCGTAAACAGAGTTCGCCGCGCGATTTGAACATATTCAATAGCCCGACAACAATTATCGGGCTGTTGCCAGGACCAGACACAGCACTCGTCGGAAAATCCTCTCTTTTCAATGGAGTTTGTGGGTAGATCTAAAATCTATATATAAAAGAGAAAGCACGTGTGTTCCTTATAGACTCCGAAACGGTTGGACCGATTTTAAAGAAATTTGGTATGGAGATAGTTTGAGACCCTGGGAAGGACATAGGATAGTTTGTATTCCCTGGGAATGATAAAACGCTTTTTACGCGGGCGAAGCCGCGAGCTGAAGCTAGTGTTTGATAAAAGAAATTGACAGTATAGAAGTTTACTAGTTTGGAAATAGAGTAAACCAGCTACAGCTAACAATAGGACTGTGCCCTAAGATTACAAGAAAAATGTATTCGAGATAGTTGTGAAGATCACAAAGTGTGCCATTATGTTGTCAAGTAATTAATAATAAAAAAGTAAATCATCACAATAATATAACAGAAATAATCATTTTAAGCTTACAATACAAATTTTAAACATTTTCGTAAGTATTAACACGCATGCTACGTATAAATATAAGTGGCGACGTGAGACGGGGTCGTATTCTGAATATTCACTTCACTAATCCTTTCAATGGACTTCTAAGTTTGACAAATTGTTTTTTTTTTCAGATCATGTGGTGTACGAGTAGTCATTTGTCTAAACCTCTTTTAAGTCTGACGCTGAACGTTGTTAATGTGCCGTGTCAATTAGTATGACCGTTTTGAAAGGAGTGTTACTAATAGATTTTAAGTAAATCCCCGGCGTGCGATTTTTCTTAGGTCACCCATTCACGTCGCCACTGACTAAAACTAAATTAGTATCAAAAGCGACAAACTTAAGAGATTCTATAAAAATACAAATATTATAACAAATCATCGAAAAGGCAATAAGTAATCCAAAAATAAAATTAAATAAAAAATATAGATGTACGTATCAAAAATTCACTTGTGCATGGACAGCTAAAATGCTGCCATAGTTTCCTCCTTGAATCCTCCTATTATATTTACAGCATTCCAGGACGATCAGACTCCTGGTTGCCAGACTTCTCGAAGAACATGAAGTCCTGGAAAGGTAATAGAAATCATCAGTCAACGTATTAATGATTTACATCATGGCATATGCAGAGAGAAAAAACCGTATTTTGAATTAACTTTTTTTATTTATGTATAACTTTTTAGTAAAAATTTTTTTTCGAATTTGAAACATTTATACATAATTATACGTGTTATATATTTTGAAATCACCTCTTAAAACCCTTTATTTTGAAACCCCACAAGATGGGTTTCGAAGAAAAAAAAAAGGGCTGCACAATATGGCGCCCAAAAGCTGCCATTTTTCTATTTTTACACTCGCAAGGTTAAGAGGAATCGATTGACGTAAAAATCATCAAAATCGGCCAACACGTTTGGTGTCTAGAACGACACATAGGAACAAAAATACATACATACATAGACTGGTAAACACATTACCCGTCTTCTGCAGTCAGGTAAAGCCTGACACCAGTCTTGCCAAGGGAGGATTACTGGGTTATGGAGGTTACGGTTACGCTACAAGTAAAATATTGGTACTCATACCCCAACATTGACAGCATAATCAGCATATTATAATGTTCCCACAGCTGGGACACAGGCCACCTCTCTGTAAAATGGCGGCTTTATCCACCACGCGGACCCAGTGCGGGCTGGTGGATGTCAAATGTCTTCGAATGTTTTGGTTCTAGAACATGCCGGCTTCCTCACGATGCTTTTCTTCACCGTTTCCCGTTTCCGTTTTTATCCCTATTCTCAAATCCCCCCCCTCCCTTCCCCCTATCCCTATCCCTTATCCCTTTTTTCGCACTTAGACGGCTCCCATTTGGTCCGTTGTGGTTGTGCGTGAATGCCTCCTCTCTGTGAGAGGTAATCCACTAGTGCGGGTTGGTGGATGTCACATGCCGGTTTCCTCACGATGTTTTCCTTCATCATTTTGAGAGCAGAGGTGATGAAATAATTTACACAAACTAAAGCGCCTGCCTGGGTTCGAAACCACGACCTACAACTTTTAAGTCGCGGCCTTTACCACTGGGCCACCACTGCTGCCGAGAGTAGGGGTGATAAAACAAATGGAAGCGCCTGTCTCGTTTCGAATCCACGACCTACTTGTAAGTTGACTTAGTTACTTACTGCGCCACCGCTGCTCGTATGCAATGCAGAGCAAGATTATCCCTGCCCTATATTTGTCCTCTAGACTGTTATATCTATTGTTAATATCACAAACCAAACAAAGTGATGTATTGCGTATATTGTTTTCTTTGTTATAGATTTATTAATATAGTTAGATAGTTCTGGATGTTGATAACATTGTAACAACATGTTTAAAGTAAACTGTCGAAGCCTCGTCGGCAGTTGGCACTAATCTACTAATATTATAAAGAATTGTGAGTTTGTGACGTTGTAGGGAGTAATCTCTGGATCTACTGAACCGATATTGAAAATTCTTCCACCAGTATAAAGCTTCATTATTCCTGAGTGTCATAGGCTATAATATATTCTCAAAAAAAAAATCCTTATGAAAATTTAAATAATGTAACACAAAGTAGCAAAATGATGCATATAAAATTCATTCTTTGGCGTGTGCTGAAAAAACTATTGATGATACATAAAACATATGTACTACATGATTAGATAAGGTAGGGTAGGTAGGGTAGGGTAGGTAGAGTAGGATAGGTAGGGTAGGTAGGGTAGAGTAAGTAGGGTGGGGTAGGTATAGTAGGTGGATAGAGTAGTTAGGTAGGTAGCCAAAAGACGGGAGCGAAGCCCCGGGGATCAGCTAGTATGCCATATTTTACTCAATTACGAATAAGCTAAAAGGAGAGTTTATAAAGAGTGTTCTTAAAGGTTTGGTTTTTAAAATGCAATAAAACACGCAAAAATTAATGTAATTGCCATGGTATTGACTTTGTTTAAAAGATATTCTTATGCCATTAGAGCTTAAACATAATTTCGGGCATATCGGCGCCACGGCTAGCTTCAATTAAGCGTAATTGAGCAGTCCAATAATCGACAGTTTATACAACAAGAATTTTAATCTATATAAGCAATCTTTGCTACTTTATTTAAACAATCCTCGAAGATTGTTTTCTTGTTTCATACTTTTTAGACAGCGATTTATTTGTATTCAGATTTTAGAATTTAAAAATTATATTTTTTTAAACTTATATTTTTTATTAAACTTATATTATATTTTTAATTTTTATATTATAATTATATTTTTACTTATATTATAATTTAACTTATATTATAAAATTATATTTTTTTAAACTTATGTTTGATGAATATTGATGGCATCCTTCATCAGTGTCTATCGTACGTAGTAGTTACCTAATTGAACAACTTAAATAATTAACATTCAAAATGACGTTTTCTGGTCTAATTTTTTTGACTTTGAGACCCCGACGGGGTCAACCCATAATTGAGAAACCTTTAGACATTTAAATAATCCCATTTTACAGCCCGTTCATCCGATTTTGACTTCTATTGCGTTGGTGATATGACAAATGGCAGCTGTAGTGAACAGTTAGTTTTGATAACAGGTTTAAGGTTTTTATGCTATCCTTATATTTATGGGATAGAACTCAAAATCGGTTGAACGGACTGTAAAAAACCAGCCAAGTGCGAGTCGGGCTCGCACACGAAGGGTTCCGTGCCATTATCGCAAAACACTGCAAAAAAATCACGTTTGTTGTATGGGAGCCCCCCTTAATTTATTTTAATTTAATAATTATTATTTTTTGAAGAGAATATATAACTAAATATTCTGTGAATATTTCAAGCGTCTACCTTTTGCCGTTATTAATATCGATCAAAAAACGGCAAAAATATCACGTTTGTTGTATGGGAGCCCCCCTTAAATATTAATTTTATACTGTGTTTAGTATTTGTTGTTATAGCGGCAACAGAAATACATCATCTGTGAAAATTTCAACTGTCTAACTATTACGGTTCATGAGATACAGCCTGGTGACAGACAGACAGACAGACAGACGGACAGCGAAGTCTCAGTAATAGGGTCCCGTTTTTACCCTTTGGGTACGGAACCCTAAAAAAGGGTTGTAGACATTTCTAATGTTATTTCAAATGTAGTATAGCTTAGTAAAAAGTGTTTTATGATCCCAAGGGAACAATACACTGGGACAAAAAGATTCCTATTTCCTAATCCAGGTTCTGGTCTATCCGTTCAGCCGTTAAGGCACAAACTCGCATGTGAATTTATAATATAAGTTACGATTTAATCTTTTGAGTGCCTAAAACGTGGATCCACGCGAGACACAATGGCTTTTTAATTGTTTCGGTAATTACGGCATTCAACCGGTTAACTTATGTTTTTTTTTTCCTTTTTTATCTTGCAATCGGTTATTTTATTTATTTATATATACTTTATTGTACACCAGAAAATACAGGCACAAAAGAAACTTTACAACGGGCGGCCTTCTCGCATCAACCTTTAGCAGATTTTTTGTGCGGACTTTGACTACTGAGGTCCATTCTTCCAGCGAAGAATGTTCCTCTAAAAATTGTTTTCACTTTATTTAATAAAGTCCCTTAATTAGTGGAATTTGAGCCTTTTCATGGTAATTGGTTCGCTTAGGGCTATGGCTAAGGTGTTGGTATGTGATGTTATTCGTTGCTTGTATGTCTGTATTCTGTTTTATTTCCTCTTTTATTGTTTTTATTTCTAGATGCTCATGTATTCCTGAGATCTTCATAAACCATGGAGCATTTGATATTATTTTGAGAGCTTATTATGTATAAATCTATATATATAAAAGAAAGTCGTGTTAGTTACACACTTTATAACTCAAGAACGGCTAAACCGATTTGGCTGAAAATTGGTAGGGAAGTAGCTAAGAACCAGGAGAAGGACATAGGACTTTTTATCCCGTTTAGGGTAGGGTAGCGTAAGTAGGGTAGAGTAGGTAGGGTAGGGTAGGTATGTAGGTAGGGTTGGGTAGGTAGGGTAGGGTAGGGTAGGTAGGGTAGGGTACGGTAGGGTAGGGTAGGGTAGGGTAGGTAAGGTAGGGTAGGTAGTGTAGGGTAGGTAGGGTAGATGAATGTTTGGTGTTTTTATGGCAAAACAAAGTTTGCCGGGTCAGCTAGTTATTTATAAAAATAATGTAGATTTTGATTTTGACCTAATAATATTTAAAAGAATAATTTGGTTACTTACGATGAGGAAACAGGCTCCAAGCAGGACCGCCTTTATCTTGACATCCAGATCCATGGGGAAGGTGATGCCGAAATAGTCGGAGTCGGTGAACGCTTCTCGTGCCAAGCCCGACCACTGCTTCGTTATCTTGCCAACCTTGGTTTCTCCGTCCTTAGAGTATACCTGAAATAATACATTTTACTTAGATTATATATAAACATCATCTTTTTACCCAAAAGACGACCACTTCCTGTTTTTTCGAATAAATTATATTTTCCGATTACCTATCATAAGATCGAAAAATATTTGACCGAATGTCATTTCACCTAAAACTTTTCAACTATTACCTATCGTTTCGTTTTTTTTTTACTTGATCGAAGTCACGTCTGTCACTGTCTCAGTTGACCTATTATCAATTCGTTCTTTTTTCGTTACTTCGATATTTCATTTGGTCGAAAAACTTTTTACCGAAGTTACACATAGCCGAAATAACATTTGTTCGAAGTATTTATTTTTATACGCATATCAAAATACTAAGTGAGAGAGAAACAGTGGGCGAATACAAATGTTTAAAACAACGCCTTGAAAAAAAAAATTGCCGACCTGTCTCCTATTTCTGTCTGAAGGTCTAAAGTAACCTATCCTTGTCGCACCCCGACAAGGATAGGTTACTTTTAGGACCCTTAGGACCCTATATTCCCGAACTCGCTTCGCTCGCTCTTGGACTAATTATTTGAAAAAATTATGTAATTAATAAAAATGTCTAATGCATGAGAGCTGTTAATAAATCATTTGCATGAAAATTCAAAATAAATACGTAAATACAGATAAGACTGCGTGAAGTCGGTTTTGCAGCGATTTCTGTCACTGAACAACACAACATATTGACTTTTTATGACACTATTTCAATTTTACATTGAAAATGCTACCAAGTAACCGGCAAAAAGATATTTTGTAAATCGGCGAAATGTAGTTCGGTGAAATAATACGTATGCCACATGATAATTCGATGATCTGAAAATATGTCAAATAATGCATATACCAAAAAACATGTCGGTCAATAGCTTTCGGTAAAATGAAATTCGACCAAAAAAAATTCAGAAAGTGATCGGTTCCCATATTTTCCCTATTTTAAAAAGGCGTGTGGTATGTTTATATATTTAGTATATATTAATATAGGTATATTTACTATATATATTGCTACTAACAACATTATCCACTTATTACTAAATTGTTGATTATTAATGCTACGTGAGAAAAAAAAATAAAACAAAATACATGATTAAAGGGTTGATTGATTGATTGAATGCTTTCTAACAACGAAATTTATGAGATAGAAAGAAAAAAAAATACACCATTTAATCTATACTAATATTATAAAGAGGTAAAGTTTGTGAGGTTGTAAGGATAATCTTTGGATCTACTGAACCAATTTAGATGAAATTTGGCATGGAGATAGTTTAAAGGAAGGACATAGGGTAGTTTGTATGCCCCTTGGGATGATAAAACACTTTTTACGCGGGCGAAGCCACGGTCAGAAGCCATTAATTTATTAATCTATTTTTTATTGTAATCCTTTATAATTGAATGATGTAATTGTAATTTTGATTAATGTATGTTATGTTTGTACCTATAATGTATGTGTCTCGATATTTATGTAATTCGATAATATTGTATTTTTAATCGTATTCGATAATAATGGTATTGTTTAATAATAATTTAATTTGACATTTTACTTAATTTCTATTAATAATTTAGCTTTTAGGGTAAATAATTGTTCGATTCTAATTTAATCAAAATTTAATTTCATAATTTCATTTTATATTGTTTTATTATGATTTTTATTTATTTGTTTGTTTTAGATCCTTATTTGGTAGGTAGGGTAGGGTAGGTAGAGTAGGGTAGGTAGGGTAAATGAATGTTTGGTGTTTTTATGGCAAAACAAAGTTTTCCGGGTCAGCTAGTCTAAGATAGAATTTACTACAGATTTCCTAAATGATGCGTTTTGCGTACAAGAGTCATAAACATCCGTCTATCTATCCATCCATCCTTCCACAGACGACAGTTTGTGAGTAATATTGTAGTAGGATTAATATTAAAATACTCACATGAAATTCAACATCTCCACAAATCGAGAAGGTGCAAACCGGTCCCTTGATCCTGAGGACAGTGTCTCCAGCTGCATTCTTGATGCTGTAGCAAGGCTTGCAGATGGACCACTCCTGCTCGATGGAGCCGATCACCGTGCCTGGTGGGGAGGACACCTCCATGCTCTGCAGCCAGCAGGGGCACCAGCACGAGTCACAGGCCAGTGGACGGTGGAGATGGATCACCTGTTATGGGTAATATTTGTGATTTTAGTTTATCTCTGACGTTGGTGAAGGAAAAAGTCGTGAGAAAACCTTATCTTGTAGTTAGAAGCTAGTGCCCGCGGCTTCGCCTGCGTGAAAATTATTCTATGTCTTATTCAGCCGTTGGGGTTTATATTCCGCAATGTTAACGCAGGACTGGCCGTGCCAGGGGAGTCTCACTTCGCAGTTTAGGTACGATAAGCCGGCGCTCCGTGTGAAAAGGAATATCACAGTAGGTTGCCGCTTACCACTCGGCTCACTCGCACGCTAGCCGAGTTATTATTTGTACTGTGATTTTTGCAAAGAACGATGACTTCTAAACGATCTTATAGTGAGTCCTATAAAAGATACACTTGTGTTTACGGGTGTCTAAATAAAGGCAATAAATAAAGTAAATTTAAAAAATCAAAAGACCCGACTGCTTAAAAAGCGAACTAAAAAGACGTAAACAAGAAGAAAATCATGCTGTGCAGTCGGAGGATACATATTCGCGAACTCGCTGACCAAAACCAGATGTATCCTCCGACTGCACAGCATGATTTTCTTCTTGTTTACGTCTTTTTAGTTCGCTTTTTAAGCAGTCGGGTCTTTTGATTTTTTAAATTTACTTTATTTATTTATAACTTTTTAATTATATTTTTTTAGATTTCGGTACATTTAAACATATAAGTGTTATATATTTTTGAAATCACCTCTTAAAACCCTTTATTTTGATACCCCACACGATGGGTTTGGAAGTAAAAAAAATGTAGTGCCCCACAATATGGCGCCCAAAAGCCGCCATTTTTCTATTTTCCAATTATAATGTAGCCAGTGACACTCGCAGGGTTAAGACGAATCGATTGACGTATGAATCATCAAAATTGGCCAACGCGTTTTGTCTCTGGAACGCCACATAGGAACAAACATACATACATACATACTTACATACATACATAGACTGATAAACACATTACCCTCCTTCGGCAGTCGGGTAAAAAACAATGAATCGATATGATCTTTTTTTACAGTTCCGAAAGATATTGAAAGATAAGCTATTTTGTTGTATTTAAATAATTATACAAAAACCTCGGTAACTGTCGGTAGTAGGTGCATAATGAGATGGAGGTTTTTTTATATAGTATGTGTTCTTGGGGTGTCTTAAATAATGAATAGATGTGCGGAATACTAATAATTAGCTACCTACCTAAGTAGGTACAACGACACGGTAGATAGATGATGAATTAGTAGCAGCAGTAAGCCGACAACCCTAGCGCGTCACTCCGCGCCAGATAGCAACAGAGTTACGCATTAGAAGAGAGCGGCAACGTTTAGGTGAATATTGCTTAAGGCACTGAGCGCTTATGCGAGCTGAATTGCACTTTGTTGATTACTAACAAGAGTCTCTATTTCTATAAATTATTGCGCGAAGTGACTCTTCTGTACTTGTACTATTATTTATTCTGTGGCCGTGCATCCCGCGTCCGTGCGCCCGCTCGGAGCCAGAATATCAATATTGAACCTCCTTTTGGACAGTTTTGTTTGCATAATATTCTTTTATTTACATAATTATGCATAAAGAAATTCTAGCCATCAATTTTTCTGTGTTAATTTTTTTTTAAGGCCTGTACAGGTAACAGATAGACAAACAGAGTTACTTTCGCATCTATAGGTAATATATTCATACTATCCATCCATAATATTTAAAACTAATAGGTTTGAAATCGCCGACCGGCTTTCAGCAAGCATGCTTGTTGTACTCGTGCCTTTTTACCCGACTACCGAAGGAGGGTAATGTGTTTATCAGTCTATGTATGTATGTGTGTATGTATGTATGTTTGTTCCTATGTGGCGTTCCAGAGACCAAACGCGTTGGCCGATTTTGATGATTCTTACGTCAATCGATTCGTCTTAATCCTGCGAGTGTCACTGGCTACATTAAAATTGGAAAAAACAAAAATGGCGGATTTTGGGCGCCATTTTGAGGGGTTTTTTTTTTTTTTCTTCCAAACCCATCGTGTGGGGTATCAAAATAAAGGGTTTTAAAAGGCGATTTCAAAAATATATAACACTTATATGTTTAAATGTACCTAATTCTAAAAAAAAATAACTAAAAAGTTGCAAATAAAAAAAGTTAAATAAAAAAATCAAAAAACCCGACTGCTTAAAAAGCAAACTAAAAAGACGTAAACAAGAAGAAAATCATGCTGTGCAGTCGGAGGATACATCTGGTGTTGGTCCGCCAGCTCGCGAATATGTATCCTCCGACTGCACAGCATGATTTTCTTCTTGTTTACGTCTTTTTAGTTTGCTTTTTAAGCAGTCGGGTTTTTTGATATTTTTAATTAACTTTTTTTTTACCCGACTGCCGAAGGATGGTAATGTGTTTATCAGTCTATGTATGTATGTATATATGTATGTATGTATGTATGTATGTTTGTTCCTATGTGGCGTTCCAGAGACCAAACGCGTTGGCCGATTTTGATAGTTCTTACGTCAATCGATTCGTCTTAATCCTGCGAGTGTCACTGGCTACATTAGAATTGGGAAAAAATAAAAATGGCGGATTTTGGGCGCCATTTTGTGGGGAAAAAATTTTTTTTTTTCTTCCAAACCCATCGTGTGGGGTATCAAAATAAATGATTTTAAGAGGTGATTTCAAAAATATATAACACTTATATGTTTAAATGTACCTAATTCTAAAAAAAAATAACTAAAAAGTTGTAAATAAAAAAAGTTAATTAAAAAAATCAAAAAACCCGACTGCTTAAAAAGCAAACTAAAAAGACGTAAACAAGAAGTAAATCATGCTGTGCAGTCGGAGGATACATCTGGTGTTGGTCCGCCAGCTCGCGAATATGTATCCTCCGACTGCACAGCATGATTTACTTCTTGTTTACGTCTTTTTAGTTTGCTTTTTAAGCAGTCGGGTTTTTTGATTTTTTTAATTAACTTTTTTTATTTTGTATGAGAAAAGGCCTTAGCCCTGCAGTGGCTAAGGCCTAATTTATATTATTTATTTACTTTAAAGCTACAAATAGTTACAACATTGGACTTAATGTAAAGAGATAACATGGTAAGTTTATTGTTAAATAAATATCTAAATGTATGTTGGTCATTGTTATTTTATTAACAAGCAGCTCGATGATCTCATTGTTTGTACATCTAGAGCCATGTGTTTAAGGAAACATACAATTTGTAATCACTTATTAGGTAAACTACAATTGTTGAAAGTCTATATTTCCTCTCCATACCATTATTTTTATTTACTAGCTGTTGCCCGCGACTTCGTCTGCGTAGCATTAGTACTTCAAATAGCCTGTATTTTATATCGCGTGATAATATTGTAGGTGCGTGGGACGCCTTTCTTCAGAAATTATTAGTTCACCATACAAACTGCCACCCGCATTTCCACCCCCTTAAGGATGATTTCCGGGATAAAAACTATCCTATGTCCTTCCCAGGGTCTCAAACTATCTACATAGCAAATTTTATCTAAATCGGTGGAAGCGTTATCTGCTGTGATTGGCTGTTGAAAAATAATTCAACCAATCACAGCAGATAACGCGTGCTTGACAATTTGTCACATTAATTTGCGATAATTTAGAGGTGGGAAACTCGGCCTATGCGTGAAAAGGTAACAGACAGACAGATAGACAGAGTTACTTTCGCATTAATAATATAAGTATGGATTCCAAGATCGTATCTTGGTATCGAAATCCATTGTCTGAAATAGCAAATTCCAATCTGAATTTGTATGGGGAACTCGCGACCCATTGATTACCAAGAACTACCTACGCTACGATGATATAACTGACAATGAGCTGTTTGTCTATAGGTACCACTAAGTATGCTATTAGAAACAGTGGATTTCGATACCAAGACTTTCATAATAGCGTACCAGTCAAACAGTTTTTCGAATCAGCGTGTTCGCGACAGCGTTATTCGGTATAGCGGTTTTCGACGAAATGTGTTTTCGAACTGGCGTACCACTCGTAAAGTTTTTCGAAATAGCGTGCGTCGCAATAACGTCATTCGAAACTTCATATCAATCCCGTTATATTAATGAATATCTTGTTTAGCCATTTAAACTAATACTAGTAGAGATACCCGGCGTATGCCAAAACGCAAAAAAAACCAGCCGGCGTATATATAATAAGCCAGAGTTCGCATATTTTGGGTTCCGTAGCAATTCATCAATGTATTGGTATTTAATAAAATATACGTAACTAGCTGTTCCCCGCGGCATCGCCCCCGTAGACCACCCCACAGGACACGTTTTCGGGATTAAAAAATAGCCTATGTCACTCAGGAATAATGTAGCTTTCTATTGGTGAAAGAACTTTTTAAATCGGTCCAGTAGTTCAGAGCCTATTCGGTTCAAACAAAGAAACAAAAAAATCTTTCCTCTTTATAATATTAGTATAGATTAAATATAGATAATAAACATTATCACCAAATTTCAAAATAATATGTATGTATGTTTGTCCACGCATTTCGCCGAATCTACTTATCGGATCGTGGTCATTCGGTTTAAGAACAGTGCAAGTCAACTCTCAACTTAGGGATAGTGCAAATTTCATCAACTTCGGTGCAGCAGTTTTCAAGATATGGAACATACAAAAAACTCCTTCGCGGCGAACAGCACGAATGTTTAAATTGAGTTGTTATGGCTTTTTTGTCAATCCTTTAAACTCGCTCACTATTTATTGAAAGGGTACTAATAAAACAAAAAAGAGAAATATAAAAACTTTACAAAAAATAAACCGACTTCTAAAGCAAAAAACTAAAATACCAAAAAAAAAATTTTTCAGAAGTCGGTATTGGACAACGATAAAAACAAGACACCAAAGACACCAACTTCAAAAACGAAAGTTATTTTGCACTTTTTGGTGTTTTGCTTTAGAAGTAGCTATAATTTTAGTGAAAAAGTTTTTTAGAGATAAAACTCTAGCCCACCGGCATAGTAACAGAGCCAGAGCTAGCTCGTTAAGGCCAAGGCCGCGTCACTTAATTGTTATTTGAATGTAGAGACCCATGACGAGAATGACCTTCGACACAATAAAAGCCAAACAATAGTACTGTCGTTTTTTAGTCTCATCTTGCCAGTATTTAGCAGATAAGACAGTATAAAGTCGAGTTTGTTTATCTGTCTAAATGTGTCAACATAGTTTACACAGGTCAAAATTATTTTGGAATGTTCACAGCTTATTATTTACCTACAATTATACATTATCCTACAAGTTTTTTTATTTATCATATTTTTTTCATTTTGCCATCTAATTTGTATGTATTTATCCTACTTCCTATTAATTCAAATTCAAATTCAAATTAGATTTATTGCATCCATAATGTACATACAGGTGGTAATATTATACTCGTTAGTAGATATTTGTTAATAAACATGCCTAAACTGCTGAATGGATTGAAATAAAATTTGGAGCACATGGCTAGGATTAGGATACAGGATATTATCTTTTATCCCCATATTAGGACCGAAGTCGATGTAGGCAGATTTTCCACTTAAACGATTTAGGAAAATGGTTGTGCAGTAGTTGCTGGTAGCCGTTAGTAAGGATTAAAAAGTAAATAATTGTTAATTGTTGTTGTTGTAGTATTGCTATTGTTGTGCTGTTGTTATAATAATTGTTGTATTTACCTCATTCCTGAAGTTATCCATAACTTTCATGTCAAACGGTCGCATAGGTCCACAACAGTTCCTAGTGCAGCAGTCATTGTCCTCAACAGCATAGTATACTTTTTGACCGACACTATTCTTTATTGTATATTTATTATTGGTCTCAAAACCCACAAATGCCTCCAACAACTCCACCTTCTGGTGTACCAGGAGCCCATCAATCATAGAAAGGTATTCCAAGCCTGGTGGACAGTTGCTGAGCCCTTGCGGTATGGTCATCCATCCACCTGCAACAAATGTTTGTATTGCAATCTGTTCTATGAGACAACATTTTAATCACAACATACACATTACTGCGATAAAAAAATAATAGTCATGTTTCATTGTTATAAAACAAATTACCTGTCAGTATATTTTTATGAGCATAGGACACAAGACAAACAAAAATGGAAGTAAATAAACTTATACCTAACACCGTTATTTACTTAGAGATATGATCAGTAAATACCCTCCACCAAACTACGGTCTGTAGGAAAATAAAACCTTTTTTCTTCATCTGACAAAAACTTTTCGTAACCAGTGGAGCGAGGTTTGAAGAATTTCCTACAAATTCTATTCAAACTCCTCTTAACACTAGAAACACTGAGAGTTTCGAAATAAACTCTCTTATCCCTTATGTCACTGATATTTACACACTTTTGTTTGTTAGAGTAATATTTAAACCTCAGCCACTTGATACACTTTTTACTTTTTTTGTTATCGGATTCTACAAATAAATCAAAATTAGTTTTATTGTCTTGAATCATAGTGGCAATTTCATACAAAATTTGATGTAAGGTTTACTCGCTCAGTTAAATGCCACTGAATGTAATGCAATCCTTACATGTTATCAATATTCTTGAAGCTAGGGTATCATTGCACAAATAGTAAACAGCCTTATCTGTAGTCGATGTCAACAACTCCTATGTTTGAAGAACAAATAAGACAATGTCTAAACAGAATGAACAACAATATTAATGTAATGTACTGTTACTAAATTTTTTATCATCATCATATCAGCCGAAAGACGTCCACTGCTGGACATAGGCCTTCCCCAAACGTCACCACATTGACCGGTCCCGTGCGTCTCGCAATCAGCGGATCCACGCAATCTTCACCAGATCATCGCTGCACCTGGTGGGAGACCTTACAACGCAACGGCTTCCGGTTCGCGGTCGCCATTCCAGAACCTTTCTGCCCCTTTGGCCATCCGTTCTGCGAGCAATGTGCCCTGCCCTGGTTCTCTTGCGGATCTCTACATTTCTGATTCGATCACGCAAGGAAACTACGAGCATAGCCCTCTCCATTGCCCTTTGAGTGACTGTAAGCTTTCTGATGAGGCTCATTGCAAGCGACCACGTCTCAGAGCCATATATCATCACTGGCAACACACTGGTCATAGACTTTCGTCTTGAGACACTGTGGTAAGTTGGACGGGAAGATACCGACGGTTCGACGGTTGACCCCTTTCTCGAAGTTGGCCCTACCCAACCGGATCGTTTGTCCTAGTAGACCTAGGTGCCCACAACTTCGAGTCTCCGACCTTGATAGGAGTGGGTGTAACATGGGCATTCAGCATCACCTTGTTTTGTCCATGTTCATCCTAAGACCCACTCTTTCGGAAGCTCTACTGAGGTCATCGAGCATTTTACTGAGGTCCTCCATGGTCTCAGAACCACTATATCGTCGGCAAACCGAAAGTGATGTACTCGCCATTGACGTTGATGCCAAGCCCTCTCTAGTCCAGAACCTTGAAGAAATCGAGTGCAGTGGTAAACAGCTTCGGAGATATGACGTCTCCCTGTCTCACACCTCGCTGCAGAAAGTTGTACTCTTCGGTCTTCTTTATAAACTGCCGCAGCGTATGTATGTGGCCTACGGTGCTGAAGCCTTTACGGAATCCGGCTTGTTCGGGAGGCTAGAAATCGTCAAACCTGTGCGCGAGACGATTCGTGATGACTCTTGAAAACAGCTTGTAGACATGGCTAAGAAGTGCGATGGGCATATAGTTCTTCAGTAGGGCATCGTTCTTGAAGAAGAGTACCACCACACCCCTGCACCATGCCTGTTGGGTTTTCCCCTCTAGTATGACGGAATCAAACAGCTTCTGAAGGGCTTTAAGTATTGGTTTTCCACCAAGGAGTTCGGCCGTAATTCCGCCGCCACTGTTTCAGAGCCATCCTAATCTCATACAGGCTGACGTCGGGAATGTCTTCGGTATAGTGTCGGGTCAATCTAGCTCTAGGGCCATTCGCAAGATTCGCGACGAGTTTACTGGTTGTACACGTCAACAACTAAACCCGAGTAATTTTTATATAACATTTGAATTTAAAGTTTGTGGTTTTCCAGACTGTTATTACCAAATACCGATGGTTCAATGGCCAGTTAGAATTAGTCTGAAGGTTTAACAGTAAGTTGACATTTCGATACCGGAAGTATTGATTAATGTAAGGGACAAACCACGGATTTTCAGGAGTGCTGTTTGTTTGATTTTTGCTGTTGAGCGTTTTTTTTTAATCTCTCTATAACTTTTTACTGTGTGTTCCAAATTAATTGTGTCTAGAGCAAAGTTTCGTAGAATTTCCTCTTCTTTCAAGCTATAAGCGAAATATTTAGGAATGCACAGTGGTTTAAAATATAGCATGTCCCTTACATTAAAAAACCGGTCCGAGTCCGAGTGCGAGTCGGACTCGCGCACGAAGTGTTCCGTACCATTATCGCAAAAAAAACGGAAAAAAATGGGAGCCCTCTTAAATATTTCTTTTATTCTGTTTTTAGTATTTGTTGTTAGAGCCAGGGCCTGATTAACCCTTAGGCTAATTAGGCTGTAGCCTAGGGCGCGAGGATCAGGGGGGCGCAGGCGCGCTGAAATCGTGTCTTCGCATGCACTATTAATCTAGCATCATTGCATCTGCCCTACATATTTCAAGTAGACCGAGACAAAACACTAAAACTAAATGCGCTGTGAACTGAAAAAGCTTGGGACTACCTGATTTTAACAATAAATTTCAGTTCATACAAACGTAACTGTTCTGGAAGCATTAAACTCTATTTGCAAAGATGAATATCAAAGTAAAGAGAACAAAATACAAGCAAAAGCAATATTAGAAAAAAAAATAACTAGAAATTACAATAATGTTGTGCTTTTGGAACTCTGTGCTCGTAAAGTTTCAAATCGTTAGTGCACAGCTACAAGCAAGTTCTGTTGATTTATCTAACGTTGTTACTCTTTATGAAACATTACATGCTTATTTTGATACGTTGCGTGACGAAAAAGAGTTAAAAATTTTGAATCAGAGGCAACTAAGAGATGCGAAGTGACCACATACACAAAAGATGTAAGAAGAAGAAAGAAACCAAAATATTAATTTTGATGAAGTTAAAACGGGGCACATTGAGTTAGAAGGGAGACGATATTTCATCGTTAATAATTAATATGCAGCTATTGATTGTCTTAGGGCCGGTTTCTGAAGTCGATGTCACATCTCAAATCCGCTGACAATTTGAAAATAAATAGCCAGCCAAGAAAGAAGTCGACTAACGAAAGGTATTTACAAGGCAGACGTGAATGGAAACGTCGGGAGGGGACGTCTAGAAAGACATACATAGACCTTATAGGTGATGTTCTTCAGAAAGGCCAGGTGCGCAGTACTCATAACCGGCGTGCTACCCTACCTGGTATTCATTCACTTAATTCACTACTATAACGTAATCAGTAACTTTAAATAGTATTTTATCTAGAGCGGCTGGGTTGGTGTAGCCGCCAAGTTAAGCAAACCTTACTAAGGACGATTTTTGGATGGGTTTTTTTGGTTTGCTTGTTTTTGGATAGGTGACCTTACACAGGTTAAGCAACACTTACCAACGTTAGTCTTTGGATGGGTGACCGGTTTTTTTTGGTTCGTTTGTTTTGGATGGCCGACCCTGCCAGTGTAATCAACACTTACCAAGGTCAGTCTTGGGATGGGTGACCACTTTTTTTTGTTTGCATGTTTTTGATCCGAACCGAACCTTCCTCGCGCTAATACGCGTGAGGAAGGTTCGGTTCGGTTCAATAAAATACTATTTAAAGTTACTGATGAATACCAGCTAGGGTAGCCAACCGATATAAATTACATACATACATACATAAACTCACGCCCTTTTCCCATGGGGGTAGGCAGAAAATACAGAACGCCACCTGCTACGATCCTTACATACTTCTTTTGCTTCACTCACATTCATACATCTATTCATACACACACGCCGGTTATGAGTACTGCGCACCTGACCTTTCTGAAGAACATCACCTATATTTTTTTTTTATTTTTTTTTTTTTATTATAGATAGGCTCGCGCTTGACCACTATCTCACCTGATGGTAAGCGATGATGTGGTCAACGGTGTAACACGCTTGCCTAGAAGTAACCTATTCACTCTTGACTTAAAGACTCCGAGGTTGTAGCTATCTGGAAACACAGACAGTCTATATGGTCTATGTATGTCTTTCTAGGGCGTCCCCTCTCGGCGTTTCCATTCCCGTCTGCCTTGTAAATACCTTTCGTTAGTCGACTTTCATTCATCCTCTCAACATGGCCAAACCATCTTAACATACTCTTTTCTATTTTCTACATCTTCTTTTAAACCACAACCAATCCACTTTTAAAATAAATTAATGCCGATTATTTAATGTAACAAGCGATTACGTAATTTCTCGATGATGAAGTGTTGAGAAACTCACTGACAACTGAGGGCTGGTTAATTTGTGACAAATTGTCAGCGGATTTGAGATGTGACGTCGACTTCAGAAACCGGCCCTTGGTGTTGAGAAACTGGAAGTAGAATTATTGACCGGCGATTATTCGTCGATTACGTTAACAGCCCGATAATTGAGAGCTGGGAAACCGGGTGTTAAAGTGCACTTAAAAAACCGGCAAATTATTTATAATACAGCCCGGCGAGCACGGCCTACTGTGACATGGCCTAAGTCACACTTTTTATCACAGTTTGGGCGATAAAGCCATTTTGTCTGAAATGCTAGCACGGGGGCGTGAGATATTTTCTTGACTTGTGGCATAACTTCTTGACATTAATTTGTTTTCTTTTTCGGAAATTTTCCAATTTTATGGCAGTTTCGGTTTAACCTTGGCCATAAAAACCATTTAGGTTCAGAGAAGCATAGTCCTACGACGCACTATTTCCGAATTATGGGCCTCCGAATTTTATTTTATTTTACATAAAACGCTCTATATCTCGAAAACGGTATGTCCTAGGCAAAAAATAACCAAAATTTAGCCCCCCCTTTGATATCCCCATGCTAGCAGCATCCCAACATGAATTTAAGAAAAAAAAAATTTTTTTTTTACTTTGCTTGCTTTTCGACTTGAACTACAAATTCTTAACAGAAAATATTTTGGGTCATGACAAGTTATGATAAAATATGTCATGTCTTACAATTTGTCTTAAATACTAGCACGGGACAACCATGTGACATAGTTTCAAGACGCGACATGCCTTTCTTGTGGCTGACTTCATAGTGCGACATAATCTGAATAGACGACCAAATAAAATAATACTTATAAAAGTGTGCCGTTCATACAGATAAAATACTTTTTAATTTTGTTGGGCACAAATTAATATTTGACCCACGACCATAGACTTATCACACTTTATTTTTCTTTGTTTGTTTGATAACATATTAAGTGTTAATAAAATATTAATAATTACTTAAAAAATATAATAGCTTGGACCCAGTTCCCGATACCGGTGAGCCCCTATTTTTTTATTTTAGTTGTTTTTTGGGGGGTTTATTTAAGAAATAATTTAAAATGTAGAAAGTAAGAAGAATATGGAATATAAGAAAATAATTATAAAAAAATAATAATCAAAATAAAAATAATAATTAAAAATAGAAATAACAATTATAAAAAAGTAATAAAATAGAATTAATTAATAATCCTGTAACATTTCAATTAATTAATATTTTTTGGGGGTTTTATTTAAGAAATAATTTAAAATGTAGAAAGTAAGAAGAATATGGAATATAAGAAAATAATTATAAAAAAGTAACAATCAAAATAAAAATAATAATTAAAAATAGAAATAACAATTATAAAAAAGTAATAAAATAGAATTAATTAATAATCCTGTAACATTTCAATTAATTAATATTTTTTGGGGGTTTTATTTAAGAAATAATTTAAAATGTAGAAAGTAAGAAGAATATGGAATATAAGAAAATAATTATAAAAAGTAATAATCAAAATAAAAATAATAATTAAAAATAGGAATAACAATAAAAAATAACAATTATAAAAAAAGTAATAAAATATAATTAATTAATAATCCTGTAAAATTTCAATTAATTAATTAGCATTGATCACCACACACACAAAATAAATTTATTGCCATTTGGTGCAGTAATTAGAAGGAAAATATTTTATTTTTCAACTATAAAATTTTATCACCACCTCCGAACGAAAGTGATACATTTTTCTTAATCATCTGTCTAAATGTGAAATTTGTGACAAAATGGGTGCACCCGTATTAGCAAAGTAAGACCCGATAAGTCCCAAATAAACGTCAGGAAATTTTCTCACGCCGCCGGTACTAATAATTAAGACAAAATGGCTTTATCGTCCAAACTGCGATGAAATGTGTGACTCAAGCCATATCACAGTAGGCCGTGGTCGCCGGGAAGCAACAAGAAAGGCATGTCGCGCCTTTAAAATAAGTCACATGTTTGACCCGGCTAGCATTTAAGACAAATTGTAAGACATGACATAATTTATCATGTCTTGTCACAAATGTCTTGGGTACGCCCATGCTCGCTCCGCAGTAAACACAAATTAGATTTGGTTTCATAAGGAAACTGCATGAACTAGACGACAGTGAATTTATTAGAAGTAAAGCAAAGGAGTTAAAACAACTATATGCCACTGATTTAGAAGAAACCTTTGCAGAAGAATGCGTCCATTTGGCGCAGTTTTTAATATCTAATATACGAGGCCGACCGTAACACACCTGATTGGGGCGCGTCCTCATAATTAGCCTAGGGCGGTCCGAACTCTTAATCAGTCGCTGGTTAGAGCGGCAACAGAAATACATCATCTGTGAAAATTTCAACTGTCTAGCTATCATGGTTCATGGGATACAGCCTGGTGACAAACGGACAAACAGACGGACAGAGAGACAGATCGCGGAGTCTTAGTAACAGGGTCCCGTTTTTACCCTTTGGGTACGGTACGGAACCCTAAAAAAGATGGTTAGTTGTCCCTTACGTTACTAATAGTTTATGTGTAAACCGTCGAGCATAGTGTAAGCAGCAAGAGAAATAGAAAATTATATATAATTCTATTCGAAAGGACTTTTACAGTGGAGCATTTGGTGTAACTATAGATTATCTACTAAAATTGGTAGTATTTTACCGCCATTGAAGTAAGTTCTTTGCATGATTAGGTGATGTTGGTATGAACCAACATTAGTAATTCAAAGCAAATCTATACGTTAGTTTCAGGTTTTACAGCTTAGCTATCACAGATTTAAATTATAATCACCAATTGTATAAAAAATAAGTTTTCTTTGACTTAATCAACAGTCTTACGAGGGCTGCACTAAAAGTATCGGGAATGGAATATTTACCACTGTTCCTGTCATATTAAAATCTTTTTAATTGAAAACTCCTTGGTTTTAAAAATCGAATACCATTTATTTATTTAAAAAAAGATTCTCGATCTTGTCACAAGGTTTTGTCAAACTTGTTTAGTCGTTGAGAAAATGAAATTGACTCGAGAAAATTCAAGAGCGATGATTTATTATAACTTTCTTTATACTAAATGTAATGTGTTCTGGCTTAACACAAAACCAGTGTGTTGACCGGATGATTTTTGCATTTGGTGATGAAGCCCCATCCAAAACCACAATTTATCGCTGGTTTGCTGAATTTCAACGTGGACGTGTCAAGCTCAGTGATGATCCCCGTCAAGGTCGTCCAAAAACTGCAGTCACCCAAGAAAACGTTGATGCTATGCGTAAGCTGATTGAGGAAGATCGACATGTGACATACCGCGTAATTCAGGCAACTTTAGACATTGGCATGAGTCAAATACAAATAATCTTGCATGAACAATTAGGTGTAAAAAAGTTGTTTTCCCGATGGATACCGCATTCGCTCTGTGAAGAGCAAAAAGCGGCTCGCGTTACTTGGTGCGTCAGAACTCTCGAAAGATTCCAGGCAGGATCCTCAAATGCTGTATACAACATCGTATCAGGTGACGAATCCTGGATATACGCGTACGAACCCGAAACAAAAAACCAGTCACGAGTTTGGGTGTTCGAAAATGAGTTAAAGCCAACAAAAATTGTTCGTTCACGGAGTGTTGCAAAAAAAATGGTGGCCACGTTTGTTTCCAAAACCGGCCATGTTGCGACTATTCCTCTTGAGGGACAAAGAACGGTTAATGCAGAATGGTATGCTAGCATTTGTTTGCCACAGGTCGTTTCTGAACTCCGTAAAGAGAACTGCAACCGCCGCATCATCCTCCATCACGACAATGCGAGTTCTCACACCGCGCACAGAACAAAACGAGTTTTTAGAGCAAGAAAACATAGAATTATTAGTCCATCCGCCGTACAGCCCCGACCTAAGCCCTAATGATTTCTATACTTTCCCTAAAATAAAGAATAAATTGCGTGGTCGGAGATTTTCATCACCTGAAGAAGCTGTGGACGCCTACAAAACGGCCATTTTGGAGACCCCAACTTCCGAATGGAATGGTTGCTTCAATGATTGGTTCCAACGTATGGAAAAATGTGTCAAATTTCGCGGCGAATACTTCGAAAAGCAATAAATACATTTTTAAATAGTAATGTTGTGTCACTTCCTTGATTCCCTATATTTTCAGTGCCGACCTCGTATGTAATAAGTAATTGAATGAATTTACTGGCAACATAAGACCAATGTAAAAATGGAATCTGAATAATTGTGAGACAGATGATTAATATGATTGCAGTGAAAGTTAAAATTATGAATAGAAGAGACGAATGGATGTAAAAGAGAAGCAGATCGAATGAATTGTGTGTTTGATTTTGTCTACAATTAAGATTGCCTTATGGACCAGAACCAGCATGTTTCCAATCATTCTTATCTTGAATATAAATGTAATTTGTAATATGTTTGTTTACAAAGTGTGCTTTTAACAATAGTTTAAAATTTTCTTTTTAAGCTTTAATATATCACAAGGTATTCATTTAAAATAATAAAACATGTCAAGTTAAAAAGAATTGAATAACTAAAATTTAAATGACTACTGAGTCAGTGTTTTGAGTACATAATTTTTGAATTTACCAGCAGCAAGAGCAAACATATTAATATGATTGTACATAAGAAAATGAAAACTCTAACTCAATATTCTAATTAATTACTATGATTCCCATATACCATAACAACGAGTGTCATACGTAAGCATCAAGTTTAATTATTATTAAGTATTTTTATAGCTGTCAAATCCGACTTCTTAGATTGCCACAACTATAATATTACTAGCTGACCCGGCAAACTTTGTTTTGCCATAAAACACCAAAAATTCATCTACCCTACCTACTCTACCCTACCTATGCAGGTAAGGTACATTCTTTTTTTCATAATAACCTTCTCCGAACAATAAAAAACACAACAATAAAAGAATAAGCGAAATCGGTCCAGCCGTTCACGCGTGATGCCGTGACCAAGGGAAATAGAGATTAATTTTTATAAATATAAAGGGATTAAAAATTGGACCTCTCGGATTCGTGCCACCATACGAAGCCGCGCGGCTGCCCCATTTCAAAACCTAGTAAGGGACACTTTTTACAAAAATCTTTTTATTGCATAATCTTCCTAACCTAGTAAGTCCCTACCGAATACAAAAACATCAGCGTTAAAAACTCACTTAAAAGCAGATATATTTAAGCATCGATACCTAGTAAGTGCACTATCCACTCCCTTGTGATCAAATTAAAACCTAGTAAGTCACTTCAACCAATTCAAAACCTAGTAAGTCTCTGGACTTACTAGGTTTTTACCAATAGTATTTTTTTATTTAACATAAATACTTTTTGAAGGCTGACCTATATTACGTTTATGCGCTCTCGTGTAAAATTTAGTTTTAGGTCTTTACTAGGTTTTGAAATGGGGCAGCCGCGCGGCGGACATTTGAACGATGTCATATTCCATCCATAATTGGCATAAATGGGCCTTTTAAATAAAAAATAAATTTCGTTAATATCTCACACATATCTTGTTTTATTCAATTTTAACATCGACCCGTCCTTGTTGAAAGACCCTTTATATAAGATAAAGCATTTATAAAAAGTTTCCCACAAGACAAGATTATTTTGACTTAGTGATGACCTTGTGTGTGAGTCTATTTTTTGACCTTTTATTTAACATACTTATTTAAAAAACAATTTTAATATAAGACTTATAATAGTTTAGAAACTGTAAATATCTTTTTGTAAGTATAATTATAATTTTAACTGCTGTATTATTTGAAAGCTCACCACATTTGATTGGATATTATTTTAAATTATGACAAGATAATTGCATGTGAAATTATAGAAGGTTTGAATTGAAGGCATCTTGTAATTTTAAAAATTGTGATGGTTTCTTACCTGGTGGTACCTGAGGTCCCGGCTGTTGTACCACTGGACCATAGCCTGGTTGCGGATAGCCAGGCTGGGGATATCCTGGTTGTGGGTACCCAGGCTGAGGTTGGTGATACCCAGGAGTGAATCCTTGTTGGAAACCAGGTTGAAATCCAGGCTGGAAACCAGACTGCATCCCTGGTAGAGGTTGAGCTCCAGGTGGCAGTTGTGGCCCGGACGGCGGTGGACCAGGATAACCACCTTGTGGGTGCATTGGATAGCTCTCAGCTTTACCATCCGGCGGTGGAGCATATCCTTGAGACGGAGGGAAGTTCGGCGAATAGGGCGTTTGTTTGTGCGACATTTTGATCTGAAGTACAAAATATTTGTCAGAATCATTATTTAAATGACATCAATGTTTAAAAATGAGTATAAATATACAATTCCAGCAGCTATTGTTGTTAGTGTCCTCACTCGCTACATACATACATCAAATAAATTTTCGAGTGCGGTGGAATCTCCACCGGTGCCGCGCCTAGCATGAATCAGTGAATACTGTCAAACTATTCATATGTTATTCCATTCTAAAATAAGCCCTAGCCAGTAGCCACTGAAAATAGTAGCCAATAGAATAAAAACATTACGAAAATGTGAATAGCTTATAAAAAGTAACTTTCCAATTCCAAAAGTATGAACTATGGAAAAGCTACTTACTTACAAGTTTGTGTTAACAATTATTTATTAGGGGTTCTAAAACATATAATTTTTATTTCTTCTCCTATCACTTACTTTTTAATTTTCTCCGTAAAATTGTTTATTTTTTCGGCTTATTTTTCAGGCATCTGCCCACAGACTACATAAAGATACTGCATCTGCCATAGCAATTAGCATAGATAGACCACAGACCACGGCACACGGGCACAGACAGCACAGATAACTATATACTACTTAAGCCTATGCTACACGGTTGCCGACCAAGCCAAAAACCAAGTGGTGGACAAGTGGACAGTGGTTTCCAACCAAATTTAGCATGACCTTCCAACGCCCTTGGTCGGCGTGCGTGCGTTGCCAATCAGTTGGCTGGCAACTTGTTTGAAGCCGTGCAGACGCTTGTTGACAACCACGCGTATGACAGTCGCGCACTCGCGCTTCTGCAAGCGGTGAGCGCAGACGCAGTCGCACGTGCAAAGTATGGCTCAACAGAGCGAACGTGAAGTAATAACGGAACTTATCGTTATATACAGAGACTTGTCCTGTCTTTGGGATTTCACATCAGAGTCCAGGTATAGACTCAACTGAAAAATAAATGCAGGTATATTCTTTTACTTTAAAGGTACCTATATTAAATATACTAGCTTCTGCCAGCGGCTTCGCCCGCGTAAAAAGTGTTTTCTCATCCCAAGGGAACATTATACCGGGATGAAAAGATGCATACACACATCCATCCAAACTTTCGTATTTATAATATGAGTAAGAAGATAGTAAGATTAGAGTTTAGTTTTTAAAGTTGATTAAAATATTATTTTTGAAGTTATGATAGGCAATGCGCCATTACGTCGTTGTAATGAACGTATGGTACGAGCGTAAATTGGTCCTCTCGGCGCAGCGTTCTAAACATACTGAGGTGAGGTTGGGAGCTTGTTTCAAACCGTGTCGCCGGCATCGCCCCACGCGCGTCCAATCAAGGTGACCTTGGTTTTTCTCTCGGTCTGCAACCGTGTAGCACAGGCTTTATACTACTAAGATAAAGTACCTATAGATTTCGCCATGGCGTGGCCGCACATGAGACAACAATAGTTAATTCTAGTTTTACAACAAGAACAAGAACACTACAACCCACCATCGCACTGACACTTACTATCTATAAATAACCCAACTCCAAGTCTCAATTAACACATAATACCACGAAATCACAGAAAATCAAACAAAACCGAGTTTGTTTGTCAAACCAGCCATAACATTAGAGTTTGACAAACAACAGAAACCGGCCATGGTGATAAAGACAAAAAATAATCTTTAGTCCTTATTATTTACATGGAGCTGCCAACTAGCGATCTCGCTCTATCAATCAAGCTAATTTTATGGCGTATTTAGAATTAAAATTACTTTATTCTAAATATATGCCTAATAAAGCCTATGGTCACTATGGAATGAATTCTCTGCACAATAATTTCAGTATGCTAGTCGATATCTCACCTGTGGAAAATTATCCTTTGACTATTGACTATTTCCTGATTATACGCCCATTCTACTCATACAACCGATAGCCATACAAGCCATGGTTCATGAAGATAATTAATTAACAAAATTCTCTCTATTAAAAAAGAAATAAACGCGTAAAAAAAGACAAAAAAACAGTGAAAAAATTAACTACAGCTGGTATCCAAAAGTCTACCACAGTGACTGAAAAGTTGTCACTCTGACATTCAAAATGTTAGCGATTGCCTATGTTTGTCTCTTTTTTTATAGAGTTTTTCTATAGTCAAGAACGAAACACCTGACAGTTTATTGTTTATTAAGCGTTTGCTGATAGAGCTTAGATAAAGAACCTATAGATTTCGCCATAAAATTAGCTTGATTGATAGAGCAAGACCGCTAGTTGGCAGCCCCATGTAAATAATAAGGACAAAAGATTATTTTTTGTATTTGTCACCATGGCCAGCGTTTGTTGTTTGTCAAACTCTAATGTTATGGCTGATTTGATAAACATACTCGGTCGTGTTTATTGAGACAAGGAATTGGGTTATTTATAGATAATAAGTGTCAATGTGATGGTGGGTTGTAGTGTTCTTGTTCTTGTTGTAACACCAGAAATAACTATTGTTGTTTCATGTGCGGCCACGCCATGGCTACATCTATAGGTCCTTTAACTAAGTGATGAGTGAGTGAGTTTACGTACTTACATTTTGATGTTAGAGATGTGACTTGTCAATTCTTAATGTTCCCACTGCTGGGACACAGGCCTCCTCTCTGAGAGGGAATGGGCCGTAATCCACCACGCAGGCCACGTGCGGGTTGGTGGATGTCACATGTCTTCGAATTTTTGGTTCTAGGACATGCTGGTTTCCTTCACCGTTTTGAGAGCAGCGGTGATGAAATAATTTACACAAAGTAAAGCGCCTGCCTGGGCTCGAACCCACGACCTACAACTTGTAAGTCGCGGCCGATACCAATGGGCCACCACTGCAAATAACACTAATATTGAAGAGTAATTAATTATTTAGAAATAGAAATAACATTAAATACAATCAAACTCATCATTATCAAACTGTTGCAGTCCGCAGTTTCTTCGTTTCAATACCCATTTTTAGCTAAGTTATCTGTTACGTAATTTACAAAGTATTTTATGTAGCGAATCAACAAGTTTTATGTTTTACCATCCCAAGGGAATACAAACTATCCTATGTCTTTCCCAGGGTCTCAAACTATCTCCATGCAAAATTTCATCTAAATCGGTTCAGTAGATCCAGACATTACCCCCTATAACCAAACTTTACATCTGTATAATATTAGTAAAGACACAACTGGACAATATGTGGAATCATTGAAACAGACGCGATCACGGTAAAGGGGACGCTTCACAGTCCATCTAAGTTTGTAACTCAACTAAGCTTGAGTTCGACTCTATTTATATGCTGCCAAACACTTCAAAGAGCAAGATGTGTTACATCCGCTTTAATGCAGAACAAAGTGACCAAAACTGACTTCACTTAAAGGCCTCTGTAGCCAGGTCATACGATTCCAAAAAACAGCAGTGTTCGTGTAGATAGGTGTTGCCATATGTACGGATTTGTCCGTACACTACGTACGGATAGAACTTGCGTACGGATATGTGTTCGGATTTTCAATTATGCGTTATAATACGTACTCTTTTTAAAATGCAACACATAATATTCATCAAAACATCGATATATCGATATTTTTTTGGCTCTCAACATCCATAGAAGAACCGTAATACAAAAATAAAGAACGTACGTGGTTTTCTATGACGGGGAATTACCGTTTCATATTTCATCTAAGAGACTGACAAAGATAACATGTTACACGGTTGACGTTGATTGCAGTAATTAATGAAAGAGATAAATATATTACCTTTGTTTTACTTGCTTTTTTTTTGTTTTTAGCAAATTCACCTTATATTGATTTGAATGTTCACAATGATATGATTAAAAAAAAGATTAAAGACTGTATACCTATGTAATTTTTGCTTTTAATTTTAGGTTTCTTTGGTACGGATTTCGTACGGAGTTTCAGATTTATTGCACATACGGAATTTGTACGGAACTTTTAGGCCAGATGTACAGATTTTTGGTCCCTACAGTATGGCAACACAGGTAGGGGTTTGGCGGGATTTTTTCGAGTGAAGTTCGCGGCTATTAATTTAACATTATTTGCAAATTGATTCCCAGTGGATATTGTGATATAAAATTGGTAAAGTTTTGTGTCTCATCTGTCTACGCAACTGGACAATGTGAAATCGATGCGCGATCTCAGGATAGTGGAGCGGAGAATTTTATTGTAGTATTGACTACCTCCGCAAAGCTTACTAGGAAGGCTGACTCGAACTCGATAAAATTTGCTGCCAAATACTCCAAAAAAACATTAGAATCTATTACAATCTGCATTCTAATTAATGTTAAAATTGCACTGAAGACGAGGCGGTATGGTCCAAGACCTTAGCCTGCCCGAGTAGGGCGAAAGAAAAACAAAAAATATCTTTGCCAGGGTGATCCTGTCTAATGTCTGAAGGCAAAGCAAGGAATATAGTACTCTCTACCGAGCGAGAGAGGCAAAGGCAATCTCCCCCATTCAAATTATTATTATTAATTGATTCCGTCTTGGTCCACACAAGCGTGTGTAAGCGAGAAAGGATTTGTGGGCGGAGTTAGTCCGGCCGGACCAAATTCGAACGTGTGTAAGCACTATTATTTGTTTATGGTTACTAAAACATCAAGGAACCTTAAGTCCCTTTTCACACGCTCCGGTTGTCGGGTAGCTGGTGCCGGGTAACCGGCGGCAAATGTATAGCCATGTACGCCGGTACGTGTGAAAGCTAACGCATATGGCTATAGCTATACACTTCGCAATCGGTTACCCGGTAGCGCCTACCCGGCAACCGGAGCGTGTGAAAAGAGGCTTAGGCTTTGCACGCATAGAGGTTTTTAGCCGAGCAGATTTTATTCGTCGACTCGTTCTTATTGCAAGCGCGACCACGTTCATTTTAATAAAACGATAATAAGTATTTTCTTTAGTGTTTTACTAGCAGCCGGTTCCAGCTTTGTACATAATACTTAGATTAATAAAGTCAGTTCCTACTGGAATATGACTGTCAATGAATAGGTATCAAAAGATACATTTTAAAATGCTAATTCCTCATCTTCATTGTCAGTCGATTGACTATCCCAACTCTCATCATATTCATAAAAATCAGTCCAACTCAGAGTCTTTTGCTCAGTTCCTGTAAGATAATACAATTCCATATAAGCAGAGTTTTTCACTTTAGGTTGAATACTTGCAAGAACTGGATCAGATAACAATAAAAGTCTGCGCAAATATTTTTCATTCCATCTGGAACTGTAAAATATTTGAGCATTCTCTCTACACTTCCAGAATTTGACATCCGTATCCTCAGTTATCTCTTCACAAAGCATACCAATTGGTATTATTGAAAAGTTCTCAACAAAGTCTGGCCCATGTATCAGGAGTTTATGAAGAGGAGAAGGCATGTAATACCATGGGTACAGATCCATGTAACGCTTAGCTGTATCCAAGCAGAACTCTCGGAATTTAGGAACAATTATCTTCCGTCCCGAAGAAATACACTGCAAAATTACACAGATTTGTTTTAACAGATCAAAGTCTAATTTTGTCAAATTAGAAAAAATATCGGTGCGTTTGAAAAACTGTCTTGCTGATCTACCTCTATATATGGACGCATCATTTTGGTCAGATGGTTGGAGAACGAAATGTACATACTTCAAGACTCCTAGAATGAAAGCCCTCTTCATATTAACTTGATTTTTAGCCTCAAAGCTATATGCTTGCCATGACTTTATGTCCAATCTGTAAGAAATTTCTAACAGGCTTTCCATGGTACGAATCCAAGCATGAAGCGAGCTTAACCCATATTTGTACACATCTTTATTTGCTTGTTTCCATTTTACTGACTCCAAATGAGGATTCGTTTTTATAGCATTAGTTTTGCATATCTGGCATACTGAAGCTAATGTATCTGAAGTAATGGGATGATATTCATCATCAATCATTGTCAACATCATCTGGTGAGTGACAATTATTCCATCAGTGAGGGTAGTTGGAGTTAAGGCCTCGATCTCAGCTTCAACTGTAGCTAATTCTGCCTGTACATTTTCTATAGTGTCATTCATAAATTTAAATAATAAAGGACGGCAAAATGATAATGAGGAAGGTCTTTCATTTTTCCAAATAGTAACACCATTTGACATGAGCCTTCGAGGCACAACACTTATCATAAAGTTATGAACCAGCTGGGTTTGCTCGCCGCCACTGGTACCTCCATGGTAAACACTATGGCTTGAAGATCTATCGCAGCCCCATTGGCTGGTCAAATTAAGATGTTTATTGGTATCAATGGAAGAGTTTGCTAGTGAACTTATGAGCCTTCTCGAGGTCAAGTCCATCAGGGCTTGCAATTTGATTTTAGCAGATCTTTCCGTAATTATTAAATCTTCTGTGGCTGGATAACAGTTAATTTTTTCTCGAGCCAGCAATTCGTAGGTGGGTAATTCTCGTGATTTTATATCTTGATGTAATTTCTGCATAGCAACATATCGTCTTTTTGATAAATTCTCCATGACAAAAAAAGCCAATGTCCTTCTTACCTGAAATTGAAAATAGCCGTCTGTAAATTCTGTTAAAAAAAAAGTCAATGAAGTACCTACATATCAATTCTCATATTGGTTACTTAATGTTCATAAAGGAAGGACTTTATTTTTATGTAAGTGAGATTATATTTCTTTATTGAAGAATCTGTTATAGCCGCAGAAAGCCATGGTTCACTGTACATACCTCGTCTACCTCCATCGTAAGGCGTTGCAGAACAAATCCAGTACAGTGCAGAGACTGGTCAGACTTTTTGTTTACAATTATTTCAATTCAGTCAGAAAGCAAATACAAATATTTACTAAGGGCAAATTTTTTAAAGGTCACTTATCTGTAATTTGAAGAAATATGAATAAATTAAATCTGGCGAAGCGGCGATTTGACATGTTTTGCAATGATTTCAATATTTTCAATTCAAACAATTATTTTGATGATTTGCTAACTGTCAGGCTGTCAGTAAAACGAGAAGTTTCTGTGAATAACCGTCGTTTTCCGTATAAATAAGTTTCTCTGTGACCGTCATTTTTATAATTCCACAGATAAGATAAATTCAAATAATAATGCTCATATGTGGAAGATCCAGTTAGAAATAGATTTTCATGATTCTTTTTGGCCATCTGGTAGCTGGCCTGCACCTTGCTTGCCGCCGCGGCTCAAGTTGCATGACTCACCGTCACCGCCGCAGTGGGAGTATTATAGGAAAGCTGATTTCGAGTATAACTAGTGAGGTTGACAGAGCTGTTGATATCTTTTATCAAACAGTACACGATTACTTGCGTTGTGATGTTCCTGTACAAAAACAAAGGAACTCTGGCTCGAGGTACCGACATCCAACATGGTACACTCCTCAAATAATTAAAATATCCAGATGAATTAACTACGCTTATCTGAAAGAATCTGAGGAAGTAAATGCTAATGAGTAGGTTCAAATCCATGTTTAAATACTAGCTACTCATGTGGTACTGGCCATGCGCCTGCTCGATGCCAAAATATCAATATTGAACCTTCTTTTGAACAGTTTTGTTTGCAAAATATTATTAGATGTAAATATGTTTTTCTTATTTTTTAAAAAACGTTGCCCCACACTAGGAATTTCTTCCTGTATCGTGGCCCACGATACAGGAAGAAATTCCTAGTGTTCCACGATTCGTGGGTGCTTTTACAAACATATAAACTCACATACACAACACCCAGAGCCGGAACAACTATATATGTTAGTTATGAAGAAATTTCAGCCATTAATTAGGTATTCTGTGTAAAAATATTTTTAAACATCCATGTCGTTTTGGAGGAGTTGCCAAAAGTTGCGAAAAAATATCGTGTTGTTAATTATTTTTTAAAGCAAAACTATTGTACACGAAAAAACCTTGTGTTAAAAATAATGTACATGAATCAATAATAAATATATATTTTTATCAAACCTTATATTTTCAATTATTTTCAAATCATTACTATTGCTTTGCTGCTATAGTCCTCGCCAAACTTCTTGGCCGCCCTGAAGTTGGTTTACCGAATGCGCGAGGCACGAAACGGTGCTGCTTTTGTATGAGACTTAGATTAGATTACTACTGCGCAGCCATTGTAGCGAACTTCAGGGCTACCAAGAAGTTTGGCTAGAACTATACCTGTCAAGCGCTTGAAACCAACTCATCTACCGGGCCTGATGGTATTCTTCCGTTCATCGTGAATTACTGCATAAGGTTGTTTATGGTACCACTATTACTTATTTTTAATCGCGCTGTTGAAAGTGCTACTTATACTTCGCGTTGGAAACTTTTTCGTGTGACGCCCACACACAAGGATATATCAGTATATGCCTATTGCGGTCCTGTCGGCCTTCGGCAAGTTGTTCGTGTCTATCTTGAACCGACCCATAACTAGACAGATCAGACCGCTACTGGAGCGAGTGTTAGCATGGATTCAGAGCCGCAACCGACCTGGTTAATTTTGTTGATTATGCCGTCTCGGAGATGCGGCAGGAAACAGGTGGACGCAGCATACATCGATATCAAAAAAGCTTTTGACCACGTCCATTAAGACGTGCTATTACATAAGTTTTCAGCCATAAGCTTTACGCATGAACTCTTAAAATTATTCTGTAGTTATTTTCGTAATCGCAGGCAGTACGTTCAACTTGCCGGGCATCGGTCGGAAACTTATGTGACTCAGTCTAGAGTGAGTCAAGGAAGGCAACTTTTGGCCCAACCCAATTCCTCCTGAACATGGTCAATGACTTGCCGGAGGACATTGGGACGGCGAGGTGTCCGATGTTTGCTGACGATCTGCAGCCTTATTGCGTAATGAATTCGCAAAAGGCAAAGTGCAAAGTTTATGAAAAATCGACCAATCACATAGACGGAAATCCACATCGCGTCATTCAGCTCGCTTGTGATTGGTCGATTTTTCATGCTCTATGCCTTTTGCGAATTCATTACGCAATAAGACTGCTGAAGATTTACTTGGGTATAGGGACTGCGGCTGA